>CM022085.1:14004340-15262696 GCA_011114355.1 Carex littledalei | reverse complement strand
ACCAAATCAATACCAGAATCAATACATGAGTCCCCTTTTAGCCCATTTATTCAATTCACGACAAATAGGCACAAATCCCGGAATGGACGAGGTATTCAGCATGGCTTGGAAGGGTCATCTGATGTAATTAACAGCGGGGCTTGCGCCCGCTGGGAGTTAAATGTCCCCACAATCAATAAACTCTCTCGATATACCGATTATGAACAGTAGGTCTGTCGAGGGTGAACCGAAGGAATTGTAGAAAGAAAATAAATGTTTCAAGTTCGATGTTCTCCTCCATGTCTTGAAAATCGAGAGCATTGAACCCTGAGGCATTTAACATATGCACACACCTTCCACCGCTGTGTAACTTTCTGCGCCCTACAGCAGTCCAATGCGCCAAGCCTGGATTTGACTGATGTCTGCTTATCACACTCAATGGGTATGACACATCATATCATGGCGTACATGATAGAGCCAATGGCGGAAGCATATGGCACTCTACTTATGCTATCTAGCTCAGCAGATGTCGATGGACATTGCTTCTTGCTCAGATGAACACCATGCGACATAGGCAAGAATCCTTTCTTGGATTCATGCATGTTGAACATTTTCAACACCTTATCTATGTATGTGCTTTGACTCAATCCAATGAGCCTTCTTGATCTATCCCTATAGATCCTAATGCCTAGTATATAGGCAGCCTCGCCCAAATCTTTCATTGAGAACATTTCTTCAATGAAGACTTGACAGAATCCAATGACAGGATGTCATTTCCGATCAGTAGTATGTCATCGACATACAATACCAAGAAGAGAACAACACTCCTACTAGTCCTTTTGTATACACATGGTTCTTCCTCGCTTTTAACGAAATCAAACATTTTGACTTCTTTGTCAAAGCGCTTGTTCCAACTCCGCGATGCTTGCTTCAAGCCATAAATGGACCTCTGAAGCTTGCATACTTTCTTAACGTGATTGGTATTTTCAAAACCAATCGTTGTGTCATATAGACATTCTCTTCTAAAAATCCATTTAGAAAAGCTGTCTTGACATCCATTTGTCATATTTCATAATCATGAAAAGCGACAATTGCTAAGAGAATCCGTATTAACTTAAACATAGCAACGGGCGAGAAGGTCTCATTATAATCAACACCTTGAATCAGTCTGAAACCTTTCGCTACCAGCCGTGCTTTGTAAGTAGTCAAATTTCCATCCATGTTGATTTTTCTCTTGAAAACCCATTTGTTTTCAATAGGTTTTACCCCACTTGGAGGATCAACCAAATACCAAACTTGGTTGTCATACATAGATTGTATTTCAGATTTCATGGCTCCAAGTCATTCTACAGAGTCGGGTCTCGCCATTGCTTCCGTATAGGTCAAAGGATCTTCAGTGTCTAATATTGTCACCTCGTGAAGTCCCAACCATCTTTCAGGTGGGTGACTTTCTCTCGTTGACCTACGAAGGACTTGTGCTTGTGGTTCAGGGATCTCTTCCACAAACTCTTGTGGATTCGTTCCTTGATCCTCATTCTCAACCTCTTACGAATTCGGTTCTAGGGGTGAGTGTTGAATCTCTTCCACAACTTCTTGTAAAATTGATTCATCTCGACTCCCACTGCTCACAATATCCACGGGTGGTTGAACATGATCATCATTGATCATTTCATTTTGTAGTGTAGATTGATCATCTTCAAGTCTTACACTAATCCCACTACTTTCTCTTGAGAGAAACTCTTTCTCTAAGAATACACCGTGTCGAGCAACAAACACTTTGTTCTCACACTGGTGATAGAAGTAATATCCCTTAGTTTCTTTGGCATATCCTATGAAAATGCACTTGTCCGATTTGGGCTGAAGTTTGTCAGACATCATGCGTTTGACATAAGCTTCGCAACCCCAAACCTTTAGAAAAGACATACTTGAAACATTTCCAATCCATATCTCATATGAAGTATTTTCTACCGACTTTGATGGAATCCTGTTTAGTGTGAATGCGGCGGTTTCAAGCGCATGCCCCCAAAATAAGAGTAGTAGCCCAGCTTGGCTCATTAATTATCGAACCATGTCCAACAAAGTCTAATTCCTTCTCTCAGATATTCCATTCCATTGAAGTGTTCCTGGAGGAGCAAGTTGTGAAACAATTCCACATTCTCTTAGATAGTCGCCAAACTCGTGACTCAAATACTCACCCCCACAATCTGATCGTAAGGCTTTGATCTTTTTGTCGAGTTGGTTCTTTACTTCATTCTTGAATTCTTTGAATTTTTCAAAAGATTTAGACTTATGTCTAATCAAGTAGACATAACCATATCTACTGAGGTCGTCAGTAAATGTGATGAAGTATCGATAACCTCCTCGGACACTTGTACTCATTGGTCCACACACATCACTATGTATGAGTCCCAACAAACTACTTACTCTTTCACCTTTCTTGGTGAATGGAGCCTTAGTCATCTTTCCAACTAAACAAGGTTCGCATGTCTCAAGTGATTCAAAATCAAATTGACCAAGAAGTCCAACATTTTGCAATTTCTTGATGTGTTTCTCATTTATGTGACCTAGGCGGCAATGCCACATGAGAGTCTCACTCTCATGCTGAGTTTTGAGTTGTTTGTTATTGATGTTAAAGACTTGTTTTTTCATTTCAAGCAAGTATAGATCATTCTTAACATGAGAAGATCCATAAAACATTTCATCTCTATAAAAAGAACAACAATTGTTCTTGATAGTAAAATTAAAACCATCCATGTCCATACATGAAATAGAGATAATATTTCTCGAAATAGAAGGAACAAAATAAACATTTTTAAGTTCCATTACAAGCCCACTGGGCAAATGCAACTCAACACACCCGACGGCAACTGCTGCAACATTTACACCATTCCCGACACGGAGCTGCACCTCACCCTTTCTTAGCATTCTTCTATCCTTTATTGCCTGCATATTCATACAAATATGAGCACATGATCCAGTATCTAATACCCAATCATTGATAGAGGTAGCTAAGTGAACTTCAATGACAAAAATACCTGAGGAAGACGGGACCTTCCCATTTTTCTTGTCCTCCAAGTACTTAGGACAATTCCTTTTCCAATGCCCCTTCATCTTACAGTAGAAGCACTCAGAATCGGCGGTAACCTTGACCTTGGGAGTGCTCACAGTCACCACTGGAACCTTCCTCTTGCCCTTGCCATTACCATTGTGCTTGCCTTTGCCTTTCTTGACTTTCCTACTTCCCTCACTGACCGCAAGGACATGAGAAACACATTTCTGCATGTCAGCCTCTGCAGTCTTGAGCATCCCATGTAATTCACCCAAACTTTTCTCCATTCCATGCATGTGGTAGTTCATGATGAATGAAGAGTATTTTAACGGGAGAGAGTTAAGAACAATGTCCGTGGCCAACTTCTTGTCCACGGCACACTCGAGCTTCTCCAGCTGCTCCACATAACTTATCATTTTGAGTATGTGAGCACTCACGGAGGCACCCTCAGCCATCTTGCATCCCAGAAAACTTTTGGTCACGTTGTACGTCTCTACACGGGCCTGCTCTTGAAACATTTTCTTGAGCTGGTCTATGATGTAGTAACAAGAATTCTCCTCAAACCGCTTCTGCAGTTCGGGGTTCATTATTGATACTAAGAGGCACTGTACTTCAAGGTCGTCTTCCACGGCCTTGTTGTGCTTGTCCTTAGTTTCCTGGTTAGCTTTATCATCTGGTAAATCAGGGATGGGAGTAGTCAAGACGTATTCCTTTTTCTCATGCCTGAGAACAATTCTCAAGGCACGATGCCAGTCTAGAAAATTCGATCCGTCATTTTTAAGTTTTTCTTTGTCTAACAGTGATCGCAGGAAAGAGGTTTCTTTTGCCATGATCTACAATTTAAAGGTTTGAGTTTAGTTCATGATGATGTTTTATTTTAAAATAAAACTCCCACTACAATATTAATTTAGTTTCATTTGTAGTAGGTCCAAGATCCACATTTTCACTAAGATAAGTCAGCGTCGGCATGAAACTTAAACTTAGCTATTTTAGGTAAGCAACTCATGCTAATCACAACCGGGTGACTCTTGGTGTTTATCCATCCAACTCATGTATGAACAAACTATTCCCCAAGGCCCAAAACTGTTTTGGATTATCCATGTCAAGTAAACATCTCTATATTTGGTTTGACATGACGGTCATGCCCCACATCTCCTAAAGATAGAAACCGATGCCTACTGTGTAGGTCCCACCGACTAACGATCGATAGTTTGACATGGATAGAGAAGGAAGGGAATGACGCTTGATTTTGTTTGGAACTCTTTTGTTATTTATGGTGGTCATGTAAGCATACACCCATACTTATCCTATGACTCTTATATTTCATAAATACACATAAATGACATAAACACATCATGCGGCTGTGAGTTTGTATGGCCTTGTGCGAAAAAACTCCATTCTCGCATTTGTCACTTGTTGTGCCAACTCCTTGGATGTGGCCACCACATTTCACAACTAGTCTATGCCTATTTATTTTCTATTAAGACTTTCTTCAAAGAAAATAAGTTACATTTAGAATTTCTAAAATTTCTAAATATAGGCATGCAAGCCTTGAATGAATTACATTGAAAGGCATCCCAACATTTGTGCCTTAATTATTAATCTAATTAATTATTATGGGGCACCTTAGGCCGCATTACAACCATTCAATAAACATTCATTACATCCCACAAGGCATTGGAAATGACTATACAAAACTCACAGTTTTGTCCCTACAAAAACAAGTTAGGTGCATGTGCAATAATTGCACCATACATGCATAAACACTTCATGCATACGCAATTAATTAAATTAATTCCTTAAGCTTATGACCCAAAAAATTTGTTTCTAAAACAAAATTTCAACTGAGGCGAGGGTTTGATTTATCACATAATTCATGTAAATTAAAATTTACAAACTACCCCTTGAAAACTATTCCAAATAGCACAAGTAATAGTCAACCCGTTATGCCTAATTAACAAATGTGCTTAGAAAATTAATTTTAACCTTTAAAATAATTTTCAATATTCCTAAAGAGGAATAACAATATCCCAATTACTTCAAAATGCATTTCATCAAATAAATATACATTTTAATCATTGGGTTTACACATTTTGTTAATTAGCACTTAATTATCCTCTTAATTAGAATTATTTATAAATAACTCATAAAAATGCAAACTATACATAAATGCACTTCTTATGATATTTATAACAACATTATTAAATTGGATTTAATGGATCTAAAAAAAAATATGATAAAAAAATTGTTCCAATTTGAACCCGAGCCTTTGAAGGCATTTTTTTTCATTTCATCATTTTTTCTTTCTTTGATCCATGTGCCTTAAATTTAATTTAACAATTAAATAAATTTATTCCAGAGATTAAAACATTACAAATTAATGTTTAAACATCTTAGAAGGCTCCAAAATAATTGTGTAACAATAATCCTAAAATTAAATGCAAGATGTTCAAAAACACCGACTGTTGATTTAATCAAAAGGTCATAAGCTTCCAAGACTTAATTAAATTAATTACTCATGCTAATTTCGGCCAAAAATTAGTCAAATAAAGCCTTAAGTTCTGATACCAATTGAAGAAAATATTAGTTTCATGCAAGAGCAAATTTCAAAAATATAACTCAAAGAAACCAACATAGATCTACTTATTTGACTAACGATGAACCGTATTTAGCATTTTAACTTGTTTAATCTTTATACCTAAAATCTTGGTCTCTAAACCAAAAAGTAGGGACTTGAGATGTAGGATTGTTGCCTCCTTGTCGAGCCTTCACTTCTCCAAGTTGGCATCGAAATGACACCCGCTTCGAACGCACGAAGCCTCTACGAGTATCCACCCGAGATTAAACGAAACTCTTGTTTTTCCCTTGCTAGAGGTAATCAACCAAGAATCTAACTTAACCTTAGCTTCTACCTCTTCAATCAACTATTAATTTTAGTGTAGAAGTTGTGCTCAACACATGAGCAAAAATGGTGGAGACAAAATTGCAAAAACTCTTCTCTTTTTCACCTTTTCTTACAAAAACGTTTTTCCATTTTTCTCTTACAAGAGAAGGAAGAAGAGAGAGATTAGAATGGTGGCTAGGGTTTGGAAAAAGGTGGGGTATTTATAATGTTAATTTAGAGTATGTTTTAATCATCTCAACCACAATGGATGGCTAGATTTAAACATGACAAAAGTAACTTTTATTTTTGCCATCCAATGGAGCTCTCCATTAGATGTACTTTTATCCCACTTTATTCCAAACTCACTTCATCAAATGAACTTCTCCATTTAATGTTAAATTGGGCTTGGACCAATTTCTATTTATGCCATTTTCGTTTTGCCACTTATGCCAACTTTTGGCCCACCTGACAATTGTTACGGTTAATTTTATTTGCTCAATTTTGTTAAGAAATAAATTTGTATACCATGTCCAAGAATGTTAAGAAATAAATTTGTATACAATTGTTACAGTGAATGGTCCCCAGGACACGTGCCATATAGCCTATGGACGATGACAAGAATGGAAGGTTCGGCTCCAGAGATGCAGGAGCACTAAAGACAAGCATAACCATATTTGGCCGGTTAATCAAGGGCTTAGAAGCCATGTGATGCATCTCATGTTGATCCAAGGGCTGTAAGTGATACAACTAATTGATTATGACATGTATGAATGTGATTGGTCAAGCCCTTGCCATGTATGCATCTCTAAGTGAAGCAAGTGATCAAGACCCTCAATCAAACAGCTGATGTGCATGATGAAAGCCACATCAGCTGAGCCTTAAACCCTAGACCCTTGCTGCCTATAAAAGGGCACATAGAGCTCAGAAAATAGAGAGAGTAAGACAGAGAGAGAAAAATACACAAGTGAATTAAGAGAGAAATAGAGAAAAAGAAATATAAGTTGTTCTTCTTCCTCCTTTGTGATAGAAAAATCAAAATTAGGTAATTAAAGACCTAAAAGATGTAAACTTTGGTGTTTGAGTTCATGTGAATAAAATCCTTTTGATGAAATAAAATCTCTTTTATTTTGAATTTTTTTGTTGCTTTTAGTTCACTGTTGGAGCCTTTTTTTTATTTTCTTTTCTTTTCTTTCTATTTTATTTTGAACTTTTGTAAAACACAAAATGAGAGAACTTCATGATGTTTTAAGCTTATTTTATAAGCAAGCATGAAGTTTAATGATCATCAAGCAAAAAAATGATATATGCATAAATATATTAAATAAAAAAAAATCTTTTCTTTCTTTTCCTCTTTCCTTTTTTCTTTCTTTCTTCTTCTTTGCTGCCTCTATAAAACAAAACAAAAAATGCATATTATTGCTTTAATTAATATTTTTTGTTCTCCTTTACATTTTATTTTAAAACAATACATGTGCAATTTTAAAAAAAAAATAAATAAATAAAACCCGAAATATATAAAATGATTTCTTTGAACTTTTGACCTTTTATGCTTTTAATCTTTGTATAAAATAATTGAGTAATGAAGATGCATGTGTTGAGCTGTATAGTTCCTATTGCATCCAATTTATTTGATTATTTGATTAGAAAAGATTAAAAGTAACAAAAAAATGAGTTATAATGGTTGAGCTGTATAGTTCCTATTATAATCTCCTTGATATGGGACCTATGTTGCACAAATGAGTTCTAGTTGATTTCTTCATGCATAAAGGCATGTCATGTGCATAAAAGGCACAATGTGAAGAAATTAAATAGATATTTGTGCAAATAGTGAAAGAATGAGGTTCAAATTGCAAATAGGCATCAACTATGTTGAAATTATCATTTGCATATTTGAACTAATGATTTCTTAATGATTTGTCCCTTTGTCAAGTAAGATAATGCAAAAAACATGATTTTAAACAAAATCAGGGACTTCCCTGCATAAAATCACTTTTTGACAGATTTTTGGCATTTAAATGACATTGTGATGAATTTTGGATTTTTGGATTTTTCTTTTCTTCTTTATACCAACTTGTAGCCTAAAAGCTACTTAAAAGTGTGATAATTAGCAACCAGCCATGACAAAGAACCTTTGCTTAGCTTCTGGTACTAGCCAATGTACAGTACCAGTACCAAACCCTAAAGTATGTACCACTGGTACAAGAAAAGCACTCAAAAGTGCTAAAATGACCCATTCTGGTAAATTGAACAGTCCAAATTGACACAGGGACCAAAATGAAAAATGGACATCACCATCAGATAAAGGACTTCAAAATACACAAAATGGACACAAATTTTATATTTTTCTGATTTTATTTCGATTTTATATGAATTTTTGAAGTTCAGCTTTAAAAATAGAAAAATCAGCTAATTAAATTGGTAAAATTACCTCTGCTGCCCCTCAGTATGAATAAATGTCTTAAAAATAGAAGAAAAATCTTAAAAATCATGAAATTCAATTTTTGAAAAAGAAATTGCATAATCTCTAACAAAATAAAGAATTTTGAATTTAATTCGATTTTTGAAAAAGATAAAAGCTTCATGAAACCAATTTTCATTAGTGCTTAAAATATAAAATTTAATCAAATGATAAATCCAAACATCTTGCCATGTCACTAAAACTCAAATTTACATCTTGAATATCCCAATTCTGACTTGGGGAAATTCATCATCCAAATTGATATTGAATCGGTACCAAACCGGTACTGAACCAAAAGACCCGAATCTCAAGTTTAATTAATACTTAGAAAAATGTTAAATTGATATTCCTATTATCTCTCGCATGATGATACGATGTCGTTTGAGCATTTAATTGAAGAAAACCACAACTCAATTTGAAATAAACGAAATTAAAATAAAAAACGAGGTGTCTCGGCGGAGCTCTACAGTGAACTACCATCTTCGATGATCGGAGGCAGCCGACACCAAGTGCAAAGCATTCCTAACCCCCAGACGATGCCAGCCGTACCTTCCTCTGACCTTTCCATGACTGGAGCTAGACCAGAGACCAAAAACCTAAGCTCGGGAGTAAACTTGATTTATATCGCATCCGACACGAAGTTTAAAGCAACGTGATCCGTCGGATATTGGCGCCGAAATAAAAGTTTAAAGATGAATGCAAATCTCAAAGCAAAGGGTGATCTAATGGCCCAAGTTCAAATTCGGCAACCAATGGCCCCCGCCACTTGGGGCCCATTTGTCATAAAGCTAGATAATCGGATTCTAAAGCCCAGCACCAATCTCAATGTTCAAAACCCAAATCTTGAAACCCCATATTATATCTAATGTTTAGCACAAATCTAGAAATTTAAAACACACATATTAAAGCCCAAAACTCCCATCTTGAAGCCCAATACACAAATCTCAGAGCCCAGATAATAAGTAAAAACATTAAATTAAAAATCATTTGCAAATAAGCCCTTTTGACCAACTCTAATTATACCGAAGCTCTTACAAATTTACAACCAGATCCCTATCAACCTAAAACTCTCTCAAATAAACCCCTAAAAGCCCTATCTCTCATATAAACCCTGTCTAAAATCCATATTACAATTTCATGCCCTTTCAGATTCATAAATAGGCCCCTAACAAAATATAAATATTCACAAATAGGTCCTTTTCAATCCTTTTTAATCATAACTTTTTCATTTCAAGTCCAAATCGACTCAAACCACCTCCAAATGAACCCAAATTAAATTCTACATGTCTCTAAACCAAAATTGAACATGTCCAAGTATCAGCCAAATCCTAAAATGACCAAAATACCCTTCTTCAAAATTAAATGATTTATTAATAAAATGTAAATAATTAACAAAAATGTAAATAAACATGTCATGAATCTAATATAAATAAATAATGTATATACACCTTTTAAATATCCAAATTCCTATTTCAAGAATGCAATAAATATTACTTTAATATAAAATCACATACACACACACATATGTCCAAACAAAGAAAATCAAATCAAAACCAAAGTCAATACATGAATTCCCCCTTTTAGCCCCTTTATTCAATTCGCACAAAATAGGCATAAATCCTGGAATGGACGAGGTGTTCAGCATGGCTTGGAAGGGTCATCTGATGTAATTAATAGCGGGGGCTTGCGCCCGCTGGGAGTTAAACGTCCCCATAATCAATAAACTCTCTCGATAGATTGATTATGAACTGTAGGTCTGTCGAGGGTGAACCGGAAGGAATTGTAGAAAAAAATAAATGTTTCAAGTTCGATGTTCTCTCTCTATGTCTGAAAAAGAGAGAAAGTTGAACCCTGAGACATTTAATATATATGCACACACCTTCCCTCTTGTGCAACTTTCTGTGCCCTACAGGCATGCAATTTAGTAAATGAAGATACCCCATTCCTTGATCATGTACACTTGATTTGCACTTGACTTATATATATGTATTGTTTGTTTTACTAACAATAAATTGCAAAATTTTAATTACAGGATATAGATTGATAGAAGAAATTAGATTTTGTGCATGAGGTGGAGGTTGAGAGATTTGGTGCAATGCTCTCTTCATGTCACTCGATTCGGCATCCAAAAAAATTGTAAGTATAATATAAAACTAATGTTTAATTTTTTGTATGCATGCATGGATGTGTATTATGATAAATTGATGTACGGTAGGTATCTAGCTAGAGTACGTACGTATTGTCTTATGAGCCACAACCGAATTATTAATGCCTTGAGGTCATGATACCCGTTCAAAATTAATCCAATAGGGCTTAATTTTGAATAGTCCATTTTGGGACTGCTCTTTGAATATTTTGTCTCAATTAGGATGTGAATACATATTAGTCGTGTTTTAGTATTTAAGAAAATTTTGGCAGCATTTTCTCTTATTAATTAGTTCCCCGAATACTTGGGGAACTAAGGGGAAATATTGCCAAAATTTTCTTAAATACTAAAACATGACTAATATGTGTTCACTACGAAAACAAAGTATTCAAAGAGTGGGATAGGATGGTAAACCGACCCCATATAAGCCCTAGTGTGAACATTAAACCCTAACTGTGTAGTTAATTATGTTTTCTAATAATTGCAGATGGACCACAGTTGGATGTACAGAACATCACGTCTTTCGGATGAATATAAGGCAGGTGTTGATGAATTTATGAAAGTTGCTATAGAAGATATGGCGAGTAATGGGAATGCAATGATGTCGTGTCCTTATCGTCATTGTAACAATATCAAGAAATTTTCCAACCCCAACCAAGTGAGAAACCATTTAATCCGTCGTGGATTCAAGCAACAATATACGCGTTGGATATGGAATGGCGAGAGTTTGGAAACCGACATAGGTACTGGTACTGAGCATCAAGAAGACCATAATTCCAATGTCGACGGAAGTGATGTGCAAGGCGATGAAAATGATTATATGGTGGTAGATGGTGTTAATTTTGATCAAATGTTACGTGATTTAGAAAAGAATTTTGGTAAGGATAAGCAGTATTGTGTATTTGAGAATTTGTATGAAGATTCTAAAAAGGAATTGTATCCTGGTTGTTCTAAATTTACAAAATTGAAAGGTGTATTAAAATTGTATAACCTTAAAGCATCTAATGGTTGGAGTGATAAAAGTTTTAATGCGTTATTAGAAATTTTAAAAGAAATGCTTCCGGATGGAAACGAGATACCATGTAATGTTTATGAAGCGAAGAAAATATTGTGTCCAGTGGATTTGAAAGTTCAAATAATACATGCGTGTCCAAATGATTGTATATTATACCGAAATGAGTATGAATATGTCCACAAGTGTCCAAAATGCGGTGTATCACGTTACAAGAGAAAGCAGGTAACCGACCATAAAAGTGATGATGATAAATTGGATAAAGGACATCTGGCAAAAGTATTGTGGTACCTCCCCGTGATGCCGAGATTCAAACGTTTGTTCACAAATGCTAAAGATGCGAAATTATTGTGATGGCATGCCGAAAACTAGAAAAATGATGAAAAATTACGGCACCCCGCTGATTCTCCGCAGTGGAAAAATATCGACAGAAAGTTTCCTGAATTTGGTGGCGAATCAAGAAACCTAAAGCTTGGGTTGAGTACAGATGGAATGAATCCGCACAGTAGCATGAGAAGTAAGCATAGCAGTTGGCCGGTTCTACTGTGTATTTATAATTTTCTGCCTTGGTTATGTATGAAAAGCAAGTACATCATGCTAACCTTACTGATATCAGGACCCAAACAGCCCGGAAACGACATAGACGTGTATCTAGCGCCATTGATCGAGGACTTAAAAAAATTGTGGTGTCCAGGAGTCCATATATTTGATGCATATAGCAAGGATAATTTCACTTTATGGGCTATGATTTTCTGCACCATTAATGATTTCTCGACGTATGGTAATTTGTCGGGTTATAGTGTTAAAGGAGAAAAAGCATGCCCTATTTGCCAAGACGATATAGTCGATGTGTGGTTACCTAATTTCTCTAAAAATGTGTACATGGGTCATCATAGGTTTCTTCCTGCCAATCACGCACACCGAAAGAGAAAGAAAGGATTCAATGGAAAGACCGGAAACAGCACATTAAAATATCCGTTGACTGGTCAAGAAGTTTATTCGCGAGTGAAAGATATCAAAGTTGAATTTGGGAAATTTAGAAAAAAGGTGGTGAGAAAGAAAATGGCTCCGAAAATTAGTTAGAAGAAGAGGTCAATATTTTGGGATTTATCATACTGGGAGCATTTAGAGGTTCGACACTGTCTCGATGTGATGCATGTGGTTAAAAATATGTGTGACAGCATGGTTGGAACATTATTGAATATTCCGAGTAAGACTAAGGACGGTATCAATGCTCGGAAAGACATAAAATTTTTGAACATACGGCCGGTTCTACAACTAGTAGAGAAGGAAAGAGAAAAGGGTAAATTTTGTACATATCTAAAACCCACATTTCATACGTTGTCGAAAAAAGAGAAAACAAGCTTATGTGAATGCCTTCATGGTGTCAAAGTTCCATCTGGATATTCTTCAAATATTAAAAACCTAGTTTCACTGGAAGATTTAAAATTGACAGGTATGAAGTCTCGCGATTGTCATGTATTAATGACACAGCTTCTTCCTGTTGTAATTCGAGACATATTGCCACCGTGCGTTAGACAAACCATCACGAAACTTTGTTTTTTCTTCAACGCCATTTTTTGCAAAGTAACTGATCATGATACGTTGGATGATTTGCAGAAGGAGGTTGTTGTCACTCTTTGTCATCTTGAAATGTATTTTCCGCCGTCTTTTTTTATATCATGGTTCATTTAATTGTTCATCTAGTTAGAGAAATTAAGATGTGTGGACTAGTTTTCTTGCGGTACATGTATCCGTTCGAGAGATACATGGGATTGTTAAAGGGATATGTGAGGAACCGATATCATCCTGAGGCCAGCATTGTAAGAGCCTATGTTGCCGAAGAGGTTATTGAGTACTGTACTAATTATATGGATGAGTTAAAAGCTATCGGCATCCCTAAGTCTCGGCACAAGAGAAGACTTCACGGTGAAGGCACAATCGGTTCGAAATTAATCGTGCCCAAACTTAAAATTATGGCACTAGCACATTTTCATGTTTTGCAACACCTCACAGACGTTCATCCATATTTGGACGAGCATATGACTATATTGCGGCAACAAAATCCAAAGAAATCTGATAAGTGGTTGATTGGCGAATACAATGAAAAGTTCGAAGGTTGGTTTACACGTAAAGTCATGGATGCTCCGGACGAAGAAAACATTAAAGAAATTGTCAAATTGTTAGCTCTTTGTTCAGTCCATGTCGTGAGGTCCTTTCAAGGATTTAACATCAACGGGTATACATTTTACACAAGAAATCAAGATTTAAAGAGTACCGTGCAAAACAGTGGAGTGACGTTAGTAGCTGTTTCGAGTGATTTTTCAGGAGCTAAAGGTGCCGGGCCATCGCATGCATCAATGTCGTATTACGGGTTTATTGAAAAAAATTGGAAACTATATTACAGAAAATTTAAGATCCCGTTATTTCAGTGTAAATGGGTCGATAACCGTAAGGGGGTTAAAGTTGATAACGATGGTTTCATTTTGGTGGATTTTAATAAGGTTGGATATAAGGATGATCTATTTATACTTGCAAGACAAGCCACACAAGAGTTCTACATAATTGATCCTACCGATCGTTCGAAACATGTTATCCTATCCGGGAAAAGACGTATCATCGGGATTGATAATGTGGATGATGAAGAAGCATACGATCATTTTGATGAGATACCTCTGTTTTCCATTGGCATGGCATCTTTACCAACTGGTGAGGATAATGAAACAAGTCACATGTGGCACGATCATAATGAAGGAGAATGGATTGAATAAAATTGATTTTTACGGGTTTATTGGTATGTCATATATAAAAAATTTTAATCATTTTGAAAATATAAAAATAGATTTAATATTATTCAATATTTGTGACTTACAGATTATATTAATTTTTACCAGGATGCATTAAATGATCGGATGATGGGAAGCATGCAAGTTATTCTTCAATATTTATGACTTATTTCATTTCATGTTATAAGTATTTTTCCGTTTTTTTTATTTCATGATAAAACTTTTTCAGTCAATTTAGTAGATTATTATATTTCATGTTGTAAGTAATTTTTTAAGATTATTTTAGTATATTATTTTAGTAGATTATTTTATTTCATATATAGGCCAGCAAAAATATATGGTAGCTGGTTATTAAATGCAGAAAGACAATCATGATCGGCTATTAATATAACTGTTCCTGATTATGGGACAATCAGGAACGGTTATATATAAAGAGCCATTCCTGATACAATCAGGATCGGCCATTTATATATAACTGTTCCTGATTGTTTCATAATCAGGAACGGTTATATTAATAGCCGATCCTGATTGTCTTTCTTGTAATTTTGGCATTTTTTTGACAACAACACATATGAAAAAAAAATTATAAATGAATATTTTTATTTTTTTTACATGCTATATGGCTAAATAATCCTTACCAATATCAGTTTTATAGACTTTGATCATTATATGTCCATTCAAATTTAGAAAACATTTTCGGACCGTTCGTTTTCACGTGGGAATTCAACAGTCAATCTGCAACAAAAGGTGTCCAAATCTGATCTACAATGATCAAGGTACAACATTAAACGTATCCAACATAAAAGTTACTTAGTTTTATTGTGTATGAGCTTCGATCCATGCCAAAATGTTTATGGCCATACGATGCCTCAATTTTTGATCAACTAGATGGATGGGTAAATGAAAAAAAAAATTATCAAACTTTCATGGAAGACAATAAATGCAGTGCTCTTTGATATCAACGGTCCCGATCGGTCATCCAACGACATGTTTACGTGCGCCTCATTAATAAGCAAGAGTATATGATTCATGAAACATATACTCTTGCTTTCTAAATTAATGAATCAGGACGTAAACATGTCGTTGGTTGACCGATCGGGACCGTTGATATCAAAGAGCACTGCATTTATTGTCTTCCATGAAAGTTTGATAAAAAAAAAATTCATTTACCCATCCATCTAGTTGATCAAAAATTGAGGCATCGTATGGCCATAAATATTTCGGCATAGATCGAAGCTCATACACAATAAAACTAAGTAATTTTTATGGACCCCAAGAAAACATGTGGGAGGTTTTGGCAAGTGCTGCTCAAGACCGAGAATTTGCTGATCAATATATAAGGACATCATTGAGAGAAAACCGAGACAAGAAAATTATATTCATACCGTATCATCAGCAGTTAGTTCTCTCTCTCTATTTATATAATTTATTTCAATTTCTTTCATTTCATAGATAACTCATGTGATTCCTAATATACAGAGATCATTGGGTATTGGTTGTGCTGATGGCAAGAGAGAGTACTTTGTACATGTTTGATTCTAGTGCCAAACATCAAAGAACTCTACATATCATCAAGGCGCTTGCGGAGTAAGTTTTTCAAACTTGAATTTTATATGTAGCCTCAAAAGGTTTCCTTTTGCACTTGTGAATTCTTGATTTTCAAAATGTTAAACAAATTCTTCTAAGTATTGATTATTATTCCATGTAATAATATTTTAACAGCCCCTACCGAACGGATAGATGTTATGGAGGACCTGGAAAAAATGCTACCTTGAAGGTGGTGCGTTGCAAGGTAATTATTAGTGAATCTATAATTTATTTGAAAATTGCTAAGTAGAATGTTATTAAATTAGTCATAGGGGCTTAGTTGCAAAAATTGGGGAAATATGGTTAGAGATGATCTAATTGCTAAGTTTAGCCTCAATCGACTCGAGGTCGCTTGACCATTTTGTGTGTATTTAAGTGATGTGTTTCATGTGTTTTTTTATTATATTGTCTTTAAATCTAATTGTTGTTTAATACAGTGCCCACAACAACTCGGCGGTTGGGAATGTAGATATTATGTCATGTTGTTCGTGCATGACATAATAACTTGCTTCCTCGATGTTTTTCCAAACTTAAAGGTATGCATATTTTTTTATATTGTTAGCATATTCAATGTTGCTTCAAAATTACGCAATTAAAATTGTAAATGTAATTTAATAACCTTCTATCATTTGCAAAATGCAGGAGTTCCCCAAAAGTTACAACGGAACAAACATCGACTACGTCCGATCAATGTGGGGTAAATTCTTCTTCAAGGATGTTTTGGTGGAAAAAAGTTATACAATTTAATTATGATGTGTTATTTAATTTGTAATAATTTAGGATGTGTTATTTTAACTTGAACTTGTAATTTAGGATGTGTTATTTAATTTGTTGAACTTGTTTTAATTTAGGATGTGTTATTTTAATTTGTTGAACTTGTTTAAGATGTGTTTGTGTACATCCTGATGCCTTTCATAGGCCAGCAAAATATATGGTAGCTGGCCAAATATTAAAATTATTTTTTTAAAATTAAAAACAAATCAGTAACGGCTAAATATTTAACCGATCATGATTAAGGGACAATCAGGAACGGCTCTTTATAAATAGGCGATCCTGATTGTGATATATTAGTATTGGCTCATATATTTCACCGTTCCTGATTTTAATTTATTAGTATCGGCTATTTAGCACCGTTCCTGATTGTAATATATAGTATCGGCTCTTTAATATGAACCGTTCCTGATTGTAATATATAGTATCGGTTCATTAATATTAAACCGTTCCTGATTGTTGAATTAGTATCGGCTGATTAATAATTGACCGTTCCTGATTGGTGAATCTGTATCGGCAATTAACCGATCCTGATTAGTGGTACTATCTGTATCGCCTCAATTTCGTTCCTGATAGGTAATTTTTAACCGTTCCTGATAGGTGATTTTCCACTAGTGTTACTATGATGATGTAAACGAATTGGATATCCGGATAGGAACGAAGCGGTTTCGATACAGGTAATATTCAATACCCAAAACCCACTACTCTTTATTGTCTCTTTTCAAGCAAAGGCTGCGTGGGGTGTGTGTAGAGTGGAAAAAACGTGCCGTGCTGTGCCGTGATTAACACGTCATGACTTTGGTCTCGTGCTGTGTCGTGCCGTGAACAAGTTAATTTTTCACGTGCCGTGCCATGACCAAAATGTCAAGGGGTGGTCACGGCACGCGAATAGTCACGCCGTGCCTAAACGTGCCATGACCATACGTGACTCACGTGACCATTTAATCATAATTTAGGTTAGTTTATTCAAGAGTTACCATTAAATCAATACCTAATGGTTCTAATTACATATGACTCGCGTGACTACGTGTCATGCCGTGCCGTTCCGTGTCGTGCCGTGCCAAAGTTTCAAAAGATGAGCACGGCACAGGACACGCGAGTCACAGCACGTAACTGACACGCGTCTCGTGCTGTAACTGTGCCGTTCCGTGACGGAGCCGGCTCCGCGTGGCATTTTTCCCACTCTAGGTGTGTGATACCTTTTTACTTGAAATAGTATATGATCATGGATTCTATATTCACATGTAGAATTGTATACTACGAGGCAATATAACATTCTTTGATGAATTCAATTCACGTAGAAAAGTCTAGCTTTTGCTTAGCGCAAACTGACTGCACCACATTGCGTATCTTGCTTTACAAAATATTTTTCATGTTTTTGTCTACCCTTGTATGTTTCTTATGTGTAGTTGAAAATATATGTATGACAAAAATCTTGTTGAAATAGTACTATATGGTGCGACATGTAAAATTGATGGACCATGATATATTCATGATGCATAAGGGTGTAAACTGAAGGTCGCAAATAAGCTAGTATATGCAATATAAGGCTTTAAATAAGCTAACTATATATATTTATGATAATTCTAGCTCATGTTGATCTTTATGATATAGTTATGTGACATATTAATGAGTTCCTGAAATTGATCAACGTTTAAAATTGTATATGTATATAAATATTCCCATGATTCTTATAGGGAGTGTATAATATTTAAGTCGATGTAAAACTTGACTGACCAATAACTAGAAATTTGTCTAATATGAATTAATAAAAACGTGAGATTGTGATGATAAATAACTTTTCTCATTAGTTCAAATTAACTTGATATATATGCTATGTAAAATGTCAAATTCGGACCTGACATACTTAAATTTGACTAGAGATATGATTCAATCGGGCATGTAAAACTATACAAATATTTATTATAGATTAGTAGGTAAATAGTTCACATACTTTAACCATATGGATATATTACACAGGTACCAAGGTGTAGTAAAAGGTGACAATAGGTACCATGTGGATTTTGCCTAAACCATTGCATTTCATATATTTTGGCTACGGACTCCCCTGTTAATGTTGAGACATGAGACTATGTACCAATTATATGAGCATTTAAAATATTTATTATTTTATAGACTTGAAGACATACTTGAAAAATGAGTCTCTTAAGTTTACAACATGAAATAATTTTGTAAGTCGAACATACGTACCATTATTTTGAAAATTTTGATTCTATATGTTGCAAATCAACATATCCGTTTAAATATATTAATGGTAGAATATATTTTTTATGCAGTAGTCACATATCATGTTCTAATTTTGCATCATAATTGAAAATTGATAGTCAATTTTGACACACTTTTGTTTGCTTTGAATTATTCGTAGTGCAATGCAGTGCATGGAAGAACTATAGTATATCAATACAATATCATTATGGTTCAACTAGTGATTTTTTTGCAGCAAAAATATAGTACGATATTATAGTTAAATATAATATGCATTGCAGCATCAGAAAATCATCACCCATATAAATATGTCCGTACAAAATAATATTAAACTATAAGTCCAAATATATCACCAATATATGTAGGGGTGAGTAAATTGCTCATAACTCGTAACTCGCTCATAACTCGCTCGCTAAATGTATTTATGTGGCTTACTCAACATAATAAAATCCTTACTAAAAGCAACTTAGTTAACAAAGGCTGGAATGGGGATCAACTATGTTTACTATGTCCTGAACCTGAAACAGTAACAGACCTCTTCCTTACATATCATCTTTCTCAACAAATATGGTTCTGGTTAGGCAAAAGTCAAGAAATCATGCATACATGGGTTACCTTCAATGATATCATCAACTTTGCTTGTCATTTATCTGCTGTGCAAAGATCTGGTTTTTTTAATTGTTTTAAGTGCCTTCTGCTGGAATATATGGAAACACAGAAATGATCTTTGTTTCAATAGCAAATCTCCTCAAACAGCTAAACATTTAATATTACTAATCAAATCTATGGTGATGTTTTGGACAGGTCCTCTCAACTCTAGTATCCAGGCAGCAGCTGGTGACTAGCTCCCAGTGGTGGAGGATGCCATACCTTTAGCCAGTTACATGCCTTTGGAGCTGGTGGTATACCAAGACCCTGATGAGCATCTTCCTCATGAATGAAGCCCCAAAATCACTCTTGTTTTTTTTTTTGCAACATATTTCCTTAGCCCATTACTTTGTGGCTTAGTTAGCTCAAACTTATCTTACTTTTGGTGTTTAGACAGCTCATGTGCTTGGCTGTTATGTTTGTTATATTTCTTTCGAGTTATGCATATGGATGCCTCAGTCTAGCTTATAGCTAGTTTGAACTGGTTTTTGTAATTATCTGATTTCAGCAATGAAATGGGCTCTTCTGCCTCTTTTAAAAAAAAACTCGCTTGCTAAATGCTCATTAACAACTCGCTCATTATCAACTCGCTATAACTCGCTCATTAACTTAATGAGCCGAGCATGAGCATACCTCAACTCGCTCATAACTCGCTCATTAAGAACTGAATTACATAAATCCTGCCACATCTAATCCACTTCTCTAATAGCTGTTAGTATATCCAGAAAAATAATATTAAGAATTTGCAAATTTTCCTAAAACAAGCAGAATTACAATTCCCATTCAATGCACTATTCCTTAATTTTCTTTGGTTTCGGGCCATACTCATCAATACACTAGTCTCAAAATATAACCCAAAATTTAATCACAAAAAATTTGATCATTAATACACCGTTCTGGATTTGTACAGTTCTGAATTTGTATATTTCTAAATTCTATATTTTTATTATTGTTTTGATAATGCAAATTTGTAGGTATATGACAAGGAGATAGCTTTGAGTATGTAACATGTAGGGCCGTGAGAACGATAAAAAGATAGTTGTTTGATTTTGTTAAATTTGCTTATGGACAATTTTTTGTTAAATTATGTACTGTTTAATTAGGTTGGATTATGAAAATTTGTTAAATTTTATAAATGAAAATTAGTTTTTGAATGATGTATTTTAAACAACTCGGCAACTCGCTCATTAAGCTAATGAGACGAGCATGAGCATACCCCAACTCGCTCATTAATCACCCCTACATATATGCATGCAATCGTAACATCAGAAAGTTAATTATCGCAAAAACTAGATAATATTTTCCCATTAGATTTTATCTTAATTTTTTGAGATAATATATTTTAGAAATATATTTTCCTCATTATATTCTCAGATTTTATCTTTACAAAATGATATATATACTACTATAAATCATCTCAAGACCGTGGATAGAAAAATAAACGAACAAGAGGCGTGATCAGAGTCAAAATAATGATGAATTACGTAGGGTTTTGGCTTAGGTTTTGCATATTTTCTCACACTTATGTTTAATTATTTAAAGAAAAATGTTACTGTCACCCTTCTTTATGTTTTATTACAGAAAACAGATTTTGGGACTATTTTACACCAAATGGAGCAATAATCGGGTCAATCGGATCAACGACGCTCATCAACGAAGTCTCTGTTACAGTCCGTATTACCTAATACGGACCAAGCCTAATACAGACTAGGAGATAGTGTGATACGTATTAAAACCCTCAGCGATAAGGTCTCAATACGGACCGTATCACCTGATACAGACCGTAACCGAAGGCGCCTCTTGGGGAATAACTGCCGACAGTTGTATCCAGATCAGTTTCTTAGCCCTACTCAAACTCCAAACGTCCCTCCACTCCTATATAAGGCCCCTGGGCAGAAGAAGAAGTTATCTTTGTAATTAGGGTTAGATTTGATTAAAGAGAGAAGAGAGGAGTGATTGTAACCATGCCGTTCTGCGGCTAAGTTCCTTTCTTAGGGGCTAGGTAGTAAACCTTGTTACTCTTGATGTTTTGATATATATATATTTTCTGTTGATTATGGTTTCTTGTTGTTTAATCGAAATGCTTTTGTGATTTATTATCTCTTCATCTAACTTCGATGATCTAGTTTAATCCGTTAGGGTGTGACAGTACTTTAATGGTAAGAGAAACTATTTGTACGAATTAGCCTCGTTGAGATCTATTAGGTTTATGTGAAGAAAACTTTAGCGGGGAAACCATAAACCAGAATAACAAAACGCGAACCAAGTTCCATCATTTGCGTAAGGAAAATCGCAGTGATCTATGTAGTAACTTGTGTATTTAAGAAATCAGTCATTTGCGTAAGATAACTCGCAGTGTCCTATGTAGAATCTCGATGAAAGATCTGTCATTCTTGCGTAAAATAACTCGCAGTGACCTATGTGATGTCTTTCATAAAATAATAATAGGAAATCAGACCCGACAGGAATATATTATCAAAGCGGATTGAGTAGCAATAGTGTGCCGAAACCCTAGGAATTTTCATCTCTATCTTTATTTTAATTACTTTTAATTGCTTCCTAATTTACATTGATCACAACAACAACTCTCAATTTTCAAATTTTGTCTAGCATTTCGAAAGATTGTGATTCGATCGCTCAAAACTCTGAACCAATATTCTCTGTGGATCGACCTCAAATATACTACTCGATAGGATTGTGCGCTTGCAGTCCGAACCGATAGTTTCTGAGTTTATAAATATTAAAAGAAACATCGCTCTCTTTTGAGTGATCAATAATTAATGTGATAAGTATTCCCGTGGATAGAATTATTTGAGAAATATACGTTACAATATTTTCTTTCTTAATTTCAAGTATTAAATGTGTTGTCATAATTTATTCTTCCAAATTAAAGCATTAAAAATAATGCAATTTTAACATAACATGAATTCTTTTAAGGTTAACCCAATAATATTCAACTTGTTGTGTGCATATTCAACTTGAAACTAGGCAATAAATAATATTAACTGAAAAATTGAATTGTAAATCATACATTTTTGTAGAAGCATGAATGTTACATCCTTGATTCATCCTTGATTTTAGAACTCGTGTTCGGTGTAAATATATTATTTGCTTTCAAGATTATACAATTTTGGGTGTCTACAAGGGGGATCTTCATTGACAAAGTAGATGACTTCACCATTAACTTCATCCTTGAACCGCTCAATGATGAGTTGCCTACACTCAACATTTCCTTTAAGGGTTCGTATTGGTATGAGGCTTTCTTCCCTTGAGATGAGATTGGTTAAGTTTTGCTCTTCATCTTCTTCATCACTTGGTGCTGAATTGTTGTTGCGTTTGATTGTTGTGTGATGGCTATCTTCTTCCTTCATGGTGATCTCATGTTCCTTGTTTCTCCTATTTAGAGTTCCGACTAGTTCATTCATTTTTTTGCGGGTTTCTCTAATCTTTTTGACAGTTGGGTAGACTTGTTGACTTGAATGATGGGGGGGTCACTGGTATCGGGTTGGTCATTTCTGAAGGATGTGTGTTTTGAAAGTTATATTTTTAATGATAATTTATATGTTGTTCATGATTTTATTACGAATGTTATTATTCATGCTCCTTAAGATTTATATGTTATATCTTTGAGAGTGTTCAAGAAGATGCTCTTGGTCTTGAACCATAGGACTCCTGAGATGAGAAACATTTAATCACTAAATATGTTCACAATCGTGGTAATTAACGAGGAACATTAATTACCGAGGAAGATTGTCATGTCGATTAAAGTGCATTGAAGTTCTACAAATGTTGATAAAGCATTATTTTTTAATAACATGAATATATAAATGTGTATTTTATATATTGAACATGACCTAAATGAATGGAACATTATATGGATTGTGCTTTGTGTCATTAATGTTTCCGTTGTATCTTTGGAATCTTAGATATAAGATGTGTAGATTTTTTCACATGAGAAGTATATAATGTGATTGTTATTTAAATACTATCTTATGATATGAATGAAATAGTAGTTCGTTGTATATAACTTGTGCGGGAGAAATCTATATGTTAATATTATCATTGTCTCTCAATTTGAGTTATGATATTATTGGTGTTTGACCCTAAAAAGTTACTACTCAAGATTCAATGCAGTGGGTAACTATTTTTAGGATGATTAAGCATACTTGTGAGGTATTAAAAATCACACAACAGCATAGTCAAATTCTTTGTGAAAATCTACATGTAAAACCTTGAGTTCTGATGTGCACAAAATATGAAGTAATTAATTCTTCAAGAATTAAACAATGCATGGATAGCATTCTGGGTGCAAAATCATGGTAACATCTAGCAAAACTATGTTTTAAATGGCTCTGAGTGCAATCTGGAGCCACATAACAAGCACTAAGGAAAGAGGGCCCACAAGTCAGTGACTGATGGCTATTTTCGCTAAATATCCAATATGGATAGACTCGGAGCAGGGATGTTGAACCCCATGCACCAAGTAGGCAGCCGTATGGTTCATCCTGCGCCAAGCTCAGCCAAGACAAGAGGCAAGGCGCTGGGTTTAAATAGAGGCGCCTTGACCCCTTCGTCCCGCGTGCTCTTGGTGTTTCATACACCACATTGAGCTCAAAACATGGTGTACCGAGCACCGGCTGCATCCAAACAAAACAACAGATTTAAAGGAAATAAGAGATGAGAGGAAGAGGCTGACATGTGGGTCCCGAGCCCTGACTCTTTCTTCCTCCTCTCTCCTTTATTCCGAATGCAAAATCAAGACTTCAAAATTGAAGGAAAATGAAGAAAGGTCGAATGAGGCTTTACCTAAACCTCACACGGGTCTCCTCCCCTTTATCTCTCTGTTCCCTCTTCGATTAGAAGAAGTGCAATTGAATTAGAGACAAACCCGATAAGCAAAGGAGAAAGGGAAGAAACCCGAATACAAATGGGTCTGACCCGAATTGGAGGAAGCTAAAGGGCAATTGCTCTCTTTCAAAGCTTTGAATGGAGTTGTCAGAGACCCACTAAGGCCATTCAATGTTTGATTTAATGGGCCTGCATGAGCTAGCCCGAAATGGGAATTTACAATCTAATGAAAATGGAAAAATAAGAATGGCAAGTCATGAAATGGAAATCGACAACTGAGAGGGTATGATGGCACCCAAACTATGCTAAGGTTATGTTGTACCTGCCTAGTGGTGGCCCTCTATTGGTTAAAATTGTTTAAATGGCAACAAGACATGGTAAGCCGATTTTGATCTCAAGGCAGCACATGCTGCTGTGCATTGGTACACTGTGCTAAATTAACCATATGCACACCTGTCCAAGCACCAGGCTATAAGCCAAATTAGAAGAATCTCTTCTTTGAGTTGCATGAAAAGCATGATTTTAATGAGCAAAATCTTGACCATTAAATGAAGAAGATCAAGGGATATGAACACCTTGTCTTTCGGATTGCTAACATGGCTGACCATCATTGGTCTAAGCCCCTGCATATATGGCTTGATGCCTTGAAACCAAATCTGGAGCATTGAAGATAAAATGAAGAAAATGAAGAATGAAGATTAAGCCAACATGGCCCTATGCAAAACCCTAAACCTTATGCCCTTTAGCCTATATAAAGAGATGAATTGAAGGCAATCATATACAACAACACTACCACCAGTTAGAGATAAAACCACTGCTCCTCTCTCTCTCTAATAGGCTAGCTAGAAAAAGAAAAGAAAGAAGAAAAAGGAAGAAACTTGTTCTTCTCAACAGTAGCAAAGGATTAGGTAATTAATACCTAAAATCATGTAGGCTCCAAGGAGCCAAGCAATGTACCCTTTTCATGAAATAAAGTTTTCTTTGAATTTTATGTATTTCTTCATTTTACTTTTATTTTCGGTTTTGTTCTTGATCTTTCTTTGCTTCCTTTCTTTGTTTATTTTGGAGCTTTTAAATAAATGAAATGAGAAGGCTACATGATATTTTAGCTTGTTTCATAACAAGTTGAACATGTTTAGTCTAATGATCAATAAAAACATATATCTTTTTGGCTTTTACGGTTTGCAATAAAATATAAAAAAAAAAAAAGAGTTTATTGATGTCTTTAGCTAAATAGGATCTGTTTTTAGCACACAATAAAAATATAAATATAAAGTTGTAAGCTTCATGCATCTTCCTTTGATCTTGTGATTTTTCTTCCCTTTTCTCTTATCAACCCTTTTTAATTCTTTTAAAGTAATTAAATAGTAAAAATATGAGAGTTGAGCTAGCTAGCTTCCTCTTATATTGGAGCTACTTGATTATTTTAACAAAGAATTAAGAAGAAATTAAAAGTGACAAAAAAAATAAAATACACACAAAGGGGTTGAAAAGGTCAAGCTAGCTAGCTTCCTCTCAATCTCTATTAAATGATCCAAGGGCCCATGATTCAAGTATAGAGATTTGACCTTTCATGCATGCAAGTGCACTAAAATGCATTTTGCAAAAAGGTTAAATTGATATGCATATGAATATGGTGAAAGATAGAGGTCTAAAATGCAAATAGGCAGCAATTACTATTGCAATATGTCATTTGCATTTTTGTTCCTATGACATCTTGATGATTTTGCCCAATAATCAAGTGAAAAGAGCACATAATATGCAAATCTTGATGAAACCAGGGGCCTCCCTGTAAAATTCCAAGTTCTGACATTCTTGATAAATTAAAAACATTGAGAGATGATTTCTTTGGAGCTTTTGATTCCTTCCCTCCTGCTATTGATGCAAAACAATGGCTTTCAAGCCAACAAAATGGTTCTGACCTCAACTAGTCAGTGTAGCATGTGTTAACACCCCTGTACCAGTCTTTGGTACCATACCAAGTTCAAGTCCAGCAGCCAAGTATGGTTTAAAGGCTGCTGGCACAATGTTGCATCTCAACAGGCCAGATCTGACCTCTGTCTACAAACTGAACTGCACAAAGCATACTGAAACTCAAAATGAAAAACAAATCACACAGTCAGATAAAGGACTCCAAAATACATAAAATTGACACAAATTTCATGCTAATTGGATTTTATTTCGATTTTATATGAATTTTTGAAGTTCAGATTCAAAATAGAAAAAAAAAAACAGCATTTTAATGATAAAAGGGCTGTTGCTGGTAAAATGAACAGTGCAGTTCGACTAAAAAACCAAATTGAAAAACAAACACCATGATTAGATAAAGGACCTTAAAATACCCAAAATGGACACAAATTTCATATTTTTCTGATGTTATTTCGATTTTATATGAATTTTCAAAACCCAGTTCTTTAAAGAAACAGAAAATCAGCTAATAAATGGGTAAAATGACCTTTAATGCCCTCTGCCCCAAATAAAATGTTAAAAATAGAAATAAAATGCCAAAAATCATAAAAATAAGCAGGATCATGATTTACATATTATACTATAATCTCATGATAAAGTGACATATACCTATTAACAAAAATTCGTGAAAAGGAGCATATCAGAAATTTTATTTACATTCATTATTATGTCATAGCCGAATAAATACATTAAAAATTAAATCAAGCCCTATGAACTTTAAATACACTTCAAAATGCTCAAATCAAGTGTCTTTGACTTCCAGTTTTGTCTCTAAACCCCTGTACCTGTCTGCTAATACCAACTGATACAGAACCGAGAAGTTCAACATAGGGGTATGCCCAAGCCTCTTCAAAAAATGCAATTAGAAATCATAATAAACTTCTCTACACGCAGGTAACACTAATTGACTGATTAATTCAAGAAAATAATGAAAAGAATGATGAAGTAGGTGCAAATTGTCAACCGGTACCGAAGAAATCCGAACCCCGTCGTATTTAGCTACCTCCGGCGATCGATGGTCGCCGACAATACGTCCAATGAACTCACAGCGTCAAGGCGACTCCAATGATGTTTCTCTTCAGCCTTGCCGTGGCCGGAGTCTCACCAGAGCTGTATCGGAGTCCAAACCCCGAAATCCGATACCCATTCTAGTTCATACCCGATATCTATTATGGTTCATATCCGGTGACACGAAATTTGAAGCAATATGAGCTATTGGATCTTGGCGCCAAGTCAAGCTTTAAACCAAGAATCCAAATCTTAAGATCGGAAGAAATCCGAAGGTATAAAATCAAGCACAATGGTAGAATGGCCCGCTGCCTAGAAGGCCCCGCATGTCGGATTAAATAAATAATCTTCCCGAGTGAATCTCAAAGCTTGGCACCAATCTCAAAGCCTACGGTGAAACCCAATGTCCAACACAAATCCTGAAGCCCAAATCACTCATCTTAAAGCCCAGATACACGAATCTCAGAGCTCAGATATAAATAAAATTATTAAAACAAAACCCCTTTACAAATAAACCCTTCTGATTAAATTTAGTTCACAGCGCAGTCCTTGCAGAGATTACAACAAGGTCCTTAACAGCTTAAAATCATTTGCAAACAAGCCCTAAAGAATCAAGTTTCACATAAAACCCTATATAAAGCCCAAATTAAAATTCACACCCTTTCAGCCTTATAAATGTCTCCCTGGAAAATATAAAAATGTTCACAAATAAGCCCTTCTCAGTCCTTTTCAAGCATAACTTCTTCATCCTAAGTCCAAATTGACTCAAACCACCTCCAAATGAACCCAAATTGAATTCTTCATGTTTCTAAAGAAAAATTAAACATGTCCAAGCATCAGCCAAATCCTGAAATGACCAAAATACCCTTTTCTTCAAAATTAAATGATTTCATTAACAAAAATGTAAATGGACATGCCATAAATTAAATACAAATAAATATTGTACATACACTCTTCAAATGTTCAAATTCCCACTTCTGAAATGCAATAAACATTATTTTAATGTAAAAGTCACATACGTACACATGTCCAAACATATAGAAAATCAAATCAAAACCAAAGTCAATACATGAGTCCCCCTTTTTTAGCCCCTTTATTCAATTCACTTAAATAGGCACAAATCCCGGAATGGACGAGGTTTTCAGTATGGCTTGGAAGGGTCATCTGATGTAATTAACAGCGGGGGCTCGCGCCCGCTGGGAGTTAAACGTCCCCACAATCAATAAACTCTCTCGATAGACTGAT
Source organism: Carex littledalei (assembly GCA_011114355.1). NCBI lineage: Eukaryota > Viridiplantae > Streptophyta > Magnoliopsida > Poales > Cyperaceae > Carex > Carex littledalei. Next base: position 15,234,081 of record CM022085.1, on the reverse strand, counting down.
CATGAACAGTAGGTCTGTCGAGGGTGAACCGAAGGAATTGTAGAAAGAAAAATGAATGTTTCAAGTTCGATGTTCTCCTCCATGTCTTAAAAATCGAGAGCACTGAACCCTGAGACATTTAAACACATACACACACCTTCCATACCAGCTGTGCAACTTTATGCGCCCTACAATTGGGTCCCTTGGTAAAGTGAAATTATATCGCATGCAATATAACTGATGTAATTATAATTATAATTCACTTGAGAGACTAAAAAAATGAATATAATGCAAGAATGACACGATCCTATTTTGCATATTAGTCATAATATCATGTGACAATGATAGACACAAAATTAGTGGATTGAGTAAATGATTACTATGTCGTTTGGATAACTATAATGTAATGATAGAACCTCTTATAGTCAATAATATAAAGTTTTATATTATTGCCAAGATGACATAGATCATCTATACGGTCACACCAACTGAAGAGAAACAACAAGTATTTTATATTTCATAATGATGTATTAGATAAAATACATGAGATGAAATACTAAAATAAAATGTCATAATATGACATGCTTAGACCATAAATAAATTTGTGAAGTTATGCAAATATTATTTGGTATAATGTTTGAATGCATTATAAGAATAATAAGAATATTGCATAATAGAATAATATGATTAATATTATTTATTCATAAATTAATTTATTAAACCAATCACAAGGTGAGATTAAAGAGATCATAAAATGGCTAAATAAGACTAGTGGCATTTGTGTAATTAATTTAAACATTACACAAATGGTTGCCTTAACCCTTGCCTATTTAAAGGGTGTAATTAAGGAAAATTAGATCTAATTTTTCTGCTCCTCTTCCTTGGCCGAAATTTCCAGCAGCAGCCTCCTTTTTGTTCTAAGCCGAAAATTGTGAAATTTCACCCTAGGCCGAAAACCCTCATCTCTCATCTCATCTTGTTAGGTTTAGCCACCAAGAAATCAAATAGTTTGTTGATTTGAAGATCAAGAGGTGATTGGATCTAAGCTTTGGACTTCACATTCATTATCTAAGAGGTGTGTTAGTTTGTTGTTTAGGTTCAAGGTGAACCAAGAGGTACTTCCACGAAGAACAAGAGATCAAAAAGAGAAACCGACTTCTCTCCATCAAGAAGTTTGACAATCTCTTTAGGTAAAAGATCTCTATCCTCTCTAGCAATAAATTATATGAGATTTATTTATTCTATTTAGTGCACATTAGGTGTTTGATGAAACCCTTAAGAGATAATCTTGTTTGTTATTGTCATATAAATAAGGTCCTTTGTGTATTGAGCCAAGTGGTGATAAAAAAATTTTAAATTCTCACCATATAGGCATACACGTGAAATCCCAACACTTTCTGGTCCTAAGTATACGAATCGAGAGTTAGGTGGCGGAGGTTTCTTCATGGTTTGATCATGGAGCTTGCATTGGGTCGCGGGTTTTGGTCGAGATGAAGCTTCTCCTATTTCTTTCAACCTGTGATAGGCATCCGAGGAATGGAACAATTTAAGTGCTTCTTCTCTCGCTTTTCCTCTTTCCCTAAAGAATTCTCGTAATGTGATCTCGATTTGTTTCTCTTCTTTTATTTCGCTTGATTTATTCGATTGAGTTTCTTCTGCTTGAGGTTGTTGAGTTTCACTTGATTGAGGCGGTTGAGCCTCATCTAGTTGAGGTGATTGAGCTTCATCCAATTGGGGTTCCTCCATGGCTTATATGTTGTAAACAAGATCGATGTTGGAAGAGTAATTCATGGTTTTGCTCATGTTGTAGACCATCTTTTCTTTTCCAACATTCAACAAAATATTCTCATTTTTGACATCAATCATTGCTCTTAATGTGGCGAGGAATGGTCTTTTAAGGTTGATCGGAATCTGGTCATCTTCTTCCATGTCTATCACAACAAAATCTCCTGGTATCCAAAGTTCTCCAACTTTGATCAGGACATCTAGCAACACTCCTTCAGAATATCAAATTGATCAGTCAGCGAGTTGTAGTGAAATTCGTGTCGGTGAGAGTTCTCCACATCCCAGTATGTTGTACACCGTCTTTGGCATTAGATTCACGCTTGCTCCCAAATCACACAATGTCTTCTTGAAATTCGTCGTGCCAATTGTGCATGAAATTGAGAAACTTCCCGGATCTTGTAACTTCGCTGGCAATTTTCTTTGCACGAGCCCACTACACTCCATGTTGAGAGGAACTATTGAGCATTCTTGGAGTTTGCTGCGGTTTGTAAGGATCTCCTTCAAGAACTTGGCATACGAGGGTATGCTCGCAATTGCTTCAGTGAAGAGGATAGTGATTTGCATCTACTTGAGTATCTCTTAAAATTTTGCAAATTATTGTTCCATCTTGTGCTTGACTTGCCTTTGAGGGAATGACAGAGGTGGCTTGTAGGGTGGTGGTGCGATGTATTCAGGTTCAGTTTGTCGTTCGTCTCGATTTCTGCTCCTCAATTGGGTTTGTCTGTGCCTCAAATACAAGTCGCTCTGGTTGGTGCGGCCCATATTCATTGGAATGTGGTGGCTCTACTTGCGTTTTATCGGGAGTTAGATCAGGCATTAGAGGTCCCTTGTAAGCTATGTCGCTCCTCAGCGTGATGTATTTGCAAGTCTCTCTTGGATTTTCTTCCGGTTGGCCCAAAAATTTGTCTTTTTCACTTGTGATGCTTGAGAGCTCTCTTGACATTTTGGAGATGTGATCCTCTAAATCTTTGTTGCGGCTTGCTAGAGTTTTGATCTTTTGTGTGATGTCGGCATTCACCTTGTCTTGCTTCTTTAAGAATCTCTCTATTAATGTTGTGTCAAGTTGTTGTGGTTGATTGTACTGCCTTGGCTGGTAGTTCGGTTGAGAATTATTGTATCTTGGTTGGTAATTGGGTTGTGATTGGTAGTTTTGTTGAGGTGCAGCGGGTCTTTGATTGTTTGCATATGAGAAATTTGGATGGTTGCGGTTGTTTGGGTGGTACGTGTTGTAGGCAGGTTGAGGACGGAAGCTATTATCGATGGCGTTTACTTCCTCGGTTTCTTTCTCAGTTTCTGCTACATTTGTACATTCATTCGTCTCATGTCCTCCTCCACAATAGCCACAGGATGTTGCGGAGTTAACTGCTGCTACCGTTCGCTGCTTGGTATGATTGTTGAGTGCCGTATCAATGCGTCAATCTTTGCGTTCAGCATGGTGAGTTCGCTGACTTGGTACCTGCCAGGTGTTGTGTTCGGCTTCTTGTGCTCCGAGGTCTAGTAGTGTTGGTTGATTGCAATCTCTTCAATGAGGTTGTACGCATCGTCAGGTTCATTGTTCATGATCGCTCTTCCTGCAAAATCATCAATAGACAACCTTGTGGTAGGATATAAACCATCATAAAAAGCTTGCACAATTAACCATCTTTCTAAACCATGATGTGGACAACACCTTAACATATCCTTGTATCGATCTCATGCTTCACATAATGATTCACCCTATTTTTGTTCAAAATTAGTAATTGCATTTCTGAATTTGAAGTTTTGGAAGGTGGAAAATATTTTGCAATGAACACGTTGAACAATTGGTCCCAAGTTTGAATGTAATTGACCAGTAAGGGAAACAACCATGCTCTAGCCCTATCTTTTAATGAAAATTGAAATAGCCTTAGCCTGATTGCATCATCGGTGACTCTATTGATTTTAATCGCCTCGCATATTCTAAGCAAAATTGACAAGTGAAGATGTGGGTCCTCGCTTGGCATTCCTCTAAATTACTGTTGCGACAGCATGTTAAGGAGAGCGGGTTTGATCTTGAAATTTCAGTTTGCAACTGTTGGTGGATTTATTCTCGAGTTGGGATCATTTGCGCACGGTATGAAGTAGTCTCGTAGAAGCTTAGGTCTCGCTGCATCTTAAACTACGTTGTCACCAACGTTTTCTTCTTGTCATTCGTCATTGTTGTCGATTGGTGGATCATTTTGAACTGGTTCGTTTAGTGAATTCTCCGTGTTGATCGAATCTGAATTCCTTACGCTTCGAGCATCACGAAAAGGACTTGGAGGGGTCCTTGTTGGTGAAGTGGAAGCGAGTTGTCCTCTCCTACGTACAATCCTTACAGATTTTCGTACGGATGATTCGGCCAGCGTGAAAAATCTTGAAAAATATAAAGTTGAAAATTTAAGTAAATCTGAAAATAATAATAAAAGAAAAAATAAAATAGAAGAAAAATAAAAATGCAGAAAATTAAAAGTCTAGGCGTTCCTAATTAATTGGATTTAATGGTCAAAGCAAGGGCGTCTTTCGAGGCCTTGCACAATAAACCGTTATTCCCCGTCAACGGCGCCAAAAAGCTTGATGGGTGTAATCGTGATCAGGCTAATAAAATTTATATCCTGGTTTGCTATCGAGTCAGATTACAAGTGCATAATCCTATCGAGTAGTATAAACAAATGTCGATCTGCAGGGAATAAGATTTAAGGTCTTGAGCGATTAAATCACAATCTTTCGAAAGGCTAGACAAAATCTAAAATTAAAGAGTTGTTATTTTTATCAATGTATTTGTCAAAAATTAAAAGTAAGTAAAATAAAGATAGAGATGTGAATTCCTAGGGTTTTGGCATACCGTTATTACTTCAATCTGCTTTGATTCTTACCTTATTTGATATTGGTTTTCAGTTGTTGTATAGGGTTTCTAATCCAATTAGTGATTACTGTTTTTGCCTAGCAACCACCCTACCAATCAAGAGATCCCGTTAAGGCTTACCTTGATTAGTGCAAGGAGATCTGTGACTAGCCCAAAAGAATTCATACTTCACTTATTAGGTACGTCGCCCTACTATCTTGATTATATTGGGTGTCCCCATGGTAAGACACGACAATGCGACATTCATATGCTAATGTCGAGACTCCTATGTGTACTTTTGTTAATCTAATTAGTGGTATCTCCGGTTAAGATCTCCACCACTAATCTAGTATTTTTATTCTCCCTTATCCCACTTTTAGCCCAATGATGACTAACTTCCACGTGTGGCCATCACATGACGGTCTAGACTAATAAACAAAATCAAGTAAGATAGAACATAAAACGCAAAAGCAATCGAACAATAAAAGACTAAACAATGATCAAATAAAAGTATATATCAAAGCATCATGAGTAACAATGTTTACTGCCAACCCTAAGAATCTAAACTTAGCCACTGAACGATATGTTTACAAAGAGATAAGAGAAAGATACAACCATACACGAAGTATCCTCCTACTTAATCTCTACGTACTCATCTCTTCTCACTTAAGAAAATATAAAACCAAAAGATACAAAGATGTGTTTTTGTTCAGTCCAGAAGGCTTATATAGGAGTGAAGGGGCGTCTGGAGATGAGTGGAGTCCAAGTTATCTAATCTGGATACAGCTGTCAAAGAATTCACTAAAGGGCACCTCGGGTACGGTCCGTATTGGCTAATACGGACCGTACTCCCACTATGTCGCTGCAGGAGTTAATGCATATTTGGCCTTCTTTGGTCCGTACTGGGGCTCTGGTCCGTATTGGCTAATACGGTCCGTACTAGAGCCTTAGTCGGTGAGCTGCGCTTTTCCGATCGACCTGATTCTTGCTCCAAATAATTTAAATAGCTTCAAAACATGGTTCCTGCACTAAAGTATAAAATAGGGCAACAATAACCTTTTTCACATATTAATTAAACATAAATGTGAGAAAATAAGGCAAAACATAAGCCAAAACTCTACGTAATTCACTATCAAAATGAGCTTGATCACACAACACGGCACGACACGTCACGTATTTACATCCTATTTGAGCTCATAATAATTTTTTTTGTTGTGCAGCTACAATAGTACCCGATTAGTTAATGAATTTGAACATGATTAGATATTTAAATCCGATTACCTTTGATCTCTTGCCATATTATCAAAATAGTACCCGAATACGTTTACCACATTATGTGTGCATGTAGTGACGTTTTTTAATCAATTCAAGTTCAATTTCATATCATAAAATTATCAAAACTGAGAGATATTCTTGAAACATTACTAAGGCAGGCTCAGCGTAGTGCATGCATGCGTCTTATAGACTTTTAACCAATTCTAGCCTAAATTGAAATTCTATAATCACCAAAAAAAATATATATATTCCTCAAATATTGACAAGCTTTTGCTAAAACATTTATTCACGCTAGCTAAATAACTTTTGTGCAAACAAATTGCTCCCATAATGTATTTACAAAATGTTACACCCATCACCGTTATCTTTTTTTATATTTAATGATATAAATGATGTACAAGGGTAAGTTGCAAGAGAATAGAACAAATGATAGAATAGAAAAAGTTTAGGGGCAAGTTGCAAGAGTCATATTCATCAAATTTAAAGAAAGTTCAAGGGTAAAACTGAAAAGCTCGTTAGATTTTGTTATTGTGAGGTACTTAGGTCTAGGGTACATTTAATTTGATTTGGACAAATTAAATGAAGGTGTGCGGTTCCATCTTCATTATTCATTATTGAGGCATGCATGCATGGCATGCAGATCCCGAGCGCTAATTTAAAGCCACTGCCCAATCCATGGGGGCATGGGGGATGCTTAATTTACATAATTTTAGGTGGCAAGTTTCGCATTACAATACAATTTTTTTTTTTAATTATAATGACCATTTAGAATTTTAGATGGTTGTAGTGAGTGAGTGTTGTGCGGTTGGTTTAGCGAAGTATTTTCTTTTTATTCTAGTGACGTGGTTATTTTATTTGAAGAAATGAAGATTTTTAGTAAAACTATGGACATTATTATGTAAGAAAACATTCTCCGTAATATATATATATATAATAAATACAACTTGATAAAAGGAAAGAACAATACCTCATAAATAACTAGAAAAACAAAGCGTATAAAAATTTTAACGAAAAATCTATCTAATTTTTTGTGTAATAAACATGGCCAATAAATAGTGGAAACATTTTCTTAAATCAGAGAGAAATTAATTTCAGTAATTTTAAACCTTACTTAAAAGACACAAACAACAAGATCAATAAATAAATGTTAGCATTGGTACATCACAATACAATAATTCAAATGATAAAGAAGAGCATAAAAAAAATAAAAATCTCAATTGTACTTAAACATTAAGAACAACAGGAAGACAATATTAATAGACCACAATTAATGCAAAAATTCAGATTATTTTTAAGAAAAAGTAATACATAAAAGTCTAAAAAACTAAAAGAATTTCAGCAATACAGTAAAGCGTAGAGTTAAACATACAGTTAGACAACATGAACAAAACATGAAAAAACATTTAGTTAATTAAGTGAACTAATCAATAAAAATTTAATAAATATCCTGATTTCATCCATATGATGGCCGAAACTAACAACTAGTTTCTTAATAGTATCAACTTTTGGTACTATTCTAAATTGGAATACATTTATAGCATATGTTGCATATATTTTTGTGGCTTTTAATCGATTCATGAAATCGTCAAAATTGACAAGTTATTTTCCAAATTGTCAACTATCTGCTATAAAAACATTAACATAAATTTTTGTACAAAGTTAATGCTATTGGAAAATATTTATAGAACGTTGTGTGTATTTAATAAAGCTTTTAAGTTTTAATGAATACATGTCTTAATTGACAGATAATTCTCCATATATTTACTGAAAAAATTATTTGTCTTAATTATAATTGATATAGTGATTTTTGTGCAATCAATTTACTTGAATACATTTTACAACCCGTTTTGTGCATATTTTGATACTTTTCATTTAATTTAGGTCTAATTTATAGCCATAAAATCTCCATAAACAGCAATTAGTTTCCAATTATTTTCATGTACATGTTTAGAAAAAAAATCTATATGTGCTGATTTAATTAATAAAGCGGACGAAATTAAATTTAGTACAAATATGTCGTTAGATAGCATGCATGCACACGCCTTAACCGATTATATTATATGGGTAAAAAATAAATGTTTTATAGAGCATCTACATCCCATCAACTCAAATGAGTTTCTAAATAACTGTTAACTATTTTTTTTAAATTAGGTTTCCTAAAATTTCTAACTCTCACATTCTTGAAATTAATTTTAGAATTTCTTTTAAGTCACATCAGCAATAAATTAAAAAAGAAAAATAATTTGAGTTAATCATTTAGCTAGGGTGGAGTTTATAAACAGTTTCTTAATAAGAAACTTTCCTGCATAGTTTCTAAATAAGAAACTCTTTCACATCCCTGAAATTGAATTAAAAACTGCCACATCAGATTAGAAACTCTCATAATACCAGAGATGTAGATGCTCTTAAGTTTCCTAAAAAAATCTTATTGTGCAAAGAATAATTACTTTCTTTTAAGATGTGATTTCCTTGGTTTTCATTCCTTTCAATATTTTGAAACCGCAATTGTTCTTTTTCAATAGGATCTCATTCATTCTCATAAATTCTTCTTCTTCTTTTTTCTCTCTCAGAATATTTTCCATTAAAAAGTAATGGTGCTGAGGCGGTGGATTATTGCTCCCAGAAGAAGCGAATAACCTTTTGACAATGAAGACAAAAAAGTAGATGCCATAGATTTATGATTTATGATTTATCCCACTGCTGAACGCAATAACGACATCCATGCATTGATCCATAGCATATTATCATATTCCAAGAAGAAGATAATATTAATAATAAAAATTGTATATCGGCAGCGTGACAATGGTTAAGGTTTGGATATTTAGTGCAACTTTAATTCAGAGATCCAAGAATAGAAAACTCTACTACAAACAAATAAAAGTAATCAACAACTCCGTCTCACACGCGTCACATATTGAATTTCTCTTGGTTTGACTCTGTACGAGTACGAACGCGTTTTCTAGTCACAAATCAAAATTTAGAATCGCAGAGAGGTACCTCACCAATGCATCACAGCTGAGCGTCACAAAAGATCCCTCTTGACTACTGCGCGCACCGCCTCACGTCGGCTCCTACGCGTTTGGACACCACGTCATTTAATAAAATAATGAAATCTACTAGCAGAAAATATCTAATCGGGAAACGGAGTCTGTTCTAGAGCTACCACGTCGGATAGTAAAAAGTTGGTATAATTTTTGAGTCCATTTAGCATCGTCAACCGACACGTTATTTCTTCTTTAAGAGCCCGGACGGGCTGCTCAGATTCATATATATCGATTCAATTTTCAACGGGCCTTGCCTTTGATCGGACAGCGTTTTCGTCGGAATTTTTGTGAGATTTCTCTTCTCTTGTCTTTTTATTGTACCAAGTACTGTCTACTTCATCGATCGTTGTTTATCTTGTTGATGTAAATCGTTTTGAGAATTTCTCCTCAAATCCCCTCCTCTTTTGTTGCTGGGGAATTTCCATTAGGTATTGAGGGGAAAGTTTAATGGGTCAATTTTGTTAAGATTCTCAAAACTCAAGAGGGTGAAACCTAAAAATATTCTTACCTCAAAAAAAAAAATATCAATTACGGAGTCAATTTGTTGTTATATAGAAATTGTGAATTGATTAGAGGGTATAAAAAAAGATGACTCGGTTTAAACGGAGATGATAAATGTCAAATATTCTAATCTACCTTGTTTTCTCAAATATTTGATAATATTCATACCATTTCCTGATTACCAACAAAAATGAGATCAACTAATGCACAAATTATAATTCAAGACTAATGCAAAATGTTCATACGCAAACTTGTCCATATAACATCTTTGCAAAGTGCAAAAATAGCGTGCTTCTGAAACTTCCCTCTAACCCAAACCCCAATTCTCTTCTTCCACAGCGAAAGCAAACTATTTAGCACAAAATGGGAGGTGGTAAGGACAAGCACGGGAACGAAGGCGGGCACGAAGGCAGCGGCGAGAGGGGGTTCATGTCAGAGATGATGCACGGCTTGGGGCAGCCGCATGGGCAGCCACAGGGATACCCACAGCAACATGGATACCCGCAGCAACATGGATACCCGCAACAAGGTTACCCGCAACAAGGTTATCCTCCTCAGGGATACCCACCTGCTCAGGGAGGCTATCCGCCGGCTCCAGGGGGATACCCCCCTGCACAAGGCTATGGTGGATACCCACCTCAGGGATACCCACCCGCTTCTTCCCACCAAGGTATACATTGATTTCTAGCTTATGTTTATGCAATGCAATTTTTTGTAAAATGAAATCATATGAAATTTAAGTGCCTGCCTTCCTTGAATTAGTGTTGGCCTTGCAATAAATTGTAAAACCTTCTGTGCTGATTTAATAGGTTTGAATAATTTGTAGGACATGGATCTAGTGGTGGGATGGGAGGAATGGGAGGAATGCTAGCAGGTGCAGCAGCTGCATATGGGGCCCATAATTTGACAAAGCCACATGGATCTAGTGGCGGGTATGGCAGTAGCGGGTATGGCGGTGGCTTTGGCCAGGGCGGATATGGCCATGCTGGGATGAGCCATGGTGGAGGCTATGGCCAAGGCGGCTATGGCGGCTATGGCGGCCATGGTGGCCATGGTGGCCATGGGAAATTCAAGCATGGCAAGCACGGGAAGCACCACGGTGGTAAATTCAAGAAGTGGAAGTAAATAGTGAAGCCTCTTTTATAAGAAAAATATCTAGTCTGGAGAACTTGTGGTTTTTCCGGTGTGTATCAGTTGCGCTGTTTGGTGTTTTATTTTCTTTTTCCTTTTTTAAATAATAAGAAATTCTAGTGATTGTGAAATATTATTTCTATTTATGTTGAATTCTTGACTTTTAGAGAGAGTATTTAATGTTACTGGTATCTGCTGCTTATACTATGTTAAGTTTATTCAACAATTAGATATGCACTAAATGCAGCATAGCTCTATGTATGGCTTGTGCTGCAGAAAATAGCCAACTGACAAATGTGTACCTTGTTATTCTGATTAGTGTAGTATTATTATATGTTATCCTATGTTATTTCTGAATTTGATCCGATCTCTTGTTTTACTGCTATACTTTTCTGGACTAGCCTAAATCTTTAGGTGTAGTTGGGCTAGGCTTAGCTGTGTTTTAGGCAACTCCTAAAAGGAAATTGTAAATCATTTAGTCGTTAAAATCCTATAACTATCCACAATGCTCAAACAACAGTTTTGTCAGTTCAGAAGTCATAAAGGTCTACTCATATCAATCAGAAAACACCTTATATTCATGCTGGTATGATTTGATGAAAAGATCCAGCGAGCTGAGATAAGTCAAGAGAATGTTTCTAAGAGTAGAAGCTCCAGTAAGCATGTTTATCCCAACAATTTGCAATTGAATAGCCTGAGTTGTGATGCGCCATCCATAATAAGGCCAGTTATGTGTTGTCTTTTACTGTCTTGTTATCTTGTATGCCGCACGAAGAACTAGTACTGTTTCGATCTGGTTAATAGTAGAATTAAGAAAATTAGTAACTGGTTTTCAATTATAAGGAATCAGTTGCTATTGGTGGGGATTGGCAGGTACAAAGTGTGTAAGGTAGGCAGTTGTGCTGCGATTTTACCCAGTTAAGCCCTTTCTGCTCAATTTTGTGTTAATGTGACCCGATTTGGCTTCGGTTGTTCCTCAATTTATTCAAATAAACTCCAATCCACCCTTGTCGTGCACTTGTAATTTATCCTAATTTTGCCTAAATGAACCCTTTGATAGTGCAACTATCCCTCATCAAACGGCAAGTACCAGTATATCAGAAAAGGACAACCATAATTGGTAAAACCAGCTAAGACATCTCTACTGGTACTTACAGAATCTCACCATAGAAACGCTGATTCATGATAATCAAATTATTCTAGTTACAATCGTGCATTTCTGACCATAATTTCGACAACAGGGATAATGTATCTAACACACTTAGGGTCACTTTAAAGAACATGATCAAAGGCTACCCGGTCTTGGGACTGGCTGAAATCAACTAATAAGTGTTCCAAATAATATGGTTGAAGTTTATAGTCTAATCCCTCTTATTAATTAATAAGACGGTGCTCAACCATTGGTGCTCTCAATGAGGATCACTATACGCTCATTGGTACACAGAAGCCTATGTATTGGGGATTCTTAATTTCTTATCCTCTGCAGTGCTGGAACATTTCCACCGCACAAAATCGGCCGTTCATTTAATTTAACGGCTGTGATTAGATCTCTTCCATCTGAACTACTAATCCCTCTCGTGCTGTCACGTCAGTTGAAAATGTGAAGTTCTCTTTGAATCTATGGAATTTAAATAACTCTTTAAATCAATGATTAGATTTACTACATTGCAAATATTCCAGCGCTCGAGAGGATATAAATCCATGTATTGGAAAGTATAACTCTTGTCTTTTCCAAAATGAAACAAGCGTTAAAACAATACCTGCTTCACTTTCTGATTCTTATTTTACAAAAGTTCACTAGGGTAAAGACGGATCGGATAATGGTCAAACCGTATCCGTATATTAGAGACAAACTTGGATAAAGATACGGATAGTGCCACATTTCTCAAATTTTCTTATACAGCCATATGAAAGTAGAAAAGAAAAAACCTGTGTTAACAAAAAAGAAAAGACATGGTTTTATTCTCGGTCTTTTTTCTCGTTCTTTTTTCGATAGGCCTCTTCGACCTGTTTGGCATCAGAGAGCCAAGCTTCTGCAATCTTAGTCAATTTAGGAACATTGTAATTTTGAGCAATGTATATACCACAAACCGTTCCCACCATAAATGAGAAACTGCTCTTGATAATTCCCATTTTACCCTTCTCTGCATTTTATAAGAGAAATACGAATAAGACAATTTCACATAAAAAAGGAACATTGGTACAGAAATCTTGCAGATTTACATAACATACAGTGATACCAGTACCAACTGGACAATGCATACTGAAACAGTTTACTAATGTTAACAGTTGATGCCAGTACAAACCATCCATTGTAAAACAAATGAATTACGATAAACTCCATATAGGTACCAGTTGGTACAAGTGCCAAATGGCCATGTAAAACCAATACTGGTAAAATGCTGAAACAAAACACTGAACTGGTAATCTAAAATCCATACTGGTACTGGTACTGGTACAGTAAAGACCTGCGCATGCCAGCACATAGCAGCTATTGTACAACCAATACTGGTCAAATGTTGCTTGCGACAATGGTTTGACAAATTCTATCCATGGGCAGTCCTTTTACGATCCGATTATGGGGTGCTTTCCAAACAGACTTGCCGAAAGCATTTTGAAAAATCTATCAAGCCATGGTTTAAAAAATCTATCGATCGGCAGTCCAGGATCCTATTATCAGGTGCGTTTGGTTTTGATTTTAGTGAAAGAACGCTAGAATCGGAAGAAACTCACCTTTACGACTTGACGCCGATTCTTCCTCCCTACGGTTTGTTTGTTTGTTTTGTTTCCGACTTTCCGACTGATTGGATTTTTTATCCTCAGGCTCAGTAGCTGCCTACTAGGCTTGCCTTTCGAAGCGGAAAGAAATAATTTTGGGCCGGGCTGTATATTAAGGGCTTCTATTGGAAGCTATTAGTTTTTCGAGTTGGGCTATGATAATATGCAAATTATAGATCCGTACTATAAATTATAATTTTATTTTTAAAGTTTAAACAGTTGATCTGAATCATTAAATTTTATGAGTCTTTATTAGAAAATTAACTTGGAGATCAAATTTTATATTTTTTTTTAAAATATATTATTTTTAGATGGATGACTCTTTATAAAGTATACGGTTTAAGCTTATATCATTCTCAAAATATAATATAGTAACAGAGATTAACCAATAATCAAACAAAGAGAAACTAGACTACTCACGATTCATTATCAAACAACATGTTCATGTAAGACCTTGAACTACTGGCAAAACAAAATCATACCAACTTATAACTACCTCATAAGGCTGAATCCATCATTAAATAAAACTTATGAAGCTTTATATCAATTTTAATGTGTGAAGTATAGGGGAGGAAATATCATGTGTGAGAGAAAGGCTTGGGTCCAATGCCCATCGGACTCAAATTTGGGTCCGATGGGTTTCGGGACCGTCCGATCTACTTTAAGATTCGTGCGCACGAATTTTAAAACAGATGCGAAAGTTGCGGGCGTGAATCCTAAAGCATATCAGACTATGAGCGAACCCGTCGAACTCACTTTGGGTCCGATGCCCATCGGACCCAAATTTCTCCCCATGTGTGAAGTATAGAGAAAGAATAAGAAAATTAGAAGTAAATGACACGTCCATTTAAAATTAAAGGACATATTTGTCAATTCAAATTTTTAAAAAAATTAAATAAGAGGTTAATTAATTAAAAGGCATACAAGAAAGAATTAATGCTAAGTTTTTGGGGGGATTTTGGATATTATGGTATTTTGATGGAAAAATTAGTTATTTCAAAAGTTTATATGGGATGAGCATATTTTTGGGGCCGAGAATTTAATATTTCAATTGTAATTTTATTGAGTAAAGATTGTACGTAAAACCATTCAATTATATAATATTCACAATAAATTTATAATTAAATTTCAAACCTACACCTTTCAAATAGAGGGCATATCCATTTTGATTTTAGATACACTAACATCTCAATTTCATCCTTTTTTTTATTACTGTAAGGTTCTAAATAGCGATAATCATGTCATAGTGGGAAGGTTAAAAAATAGCTATCGCGAATAGCATAACTATAACTAAAGCTATCCTACATATCATTTTTTCCAAAAATTATATTCTATAATTCTACTAATTAGCAATAAGTATATTCATATTGAAACTAGTGCAAAGTCCAAATTTCTATTGAAAATATCCCTAGTAATATCATATATATATATATACCGAAATTTTTATTTTTAACATTTTAATAAAATTCATTAATAAATTAACCATCGTTTTTGGTCAATTCCAAATTTAACACGGCCGCAGAATGCCGGAGCGGACCCATATGGGGGGTACCGCAGAATGCCGGAGCGGACCCCCATATGGGTCCGCACAATGCCGAAGCGGCCCCTGGGGCCACATAATGCCGGAGCGGTCCCTTTATTTTTTATTTTAGAAATACGAAATTGTATATATGTTAAGTGTTATTTAGTTTCGAATGTAGTTTAAATTGATTTTTGGTCGTATCGTATTTTTGGTCGTTCGTTTGAAATATTTAAGATATTTTAGATATGTGGTTTCTTTTAAATTCTTTTGTGTACTCTGAGATAATAAAATCAACAAAATAAATAAATAACAACAAAATCAAACAAACAAGAAACTAATCAACGAAATAAATAAGTATCTGACAAAACATCTACCAATACTCCAAATAAGAATCTACCAATCTAACAAAACATCTAACAATCTACGGCTCTGGACTAAACACCGTCCTCGCCTTCTTCTTCCTAAACCCCCGACCCCGCCTGCATAGTGGCGTCTCGTCTGTATCTCCGGAGGATGCTGAGCTGGATGCCTGGACATCCGTAGACTGAACCGGCTGTAGTAACATGCACGGTCCTATGAAGGTCTTGTTCTTCTTCAGGCAGGCTGTGTTAAGACCCCTTTACAAGAAAACAAAGTCAGCTTTACTACACTACGATGTATACTATTTGAAAATATTTATAAGAAGGTGTTTCTTACCTATATAGGCATGCCAGCGTGGCACCTCCCCAGTTGAACCTGCCCGCAGTGGACAGGTCGCGCAGAAGCTCGAGGTAACACAGCCGCACCTGATCTCCATGCGAATCCGGAAACAACCGACAGGTGATCATCTCCAAAATATAGGCGCGCAGATATCGGTCAATAACCACCTGTTATAGATTTAAATTAGAACAATACTTACAAGAAAATATGATTGAATCTCGTACAAGCAAATACCTGATCTGGTGGATCCGGAAAGACCTGAAATCTCGCCCGCAGCTTTACCAAGCTGATGCAGCTGGGCGAGACCACAGTCTTCTCACCTCTCTTCTTCGCTTTCTGGAGATCCTCGTGCGGGATACCCAATAGCTCTAAGCACAATGCACGAAAATCTCCGTACTCGACGCCCGTGACCGGCTCCCCAATAATAGTCATACCCCACAGGCAACTGACGTCCTGTAGGGTGACTGTCATCTCAGCATGGGGGAGATGAAAGCTGTGCGTCTCCGGACGCCATCGCTCAACGAGGCCAGAAGATAAGCCCTCGTCAGCATTCTCCTCGGCCATCTGGGATATCTGGTACAATCCCATCGAGCGTAAAACCCCCCCGTACGCCGACTGGTACCGTAGATGCTGGCGGTTGTGACGAACCGTAACCGCATCCAAACCCTGCATTTAAGTCAATAATCAGATCAAGTTCATTCATCAAAAATTCGAGATGACAAATTTATAAATATGACAAATTTACTTACCCCAGTGGCAGCCTCTAATATCCGATGCTCCGCATTCGGGTACCACAAGAAGTCGCTGACCCTGTCGGTGCGACTCCGGATACCCGGAACATCCGCCAACGCTGTCTCGATGTACTGAGACATCTCGTATGGCGTGGCTGTAGGAGCATGCTGTGTACCCCTACTGGAGGATGGTATATCTCTACTGGTACTCATGCTGTATTGGATAATATTTGGTCAAATATGAGAGTTTGGTAAAAGTCCGGTTTAACTTTGGGTACAATTCTAATTAAATTTGGGTACAATTCTAATTAAATTTGGTTACAATCGAATTAAATTTGGGTACAATCTAATTAAATTTGGGTACAATCTAATTAAATTTAGGTACAATTCTAATTAAATTTGGTTACAATCGAATTAAATTTGGGTACAATCTAATTAAATTTAGGTACAATTCTAATTAAATTTGGGTACAATTCTAATTAAATTTGGGTACAATCTAATTAAATTTGGGTACAATTCTAATTAAATTTGGGTACAATCGAATTAAATTTAGGTACAATTCTATTTAAATTTGGGTACAATCGAATTAAATTTTGGTACAATTCTAATTCTAAATCCTAAATCTAAACTCTAAACCTAAATCCTAATCCTAAACCCTAAACCTACACCTAATTACTACTCTACACTAAAAATTAAAACAAGAGAAGAAGAAGAAAACTTACCCGAGGTCGAAGGGATTCAAACTTCAAAAGAGATGTAATGAAATCGGAATTCTGCGGCCCTATAAATAGGCCGGGGACCGCTCCGGCATTATGCGGCCCCAGGGGCCGCTTCGGCATTGTGCGGACCCATATGGGGGTCCGCTCCGGCATTCTGCGGTACCCCCCATATGGGTCCACTCCGGCATTCTGCGGCCGTGTTAAATTTGGAATTGACCGAAAATGATGGTTAATTTATTAATGAATTTTATTAAAATGTTAAAAATAAAAATTTCGGATATATATATATATATATCATTTTCTATTCAAAATAACCTAAGCATTATGACAAACTAATTATTATTTTTTCTATTCAAAATAACCTAAGAATCATGTCATAAATTATCTATATTTTCTATTTAAAAACAAAAATCAATCCCAGTCTTAGAAAAATTTGGTCCTTAAAAAAGATTTTCAGGTTGGGTCTTGAAATATAAGCCTATGTAGCATAGCATGCGCTATTTGCGCTACACGTTACGCGCTATAGCGGTCGTAGCTGAAATAGCTCATTTTTATACCATAGCTTAGCGTTTAAGGTCCGAAAACGTTATAGCACGCTATTTAGTATACTGACGTGTATAAAAAAATAATAAAAAAATTGCGTCTCTTAAATTTCTTGAAATGCGGCTCCATAATTTATATAGATTTAATTTTGAAAAGAAAAAATTACAGTGTGATGTGCTCACCATGAGAGTTTGGTGAGCACAACTCCAAATGTATATAGGATTGGTTTCAAGCGACGAACCCAAACCGTTAAAATCCATCTACTTCATGAGTGGTGCATGTACATGCAAAATTTTAAAAGTTTCGAATTTATTTAGTACAAGATCAAGCGGTAAAAAAATGAATGAAAAATGAATACATAAAACAACTTATATGAAATAACTTATAAATGTTAATTTCTTTGACTGCTTACTTATATTAAATGAATTCGAAACTTCTAAATTTTTTTATGTACATGCATTACTCATCATGTAGATGAATTTCAACAGTTTGGATCCGTCCGTTGAAGCCAATCCAAATTATGATTGCATGGTCCGAATTCAAATTCAAATAACGAGGTAATGCAGAGGATTCGGATTAATGGTGTGCATTCAAATTCAATCCCATATTACCCACGTAAAATGGGAATTCGCATCCTCACGGTACTGTAGAAGGGAATCTTTTAGGATTAGTGGATCCGGTCGGTTTTTTTAACTTTGCACGAATTTCAAAGCTCAATGATACTGCCCTGCACTAGTCCGAATCTCAAAACGGCTGAGAATAAATCTCAAACCGTAAAGTGAAAGAAATCTTTTACACATATTGGAGAGGATTGGAGAGGATACTTGTTCCGTAAAATGTGTAGCTTTGCCACAGGATTCTGAGTTTCTGACTACCAGTGGAAAGCCGAAATTTTTATTTTTAACATTTTAATAAAATTCATTAATAAATTAACCATCGTTTTCGGTCAATTCCAAATTTAACACGGCCGCAGAATGCCGGAGCGGACCCATATGGGGGGTACCGCAGAATGCCGGAGCGGACCCCCATATGGGTCCGCACAATGCCGAAGCGGCCCCTGGGGCCGCATAATGCCGGAGCGGTCCCCGGCCTATTTATAGGGCCGCAGAATTCCGATTTCATTACATCTCTTTTGAAGTTTGAATCCCTTCGACCTCGGGTAAGTTTTCTTCTTCTTCTCTTGTTTTAATTTTTAGTGTAGAGTAGTAATTAGGTGTAGGTTTAGGGTTTAGGATTAGGATTTAGGTTTAGAGTTTAGATTTAGGATTTAGAATTAGAATTGTACCAAAATTTAATTCGATTGTACCCAAATTTAAATAGAATTGTACCTAAATTTAATTCGATTGTACCCAAATTTAATTAGAATTGTACCCAAATTTAATTAGATTGTACCCAAATTTAATTAGAATTGTACCCAAATTTAATTAGAATTGTACCTAAATTTAATTAGATTGTACCCAAATTTAATTCGATTGTAACCAAATTTAATTAGAATTGTACCTAAATTTAATTAGATTGTACCCAAATTTAATTAGATTGTACCCAAATTTAATTCGATTGTAACCAAATTTAATTAGAATTGTACCCAAATTTAATTAGAATTGTACCCAAAGTTAAACCAGACTTTTACCAAACTCTCATATTTGACCAAATATTATCCAATACAGCATGAGTACCAGTAGAGATATACCATCCTCCAGTAGGGGTACACAGCATGCTCCTACAGCCACGCCATACGAGATGTCTCAGTACATCGAGACAGCGTTGGCGGATGTTCCGGGTATCCGGAGTCGCACCGACAGGGTCAGCGACTTCTTGTGGTACCCGAATGCGGAGCATCGGATATTAGAGGCTGCCACTGGGGTAAGTAAATTTGTCATATTTATAAATTTGTCATCTCGAATTTTTGATGAATGAACTTGATCTGATTATTGACTTAAATGCAGGGTTTGGATGCGGTTACGGTTCGTCACAACCGCCAGCATCTACGGTACCAGTCGGCGTACGGGGGGGTTTTACGCTCGATGGGATTGTACCAGATATCCCAGATGGCCGAGGAGAATGCTGACGAGGGCTTATCTTCTGGCCTCGTTGAGCGATGGCGTCCGGAGACGCACAGCTTTCATCTCCCCCATGCTGAGATGACAGTCACCCTACAGGACGTCAGTTGCCTGTGGGGTATGACTATTATTGGGGAGCCGGTCACGGGCGTCGAGTACGGAGATTTTCGTGCATTGTGCTTAGAGCTATTGGGTATCCCGCACGAGGATCTCCAGAAAGCGAAGAAGAGAGGTGAGAAGACTGTGGTCTCGCCCAGCTGCATCAGCTTGGTAAAGCTGCGGGCGAGATTTCAGGTCTTTCCGGATCCACCAGATCAGGTATTTGCTTGTACGAGATTCAATCATATTTTCTTGTAAGTATTGTTCTAATTTAAATCTATAACAGGTGGTTATTGACCGATATCTGCGCGCCTATATTTTGGAGATGATCACCTGTCGGTTGTTTCCGGATTCGCATGGAGATCAGGTGCGGCTGTGTTACCTCGAGCTTCTGCGCGACCTGTCCACTGCGGGCAGGTTCAACTGGGGAGGTGCCACGCTGGCATGCCTATATAGGTAAGAAACACCTTCTTATAAATATTTTCAAATAGTATACATCGTAGTGTAGTAAAGCTGACTTTGTTTTCTTGTAAAGGGGTCTTAACACAGCCTGCCTGAAGAAGAACAAGACCTTCATAGGACCGTGCATGTTACTACAGCCGGTTCAGTCTACGGATGTCCAGGCATCCAGCTCAGCATCCTCCGGAGATACAGACGAGACGCCACTATGCAGGCGGGGTCGGGGGTTTAGGAAGAAGAAGGCGAGGACGGTGTTTAGTCCAGAGCCGTAGATTGTTAGATGTTTTGTTAGATTGGTAGATTCTTATTTGGAGTATTGGTAGATGTTTTGTCAGATACTTATTTATTTCGTTGATTAGTTTCTTGTTTGTTTGATTTTGTTGTTATTTATTTATTTTGTTGATTTTATTATCTCAGAGTACACAAAAGAATTTAAAAGAAACCACATATCTAAAATATCTTAAATATTTCAAACGAACGACCAAAAATACGATACGACCAAAAATCAATTTAAACTACATTCGAAACTAAATAACACTTAACATATATACAATTTCGTATTTCTAAAATAAAAAATAAAGGGACCGCTCCGGCATTATGCGGCCCCAGGGGCCGCTTCGGCATTGTGCGGACCCATATGGGGGTCCGCTCCGGCATTCTGCGGTACCCCCCATATGGGTCAGCTCCGGCATTCTGCGGCCGTGTTAAATTTGGAATTGACCAAAAACGATGGTTAATTTATTAATGAATTTTATTAAAATGTTAAAAATAAAAATTTCGGAGTGGAAAGAGGCCATGCCAGGTCAGAGTTGACTGTAGTAGAAAAGACACAGCTTAGAGTTTGGTGGCTTTATCCTTCTTGGATTTGATACCACCGAAATAAATCAGATTGTATTACTGATGGCATTTTAGATTGACTAATCAATTTTCGAAATTTTCTTAGTTACCATTCTAAACTTTCAAAATTCTGACTTTTAAAAAATTCAAAACTTCAGTCTCTATTTTTAGCGCATGAGCAGACTGATTTTGGTGATTTTTTATTTCTTTTTTGTTCTTTTTTTGTACATAACAACAGAATTTTAGTATGCATATCCAATCTGCACACGTGTCAAGATTTGAATTTCTAAACAAGCAGTAATAAGGTCAGAATTTTGAAAGCAGTGGTAACTAAAAAATTTCGAATCAATTTTGTTTAAATCGAATTAAATTTGGTCAAGAAATTTTTTATATGATTTGTATGAATGTAAATCGAAATGATCAAATAATTCGATCCACCGAAGTACAAACTGAACTAATAAATCGAATTTTCAATTCGGCTAGTTCGTCTAAATGAAATTACTATTTATTTATTTTTTAAATAAAAGTTGAAGGTCAATCCACTCAACTATTTAATATCCACAAAAAAATTATTTATCCATATTTTAAACTTATGATCCTCCATACAAGTATTGGTGAGCATAACTAGAACAAATGTTAGTTCTCGTTGCTGTGAAATTTTAAGTAATAACTAACAATACAAGCATTAATTTGATAATTTGTATATTCATATGTAGTAAAGCTGGTGTGACTGAGCTGACGAAAACTAAAATTCCGACTTGGACTCATACCCGGACTCGAGCTCGGACTCGGACTCAGTACGGATTAATTTTTCTTCAATCTTCTTGAATGGCTAGGCACAAGTCTCAAGAAGGGGTCCCACTAGTTCATAATTTCTATGATGATTAATTACATAATTAAATTATGTTGTGTTTTCTATGAAACTTAATTATGTTACTATTTTTTAAGTTTGACTACTTATATTTTCTATGTTGTTTTAATTATGTTAGAGTTTCCAAGAATTAGTCATTATGTGTTGTTAGTTTATAAGTTGGACTTTTAGTTTTTCTAAGTTATTTATTATGTGATGATGTATTATAAGAAGAGATGACATGCCATTTTTTTATTTAGACTTTGATTAATATATGAAATATTTTCTTATCTTCTCTCTTCTTTGTCTAAATTCTCTTCTCAAATTGTTCAATATCTCACTAAACCAATCAAAACATGTACACGCGGAGTAGAGTTTGGGACGTGCTGTCATCAAGTGGTATCAGAGCAAGTTCGATAACCACCTTCGCGCTTGCGTGAAGTTGTATCTCCGTCAACTGCCAAGTTTGACAACCACCTTTGCATCTGCGTGAAGTTGTATCTCCATAAACCGCCAAGTTCGACAACCACCTTCACACTTGCGTGAAGTTGTATCTTGTTGCCATCCTCGCAAAACTGCAACAAAATGAAGAGCAATTGTAATAAACCCCAAATGCATTAGTACAATGATTAGCCGTTCTTATGGAGCGCCTCAAACCCAACGAAAACCACCAACATCAGAATGAACCACTCTTCAACAACAACAATCCACCTCGAAACAACCTACCTCGAAACCATGACCGATGGGATAGTGGACTTTGTGTCGAAATTTCTTATTTTTCAGGAAGCCTCGAGCTTGAGTAATTTCTCGATTGGACCAACACTGTGAAAGTAATTTCGCAGACGAATGTCGCATTGTCGTGTCTTACCATGGGGACATCCAATATAACCAAGATAGTAGGGCGACGTACCCAATAAATGAAGTCTGAATTCTTTTGGGCTAGTCACAGATCTCCTTGCACCAATAAAACAAGCCTTAACGGGATCTCTTGATTGGTAGGGTGGTTGCTAGGCGAAAGCGGTAATCACTAAATTAGATTAGAAACTTTCATACAACAACTGAAAACCAACATCAAATAAGGTAATAATCAAAGCGGATTGAAGTAACAACGGTGTGCCAAAATCCTAAGAATTCACATCTCTATCTTTATTTTACTTATTTTTAATTTTCGCCAAATACATTGATAAAAAACAACAATTCTTTGATTTCAGATTTTGTCTAGCCTTTCGAAATATTGTAATTTAATCGCTCAAGACCTTAAATTTTATTCCCTGCGGATCGACACTTTGTTTATACTACTCGATAGGATTATGCGCTTGTAATCTGACTCGATAGCAAACCGAGTTATAAATTTTATTAGCCTGATCACGATTACACCCATCAGTTTACTAGAACACAAGGAATTCACATCGCTTACATCTGGACCGTTCTTTTAACCTGACACGAATTTCAAAACAAACTCCTATACTTTCCATAAGCACCGGATTGAATTTGATTCCGCTGGGACTAATCTAGACCGTTCTTTTTTCTGCAATTTCCTAATGTACGGATTGGAAATTCAGATCCTCCCATGTACCGTACCTAACAGGTACTGTTTACTAAAGTTAATGGATTCAGACCGTTCTTTTAACATGGGACGAATCTTAATTAAAGAGGACCCCTACATCTTAATAGACACTCAATTAATTAGTTGGATCCAGCTGATAATTAATAAATCCGAACAGTAAAATTATGGACTCCACTTTAAGGCACCTGAGAGAATTAATACTCGATCGTTCCGGAATTGGGAGGCACGTACATGGTTAACTATTTTATACTGAAATCAAATGTGAAGGCATGGCTGTCGTTGTGGGGTCCGCGTACTGGCTGGAAATGCCAACGGTTGCAGGTAAAGGCAGAGGTGGAATTCATATATATATATATATAGTTTCATACAGCCATGCCCATGCTGCCATGCACAGGGGCGGAACTAGAAAATAGAGATTGGAGGGCTAAAGAATCAGATATAGTGTAATTTCATTTTATAAAAGAGGCTAAAAGATATTAATGCATATAAAAATTACAAAATTTAATGGATCAAACTACAAATTTTCAAACTATATGGGGGTGCTTAGCACCCTTTCCCCACCACTATGTTCCGCCCCTGGCCATGCATATATAATTATATATATATCAGGCCGTTTAATTTGCTCCGTTGCACAGGAGGAATGAAAGACTGATGATCAATATGGTAACCAGTTAGTCAAAGTCGAACCAAAGTCTTTTTCAGGACTATATATTTAATATATTTATATTTGTGTAAATTAAATTAATACGATTCGGATTTAATTTGATCTGAATTCGGACACCACAGACCACAGTCATCAGATCATGAGGGCGGGTGCATATATGTATTCGACTTTTTATAAAAGAAAGTCTGTTGTGTGCAGCGTGTAGCTATCTGTGCAATTACCGGCGCTTAGAACTTACAAGTAGTGTAGAAAACAGGTCATGTAACAGATATTTGCTCTAATTAACGTGACACGATCAAAATAATTAATTAAGGACAGTTACGTCATGTGTGGTCACGTTAATTTAACTATTTTTTACGGATTAGAAGTTAGTTTATTAAAAAAAAATAGATGAAGTAAAAAAAAAGATTTTAAAAAAAGAAACAATGTTAAAAAAACTTATCACGTCACGTGACCAAGTCAGTTTGCATAACATGTTGTGTTATGTTATTTATGACTGAACAAAGACACATCACGCGAAGAGATATATCAAGCAGTACGCGCGTGACTGACACGCGTGATTTGACTTGCCGTACTCGAAATAGAATTTATAACAACGTAACTAATTTTCTTCACTAGATGCAAGCACTTTGTGACGAGTCCCACACGACACCCAAAAAATAAAAATTTATAATGCCACTTCATTCTAAATTTTTTACCCTTATTAAATATTGTTAATCGATATATTAATTATTAAATATTGATAAATTATATAATCGTGTGACTAATATGTGTGTATTTGATAATGTGTGAATTATATATATATATATAGAGGAGGGATCCACTTACAACAAATTTGAGTTACAACATTCATTTTTTTCATTTTCAAAGTCCAAATCGTCGATCCAACCGTTCAACATGATCATCTAAATAAAATGTACTTGCAGATCAAATTTTATATTTTTTTGAATTTTTTTACTATTTATTAAGTATTTTACAAAAAATAGCCATACTTAGACCATTGATTTTGTACCCATCTTAATAAATAGTAAAAAAATTCAAAAAAATATAAAATTTGATCTGCAAGTACATTTTATTTAGATGATCATGTTGAACGGTTGGATCTACGATTTGGACTTTGAAAATGAAAAAAATGAATGTTGTAACTTTGTTGTAACTCAAATTTGTTGTAAGTGTATCCCTCCTCATTATATATATATATATATATATATATAGGATTTGGCTAATATGCTACGCGTAGCATAGAGCCTCCCCATGCTACGGCTCATTTTTTGAGTTTTCAAAATCCTAACGGTCGATCCGAACCGTTCAACATGATCTCCATATTAATATGTACTTGCAAACCAAATTTTACATTTTTTAGAATTTTTTTACTATTTATTAAGCCACTTTGAAAATCGCTGATCCAATGGTCCAGCAGATTTTACTGTTGTGTACAAATTAGTGTTTTTTCAAAGTGGCTTAATAAATAGTAAAAAAATTCTAAAAAATGTAAAATTTGGTTTGCAAGTACATATTAATATGGAGATCATGTTGAACGGTTCGGATCGACCGTTAGGATTTTGAAAACTCAAAAAGTGAGCCGTAGCACGGAGTGCTCTATGCTACGCGTAGCACGCTAGCCATGTCCATATATATATATATATATGAGTGAGGCTATGGTGCTATGCATAGCACCAATGACTAGTGTACTACGGCTCAATATGGTACTTTTTAAAATCCTAATGGTCGATCCGAACCGTTCAATGTGATATCCATATGAATATGTACTTGCAAACTAAATTTTATATTTTTTTGAATTTTTTTACTATTTTTTTAGATAGGTAGAAAAATCAGTGTTTTCTGAAAATTCTGGACCATCAAAATTCTACCTATCTAAAAAAATAGTAAAAAAATTCGAAAAAATATAAAATTTAGTTTGCAAGTACATATTCATATGGTTATCACATTGAACGGTTTGGATCGACCGTTAAGATTTTAAAAAGTACCATATTGAGCCGTAGTACACTAGCCATCCGTGCTATGCATAGCACCATAGCCTCACTCTATATATATATATAGGATTTTGCTAATATGCTACGCGTATATAAGGGCCCTCCGTGCTACGGCTCACTTTTTGAGTTTTCAAAATCCTAACGGTCGATCCGAACCGTTCAACATGATCTCCATATGAATATGTACTTGCAAACCAAATTTTACATTTTTTAGAATTTTTTTACTATTTATTAAGCCACTTTGAAAATCGCTGATCCAATGGTCCAGCAGATTTTACTGTTGTGTACAAATTAGTGTTTTTTCAAAGTGGCTTAATAAATAGTAAAAAAATTCTAAAAAATGTAAAATTTGATTTGCAAGTACATATTAATATGGAGATCATGTTCAACGGTTCGGATCGACCGTTAGGATTTTGAAAAATCAAAAAGTGAGCCGTAGCACGGAGAGGCCCTATGCTACGCGTAGCATATTAGCCAAATCCTATATATATATATATATATATATATAGAGTGGCTAATATCAAAACGTTTGTTCCTAGCCCCCGGTGCAACCAAGTTGTTTTCGGGTTTTCAAAGTCCAAACGGTCGATGTGAACCGTTAGATGTTTAATCTATATTAAAATATGCTTGGAGACCAAATTTTACATTTTTTGGAATTTTTTTGCTATTTATTAAGCCACTTTGAAAATTGATGATCACATGGTCTAGAATTTAGTTGCACTGTTTTTACTGTTCACCCGGATCAGCAATTTTCAAAGTGGCTTAATAAATAGCAAAAAAATTCCAAAAAATGTAAAATTTGGTCTCCAAGCATATTTTAATATAGATTAAACATCTAACGGTTCACATCGACCGTTTGAACTTTGAAAACCCGAAAACAACTTGGTTGCACCGGGGGCTAGGAACAAACGTTTTGATATTAGCCACTCTCATATAGCACTGTCCGATATATATATATATATATATCGGACAGTGCTACCGTGCTACGGCTCACTTTTTGAGTTTTCAAAATCCTAACGGTCGATCCGAACCGTTCAACATGATCTCCATATTAATATGTACTTGTAAACCAAATTTTACATTTTTTAGAATTTTTTTACTATTTATTAAGCCACTTTGAAAAAACACTAATTTGTACACAACAGTAAAATCTGCTGGACCATTGGATCAGCGATTTTCAAAGTGGCTTAATAAATAGTAAAAAAATTCTAAAAAATGTAAAATTTGGTTTGCAAGTACATATTAATATGGAGATCATGTTCAACGGTTCGGATCGACCGTTAGGATTTTGAAAAATCAAAAAGTGAGCCGTAGCACGGAGAGGCCCTATGCTACGCGTAGCATATTAGCCAAATCCTATATATATATATATATATAGGACATGGCTAGCGTGCTACGCGTAGCATAGAGCACTCCGTGCTACGGCTCACTTTTTGATTTTTCAAAATCCTAACGGTCGATCCGAACCGTTCAACATGATCTCCATATTAATATGTACTTGCAAACCAAATTTTACATTTTTTAGAATTTTTTTACTATTTATTAAGCCACTTTGAAAAAACACTAATTTGTACACAACAGTAAAATCTGCTGGACCATTGGATCAGCGATTTTCAAAGTGGCTTAATAAATAGTAAAAAAATTCAAAAAAATGTAAAATTTGGTTTGCAAGTACATATTAATATGGAGATCATGTTGAACGGTTCGGATCGACCGTTAGGATTTTGAAAACTCAAAAAATGAGCCGTAGCACGGAGAGGCTCTATGCTACGCGTAGCATATTAGCCAAATCCTATATATATATATATATTTTGGCTAATATGCTACGCGTAGCATAGAGCCTCTCCGTGCTACGGCTCATTTTTTGAGTTTTCAAAATCCTAACGGTCGATCCGAACCGTTCAACATGATCTCCATATTAATATGTACTTGCAAACCAAATTTTACATTTTTCAGAATTTTTTTACTATTTATTAAGCCACTTTGAAAATCGCTGATCCAATGGTCCAGCAGATTTTACTGTTGTGTACAAATTAGTGTTTTTTCAAAGTGGCTTAATAAATAGTAAAAAAATTCTAAAAAATGTAAAATTTGGTTTGCAAGTACATATTAATATGGAGATCATGTTGAACGGTTCGGATCGACCGTTAGGATTTTGAAAAATCAAAAAGTGAGCCGTAGCACGGAGTGCTCTATGCTACGCGTAGCACGGTAGCCATGTCCTATATATATATAGATTCAGAAATTCAGTGCGAAATTAATACGGATGCCAATTAAGTACTGTAATGAGAATAGAGACTTATTTATGTGAACATGCATGCATGTTGATATAATAATTATAATTCAAAGGTCAAAGTTGTAACCTGTGGCAGTGGTACAAATATAATTAAGCAGACCTGAAGGACCAGCTTATCTCGTCTATAGTAATATTGCAGCGAGTACAAATAACAAATTAATGTCTACTGGTCCCACTTAATTCATTACTGACAAGCATAACTCTGTAAGTGACAATTGTGAGTTATAGTACAAAAAAAATAACTAATAGGAGCAGAGCAGAGATTTGGGACCAAGGAGAGAATCTCAAGTGAAAGAATGTAAATCACAGTTTAAATGTGTGCAGTGCATGCAGATGCAGGTACATATATTCATACAATAGTGCATATATATAAAGGGTAAAGCGGGTCACTGTAATAATTTTCTTTTGATTATTTTTCATAATTCTTGTATCAAGTCTATAAAAAATGATGAAATTCCTTGTATATTTCATCATCTATCAAGTGAATTTAAATTTTAATACTCTAAATTAAATTAACAGTTTTTGATGCATCGATCATTAAACAATACTTAAATTTAATTCTTTGACTATCTATCTATCTATATATCCAAAACATACCTATCAATTTTACTTTTCAACTTAATTTTGATTTTGTATACATTTTTTGTAAAAAAAAGATTGTTAAGATTGTCAAAATAGTCATTGTCAAATAATCTCTCTTTTTATTTATTAAACTATGATTTATAAATTACAAATATACATTTGTCTTTTGTGAAATGAAAGGTTGGTGTTAGATTTACAACAAATAACTACATATGTTTTTTGAGATGTAGATAGAAATGCATTGTATCTTTCTTTTTTTTTAATGTAGTTTTGAAGCATTGTTATATTATTTTACTCCTTTTCTTGGTCAATAATTTACAAGTTTTTGAAAAGTAACAAAAAATTTAGAAAATCAAATCTCATAGGATTTCAAAAGAAAATTTTATATAATTGACCATAAGTTCTATTTGATATTGCACAAATAAATTACTTCACAATGAATAATGAAAATTGGACAATTTCAATTATCTTTTCAGCTATTTGTACTTCTTAATTTTTTTCTTTTTTGTATATAATATATCTAGAAATGTTATTTAAATTATATTTAAAGTGTTTTAAGGATTATGTGAACCAGCTTTGTATATTGTAAAGAGTGAAAAAGAAAGTTATCATATTAGTTTATTTTTATTTTGTAATATTGAAAATTTGATAAAATACATGTATATATTTAGTCATTGTATTTATGATTTTTGTACATTTTCTTAAATTTTGTAATGAAAGGCCAAAAAAATAACATATATAGTTTTAACCCCTACTATTATATAATTTACCTGTCTCTGCATCTGCCATTATTATCCGATATATAGTTAAAGGAGCAAAGCACATGAAATTGGATAAATCAAAGAAAAATATTACATCTCGATCGACTCAAGACTAAGGCTTCCCATTCCTGGAATTGGTGCTAAAAACAACAGATCCTAAGGCAACATGCACACAAATTAATTAATATGCTAAATATATATTATGTTTATATATATACTGTTGTTTTTGTTAAGGGGACAACTAAAGTGCAACACAATAAAAATTGAAGCAATTACAAATTAATGCACAAATCAAATGAAATCAAATTTAGTTACCACTTTGGTGAAAGGAATATTAACCCAAATTGTAAGTGTGCAACTACTTTGAATTCTTTGTCAGATCAGTAATCACAAAAATGATAACATACATATATATTCTGGGTTCTGTGGCATTTATTTTGAAGTGAAAGGAGAGACTATAAGTATAAGACCAGCTAGCTAGGTCTGGTATATATAATGCATGATAAGAGGCTAATTAAGAGCAAAATAATTAGATAATTATTACATTTGCTTCCCCCTCTGTATCCAATTAATATAATTAAAGTCTGCAGTAATATTTAGTGCAAAAAATTAATGCTGGCAGTAATTAATTAGATTCCTTTCCTTTTTGCTATAAAGATTTTAGTTAAGACAAACCCCTTAGCTGGATTTCAACAGTTCACATTTAAAGTCAATTAATTTTCTTAATTAATTTTGTGATCAATGTGCAATGTTACGCAAACACATTCATGAATTCTTATCAATTAAGGGGGAGTGGACCAGCCTTTTAATGGATTAAATTCTATTTAATGCCTTAACAGGTATTCTTCAAAATAACTTTCTGTTGCTAATTAATTGATGCAAAGTTTCAAATATTTTTACCGCGCGCAGCAACTTAATAATAAATTACACACAACTTTAAATTCTGGCTACAAGCTGCAGTAAATATAAAAATTACAAATAGATAATGGGTAAAGATATTGACAGCTCAGTGTTGGCTTCATACAACGTATGGACAATAGAGTCAAAACAATGATGCATATGATAAGAAGTCAAAATTGCTCTGTCAATGTCTTTACCCATAGATAATGATCATTTCACTTAAATCATTAGTCCTTTTTTTTTTTTCTTTAGAAAATTGTTGTAAAATGAAATGCCTTATAAGACTATATCGAAATTAGATAGAAATGGAAAATTTGGAGATTATATAGAAATTTCACTGGGAACAATTACTGACCCTAATTAAATAAACATGAGGGAGGTTGGAGCTCCGACATTTTTATTAATATCCAAAGTTTAATACAAATTATTAATTATACCCAGACTCCCATCAATTATCGAAATATACCCAAGCCGGCCATTTTCTGGCCGGCTATGTTCCCTCCCTAAGCCGGCCAGAAAATGGCCGGCTTAGTACTTTTTTTTTTTTTTTTTTTAAAACCCCAAAAACTCTATAAAAGAGCATCCAGAGGCAGTCGCCTTCACACATCCCGAGGCAGTCTCCTTCAGGTAATTTTTTTTATTTTTTTTTTATTATTTTTATTATTTTTTTTATTTTTTATTTTTTATTTTTTTTATTTTTTTATTATTATGTTTTATTTTATAGATTAATTAATTGTTTTCTATTTACTTAATTGTTTTCTATTTAGTTAATTGTTTACTATTTAGTTAATTGTTTACTATTTACTTAATTGTATACTATTTAGTTAATTGTTTACTATTTACTTAATTGTATACTATTTAGTTAATTGTTTACTATTTAGTTAATTGTTTACTATTTACTTAATTGTTTACTATTTACTTAATTGTTTACTATTTACTTAATTGTTGACCATTTACTTAATTGTTTACTATTTACTTAATTGTTTACTATTTACTTAATTGTTGACCATTTACTTAATTGTTTACTATTTAGTTAATTGTTTACTATTTAGTTAATTATTTACTATTTACTTAATTGTTTACTATTTACTTAATTGTTGACCATTTACTTAATTGTTTACCATTTACTTAATTGTTTACTATTTACTTAATTGTTTACTATTTACTTAATTGTTTACTATTTAGTTAATTGTTTACTATTTAGTTAATTGTTTACTATTTAGTTAATTGTTTAATATTTACTTAATTGTTTACTATTTACTTAATTGTTGACCATTTACTTAATAGTTTACCATTTAACCAATTGTTGACCATTTACTTAATTGTTCACCATTTACTTAATTGTTCATCATTTACTTAATTGTTCACCATTTACTTAATTGTTCACCATTTACTTAATTGTTCACCAGTCAATTGTTTACTATTTAGTTACCTGACAATTGTTTACCATTTAGTAACCTGACAATTGTTTACCATTTTCTAAAATGTAGTTTATTTACCATGGCCTTTATTTCATTACACTATGGTGGGAAGATGCTTAATAGTGCACAAGGGGCGTATTACAACAAAGATGCAGCTCATTCATTGATGATTCCAGATGACATCTCACTTTTGGACCTGAAATCCATAGTTTACACACACACCGGTTACAACCCAGAAAGGTGTGACCTAGAATTGGCAACCCGATATTGCCATCCCTCCAGCGAAAAATTTATGGTTGCGAAACTGGTAGATGAGACTACGTGGAGAGGCATGTTTGGTCATTTGAGGTCCCAGGGTAATTATCTAATAGAAATATTTGCTAGAAGAGTTCCGGTAGAGCCCGGGGTTGGAAGTTCGGGCTCTGGATCAGCGGCACCACATTATAGCCCACAACCAGAAACCTACAGACGTGACTCCACCTTACTCCTCAACGAACCTGACCCAGAACCCTACAACTACGTCACTCCACCAGCACCTCAACGAAGACACTCAGTTGCATCCCCGCCTAGACACAATCGAGGCAGACCAAGACACTCAGTTTCAACCCCACCTAGATCCGTAAATGTGGCTGATTTACCGTTACCTCCAGTATCACCTTACCCCAGACCTGCACCAGTAGACGATGCAACATGCTCGGACTTTGAAGACATTAATGAAATACCGGAGGACGATCTGGGGAGCGGGGATGAATTTGAGGGAGAAATGTGGGGGGATTCAGATCACTTGGAAGGTTGCGATGGAGACGGGCCGGTTCAAACAGCTGAAAGGCATACTTATGAGGGGGGGCCGCTTAGTGGCCGGACTGATACGCACCCGTTCCCAGACCTCAATGATGTTTCTGAGTTTAGAGAAGCAGATATTGGTTATTATGGGCAACGGATTAAGTACAAAGGTGAGTTGTGTGAAAACCTATATTTTAAAACCAAAGAAGACCTAATGAAGAAGGTCAGAGAGCACCATATAACTAAGAATCAGGAGTTCAGATCTCAGAAAAGTGACAGGGATCGGGTTACTCTGTCGTGCAAGGACAAGAATTGCCGTTACGAGCTTAGGGCAAAGCCGACGGGATGTGGAGACGCATGGGTTATAACTAAGCAAGACAGGCCTCACACATGTAGGACTGAGAGTACGAGGGTCGACCACGAATGTCTGACGGCAGCACTCATTACCGATGTCATTGAGAACGCCATTAAAAAGGACCCGTGTATGAGCATCCAGACGGTGGCAGACATTGTTTTGTCTGTGTATGACAAGGTGACACCTAAATACAACCGACTGTGGAGGGGCCGTGAGCTGGCAATAGCCCGGCAATTTGGGAGTTGGGAGATTTCATACAGCTTGCTGAGACCACTGTTGCTTGCAATTTGCCACAACAATCCCAACTCGATCCACCAATTTCTGACCAGCCCGGTACGGAATAAGGAAACAGGACTAATCATGCCAGGTGTTGCCCAGTTCAGAGCCGTAGCCTGGGCGTTTGGTCCATGCATTGCGGCGTTCCAGTACCTGAGACCAGTGATCAGCATCGATGCCTGCTTCTTGTCTGGGCGATACGAGGGGAGGCTTTTGATAACTTGCGGCTACGATGCCGAGAACCAATTGTTGCCTATTGCATTTGCAATTGTACGTCAGGAGGATACTGAGAATTGGGGTTTTTTCTTACAGTGGTTGAGGAATGAAGTGCTCGGCCCGTGTAAATTTGTATGTGTCATATCGGACCAGCACAAGGGGATCAAAGCTGCATTGACAGCTGAATACGGATGGCCTCCCGAGCTCTTTGTGCACAGGTATTGTATGCAGCATGTTGCTGACAACTTAGTCACGAACTGTGGAGGAGACAGATGGTACGGATGGAGGTTCAGGGAAGGAGCAAAGAGGAAGAAGCCGAGAAGATTACAAGAGATGTTCCAAGATTTTGCTCATGTATGTCTAACTTATAACATTTCGTTTAATTATCTTATAAGAATTTTATGAAAATGAAATAACACCCATTTGTTTTTGTGCAGCAAAATCCGAAGTGCAATGCATATTTAAAGAGAGTGGGCAAAGTACGTCCTAATGATGTGATGGAGCCGTCCAATTATGAGAAAATTTTCCAAACCTGTGACGGAGGATACCGGTTTGGTATCATGACAACAAACGGCTCCGAGTCGCTCAACAATGTCTTCCGAACGAGTCGTAGATTGCCTGTTTGTGCCATTGTGGAGGATACGTTCTACACGTGCAACAGATGGTTTGTTCAGCGGCGTCAGCGAGCAATGGAATTACAAGACAATGGACAGGTTCTGTCTGACCGGGTTTTGCAGAAGATCAGAAAATGTTGGGAGAAAGCTGGAAAAATGCGGGTGGTGCGTTACACGCAGGGCCAAGGTCAGTACCAAGTTTCATCCCCAAATGAGTACGTTCCTTGCACCCGTAGCGACATGGGCAACATGGAACCCACTCACAGGGAGTTCATGTATATTGTGACGCGCGGTCCCGACAGACAAATGGAATGCACTTGCAGAGGTATCCAATTAACTTCTATTCCGTGCGCTCATGTCTTAGCTGTTTGCCGTGACCGAAACTGGCAAGAGGACGACTTTGTTGCAGACTGGTATAAAACACCCTATCTTGTGAGTACTTGGAGCCATGTGTTCAATCCAATTGGCAATATGGGAGACTGGCCTCCTAATCCTGGAGACAGAATCCTTCCGAGTAGTGGTTGGATTAGGAAGGGGAGGCGAAAACACACCCGTCATGTAATGACGATGGATGAAATGGAAGGTAGACGAAAGGGGCATCATCCTCGCCGTTCCACTTCCGATAGGCAACGAAGAGGTATGTAACATTCATCCAAAATTATTTTTCTTTTCAATTTATACCAACTTACTAAGTAACACATGCAAATGCAGAGGCAAGAATCGCAGCAAATACGGCAGAAAATGAGCGAGTAATGGCGTCGGGAAGTGGGTCCGGAGGGTCACGGCGTAGCACAACTATAAGCCGTTTAGATGCAGCTGATATGTATGCCGAAGCAATGGGAGAGGTGGTTGCCATTGGAGGAGAGGCGGTTGGGGTGCAAGGGGAGCCATCTGCCCAACCGAGGAGGTCCACTACTAGACGCACAACAAGGGCATCTACAAGCCAAGCAGGGCCATCTGGAGCCCAGGCCGGCCCATCTACAAGCCAAGCCGGGCCATCTGGAACCCAAGCCGGGCCATCTACTGAGCAACCAGAGCCACCTGCTAGGCCACCTCGTAGGTCATCTTTCGCAAGTGGTTTACTTCGGGGATTACCTTTTAGACGTAGCAATAATAGGTGATTTGTATGCATGTTGTAAAAAATGTGTGGCTCTATTTGCAATTTGTGTGTACTTTATTATTTTATACGAAACTTAGAAATGAAATATTTGACTTTAATAGAAATCACCTAAAACAAAAATAATGCGGTTTAAAAAAAAAAAAAAAAAAAAAAAAAAAAAAAAAAAAGGTACCAAGCCGGCCATTTTCTGGCCGGCTTAGGGAGGGAACATAGCCGGCCAGAAAATGGCCGGCTTGGGTATATTTCGATAATTGATCAGAGTCTGGGTATAATTAATAATTTGTATTAAACTTTGGATATTAATAAAAATGTCGGGTTGGAGCTTTAGGGTGGGTCTTTTTCTTTTCTTAATTCTTTTCCGGACATGGCAGAACAGTTTTTTGTGTACTCCCCCTGAGACCTGAGCCCTGAGGTCCTGACGGAGAATAACTCAAAATAAAACCAAATCAGAAAGCAAATCAAAATAACAGTAAATTGCACATGGATTTGGCAGTCCTAGAGGCTACGGCTACACTCTTTTCATCTCATTGGATTGCCTCTTTCCCAAATTTACAACTTTACCAACTACTATATTACTTACACAATTATATATACCAAGTACGTATATTTCATAGAATGTCGTAATTATGATCAGAAGGGTTTAAATTCTTCTATTTTTTTTTTTATCTCTATCATACTTTTATTTTCAATTTTTTCATAACAATTTTTTTAAAATTTATATGTCAAAATAAAACCGTTTAATGTGATCGATATTATTTTCTCTACATGAACGTAAAAATTATTATTTTTCGATTTTGATTTTATATCAATTAATTAGTTGAAAAAATCAACGTTCAAAATTTGTCCACATCGGTGATTTTTACAAACTTTTGATACTAATAAAAACAAAATCAAAATGTCTTGACTTTTTTCGTGTGCCTAGAAAAAATGATATAGATCATATCTAACGATTTTATTTTAGTATTTATGTTTTAAATTTTAAGTTATAGTAATTTTAAAAATGAAAGCATAATAAAAGTACAAAGGTATTTGAATTCTCCTTTATTTATGATTAGAGGTGTTTAAATGGTAAGGTTTATTTGATTTTAATCGAACTAATTTTTTTTTTAATAAAATAATTCGGTTGTTAGGTTTATTTGGTCCAGTTCTATTTTGACAATTAAAAATCATATA
The DNA here is from genome assembly GCA_011114355.1 of Carex littledalei. NCBI lineage: Eukaryota > Viridiplantae > Streptophyta > Magnoliopsida > Poales > Cyperaceae > Carex > Carex littledalei. The sequence goes on along the minus strand of CM022085.1, from coordinate 15,197,505 downwards.
AACTAAAAAAAATTGAATAAAATGAAAAATGACAAAGAGCAAATGAAAAGCCCGATTTATTTATTGCAAACGTGTTTTTATGTCTTTTTGGCAGGTTTTGGAGAAAGTTGCGTATTTAGAACAAAAACAGAGAAAAAGTGTCATATTTAGGCGATTTCTGAATAGGGCGTCAAAATAGGATATTACATGGAGCATGCAACACTTCACACGAAGTGCACAACATGCGAAATGGTGAAAATACAAGAAAATCCGCTAAGTCAAAAGACTCTGCGGCATACATAGAGGCCGCACTATCTGTGGACTGTCCTAAATTGGGCTTTTTTGATGGGCCTTCTAGAAGCTACACCTTTCCTGATGGGCCTTTGATGAACCAAAATGGTACTACTAACTTTCAATATAAATTAATATACCTTTTAACCCTAATTTCTACTTACGTTCAGATCACAAGCGTATGATCCTACCGTGTAGTATAATTAGGGTGTCGATCCATATCTTTATTAGATAATTAATAATTTTCACTAAATCAGGTCAAGGGGTTGGTTGGAAAACAGTTAGAAATAGTTTTGAAAGTAATTTAAAATAGTTTTGAAAATAGTTTTAAAATAGTTTGTTGGGTTCAATATCCTAAAGTTGTAGGCGGTGACGCTAATTGTGCTAAGTTTAGAATTAAATAGTTAAATAGAGATTCTCTAGGGTTCAGGTTTTCTCTTTCTAAATTATGCAAAATATATATTTCTGACGTCTCTCTACCCCGCATGCGGCCTGTCACCCCCTATGCGGCATAAATTGTCCCACAGCTACCTCGTATGTGGCACTGTCACTACCCCGCAGGACGTGGTGGGTTTCTGTGTACGTAATTTGAAAGGTTTTCCGATCTTGCAATCGGCTTTTGGGCTAACAGTTCAGAGTATTATAAGTATGCAGTTATCTTTCTCACACAAACACAATTGTTCATATCCTATTCTACCCCTCAATTAATTATCCCAAAGACCCTACCTAATCTAGGTGTTTCCTAATATAACCTAAATTACAATTTACGTTATCTTGCCAAAGAAGCCCACTGGGTTCTAACCCTAGTCTTTGAACTGCTGCCATGAATCGTTAGCTTAGGCGCTAGTACTTACATGTTTGTCCCTCACACAATGATGCAACGACTTAGATTACTTTGGCATATAGTAGACAGAACTATGTATGCAAAGATACCATAAAAAAGGATTTAAAATAATAAAAAAAACTCAAATCAACATACACAAAACATAAATATATATTAAAACATAACAAAGAATTCGATTACAAACCCTCACCCTAGAGATGAGAAGTTTAGTTCATCATGGCCATGACAAAATAAAAGAAATAAAATAAAGCATTCATAGACTACAACCCAATTGAAGATTGAAGAACCCTAGCCTCCTTAGATGACTCCTTCTTCTCTTGCTCGGCTTCTGATGACTACTCTTCTCTCTCTAAGTAACTCTTTAACCTAACCTAGCATGAGGATGCTAATCGATTCTATGGACTTAACACAATTAAACACACACACTAAATCATATTACAAGAGGGGCTTTTATAGCCTTCCTAAATGAGAGGTGAAGTAGTAGAAGTAGTGGAGAAGATGGAAACTTGGAGTGCACTCCAAGTTTGCATAGAAGGAGCCAAAAATAGCGAGCCAAACTTGGCTCTGAAGCAATCACGCCATTCTAGAAGAATTCTGCCAAAATTAGCATCAACGGTGGAGATTTGATCAGAATCTGAACAGTCTAAGGATTGAGTCCACGAATCGTGCGGCATAGGTTGAACCCACACGACCTCCTGACCTAGCAGATTTTATGCAATTTTGTCATTTTACATGTTGTGCACTTCGTGTGAGGTGTTGCATGCTTCCAGCGGTGCCCTAATTTGGTGCTAACTTCAGTAATCGCCTAAATTCGACACATTTGCTCCATTTTTGGCCTAAATACGCAACTTTCTCCAAAACCTGCCAAAATAGCCTAAAAACACATTTGCGGTAAATAAATTAGAAAAATGACTACTTTGCATTCACTTTTGGCCATTTTCCGCAATAAAAGATATGGATTTTTGCTATATGTTTTGGCCCGATCAGCCTTCTAGAAGAACACGCTTTTCTGAAGAGCCACACTATTTTTAGAAAATTCCTGATAGATCATGGGTGGACCCCACGATCCCCACTACTTCCACTACTTTCACTAATGCTTAGGAAGAGGGTGTATGATCTCGACGAATTACTTCTGAATAAAATTGAATTTGAATTTTTAGAAAATAAAACAATGAAAAGCAAGTAAAGAGGTCTTGGGTTGCCTCCCAAAAAGCGTTTGTTTAGAGTCATTAGCTCGACTTTGTTGTGTTTCACTTCTTCTTAGATGCTCTCCTGACAACGCACACAAGTCGCTTGTCCAAAGGATTTCCTTCGATGTGGTATGTGGTCTTGTTTTTGTCATCTTTTTCATAGAATTTGATGGTGAGTTTCCTTTGTATCATCTTGCTGTCTTCAGATGCAACAAGAATAATCCTTTCTTCTCACGAGACGAGGTTGGTTATGTCATGTCCTTCATCTTCTTCATCGCTTGGTATCTGTGGTTCGGGATTGGATCCCAATTTTGCATTAAGCCTTGCCTCCACGTCATTTATTCTTCGAGAGACTGCGTCAAGTTCCTCGCGGAGATTCTTGATTGATGCAAGGGCTAAGAGAGAATAGTTCATGTTGTTGGTGTATTGAGGGCTCCCTATCCGACTGTCAGTTTGTGTTGATTCGGAAGGTGGGTGAGTTTGAGCTTTTTCTTCCTCTTCATCTTGTATGTTGAACAGGTTCTCCAGTTCTGTTATGCACATCACCTCTCTGATGTCCTCCAATTCATCTTCTTCAAATTCATATATTGTTTCCAGGCTGTAGACCAGATTAATGTCAGAGGGAAATTTCAAAACCTTGTTCATGTCGTAGACCACCTTTTCTTTTCCAACATTCAACAAAATGTTCCCATTTTTGACATCAATCATTGCCCCACATGTCGCGAAGAATGGTCTTCCAAGGATGATCGGAATCTGCTCATCTTATTCTATGTCTATCACAACAAAATCTCCTGGTATCCAAAGTTCTCCAACTTTTATCGAGACATCTAGCAACACTCCTTCATGATATCGAATTGATCGGTCAGTAAGTTGTAGTGAAATTTGTGTGGGTGAGAGTTCTCCTCATCCCAGTCTGTCGTACACCGCCTTTGGCATTAAACTCACACTTGCTCCAAATCACACAATGCCTTCTTGAAATTTGTCATGCCAATTGCGCATGAAATTGAGAAACTTTCCGGATCTTATAACTTCGCTGGTAATTTGCTTTGCACGAGCACACTACACTCCAAGTTGAGAGGAACTATTGAGCATTCTTGGAGTTTGCTGCGGTTTGTAAAGATCTCCTTCAAGAACTTGGCATACGAGGGTATGCTCGCAATTGCTTCGGTGAAGGGGATAGTGATTTGCATCTGCTTGAGTGTCGCCAAAAATCTCGCAAATTGTTGTTTCATCTTGTGCTTGACTTGTCTTTGAGGGAATGGCAGAGGTGGCTTGTAGGGTGGTGGTGCGATGTATTCAGGTTCAGTTTGTCGTTTGTCTCCACCTTCGATGTCATTTTGCTCCTCAATTGGATTTGTCTGCGTCTCAAATACATGTGGCTCTGGTTGGTGCGTCCCATATTCATTGGAATGCGGTGGTTATGCTTGCGTCTTATCGGGAGTTAGATCGGGCATTGGAGGTCCCTTGTAAGCTGTGCCGCTCTTCAGCGTGATACATTTGCAAGTCTCTCTTGGATTTTCTTCCGGTTGGCCCAGAAATTTCCCTTTTCCACGTGTGATGCTTGAGAGTTCTCTTGCCATTTTAGAGATGTGATGCTCCAAATCTTTATTGTGGCTCGCTAGAGTTTCGATCTTTTGTGTGATGTCGGCATTCGCCTTGCTTTGCTTCTCTAGAAATCTCTCCATTAATGTTGTGATGATGGGTTGTTGTGGTTGGTTGTACTGCCTTGGCTGGTAGTTTGGTTGAGAATTGTTGTACCTTGGTTGTAATTGGGTTATGGTTGGTAATTATGTTGAGGTGTAGCGGGTCTTTGATTATTTGCATATGAGAGATTTGGATGGTTGCGGTTGTTTGGATGGTACGTGTTGTAGGCAGGTTGAGGACGGAAGTTGTTGTCAATGGCGTTTACTTGCTTGATTTCTTCCTCAGTTTCTGCTACATTAGTACATTCATTCATCTCATGTGCTCCTCCACAATAGCCACAGGATGTCGCGGCGTTGACTGCTGCTACCGTTTGCTGCTTGGTTTGGTTGTTGAGTGATGTTTACAATACATCAATCTTTGCGTTCAGCATTGTGAGTTAGCTGACTTGGTGCATGCCAGGTGTTGTGTTTGGCTTCTTGCGCTCCGAGGTCCAGTAGTGTTGGTTGATTGCAATCTCTTCAATGAGGTTGTACGCATCGTCAGGTTCCTTGTTCATGATCGCTCCTCCTACAGAAGCATCAATAGACAACCTTGCGGTAGGATTTAAACCATCATAAAAAGTTAACACAATTAACCAGCTTTCTAAACCATGATGTTGACAACACCTTAACATATTCTTGTATCGATCCCATGTTTCATACAATGATTCACCCTCTTTTTGTTCAAAATTATTAATTGCATTTCTGAATTTTGATGTTTTGGAAGGTGAAAAATATTTTGCAATGAACACGTTGAACAATTGGTTTCAAGTTTGAATGGAATTGGCCGGTAAGTAAAATAACCATGCTCTAGTCCTATTTTTTAATAAAAATTGAAATAGCCTTAGCCTGATTGCATCATCGGTGACTCTATTGAATTTGATCGTCTCGTATATTCTAAGGAAAATTGACAAGTGAAGATGTGGGTACTCGCTTGGCATTCCTCCAAATTGTTGTTGCGACACCATGTTAATGAGAGCGGGTTTGATCTCGAAATTTTGGTTTGCAACTGTTTGTGGATTTATGCTTGAGTTGGGATCATTTGTGTGCAGTATGAAGTAGTCTCGTGCATCTTGAACTACGTTGTCACCAATGTTTTCTTCTTGTCTTTCGTCATTGTTGTTAATCGGTTGATCATTTTGAACTGGTTTGTTCGGTGGTTCTCCATGTTGATCGAATATGAATCTCCTTCGCTTTGAGTGTCACTAAAAGAAGGCCTTTGAGGGGTCCTTGTTGGTGAAGTGGAAGCGATTTGTCCTCTCCTATGTGCAATTCCCACAGATCTTCGTACGGATGATTCGGCCAGCTTGAAAAATCCTGAAAAATAAAAAATTGAAAATTTAAGTAAATCTAAAAATAAAAATCAAAGCAAAAAATAATATAAAAGAAAAATAAAAATGCAGAAAATTAAAAGTCTAGGCATTCCTAATTAATTGGATTTAATGGTCAAAGAAAGGGCGTCTTTCGAGGCCTTGCACAATAACCGTTATTCTCCGGCAACAGCGCCAAAAAGCTTGATGGGTGTAATCGTGATCAGGCTAATAAAATTTATAACCCGTTTTGCTATCGAGTCAGATTACAAGCCCATAATCTTATCGAGTAGTATAAACGAGTGTCGATCCACAGGGAATAAGATTTAAGGTCTTGAGCGATTACATCACAATCTTTCGAAAGGTTAGACAAAATCTGAAATCAAAGAGTTGTTTTTTATCAATGTATTTGGCAAAAATTAAAAGTAAGTAAAATAAAGATAGAGATGTGAATTTCTAGGGTTTTGACACATTGTTGTTACTTCAATCCGCTTTGATTCTTACCTTATTTGATGTAGGTTTTCAGTTATTGTATGAGAGTTTCTAATCCAATTTAGTGATTACCGCTTTCACCTAGCAACCACCCTACCAATCTAGAGATCCCGTTAAGGCTTGTCTTGATTGGTGCAATGAGATATATGACTAGCTCAAAAGAATTCAGACTTCATTTATTGGGTACGTCGCCCTACTATCTTGGTTATATTGGGTGTCCCCATGGTAAGGCACAACAATGCGACATTCTTCAGCGAATGTCGAGACTCACATGTGTACTTTTGTTGATCCAATTAATGGTATCTCCGGTTAAGGTCTCCACCACTAATTTAGTATTTTTATTTTTCCTTATCCCAATTCGATTAGCCCAATGATGACTAACTTTCATGTGTGGCCATCACATGACGGTTTAGACTAATAAACAAAATCAAGTAAGATAGAACATAAAGCGCAAAAGCAATCGAACAACAAAAGACTAAACAATGATCAAATAAAAGTTTATATTAAAGCATCATGAGTAACAAGGTTTACTGTCAACTCTAAGAATCTAAACTTAGCCGCTGAACGGCATGGTTACAAAGAGATAAGAGAAAGATACAGCCATACACGAAGTACCCTCCTACTTAATCTCTACACACTCCTCTCTTCTCACTTAAGAAAATATAAAGCCAAAAGATACAAAGATGTGTTTCTGTTCAGTCCAGAAAGCTTATATAAGAGTGAAGGGGCGCCTGAAGATGAATGGAGTCCAAGTTATATGATCTGGATACAGCTGTCAAAGAATTCACCAAATGGCACCTCGGGTACGGTCCGTATTAGTTAATACGGACCGTACTCCCATTGTGTCGCTGCAGGAGTTAATGTGTATTTGGCCTTCTTTGGTTCGTACTGGGGCTCTAGTCCGTATTGGCTAATACGGCTGTACCAGAGCCTTAGTCGGTGAGCTGCGCTTTTCTGATTGACCCAATTCTTGCTCAAAATGATGTAAAATATCCCCAAAACATGGTTGTTGCACTAAAAATAAAATATGGCAATAGTAACATTTTTCACATAATAATTAAACATAAAAGTGATAAAATAAGGCAAAACCTAAGCCAAAATTCTAAGTAATTCACTATCAAAATGAGCTTGATCATAAACCCAATGTACGACTCGCTTTACAATTTGAACTATATGTGGTCTTTACTAGGGGTGCAAAACAAATCAGATGTTATCCATCCTTATCCAGATTTGTATCTGAAAATTAGATACGGATACGGATATAGATTTCAATTTTAATTATCCGTATCCGAATAGTAGATATATATATATATATAACATATAGCTAGTTTAATAAATATTATGAAAAATATTATGTAGATCTATGGATATCCGATCTGTAACGTCTAATATTCGATCCGTATCCGAAAAATAAAAGTGGATACGGATATGGTTTTACCACTATCCAATCTGTATATGATCCGTTTGCACCCCTAGCTAGACTCTTTACCCATGAATCAAGCGCGATACATCTGAAACGCACGATTAGAAACTTGTACAAGTCTAGACACGAATCCAACGGCTGGGCACCACTCAGCGTCATAAAAAAAAAATAGAGATTGTCATTTTAATTTTATGTTTCTCAAAAGCAATTCTATATTTTCTTTGGAAAGATACGAATATAATGCAGCTCGGATAGCAGTTTTCAATCAATAAATCGGATAATAATCCTTCCATGGAATTAATCTCAGAACCATTTTTACTTTTTAATGCTTTATGAATTTGTATCCAGTTACTTGCATCTCGGGAGCAGTGACCGCACAAAAATGGAAAATAAAACATATATTTTCTTCTTCTGGCAAAAAAAATAAAAAAATATGAATGCATACAATAACTTATAAACAGTTAATTAATTTTACTGCTTGACTTTATACTAAATGAATTCAAAATCTTTAAAATTTTGCATATAAAGTAGATTGGTTTAAACGATTTGGACTCGTTGTTTGAAGTCTTTTTTTTTTTTTAAATGCTTGATAGTGGCTACCAAGTGTATATATATAATATAGAAAATGTGATTACAACATCATTGTTCTACTTCTCCAAAAACTAAAAACTAAACCAAAAAAATTATCTCAGAACTGAAACACTTGATACATCGATCAGAGGTGTTCCCTCTACAGACTACAGCAGCTGATCATCCAAAGTGCTGGTTATTTGAAGTCAATCCGATAGATTTTTAAAGTTGTACATATTAAATCCTCTTGGTAAACATAACACACTATAAATACGTCACTCGTGAATTAAGTAGACCGGTTTAAACGGTCTGAATTCAGCATATGAAGTTTGGTGAGCTTAAGAACACCCAAGTTCTACTCCAACATTATTTATACTAAGTGTAAAAAATTAAATTGTAAATTTGTTTCTATGATTCAGATATGTTGTATATCAAATCTGATGCCAATAAAACTCAACTGCAGTTTTTTTTGTTTAAACCGCTCGGAGGATAATTAATTGGCTTTTAAAATTGCAAATTCAATACACTATATATCTATATTTATAGAGAATATATGTATAGTTTTATTCTTTATAATAATAACTATTGAGTCAGTTATCGAGAAACTATTTTATTATCTAGCATATATATTTATAATCAATATAAGCAAATTAAGAGAAACATTCCCAATCATAACAGCAGAATCTGACTGTGCGGAGCAGACGTACATATATATATATATATATATATATATACTTGACTCTGAATCAATTAACGGCTATGATCTGTTCTGATGCGCAGTGCTATTTTGATTATAAACAATCCGAACTCAGTGATACAATCTTAATTCTTAAGAGAAAAAAAAAATAATGAAGTACATTAAGTACTAATAAAATCAGAGCATATTAATCTTAGTTCTGAATAAAAAAGGTACATATATTGTCACAGGCATGGACCTATATAACAAAATCTAACTTCACCAGATTAATTAGCATTGGATCACCAAAATCTTCATTCTTTTTTTGTTATCTAGAATTCTACTTCAACGCATCCTAGAATTAGTTTAATTTGTTATTCTAATAATCTCCAATATAAACGAAATTTTGGATGATCAAATGCTATAACATCTAACAAAATACAGCAAATTATATGTATCCATGCATATAAGAATGCACCTTTAGCAGTATGTAATTGTGCAAGAAGAAGTGGATTTAGATGAGGTGCATTCTTCCTTTAATCCATGCATACAAGAATGCACCTTTAGCAGTATGTAATTGTGCAAGAAGAAGTGGATTTAGATGAGGTGCATTCTTCCTTTAATCCAGTGCTCTTTGTCGGAAATAAGTCAAGGGTCTTAAGTGGCCGGCAGCACGGAGACGACGCCGATTCCAAACCCATCACCATCATCAAATCATGATAATTTGGATCGTTGGCATGAGCCTGCGACACGTGTTCCGTCTCCCATGGACGTCTGTCCGATCCAATCAGAAAGCTTGCCGGCTCGTGAATGACCGCCTCCTGCATTGGTTCTGCTCCTGCCTGTTCCGAGAAGCAATGTTAAAACATGAGCTATATATATATATATATATATGTAGTATATTTAGGTCAGATATAGTATCTACAATATTCTTATCGCCGAAAATTTTACAGTTAAATTATATGAAAACAATTAATCAATTAGAAATTTTAAAGCGCCCTGAAAAAACTTTACTGAATATTGTATATTTTGTGTTGTGTTGTGTACGTGGAAGAAATTAATTCTATTAATGAATTCACTGAGAGATGTTAACTTAATAGAGCCGTTGCATCCAGAAATCATGATGAAGACATGATTGATAAGTCTTTCTTGAAATGAGCAGGATTGACCCCATCATAAATACTGCTTTATTTTTTGTACTGTCGTGCAAGAATTGTAAATGCATGCATGATTCACAAATCGATCGATATATATATATATATATCAAGAAAACAAGGCATGGATTTAATGTAGCTATTAAAAACTAAATCTACACAGTCTAAATTCAGTCTAGTAAAAGCTTCATTTCTTTTTACACTATATATATATTTATGATATACAAATGTGATAAAGATCACAAAAAAAGCTCATAAATATATAGTAATGTATTTGTCTAAAATCTTTTCAATACAAATGATGGATTAATGATTTCTTTATTTTCTTTCTTTCTCTTTACTTTTTCTTTTGTATTCATGAGCCTTAATTTTCATTGAATTCTATAGAATGACCAAGAGAGTACAGCAAACCAATAAATACAGAACCATTAAAGATACTTAATGCCTACAGAAAAGCTTTGTAAGCATCCTCATTTCATTCAAACAAAAATATCTTATACTACTTCAGAGTAGCTAGCTACACCTAAAAAGTAGACCTTGATTATAAAAGCTGTTTTTCCTAAAGAGTTATATCTAAATGCAATAAAATATATGCGAGGTACAGTCAAATTGATTTCTGTATACAGTTTTAGAAATTCTGTTAACATGCATGCAACATTTAACCAACACCCGTTAGAACTTAGAACAATTAATGATAAATTTATATAAGGTAGTGCCGTAGCGGACTAAATTTACCTAGCTAGTCACAAAAGCCTCCTTGTTCATAACTTCAATACCAATAATATATATGTTGTTTTGGATAATTGAATACATCTGTTAATATACTTTTCAATGCTAGTCAAGACACTTTGTACATATATGCCTTATATATATCTGCAGTATGCTATGTTACAGCATCTGAATAGTATATATGCTGCATCTTTCCTTTCATTCTACCCATAAAAGTACAGTACCCATAAAATTGTACTGTTCATTTTCGATTAGCACGAGTACAGTTTGAGTTTAGAGTTTATATCATGTTACTTGTGAAATAGTGTCACATGAACAGTTAGAGTCTAGAGTTTAGAGTTTAGCACAAGTACACACACACAGTACTTTGCATGTGGTCTTTAAAAATTATTTGAAAAAGAAAATTATATTCATGTATCTATATTGAAACAAATTAATTAAAGTTAATTTATTTAGTTTACCTGGTGAAAGAAGGGAACCGTGGAGGCGGTCTGAATCCCCATGAATGGAGGCAAGAAAGTTGAATGAGGTGAGACAAAGCCTTGGTCCATGAATTGATGGTGCGCCAAGTTTTGAAAACGGGATTGATGAGCAAAGTAGTAGCTCATGGAGAGCCGCCTTCTAAGCTTCTGCCTGTCTCTTGCCTTGTGGTTTTGAAACCAGTAGAAGACATTCTTGCCTTCTATCCTGCCATAGCAAGACAGCTGCCTTGTTATTTGTTGGATCTGAGATGCATTTGGTGTTCTCAGACCGTTTCTATACATCTCTTCTAGTATCATAAGCTGCTCTGGTGTGGGGCACCACCTTGTTGTTGGACCTTGTGGCATGTTTTCTCGATCGATCTGATCTTTTCTAGCTTCTTCTGCGCGCTCTGTTATCTTTTTTCTTGCTTTTGTTTGTTTTGTGTTGTGTGTTGGAAAGAGACAAGAGAAGAGACAAAAGGGATGGTATAAATATAATGGGGGCTTGAGGGAAACAAGATGCAAACTGTGGATGTGGATGTGGAGCTTATAGAGAGAGAAAAGGAAAGAGAGGAAATAAATACAAATACTGTCACGCTGATGTTATACTCAAAAAAAGAAAGACATTGATTGTGTTTTTATTCTATTGTTTTGTGAAATTTTCTATGTTTCTCCTGTTCACCTTTTTTTCTGACTTTTAATTTACTCCAACTTTTGTATGGATATGAGAGATATAGAGAGAGAGAGAGATATGCGGAGCTTGTCAATTTGTCGTCCCAGTGGGCAGTGGAATGTATATATAGACTCTCACACGACAAAGTCTGTCTGCCTAGCTTTAGATATGCTAATGCAAAAATCATGAGCTTATCATCATCAGAACCTGAACCCATGCAATGTGATATATATATATATATATATAGATAGATAGATGGGCTATGGTGAGTTGTGAAGTAAGGATCTTGTTTTACTTCACGCTCATATCTCCGAATTTAAAGATCAAATTTGAAATGTGCTTGGAGACCAAATTTTTTATTTTTTGAAAATTTTTTACTATTTTTTTAGATAGGTAGAAAACTGTTGTTTTTGAATGGATTCTGGACCATAAAAACAGTGATTTTGAAATATTCTAAAAAATTAGTAAAAAAATTTAAAAAAATGAAAAATTTGGTCTCCTAGCACATTTCAATATGGAGATCATGTTGAGCGGTTCGGATCGTCTTTTTAAAGTTTCAATATATAAAACATGAGCGTGAAGTAAAACAAAGCCCTTACTTTACAACTCACCATAGCCCAACTCTATATATATATATATATATATATATACTGTTTTGTTGGTGGATTGTTATTGTCAAATTAAAATATATATATGTATATATATCATGATTGTATACGTGCATCTAATTTAACATTGCCTTGATTACCAGTCTTTTAATACTATAAAAATATTTATTCCGTGTGGAAACAAGTTTGAAACTTAATTAAGATAATCTTAGTGAATATTTAACTTACAAAAGTTTGGCCTATTTTTTATTAAAAAAAAAAAAGAGTTGTCATCGGATTGAAAACTTTTTTAGGCCTGATGCATGCACTTCATACAAATATTAATATATTCATGAAGATATATATCATAAGATAAATTCATGTTGTTTGCTTATTACATATCTAGTCACGGTCAGCTCGTTATTGTTCCAAAAAAGAAAAGAAAAATAACACTATTCTTTTCCCTTTTATTGTTGGATGGAAGGGAGCCCATTTTAGTGCTTTACAATGAGCTGAAAAATAATTGAGTGTTGAATGATTATCTACTTGAGAATTAACTGAGTGTTCAGATATATATATATATATATATAGAGTAATTAAGGCTACGGTGCTTTGCAAAGTAAAACCCCCTCTTTACTTCGGGCTACTTTTTGCATTTTGAAAATCCAAACAACCGATCCGAACCGTTCAACATGTTCTAAATATTGAAATGTGCTTGGAGACCAAATTTTACATTTTTTGGAATTTTTTTACTATTTATTAAGCCACTTTGAAAATCGCTGATCCGGTGGTCCAGAAAATTTTACTGTTTTTTACTGTTCACCGTTGGATCAGTGATTTTCAAAGTGGCTTAATAAATAGTAAAAAAATTCCAAAAAATGTAAAATTTGGTCTCCAAGCACATTTCAACATTTAGAACATGTTGAACGGTTCGGATCAATTGTTTGAATTTTCATAATGCAAAAAGTATCCCGAAGTAAAGAGGGAGTTTTACTTTGCAAAGCACCGTAGCCTTACTCTATATATATATAGAGAGAGAGAGTGGCTAAGATCAAAGTGGTATGACCAAGGCCTTTGGTGCTACCAAGTCGTTTTTGGATTTTCAAAGTCCAAACGGTCGATCTAAACCGTTAGATGTGATCTCTATATTAAAATCTACTTGGAGACCAAATTTTACATTTTTTGGAATTTTTTTACTATTTTTTAAGCCACTTTGAAAATTGCTGATCACATGGTCCAGAATTTGGTTGCACTGTTTTTACTGTTCACCCGGATCTGTCATTTTCAAAGTGGCTTAAAAAATAGTAAAAAAGTTCAAAAAAATGTAATATTTGGTCTCCAAGCATATTTTAATATAGATTGAACATCTAACGGTTTGAATCGACTATTTGAACTTTAAAATTGCAAAAACTAATTGGTAGCACCAAGACCTTGGTCATACCACTTTGATCTTAGCCAACCTATATATATATATATATAGGATTTGGCTAATATGCTACGCGTAGCATAGGGCCTCTCCGTGCTACGGCTCACTTTTTGATTTTTCAAAATCCTAACGGTCGATCCGAACCGTTGAACATGATCTCCATATTAATATGTACTTGCAAACCAAATTTTACATTTTTTAGAATTTTTTTACTATTTATTAAGCCACTTTGAAAAAACACTAATTTGTACACAACAGTAAAATCTGCTGGACCATTGGATCAGCGATTTTCAAAGTGGCTTAATAAATAGTAAAAAAATTCTAAAAAATGTAAAATTTGGTTTACAAGTACATATTAATATGGAGATCATGTTCAACGGTTCGGATCGACCGTTAGGATTTTGAAAACTCAAAAAGTGAGCCGTAGCACGGAGTGCTCTATGCTACGCGTAGCACGCTAGCCATGTCCTATATATATATATATATATATATATATATATGTTGTGTATCAAATATAAGTCAATTGAGAATTATATATATTGCCCATTTATGATGAGTCATCAAATTTCTGCTATTAAAAATTTAAATCATTTGATAAAAGACTAAACAGTTATGAAAGCGGTCTAAATTTAATATACAGTTCACTAAAAAATAAGAAATACATGTAACTAGCTAGGGAATAGTAACCATGCATTTGGCTATATATATATATATATATATAGAGAGAGAGAGAGAGAGAGAGAGAGAGAATACATAAAATATTTGTATGATAAAAGTGAAATAGGAGGGATCGAAATCCCAAAAGAACAAAATGAGAGATAGGTGCAATTAATTAATAAAAACCCTAGCTGTTCTGTTCTAGTAGGATCTAACGATCGATCGAGAAACTGTACGTATAGGTAGGTGTACATAAGTACATTAGGGGTTTTTGGTATATATCCATACCGAATACCGATACCTGATACCGCTACCTGGCCTGCTGATCGTTTTGTCATGCATCACAATCAGACTAGAGGAGACTAGGTTCCAAAAAGAGCTGTTTTGCTTCTCACCTATATATATATATATATATATCTGAATCTGAATCTGAATCTGAGTCTGAATACAATACGACTTCTCAGATCTGAATCTGGTGTGTGTAATAGTTAGTTGTCGTTGCGATGACAAGGAACGATTCATATATAGTCTCTAGCTACTCTCTACTCTCTACTCTGTACGGATATATAATTCCATCAACTTTCATATCACATTCAAGTTTTTTTTTTTGTAAATAAGTACAGGAGGATATATATAACTATGATATGATACAACTTGTCGAAAAAAAGAAAAATTGTAAGGTAGAATTATTAGAAGATGGGTTGTTCTAGTTAATTGCATTCAATCCAATTATTAATATCAGATGTGACAGGTAGAAATTTAAAGTTACAAAGAAAAGCACTGTAGTATAGTTTAAATTGACAGGAAAGATATATAGAATATTATATATAGAATTTTTCCTCCTTTAACAAATCTACAATCCACATTTATAATTAAGAAAAAAAAAAATGTTCATGCTTCTTTTTCTGATCATGAGCTGTCGGAACAATTCTCCAGAATTTAATTACCGTTTCTATCTTTGCTTTTTACTTGAGCTCTCTTAAATTTGTAATAAATCGGGTGCATTAACTTTTGGGCATGTGTTTTTGTGAAAAGTTCTAGCTAGCTAGCTTGGTTTGAACTTTGAACGGACATGATAGAGAAATTATTGAATACAGTATATATTACACCGGTTTATATATATATGTGAGCGAGGTTTCTCTGTTGCACAAAGATACAACTATCAATGTAACGATACTCTCTTGCATCCTTGTTTTGGTTAAAAACATTCAAATCTGCATCTTTTCTAAAGGAAAAAAAAAATTACCTAGATTTGCTTCACAATGTTTTCGTCAAAGGAAAGTACTGTACTTGATCAATGTAGGTTATTTGTTTCAAAACTGGAAATTTTTAAAGGGAGCGAACTGAGGTGACCTGACCGCGGTTACTTGCAGGTGATCGAGATCAACTGCGTGTATAAACTTGGGAATTTTTTCACCTCCGATTCAGGATGTATATGAGATGAACTCTCTTGCATCTCTCCTCTCTCTTTTTTCTCGTCTCTTTCTATTGCACAGGTATTTATGGAGTACAATTAATCTTAGTGCGAATAGTTTCCTGTGGCTGTGGTTACTATATATATTTTCTAAGATAAAAAAAAAAAAATGTACGGTAATTGAAATTTGAGAGCATTTGAAGGACAGAGAAAAGAAACAGAAAAGGCTACAGGTATTAGAGAAGCAGGAGATATATAGATCCGAGTTGAGGGGTCAGATCAGATCAATCAATTGTAGAATTCAAGGTGCATGTAGACGCTAGCTAGATACTACCTGTAAGTTGAAAGGACTAAGGAGCGTATCCGTATCTATCTAGCATTTATTTTTATCCCAGAGAATTCATATGGCCTATGATTTGATTGATCAAGTCAAGTAGTTGACTAGCTAGGATACCCAAATTGAAATCTAGCTTTAATGAGATTTATATTTAATTCGAGAATCTAATTCTATTAAGTACGTTCAATTCTTAAAATTAATTTGAACTTCAGTCTGTTTTCAGATAATCAGTTTTTCATCCAGTGGAAAGACAATGCTCTCCGTATGAAATGTCGCTAGCTTAAAATCTGAAAAGAGCAATCCATATGACTTGACCTCCAATCTTTAATATTTACTCGAAAAATCTTTTGAGAGTAACCTATATTATATTACACAGCATAAGCATATCTTTCTTTCTTTTTTACATTATGGAAATGTTCTCTAATTTGCAAAAGTAAATAGTGATATAGTTCGTACGTACTTACAATTAATGAACATATATATATTTGTCATTCTGATAATTAATTTAATTTAATTTAATCATTAATTTAAGGAGATATTTTTTTATGACTAATGCGCGCAACATATATTATTGGCTAGGAATATATAGTCATAAAATATTATCTCACAAATTAAAAAATATATTATGCCATTAGTATATATAATTGATCGAAGGTAAGCAAAACTACCAAATATTTTAGATCGTTTACTGGGGGCTTGTCCTTAATAAATATGAAAATTTTCACTATTCTTTGTTAATATTTACTTTACAATGATGATGTTATAGTTATACAATAAAAGAAGATGCAAAAAAAAAAAAAAAATAATACAAAAAGAAGGAATACAGAAGGGTTTAATTAATGTTCTGTGGTCGACATAGTCTCATAGTCTCATAGATTGGGCTTCTTGGGAGAAAGGTCTATGACTATGAACAGTGCATATCTGAGGAATTGGATTGGAATTTCATTCTCATTTATTCGAGGAGCAGGTTTAATTTTGTTTGAATTTTAAAAAAAATGTTGGAACGCATGGCATCAACGCATGATGCATGAAATACCAAATAGGCAAATATATGTATTTAAGTTGATCGATTTTCATTTTTGGCGATGTATATATTATGTATATGATTAGAAAAGTTGGTTCAGGAAGAAGTTTTAAGATCTAGTATTTAAAATAATGATGAT
Source organism: Carex littledalei (assembly GCA_011114355.1). NCBI lineage: Eukaryota > Viridiplantae > Streptophyta > Magnoliopsida > Poales > Cyperaceae > Carex > Carex littledalei. The sequence goes on along the minus strand of CM022085.1, from coordinate 15,180,447 downwards.
GCAAAATAATTAATGTACATTAAGTTGGAGCAATTATATATATATATATAGGGGCTGGCTACTATGCTTATATAAGCAAAAGTCCACATGCTTATAACTCATTTTTGCGTTTCCAATGTTCAAATGGTCGATCCGACCATTCATCTTGTTCTCCATATTAATATGTGCTTCGAGACTAAATTTTACATTTTTCTGAATTTTTTACTATTTATTAAGCCACTTTGAAAATTGCTGATCTGGGTGAACAGTAAAAACAGTGTTTCCAAAATTCTGGACCATATGATCAGCAATTTTCAAAGTGGCTTAATAAATAGTAAAAAAATTCAGAAAAATGTAAAATTTAGTCTCCAAGCACATATTAATATGGAGAACAAGATGAACGGTCGGATCGACCATTTGAACATTGGAAACGCAAAAATGAGTTATAAGCATATGTGGGCTTTTGCTTATATAAGCATAGTAGCCAGCCCCTATATATATATATATATAGGACATGGCTACCGTGCTACGCGTAGCATAGAGCACTCCGTGCTACGGCTCACTTTTTGAGTTTTCAAAATCCTAACGGTCGATCCGAACCGTTCAACATGATCTCCATATTAATATGTACTTGCAAACCAAATTTTACATTTTTTAGAATTTTTTTACTATTTATTAAGCCACTTTAAAAAAACACTAATTTGTACACAACAGTAAAATCTGCTGGACCATTGGATCAGCGATTTTCAAAGTGGCTTAATAAATAGTAAAAAAATTCTAAAAAATGTAAAATTTGGTTTGCAAGTACATATTAATATGGAGATCATGTTGAACGGTTCGGATCGACCGTTAGGATTTTGAAAACTAAAAAAATGAGCCGTAGCACGGAGAGGCTCTATGCTACGCGTAGCATATTAGCCAAATCCTATATATATATATATATATATATACACTAAGTTGGCACACTGACGAGAATTAAATTTTCATCTAACCAAGCAACTGTAACTCGGAATAATAAATTTCAATTAATAACCCTAAATAATTATTAAGCCATCTTAATTATCCACTGACTCTAGCTAGGAATCCTAGGTAGGCTGTAGGCACCATAGACCATACTACATTCCAATTCCATCATGAAAAAGCACCAGAGAATAATAATATAGCATCAATTTTTTTATATGAAAATAAATATACATATACATTTCACAATGTACCAATTACCAAACAATTAATTAAGATGGAGTGCTAGCTGGAGCAATATTTGTTTAGGATTTTTTGTTAGTTCATGATTACACATAATTCAATTTATTTTAATCTAATTAAAGTTAGATTATGAGCAACATCATTCTCATTAAATAAACATATATATCTACCTGATAGAGAAGGTTCAACAAATTCAAAATAGACACCCTTTCTTCAAGGGCAATTTCATGTATACCCCTAAAACATTTCAAAATTACGTATATCCCCCCTCTAAATTTCAAAATTACGTATTTCTCCCTCTAAACTTCCAAAACTCACAAATTTACCCATATATTGTCTTTTATATTAAAACAAATTTTAAATTTATAAAATACCTATACTAAAAGCATAAAAAATGTGTACATGTAGCTTGTTGAAGAAAATGTCGGCCTTATATTTGATTGGTTTTCGAGGACAAAATTGGTATTTTATAAAGGTAAATGGTATAATGGGTATCCAGTTTTCGAGGCCAAAATGGGTATTTTATAGATGGTAAAGGGTATATAATGTATTGTATCTTAATTATAAGATAGATCGACATTTTTTTAAAACAAACTACAAATGTTTTATGGTTTTAATAAAGGGTAAAATAGGTAATTTACAAATATAAAATGAGTTTTAATATAAAAGAAAATAAAATGGATAAATTAGTGAGTTTTGAAAGTTTAGAGGGAAAATACGTAATTTCAAAGTTTAGAGGAGGAAGTAAGTAATTTTGAAGTTTTGGAGGGGTATACATGAATGAACACTCACTTCATATATATATACACACATATTTTGGACTGGATGCACCCTTAATTTTATGAATGAACACTCACTTCATATACAAATACAATATTACACACTCATGAGTTGCATAATGCACAATGACCTCACCTCTCAAATAAAATGGTACGTGAAGTGAACATTAATATAATTTAGCTTCATATTCTTTCTTGTATCTCCATCTTAATTTACTTTGAACAATTAATTGGGTTATATTTTAGTTAGAAAGTCATTCTAATTATACTAATTAATTACTAATTACTATTTTTTTAGTTGTGCGTGAAGTACTGCCAGCTTAATTATATTAGTTGACAGTTTAATTAAATGTTCATCAACCTTGGCAGAGGTTGCCATTTTACATACATATAAAGAAATTATATAATATTATGGTTCCTTTTTTATGTGAACTAGCAACCTAAAAATTCAGCATCAAGAAACTTTCAGTATTAATTAATATACTTTTACAAGCACATGATCTCAATCAAAATAAAATCGAAATAACATACGTACTTGTAATTTGTACGTAATGGCATTTAAATATTTAATAACTTTATATATTCCAGCTTTAGGTTTAAAATAAATTATTAAAGTTTTAAAAATAAGACGTAATGGCATTTAAATAGTTCATAATTAAAGAATTAATTTTTGCTCTACTGACATGTCCATTGTAGTCATAAATGGAGAAGAATTAGTAAAAAAGCACTGTGGTTGTCCAGTTGACGTGAGAGAGAGAGAGAGAGAGAGAGAGAGAGTACTCAGAAAAAAGAGAGAAAGTAGGTAGGATACTAGGTACAGCTCTGCCATTGCCATGGCAATATGACATGCATGCCATGCCATGCAGAATTATATATATATATAGAATAGGAAAGAAAATCATAATTTGACAATCGATCTAGTGCCAAAAGATAGGTCAGGTCGTTCTTTATCCTTAATTATCTTCCCTCCCCTGCAATAATTTAGGTTGAGCTTCTCTGTACCCATGTATTATTATGTAATATGTATATATCCTAATAGAGGACTTTGAAAAGTTTACCAAAACTATCTTTGGTTTTTGACCTCAGCCTCATATGGTCATAAATGTGGCAGTTTATGCACTTAATTTGTGTCTTTCATATCATTTCATTTTGAATTAGATAGGTATTAATTTACAACATATATATATATATATATATATAGTCATGCATTGAGAGACAATTTTTGAAAAACCTAAAAAATTAAAATTGATCATTAGGCCTTTTGAAAATCCTCTGTTTTAGCATTATTTCAAATAGAGGTTCTATTTGCAAAAACTGAAAATACTTGTACTTAATAATTTAATCTAATAGCGTCAAGGTTCAGCTCAATAACTTTATAATTTAATTTATTTAAATGATTTATTATGAATTGATTGGATTCAATAGTTAATAATGATAATGTAACAATGAAAGTGCATGAACATTTTTCATGGCAAATTTTGAAACTTTTTTACTCTCTAACAGTCAATGGATAAATCAAATTGGACCCTCAAACCTCTAGAGGGAGAGAGAGAGAGAGAGTATCAGTATCAGCCTCAGCCTGATCAGCCCTCAGGCATCTACCAGTGCATGCCTGGTTTGCTTAATTTAATGCACCTGTCCCTCCCTGATCCTGTGTGCATCTCTCAAATCTCTCTTTGTCTTTACCGATAACATTCCCAAGTGATCTCTCTCTCTCTCTCTCTCTCTCTCTCTCTAGACTCCAGACTTTGTCCCTCCTTTGCTTCCTTTGGAAATGCAGGAGCCTTAATTGCGCTGAGGAAGCAAAAGAGCTCGTAAGCTAGCACTGGGAAAGCAAATACAGTGTAGTATGTATATGTATATATTTATTGTACATATTTTTAGTATATCAGGCATTTCCATAGTAGTCCCTGAAATTCTTATATCTCTCAATCAGTATATTAATTTTTTTGGTCTGAACTCTGAACTAGGGCTGCAAACGAACCGAACCGAATCGAACTTACCTCCAGTTTGAGTTTGGTTTGAATTAATTTCGAACGAACTCAATTTCGAATCGAATTTTTTACGAACTCAATTTCGAACTTTTACGAACTTTGTTACGACTTACGAATTATGACTTATGGCTAGGCCATAGTTCGAAATTACAACACTTCAATAAAAACTCAGGCATTCTGAATTCTAATTACACAGTACACCAAAATTTATATCAAAGTTCATTACAAATACCAAAATTTATATCAAACACCAAAGTTTAGTACAATCAATCAAAGTTCAATACAATCACAGAATCCAAAGTTTTCCAAATAGCCAACAGAAGCAACATCACCAAAGTTTTTTAATATCCAAAGTATTCAAAGTACAATTTAAATATCAATAGAAGTACAGAACAATCACCAAAGTCTTAGAATTATTACAAACCCAAATATTATCCTAAACATTAAAGTTCATTATCAGCGGAAATCAACGGTTCACTTTTGAGTTAATTTCGAACTAAGTTTGGTTTGCGAACCTATTTCGAACGAACTAGGTCCAGTTTGAGTTTGGTTTGAATTAATTTCGAACTAAGTTTGGTTTGAATTAATTTCGAACGAACTCAATTTCGAATCAAATTTTTTACGAACTTTTTCAAATCAAACTCGAATCGAATTACGAACTATGAATTTTTTGTGCAGCCCTACTCTGAACTATCAATTGTTTTAATAAATAAACGGATGGAAAAGCTATTTATAGGCTTAATATGGTTTTTAAAAAAAATTCTGTATTGTTGATACAAATAGAATTTTTCTTATTTTAAGGAAATGGTTGCTGGATCCAACTCGAGACCCATTTATAAGGCTTTTGAGTAATGTTAGAAAAAAGGCCCATAAGTTGGATGCAACTAAAATTTGAGAGACTAATTAAATCTTTTGAAACAGTTTAGGCCGACATTTATACTCTCTCTCTCTCTCTCTCTCTTTGTTTTTTTAGGAAAATTTCTCTTATCAAATTAGCTCCTACACAAATGCAAATTAAGGAATAACTTAAAATTTCTCTTATCAAATTTGTTCTACAAAAAGATTTAATATTCATAAAATTTCACCATTTTTCGTTAAAATAAATTAAGGTTAACACTACAAAGATTTAATTAAAAGTTTGCTACTTCAAATTTGTTATTTAAGGCGTACACAAAAACAAATTATTCCACATATTAAGCCTATAAATATAAATAGCTTTTCCATCCGTTTATTTATTAAAACAATTGATAGTTCAGACTTCAGAGTTCAGACCAAAAAAATTAATATACTGATTGAGAGATATAAGAATTTCAGGGACTACTATGGAAATGCCTGATATACTAAAAATATGCTCGTGTGTATCGGTCAATTGTCTGCTCGGCAGTGAGCTGTGACAATTCCACACCAAAGTTATTCTTCAACCATTTAAGACGCATATGGTATTTTGATTTTTTAATTTTCTCGTTGAGTTCGCCTTTGTTTTCCACCCTTTGATAAAAAAAAAAATCATCCCCACTATCTTCATTACCATCATACACTTCATGTCCTAGGCAATCTTCGATCAATTGTGACCAATTATCATCGGTATGTCCAGAAATGACCTTCTCTGTAAACATAGATGTTAGATAAACATATAATTGCATTAAATATAAATTAATAATAAAAGTATAAATTAGTAACAAAAAATATTTTACCGGTAACAGGTAAGCCCCACAGACAGCTGACATCTTCCAATGTCACTGTGCACTCCCTCACCGGAAGATGAAAAGTATTCGTCTCGGGCCTCCACCTCTCAACGAGCGCAGTGATCAACCATTTATCAATATGACAATGAGTCACATCCTTCATCTGATACAAGCCTAAATTCACCAAACCGTGTTTCATCCGAGATTGGTAATTAACGCCCATTTGGCGAGGACCAGGACGCAGTGCATAATCAGGCTGGAACGATAATTTCATGTAAAAAAAAATTAACAACAAAAATTAATCCTAACTTACAAGTTTATCAGTAAATTTAAATCCAAACCGATATTAAACAAATACCTTCATATTCGCCATGTATAATTTGTGTTGTTCATTAGGCAATTGCAACAAGGGTTGTAAGGGTTGTTCATCATCCATTTTGCACTACAATATAAATAAAATTACAATATAAAAAAACTACAATTAGTTAAAAAAATAAAAAAATTCATTAGCTAATTTACTCTACATACAAAATAAAAAAATTCTACAATTAGTTAAATTACACTAAAAAAACTAAATTATTCTACATTTATTTAAAAAAAAATTATGAGCAAAACTACTCTACATTAGGGGTGTAAACGGAGCGGATTCGGGGATAATGCTAATACCAAATCCGTATCCGTCTTTCAATGAGCGGATACGGATACAGATACGGATAATAAACGGATATCAAAACTCAAAACCATATCCGCCTTAACCGAATACGGATACGGAGCGGATAATCTCCGAATACGGATTCGAATACGGATACAGAACGGATAATTGTCGGATATTTAGTCCTATGTATTTTAAGATACAAATACCAATTAAATATTTTACCTATGTTCTGCTAGTGCTATCAAGTGATAACTGGTCTGGAACATCAGAGATCTTTTACTCGGTAAATGGTCTGGAACATCAGAGATATATTAGCCAGAAATGGTCTGGAACATCACTACATCAGAGATCTTTTACTCTTTTTGGTGTTGCTTTCTTGCCAGTGGCCCATCTTTTGAAATCCTTTTTTTAGAGCATCTACATAAGGATTGCAATATAAAAAATATCACGTTAATCTGCTGATCACTCAAAAGAGAGCAAAGTTTCTTTTAATATTTATAAACTCGGAAATGCTATCGGTTCGGACTGCAAGCACACAATCCTATCGAGTAGTATATACGAGGTCGATCCACAGGGAATATTAGTTCAGTGCTTTGAGCGATCGAATCGCAATCTTTCGAAAGGCTAGACGAAATCTGAAAATTGAGAGATGTTGTTGTGATCAATGTAAATTAGGAAGCAATTAAAAGTAATTAAAATAAAGATAGAGATGAGAATTTCTAGGGTTTCGGCACACCATTGCTACTCAATCCGCCTTGACAATATATTCCTGTTGCGTCTGATTTCCTGTTGTTGTTTTATGAAAGACACCACATAGGTCACTGCGATTTATGTTACGCAAGAATGACAGATCTTTCATCGAGATTCTACATAGGACACTGTGAGTTTCCTTACGCAAATGACTGATCTCTAAAAACCCCAAATTACTACACAGATCACTGTGATTTTCCTTACGCAAGTGATGGAATTTGGTACGCGTTTTGTTGGTCTGGTTTATGGTTTCCCCGCTAAGGTTTTCTTCACATAAACCTAATAAATCTCGACGAGGCTAATTCATACAAATAGTTTCTCTTACCATTAAAGTACTGTCACTACCCTAACGGACTCAAACTAGATCATTGAAATTAGATGAAGAGATAATAAATCACAAAAGCATTTTGATTCAACAACAAGAAATCATAATCAACAGAAATATATATATCAAAACATCAAGAGTAACAAGGTTTACTGCCTAGCCCTAAGAAAAGGAACTTAGCCGCGGAACGGCATTGTTACAAGCACTCCTCTCTTCTCTCTTTAATCAAATCTAACCCTAATTACAAAGATAACTATTCCTTCTGCCCAGGGGCCTTATATAGGAGTGGAGGGACGTCTGGAGGTTGAGTAGAGGCTAAGAAACTGATCTGGAAACAGCTGTCAGCAGTTATTCCCCAAGAGACGCCTTCGGTTACGGACCGTATCAGTTGATACGATCCGTATTAGGACCTTGACGGTTAGGGTTTAATGCTCCCAGCGCTATCTTCTGGTCTGTGCTAGGCCTGGTCCGTATTAGGCAATACGGACCGTAACAGAGACTTCGTCGATAAGCGTCGCTGATCCGATTGACCCGATTCTAGCTCCATTTGGTGTAAAATAGTCCCAAAACCTGTTTTCTGCAATAAAACACAAAGAAGGGTGACAGTAGCCTTTTTCTCTAATTAATTAAACATAAGTGTGAGAAAATATGCAAAACCTAAGCCAAAACCCTACGTAAATCATCATTATTTTGACTCTGATCATCTGCATAGTTGGTGAGAGCGGCATCAGCAAGACCCAATCTGGTTCAATTTTTAGGACCAGTATGGTTCAAGACCAACGAACGGGAAAATGCATAATTTTCAATTGAACTTAGTAGCTTTCAATTTATTCCCTTCAGTAAAAATGTCCCTTCGTCTTTCTTTTTCCAATTTATGTAGGATTAAGTTGAGCATTAAATTCCAAGTATTGAAATAGCCTGACAGCAGCTACGTTTCGGCAAGACCAGTATGGTTCAATTTGTAGGAATCGGCAAGACCAGCGGCATCGGCATCGGCAAGACGTCAATTTGTAGGAGAATTAAAGGTGTACCAAATCAGTTCAATTTGTAGGAATGAAAGGCGTGCCTAACTGCCAAGCCCTCACAAAGCAGCAAATAAGAATCTAGTAGAGTCGTAGAGAGTTTTGATTTACCTAGAATTTGCTCCAAATCGTCACTCAAGCCCTCACAGGGAGATCAGTCACTCAAGCCCCTTCTTGGTTGGAGAACACGACAGGTAGGGTTTAGGACATGGAATCAATCACTAACCCCGCGCAAAGGAGAGGAGAAGCGTAGATACCGTAGGCCGGTGGTGGTGGCTGGTTGGCGTGTGCAAAGTGGGAGAGAGAAAGACGGTGATGCAACAGCAAGAGAGAGAGAGGTGAGAAAGAGCGGCAAAAGGAAATGAAAATGAAAGGAACCGTGTAGACGGAAGAGACTGAGAAGTGAACATTGATACGGATATATGCGGATATCCGCTCCGTTTAGCGGTACAGAAAATTATCCGTTTCCGTATCCGCGTAAATACACTGTGTTTAATATATATCCGGATCCGAATCCGTTAAGTATCCGCTCCGTTTAAAACGGATACGGATAGTAACCGGATACGGAGCGGATTCGGACCGGATAATCCGGATCCGTTTACACCCCTACTCTACATGCAAACTAAACTATTCTACAATTACTAAAATTACACTAAAAAAATTTAAATTACACTACAATACACTAAAAAAACTAAACTATTCTACATTTATTAAAAAAAAATTATGAGCAAAATTACTCTACATGCAAACTAAACCATTCTACAATTACTAAAATTACACTAAAAAAATCTAAATTACACTACAATACACTAAAAAAACTAAATTATTCTACATTTATTTTAAAAAAAATTATGAGCAAAATTACTCTACATGCAAACTAAACCATTCTACAATTACTAAAATTACACTAAAAAAAATTTAAATTACACTACAATACACTAAAAAAAACTAAATTATTCTACATTTATTTAAAAAAAAATTATGAGCAAGATTACTTTACATGCAAACTAAACCATTCTACAATTACTAAAATTACACTAAAACAAATCTAATTTACACTAGAAAAAACTAAATCATTATACAATTTATTTATACTACATGATAAAAGCTAAATTACTCTACATACAAACGAAACTTGTAGATATGAAGTTTTTCTTGTTCTCCTCTCAAAAATATACTAAAATATGTAATTAAAATGTAAAATAATGAAATTTTGAGAGTTGGAAAAAAAAATTGGCTGGTTCGGGTGGAAAGAAAATAGGAGGAAAGGAGAAAGGATGAAGAAGGGAAGAGGGGGCGCTGCGGGGTAGGGAACAAAAATAGGGGGACCGAATTGCCATTTCGGTCCCGGCTAAAAAAACCAGGGACCGAATTGGCATCTCTGTCCGGCCCCTTTTTGAATTTTCTGTGGCGTTGTTCCTGAAACGTTGTGAAACAACTACGGACCAAATTGGCAATTCGGTCCCAAAAACTCTATATGATTTTCACTACGTGCTCATAAAAAAATTATCACATTTCGATTTTGTATTTATGTGAATCAATAGGTTGAAAAATGAACGTCTAGAAATTATCCACATCAGTACGTTTTTACAAGTTCTTGATGACAAATAAAACAAAGTTGAAATATCATAATTTTTTACACGTGCATAGATAAAATGATGTAGATCATATCTAACGGTTTTATTTTGACTTTTTACGTTTTAAATTTTGAGCTATTAAAGTTTTTAAAAACAGAGACATAGTGGAAACGTGCATAGATAAAATGATATAGATCATAAAGTAAAGATTTCATCCCGCTGTTTGGTCTCCTAAATATCCCCCGATGATAACTATCTCTGTTAATCATTAATTAGCTTTAAAAATTTGAAAATTTTCCATGTACATGTACAGGTATCACTCGTGAAATAAATAAACATCGCTTGTGAGAAGTGAGAACGCTTGGCCGTTGCACCAATTTGAATTCTACGAAATGATCGCTTTGCCTTTTGACACGAATACGAATACGATGTCATTGTCAGCTGTTTCCTCCTCAAACCCTAATCCCACTTCCAAACCCCACCATGACGGCTGGACCATCGTCGACCGCTCTCGCCGCCGCAACCGCTTGCGCTCCACCGCCGACCACCGCCGTCTCCCCCAAAACCAAACCCTACCCTCAGATCCCACGCCATGGACACCCGTGGATCCGATCGTCGATCATGCCAGATCCGTCTCTATCCTCCGCAAGATCCAATCCACAATCGACCGACTTGAGAAATCAGAATTCTACAGACGGTTCATTTCTAGCTTAAATTTTTCAGAAATTCACGATGGGCTTACTAAAATTCGGGTTTCAGAATTGGGGGAGAATCTACAGAAAATTTGGTTAGTGGCGTATGGTATTGGCAGTATTGAATCGTACCCAGCTCCGCGGCTCCAATTAGCTTTTATTACACTGCTAAGACGCCAGCTTGGTACTGATGTAGCATCAGCTGAGATCTTCGACCCTGTGCTCTCAGCAACTGAATGCCATGTGGTAGAGCAGTTGGGGTTTAAGGTGATGCCTACTAATGAGCATGGCTGTAGAAAGGTGAGGCTATATAATTGACAAATATGTAGTGCTGGTATAAAGTTTATGTCTGCAACTCATAGTTGGTACCGACCGTCATTAGTTTCTAGTTAATTAAGATCCTACAAACAGTTGTGAAATACAAGCAATTTAAAAAGAGCCAAATTATACTGATATCATGTGTAAAATGACTAAAAACACCTCCAAGTATTGACAATACCAGTTCCGTTGTACAGGCCTGTAGCAGTATTGTAGTTCAATCCAGTCAAGGTTCATGAAGTCTTGCTATGATTCAATTATGTTAAGCCGTTGATCATTTTGTATGGTACATTGCCCTCTTCTTCAAATGAAAATGTAACATCCGTATTATAGGTAACGCCTGAAACACCTACACTATTCTTCATGCCGCACTGTGAAGCTGTCCTGTACGACTCTCTGCTCAGAACTAATTGGCAACCGTTGAATCTGAGAAGAATGGCTGTGATAGGCAACAGCTTTACAAAATATGCGAGGTATGTGTCAGAGACTGGCAAGTCCATCGGATCTGTGAAAATACAGGAGGTTGCAAGATGCATGCTTGAATCAAGAAAATTTGTGATGGAAGTAGGGGTAGAGTGGGAATGTTGTGGGGAGGAGACTGGCTTGGATCTTTTCCAGGCATTTCATGATACCAGTTGGCATTTTTTTGATTTGGAAAGTGGTACTGATTTGGTTAAGATAAATTTCAAGTGGTAGGATTAGGTTGTTTTTTTTTTTTTTTTTTAAATATGTGCTCGATGCTCTGTAAAGTTAACTGTTATTTTGATAAAAAAATTTGCTGCCGGAAAGGTATCAGTTTCTTTTTGTTCTTTAGCTGCCTGTGTTGGATGATATCCTCTATTGTGGATGGTTTGATGTTAGGCACTTTCTAAGATTATGAGGCGACATGCATGTGTCAAATGTTAAGAATTTTATAGGACTGGTAATTTAGTTTTTGGCAAAGCATTCATATTTTATACAGAGTATTCTTGCAAAGTTGAATCTATTTCTTGAGTTCTAGGACTGATAATTGGTGTTGGAATTTGTTGTACTGGTGCTTTATTTATGTATCTCCATTCCATTATTAAGCACGTTGATGTCCTGATCCGCCAACGGCTACGATTGAAAGATGAAATTTTGGATTTAATCTCAGCCCTCCAATCACATTATATGTCTTATTTTGATTAAATGCATCTGAATAATGTGTAGAAGTCTAAATATAGTTGAAAACATACTCGCCACACGTAATGGCACACGATACATTGCAATTAAAATTGAGCAGACTCCAAAAATTTAGCGATATATTTTTTCTTTTCCTTATTTCTTACTTTCCTTACTTCTCCTTTGTTTCTATAAAGATCACCTAACGGCAGAATGGATTCCATTCGAGTTTTTCTTTGTTTTCTTATTTCTCCTTCTTTATTTGATTGCCGTGAGAAATTTAGAATATGTTTTCCAATTTCGTGCAATACAAATCACCCCATTTTGTTTCCTTATTTCTCAATTTTGTTTCTATACAGATGGTCCGGAGAAAATCAAGAATCAAGAGTTTGCTCACATAATCTATAATTGAAACATATCCCGTTGTTTCTATACATATCCCGTTGTTTTTAGATATCAGCCCTCCAATTTCATCTTTATGCTCACATAATCTTATACTCACATAATCTTATAATGTATAGAAACATATTCAAAACCTCCAATTTCATCTATAGAAACATATTCAACGGGATATGTATAGAAACTATGATTAGTTATTTATTCTATTCCTTATTGTATAGAAACATATTCAAAACCTCCAATTTCATCTATAGAAAAATATATTGCTCACATAATCTTATAATGTATAGAAACAACGGGATTTAAGCAGGGGAGCTGCCAATTTTATTTCCATATTGTTCTTTCTAAGGGAAGGGTTTGGATTTATTCTTCTCTCCGTTCTTACGCTGAGAAACTTTTTCTTTGCCGCGTACCTGATCGGAAGCGGAGGGGACGGAGTAAAGAGACGTTACGACCCTTTCTTCTTCTTCCTGTTCAACTCTTCCTCCTCTTCGTTCTTACGCTGAGAAGTAAGGTGAGAAAGCGTTCATCTCTTCTCCGACAAACTCACAATTTTGTCAATCTTCATCTGTAAGTTTCTATTTTTTGTATTCTTTGTAAATTTCGCTTGTATTTTTAGCAAAAACTGAAAACCTAGATTAGTGATAAAACTGTAAGTTCCTCTTTGTTTCATTTTTTAATGAAATTTTTGTCAAATCACATTTTACAATGCAAATTATTAATTGTAAGAACAATATGGAAATAAAATTGGCAGCTCCTATAATTGTAAGATCAATTTTGTTCCAATTTTCTCTTGATTTTTGATTTTTACAAACTAGGTACTTCTCCATGACAACCGAAGGTGTCTTGATTGTTGATTTTGAATCTCATGTGAATGAAGATGTCACTGATAGCAACCTACAATCCAATATTGTTGAGCCATCTGTCACAATTACTATAGGAGAAGATGAACCGAGTGGGGAAAAGGAAATTACAACAGAAATTAAACTAGAGAAGGAAGAAAATGAGAAAGATGAACGGTATTTTTGCTTTATGAAAGTTCAACTTAAGAAGATTTTGTCATTTTTCTTGGTCTATTGTTCATGGTCTCTTTTATTTTTATTTTTTTTATATTTTCAACTTAGGAAGTTTCATCATCTATCTTCGCTTATTGTTCGTATTCTATTTTTTGAAATTTTTTTATATTGTCACAGATTGAAGAGGAAGAAACCCTTTCCTCCATTTACTGTTCTTCATCCCTATGGATACCGCAAATGGAATTTGTGTGCACGAGTTGAGCAAAAGTTTAATGTTCAGCACTATCCATCAAAGAAAAGAATGAAGCTACTGCTTGTTGATGCTGAGGTAACATTTCCTTTATTTAAATTTATTTTCTTCATTCTTATACTTATTTGGCACAAGATAGATTTAAGTGTTTCTATAGGGAACAAAATTGGAGGCTTCCATGTACGATGGTGAAGTGGATCGACTTCAAGATATAGTTGAGGAAGGAAAGGTCTATTCTTTCACAGCTGTAGATATAAAGAATGCTCCGACGCAATACAAATTAGTAGATTCCGATATTGAATGCTAGTTGACCAATGAAACTGAGATAGAGGAGGAAGACGATGACAATAATATTCCCATGCTTTTATTCAAACTCAAAACATTTGACAAGTTTCATGCTTTTGAAGGCAATAAGCGTCTTCTAATTGGTAGGTTCATGAGTTTCTTTACATTATTCGTAATATATTTTATTAGTTCACAATTTAGTATATGATTTCTATTGCAATTATGTTATTATTTGTTTGTAGATGTGATGGCCATGGTCAGAGAGGTTGGTCCAGTCTACTACAAACAATCCGGTGATAAGCAAATTCCTAAAAGAGACGTCCTTCTTGTTGATAAGACGTAAGTACTTGGTACCTGCTGGAGTATTTTATTTTATTTTACTCATTAGCTTTTTATGCATTAAAGATATTAAGTTTGTTTATTTTTTTAGGCTGCAACATGTGAAGATGATTGTTTCCGATACTCTTGCTACTCTTGATTCTGATTGGCAAGCTGCCTCAAATAATGACACCATTATAGTAAGCAACTGCACTTCTTATTAATTGTTTTAAAGGTACTTTTCAGCCGTAGTATAGTTTAATTACAAAATCTCCTTCAACTGATATATTTGGTGGTAGTGATTAGTTATTCTATTTTGTTAGATTATCTACTTCTTTACAGCTCCTATAATAGTAGAGTATGTTTCAATCCTCCAATCCATGAAGTTCAAGATTTCAAGACAAGGTATCATATAAAGCTCGATTTCCTTTCGATTAAGAGCTGAACCTTCTATTTTAATTCCATATATACTAGCTAATTATTTCCTTTCTTTGACCTCAAGTATTCTAAATCAGTTAAAAAATAAAGAGATTGCTTCATGCAACATTGGTGGAGCCAACATGGTAGCTGTTGATTTGACTGGTGCTACGAGGATTACAGTTCAAGAGCTTAAACAATTTTCTGACTACAATATCAATAAGGTACCAATTCAAAACTCAAAACTTATTTTAATTGTTTACTTGTAACTTCCTGTCAAATAACAAATAACTACCATTCATCTTGTGCAGTGTGGTTTTTATGAGGTTGTTATTACCATTAGTAAAATTTACTATGATAAACACAACAGCCTATGGTATACGGGGTGTGGCTGGTGCAGGACAGGTCTCCTTGAGGCACCGAACTCACAATATTGGTGTCGCAAGTGTGCGAAATTATATTCTGAAGGGTGTCTTAGGTACTTATTTTCATGATTATTGATAAGTATGTTCATAGGCCCATGTTGTATGTGTTGATGTTTGAACTTAAATACTCTTCTTTTTTAGGTATGTATTTAAAATGGAGATTGTAGACCACACTGGTTGTCATGATGTCACAATTTTTGATGAGGTGGGCGAGAAATTGTTGGGATGCAAGGCAAATTTTCTCTCTGAGCTGTTTAAAAAAGTTAGTTTTTTTTTCCTACTCTCAACTATACTTCCATATTAAGTTCGAATTTGTCAATTTGTATTTATATTTGTTTTGTTTTTAGGATAATTCTCATGTTGTTATAATGGAACGCCTGCGGTCAATTACTTATAATAGATACAATATGTTTGTGATGGTTGGAAACAATAATGGAAGTCAAATTACACGATCAAGACATGAGATCAGTGTCATCTATGTCACCCCTCTTGATCCAGCAAAAGAAGCCAAGTATCTCCTTGATGTAATAGATAGTTCTACTTAATTTAAGAAAGTGTAACAACAAAGCTACCTTATAAAACCTCCTTGATATATTTTTAATATTTCTTGAAGTTTCTATGTATGTTTCAATTTGTTGAGTAAAGAATTAGATTGTTGTTGTTTGAATACTTTAAAGAAAAGAAAATATAAGAAAAACACAATGGTGGATTTGCAAATTTCCTTTCTTCAATGTCAGACCCTTTTCTTTCTATTTTATATATGTGTAGTATAAATTCCGAATCTGTTAAATCATGTTTTCAAGATTTATATCAGTTCATTAAGTGCATTTTCGGAAATTCTCTTGAATTTTATTAGATTTCTAATTCAAGCTTCAGCGTCTAAGCACTCCTATCTATTGCTTTAATTCTGTTTATTACGTTTGCTTTATAAAGCTTAATTCAAGTTATTATTGTATGGACCAGTGAGACAAAAAGTAAAATCTAGAGCAGAATTACCAGAATACCCTTATACTGATGAATCAAATTACAAGGACCAGCAGAAAGTAGACTTTTATTGTAAAAAATTGTTTTGTTAGTAATACATTATTTGATCGAATATACAGTAGTTTTCAGTACAGCATAATCAATACAAATTACTATGATGCACGAATGATCAAGAAATTGGAAAAAAAAGTAATGGAAAGATAGATTTGGTTCTGAGATCACACAGATTCTCAAGTCTTTGATAAAACTGATACAAAACAACAACTGCCTCTGCCAAAAGACCTGACGGCTGTTTAAATACAAACCCTAAAACAGAAAATACATAAAAGATACATCAAAGACCTTAAAAACTCTAAAATTATAAAGAAATGTCCAAAAGTCCAGATCCGACGGACGGATCGCGAATCTGAGCCCGCAAAATGGGCGAAACGAATCATAGATTCGTTTCAGATCCGGTTTTGGGTTGTGGAGTTCCTGTCAAAATTTCAGCCCGATCCGACGGACGGATCAAAAGTTACGCTCCTTTTCGTGAAGCCTGCGCAGGACCATATTGCATCATACTATTTTTCCAAATAAGGAGTAAAATAAATTAAAAAGGAAATTTTTCCAAATAAGGAGTAAAATAAATTAAAAAGGAGTAAAATAAATTAAAAAGGAAATTTTTTTGACCCAAGATTTAAGAAGCACGTACTGCTTTTGCTACTAAAGGAATTACTTTTTGACTTTTCATGCATGTGGCATGATTTGAAAAATCTCTTATTTTTGGTAAAAAAAAATTGTGGCGCCTGGAACACAATTGTTATTTTCATTTTTAGTAGTGGCGCCTAAAACAAAATAATTGTGGCGCCTAAAACAAAAAGTAAAAAATTGTGGCGCCTAAAACAAAAAGTAAAAAATTGTTATTTTCATTTTTACTCCTTTCTTGCGTTGGAACACAAAATAATTTTGTTTTATCTTAGATTAATTTTGATTGTTGCTTATGCCTTAGACGAGAATCACCTATTATTCAATTATCTTAACTTTGTTCCATGTCGAGACATCATACAGGAAAGAAAGTTCAAGAAAATATAGCTAATGGAAATGAGGATTCTTATGCAACCACTCCAAGAACATCAGGTTTTTTAAAATATATATTTTTGTTTGCCAATCACTAATCGATGTACATTTCTCAAGGAAGCAAACTTAAATTATTATTTTATATAACATAACAGAAATAAGATTGGATGGAAAGAGAAGGTACAACAAGAGGGCATATCAAGAAATGAGTCAGGAAAAGAAGCAAACTCTTCTAATGAAAAATCGTGCAAATAAGCAACTCAAAACAGGAGAAAGTAGCAATAATCCAATACCAAATGCTCTTCCGAGGTCAAATGTTTTATTAGTTTCAGATACTCCATTGCAAATAGATGTAGGTTCATCAACTCCTCATGATGCTACTGAGTCATTGCACGGTATAAATTTTAAGACAACTTTTTATCAAAAAATAATTTTGTATGTACATTTTAGAATTTAGAATAGTAGTTGCAGCAAATTAGCTTTGATGTTGGATTTTCTTTTAGGTGTACGAACAAGTCGTAAGAGGATTTATAACAATGCTAATGCTCAGCCACATGTGACCACACAAAATGATATTGACAGGGATTTTGAGACCTTTACAGAAGGTAATATTTCCCTAGAAATTATATATGTTATGATAGAAATAATTTCAAATATTCAAATACATGCTTACTGAGGAAGAACTCATCTTAAAAATAGATGAAATCAACATCTTGGATGGGCGTCAAGAAGCTGTTGCACCCATCTTCACTACTCGATTTGAAGGTACAATTTTAGTATCTCATCGATTGCAATCGTTTATGACTAACAACACCTTTTTATTTATCTTCACCATTTTTTATATAAACTTTTGTAATATATGTAGATACTTTTGAAGAAGGCGAGTGCAACGACCGTTCATCTTCAATTGATCCCTCATTCAACTACGCTAATGGACATGACCCTTATGATTTTGTAAATCATGGGTTGCCCTCCACGCCAGGGTTACTCAAGGCACCAACTTTCTGCACATGTTGTGGGGCGAAAAAGTTCCGGTACGAATTTCCTACATTTTGTTGCATGAATGGAAAAACTAAGCTAGCGAGCTCCAATGTCCCTAATGAACTGTACTATCTATTCACCACTAGAGACCGGATTGGTATTGATTTTAGACATTTAATAAGGTCTTACAATACCCACTTCTCATTCACGTCCTTTGGTGTGAAGGATGCAAAGAGAAAGAATAAGACTAATCATGGCGGCGGTGTGACCAATGAGGAATCAAATTGTGGCGGAGTGTATAACTTTCGTGTTCATGGCCAGATATACCACTTCATCGATCAATTAGTGCCTAGAGAAGGAAGGTTACCTGAGTATCTACAACTCTATTTCTATGACATAGAATCAGAGTTGGATCATCGAGTACAAAGGATGCCAAACCTTGATAGAAACATAGTCAGAAAGTTGATGGTTATTCTTTCTAATAATCCATACAGCAAAGTGTTTAGGAGCCTTGGTGAGCTACAAACGCTGGATACTTGTGGAATCACCTTAAATGCCTCGGTAGAGCTTGATCAACGTGTGTACAATAAACCTTCTTCATCCCAAGTTGCTGCTATTTGGGTTGAGGGCAATGGCGATAACAGTGCATTTCGAAGAAGTATTGTTGTATTTGGGAAATCTGACCGTCCCAAAATTGTGAATTACTATTTTGGATGTTATGATCCGTTAGCTTATCCATTATTTTTCCCAAATGGTGAAGTTGGTTGGCACCCAAAGATTCCTAGAGTGGGTATATCTATGGATTCTATTACAGAGGTCATGGATTACGATGATGAAGCTGAGCAAGGTGAATTATCCATTAGCTTATATGTTAGAGTATTATTATTCGTGCAATTTCAAATTTCAAATTTATTTATCATATTATTTATTTATCAAATTTCAAATTTTCTTTTCATGAATACAGATGTCTCTAGACGTAGAGGCAGAAATACTGTTTTTGCAAGAGAATATTACTGCTACAAACTCCAGATACGAAGTGATACAAATTTGCTTTTGTTGGCTGGTAGGTTGCTACAACAATTTGTTGTAGACATGTACATAAAAATAGAAACATCTCGATTAGATTTCATTCTTAAAGATCAAGTAAAAAGCAGAAAAGAAATACTTCAAGGTATTGTTGATAGTGTAATTGCTGGTGAAGGTCGAGCACACATGATTGGTCAAAGAATAGTGTTGCCGTCATCATTCATAGGTGGCCCTAGAGACATGAGGCGTAGGTTCATGGATGCCATGGCACTGGTTACGCGGTTTGGGCATCCAGATATTTTCCTGACCATGACTTGCAATCCAGATTGGGAGGAAATACATCGTGAGTTACTTCCAGGGCAACAAGCACAAGACCGACCTGATCTAATAGCATGCGTGTTTCGTGCTAAACTTGAAGATTTGAAAGACCTTTTTAAAAAGAACTTTTTTGGTGCAGTGGCATCGCGTGTGCACGTGATTGAGTTTCAGAAGAGAGGGTTGCCTCATGCACATTTCCTTATTATATTGCAGCCTAGGTATAAGCTCACAAATCCAGAAATGTTTGACAAGATCGTTTCTGCTGAGATCCCTGACCCTCAAAAGTATCCAGAGCTATACAGGTTGGTTGTCAAGCACATGTTGCATGGACCTTGCGGCGCTTTACAAGCAGGATGTCCTTGCATGAGAAATGGGAAGTGCAGATTTTCTTATCCGAAACAATTCTCAGAGATCACAGTTCAAGGTAACAATCTCTTCATATTTTTCTATGATTTATTAGCTATTTTTAAAGTTACCAATCTGAAATACAAAAAAACTGCTAAAACTGCACTATTTACCAAGTCTGCCTCTGCATTCAAGCATATGTTAAAAATAGCTACAAAATTACAAAAATCCTAAAAATTAGCATGCATGTAGATTGGACTTTCGTCTATATTTCCATAAAAAGAACAAAAAAAATTGGTTTTGTAGATTGTCTACAGTGAATTTTTCAAGATTGGCTGTCAGAGCAATAACCAGCAGCCAATTTAGAAAAATACCAGCAAATACCCTCTTATAAAATTGCTGATTTGGCATAGCTCTGGACCATTAATGGATCTGAAACTTCTCGAGCATGTAATAGACACCTTAGCATGTATGTCCATATAAAGAACTCAAAAAATGATGTAGCCAATTGCTGGGAATAAAATCTCCAAATCTGGTATGTCAGAAAATCCTGAACAGCAGCATTGCTGGTACAAAACTGAAGGGAAATGAGTGAAATAAAAGTCATGAAAATATGAGGAAAATACTGTGGGACACCTGTTATATTTAGCAATTGCCCACATTTCATAAAATAAAAAATGTCCTTGTTAACAGAAAACTGCTGCTGTTGTCCAAATAATATCTCTGATATTGGCACTTAAGCACAGCTACACTTTGAAAAAAGATCTGAAATTTTACAGGTAAATAGGGCATGTTTTTTCACAATGATATCAGGCAAAGACTCTTATCAATAATAAATAATATGCTTACATGTTTTTTCCAAGTCTGATTCATAATATGCTTACATGTTTTTCACATTATTTGTTTTTTCACAATGATATCAGGCAAAGACTCTTATCCCGTCTATCGGAGAAGAAACAATGGGCGTCAAGTCAAAGTTCGTGGTTCGTACTTGGATAACAGATGGGTGGTTCCTTATAACCCACATCTGCTTGTGCGATATAATTGCCATATCAATGTTGAAGTTTGCTCGAGCATTCAAGCTGTCAAATATCTTTTCAAATACATTTACAAAGGGCATGATCGTGCAGCTGTGGCTGTTGAACCAGGAAGTGAAGAGAACCAGGTTAATGAGATCAAGATGTTTCAAGATGCCCGTTGGGTATCAGCACCTGAGGCAATGTGGAGGTTATTTGGTTTTGCACTTAGTGAGATAAATCCATCAGTCCGTTCACTATGGTTACATCTTCCAAATGAACAAACCATGCATTTTGCAGAGAATCAAAACTTGTATGATCTTACTAATGATGAAAGTGCAAAAAAAACAATGCTTACCGAATTCTTTGAGGCAAATAAGACAAATCTGGAAGCAAGGAGTTTTCGTTACAGAGAATTTCCAGAGCACTTTACATGGAACTCGACCGAAAAAAATGGAACAGACGGCAACGAGGAGGAGAAGTGGGTAGAGTCGTCAGTGCTAATCCGGCAGATGGTGATCGGTACTATTTGCGTATACTTCTTAATCATGTCAGAGGTCCAACTTCATTTGCAGATCTTTTGACAATTGATGGAGTTCTACACAATAGTTTTCGAGCAGCGGCTGAAGCTAGAGGTCTCATAGAGGAAGATAATAGTATATCGAACTGTCTCTCAGAAGCCGCTACTTTTCAATTCCCTTCTGCTCTCAGGAGATTGTTTGCAACCATATTGGTCTACTGTGAGCCGGGGAATGTTTGAGCCTTGTGGGATGGACATTTTGATAAACTTTCTGAGGACTATCGGAGGGAGTACAATTCTTTCGAATTGGTACAACAGATGGTCCTGAAGAGCATTAATGATTTTTTACAATCAATGGGTAGGAACGTGAAAATGTATGATCTACCAGACTTGAGTCAACTAGGTGATTTAAATGTCAATGAATTTCGTGAGGTGGCTGATGAGATGGCAATAGAGGTTGATGAAGAACATTTGTGCTTGTGTGACTCTCTAAATCCTGAACAATTGGCCGTATTTAATGAGATTATGCAATGTGTTATGGATAAGAAGAGCGGAGTATTCTTTATTGATGGACCGGGCGGAACAGGTATATTTTATTTCTTTAGCTTCAAGTATATTATGATATAAATCATAAAGTTGATATAATATTATGATATAAATCATAAAGTTGATAAAAAAGTATGCCAGTATCCAATAATATTTTTTATTAGTCAAAGTCACTCTGATTGTCCAATTCGTATTTATTAATGAATTGGATAGAACTATTAAGTATTTTATTAGATCCATACGTGGATCACAGAGGAGGGTCCACATGATCTGATAATAATATTTATGAAAAATATTCTCTACTTTTTTAATAGTAAATAATTGTTGTAATTTATTATTGATCAAAGTTCGTTGTTTTATAATAAACTGTTTATTGAACTAAAGTGTGTTCCATCTATTTGATAGGTAAAACATATCTATACAAAGCATTACTAGCTAAAGTGCGTTCCATGAATCTTATCGCACTGGCAACTGCTTCTTCAGGATCTGCAGCAAATAACATGCCAGGGGGAAGAACCGCACATTCTAGGTTTAAAATTCCCTTGAAAATTGAGAACAACTCTGTTTGCAATATCAAGAAGCAGAGTGGAATTGCACAATTATTGCGGATGGCTACTTTGATCATATGGGATGAAGCATCAATGGCAAAGCGACAAGCAATTGAAGCACTTGATAGAACAATGCAAGATATAATTGAAGAAAATTTACTTTTCGGCGGGAAGATCATGCTTTTCGGAGGTGACTTCAAACAGGTAATTAATTAGTTGTTTTATATATTATTTCATTGATTGTTCAAATTCATAGCTTTTTGGAAAAAAAAATATATCTCATACACATAATTTTTAAAATTATTAGGTGCTCCCAGTTGTTAGGCGTGGTACTAGAGCACAAATTGTTGATTCCAGTCTACGGATGTCTCTTCTTTGGCCATCAATAAAAAAAATACAATTAACCCGAAACATGAGAGCTTTGTTAGACCCATATTTTTCTGAATATTTACTCAGAGTTGGTGATGGAACAGAAGAATCATTGGAGGGGGACTTGATCCGTATTCCTGAAGAATTGGTTATTCCATACACTACAGAAGAGGATTCTAAACAGCGGTTAATAGAATCTATTTTTCCCTCTCTCCATCTCAACGGTGGTTCGTCAGAGTATATTATTTCTAGGGCCATACTATCAACAAGAAATGAATATGTTGATGAATTGAATCAACAAATGATTGAGATGTTTTCAGGTGATGAGATGATCTACTACAGTTTCGACAAAGCAGAAGATGATACTGCTAATCACTATCCAACAGAATTTTTGAACTCCTTGACTCCAAGTGGACTGCCTCCACATCTTCTCAAATTGAAGTTGGGTTGTCCGATTATTTTACTACGGAACCTTGATCCATCAAATGGCCTATGTAATGGTACAAGGCTTATATGCCGAAAATTTCAAAATAATGCAATAGATGCAGAGATTGCTGTTGGAGAACATGCTGGAAAAAGAATTTTTCTACCGAGAATTCCAATGTGTCCATCTGATGATGAGATGTTCCCTTTCAAGTTTACACGAAAGCAATTCCCTATTCGCCTGAGTTTTGCCATGACAATCAATAAAGCACAAGGACAAACAATTCCTAACGTCGGCATCTATTTACCCGAGCATGTTTTTTCGCACGGCCAGTTATATGTCGCATTGTCAAGAGGTACGTCACGACGTACAACAAAAGTCATGCTGAAACGGAAAGAGGAAATTGATGCCCCAGGAGTGTATACAAAAAATATAGTTTACCGGGAGGTCTTGAGTAAGGAATAAGGTATGAACCATATTAATTTAACATTTCTAATTTTATTATATTTTTTCAATTGGAGCAATTATAATCTACTTGTCATTTTTTTTTCATTTTCAGAAATGCTGGACTTTATCAAAGAGGATCATTTTGACTTGAAGCTTGTACGGTGAAAAACTGAAATTTGATTATTTGCTTATTTAATATCTTATGTTACCCTTTTTGCAAAACGAGGCGATCCTATTAAATATATTAAAAAAATTCCTTTTTTGTTACACTGTTTAAAGAAGAATCACTTGATCAATTTAATATCTTAATTTATAGCAACATTAAATTAGAAGTAAAAATAAAAAAAAAAGTATTTAAGGGTAAAATTTTATTTAGAAAAAAATATATTCTCTCTGCTCTCAATAATCTAATTGTTGCTATCAAAATAAAAAAAAAGTATTTAAGGTCTCTTTTTATTTAGAAATGCTATTTATCATTTTGTCTAAATTTTTTTTATGAAATGTCATTTTGTATGAGATTTTTTTTGTTCTCTTAAATTATAATCCCGTTGCAACGCACGGGCACGATACTAGTAACATTATATTGGTATCTTTCTTATGATATTCAATTAATGTCCTATCTGAGATGATAGGTTTGAATTTTGTATAAAACATTGTCTACATGGAAGAGGAAAATTTGGGAGCTTTGGTTTCAGAAGTGGATCATTAGTTGTTTTTTAATTAAAGAAATTCTATTGTAAGTTGTATACCATGCACCATTGCTTGTATTAAGGTTTGCAATGCGGCTTTGAGAGGCTCGAGGCAATTGAACCATCAAGGCATGTGCAATCGAAGCGGGTATGAGAGAATACTGTGAAGAGAGGTCTTATGGGGATCATATTATATACCCTGGTTAGATAGTTAATTAGATGTTCTCAGGGTCAGAGCTTTGTACCATCTTTTGTTCGAACGAACAAGCGTAGAGGCTAAAGAACAACAGTACCAAAGAGATGCTGATGTTTTGCTTGCTCAGGCTGTGAATGAGAATGCCGCGTGAGATGTTAATCTGCTTGTCGGAGTTATGAATTTTGTTTGTTGTAACATGCACCTTGGGTCTAACAATGGTGATAATGATAATAGTAAAATAATATATGAATAATAATAATAATAATATGAGGCTTGAGGGAATGCTACTGGCAGCATGAAAATATATCAGTTATGAATAACTTTAGTTGGAGTCCATGAAGCACACTTCTATGATGTCTGCTTGGTTGGTTTACTGGACTTGGACTTGGCAAAAATATATTTATTCAATTGCTTTTTACTCCTTGTAAAATGCCCGGTTTGACTATTCAATTGCTTTTTACTCATTACGATTTGCTCCCCATAACATCGTAGTGCTCTCTAGCTCCTAACTCAGATTTTTTTTCAAATTATGTTTTATTTAGAGTAAGGTTCAAAATGCCTCATCTTTTTATGTCTCAATCGTACATCATATTTTTATTTTTATTTTTTGTAAGTTCAAACGATCAATTCAAACAGTTCAACATGATTTTCATATTAAAATGTGTTTGGAGATCAAATTTTATATTTTTTTCCGGATTTTCTTTTACTATTTTTTAGATAGATACGAAGTCACTGGTTTTGATGGTCCAGAATTTATGAAAAACAATAATTTTGTATCTATCTAAAAGATAGTAAAAAACTTTCAAAAAAGTATAAAATTGATCTCCAAGTATATTTTAATAGAGGAGGGATCAAGTTACAACAAATTACAACAACTATTTTTTTCATTTTCAAAGTCCAAATCGTTGATCCAAACCGTTCAACATGATTATCTAAATAAAATGCTTGCAGATCAAATTTTACTTTTTTTTGAATTTTTTTACTATTTATTAAGATGGGTACAAAATTCAATGGTCTGAATATGACTATTTTTTGTAAAATACTTAATAAATAGTAAAAAAATTAAAAAAAATGTAAAATTTGATCTGCAAGCACATTTTATTGTGGAGATCATGTTGAACGATTTGGATCGACGATTTGGACTTTGAAAATGAAAAAAATAGTTGTTGTAACTTTGTTGTAACTCGTTGTAACTTGATCCCTCCTCATTTTAATATGAAGGTTATATTTAGCGATTCAGATTGACTGTTTAGACTTTGAAAATGAAAATAAGAATGCGATGCACGATTGAGATATGAAAGATACGAGCCATTTGAACTATAATTTTTTATTTATATGCTTTTCTAAGAAATATATAAAAATATATTTAAGATACAAAAAAATATAAATTGATGTCTTACTCTAACGTTTTTCTTCGAAATATATATTTTTATTTTTTTATCAAAAAAAAATGCAAATATACTTAATATTCAAAATAATTATACATTTATGTCACTCTAAATTTTGCAACATCATGGTTGTGCCTAGGGGTGAGTAAATTGCTCATAACTCGTAACTCGATCATAACTCGCTCGCTAAATGCTCATTAACAACTCGCTCATTATCAACTCGCTATAACTCGCTCATTAACTTAATGAGTCGAGCATGAGCATACCTCAACTCGCTCATAACTCGCTCATTAAGAACTGAGTTACATAAATCCTACCACATCTAATCCACTTCTCTAATAGCTGTTAGTATATTCAGAAAAATAATATTAAGAATTTGCAAATTTTCCTAAAACAAGCAGAATTACAATTCCCATTCAATGCACTATTTCTTAATTTTCTTTGGTTTCGGGTCATACTCATCAATACACTAGTCTCAAAATATAACCCAAAATTTGATCATTAATACACCGTTCTGGATTTGTACAGTTCTGAATTTGTATATTTCTAAATTCTACATTTTTATTATTGTTTTGATAATGCAAATTTGTAGGTATGTGACAAGGATATAGCTTTGAGTATGTGACATGTAGGGCCTTGAGAACGACAAAAAGATAGTTGTTTGATTTTGTTAAATTTGTTTATGGATAATTTTTTGTTAAATTATGTACTGTTTAATTAGGTTGAATTATGACAATTTGTTAAATTCTATAAATAAAATTTAGTTTTTGAATGATGTATTTTAAACAACTCGGCAACTCGCTCATTATCAACATGCTCATTAACAACTCGCTCATTAAGCTAATGAGCCGAGCATGAGCATACCCCAACTCGCTCATGCTCGCTCATTAATCACCCCTAGTTGTGCCCCTGTATAATACCGGGCAAATATCCTCCCCGGTACCGTAAAAGATTCCCTTCACTTTACGGTTTGAGATTAACTCCCAGCCGGTTTGGGATTCGGGCTGATGGAGGAGGCAGTATTATTGGGCTTTGAGATTCGTGCCAAGTTAAAAAAAGAACGGTCCAGATCAAGTAATTGAAAAAGATTCCCTATTACGGTACCGGGAGTGATGTGAATTCGTATAATACCATGTCCCGTGGTAGAGGGTGTTTTCTTGGGCATGGTTGTAGCTAGGAAAGCGATGTAACAAATAAAAGTATTGGGTGATACATCACGATGTTTTCATTTTGAAGTTAGATGAAGAATATGGTTATGATGTACATGTTGATATCGATGCCAACTTTTAATTGGTATAGATACGAAGAATATGGTTATTTGTAATAAACTTTTTTTGGGCCATTTATACTCTTATTATATAATTGTTGTTATTGGCATAGTTGTCGTTACTTCAGTAATAAATGTCTTTAGAGTATCTACATCTCAGCAATTCAAATGAGTTGAGTTTCTAAATAACTGTTAATCATTTTTTAGAAATTAAGATCTTTAAAGTTTCTAATTCTCACATCTCTCAAATTAATTTTAGAGTTTTTATTAAGTCACGTCAGCAATAAATTAAAAAAGAAAAATAATTTAAGCTAATCATTTGACTAGTATGGAGTTTATAAACAGTTTCTTAATAAGAAACTTTCCTGCATAGTTTCTAAACAAGAAAGTCTCTCACATCTCTAAAACTGAATTAGAAACAGCCACGTCATATTAGAAACTCTCATACTACCAGAGATGTAGATGTTCTTACTTGGATTTTTTTTTTTTTTTTCCATTTAAGAGATTAAAAAAATCGTTAACTTGTTTTGAACGTCTTTCATTTTCTTTTACTTGTGTTTTACTTGTGTTCGTAATATATGTGAAAATATGAATAACGCCTTGGTAAACAAAATGTTTATAGCATTCCAAATTGAGTAGATAATAATAGATTGAACTAGAAAGAAATAATGAAGAACGTAGTACGTATTTATGATTTCCAAAAAAAAAGAGAGATTTGTTAATGGCACTTAATTAATATGACTTGATGTGCGAGCATCTCAACATTAATTAGCATCGTTAATTTAAGTGTTTGTTTATTTTTACACTGCCGAATCCACAACAAGTCAATCTTCCATCCGACGGCTAGGATCTCTAAATACCACTAGTTAACCGTTGGAGATATCGAATCTAATTCAGTAATTTATTCCCGCTCAATTCAGTAACCCGATTTAAATAAGTTACTACTTTTGAAAATTATTTATAGGAGAGGTTCAATGTGCAATAAAGTGTAAAATATGCATTTTGAGATAAATCTTATATTTTTCCGACATTTTTAATAATATCCAAAGTTTAATACAAATTATTAATTATATTCAGAATCGGACCAATTATCGAAATATACCCAAGCCGGCCATTTTCTGGCCGGCTATGTTCCCTCCTAAGCCGGCCATTTTATGGCTGGCTATGTACCTTTTTTTTTTTTCCCCGCATTTCACCCTTTATATACCCCTTTTTATCTCTCTCCTCTCACAATTCTCCCATCTTCAACCGAATTCTCTCTTCTTTAAGGTAAATTTTTTTTTTATCTAATTTAATTTTTAATTTATTTATTTTAGGGTTTAGGATTTAGGTTTTAGGTGTTATAATTTAGATTATGTTGTTGTAATTTAGTGTAATTAGCTAAGTTAACCAATATTTAGTGTAATTAGCATAATTGACCAATATTTAGGGTATTTTGGCCTTTTTTACCATAATTATGCTGATTAAGCGTAATTTTACCGAAATTAGCACGTTTGACCAATATTTAGGGTTTTTTGGTCTTTTTTACCATAATTAGGCTAATTAAGCGCAATTTAGTGTAATTAGCACAGATGACCAATATTTAGGGTATTTTGGCCCTTTTTACCATAATTATGCTTATTAAGTGTAATTTTACCGAAATTAGCACGTTTGACCAATTTTTAGGGTATTTTGGCCTTTTTTACCATAGTTATGCTGATTAAGCGTAATTTTACCGAAATTAGCACGTTTGACCAATTTTTAGGGTATTTTGGTCTTTTTTACCATAATTAGACTGATTATGCGTAATTTAGTGTAATTAGCACAGATGACCAATTTTTAGGGTATTTTGGTCTTTTTTACCATAATTAGGCTGATTAAGCATAATTTAGTGTAATTAGCACAGATGACCAATATTTAGGGTATTTTGGCCTTTTTTACCATAATTATGCTGATCAAGCGTAATTTCACCGAATTTAGGTTATTTTAGATATCAGGATGCCTAGAGCACGGCCTACCTAGCGTCCAGTAGTGGACGAGCAGATCAGTACTACCAGCACGGAGCACATCAGTCCTCTCCTGTGGATTCCCCACAGCGAGCACCGAGTCTCACTGGCTTCTCGTGAGGTACGTTCATTTTCTTATATTTTCATTAAATTTTGTTGGATTTAAATTTTATTATGTTGTCACCATGCGGATTACATTTTTCAACGCAGGACACGGATCTTCTAGATGTGAAGTTGAGGTGCGTTCACATGAGGTACTACGAGGTGATGGAGCCGTACCTCGTCAACCTGGGTCTCTACCAGGTTGTGGACATCGTGCGGACAGAGAAGAGCATCATCAATGCATCTCTCATCGCTGGACTGGTGGAGCGATGGCATCCCGAGACGCACACGTTTCACATGCCATTCGGAGAGATGACAGTGACTCTCCAGGATGTGAGTGCTCTCTGGGGTTTGTCTATCCGTGGCACACCCGTCGGCGGCGTCTCTGACAGCACCAGATTCGCAGGTTATGTCGAGGAGTTATTGGGAGCTGATCCTTCCTATATCATTGGGGAACATGGGAGGTCGAAGTTCCATTTGCGGATGACGAGGTTACGGCAGCACTTCATCGCGGGTCTCTCGGCAGATTCCACCGAGCTGGAGATTCAGAGGTAAATTTTTATTAATATCTACTAATTAATTTATAATACGATGATTCTATTAGAATTTTTATATGTTTTGTATTGCAGATATACATGGGGCTACGTGATGGACCTTTTTGGTTCTGTCATGTTTCCTGATTCCAGCGGTGATCAAATGCCGATGATGTATCTCCCGTTGCTGATGAACATTGAGCGGCCGTCGTCGTACAACTGGGGTGGAGCTGTCCTGGCGTATATGTACTACCACCTGTGTCGTAGTAGTGAGGTAAGTCACCAACTTTTATTTTAGTGTAAATTATTTAATCAATCAATCCATCAAAATACACTGACGTGTAATGTTCTTGAAAATAAAGCCGACGGCGAAGCAGATGTACGGGCCAGTACTCCTGCTTCAGCACTGGTCGTGGTCACGGCTACCGGTGGGCCGTCCTATCCCCAATGAGGCGCCGGATTGGGGAGAGCCAGATGTGTTTCACTGCCCGGTATACGCCAAGAAGTGGTACGGTTTCCACCACTACCAGGATCGGATCCACGGTGCTACCGTTGGGATCAGGCCAGTCCGGTCAGAGCTTCAGAGTTTGCCTGAGCCTCTTGTTGAGTGGACGCCGTACGATCAATTGTACGAGGAGTTCCTCTTGCCGGGCAGTGTGACTGACGAGCAGGAGCGGGAGATGTGGTTTTATCGAGGTCCACTCATACATTTCTGGACAGTGGAGCACCACTATCCAGATCGGGTGCTCCGTCAGTTTGGTCGAGCGGCGTTGATTCCCATAGACCCATCTTTGCTGAGTTCCACGCACAGAGACCTGCACAGGTAAGTCGTAGTCTATTGTATTTATTGTTAAATACATCATATTACTTGATAGCTTTTTATTGCAACTAACGTCTTCCTTACAGCGTTACCCACCGAGGGCGACTGGATAAGGACTGGATCCTCAGTATATAGACGTCTATCACGAGCCAGATGTGTATCAGCAGACCCAGGGGGATCCCCAGTTGAGGTACGATGTATGGTACACGCAGGTCTGCATGGCGAGTGTCTATCTGCAGGGTGATTACGGTGCCCATCTTCGCGACAGGATCAAAACGGATGATGGTTACCATCCCAACGGTCGTGCATGGGCTCGCCAGGTAAAGCACCTAAAACCACATAGTCTTGGTCTAACTTAGTATTATATCAAGGTTTGATCTGACATGCCAAATTTTTTTCAGCTTTTGGCCGCGATCAAGGAGTGCGGGCATGGGATCCGTATGCTAGGAAGGAAGAACTGGAGACGGCTTGGGTACCGCACACTCAAGAAGAATGCGAATGTGGTTGAGGATGCCGGGCACGGTGGAAAGATCATCGGTATGCTGCGAGACGCCAGAGAGAACATCAACTGGCGTGAGATAGATCCGCAGGAGCCCGATCCGACCCCGGTTCTGCTTGATGATATGCCATCTTCTCCCGATTCACATCCAGAGTGGGACTACCATCGTTGGGTATTGTCCGACATTGGGTGGACGGCATGGTACGACGAGCATGGATGTCCGGTGCAGCCTCATGTATGTCATACTTCAGTATCTGTCAGGTTTTAATAAATTTCTTCATTCAGATCAAATTTAATAATTTATGTGTATGATTGCAGGGTCCAGCAGAGATGCCACCACAGCCACCACCTGCGGAGACCGATACTTCTGAGTACGAGTCCCTCTCGTGCAGTCTCCATGAGTTCGAGGAGAGTTTCATGTCGGCACCGGCATGGCCCCGATATGGCACAGAGATGCCGCATGATGGAGAGGCTAGTGGTAGCGGGTCTCATACTCAGCCTGACTTTGGGACTGGGTTTGCCGCATCTACCTTCGCTACACCTCCGCCAGTACCGACAGTCTCCACGGGCGATGCCAGATGGGATACTGCCGACCAGATACTCAGGTCTGCCGATGCTAGTGGGGAGGCCGAGAGAGAGAGAGCCTGGCCGCGCTGGCGCCGGGCGAACGCCGGAGTACCGCCTCAGCGATATTCCCCCTCTCCGTTTTAGTTGTATTTTTACTAGTTTTGTACTATTTATATTTGATATACTATTTATGTTTGGTATATTTGGATTATCATATATTTCGGTTCTTGTGTATGTGTGCTTTTATGGTACTATTTTTATATTTTACAGATCAAAATAAATTATCATGATAATGCTAAACAGAAAATATAACAACATTAAAATAGTAGCACAACATAAAAAATAGTAGCACAATATAGCGTATTTCAATTAATATAGCGTATTGTAAAGTAATGTAATGTAATTTAGCGTAATTTAAACCAATATAGTGTTATTCAATATAATTTCAATTAATATAGCATATTTTAGTATAAATATGCTAATTATATATCAAAAGAAGTAATATACCAAATAATTTAAACAAAAAATTTCAAATTTTCAGTGTTAAATTTCAATACTTTGATCTTCATAGTGTCTCTCTCTAAAAAACGGGAAAAAAAAAAAGGTACATAGCCGGCCATAAAATGGCCGGCTTGGGTATATTTCGATAATTGATCCGATTCTGGGTATAATTAATAATTTGTATTAAACTTTGGATATTAATAAAAATGTCGGTATATTTTTCATATGAATTTTGAACTTTTTCGTAAAACTAAATGGATATCACAGTATTCAAAACCTAAACACTTTGTTAATATTTTTAAGCAAATATTTGAGTAAGATGCAATAATATGTACTTTCAAGTTGTATATAAATAAAAATTAAAATGTTAAGCATAATTAATGATGGTGTTGTCTTGTCGCTATTGCCTATTAATATTAATAGGAATTAAGAAGTGTATAGTGAAAGAAAACTTGTTTGAATCCGGATTTGGGTGAAAAAGGCGGACCCGCTATGATAACGGGTGGCATTGTTCCGATGGGCCCCGGCGGACCTTCTCTGTCTCTCTCTCTTCTTCGCCCGTCTTCTTTCTTCTCCTTCTTTCCTCTTTTTTTTGCCTTTTTTTCACTTTAGTCCCCGTGTTTTTGACAATTTCCAGGCCAATCAGCCCACGCTCTTTCTCTCTCTTTCTTCTCCTCCTCACCCTTTTTATCTGACTTGACACCTTCTCCCACGCCCCTACCGCCCATCTGACGCCCCACAATCATCCACGTCACCATCTTCTTCTTCCTATATAAATCCTGAGCGCCTCCGCTCCGCTCCTTCTAGGGTTTCCTCCAAGCCCCAATTGTCGATCCCATCGCTTTCTCTCCTCTTTATTCACCAAATCCTCTCTCGATTACTTCTCTTTCTCATGCGAACCCTCCTCTGATCCGATTTCCCACACTAATTTCGAGTTTCTCCATGGCGATCGTCAAGATTGGCAACGCATTTAGGGGTTCTCCATCAAGTCACCAGTTGTATGAAGAGGAAGAAGAGAACGAATCACAAACCACCTCTGGATCGTCAGATTCAGCTCAGACCGATACTTCCGGCTCCACCTCTGCTTCTTCTCGGTCTGAATCCGACTCGGGAATGGGTCCTGATGAGCCAGACCTAGACTTGACTGGGCCAGTTGAACCTGGTACCAACTTGTGCCAGGTCAGGGACCAGACATGTGCTCTACCCACCGAGCTCTATGATTTAAATGATTTATCAGATATTCTGTCCGTCGAGACGTGGAATAAGTGCCTCACTGAAGAAGAAAGAGTTTCTCTTTCGGGTCTATTGCCTGACATGGACCGTGAGACCTATGCAAACACCTTATCAGATCTATTTGAAGGTAATATTTCTGCTATTTTGATCTTTGTAAGCCTTACTTTGTCATTGAGATATTAGCGGCATGGAATGGTTTGTACAGTATTTGGCAACTACTGAATATTGCAAGTTCTTTTATTTCTTTTTAAAAAAACATATCTAATGGCATGTACCAGTTAAGTTCTCTTTGTCAAGATGGAATGGAATATAGCCTTTTTGAATTTTGCTATGTATATGGTTCTGTGTAAACTTGGCTGATAGTCTTTACTAATCAAGTGTTCTGCTTGCATGTATTGTCCTATTTGGACCCACTACTGTCTAGTACCACTTACTTTGTGTTTGCTAAGAGCATCACGAGGAATTTTCCACAATCTCGTCTAGACTTTTATGTTTCATTGAAGAGTTCATTTTATATAAATTTACTAATTTACATTTCAGGTAAAAATTTCCACTTTGGGAGCCCAATGGCTACATTATTTACCCAGTTAAAGGGTGGCCTCTGTGACCCAAGTATTGTACTGTACCGCCGTGGGTTCAACCTTTTAGAGAAGAGAAAATACTACCTCAACCTTAAAATTTACCATGATTCCTTGCTTGGTTCTTTAATGGAGATGAAAGATGTCTGGGAGAGTTGCAAGGGTTACACCGTACAAGA
This sequence comes from Carex littledalei, assembly GCA_011114355.1. Taxonomy (NCBI): domain Eukaryota; kingdom Viridiplantae; phylum Streptophyta; class Magnoliopsida; order Poales; family Cyperaceae; genus Carex; species Carex littledalei. Next base: position 15,146,101 of record CM022085.1, on the reverse strand, counting down.
GAAATTAAAGTTTTTTGATGTTATAAAAAGTCAGAAGTCTCTGCAAAATGCTGATGACGAGAGAGAGTTCGAATCTGAAACTGACTCTCAGGAATTGGAAATTTATCTTAAGAAGAAGGAGAAGAGTAAATATGGAAAAGGTATTGTACCAGAGCCAGTGAAACCTAAGGAGAAGGTGAAGAATTATGGTGGTAATTCTGGGAATATGCCATATGATTACCATGGAAAAAAGCCGGGCGTGAATCAGGCTGTAACAGTGGCTGCTTTCGGCCACCGCTCGTCGGAGAATTCCAGAAAGGGGAAGCAATTTGAGAAAAGGGAAGATTTGGTTTACCCGAGGCATCAGGGTAAAATTAAAATAAAGCAAGCCACACCTTCAAATCCTCGGTTGCACAAGAATAACATTATGGAGAGGTCCACTCGAAACGCAAAAACATACCATCAAAATGAGGAGACCGAATCTGATTCATCAGAGCAACTTGCGGGAAGTGAAGAAGTTCACAAGTTGAATTATGGCAGTACCAAGAAGGCTCAAGAAGTGACTTTTCCAGTTAAAAGAGAATATAGCGAAATTTCACGAGAAGTAGAACCCTTTTCTACAAAAGCCAAAAAGAAGAGCAAAACAGGTGAGTCGAGTTATGCAGAAGAGGAGGTACAGTTGGTTAAGAGAGTTTACATACCTGTTTCTAGGGACAAGGTAAAGCTACCACCAGTTGAGAGTTATACTCTTGAGAGGAAACGCAAACTGGTAGCAGACCCAGCTTATATTTCACAGCAGGTGAGCTGTGAAACCAAGTCCAGTTTGAGTAAACTAAGGGATGATTTGAGTAAGAGTACTAAGCTAGCAAATAATGAAGAGTACTATGGTGAGAGCAGGGTGCCTGCCCCACCTCTCTCTAGTTGCTCCAAAAGAGCAAAAGGAAAGGTAAATGTTGCTAGCATTAACAATTCAATGCAGATGGAAAAGCAGGTTGATCCATTGGGTCCAAATCAGCATCTCGGGGATGTCAGCGTGACAAAGAAGAAGGGGAAGAAGAAAAACGATCCAGTACAAGAACTTAAACCTGTTATCCCTTCAGAACCTGTCTTGCCGGAAAAGAGCTTACCAGAACCAGAGCCAGAACCTGAAAAACCAGTAAAGAAGCCATCCATTTTAATCACCCCTACAATTCATACTGGTTTCTCCTTCTCTATCATTCACCTCCTGTCAGCTGTGAGAAAAGCGATGATTTCGCCTGTAGAAGAAGATACTGCTGGTACCAGTATTGGCTTGAATTTGAAAAAAGAGCAGAAGCCCAGCCTACCTTCTCTAACAGTGCAGGATATAGTCAACCGGGTTAAGTTAAATCCAGGAGATCCTTTTATCCTTGAGACCCAAGAGCCACTTCAGGATCTGGTGAGAGGTGTATTGAAAATACTTTCTTCCAAAACTGCTCCTCTTGGGGCAAAGGGGTGGAAGCAGCTTGTGTCGTATGAAAAATCAAACAAGACCTGGACTTGGGTGGGGCCTGTGAACCCAGCCACCTCAGACAATGATCCGGTTGAAGAGGACACCTCATCTGATGCGTGGGGTATACCCCACAAAATGTTGGTCAAGCTGGTTGATGCATTTGCAAACTGGTTGAAAAGCGGGCAAGATACTCTTCAACAGATCGGTTCCCTCCCACCCCCACCGGCCTCTATGCTCTCCTGTCCAGATGAAAAGGAGAGGTTTAAGGATCTTCGTGCACAAAAGAGCCTAAATACAATTAGCCCCAGTTCTGACGAGGTCAAAGCTTATTTCCGCAAAGAGGAGGTTTTGAGATACTCTATACCAGATAGGGCCTTCTCTTACACAGCAGCAGATGGTAAAAAATCAATGGTAGCACCGCTCAGGAGAGGTGGTGGTAAGCCCACCTCAAAGGCGCGGGACCACTTCATGCTGAAACCTGACCGGCCACCCCACGTTACGATTTTGTGCCTTGTCAGGGATTCGGCCGCAAGGTTGCCAGGTAGCATTGGAACTAGGGCTGACGTGTGCACCTTATTGCGAGACTCACAATATATAGTGGAAAATGTGGAAGATGCGCAGGTAAACCAGGTTGTTAGTGGGGCCCTTGACAGGTTGCACTATGAGCGGGACCCGTGCGTGCAATTCGATGCAGATAGGAAGTTGTGGGTTTATTTGCATAGAGATAGAGAAGAAGAGGATTTTGAAGATGACGGTACATCCTCGACTAAGAAATGGAAGAGACCGAGAAAGGATGGTACAGATGCCGATGCAAGTGCTGTTGTTGGTGAGTCCCGTTTGGATCCAGATGCGAATGGTGGCACAGGAACAGGAACAAGTGCAAGTGCAGGTACAAGTACATCCACAGATCCACCTATTGAGAAGGTGGAGAAGGTGGAGAAGAAGGCAGAGAGTGTTAGTGAAATTGTGCCCCCAGCCAGTAAATCTTCTACTGGAGGTCTGGCATCTACCACTGGCCTGACCAGTAAATCTTCCTCTGGAGGTCTGTCATCTACCGCCGGCCTGATTGCTGGTAAAAGTTTTGGTGTGGGAACAGGTTTCGGTACGAGTACAGTTCTGGGTAGTGGTGCAAAGATGCTTTGTCGTGAGAATTCGACAAACGATGATTTTGATGATGAGGATGCTGGGAAAGAGAAGCTTTTTGGCGCAATCTTGATGTGATTTAAGGTTAAAGGGTATTTTTGTCATTTGCTTACAGGCTGGTTCTACCTGAGCTTCAAGCTATAGGTAATTAGTATTATCATTGTATTAAGAAGAAGATTTATTTTGTGAACTTAGGTTTCTCAATTCTGACATATGCTTCATGTTCAACTCAATTCTGTGCAGAGTCGGATCGAGTAACTGGTGTGTACCATTCTTCTCTGTGTATAGATGTGACGGTTCATTGGCTTCTTTGACATGCTTTTGCGGCTGCTATGTTTGTAAATTCTTCTCTAGTGTAGTGTAGTGAGATATTGCACAGTTTGGAATCCCAAAATGTGCATCTCTTGGCATAGCTTAATTAGTAAAGATACCCACTTGCAATTTTGTTCTGGAGATTACATCTCCTGTATCATTTCTCTCTCTTTTAACCCTCCCTCGCAATTTGCTTGTAGATAGAAATCGCCTTTTAGATATCTGGCTTAGTTACTTTACAGTTAAGGGGTTTCCTGGCCTGGTGTGTTGTTGTTTTTATTTCGGCTTCTATTTCTACTCTTGTTTAAATTTTGTTATGGGGCCGAATATTTGGAAGATACCCACTTGCAAATTAAAGAAAAGTCATTTAATTAATATTTCCTGAAAGTGATGCTCCCTCCCTCCATACTCTTTTATTAGAAATACAAAGGAAACAGACCTGAGAACTCCAAAATATTTTATATCTTGTACATCAGTCTATTGTATTGATGTATATCTTTATTGTGTCCATATATATTTACCTATTATATTGATGCACATTTTAGTTAAGAAAACTTTTAAATTTGTTCTTTAAACCTCTTAAAAAACATACATGACCATTGCATACTTAGATATTATAATAACCAAAAAAGATAAAGAGGAAATTGTTTAGGGGATGGAAGATTGGAGCTACATATAAGATGTCAAAAACAAATAATCTCAAAAGGCTCAAATGTGAATATTATGGCACGTGATTTCGATTGTCTGATTCGGATCCAACGTTGACAATCTGATGTGAGTTTCAAAGGGCAATTTATATCAGATCGCGTATTATGTCAGCGGACTGCCAGCGGTTTAACGGACATGGTGCAAATTTGATTCCATATCTCATTGATATTATTCGCTTCCCATTCAGATTTGTGTGCATTGTAATACAATTTAGACTATAATTAGCCTTCCATTTAAAAAAAAAAAAAAAATCTTGAACATTTCTGATCGGGCATCAACTTTTTTATCTAATGTCCTCTGATTCGGATACTTCTCAAAGCGGGGCGCATCCGATGAGCATCAGATCCAAATTAGTAGTTCTTATTTGTTTCATGATACATGTGCACTTGATTTACACGAATTATTAAAGCGGCACGTACAAATATTGAAGAGGTGCACACCACACACGGATTGTAAACTGGTTGGACAGTGCCGAGCGAGTATCGAACTGATTTGAATCTGATGTCCACCGGAGGCGTCTCACTCACAGACGAACATAGCTTGTCCTGACGCGACTATTTTTCAGAACTCGAAATTATAACATTAATTTAATTGTTAACCAATTAATTAAAAGATCAAATTGAACTAATACCAAAGAACAATATAGAACTTTGATGTATTGTAAACATCAAAGTTATGCGATGACCACGTAATGAAGATTAATTAGACTAATTAATCTATACAACTCCAGCTAATTCATTAGTTAGTAAAACTTATACGTGATGACCGCTTAAAATAAAGATGAAGAAACGATGCAAGCATATGAACAAGAAATCATCTGCCATTCAGTACAATTGCAGAGCAGTTGTCAATATATCATTTGAAATTATTTGTTGTTTGACCCTGAGTTTTTTTTCTTCACACGGGCATTAACTACAGTTATAATTATAAATTTCAAATTACTGCACATGTATAAATTAGAGAAGTGTTCGTATACAATGAGATTGTTTCAGTAACTTGGTTCTACTTTTCGTGTCTTACAATAAGATATGTCGCACCATACATACATACATACTTACATAGACCAGACTCTGAATCTATTGTCAAAGAGAAATCAAATGAAAAGATGAACCAAGTTGTGTAATTTTTTTGAGGTATTTAATGAGGCATTGCGATCTACCATCTAATAGCATCACTAATTCTCAAAGCTAGCGCGCAGCTTCCTCACCAAGCTAATGATGTACCTTGCTCGTTTCAAATGCTCTAACGATTTGATGTTAATTTTTACTGATTCTTCATTTTTTATGAGGTCGAACATCTCACATTGATTGAGGTGTCATGTATAATCCCGACATTACTAAATTCTACTGATCAGAATATTAAAACAAGTACCAAGTTTTAAATTCAAGCACAGATAATAGCTCAAGATCTAATAGATATCTGTAATACCGCATAAGGTTCTCTCATACAATTAACAAAACCCAATTCTTCACAAGATCAGGCAAAGGCCAGCTGTGCTAAAAAACAATAATAATAATAATAATTAATAACATAATGACTATAATACCCACAAAACAAATATAAATGAAGAAAATAACTATAAACAACCTTACAAATCACTAAACACTAAACAGCACGCATCTCTCCTGTACATTCTCTGTATCATAATAAGTTGATATATAACCTCAGAATATATAAATGCTCAACCTCCACTTCAATTTTTTGCTGTAAGTGGAACCCGTGGGTCCCTCATAGGTTGTGAAGGCGACTCATACGCCCCCCCTGAAGGATGCTTTACATCACCATTGACTTGTTTGTAGGCCAACTTCCCTTCCCAAAACGAATTTAACAACTCTTCAAAATCAGGGGTTCTCAATTCCTCTATGTACTCTACACTAGGCAAGTTGATTTCCCGTTTTCTTGGTGTAGAACAAGATGGCTCGTCCAACTAGTACATGTAATGTAAAAAACATAAATTAGAAAATTTTCCTTCTTTCTCACAAAAAATGTATACAACATTAGAAAACATGCGTACCAGATAATCCTCGTCAAGGCACTTGCTGGTATTTTCAGTAATCTCGACAACCTTAACATAGTGGCCACTTCTCAATTCCATTATGCCATCATGGCATGGCCCCAGGATTGCATTCATGTTTTGACAGGCATCATGATCTAGTTTTAGTGAACCTGGCAAAAGTTTTAAGAGTTATTATCCACCTTCCTGTGGTGTAGATTTCTAATTTTAGTAAATCGAGAAATTACACAAGATGCTGTACTTTGTGTCCCTAAACATTTCAATTTTGAAATGAGCATATTTGGAATAAAAGAAAAGCCAACAACTTTTCCTTTTTAAATAAAATTGACTGGAGACCTCGAACCCTTGAGTTCGAAGGTTTAGTGACTATAGTATAGAAGTAAAATTGATGATACTTGATCATTTGCATCATTTACTCTTAATAAAACTAGTCAGAAAGAAAAAAAAGTTCTTACTATCGATGGAAGAAAGGAGCTCATCATTTGCTAAATCAACATCCTGAAGAGTTCTTGTAGCAGCTGAAGAAAACTGAGTACGTACCAATTGATTTGCCTCCATCCCCCTCCTTTAAATCATAAAACATTGTGGTTAGTTCACATTAATACCTAAACATCAATGTGTTTTATTTTTTCATTTATCCATATTTTCAGGAACCTCATGATACATGGCAAGTACGGAAGATGTTTGACAATCTAATTTAAGCACTAACTGGAGAAGTAAAGGATCATGCTGTCCTGAATTATAGAACCTAAGATAATATCATTATAATTGGGCAATGACTAATGAACACTTTTGTGCAAGCTGAGGGGCAAGTTTGTCCGGAGAAGAAGAGTTCCATAAAATAGGTGTTCGACACTCCAGACAACTCTGGATGTACGTTATGCAAAAAGGAGATATGAATATATTGTTTTTTTGGAGTGATATATTGTAATGACTAAATCAAATGTCAATTCTTTATGAATTATAAACTAAACACCAGAAAAAATAAAGATAATAGATGAATTACCTGACAATAGAATCGACAGAATCCACATTATCTTTCCCAAGGCTAAGTAAAGAATTGTGAGCATTTCTCCATTGCTCAGACCCCAAGCTTGTTTTTTCCTTGCTACATAATTTTAGATAAATTAAAACATTAGTAACAAAGTCAGTTACAGAAATGGCCCATGAACAATCACATGTCATATTTTAAACTTCCCATTTTAGTCCTTAAAACAACTTTTTTTATTTATTTGCTTCTACCATCATTATGAAAAATTTCCTTTAAGAAATTCTTCAAATACCAGTCTAGCCATATATAATTCACTCTAAGAACATAAATGAGTACCATTCTTGGAAGCCATTATCAAGAGAGCTTCGGCCAGCTTCTACAGAAGCAGTATTCTCAACATAGTTTTTCTCAGATTCCTGCATGTAGACTTCCCACTCTTGTTTTGCAGAGGAAGTAAAGTTACGTGCAGTTGAGATTTCCTTTTGAAGATTACCAGTTCTTTCAGCTGCACCTGTCCTGAGACCATCAATTGCTGTTTGCACCTGGAAACCAGATACCGAAGACAATGATGTATCAAGTGTCAGATTGAATTAGTGATTTCGATATTAAATTCAGTAAAATAGAAACTGAAGACAAGGATGTAACAGGAGCAGCATTATAGTGATGGCGGTGGTACAAGCTACAAACGTAGTAAGCATAACAGCACTACTAATAACAAAAAATGTATTAAGGAAATAAAATGAGATAACAAAAAATTCTCATGTACCAATTGTTTTTTCCTAGCACTTGAGCTTGCGAGCATCTCAGCTACTTTCTCCAGAAGTTCTCTCTCCTCATTCGCTGCACACTCCTACCCCAATGAAAATTTAAATTAAAAATTGGAAAGATGATGCCAAAACAAGTTATTTTTGAAGTCCTTGGTAATATACATTGAAAAAAAAGAGGAGTACCTCAAATTTCTTCTCAAGCTCAAGGAGTTGGCTGTTTTGCACAGTTTGTGACTCATCCAATATACTGCTGAGGTTTGATGCATGAACATCTAATGAATCAAAGAAATTCGATGTGATACTTGAAATACCTCTTGTTGCCTCTACTGCTCTAAGATACCCCTATTGCATAGAAAAGAATGACACTATTATATAATTTGCGCAATTGTGTCGAGAATACATTTGGATAGAAATTAATTTATCAACTGGAAAGAAATTACTATTTCCCCATGATTGAGAAAAATTACGACATGTCTGGCAAAGAAGAGCTCCTGACCTGGCGTTGCTTTTGAGCAAATTGGGAAAGCTTTTCCTCTTGTTTTGAAAGGCTGCTCTGAAACTCATTCAGTAATTGATCTGCCTCTGTTGCAATTCCCTTGAAGCACTGTAAGAACACATGATTCTGATTGATTAACCAATTGAAACGATTTCACATGTACCCTGGCAAATTGTTAAAATAACATTTATACACAGCCCCTGCAGAAAAGAGGAACGTCATGTCCGACCTTAAAACCTCAGAAGGATCACACATAACCCTAAAAATAAAAGATTGATATCTTGTACACCCGTTCCTTATTGGTACCAAAAAGATCCCTACTACCTCACTGTTTACCCCACATAGATGAGGAAGAAAAGGGTTTACTTTGGGCTTTTCTTAAAGAAATTGGGAAATAGGGCCATACGCATTTCATGGTGTCATGGCAAAATTGATTTCCTATTGGTACAGAGCATTTCATAAATTTCTGTAATAAAGAGAGAATAACTTACTGTTTCAAGAGATTTAGAATGCGACTTCACTTGAGAATTCAAATTTTCAAATGTTGATCTCGAATTCTTTTCGAGTTCACCTCCTAGATCATCTAACGACCCAATGCCTGTACCATACATTCCCTTCAGCTTAGCAACTCTTTCCTTTAGTCCTTCAGCTGCCTGATTAAAGACATATCAATGAATAGATAAACAAATGTCAAATGAAATATATAAATGACAAAGTATATCAGTACATATTTTAAAAATGTACTGGGACAAATTGGTTCCACACATGTTGCAATTAGTATTGGATCGTACTTACCATTTGAAGTATGTTTTCCTTGAAGAACATAAATAATATCATGTGCTCTCTACCTAATTAGAAACTCACCCACCAACATTGAAAACTTGCATTTACTTCTCTCCCGCAATTTATTGGAATGCCCAAATTGTTCTACTTTTTCTTCCTCATTTATGTTCAAATAAATCATGGATGGACATTTTTATGGACAACTTTTTGGAGTAAATTAAAGAGAGTGAAATAAACTGGATACTTTTCTTGCTTTCAAGGGGTACATATAATAATCTTAATATAATTTTTTAAGGAAACTTTTATATCTTAAAAAGACATAAAAGGCCTTGTTTTCCATGTTAATACGACCCAATAAACATTTTGCAGGTACAGATGTTATTTCAGTCTTTGTTTAAAAGCTGAAAAGCAAGAGGGAATGCCTCAGATTTCGAAGAAACAAAGGATTGCATATCCGATTCCAATTCCTGAAGCTGGCTCTCCTGCTGTAAAACCGATGCAGAAACTGTGTTGTGCAATAATTCCAGCTGCTCTGTTAAATCTGACTGAAACTTCTGTACGAGGACCTTATTCCCCTCCTCTACCTTGTCTTTTCTCTCTGTTCAGAAATAATATTGGAGAGAGGAAAGTGAGAATAGTCCTTTTGGGCTCACTATACTACACTCTTCAGTCTGGTGTACATTTTGGTGCAGTGCTTAAATTTTCATTTGTTCCAAAAAAAAAAAACCAAAAAAAGGGATGTCTACTTTTTTCTTTTAACTTTTTAAAGGCCTATCGTCCCTTAAAAATTTTCGGTACTATTCTAGTTTAGGTGTTGGACTTAGCTCCTACTGTAGAAAAATCTTAAAACAGAAAATTGTCATGTAATCCAAAAAGAACATAATAATTAATAGATCTTAGAAGATAGAGAGTGGTACTGGACAATAAACCGTACCAGTGCAATTCTAGCAGCTGGTATGGTAAATTACGGGTCAAGTACCTATTTTGGAAAAGAGGCCTGAGATATCAGAAGCAGCACATTCAAGCTCAGTTCTGAGTTGGTATGCACGCTCAACAAGTGCTTTCTCTGCAGATGATAAAAGTACTTCAAATTTTGGTTCTTCAGAATTTCCATCTCTTTTTACAGACAAACATTTGTCAGAAAAAAAGAAAAAGAACAAGTTCGAGTTTCTGGCGGATCTGTTATTCCCAATCACTTCTAAATTTCTTGCATAGACCCATATAAGACTTAACAAATAGGATTGTTGAATAGAGAATTCTCAGTTGGACCCATTCAGTGAAAGGCAAGGAAATCATGAAACATTGAAATAACAAAAACTTTGAAACTTCAGTAATTAAAAGCAATTTACGGACCTGATTTGAGGAGATTAGAAATCAAAAATTCCTTTTCCTTTATGGTACATTTTGCTTGCTTATATCTCTCTTCTAGGTCAAGCAGTGCATCCTTGGTATCCCCCAATTCTTTCTGAATTTTGTAATAAAAACAATTAGTTTCAAAAATATTTTATTTTGAAGGTATATATAATAGGAAACATGTAAAGCAAGGTTTACCTGGGTCTTTTCAAGTTTTTCGCTCAATTCTTCGCTTAATTTTTGTTGAGAATCATAGAGTTCTTGAATCCCTATCAGTTGCTGCAAAAGCTAATAAGTTAGTTCTTGTACAAAGTAAAACAATACCACAATAATTCTGGTAGGTACAATCAATATCTATCATACAAAACCTAAGATAGAGAAAAAGAGCACCTTTTCCTTTGTATCCATATCAAGCTCTAGTTTCTCAATTTTCTCTGTCATGGCCTGGGGGAAAAAGGAAATGACGTAGAACAAAAATCATAAGAGTTTGTCCGTAGTTATTTTTCCTCTAAAATTTCCCATATTTTATTCAGTGGTGCAACAAAAACCTTTTTCTCTGCTTCCTCTTGTAAGTACCGATCCCGTGGTATGTATATCCCGTTCTTCTCCCTTGCCGCAAATACCTCTGGAGAGAGAGAGAGAACAAACAGCGTTATTTTTTAAAAATTAGAATACACATCTAATTGCACAAATGAGAGGATTAGATGGCAAAACCTTGCTTAAGACGGTCAATTTCATAGTACAAATCTTTAATCATAGCCGATTTCATCATCTTCTGATTAATCTATAGCACCATAAGAGAGATAATATTAAACAAAGTAACATACAAAGTATTTTAGTAAAATCCAAATTTAATGAAATAATGACCTCAGGTCTGTTTTTGATATTTTTGGCACGGTGCGCATAATCAAGTGTGCTCAGAGTCTCTTCTAAACAATGAACAGATGGAGAAACAGTTGCAATAATGCAAGTCTTTGTTTTCCCTCCCAAAGAATCTCTTAGCAATCTAGTCAATTTGCTTTCTCTGAAACCATGTGAAAAAAATATTAAGCAATTCAGGGACTAAATTTAAAATGTTTAAAAAATAGAACAAAGGGTAGCAAGGAGTTACCTGTAAGGGACATGGACAGAATGCTCAACAAGAGCATTGATTACACGCCCAAGTGTAAGCAAGCTTTTGTTGATCTCTCCAGCCTCTCTAGCTCTTCCCTGCAAATTTTTATAATTTGTTTCCATTACAATATTTTTTGGCACCTTGCAATACTATTAAAGGTGAGCTTTTTGGGGGGAGTTAAGGTTTCTGTTAAACCAAATCATGAGCTTATGTAGCATTGGAGGTGCATTTAGAACGTATGTAATATGGTGTATATCAATGCCGTGCTCTCAAGTAAAAAACCAGCATGAACCAGTCCTTGCCAGTAAGAACTTTGGGAAGATGTCTCTTTTTTCTATCTATGCATTAATTTGAATTCTAGTATATATATCTCTCATTTCATAAAAGAAATGGCTATTGATCATTTGCTGACAAATTCTATATCGCATAAAGAAAATTACAATAGAAAAGAAAGCACAACATATATTTATACTCGACCTACAAAAAAACATATATTTATACTCACATCTCTAGCTCCAGATCTAGAAATATTCTCTGATCCAGCAAGATCCACCAGATTAAGCTTTCCAATCTTTATCATCTCCTCTCCTTCATGTGTCAGTTCTTTTATATGAATAGTAATCGAGAAAATCGAGTGGGACCTACTGCTCTGTTTATTCAACAAAGTCTCTGCTGTCCGTCTCTTTGCCGAACCCTTATCCAATATCTTGTAAATCTCACTAGCAGAATAAACAATTTCCTCTTCTAGCCCTCTGACAAAGACGCCCCCCTTCCCATCCTCCATCAAGGCTATGGGCTTTTTTGTCTTTTCATCCGGTGTCGTGAATTTCGGCTCCTCAGGGGCTAAAAGGTCAGTTATTTCTTCATTGTATAACTCAAGGAATGTTACTTTCATGCTGTATTCAGCACATTGGGCTTCTAGAATGTCAAATATTAGTCTGACAGCTCTAGGGATTACACCAGCATCGCTCGGAAAATCTCCATTCTGTAAAATTTTAGTAAACATTTATAATTCTTTTTAAGAACCTTTTGTTTTCCTCAGCATGACAAATGGAGGACAAAGAAAACAATAAGACTTTTGGAGTTTCCATAGTGTTGGTTAAGGTATGGCAGCTGTTGTGTAAAAATTTACAATCTATAAAAAAGTCAAAAACACTCTTACTTTTTAACAGAAATGTATTGCAGTAGCATTTTGCATTGTGTTATGTTACCATAGTATGGACTGATGGGCTTTTATGAGACCTTAAAGGCACATTATATGAGTAGTACAGGTACCAATTAGTCCAGATATCTCTTAGATAGCTCCCAGGGGAACCCATACAAGTAACGCCAGAAAGAAATAAAATGATATAGTAGGTAAGTACTGTATACAGTCCCAGCATTTCCTTAGTACTACAGTTCACAGGTTTAGAATGAAGCATATTTAAAATTATTTTTTCATTTGTACCTTGATTTTTCGGCTCCCACCTCCTTCCATTGTGTATGTTTTACCAGTACCGGTCTGGCCATATGCAAAAATGGTACAGTTATATCCTTCAAGAACCTCATTCACTATAGGTGAGATGGACTGATCAAACAAATCCTTTTGTCTTGATGCCGGCCCAAAAACCTAATTTAAGAAACTTAAAACTATCAGAAATTACATGGTAAGCTTACAACATTTGTTAAGCTTAAACAATGTAATGCTACTCAATTATTTTCAGTTTCATGAAGACAGAGAAGAATATTAATGCATAATGCAATTGTTCTGAGACACAAATTTACAGGAAATTAGAAAAAAAAAAAAAGGAGGCTCGGTTACAATTGCAAGGATATTGTGACAAGAGTGGGTAAATAAAGAAAAAAGCTATCTTGAAAGAAGGTTACAAAATTTAAATAACAAATAACAGATGACTATGACCAAAATAAAATTCTACACATGGTATTACTTATTTTGTAGAAGATTTAGAAAAAGAAACAGATGCCTTTATGAAAGATCTTAAAGATCTGATAAAAATACAAAAAAAATTAAAACGATGCAATATAAGCAAAATAGAGGAATGTACATCACCTTGTCGAAATTAAACAATTTATCAATCTGCTTATTGGCAATAATTTGAACAGCTGAAACCTCACGCCTTCTCTCATTGCAAGAGATAACAACTGGCGTGTTGACCCGTGCCTCTTCTTCACTCAACGGCCTAAGTAATTGAAAAAAAAAAAATGAATAACAAGATAATTTAAAGAAATACAGAAGAATGCAGTTTTGAGGGATTTGAGGTACATTTACCTGCACCGAACAAGAACTTGTACATTGACTCCTTTCTCTTTATCGTACTTGGAAGAATTTGAGTTCCCGTTTGAATCATTTGATCTAAAATCTCGATTTGATTTATCACTTGATTTGGGTGAAGGTGACATGAATGCAGATCCTCCTCTCTTCTGTGAACCGTCCATTTGTAAGTATCACTCTAGTAAAAAAGTTTAAAACATAAATGTGTATATAGATCCAGCTTTAAATTTGAACCTGTGAAGCAGAAAACGAACAAGGAAAGTAGAAGGATGAGTTTTGGCTAATTTGGAAGAATCTTAATTTCTTTTTCTTTTTTACTTTGTCTGGATTACGTCAGCTGGAGAAAGACAAAATGGGCAGTTGTTGAAACATCAAAAACGGGATCTTTCTTTCAATACAAGCATCGAGTTCAAATCTGTAACTTGCAACAAATGAGACACAGACAGAGAAAGAAAGAAAGAAAGCGAGGATGATGCACCTAAGTTAGCCTTCCAAATGGTTTGAAGACGATTAGGAAATAAAGAGACAAAATGGACAGCTGGTGGTTCGAGGAACATGAAAATCAAATCTTTTTGTCCGAAAAGTATGGTAGTAAACAAGTGATTTAGGACCCATTACAGATCCAAGTTACCAAAAATGAAGATGCTGGAAAAGAGAGCAACAATGGGGCAAGGCAATGTGGCGGGGTAAGAGCGACGTACCGGGGATCCACGGCCGCAGGATGTAGATCGGACGGTTGACAGAGAGCAGCACAGCACAGCACAGCAATGAAAGAGAGAGCTGGAGTCTGGAGTTGAATGGGAGGAAGAAAAGAAAAGAAAAGAAAAGAAAAGGTCCCTCTCTCGTGCTCTCTTTCAATCTCCCCACTAAAAGAAAATCAAACCAACTTTTCAATTTTAAAAATTAATTGTAAAATCAATTTTGGGTTTGGTGGAAGGGTAGGGTCTTAACTTAAAAACTATAATTAATGAGGGGTGTTCGAGAAAGCCGAATTTAATTTGCAAAGGAAAGGCGGTTAAAATATTAGAATTAGGAACGGTCCGGTGTTCAAAGCTTGGAGCCTTGGACCTAACTAACTAACTCTACCATTTACTTACTTTTACTTCTACTGAGACTCTGAGAGTAATGGTAAGGCTACCGCCTACCATACTATGAGTCTATGAGTCTATGCTAACAGAAATTGTCTCAGGGAAGGAAATGAATGGAATGGCCAATTGGCCACAGGCCCACAGCCCACAGCCCACAGGAAGTGTATTAAGGTCCAATTGTTGCAGTGCAAACATCTGAAACTATCTTTTCCGCGTTCACTATGCTAACATTAACAGTAGTCCACGTCATATGTAATAGTGAATTGTAAAATAACAACGCGCAACCTACTTTTTGTTTTGTTTAGCCGTTAAATTTTAAGAAGGTGAGCTACAAGCCTACAACTTAGAATCTAGTGCAATAAAGGCACCCCACTAACCAACTTACCAACCCTCCACATTTTAGCTTATTCATGTTCAATATTTAAAAGGGCTACATTTACAAAATAACCCTCTTACAAGTTTATCTCATTTTTTTCCAAATGGGAATTTTTTTATTATTACACTAAATTAGGGCGGCAAACGAATCAAACCAAATCAAACTTACCCTAGTTTGAGTTTGAATAAGGTTCGAACCGAACTGATTTGATTTGTTTCAGAACAAACTTCAGTCGAACGAGTTAATTGCGAATTTTGTTTTTCAAATCGAAGTCAATCGAATCACGAACTACAAGTTTTTTTTTACAGCCCTACCGCCCTTAGTTATTTTTTTGACAATTGGATAATTTAAACTAAGCATTGCATTAGATTGACTATTTTTGCAAGTTGAATAACTTTGTATTTTTAGGGATTTTGATATTTTTATAATTTGGTTTTGTAATTAACCTTTTTTTAGTATCAATATATCTGTTGGCGGCATTTTGCCGCCAACCATAAAAAAAAAAAAAGCATTGCAATGGATCTTATCTGATCATATTAGGTACCTATTTGAAATTAAACTTTGATTTTGCACTGAGCCACTGACGTTGCTCTAATTTGAACAGTACATGTTAATTTGAGATTCTAACATAAATAGTTCGCGAACCAATTTCGAACGAACTATACCCAGTTTGAGTTTGAATAAGATTCGAATTGAACTAGTTTGATTTGTTTCAGAACGAACTTCAATCAAACGAGTTAATTGCAAAAAAAAATTCGAATCGAAGTCAATCGAATCACAAACTACGAGCTTTTTTGGCAGCCCTACACTAAATAGCTCTGATTCAATTCCCATATTGCAAAATACCGGAATTTAACTTTCAATCTCCTTCAGAAAATAGTTTACTAGAAGAAGCGAGTGCAAATCATTACAAATAGAAACCCCAACTCAAATCAATATAAAAACTAAATGAACGGTTTTTCAATCCAAGATCTAACCATCTAATTACTTTACTTCCCCCAACTTAATTTACCTAACCTAGGCTTTGGTTTGGGTAAAGTTACATAACAGTGCCCTTCTTTGTCGTATTCTGTGATTGGTTGGTTGTAAACTTGGAATATGTAACATAATTTTGTTTTTTTTTATTTTTTTTCAAACTTTCATAAAAGTAGATGAGATGATGTTATTGTTATTCCATTTCCAACAACCATGGCATCACAATTTAGAAAAATGGAGCAGGCCAGTGGGCAGTGGGCAGTGGGCACCGCAGTGGGGTCCCAAGATATTTGCTACGTGATGGTGATGCCTTCACCTAAGTTCTGCTAAGAGAAGAAGGCTGCTTCCTCTGTGGCCTGTGTAACTGTCATAACCGTGTAATGAAGGTCTACCTTACCTTATGTTTGATTTGCATGTAAGATAATAATGTAATGAGATGACCCGTTGCACCAAATGATATAGAATTATTGACATTTTCTACTGAAACTCAGTAGTTGCTTTTTCTCTTTTGTCATTTTCTCTTTTGTAAAGAGTTAGGAGCGATGACGCCCGTGATTTTTGCAAAAATAAACGGAAATTGACGAACAAATCAAGTGCAAAACCACTAATTATTTGGTTGCTATAACTATAATAGTAACTAGTGCGCGTCAATCAAGAAAAATTTCGATCCTTTTTATATGTAGCATTAAAAAAAATAATTTAAATATATGATATTGTTTCTGAAAAATCTGAAAACAGAGTACGGTCGCCATATATGAACCACAACCAAAGTTCTAAATAGCGTTTATAGCGTCATAGCGGGAAGGATACAAAAAAAGCTATAGCGAATAGCGCAGCTATGCTACATGACGTTTTTTTTTACAAAAATTATATTATATATTTGTATTAAATATCAACATTATCTAAAGTCTCGTAGAACAATAAATAACACCAAATTAATTAATAAATTATAATATTCATATTGAATCAGTACAAAGTCCAAATTGCGGGATGGTTGTTCTTTGAAAACTTTCCTATTTAACAATAAACTTTCCCATATAACAATAAATTAATTAAGAATCAGATTTCAATTAAAAGGTTGTTGCCTTGTTGGGATGATTGTTCCTTGAAAACTTTTCTATTTCTAGCTCGCTGTAGCTTCCTTTTTTGGTTTCGTTTGAGCGATCAAGTCATCAAAGTGATTTGAGAAGGTCGCCAATTTAAAATTTTCCCAATTTCAGTGACGAGGGTTTCCTTCTCGACAACAAAAAAAATTGATTTCGATTTGGGCAAATTAAAAGATCAGTAGCAACAAGCTTTCAATTGATTTCGGTTTGGACTTTTATTTAACTTTTTTGGGTCTTTATTTAAAGCCCATATAAATTGTCTAAAAAAATCCATTATGCATAGTGCGCGCTATTTGCGCTACATGCTATACACTATAGCGGACTGCTATTACCGCTATAGCGGTCGTAACTCAATTAGCGTATTTTGATGCCATAGCTTAGCGTTTAGGGTCCAAAAACGCTATAGCGGTGCTATAGCGCGCTATTTAGAACACTGACCACAACAATCAGAGGCGGATGTAGTCAGTTCACTCCTGTTTAGTTTCAAAATTTATGTGCTTATACGTGATTTTTTTATATAATTTATAATAAAATATTATGAATACAGTAAAATTGACTTCATTTACAATAAAAAAATTAAATAATTGATTCTCGTTCACGTTTGACCTTCATAACATGAAAGTCCGACTCTATTCCTTACAACGACTCAATGATGTGAAAAAGAGAGGTAGAATACATATATGTGCAGAACAGGAGAGGATGTGAGAAAAAAAAAACTCAGCAGAGCCGTTATGAACTGTGGTGTTCCACCGGATACAAGAATGAGACAGTATCCGCGAGGTTATACACAAGGATATTGTCGCAGATACTCTTGTCGATAATTACCAACATGCTCAGAAAAAACACTTTTCTATCGATGTACTCTCGCGGATAGTCAATTTTACTGTTGCGGATACTGTACCATTGTTATAGCAAAACGATATCGTTTTGGTTCATAGCAGCCGTATGCTATTTCGATTTTTTTTTTTTTTAAATCAAGTCATTGGTTTTTTTTTTTAATATCACAAAAGAAAATGGAGAGAATTGCAATGTACTCCTTAATTAAAATGCTGAACTAAGCGAAACATGCAATGCATGCCTCTAGGTACCAAACCTACAGTACATGTACTTGCTACCATTTGGTGGCTCTGTCAAAATCTGTTCCGTGACCAAATTTTTTTTTTTTTTTCTGAAAAAAATGGAATAGGAGGAAAATCCAATTTTTTATTAATAGAAAATATCGATAACAATGAATGTCTATGCAAAAATTCGAAATCTAAAAAAACCGTGATTGTTTGTAACGTCCAGCGGATGTTATTAACAATAACGTCCAGATTATGAACCTCCTAATTAACTAAACAGCGTGAGAAAAAAAACAATACAGGACATTACTATTAATCACGTCCAGAGCAAATGAAAAAAAAATAATACAACTTACTAGATCAATGTCCAAGTCACATCCGGTCATTCAGATTATCAAAGAAGAAGTCCATTTTTTTCATTTCCTCTGGACATGATTAACACTGACGTCCTTTTTTTTTTTACGTTGTTTAGTTAACTAGAGAACGGGCATAAAAAGCAAGGGTCCGGGCCGTGATAGAGGAGAACGGCCAGACTTTTAATTTTTGTATTTTCGCTGGGCACTGGCCGTTGTTCTTTGTAACGTCCAGAACCAACATAATTAGTTGGTTAATTTGATTTCGCTAATCGGGCCACGATGGTCCATACTGTCCTATGGAGTATAACGTTTTTCCTATATGTCGAAATTTCACGAAATTGTTCCTCATTGACGATATTTTTTTTAATTCCTATTAATAAAAATTTCGGGAGGAAAATGGGCCTATTTTTGCATTTATCAAGAACTTGATAGTGTGGTAAAATTTTAGAATAAGCTACAATTCTATAATTATTTTGAATATTAAATATATATTTATAATTTTTTCAGAAAAATCATTGAAATAGAAGTATATTGAAGATTTTTTTATAATTATTTGAATTGTCAACATATTTTCGTAATTATTCTAAAAATATAGAAATAAAAACATAGAAAATAAGAGCATATATTTTCTTACTCAATGTGACTCTGCCACTACTAGCATTTCCATTCCATGAGACCATGACAATTCATTTTAGAGTCCAGCTAGTAGGATATTGATATTGATATCGATGTAATATGGTACCAACTCTTAAACTTATTGGATAGACTTCAAACGACAAATTCAAACCGTTCAAACTTATTTACTGTATGAGTGATGTGTTTACATACAAAAGTTATATTATTCCAAATTATTTTAGTATCAAGTCAAGCGGTCAAAAATGTTGAAAAATGAATGCATTAAAATTAACCTAAAAACTCCCACATTTGACCCCTTGACTTGATACTAAAATAATTCTAAAAATTATAATTTTTTTTATGTAAATGCACAACTAATGAAGTAGATCTGTTTGAACAGTTTAGATTTGTCGTTTGAAACTGATTCGATAGGTATTAGAGTTGGTATTATATATAGAGAGTGCAATAACACTGATGTTATACTAGTCGGACTCTTCATTTTAATGTGAAACACTAGATTTGATCGATATTAGATAATTTGTTAAAAAATGAAGGTCTCTATCTGTTTGGGACCACGTACTGACTTAGAAAGAATTGCATAATTGCGCGCGATTTGGAATAATATATAACAAGGGTTATTTAAAGGGGCTTCAATATATATAATGGACCATCAAAACTAATATTTGTAGTGTTAGAGAAATTAACGTTTTAAAGCTAGATCGATCATAATGCAAGTAATGAGTAGTTGTTAGCTAGCTAGAGATCGATATTTGGGTTGACCCATCACAATCACAATCACAATCACAATCACAATCACAATCACAATCACATGCATTAAAATTTGCCTTTTGAGAAGACGTACAATTGGATTGCCGTGAATTTCTCCTTAGAAGAATACAATTAATTAATAATGAAAAGGCAGGCAGGCAGGCAGGCAGGCAGGCATGCAGCTTGCTAGCACCGTTTGCTTGGATACCAAGCAACCAAAAGGTATTTATAGTATTTAGTATTTTGATAAGAGGGGACGGACGGACACCTGGACAGATTTACAGTACGTTGTTCTAGCTAGCTCCTCATTAATTAATTAATTAATTAATTGTTCTCCTGATATTAATTATAATCATCTCGCATTAATTATGTACGTATATATGCATGATGATTATATCTCTCTCTCTCTCATGCTAGGGCCGGTCTACTAGAGAGAGAGAGGAGCGTGCGGTGGCACACTGGCTACACGCGAAGAGAAGAGATGTACTTTGATTATAAAAAAAATCATTAGCTAGGCTGGAAGAAATTTAAAGGATGCTAAAATTAATTTATGAGTGTGCAGTGCAGTGCAGTGCACACAAATTAAATAAATTAAATGTTGGTCGTAATTTGATCCTTATTCATATTTTAGGTCGCAACAACTTTGGAGAAAAGAAGCTCATCAATCTGGGCCGCCAGATAAGGAAATATGCGCTAATCTTGATGGAAATAAACGTTGGCGATTAAATAGCTGACGTTGAACGATCAACGATGGCGCTGCCTCAAACTAAATGCGGCCCGGCCTAAAAGAATTAGAGCTATTAATAGTAATACAATGATTATGTATACGATACGAACAAGATCCGTTGTAGTCTAGCTGGTTAGGATACTCGGCTCTCACCCGAGAGACCCGGGTTCGAGTCCCGGCAACGGAATTCATTTTTTTATATTTAATTAATTTGGGCTTTTGGGCTTTTGAGTTTTCTAAAATCACTCCCGAGTCCTGACTCCTGAGAGGCTCCTCGGAGACTGAGAGATTAGACAGCGGAAATAGGAAATAGGAAAAGCTTCATATGGTTGGGTTGGGTTGAGGTTGATACATAAAATTCGTAATCGGCTGGGCAATTCTCCTTTTCCTATATTATATATAAATATCTCAGAAATTTGACCATAGTTAGTAAATTTTAGACAATGGTTACTTTATGTTTAATTACCAAATTTATATTTTAATAATATTAGTTTTCAATGAAAGGCTTAAACTAGTTAGAAAATCCTCTAAAATTTTCTTTTGATGCAATCCTTTCAAGTCTTTCAAGTCTTACATGACTAGAGTTCTACGTTTATGGTTTTTTAGTTTTTTTTTTAATGTTCCCAAAAACGAACGTATTGCTTGTTAAACTAAAATATCTTCACTGAGACTATTCAATTGGGAAGAAGGAACTTTTAAAATTTTCATTTTCCTTGATAATTTCATAAACTTGTTATTCAACAATAACCTCCAAATTAAGACATGTCTGAAGATAACACAGACAGAAGTGACATGAGTGGCCATCATTATATTTCTATATATATCATCACCAGAACCAGATACATATCTTACGAATTGTAAATGTGAAAGTGTTAAACGGCACAAACAAGTATTTTAAAAATAATAGCTGAGTGTGTAAGATTAAAATGAAGAAGAGTCCGACTAGCTGAGTATTACATCAAATTATCTAATATCAAATCTAATCTAGGGTTTCAGATTATGAAGAGTACGTCCGACTTCATTCATTTTACCGTATCCGTTGACACCCCTGATCACCATGTCATTTTTTCATTATTACATAATTTAATTTATGGTGTTCACTACCAGGGACGGGACGGGACGGATGGGTTCAAATAATTTATGGTGTTCAAACTTCAAACCCATCAGCTAAGTTAAGTTACTCTTATATATTCCATTATATATCATCCATCACAACTAAATAAATTTAAGGCAGAAATTCAATAGCCTTGTTTAAGTTACCTAAATTAAGGAATTTACTCACAATATATCAATCAAAGAAATCAAACAAGCACATTTGGATAAATTTAAATTAAAAGTTATCGAAATGCTCCAAGGGGCGTTGGTGCGTCGCTTCGCTAACAGAGAGAAGAGCGAGACTTAATTGGAGCTCGACACTGGGGCCTGGGGCTTCTTACTTCTTCCGACTCAGAGAGCAGCGATAGAAATTAAGCAGTTTTAATTTTTCAGTTTTCTAAAAAAATAACTACGGTACTTCCAGTTCCAGTTTTCTAAAACAACAAATTTAGGTACTAAATTTAAAAGTTCAAAAATAACTATTCGATATATATTTCATTATTTATCGATTTGCTTTTAGAAAAAAAAAAAAAAAATGCTGCTGTCATAGATAATTTTACTAATCAGACATCATTTATAAATAGGCTGTGCTGTCTAATAAAGGGAGCATAACCAATGTACTTTTCCTTTTTTCTGCAAAAAAAAATCTATTTAAATTCAACCAATCTAAAATAGCCTTCTATAATTAAATTATCAGGTATCATTTAGAAAACACATTGTATCTTTTAAATCCAAAGTTGTCTTGATTCTCTTATTTCTTCAAACTTAATTCCATTGGTTTAGATCTCTTAATTATCATCAAGGTTGTATTTTGTTTCTTCAATTGCCAACCCTTTTAATTCTCAATTGCAATATGATGCCTTCATATTGAGTAATCAGCAAAATGTTTGGATACTTAATTTCATCTATTGCTAACCACTGGTAAGTCAAATTTATCTTTCTCCCTCTCTTTGCATAATCTTTCAGAATTTCAAGAGATATGGCGGCTTTGGGTCAAACCTCGACATATACCCTTCTGGGGCTTTTCTTCGGTTTTCTCTCCTTCGTTTTTGGTGTAATTGCTGAAAAAAAGAAGGTAATTATGCATTACTTTAGTAAGCATTTTTACTATATGATACATGAAATAGGCAAATACCTAATTCTTGTTCCAATATATATATATATTTATTCAGGTCCTTTATCAATATACTACCGAATAATTTTATTGGTCTTTACCAGAATATCAGTTCTTTACAATAACATAATTGATATATACATGCTTGTACAGGCTCCACTAGGAACTCCAATTCTAGGAAAAGATCTAGTTATATGCAATTATCCTAAAGACCAAACTGTATTATTGGGAGCTTTTTCGATCGTGATGCTACTCATATGTGTAGCTTCTAGCCATATAGCGGTGTTCTCACGTTACAAGGGCAATGCTGTCAAGAGTTACCTTCTTTTCAAATGCACCAAACTGAAAGTGTTCTTCACCATTGCTTGGTAAGCCCTCTTTTGTTTGTCTACTTGACACTTGAAGACTTTGCATTGCTCTCAACAACCTGAATTTTTCCTTCACATTTTTTACAAAATTAGTTTATCATGAGCTCCTTCAAAAGCAGTGAGCATTTCCCTTACATTATGCCCATCATTTATAAAAATGCCCAAACTGGCATTCAATTCTTTCTCATCTCAAAGAGGGTTAATTTGGGTTTTTATGATGAATTAAGAAGGTTATACAACAAAAACATTCAACCATTTATAAGAAATAATAAAAAAGAATCCTACAAATTTGAACATGTATAATACACTACAAATTGATACTTTTGCAAAGCTTTACAATAAATAATATATCCATGTAAGCAACAATTTACAATTATCAGGGTGGTATCAGCTGTGGCATTGGCACTGACGCTGTGGGCCACGGTGTCTCAATCTTCTATTCTGAGAAATAACATCCACCATGACATGGCAACGCAATGCCCGACCGCTAAGACTGGCCTGATAGGTGGCGGCGGATTCATGTCTCTCAATGCTGCTCTCATGTGGTACATTGTTCACATGCTGAGTCAAAATAGGAAAGTGGATCTCTTTGACGAAGAATTTGAAAATCACTATGATATAAGCTTGGGGAGTATGGGTAATCCCTACCTAGGTCACTGAAAAAAGTTGATAAAAGAAATTAAAAACAAGCTGCTCTATTATGTTGATTTTAGTGCTGATGGCTGGTGTTTGATCGGCTTTACATTATAGCCCTTGCTTTTGCTGCTTGAATTTTGTATATATTTCTCTGCATCTAGTTTAAAACAACTTTGAACAATTGAAACAATTGCACTCAACCTGATGGGCAATTTCGTTATCTAACGATAGCAATACATTTACGCGCGCTAGTTTCTTAATTTTGTTTGATCCTTGATCTGCTTAATTTGTACTTTAAGAAAAGGAAAAAGGAAAATTGTCATGAAATAAATTAATTATCAGGAAAAAGCATATCTATTACATCAAGCAGGCGGTAAACCTGAACTATCTCAACGGACCGACTACAAAAAAAATTGTATAAAAAGACATAAAATTAAGTTAAAATAAAATAAAGTGTGATTAATTATCAGCTCTTTCTATTTGCCTTCACTGATTATTGACACCTCTTAACATCTTTATTTCCTCGTACTGCCATTGTATAAGTTTGAATCACTTCTTCTTTATTCCTCGTTCATTATTTTTTTCCAGCCAGTCAGTCAGCCACTGCCTTTAAACAATTTCATCAGATTTCTTTTTGAGACTAAGAATCACCCCACCACTTAGGCATGCTGCCACAATAGCCAATGAGACCTCGGTTGGTACATGAAAACCTGCATATAAATAATTCACATAATAAAAAGGGCCAAAAGAAAAGTACTACATCAATCGCTCATTAAGCCAACCATTATTTATACAGGCACTCATAGCTAATACAAATACTTAATTTGGATGCTAACCAAATTACAAAGTACTGTTCTATCAATGATACCAACACAAGTTAATTTATCTTCAAAATGGTTCCTTTTTTTCTTTATAACTACTTTTCTTTACTTTTTTTCCTATCATTTGTAAAAACTTAACGTTGTTAAATTTTTTAATGAAAAGAAATATGAAATAAACAGAAGTTTCATTCAACAACAGAAAAGGTGTGAATTTGTCAAAGAAAATAAGTAGTGCTATAGACAACAATATTTTTATGTTAGATACCTTCTCTATTTAAACTGGAAGTTTTTCTTGTAAAATGCAAAAAAAAAATATATATATATATAAAAAAAACATTTATGTTTATGCAGATACGGGATACCATAAATCATGTGCTCTTTCTGCACACAAGTACTGGATGTATTTTACAAAAGCACAAAAACTGTATTGTCACTATAATGTTCCAAGGCCATGAGAAAGTTACTTACCAAAAAAATCAAGTATCATTTTTGAGCCAATAAATCCAAGAACAATTCCAATAGCAGGCTGGAAAAGGAAATTAATGTTAGCAGAAAGCAACATTAGCCATGCATGCAGTAATTATTCTTGAATAAATAAGAATTAGTGCGCAAAATATAAAGTAAATAATTCACCTGCAAGTATTCCAGATCAGACATCCCTTCAGAAATAAGAACAAATAGTGACCTCAAACCTACAAAAAGAAAAAGAAAAATATCACTTCATGCAAGACGGTATGATGTTGTTTGAGAATTATAAAACTCTGAGGTATACCTGAGATGGCAAAAATATTTGAAGATAATATTATCAGAGGATCCCTTGTGACACCAAAAACTGCTGGTATAGAGTCAATCTGAAATCATGAAACCTTTTATAAGGATTCATAATCAAGAATAATTAAAATTTATTTGTGTAAGTGAACTTACTGCAAAAGCAATGTCGCTGAGCTCAATTACCGCAACTGTGAGGAGTAATGGAGTAGCCTACACAGCCATTCTTTAATTCATTAATTTAGCAATCAAGTTGAACAAACTTCTAGACTATCACTTTAACAAAAGTGAGAACTATCTAATTCATCATGTATAGAAACTTCTTGGAAAAAAAATATGATAACGAGGCATCTTTATGACTTAGCATTTAATAACTTACTTTCCATACCCCATCTTGATTTGTTAAGAACCGATCACCGTCATAGTAGGCTATATAGCAAGAAAATATAAATACATTTAGCAGGCACAATTGACAAAGGTGTTTACCACGTTACTGAGCATAGCAAGTACTACTTTTTTACTGTTACAAAGGAAATGTTAAAAGATACACCCACTATACTTCAATATTTTCAGAAAGAAACCTGACACTATTTGAACAAGAACTGGACCTTAATTCAATAACCCTAAAGTGGTTTCAACCCATTAAGACCTCATGCTGGCGCTAACAAAACAATTGTCTAATCTTAAGTTAAATTGCTGTCCTTATGATGCCTTCGCTCTACCTTCTTCTCTTTTACATCTTCAAATCTTTGTTCTACAAACCCTAACCCTTGTCACCTAACGAGGAGACTGTTGAAATTAACAAAACTGGGTTATATGCAAAGACAATGGTGCAGACTCCAACACGAAAGAATCATCTTTAGGGATGAAGAGAATAAATAATGAACACTTCGTTGTCCACTTAAAATGGTTATTTAAGCAAATACCAAAAGTTGCCATGCTTCTGCAAATAAATATAAATACTGGGTGCCTGTTCTAATTTGTAATAAAAAAGGGGATAGGTACAAGATCAAATTATATTTAGTAAAAACAACTCACTAGTAACAGGAATAAACCTCTGACACGTTTTGACAATAAAATTGTCTGACAAATCTGTCTCCTCCTCTTCAGCAGAAAAAAGCTGTCATAGATAAAACAGTCACATAGATAGAAATCCTAGACTTGTAAAAATCATTCTTCAAATTAAATATGCAGGTATATTTAATTTCTTTTTAGAGGATTAAAACAGATAAAGGATTTCCAATTCACCTTGTAAGAAGTAAAGAGAAGAATCAGCGCAAGAAGCAAGTTCACTACTTCAAATCTCTGTATAATACAAACTTTCAAGTCTTAATACAACTGTACTTGTCAAAAGAAAATAGAAAACCAACATAAAAAGGGAAGGTAAGGGAATTGAAATAAAAGAATGAATTTATGTATTAACCTGAAGGGTAGCTGCTCCAAGAAGTATCATAATAGCACGAAATATAACAGCTCCAACAATACCATATGAAAGTACTCTTTTCTACGAAATAACAAATAAAAACCTGGAAAGGCTAAGTACGAAGCCTTAACATGATATAACAAACAAGGAGGAATCAAGTTACAAACTTTTTTCTGTACTCAATTAAAGTTGCACTTCATGATGCACTTCCTATACGCTTTTAGCAGAGATAAAATTTCAAGTTCCAAACGACATACATAATAGATAATACATTGATGTTGTTCTATCTTTCGAGCAATGGTAACTCATTGAAATTGGGAAATTAAGAGCTTTTCTACGAGATCATAAGGTAAAAAGAATCAATGCACCAAATAATATACAACTAGCTACTGATTTTTCCACTCCTTCACATTATACAAAACCAACTTCAAATTTTATTTTGGACGCACATATATTGCTCGTGGATAACACAAGATTAATGGTTCAGATGTCCTTTGGGACTAATAATTTTGAATAATTAATGTAAAGAGAAACTGTGCGATAATGTGTTACAAAAAGGAATTGCCATTTGATCCCTTCTCATTACAGAAGATATAGTAGGAATACACTATCGAAATTATAAATAAAAAATTGAGCAAACCTGATATTGTTTTGGTACTTTTAAGTATCTAAAAACAAGAACAAATACAAAAAGATTGTCCACCGACAAGCTTTCTTCCAACAAATATCTGCCAAAAAAAAAAAAAACAAGGGTTTTACATTGTTAGCACTTTTAGGGTTTTATCTAAGAATGACAATGGGCTGGATCAGGTCAGCACTAGGCTTGCGCTTTTTAAAAAAGCCAATCGGGCCCAGACTCCAAGCTGACCAGAGAAAGTATCAAGTAATACAGACCTTAGCCAATTCATTAACCCATCAGGCTGGACTGAACACCCAAATTGTCAAATTTGGTTGAATTTTTAATACATGCTGCATTTTATATACACATTGCTTTACATTTCTTAGCAAGAAGTATTGGCCTAATTTTACATTTGCCTAGTTCTATTCTATAAAGAGCTGAAATTAAGCACTTAACAGGTCAGGCAGACCAGAAGCACAAGGTCAAGAAAAGGTTACCATGCACAGTACTTGATAGTTTATCTGGTTGGATAGGTACTCAGCAGTCCATTATGTTCTTTTGTCAGTTTTCAAGTTTCTTTTTTTCCTCGTGCAACACTAAAATAGTATAGAAATTACCCAGCAAAGAACTCTGATGCTTTTCCTAGTCCATCCCGCATGGCAATACCGACTCCAAAAGTCACAGCAGCTAAAACCTATTAAGTGGAAAAATATTACTTTGTATGACTGTATACTCATCAAAACATCCATGAGAATATCCAAAAAAAAAAATCCATCCAAAACAAGAGATATGCTGTATGTCCTTAGGAAAAAAAAAAATTAAAAGATCACACAATTTATCTTTATCTGGTAATTTCATTTAAATATCCAATAACCCTCTTATCTTCCTCATTCATATGGAAACAAACAGTGTTGAGAGTTATGTGCTAGTAGCAGTATATAATTATACTTTATGCAGTTTAGGGGTATGCCTGATGCTTCCATGTTTCGTGGTGTATGTACAAAAGATATTTTGTTTCTACATAACACTTAGGTTTTTTTTTTGCAGGTATATGCAACATAAATTATCAATTCACAGGGTTGACAAGTTTCATAAATTGCAGGTTATAAGTGAAATTAACCCAACTTTTTTTTTTTTTTTACTTATAGTGAGGTAAAGGGCTCAACAGTTTCTATTAGAAACCAAAGTGTTTACAAGACCTGATACCAAAACGAAAGATTAAAAAAAGAAAACAAGACCTAGATTCATTACACACCCATAATGTAACAGATCTTAGAGAAGAAGCTTTGCTTTTTTCTGAATCATTTTCCTTGTCTAATTCTGCTTCAATTAATGGCACTTCAACAGCATTTATTTTGTTATGTGACTTAGAGCTGACCTCTTCGCCTGCCTCTGCAAGTATTTGCAATGTATAACCATGGAGTTTGATTAATAAAGCAGTAATAATATAATGTATGCCCCTGAAAACTATGAGTCCAACCCACCTCCAAACCCCCCACCCTCCCAGAGGCATGAAAAATCATATATAAAATCCATAGTTTGGAAAGATGATTCATTTTGACAAGTGCGCATCAGGGGGATGATTAATTTTTTTAGCTATTCCCTAAAAGGGATTGACAATTAAAATTGAAAGAAAGAGAATGAAAACCAGTAATAGCAGATAAATCTTCATCTCGATCGGTGGTTCGTTTGGCACGCAGCACGTGAAGAGAGGCGCCGCCAGATTGCCTCATCCTGACTGAAATGGCAACCACAGAAGCAGTGTGAGGAGACCAAGACCAAGTAGAGAGGGAATAAGGGAGAAAGTGTTAAAATTGGAAAAAAAAAAAAAAACCTGAAGTGGAGAAGAAGCGGGAGGCGCAGGCGTGGGGAAGAGAGGGGGTGAAAAGAGAGCGAGCGCGGGAGGGAGAGAGAGAAATTGGAGATGGTCTTGGAAGGCCTGGGTGAGGAGGAGAAGGCGAGGCGAGCGCCATCGCCGGCGGGTCAGATGCGATATTTTGGGAAGGGAAGGGAAGTGGCGCGCACGGATTGTGATTTTATGATTTTATGATTTTATCCTTCTCCCTCTGCTCCAGCGGTGCCAATTCTCCAGGCACTGCCCTCTTTTCACACTCTGACTCTGACTCTGACACTCGAGTATTCGCTGCCTCTTTCTCTTTCATACCAAGGCTGCCTCCAGTTGCCGATTCACCTCTTTCATACCAATTATGGAATCTCAGCACCAACAATTCGGATGGATTATCTTGCATTGCATGGTTGCGGTTTCATCTTTCATCCTTCATCCTGTACGATGAGACATACTAAGCATCTACAATTGACCAATTGTTTAGCAAACCACGTCAGCCATTCACCAAAAATTAGCAAATCACTCCGCCAAAAATTGAGAAATCACTCCATCGCTGATATTTGCAATTGAGTCCACGTCAGCCAATTGTTTCGTTTCTGTTAAAGAGAGAGAGCGCTACAGATCCGGAGGAAAAATTTCAACCAATCAATTAGCCAGCTGTCATTAAAAAAACGTTTTCTTTTAAAGCAAATTTGCTAATTAAGCAATTATAGTACAACCCAGCAATTCAATTAGCAATCTTCCACATCAGATTAGCAATTTATAAACAATCCCTGTTGTAGATGCTCTAACTCTATTTTAATTTGATTTTTTTTAATTAATTTCTAACTTATCTGAATATTCTGAAAATTTATCCAACAATCTTAAGCGTATTCCCGAATTCAGACAGTGATTAAACTAAATTTGAAATTTTGAATATGATATTCTGTAGATTGGATTATTTCAATTTAATAGATTAATTATATTATTTGTAGTTCCAATGAACTGAGTCGAATTTTGATTATAGATTAAGCATCTGTTTACTCTATTAATCTAGTAGTGATGGGAATATCTCCATTTCTCCATTCCATTATTAAGCACGTTGATGTCCTGATCCGCCAACGGCTACGATTGAAAAATAAAATTTCGGATTTAATCTCAGCCCTCCAATCACATAATCTGTCTTCTTTTGATTAAATACATCTTTTTAATGTGTAGAAGTCTAAATTTACTTGGAAATATACTCACTACACGTATGGCCACATACTGCACGCACATAACATAGTATTAAAATTGGAAAGACTCTGGGCTAGCGATTTTGCTCTTCCCGACGCCTCCGGGTCTCTCCACAGCACAAGAGGAGACTCCAAACCCTTTCTCTTCACATTTTTTTAAACCCTAGCCGCATTTTCTTGTCTTTTCTTCCAGATCGGACCTGCTCTCCGTTCTCTCTCTCCTCCGCCTCTAACTGGCTCCTCTCCCAGATCGAACATTTATTTTAGAAAAAATAATTTAGAGCGCAGAGATGAAGGCGGCGCCGTGTGCTGTGTGTCGACCTCCCTCCTCCTTCTCCGCCGTCGGCTATTCGCAAAGATCGAAGCGCTCCTTCACCGTCCGCGCACCCGCCTCCTCTTCTCACCAGAGTACGCATGCACTGTTAATTACTTTCGCTATACTCAATTACTGCTTTCTCTCCCCCCTTACCCTACATTAGAATCATTACCTCAGCTTATTTCATCTACTTTGATCTATGCTTACCTACTTACCTGGCTGGTTGATTGCTTCGTTTGTTTGTTTCAGAGGCGGTGATGAAAGATGGTGGCATTCCTTTGCTGTTAGAGACTTAGAGCTTGCTAAGTGTTATAGAGAGAGTGCTCAATCTGAGGCTGCGAAGGTTATTTCTTTAGGATTTACATACAACAATAAATTTTGGTAAATAAGTTGAAATTGCGAGGTGTTTCTTCAACTGTCCGTCATGCATATATTTCACATTTTCTGTATGTTCTTTAATATATCTTAAAAAAGAGTGTTATCAAGAATGCATTCAAACCCATATGTTCTGAATCTCACTGTTTGGAGCATTTCTAAAATCACTATTTAGAGAGGTTTTTAATGTGAGTTTTAAAAAGAGCATTTGCATATATTTTAGAGAGGTTTATACCCGAGTTTGTTTACTGGTACCCGACAGTACCAGTCATTCATGCATGCATATCTGTTTAGGCAAGGTTTTAAATGATAAAAACTTTTGCATATATTTTACAAATGTTTAACAATTTTTTTTTTTTGATAAAAGTCTAACGCCCGTTTCATTAAAGAAACATGATCCAAATACAACAAATGTTCAACAATAATTTTTCAAAGACTAAGCAAGGTTTATATAACACATCCTGTACCTCTGACATCCATTTCCTTTAAATCCATATCTAAGTGATCTGTAAACCCTTCCTGAGAGCTGCAGTAAACTTGTATTGATTTTAGAGTATAGATAATTGTAACCTTGATTTGAACATACTTGTTGCCAGTGTTATATATGTTACTTCTGCTAGAAGTTGCTAAAGCAATTCTTACACTGGTACCAGTGCATCTTGATTTATGGTATATTCTCTTATAAGTTCTAGAGACTGACTTGTAAAGTTCTCAAATTTGAAGGGATGGTTCTGTAAATTTAGTGTTTTGGTTCCTTGTGCTCGGCTGAAATTTTATTACTGAAATTGAAATTAGATCTTAGATAGAAGTGGGGTTTTAGACTTGTGAATAAAAAAGGGGAAATTTAATGAACATGGGCTTAGACTATTTTTGGGCTTCGATCTCTCCTCCAAATTTCATCGACTCTTCTCTCTATATATGGAGATATCTCACCTATATATCTCTCCTCCAAATTTCAGTGATCTCGACCATGATCTCGATCTCCTTCTTGATAGTGGACGAAAGCATGACGTGTTTGCTAGAGGCTGTGCAGGTGTTAACCGACCTGAACCTTTCTATCAAGAAGGTAATTTTGTTTATCTTAATCTCCATTATTCCTAACCTTCCTGCATAGGCAAACATGGTATCTAATTTTATTCTTTCTTATATATAGAAACAAAGGCCTCTACTCATTATTGCTGAGGATGTTGAAAGTGATGCACTAGCAACTCTCATTCTCAACAAGATTCGGGCTGGCAATAAGGTATTGAATTAGTTTTATCCAACTCAATCTCCATTATTTGCACAACCTTGCGATTCTTACTGGTGGCGAAGTAAGCTTTATTATCTAACTCAAGCATTAACATAGCATCTTTCCGGTGCATGCCCTTGCTAATTTTGTAGTGTAACTCCTAATGGTTTGTATACTCTTATGATACTGCTACAGGTAATATCAGAAGATCTCGGCATGAACCTTGAAAAGATGCTCAACTTTGGATATAATATATTTTATTTTAACTGGGTCTGTGAATGTTGCAGGTCACTGTGTCCAAAGACAATACTGTCATTCTTGATGGATTTGGAGACAAGAAAGCTATTGAGGAAAGATGTGAGCAGGTTGGTATTTCTTACTATTAAATGTTATCTTTCACCTGTTTCATGAGATACCACATCGATAACACTTGTGTATAATTTTTTTGTTTTTTTTGTTTTGACAGCTGAGAGGTGCCATTGAACATAGCACGTCTGATTATGACAAGGAGAAACTACAAGAGAGGCTCACAATACTTTCTGGTGGTGTAGTTGTCCTGAAGATAAAATTTTGTTATTAAGAGTGTTTCCAACAACTAAAATTTTGTAATCAAGAGTTTCTATATTGAACATGTGTGTTGGTATGCATGTCTTTTCCTAATGTGCTGTAGATGCATCATGCATATATTCCTCATGAATCAAAATTAAATCCTTATATGTAAATGTTCTTACAAAGGTGCCCCACAGCTACCAATTCCATGAATCTCACATAGAAGGTTCTAAAAGATTCTCCTTTTTTATTACAGTAAATTCAATTGCAGAAGCACTTTTAATCTTAAAACTTTATTTTATGATATAGTTAGTTAATTCCAAATTTTTGTTGCAAACACGTCATGTTGAAACTAGAAAACTGGCTTTTCAGGGGCTAGGTTTAGAGGGGAGGCGGATTTCAGACACAGGAGCTCCATTTGCTGTAGTGTTAATATGTCATTTTGTTTGAGATTTTTTTTATGAAAATATGTCAATAAGATAAAAAAAAATGTGGCTTTTAATATGTTGTTTAATATATCATTTAAGGAATGTTATTAACGCGTAGATGTCATTTAAAAAATATTATT
Organism: Carex littledalei; assembly: GCA_011114355.1. Taxonomy (NCBI): domain Eukaryota; kingdom Viridiplantae; phylum Streptophyta; class Magnoliopsida; order Poales; family Cyperaceae; genus Carex; species Carex littledalei. Next base: position 15,112,683 of record CM022085.1, on the reverse strand, counting down.
TGTTATTTAGTCTAATTTTTTTTATGATAATATGTCGTATTTTATGAGATTTTTTTGTTCTCTTATAATATGTTCCCGTTGCAACGCTCGGGCACGATACTAGTATATATATATATATATATATGAAGCATGAAGTACCAATGCAATTTAACCATGAAATAATGAAATAAATAACAGGCTACAATACCTTTAATAAAATTACAACAGTTCATGTTGTAATATGAAATTTCTCAATAGATTCAAAAATATGAAATTAATTTAGGTCATTTTAATTAAGTAGCATTTAGATTAGTAAAGTTTTATATGTGCACCGAATTTTAATTATATGATCCGAACTATTCTGATAAGATTTCTAACAATTTGATTTTGTGATATATTTAGTCATTAATTTGATTAAATTATAATTAGAAAAATTGAGAAATCGGATCATTACTGCAATTAAGTTAATATTCAATTCTAACTGAAAATTTTAATTTATATCTAATGAGATTGCAAAAATTATGATGAGACGCATGTAAATATCTTTGTTTTTGTCACACTTCAGATTTTAACCATCCGGAGCGTGATTATAACATCATCATCGCACTTTTTCTTGGTCCGTCAATCTACGTCGCCAACAGAAAAGAAAACAAAATAACAAAACGGAGTCAGCTACAAAGTCCAGTAACCGGTTATTTAACGACGCACTTCTCTATAATTGACTTAATTTAACAACCATTCAAATAGGCCGGATTAATCCACACAAATATTCATCAAATTATGTAGGCATATTTAATCAGCAATAGCACGCCAGTCTAGGTTATCCATAAAACAAGTCATATCATATTCACACGTGTGTAATCCTTGCCACAGGCGATTCCCACATTCTCATAACACAATTTCTTAAACTGCCAATCCAATGAGAAATCTATCCAACATTGGAAGGCCGTCAACCCACTGGGAAGTCCAACCAAAAGTGGAAGGCTACAATCACAAATCAAATTCCAACCTCAGACCCGCCATCCCGTTAAATATGCCATCATAATTCAACGTGCAATATCAATATTCAAATCAACCATACAAAACGAAAACACATATTATAGAGAAGTCTGATTACCTGATAGCGAGATGTTCGAAATTTCAAATCAGATTGCAACGATAGTTCAGAATCACTGCGAGCGACGTAGTCAGAATTCAAATCGGACATTGAAATCGAATATCAGTGTATTTGTCACGATAAGCTTGCTTTCTTTATTGCTTTCTTTTATTTTCGGTTTTCTTTTTCTTTTTCTTTTGGGGTGCGAGAGAGAGAGGCGTGGCAGAGAATCGAAATAATGTAAGGGGATATTTGGTTTGGGAGTTGGGACAAAACAAAGGGGGCGGTTATGATCAGTTAATGCACATCTAATTGGAGCGAAAGGGTAACAGTTAATGTATATCGATCTAATTGCAAATTAATATATAAGTGTCATTAGCGAAAAGTATAAATTAATATTAATGGATAAGAATAAACAGTCAACATTGTATTTTCTCATACTGTAACAAGATTAACAAAATAAATAACCAAACAATATTTTAAGTAGCCAAATAAATTTTTAAACAAAATAATTAGATGGTATGAAAATATATATTCAAATTTTAAGTTTTATTTACACCATAGAATCTTTATTATATTATAAAAAGAAACCTTCTTAGCAATAATAATAATAATAACTCAAATTTTGGGGATGTTACAGAGTTTTGGTATGCAAATAGAAATAATAAAACAAGTAATTAAATCCAAAAGACATATCATCTGTTTAATAAAAATTAAGCATCCAGATCTGATTATTAATTATTTGTGATTATTCAATTCATCTCTAACAGAAGTTCAAGTTAGTAATACTCCCTCTTGTTTCATTCCATTTTTTCTCGACCAGAGAAAATAAATACATAAATAAAATCATATGTAATAATTAATTCTCAGTTTCGCTCATCTACAATAACATCGGATTCTAATAAATAAATGGGAAATTAAATTTCAGGTTTTTATTGACCCATATCGTTATGTTTAGATCTTTATTAAATATTGTTTAGAATTAAAAAAACATATTAAACAAAATCCGTTGAAAAAATAAATTTGATTTGTTTATGATCGGTTTATATGAAGTATTAATTTGTTAAGTTAATATTCTGAATTTCACCAATAAAGTTCAGAATCTGATTTTTCTGGAAAAAAAAATGAAATATACATATTGAGTACCTATCAAATTATTGTCACTTTAATATATTTAGTAATTGGACTTTTTTGTAATAAAACTAATTTTGGGGTTATCGGAAATAACTTCCGAGGTCTTCGGTGAAAAGATTGTCATGAAATAAAATAAAATAAAATGAATAAAAAAATACATTAATCTTAACCACTGATCATTAACTCTTATATTTTATAACCGAAAAAATATATAAATAATATCATGGCTAAGAAAACTGAAAGGATGCTATTATAAGCATTGATTATCATTTTATTAACCACCTTGATTACCCCTTAATGATTCGGACATTTTATTTGAGAATAAGTCAAATTAAAAAAAATATATATATTAAAATGGAAACAGAGACAACCAATACAAACCTCATTGGAATTCTAACTTGAGAGACACCGCTAAACTAAATGATTAACATAGTGAATGTTGATAATCTATATATGCTACGGAAGATTAATTCTTAAAAGAGTATTCATATATGATTTTCCAATTAGACATGATTAAATACAATAAACATTTTAAATCCTGAAGGATTAAAAAAAACGAGAAATTTTATTTGTTATGTATTGAATATTTTGGTGAATATAAAAAGAATAAAAACGATATGTGGGGGTATAAAAAGAAAATCACACAATTATTATAATCAATTTTATTGATTGAATTATGTTATATTTAATTCATCATGATAACTTATATTGATTTGGGAATTTTAAAATGAATGATTTTTACACTCTTGTAAAAATGATTAAATAGATACTATTTAGTATCTCATGAAATTGTAGGGGTGAAAAAAATAAATATTTACTGACCAATTAATCGTTGTATTAAATTGGCAATGACAATTAATATTAATTTGGATGCATTAAATATGCTTATATGCATAATCCTTGACATTTCATTAAAAATATAATTATTAGAAAAATGTAATTATTACCATCTCATATATAGCAAAAAATATGACGGTTTAAATGCTTATTGAAATATCTAACTCATGCTATAATAAGTATGGCATGATATTATGTATGAATAATGATATATGTGATTGATTTCATATAGCATGATGTTATGATTATTTATCATAAATTTATTGATAAACTTTTAAATATCATTGCTAATCACAAATAAAATGAGTTAAAAGAAATTACTTATAAACTCCAAGTGATGATTCATTGACATGTCAATGTTGATGATGAATTATAATTAAGTTCTTTTATAAATTTCATCGAGTGAGATTGGTGTTAGTTATAACAGGTCTTCTTGCGGTGGCAATCCAATTTCTGATAGGCAATTCTTTGAAAGAGATTTAATAGGTAATAACAAATTAATAAGTTGACCAAAAGAACGCACACTTTAATTGAGCATCAACTTCAACCCCATCGGTGAGTGTACTCTATGTAGATAATATGGTGAGCATATTAGCTCTTAATGAGAACCAAGGCAGTAACTCATCTATATGAGAGTGTCTGTAACAGTAGTGGAATGAGGCATGAGTAAGCCTTTAAGACTCGTGAAAAATCCAAGACTTGTGTAAGGCCATTAATACGCATACCGCGACGAAAATTTTCATATTGTGTGTGTGGTGGTTGAATTTTGAATCAAAGAATCGAGATAGTTCACTATGTTTCCTCCAAATTAAAGCTATCGATACTAGATGAAGTTCAAAGTTTCTAAACTACTTCATTGATGCACAATATTAATATCCAGTAATTTTGTTTTTATAAAATTTACTGTTTGACATTTTAAAATTTTGAGTTTTGTGGAGGATTGTTGAAACTTTAGTTTGAAACCTCAAAATTTTCATTTTAATATATTTGTAAAAATCTCCACTTGTAATATTTTGTTAAATTGAGGACTTATATGAAACTTTTCATACCCAATTAATCTATTTCAGCTTCCTTCTTATTATAACTGTTATTCATTGAAGAGGCGCCAACAAGCCTCTATTTCATTTCCGTATTTTCTGTGATAACAGAAATAATTAAGCAAGCTATTAACCTCTATTCATTCTCTAATTAATTCGATTTTTTTTTTTCTATCTCTGTTATTAAGAGATGCAACTCTTCATCACCTCTCTCCTCTCTGTTTGATATCCGAGAAATATAAACAAATATAAAATACTCTTCATTTTTGGCTCACCTACATATCCTCTCTCTCTGTATGAGAAAAAATATAATTACTCTTTTACATAACCTTTCCAATTATCTCAATTGATCAAATTATGATAACTGCTGGATATTTCGGAGTTATCATCAGTTGCTTCTATAGTATGCCAATAACCCCGGATTATCTTGGTTGCGGTTCCATTTTGCACGATGAGACGAAATATGCTTAAGGACAGTGCTTCGTACGATCCGGATAACTCTATTTCAATTTAATTTATTTTAATTAATTTCTAACTATTCAAATATTCTGAAAATTTATCCCAACACTGGAGTGGATGCAATGAAAGAGGCGACTTAATTTACTGGACTTCAAAGCCCAAGTTAGATTCTACAGCTGGCCCAATTTTCTTCTGTGTTCTCAGCCTTGAAATCTTTGGCATGATCTTGATTATTATTACTTCCTTTTCTTTTCTGTTGCCTAAATTAAGAGGGGGATTTATATTTATATTAGAAGAGAGAATATGTTGCTGTAATTTGTACAAACTACCAAAAATATAGTGAATTGTTCTGGCTGCTGCCGCCCGTGGTTTTTTTACCCTAATTTTAGGGTTTTCACGTAAAAATTCTTGTGTTCAATACTTTCTTGCAATTTATAGTTTTACTGTATTGGTATTTACCAGTTCACTAGTTCAATTGATGACTCTGTTTCTGCTGTGACAAGATCAATCTGCTCTAAAGTTTCTAACAATTTGGTATCAGAGCCAGGTTAGGTCATGGTATCGTCATCAAGAATTGATCTAGCACCGCTCACTTCAACAACCAAGTTCAATCTGTGGCAGGTAAAGATGGAGTCAATTTTGACTTCCCTAGATCTTGAGGAAGCCATCCTCGGGGTGAGCAATATATCAGGCAATGATGATGCTGAGAAGAAGAAAAAGGATGCAAAAGCCCTTGCTCAAGTTCGGTTGCACCTCTCGAACGAGATCCTACAACAAGTTATCAAGGAGAAAACCACAAAGAACCTATGGGAAAGACTCGAGTCCCTGCTCATGACAAAGACACCCGCTACGCGGCTGTATGCAAAGGCCCGACTTTACTCTCACAGGATGGAAGGTAAATCCTTAAAAAACTATTTAGAGGAATTTCGTGAGATTATTAATGATCTTGAAAATCTTGGTGTTAAAACCGATGATGAGGATTTAGCAATGTTGCTTTTGTACCATTTACCTTCTACATACACCCATTTTCGTGACACCCTGCTATATGGAAAACAAACAATTACCTTAGATGAGGTTATGACTAGCCTTCTATCGAAAGATAGGATGGACTCATCTCAAAAGGAAAATAGTGGGGAAGGATTGTATACACGGGGAAGGTCAATTGAAAGGGGCAAAATTGATAATTCAAGGCCTAGATCTAAATCCCAACACAAAAATTTAACCTGCAACTATTGTAAGAAAAAAGGGCATATTAAGAAAAATTGCTTTAAGTTGCAAAACAAATTGAAATCTGGTGGTGTAAACCCGAAAGAAGATGATTCAGGTAATGCCAATATAGCTACTGACCAAAGTGATTTTGCTTTGTTTGCTGAGGAAAACTCTGAAATTGAGAACTCTACGGCCCTTCTGGTTGCCAAAGGCTCAGAGAATAGAAGGGAAGAATGGACCATAGACTCAGCTTGTTCCTTTCACATCACACCACACAAACACTGGTTCAACTTCTACAACCCGGTGTCTGAAGGGGTAGTGTTTATGGGAAATGAGAACTCTTGCAAGATAGAAGGCATTGGTACAGTCCAGATTCGGACTAGAGATGGCTTGGTCCGGACTCTTTCTGACGTTCGATATGTTCCTGACATGAAGAGAAATCTGATTTCTTTGAGCGCCCTAGAAGACAAGGGCTGTTCTTTCTCGGGCAAAGGTGGTGTCTTGAAGATTTCTCACGGGCAGCTAGTCGTGTTGAAAGGGATAAGAAAGGGTAATCTTTACATACTTGAGGGTGACACGGTAGTAGGACACGCAGCGGTTGCAGAGACAACCGATGATACGAAATTGTGGCACATGCGTCTCGGTCACATGAGTGATCGGGGTCTAATCGAGTTGAGCAACCGAGGTCTTTTTGGAAAGTGCAACATAACCAAGGTGGGCTTTTGTGATCACTGCTTATTCGGCAAGCAGAAGCGTGTCACTTTCAACACTCCAGCCATGCATGTCACCAAAGGTATTCTCGACTACATTCATGCCGATGTTTGGGGCCCGTCTCGTGAAGCATCTCTTAATGGAGCCCGATACATGGTCACTTTCATTGATGACTACTCTAGAAAGGTATGGGCTTATTTTCTAAAACATAAATCTGAGGCTTTTGATGCTTTTAAATCTTGGAAGGTTATGATAGAAAAGCAAACAGAAAGGGAGATAAAGAAATTGAGAACTGACAACGGTTTAGAGTTTTGCTCTGGTGCATTTATCCAATTCTGCAAAGAAGAGGGTATTGTGAGGCACCTGACGGTCCCTGGAACTCCACAACAAAACAGCGTGGCAGAACGGATGAATCGTACCCTTTTGGAAAAGGCAAGATGTATGCTCTCAAATTCAGGCCTTGGGAAGCGATTTTGGGCTGAAGCCATTAATACGGCTTGCTTCATTACAAATCAATCACCTCACTCGTCTTTGAATATGAAAACACCTGAGGAGAGGTGGTCGGGTAAGGCTGCTGATTACAACAGTTTGAAGATTTTTGGTTGCCCAGCATATGCACACGTAAGTAATGGGAAACTCGATCCAAGGTCAGTGAAATGTATTTTCCTTGGTTATTCTCCCGGTGTCAAAGGTTATAGATTGTGGAACCCACATACTTCTAAGATAATTGTCTCTAGAAATGTGATATTTGATGAAAGTTCTCTTATTAATAGAGGGCAAGATATTGCAGCAAATGCAGGTCCAAATGATGCTTTTACTGCGCCAGAAGATGATCAGCTTGCTGCCTCAGAACATTCTCAGGTGGAGCTTCAATTAGTGCCGTATTCTGCACAATTCCAGTCGACTGCAGCTGCTGCCCCAAATTCAGAACTGTTTTCAGCTGGAACTGATTCATACCAGCAGCAGCATCAGTCCCGTAACAATTCTGATGAAATTCAGCAGAACCAGCAACCGAACCAGCCACTGTCTGGTTCTGATATGTTGTCCAGTTCTGGAGTAGCAGCATGTGTGTCTGACACGGCAGCAACACGGGTCAGTTCAGCTCAAGTTCAAATTCCATCCGCTACCGATGTACCAGTCCAAACAATTGTTGCTACACGCCCTAGAAGGAACATACATGCACCCAAGAGGCTGATAGAGGAGTCAAATTTTGTCGGTTTCGTCCTAGCTGCAGCATCTGAAATCGACAATGGAACTGATCCGCAAAGTTACCATCAAGCTGTAAGTTGTTTTGATTCAGAAAAATGGTTAGTTGCTATGCAAGAAGAAATGCAAGCTTTACAGAAGAATAACACATGGAAACTGACAAAGCTTCCTCCCGGTAAGCGGGCCATCAAGTGCAAGTGGGTGTATAAGAAGAAGGAGGGCATTTCTGCAATTGAAGATCCTCGCTACAAGGCCCGTTTGGTTGCAAAGGGGTTCAGTCAAATTCCAGGTATAGATTTCACTGACATTTATTCTCCTGTTGTGAAACACACCTCTATTAGGTTGATTCTTGGTATGGTTGCTCAAAATGATCTGGAATTGGAGCAACTTGATGTGAAAACGGCTTTCCTACACGGGAATTTAGACGAAGAAATCTACATGGAGCAACCAGAGGGGTATTACATTGACGGTAAAAGGGACTATGTATGCAAGTTACAGAAATCCCTTTACGGTCTCAAACAGTCTCCACGTCAATGGTATAAAAGGTTTGACCAATTCATTACCAGTATTGGTTTTGAAAGAAGTAATTTTGATGCTTGTGTTTATTTTAAAAGGTGCGGCCACTCCTTTATGTATTTGTTACTTTATGTGGATGACATGCTTATTGCAGCTAAGAACATGTCTGACATTGCCAAGTTGAAGGTGAAACTGAAAACAGAATTCCAGATGAAAGATCTTGGAGCAGCAAAGAAAATTCTTGGCATGGAAATCTCAAGAGACAGAAAGGAAAACAAGCTATATCTCTCTCAGGAAGGTTACATTCTTAAGGTCCTAGAGAGGTTCGGCATGAGTAAGGCGAAGTCTGTTACTATTCCTTTAGGTGCACACTTCAAGTTGACAAGACAAATGTCACCGTCTTCAGAAAAGGAAGTTGATGAAATGGAAAATGTGCCATATGCAAGTGCAGTTGGCTCGCTCATGTACGCAATGGTATGCACCCGTCCTGATCTAGCTCATGCCATTAGTGTAGTTAGCCGCTTCATGGCCAATCCTGGAAAGGAACATTGGCAAGCGGTTAAATGGATACTTCGATACTTGAAAGGTACAACTTCCAAACAACTTGAATTTTCTAACTCTTCAACGGGTTTAGTTGGCTATGTAGATTCAGATTATGCCGGTTGCCTCGATAGTCGGCGATCTACTTCGGGTTATGTCTTCACCTTTGGTGGTTGTGCCGTGAGTTGGCGCTCACGGCTTCAAGATTGTGTTGCCCTCTCCACCGCTGAAGCAGAATATATGGCCATTACTGATGCCGTTAAGGAAGCAATTTGGCTTCGGAATCTCTACGGTGAACTAACTCAAGATGTGCAGAAATTGAACATTTTGTGTGACAGCCAGAGTGCTATCTATCTCACAAAAGATGGCATGTTCCATGAGCGTACGAAACACATTGATGTAAGGTACCATAAAGTTCGGGAAGTTATTGCAGAAGGCGATATTATTGTGAAGAAGGTCGACACGACAAACAATGCAGCAGACATGTTGACAAAAGTTCTTCCCGGTACCAAGTTCGAGCATTGCTTGGACTTGGTGAAGGTAACTCACTAAGACTGGCTGTCTGGCGGCAGCAAGCATCGGACCCGATATGTCGGGTACAGCAACATCCACAACAGCAACTTAAGTAGCAAACTTCTCTGATTATGCCAGTAAATCAGTCGAGGTGGAGATTGAAAGAGGCGACTTAATTTACTGGACTTCAAAGCCCAAGTTAGATTCTACAGCTGGCCCAATTTTCTTCTGTGTTCTCAGCCTTGAAATCTTTGGCATGATCTTGATTATTATTACTTCCTTTTCTTTTCTGTTGCCTAAATTAAGAGGGGGATTTATATTTATATTAGAAGAGAGAAAATGTTGCTGTAATTTGTAAAACTACCAAAAATATAGTGAAATTGTTTGGCTGCTGCCGCCCGTGGTTTTTTTTACCCTAGTTTTAGGGTTTTCCACGTAAAAATTCTTGTGTTCAATACTTTCTTGCAATTTATAGTTTTACTGTATTGGTATTTACCAGTTCACTGGTTCTGTTGATGACTCTGTTTCTGCTGTGACAAGATCAATCTGCTCTAAAGTTTCTAACATGCAAGCATGTGTCAGGGAAGGCAAGCATCACTGGTAAAAATCGTTTTACAAAGCTGTAGAAAAAAAAAAACCGTACCGAACTGGTACGAAGAGGAAGACACAGGGAGCTGCTGATATAAAACAAGTCTCCAAATTGAGCAATGAAGGAACCGCATTTTGTTTGGCTTTGTTTTCTTCTTTTATTCTTTTCAAGTTTTTAAGCTCAATTGTCCTGAGCACCTTTTCAAATTTTTATTTTTGTAACTCGTGGATACAAATTTTGTAACCGCAATCATCAATGAAATATGTGCACGATCCTTATTTTTCCTCAAAAAAAATTCTGCTATTGCAAAGTTGATTTGGTTGTCAACTATTCTCATTTCATCTAAAAATATAAAAAAAAAAGAAAAAAAGGAAAATTATTAATAACATCATACTTTCACGGAATGTTGGCGTAATCTTGATTCAAGTCATGACTTTTTGGTTCATGATAATGAGCTTGCATGTATATATTTCTTGAACATTTTCTTCATTCTAAAGTGTGTCATATCGCAACTTAATTGTATATTATTTTTTTTCTTATTCTTAAAAAAAAAGTACCAAAAAATATACAATTTAATATACAATTACATTTTCAAATGGTGATCATGTCGAAAGGCTTAGATCGACGATTTAAACTTTTTAAATTCAGATATTGATTCATAGTATGGATTAATGTGCACTATGTATATCATAGCCTCACTCAGAGAACATTGATCTTTCAAATCTAACATGTTAAATCACAAAATCTATAATAAAATAAAACAATAAAGTTCTCAAAAACCCAGTTAATAAAGCTTGGCCCAGTAAATTTGAAGTTGAGCTTCGCATTTAATACCAGCCCATTATAAATTAAGAAGGGCAGAAGAGTTCTAAGAATTTTTTGTTTTGTTTTGAAAGAAGTGGAATTATTGACCGATTTCCATTAAAATGAAACCCTTACAAAGTCAGCTGGTACCAACATACTGGAACCAGGTACAACAACTGGTATTTAGGAAATATCATAACACCAAAACAACAAACATAACAGTACTTGTACCTATTACACCATATCATAACAAAAGCAAGCCAATACATCAAAATATGCAAATCAGACCCTAAAACAGTAGCAAATCATTGAAAAGAGAAAATAAGCACAAAAGTCACTGAATATCTAAGTAATCTCAGAAGACATCATGGAAGTGCTTGTACTGGCATCTTCACCACCTAAACTGATCCCTGCTCCAAGCATAGGGATTGTACCCTGTACTGCCCTCATGGAAATTGCCAGAGTAGTACCTATCAGGTCCTTCCAGTCACAAGGTAATATAAGATTAAGTTGAGAAGTAAGATTAGATTTTTAATTCATAGCCCTAAGAAAAAATATTATATATATATAAAAAAAAAAAAATCAATGAACTACCATATTCTCATACCATATCTTAAGCTAATTGAGAATGAAGATATGGTTCCATTCCATTCCATGCATTGTATCTAAATTCTTTGAATATGATTTCAGCTGTAACTGAGAGTCTTTTAACCTCATGTGACCATGAACTTATCCAATCTTTGTCGTCGTGCCATATTGTCAGCTTTTCAAGCACAGGTGCATTGTTTAGTATGAATTTTGTAAATGCAATCGAACAATCTGATACCATGTTGATTTTATGAATTCTGAGGAGATGAATTTATTGTGCAAAAAACTGTTATGTTTTACAATTTCCTATTCTCTATTTATACTATGGTACCAACGGTTCAATTAATATTACCCTTGGTACCCTACCTATTTACTGTTCACAGTACCGTTTGGTACTTTACTGTTTAGTCCCCTATTCTTGACTTAATCCTAGCCCTCTATTCTTGATCGATGATGATGATCCAATCTGAGATCAATGTTCTATATTTTTAACAGAATCCTAATCAAGTTTAATTAGAACGTTTCGAAGGCAAGAAAACAATCCATATTGCCTACTTTCAAGTTGCTCATAAGCGCTTGAAAGAGATGCAGATGACTCTAGTTGGAACTGCAATTTTTTTAGAATTCAAAGAAAAAGAGGAAGACATAAGCAAAATAAAAACAACAGCACTAATAAAGTACTATATGGTTAAAAAGTTAGAAAAGATAAAAATGTTAAATTTTATACCGACCGATAACGTGAGTTCTTGTAGTTTTGGAGAATTCCGAAATAAGAAAAGTGTAAAAGTCACCTCCGCATCGGATGGTTGTAAAAATATGCGCATATTAGTTAAATTACGAAGTATCATAGGATTCTTCGCCTGTAGAGATCCAACCAAATCATCCTACATAAAAAATGGGACAAAAAAAATAAATGAATCCTCCACAAAATTGTTAAGAAAATTAAATGGTTTAAGAAAATTCATCCTAGCAAATTAATTAATGGCTTCTTACCGAAAATTGATTGTAAAGAGAAAGGTACTGAAGGTGAGATATGGAAGTGAGAGTTTGAATAAGATTGCGTCCAACTACCATTTTTAAGGTCGCAAGCGTCTTAAATAATAAGTCGATAACAATATAAGCTTCCACCAGCTTAGGAGTTTGTAGATACAAATCTCCAAAATAACCCAAAATCGATATCCTTCGAAGGTTAAAGGCATGAATTTTAAGAACACGATAAGAAAATCCATTTAACATGATCGAGTTCTTCCAAGAGAGGGCAACTCGAGATTAGCTTTGTCATGTCAGTCTCGTTGATTTTACAGTGACCATTCAAATGGAGGGATCGTAGTAGCTTAAGGCCGTTAAAATCTTCATGTAGCTAGCTTAATTGCACAATGACTGGTGACATAACATGCATGGGTGCATTGACTTGACCGTTTTCTCTTACATTCCAAGTCTAAAATGAGCTTCCTGATTTGCATTTGTGATAGTTCAAAATCCTCTTCGTCGGGTTTGAATTGGCACCGCTAATTTTTAAAGTATGAACAGAACATTGCCATTGTGAAGATTAAGAACTTTATCAATAAATCTAGTGCTCTTTAAATCCTCTTCATTGGCCGGTGCCATCATTTTACCAGAATCTGAGCCTTTATTGCCAACATCTATCTATATATAAGTCATGAAGTTTAGACCATGCATGTGTGCCTCCAAACTTTTGATAAGATCCACGTTGTCACCGCCTCTTTAACTGGCAAATATTCAAGGAATTTTTCCTTTATGAACTCTGGAAGGTTGTTGATTACATGCATCAAAACTATAATCACATTCTTTTTCAGTATGGGAATTATCCATCGTTGACGAGTTGTAGCTCTTAATTAATTATTGCTCTGCCAACATGGAAGTCATATAAAATGTAAACCTCTACTGCAAATTGAAATGCTTTACTTTTAAACAATTGTAGCCCAGATGCAAGATGCAAGAAACCATCACTCACAAATTTTGTTAATGTTTTTTGTTTTAGGGATCGATGGTGGAGGAAAATTTGAACTACTAATTTGTAAATCAGATTGGGCTTCTATGCAGTATTATCATAATTTATCACATAATATTAGACAGCACAGTTTTTACATGTGACACAATTGACAAGTTAGTAGGGAATGTAAAATTCTAAAGACGAGAAAATATGTAAATTGTGATACGTTCGGACTTCCTGTTACGGTGAGCATTAGACAGTATACACAAATACATATTTCTAATGCAAGAAAACCGAACGTGTCAAACATGAGATATTAACACCACATGAAACATTAATGACACAAAACACAATCCTTATAATGTTCATGTAAGGTCATTCCAATGCTATATTCTTCTAATATGCATCCGTGAGATTAATCGATCCACTATCGTTTTGATCTGTAAAACTGGCCTTATTAATATGTAATCATCACAGTAACCTTCTCAGTAATTATTGTTCCTTACAAATTACTTAGATTAGAGATATTTAGAATTAATTACTTTTATTATTATAGTGCTTGCCAATTCAAGTCCTCAACTATGAATGAACTATCAAGTAATCTGAACTCAAGGAACAAATTGATCAATATCAACTATTTTATGAATCTTCAAAACAAGAGACAACTATTTGGTCTAGGGCACCAACACTGTCATTTGGTTCCTTCAAATGTGTAATTTCACTTAAAGATTATTCAGGCTCGATCTGATCACAGCTTATCTGTATCTTATTTCTTTTTTCTTATGTTTCTCTTTGTTGAAAAAGTACTGGATTACTTCTAATTAAGTTCTAAATTATATGAAACTTTATATAAGCAATATATGTAGTATTCCTTGCTTCTATAAACGAACCGAAAGCTTTAATTTATGTGTTTTGGATACCTTTTCCATAATTAATATTAGCGTGATGATATATATATAGGGATGAGCTATGGTGAGGCGTGGAGTAAAACAAGTTTGTACTCCACGCCATATTTTCATTTTGAAAATTCAAACAACCGATCCGAACCGTTCAACATTTTCTCTATATTGAAATGTGCTTGGAAACCAAATTTTACATTTTTTTGAATTTTTTTACTATTTATTAAGCCACTTTGAAAATCGCTGATCCACTGTGAACAGTAAAAAACAGTAAACCGAACCTACTCAAAATCTGATTTTTTCTTTAAAACGAGAGCGGTTTTAAAAAAAAAACAGTTTATTAATCCGGTTTTACCTTGAACGAACCAAACCGCAGTAGAAGCCGGTTCCGGTTTATTCTAGCCGGACCGTCCGGTCCCGTCCGGTTAACAGTGGTTGGAGGCAATCCGACCCCTGACAATAGCAAGAGTTGACACTTTCCCATCTACAATTACATAATTGATTAATCAGACATGCAAGTTTTAATCAAGAAACTTCAACAATTAACTAACTACAAAATGGTTTATGAACAAATTACAATCAATTGATCAGATTGATCTAAGCCCATCTTTTATTTCTTCTTTTTTCATTACTTCATTTTTTTACAACTCTTATGTACTACTTTTGACACCACCGGTGTCCATGGGCTTGATCTCCGCATTTCTATTTCAAAAAAAATTTAATAATCTTACTCTTTTTGTAAGTTCCAAGGACCAAGTTTGACTTTAAAAGAACTTTTTAAGGATCAATTTGCTGAAAATAAAATTTCAGGAACTATATTAATTTATTCTGGAAAACTTGAGGGACCAAAATTGAATTTTTCCTTGATTAAACCATTCAGCTCTCTTTGCACATTGTATGGCCTTCTCACTCATCACTAGCAACGCTGGCGCAATCGTAACAGTTCGATCTCGCCTCTCCTTGCATCTCCGCCGATCCTTCTGTGCCATCACCGCCACCTCCGCCTCCAGAGATATGGCGAAGGTCGGAGTGGTACAGATGACATCGACTAACGATCTCCAAGCCAATTTTCTGACTTGCTCTCGTCTCGCCAAGGCAATTACATCTCCCTTTTTCTCGTAATCTTTTCATTTGCTTTTTTTTTTGCATCTTATAACCAATTTGTTAACGGTATGTAGTGGTTGGTAGTAGAATAATATTGTTTTTCCTTTTGTTTCACGCTTATTGTTATTTGAGGCTTCCTGACTTGAACTAGAGAATTATTGTTCCGCCTCTTTTTCAAGTTTGATTACCTGATGAAATGAGAGGTTTATGGCATATTTGGTAACAATTTCCAAGGATAATCCTATATTCTTGTTCATGACTTTCAATCTAATTTTTTGGTGCCAACAATATGGTAGATTCCAACAAATTAGGAGTGTCTGGTACCAGAACAGTTAGATGATACCACTTAGAAAATGGACAAGTTTTTTTTATGGTTAGCACTTAGCAATGAACGCCCAGAAAATGGACAGTTGTTGTTGTTTATGATTTTATTTGTCTTGCCTTTTCTAATTGAGTTTTCAAGTATAATGTTTGTTATCTTGGTTTACCTCCTTAAGAGATATAAGTCGAGGCCGGTATCAGTATCAGGTACTACCAAATTCTTGATTGAATCTGATATGTATCCCAACTTGTAGGAGGCTGCTGCAGACGGGGTAAAGCTGCTCTGTTTTCCAGAGAGCTTTTCGTTCATAGGTGCAAGATTTGGAGAATCTATTAAGATAGCGGAACCTTTAAATGGGCCCACTATGCAGAGATACTGCTCCCTTGCAAGGTACCAAATAAAGTTACTACTATCCTTCACTGGTTCCGATTGATAAAATTGATAAAATTTAGTCCTAAAACTTGTTGGCAGACAAGTTATTTTGATTCTGTACTGATGCATCACCTCATGAAGTCAATTTTATATGGGTCAGTTGACATTCCAAAACAACGGAGTGCAGTTGAATGTATACGGATAACCTTTGGTTCATTTTTCTATTGTAATCTAAAGTGAAAACTATTAGGCTATTTCTGGGCTTATTAGTACCAACATGGGTCAGTTAAGGGTCAACTGTCACAAATCAACATCCTTTTTTTCGACAACGCCAGCGGATATAACATGACCTGAAATGTTAGCTTGCCTGGCCGGTCATAAATGGGTAAGTTCAGGTCTACAATTGCCATCACATATGCATGTCGAGGTTGGTACTGATTGGTACACTTCACCTTGGAAACTGACAAGATACCAGTCAGTGTTATGTTTCATTTTATAATTCTGCACAATTATTCAATTTTTTATTTCATCTGATTCCACATAAGCACTTTATTGTTTTTGGTTATTATAATGGCAGAGAAGCAAATATTTGGTTGTCGCTTGGAGGTTTTCAAGAGAAGGGACCTGATGATGCACATATATGCAATACCCATGTTTTGGTTGATAATTCTGGGAAGATAAGAAGTTCTTACCAAAAAATACATTTGTAAGTGTTTTTTCTAAGAATATTGGTTTCCAGATTTCAACTTTATTGAACTTTTAACATGTGATAATTTGAATTAATTTTCTTTTTTCAAATTTTGTTTGGAAGGTTTGATGTGGATGTCCCTGGAAACATGGTATACAAGGAGAGTAGTTTCACCACCCCAGGGTCTTACTTAATTAACTTTATTTGAAATGAGAGTATTTTCTACAAATTTTACCCATAGAAGCTCTTTCATGCATGCTAAATATCATCCATATGGTGCATTCAGTAATCACATCAAGGATCTCTATTTAGGTTTTTGTACTGGTTTAGTCAGGGGTTGTACGCTCACAATTAGGATTAAGGCTAGTTGGGTTACATCAAGGATAATTGATAATACAGTTGTAGGCTAATTTATTTGAATTGGCATTGTTGAAGCTTGAAATTACATAGTTGGGTTAGATTTTAGGGTTTAGGGTTTAGGGGGATCAGTGAGAGTACCAATCAGATCCCATGGTAGTATTCTGTACCAACCAGCAATGAAAACCTCAATCCATTCTCATTTATTTATAATTTTAATGAACTTGTTTTGTATAGGTACTGTTGCGGTGGCAGAGGATAGCCCAATTGGAAGGCTAGGATTAACAGTTTGTTATGATCTACGATTTCCAGAGCTCTATCAGATGCTAAGATTTCACCACCAAGCCCAGGTATATTTTTTCTAATAATTTATCTTTTTCCATATCTCCAAATTTCCCGTGTCACAAGTACTAACTTTTTTTTCAACAATATATTATCAAAAAGGTTATACTAGTACCATCAGCTTTCACAAAAGTAACTGGAGAGGCACACTGGGAGATATTGTTGCGTGCTCGTGCAATTGAGACCCAATGCTATGTAATTGAATTATTTTTTTTCATTTCTGGGCTTGCAATTGTTAATTTCTTGTTCTTCCTACTTTAGTATACAAGTTGTAAATAATC
The DNA here is from genome assembly GCA_011114355.1 of Carex littledalei. Classification (NCBI taxonomy): domain Eukaryota; kingdom Viridiplantae; phylum Streptophyta; class Magnoliopsida; order Poales; family Cyperaceae; genus Carex; species Carex littledalei. The sequence goes on along the minus strand of CM022085.1, from coordinate 15,095,146 downwards.
AATGGTTATATATAGGTAATAGCTGCAGCACAAGCAGGTAAACACAATGAGAAAAGAGAAAGCTATGGTGATTCAATAATTATCGACCCGTGGGGAACTGTTATTGCTCGATTACCAGGTTTTCAAATCTACTCGGCACTTTTTCTTATTTGATTTTTGTGTCATGTGTTTTTCTGTGAATAAGAAATTGAAAGTTGCCACTATCCCATCATGTTGCCAGATCGATTATGCACGGGATTTGCTGTGGCAGAGATTGATCTATCAAAGATTGATACTGTGAGAACTAAGATGCCTATTTCCATGGTAACTGCTATTATATGTTTTTGTTTTGCATTTTGCATTTTGGAAGACATTATTTCCTATAAGTCCTGCAAATATCGAACTATTTATAGTTCAGTCCTTGCATAATATGGTCCTTCTGTTAGTTATGTTTTTATTAACCCCATTGATAGTGGCCATGCCATTCTTGTGCAGATTCTTTTCTCAATTACTATATCTAAAGTGAGGCTCTTTTTTTTTTTTGTTTGCAGCACCGGGTGCTTGATAGTTGCTGGAAATCATCATCCCTCTGACATGTCAAAATTGTTCCTTTAACTAGATTTGTGACTACTGATCAAGCATGCGTGTCCAATGTGAGAAAAAGAAACATGCTGAATGTTTCATGTGTATTTTGTTGGAGGAGAAATAAAAATAAGTGATTACCCTGTTATTTGTGTCAATGCGTGATGATTTCTTGGTCATTTGAGTTGGTAATCAACTTAAATTTGATGTGTAAATCAGCTCCTTTGATGTTCTTATTTTCAATATATGCAAAATGAACTAGTATCGGAATATCTCAAGTCCCTCGACCCCAGTCGACATAAAATAAGTTCAAGAAGAAGAGAGAGAGAAACAACAATATCATAGTAAACATTAAAACATTTAATTTGAAAGGCCCATTAACTAATTTGGGTTTTGTTAAGCCGGGCCTAACAGGTAGGTTTTGTTAAGCCGGGCCTAACATGTATCTCGGATGCAACTACTAACTAGGGAGTTTGTAGGTTCATGCATGTTAGATGATATTTTGATCAAATACATGTTAGATGACTATCTCTCTATCATCATCACCATCATTAACATCTCATTTGTAGACTCTTTCATACAATTCAACTTATAGTCAGCCGCATTATTGTTTCTTCTTCTCTTTTTAATTTTTAAGTCTATTATAATTTATTCTTTCTTATCTTTTTTTGCAAATGCATCATATTTATTTTCAATTTACATTGAACATGTATTAGTAAATACTTGTTACTTTTTAGTTCTTAATTTTTTCACACCTCTTTCTGATAGTTATTAATACTATAGACTGTATATATATACTTACACTAAAATTATATTTACAAAGGAATATAAAAATTTTTACCCTTAGCGCTAGAAATAATTTATAATAATTTATATGTACGTACTATATAGATCATGTATTTATTTACAGATATGAAGGGTGATGAAGTGAGTAATGATCTTTCGTCAATGGAGGCTTATTCATACTCACAACCTACCTAGCTAACACCTCCTGCCAGAAATCGTTCGCAAACTAATTCAAGAATGATTATTGGCATTCAAGTATTGAATTAGTTTTTGAATGATTTCGGGCATGGATGTTGGGTATAAACACTTTATGAATGATTAAGGGAGAATGATTTCATCTATTTCCACATAAGCACTTTATTTATTTTTTGCAATTTTGGTTAATATAATGGCAGAGAAACAAATATTTGGTTGTCGCTTGGAGGTTTTCAAGAGAAGGTACTTGATGATGCACATATATGCAATACCCTTGTATAAGTTGATAATTCTGGAAATATAAGAATTAAGTTCTTACCAAAAAATACATTTGTAAGTGTTTTTTTCTAAGAATATTGGTTTCCAGATTTCAATTTTATTGAACTTTTAACATGTGATAATTTGGATTAATTTTCTTATTAATATTTTGTTTGGAAGGTTTGATGTCGATGTCTCTGGAAACATGATATACAAGGAGAGTAGTTTCACCGCACCAGGGTTTTAACTTTTATCTTACTTAATTAACTTTATTTGAAATTATAGTATTTTCTTCAAATTTTTACCTGTAGAACGGTAGAAGCTCGTTCATGCATTCTAAATATCATCCATATGGTCAGTAATCACATGAAAGATCTCTATTTAGGTTTTGGTACCGGTTTAGTCATGTGTATGTACGCTCACAATTAGGATTAAGGCTAATCGGGTTACATAAAGGACAATTGAGAATACAGTTCTAGGCTACTCGGGTCACAATCAGTGAGTATTCTGTACCAGCCAGAAACAAAAACCTCTATTCTGTACCAGCCAGAAATTGTTAGTGACCTAATAGCTAGTCCATGCATGTTAGATGACTTTTTAATTGATTGAATGTTAGATATCATGCATGCATGTTAGATGACTTTCTCTATATAAGCTCTCTATTATTTCCACTATCATTATCATTTTCATTCGTGAACTCTTTCCATAAAATTCATACAAAGTCATGGCGCGCGCATTATTGGTTCTTTTTTAATCGGTTTGTCTATTATAATTGATGCTTTCTTATTTTTGCAAATGCATCAAATTTATTTTCTATTTAGTTTTTTGTTCTTAATTTTTTCACACCTCTTTCCGATTGTTTTTAAGAATATAATCACACTAATTTAAGTGTGTGTGTGTGTGTACCGACATGAAACCTTACACTAAAATTATATATACAATGGAATATAATACAAATACTCTTTTGCATAATTGATCATAATTTGATGAATTTTTTTTTGTCATTTATTTTTTAACAATACTATATGTTTAACAGTTTTCTCCTATAGTAAAATATGTAAGTTTTTTGTCGGAACCTATGCACATACTATGTAGATCATGTATTTATTTACGGATATCAAGGATGATGAAGTCAGTAATGATCTTTCACAGATGGAGGCTTATTCGTACTCACAACCTACCTAACACCTCATGCCAGAAATTGTTCGCAACATAATTCAAGAATGATTTTTGGCATGGTCGTGTTCGGTAGGGTTTGGGTATGGATCGATGTGTTCAATTAGGCTGCGAATGATTAAGTGAGAATGCTTTTTGGCATGGAGATGTTGAGTAGGTGTTGGGTAAGCTAGAAATGAAAACCTCTATTCATTCTCATTTATTTACAATTTGATGAACTTGTTTTGTATAAGCACTGTTGCAGTGGTAGAGGATAGCCCAATCAAAAGGCTAGGATTAACAGTTTGTTATAATCTACGATTTCCTGAGCACTCTCAGATCCAAAGATTTCACCACCAAGCTCAGGTATATTTTTTCTAATAATTTATCTATTTCCATTTCTCCAAATTTTCCTGTGTCATTAGTATTAAAACGATTATATTTGTGAAAAAGGTTTTACTGGTACCATCAGCCTTCACAAAAGTAACTGGAGAGGCACACAGGGAGATACTATTGTGTGGTCGTGCAATTGAGAAAAGAGAAAGCTATGGTGATTCAATAATTTTACTGACCCTTGATTAAGGTTTTCAAATTTACTCTGTACTTTTTCTTATTTGTTCTTTGTGTCATGTGCTTTTCTGTAATTAAGAATTTAAAAGTTACCAGTATCCCATTATTGGTGCCAGATCGGTTATGCACGGGATTCGCTGTGGCAGAGATTGATCTATCAAAGATGGATAGTGTGAGAACTAGGATTCCTATTTCATTGTAACTGCTATTATATCTATCATTTTCTTGCATTTTGGAAGGCATTATCTCCTACAAGTCCAGCAAATATCAAACTATTTATAGTTCAGTCCTTGCATTACATGGTCCTTTTGTTTGTAATGCTATGTTTAGTGGCCATGCCATTGTAATGCAGATTCTTTGTTTTGTCTTTCTGGAACTAAATTGCAGAGTGTCTGATATATTAGGACGAACGTGCAATTTTTAATTACTATTTCTAAAAGGTAGGAAAAGAATACATGCTAATTATTTCATGTGTATTTTGTTGGAGGAGAAATAAAATAAGTAATTACTCTGTTATTTGTGTCAATGTCGTGATGATTTGTGGTCATTGGAGTTGATAATCAACTTAAATTTGATGTGTAAAATCAGCTCCTTGATGTTCTTATTTTCAAAATATGCAAAATGAACCAGGTGGTGGGTACTACCAAAATTGGGTTTTTTCTTAATTTGGGCCTAACATGTACCAAGTGGTGGGTACTACTATTGTTTATCTAGAAGTTGCAAGGCACAATATATGTTTTCTAAATTTTTAAGCCTACACATTCCACCAATAATTCTCAAAGAGAGAAAGAGATTGTTATACATAAACTATTGTCTCTTCCTTGGCAAAATGATCTCAATGTGTTTAATTCTACCCAAAAATGTTATTCTTCATTTTTCGAATTTTCCTTTTTAAAGAAACGAGTACAAGCGTGAAACTCAAAATTCGCCCCTTTAATTTATTTTTTCTCTCTTACAATTGGTTTGGAGATAGCTAAGAGATGAAATGGGGAGACAGTTAGCAGCCTTAAAAAATAAATAGAAGATAGCAAGGTATGAGTATGAACATGTGCAGGTGTTCTTAGTCACCTCTTTAAAAACAAAACCCCGACCTTTTCAGATAAACAAAACAAATAAAACCAACTTGTGCGATAATCTCCAACTCCAGCGATCTCCAAATAGAAGATTAGGTAGGCTTCAGCTTTCAATAATCATTCGTCGAATCTAGGCTTGCTATATGCGTCCTTCAGTTTTGTTATACCTCTCCATTTTGTCCCTTTTAGAGACTACAATGTTTTGGAAACATTTGCCAGAAATCTATTATATATATTTATATATATATTTTTAAATGAGATCTATTCAAGGGTTACATTTGTCTGTTCTAGTAACAGAACAACTGGTGAAATAACTACGTTGACAGAAACCTTTACAAATCAGCCAATCAGATTTTAGCGATATATGAATCTTTAGTTGAAAAAAAAGAAAGAAAACAAAAAAGAAAGAAGAAAGGGAATCACGGAGCACTAATGAGGATGCAAGTTGGGCTGCTGAAACAATTAATTATTTATCTATTTACAAAAGTTTGAAAACCAACAGACAAATTAAAAACTATTTGAAGAACAAGTTGGAGGCTTGAAAAAACGTAAGCCGTGACGCACTCGCCATTTGTGCGCCATATAATTAATATTTAATATAGCAACCATCATTATTCATTAATTCATTAATTCATTATTCATTACCCCAAGCCCCGACATTTTTATTAATATCCAAAGTTTAATACAAATTATTAATTATGCCCAGAATCGGACCCATTATCGAAAAATACCCAAGCCGGCCATTTTCTGGCCGGCTTGGTACCTTTTTTTTTTTTTTTTTAAAACCGCATTATAGGTGATTTAAACTTTTTTTAGGTGATTTCTATTAGAGTCAAATATTTCATTTCTGAGTTTCGTACAAAATAATAAAGTACACACAAATTGCAAATAAAGTCCACACACTTTTTACAACATGCATACAAATCACATATTATTGCTACGTCTAAAATTTAATCCCCGAAGTAAACCACTTGCGAAAGATGCCCTACGAGATGGTCTACCAGATGGCTCTGGTTGCTCACTAGATGGGCCGGCCTGGGCTCCAGATGGCGCTGCTTGGCTTGTAGATGGGCCGGCCTGGGCTCCAGATGGCCCTGCTTGGCTTGTAGATGCTCTTGTTGTGCGTATAGTAGTGGACCTCCTCGGTTGGACAGATGGCTCCCCTTGCATCCCAACCGCCTCTCCTCCTATGGCAACCGCCTCTCCCATTGCTTCGGCATACATAGCAGTTGCATCTAAACGGCTCGTAGCTGTGCTACGCCGTGACCCTCCGGACCCACTTCCCGACGCCATTACTCGCTCATTTTCTGCCGCATTTGCTGCGTTTCTTGCCTCTGCATTTGCATGTGTTACTTAGTAAGTTGGTATAAATTGAAAAGAAAAATAATTTTGGATGAATGTTACATACCTCTTCGTTGCCTATCGGAAGTGGAACGGCGAGCCTGATGCCCCCTTCGTCTACCTTCCATTTCATCCATCGTCATTACATGACGGGTGTGTTTTCGCCTCCCCTTCCTAATCCAACCACTACTCGGAAGGATTCTGTCTCCAGGATTAGGAGGCCAGTCTCCCATATTGCCAATTGGAATGAACACATGGTTCCAAGTACTCACAAGATAGGGTGTTTTATACCAGTCTGCAACAAAGTCGTCCTCTTGCCATTTTCGGTCACGGCAAACAGCTAAGACATGAGCGCACGGAATAGAAGTTAATTGGATACCTCTGCAAGTGCATTCCATTTGTCTGTCGGGACCACGCGTCACAATATACATGAACTCCCTGTGAGTGGGTTCCATGTTGCCCATGTCGCTACGGGTGCAAGGAACGTACTCATTTGGGGATGAAACTTGGTACTGACCTTGGCCCTGCGTGTAACGCACCAACCGCATTTTTCCAGCTTTCTCCCAACGTTTTCTGATATTCTGCAAAACCCGGTCAGACAGAACCTGTCCCTTGTCTTGTAGAACGTATCCTCCACTATGGCACAAACAGGCAATCTACGACTCGTTCGGAAGACATTGTTGAGCGACTCGGAGCCGTTTGTTGTCATGATACCAAACCGGTATCCTCCGTCACAGGTTTGGAAAATTTTCTCATAATTGGACGGCTCCATCACATCATTAGGACGTACTTTGCCCACTCTCTTTAAATACGCATTACACTGCGGATTTAGCTGCACAAAAACAAAGGGGTGTTATTTCATTTTCATAAAATTCTTATAAGATAATTAAACGAAATGTTATAAGTTAGACATACATGAGCAAACTCTTCGAACATCTCTTTCAATCTTCTCGGCTTCTTCTTCTTTGCTCCTTCCTTGAACCTCCATCCGTACCACTTGTCTTTTCCACAGTTCTGGACCAGGTTGTCAGCAACATGCTGCATACAATACATGTGCACAAAAAGCTGGGAGGCCATCCGTATTCAGCTGTCAGTGCAGATTTGATCCCCTTGTGCTGGTCCGATATGACACATACAAATTTACACGGGCCGAGCACTTCATTCCTCAACCACTGCAAGAAAAAACCCCAATTCTCAGTATCCTCCTGTCGCACAATTGCAAATGCAATAGGCAACAATTGGTTCTCGGCATCGTAGCCGCAAGCTATCAAAAGCCTCCCCTCATATCGCCTAGACAAGAAGCAGGCATCGATGCTGATCACTGGTCTCAGGTACTGGAACGCTGCAATGCATGGACCAAACGCCCAGGCTACGGCTCTGAACTGGGCAACACCTGGCATGATTAGTCCTGTTTCCTTATTCTGTACCGGGCTGGTCAGAAATTGGTGGGTCGAGCCGGGATTGTTGTGGCAAATTGCAAGCAACAGTGGTCTCAGCAAGCTGTATGAAATCTCCCAACTCCCAAATTGTCGGGCTATTGCCAGCTCACGGCCCCTCCACAGTCGGTTGTATTTAGGTGTCACATTGTTATACACAGCCAAAACAATGTCTGCCACCGTCTGGATGCTCATACACGGGTCTTTTTTAATGTTGTTCTCAATGACATCGGTAATGAGTGATGCCGTCAGACATTCGTGGTCGTCCCTCGTACTCTCAGTCCTATATGTGTGAGGCATGTCTTGCTTAGTTATAACCCATGCGTCTCCACATCCCGTCGGCTTTGCCCTAAGCTCGTAACGGCAATTATTGTCCTTGCACACCAGAGTAACCCGATCCCTGTCACTTTTCCAAGATCTGAACTCCTGATTCTTAGTTATATGGTGCTCTCTGATCTTCTTCATTAGGTCTTCTTTGCTTTTAAAATATTGGTTTGCAGCCAGGTCACCTTTGTACTCAATCCGTTGCCCATAATAACCAATATCTGCTTCTCTAAACTCAGAAACATCATTGAGGTCTGGGAACGGGTGCGTATCAGTCCGGCCACTAAGCGGCCCCCCCTCATCAGTACGACCCATGTGCCTTTCAGCTGTTTCAACCGGCCCGTCTTCATCGCAACCTTCCATGTGATCTGAATCTCCCCACATTTCTCCCTTAAATTCATCCCCGCTCCTCAGATCGTCCTTCGGTATTTCATTAATATCTTCAAAGTCCGGGCAGCTTGCATCGTCTACTGGTGCAGGTCTGGGGTAAGGTGATACTGGAGGTAACGGTAAATGAGCCACATTTACGGATCTAGGTGGGGTTGAAACTGAGTGTCTTGGTCTGCCTCGATTGTGTCTAGGTGGGGATGCAACTGAGTGTCTTCGTTGAGGTGCTGGTGGAGTGACATAGTTGTAGGGTTCTGGGTCAGGTTCGTTGAGGGGTAAGGTGGAGTCACGTCTGTAGGTTTCTGGTTGTGGGGTATAATGTGGTGCCGCTGATCCAGAGCCCGAACTTCCAACCCCGGGCTCTACCGGAACTCTTCTAGCAAATATTTCTATTAGATAATTACCCTGGGATCTCAAATGACCAAACATGCCTCTCCACATACTCTCATCTACCAGTTTTGCAACCATCCATTTTCCGCTTGAGGGATGGCAATATCGGGTTGCCAATTCTAGGTCCCACCTTTCTGGGTTGTAACCGGTGTGTGTGTAAACTATGGATTTCAGGTCTAAAAGTGAGATGTCATATGAAATCATTAATGAATGAGCTGCATCTTTGTTGTAATAAGCCCCTTGTGCACTATTAAGCATCTTCCCACCATAGAAAAGTGAAATAAAGGCCATGGTAAACAAACTACATTTTAGAAAATGGTAAACAATTGTCAGGTTACTAAATGGTAAACAATTGTCAGGTAACTAAATAGTAAACAATTGTCAGGTAACTAAATAGTAAACAATTGACTGGTTACTACTTCTTTTTGGGTTTAGGGTATAGGGTTATAGGGTTTAGGGTTATAGGGTTTAGGGTTTAGGGTTAGGGTTTAGGGTTTAGGGTTATGGGTTATAGGGTTATAGGGTTTAGGGTTTAGGGTTATAGGGTTATAGGGTTTAGGGTTTATTATTAAATTTTTTAATAATATAATTAATTATTCTATAAAATAAAACATAATAATAAAAAAAAATAAAAAAAAAAAAAAAAAAATTTACCTCAACAGTGATTAGCGAGCTGCCTCGGGCTGTGTGCCTTCATCTGAAGGGAGGGGTGCCTTTTATAGAGTTTTTGCGGTTTTTAAAAAAAACAAAAAAAGGTACCAAGCCGGCCAGAAAATGGCCGGCTTAGGGAGGGAGTAAGCCGGCCATTTTCTGGCCGGTTTGGTATTTTTCGATAATGGGTCCGATTCTGGACATAATTAATAATTTGTATTAAACTTTGGATATTAATAAAAATGTCGGCCCCAAGCCAGGCTATCCTGCGAAACAAACCTTAAATTATACAATCTAATAGAAGAGAGAGAAAAAGACGGGTGCCACTGCCCTGTATCCTCTGCAATTTCCCTCTATTTGGACTCATTTACAATTCTAATATCTCCAATTTAAATTATGAAAAATGTGTAATGTATAAAAAAAAAGTATGTTACTGTTACTGCATTGGATTTAGAATTGCAGGTGTGCGCAATTGTGGGATAATTGCAGAGTAATTGACCGAGAAATTGGGGTCAACTGCAGGTAGAATAAGGTTTAATTAACGTGTAATTGACATTAGGAAATATTAATCAAACTTTTACGGAAAATAAGGAACTGGTAGAGAGTTGCTTATACTTGGCACCTAATTAAGGGAAGGCTAAGAGATGGCGACACGCTATAAAAAACAGAGGAATCTATGTTTGTATGGTCCCCAAAATTAGATCAAAGGTTATCTCAATCTTACCAACTACAGTAACTTATTGGCACCAGAGAAAAGTACAATCTATTTATTTGCCATTTGCTTCGTTGGAAAAAACAAAGATCGGATCTTATGCGCTATTATTTAAGACAAGAGGAAACCATGTCTTCTTCTTTTCTTTTCTTTAAAAAAAAATAGAGAAATGTTCTAACATTACCGTGATAATTACCATCCTCTATCACGGATTCAACATTTGGAGAGATCTGTTTTTTCATATAACACAAACTCTAATTAATGTCTTTGAATCATTGTACATATAACACAAACTCCTTACTATTAATCTTTCCAGTTTAGCGCTACTATTTTGTTAACATCTAATCAAATATTTGCTTCTATATTTTGAATTCTAAAAAACCAGTATTAATTTTTCCATATATCCAAAAAAAAATTTGGTTACCACCCAATTAAATCCAAATTAAATCAATACCACCCAAATCAATTTGTTTCCATTGATACCACCCACGCGGACTGGGTGAGACGCACCAAATCCATTTGGCGCGCACTCTGAGGAAGGAGACCATTTGGTGCTCTAACTGGGGGCGTGCACCAAGTGGTACTTAAATTCGGCATAGCTTGTTCAGAGTGAATCCATATCCTCGACGGTACCGTAAAAGATTCCCTTTTACAATTAGCTATTTACGGTTTGAGATTAACTCTCAGCCGGTTTGGGATTCGGGCTGACTGAGGGGGCAGTATTATTGGGCTTTGAGATTCGTGCCAAGTTAAAAAGAACGGTCCAGATCAAGTAATTGTAAAAGATTCCCTTTTACGGTACCGTCGGTGATATGAATTCGTTCAGAGTCCTCTTCACCATAATTTTTTTTTTTTTAATAAAGGTTAGAGGTCAAGCCACCCAACTATTTAATATCTACAAATAATTTCTCTATCAGAATTTCATACATGCGATCTCTCACACGGATGCCTTTACCACTGTACCAAAAATCTGGTTCACCTCTTCACTATAATTTTTTTAGTTTTAATCTCCTTTGTGATTAGTATTTTCACTAGTTCAAGAATAACCAAATCCTCCGTAGCTAACCTAAAATTGTATTCATTGAACTTGAATCCTAATTCATACAATATTAATGTTAAAGATGACTGCAGCAACAGTATCAGTATCTCTTTTTTGAAAATATGATTATTGCTAACTCTGGCACCATTTTAATTATCGCGTTAATGTCAGTTGTTTAACCATTTTTGTTTCGTTATACTTCAATTGTATACTTGTTGATAGATCTGACCTTGCTAATATATTTTAACGATTAGCCGATAATAATATAGGATTATCATCACGTTCTTTATCATCTTACTCGTGCATTATTGTGCAAAATATTGATTTGATTTGATTTGAAGAAGCAAACACACATTAATTATTTTTCTTTCTTAGGCTGTACTAGTCAAACTCATGATTCATGCATGAGTTTGTTCAAAACAAAAAATATTTATGGATAGGAATCAAGAACAGTTAGTAGTCAACTCATGGCACAAACCCTAAACCCAATTTGCATGAAAACAAGTACACGAAAAAGGGAAACTCATTTATTTGATCTTTGCATCGTAAATTGAATGTGAGAACATATGAAGAGAACTCATATGAGACATCATAATACGCTTTATTATTATTATTTTCTATTTTGAAAGAAGCCCTTAATTAGGCAAAACATTATGTGGAAGAAACATATAAACGCTAGTAGTATTAGGATCATAGAAAGAAATTGCATGAAAAATTCACCAAACCACTCGTTACAAGCTATAAAAAAATTAATCCCTAAGATGTACAAAAAGGAGGACAAAAAAAAAAGAGATTAATAAGCCACCCCAGGAATTTCTTCGCACACAAATTAATCCTACCCCCTGATTTAAGACCATCTATGTTTGGTACCACTCCGGGCACCACACAACATAAATTTAAAGCAATTTTGCAATTCAGTCCTTGAAGTTATAAAAACTGGAAGAAGAGGCGGCCGGCAGGTTGAAAAAGAGGGGCATAGAAGAAGTGGAGGGGGCATTAGAGAATCGTGATGATGCTGCAGAGTGTGCTTGGGGGACATTTTGGGTGTTTCTATTATCCATTCCAATTCTTATTCCATTTTCAATTTTGCTTGCCTGCGCCGGCGGCCTTATAACCCAGCTCGGGACACACTGTACTCCTGTTTCGGTTTCGGGCCTCTTCTCTCTTCCTCCTTTCTGCATTGCACAAACATACTTTTTTTTTTAACAGTATCAATTGACCGTATTTAATTATATTACATTGTCCCTTAATTGCTTAATTGGATGTTTAAACACGAAGATACAGCCTACTTACATTAAATTACTCACATTTGTTATTGGACCCAGTTGATGATTACTGCTATTATGACCAGAATATCGCAATTTGTGCACACACAAAAGCATATTAAGAGAAAGGTTGACCAAGAAACTCCAGGCATTTAGATTTATTCCAGGTCAAAGTTTCCTTTACATTATTGCACGCAAAGTTTCCAACTAAAATAAACTAGTATTTCAAAATTAACAAGCAAAAGGCTGACAATGCTACAACCATCTAACAAGTAGCAGACAAAAAGCTATTGCCATCCTATCCAAAAATTTAGCTATTACTGATACCACACATTCAATGTGAATACCGACTTCTATATTTAATTTTGAAAAATGATTTTCAAACTAGGAGTCAAGCAAAAATTAGCTTTACTAAAGATGGAATTAAGTTAAATTAAAGATCTTTAAGAGCAAATGTCAATCTCAGGGCCATATTAAACATAAAAGCAGAGACATTACACATACAGCATTGCTATTCTATATTGAGAAATAAATGTAGCAGAAACTGTAAATTACTCATATAATTGAATTCTCGTACATATTGTTATCTAGAAATGAAACAGTTTTAAAAAAATATATTACCTCATTAGTTGACAAAAATGTGGGAGATGAAATATTCCATGCATGGTTAGCCAATTGTGAAGAGGGGTCATCATCCTGAAAATAAAAAATAATTAACTATTATATTGACTAATTAGCAAACGAGACAAAACGGCAATAAACAAAATTTTAAAACAGTTAAGAGAAATCATCAGAAGGAATCTCCGACAGAAAGGATATCTTCATTGGAAGATTTCAAATATACAAAATAGTAAGGCCTTTCGAAACCAATTAAGTAAACAAAACATTTCAACTCTTAGCTTTCCTTCTCAATTTTCAAACACATAATGACCAAGTGCGCAACTCAATGTCATTTGCACTTCTCGAATCTTAAGATTCCAATTTTCATTGGAAAATTTTTCTTCTTTACAAAGAGTATTTATAAGAAGTCAACCTTGGATCCATGCTGAAGTTGACTGCCCGTTAAATTTTGATCCATCTTTGGGCTCCCAGTATTTGGTTGAGATATGCTCAAGCTCAAATCTACTTCAGTACCTATAACAATTATGTCCATGAATGTCATTTATAGAAGCTAGAAACTTTCTCAAAACATGAAAAAGTTGTTCATGTGTATACAGCCCCAAAAATATTACAATCAATCAAACAAAAAATAGACGATTATATAGTGTATGACAAAATGATGACTTTATGAGGGTTTATTTAGAGGAATTCAACATCTATTTTTTCTCATAAACAAACTTAATACCTTCGCCGTCATTTTCTCCGATCATCTCTCCTTCATAAGTGCTAGGCTCAAAGTTAGTAACAGCCTCTCTGCCGTTGCACTTTATTGCCGCTTTGTCATAAGCCCTATTTTTGAAACCCAAAAGAAAGCAAAAAAGGAAATTCAAGTCGGAAAAGCGCCTTTTAAAAATTTTAAAATTAAAATAAGAAGAAAAAAAGTGTCTTCAAATCAGTGCTCTGTGCACAACCTTGCTGCTTCTACTTCACTGTCGAATAGCCCGAGATATATGTACCTGCACCATACCATTATGTTCTCGGTTGGTAAAAGACTTGTTTCGCCAATTTTGATTCTCACGTTTGAAAAGTCCCTTGGTTTATTTAATTTAAAATTAGACCCAATTTAAAAATCCCAAGACACTATCAACACAAAAGGACATAAGGCAAAGAGTACAATACAATATTTTGCAGCAAGGCCAATACAATACAATACAATACAATACAATACAATACTCACAATAATTTAAGGAAATTAGGAATTTATCCACCCCCCCTCCCCTCCCAAAAATGAAGTATACATGAACCCATATTAATCCCACTACAGTGAGACTTTGACAAGGAAACACCAAATCCTTGTATATCCAACAGATTTTTCAACTGAGAACCATTTAAGCAGGACTCCAAGTAACATAAAAAATAAGTTACTAATGTACAACTAGATTAACAAATTGAGAAATTGAGAAATTGAGAAAATTTGAAATGGAAAAGCATACGCACTTTTTGCCGAGAAATTGACCCATACGAGCCTCCCAGCGGCCACACTTGTGGAGTGTAACTCCTCTGTACTTTGAGCTACCTCTTGAGAATCCTGTGCTCTGCCGGCGTAACGCGTGCACAAACTCTTCCTTTGACAGATTCTTCATCTATTAAACACAAATTTTGAACTTCATATCAATCTACTTGTACCTGATTGATGCACTTCACTATGAGAAACATTAATTGAAACATTTTCATTAATTATGAGTATATGCAATCTCAATTGTACCTGTTTCATATCTTCCTCATAATCACTCAGATTGAAATTGATGTCAGCATCGACCCCGCGAAATTTAATTGCCGCTCTATCATACGCTCTGCAATTAAATATTTCAGTATATTAACTTTTCCTGTCTGATTTGGGATAATTAAGAGGGTTATTGTATTTCTGTAGGAATAAATAATTTAGCTCTAACCTTGCGGCAGCATGTGCAGTATCAAATCCACCTGTTACACGAGGAAAGAAAAGTGGATAAGGTCAATATCAAATTTAACATCTCAGAAATTGAAAACAACAAAAGAGGAAAAATCAAAAGCCTCTTAACTTAAGCACTTACCCAAATAAACTTGCTTCCCACAGTCCCTAGAAACCAAAAAAGAAATGACACATATTAGCTCACCAAAAAAAATAATGAAAACTCAAGCCATATAAATAATAATTCAATCAGAATTCAGAAATAAGAAATAGAAAAAGGGAACTAACCAAATATGGGACTCCCATCTACCGGTTCGCCGGTAAAAGGTAACACCTCGGTACTGAGAGCTTCTGGACCGTGGGCCCCGCCTACTCTTCTTCACTTGTGGCTGCTGATTTTGTTGCTGTTGCTGTTGCTGTAACTGTTGTTGCTGTAACTGCTGTTGCTGTAACTGCTGTTGCTGTTGCTGGACCTGCTGTTGCTGCAACTGGAGTTGCTGCTGGAACGCTCTAAGATCCTGCGGGAAGAACCCAGCCCACTGCGCACTGGGCCCCACATGAGAATTCACACTCACATTCACGTTAGACGAGGAAGAACAATCGGTGGGCAGAGGAAACAGCGGCCTCGTGTACACTGTAGCCTCCAGTTCTTCTCTTTCCTCTTTTCCTACATCGTTTAATATGCTGAACCGGAACGGGGTGGATGTACTATGACCAGCACGCTTATCGGGTATTGGACCCGAACTCGAATTCTCTTCAGCGGGGCCCAGAAATGATGATCCATCGCCATTGAGTATCGAAGAATCAGACGTACCTGAGTTGCCCGTGCTTTCTCCTAACGGGTCCGGGTATTGACCCGGATTTTGTGTTCTTCCCGGATGGAAATCCGCTAGGTTGAGATTCAACATCTCAAATCTCTCAGTGCTATTCACTCTCTTACTGCTCTAATGCTCTGCTCTGCTCTTTGGGAAAAAAAAAAAAATGATATTGCTCAACGGAACGGATTACACTATTTCAAGAAAAAGAGCCAGAGCAAGTAGAGATAGAAGCATGATAAAGCGGAATCGTTCTTTCGGAACATCTGTGGCCTTATTTCAATCTACTTCCCTGATTATCATTCCCACGCCAATCTCTTCTCTGAGAAATTAGAAATTAGAAATTAGAAATTAGAGAAGTTGGGGACTGATCCGAGAAGTGGGAAAAGTAGAGAGAAGAAGAAGAAGAGAGGAAGATGTAGGAACGGGAAGAGAGAATAAAGGGATTATAAATAGAAAAAGCGAGATGATGACCGGTGATAACCGGTTAACCTTAAAAGTTGCTCCAAAGAGGGGAGAAGAGATTTAGTTTTTGTGGGTTATTAACTTAACTTATTATAGTATTGAATTATTTATTGATAGGCTTAGCTTTGTACGAAACTACGAACTACGAAGAGGGAAAAATATCTCAACGGGTCGGGGAGGGACTGAGGATCAGTTCCTCTCCAGTTGCATAGTATATCGGAAATTGCGCTGTGTTGAGTTAAAACGTCGGTCAGATATGGAAATTTGTGACTGGAGAGTTGCAGTGCAGGAGGGAAGGAAACAGCCAAACCGGAGGTACCTGCTGTAACCAACCAACCTGTAACGGGAAGACCGAAGAAGAGAAGACTGGTAGCCGTAACAGAGATTCCAGTTGGGGCATGAAATGAATTGCTTCGCGTACCCCACAACTCCAATGGGCAATGGTAATTGGTAGCCAATTGATTAATTGATTTCAGTGGGAAATTGGAAATTTGGAATCAATCAACTCAACAGGGGTCGCCATAAAAGGCCCATTAAATTAAATTAGGGTTTATAATACCTTTATCCATCTCCATAAATAGCAAGTCTACACAGACATTTCTATTTCCGGTTGGTTAAAGGGAGCTGCTTTTTGTAACACCTATATATTAACTCTTCAGTTGAGTCTATGCTCTCTCAACTCTAATTAATGCGCCTATCTACTTCTATTTTTTTTTATTTTTGGGTTTTTGGGTAATAAGACATCCTCCAATATTTAAATTTGTGTAGGACTTCAAAGAAAAAAACTCAGAAATGATTTTATTTTTTCCTCTGGGCATTTTCTTCTCCGGCTTGTTCACCACTTACAACGAACAACACGCGCGTCTGATGTGCACCAATATTAAACATGTACGCACATAAGAGCAAATTGGACGGTTCTCAACAAGCATCAAACTGATTGACACTACAACAAAAACATTGAGTATACACAGTTTTTTTGCAACTATGTCCACGGACATCATGTACGAAAGGATCAGTAAATTGTACACGGTTGTAGAATCGTGTATGTTTTCCCAAAAACAGCACTGATTTTTTCGTTAAAACATTCATACACGATTTTAATTAGAAAAATTGTGTATAATTCATTTTTTTTAAATCAATGAAACTCTAGATCTGGATTCAAATTAAACACACATTTACCAATATATCAAAAAAACTAAACTTAATTTCAAAAAACTATGAATTTAAACACAACACATACAAAAAAACACTACATTTACCAATATAAACAACATTTACAATTACATCACATATTATTAGTTACATAACAACATTCTAATTATAAAAAATAAAAATACGGAAAAAACTCTAAATTTGAGATTTTACACAATTACATCAAAATATGTTAAAAGAGTACAAAATCGAAATTTGAAAGAAAATATACTTCATCGGAAACTTCAACTCAAGTTTTGAGACCATTCCATTGTTTTTTTTTTACATGACGAAACACATTTACCCCGTAAAAGTTGTAGATCTCATCACCATCTTCTGAATTGGTAAAGAATGTTGAAATTGATCACTTGAGCGACGAGTTACGCCCATTTGAAGTTTTTCGTCTCTGATCGCCTTCTCGGTGAATATATATTGCCTTCTTTGCCTTACCTCTCGCTCTAGCCTCGTGTGTTTAGAAGAGGTGATAAGAGAAATACATGTACAGGGAGAGATACTTCAAAAATGACTTAGAAAAAATAGATATAGATGTATTATAACAGGAAGACACAGATCGATGATGTGAAAAAAAATTATATTTTTTTAATCACACCCGAGTCATACAAAACTGTGCATAATTGTTGAAGCATTCATATACGTGTGTCCGAAAATGAGCTAGAACATTCATACAGGGTTTTTAATAAAGAACCGTGTACAATTGGTTCAAATCGTACACAGTTTTTGAATAATAACCGTGTATGAATATCGAGCACATTTATTCACTTTTCTTTATTGAAAACAGTGTATGAATGTTAGATTCTATTTTCGGATGCGCGCTTCTTGCTTTGAACGCGAATTTAATGATGGAAACTTAAAGAAAAACATACATGATGTACAGTGTATAATTGAAGTTTTTGTAGTAGTGTGAGTCCAATGCTCACCAGTCACGCTCGACTTTCTTGGTGGCAGTGTTTTTGAATGTAGCCGCATCGACTGCATATGCAGTCGGCAGCCACATTCAGAATTCCATGCAGTCTCTCTTATGTGGTTTTGAATATGTGATCCGCATATCCGGATATGCAATTGCTCCCATATTAAAAAAAGTTCCATAAAAATATTGCTTTGGGGAGGTTTCAACCCATGACCTATGAGAGTGTGGTAAAAAAAACACAAATTACTAGGCTAGAACACTGTTGTATTATAAATTAATTTTATTTTACGGATATTAACAACTCATAATAAAATCATAGATGTACTTCCGTATTAAAAATAACTACATAGTATGCAGTGGCGTTTTACATGCATGAACAAAACTGCATTTAAAAACACTGTCGACGGCGGAGACACCGTATTTTCATTTTTTTTTCGTTTGCGTGGAATCAACATTAAAAATACTGGAGATGTTTTATATTTTGTCGTTTCCATTTTCTCTCACAAACACACACACTCGAATGGAGCGTATGCAAATCTGAATGGGAAATTTTAGGCCTCCAATTGAGATTTGTTTGCACCTAGTTTTTTATTTAATTGCAACAGTTTGTGTAACACTTTTCTATAAGGTCATATATAGTCATATATATCACGCTTTCTTTTGAAAATAACTGCTCTTTTATATAAGTTCAAAAATAGTCATTAGTATAAGGTAAGCTCATAAGTCGTACATATAAGTTATATGAAGTTAACCACCTCCGTTAACCTAAGAGTTTGGATTTTTTTTTTCAATAAACATTTTGGTACATTTTATGTTACTTTATAATCAGGGACGGAAGGCAGTATAAGGTAAGGGTAGCTAAGTAAACCCTAAGGTTTTCAATTTTGTTTAACAGGTATATAGAAATTTTACTAAAATTGTTATTTTATATGTACTAGCCACCCTTGTGATAATAAAAGAAATATAAAGGACATATGTGTAAGAATAACATATCCCTTCTTTACTTGAGTTATCCAACTTATGAGGGGTCCGGATCCCCTAAAGTAACTCAATTTTTGGGTTTTGAATCGAGACCATCCGATTCGAATCCGTCGCTTGGGATTGCTTCGGGATTTGAAAAATTGAGTTACTTTAGAGGATCCGTGTATTACTCTATTAATTTTTCTCCACTTCGGCATGGATTGTCGCGGATTCGAATCGGACGGTCCCGATCTAAAACCCAAAAATTGAGTTACTTCATTGGATCTAAATTCACTTATCAGATCACATGAACAACTACAACTGATTTGGAAAGTTGTTAAATATAGAAAAGTACAAAATAAATTAGGAAAATAATAGCGGTGCGGTTACGGAAAAAAATAAAAGTTATTGACATTTAAAATGCACAGTTAGAGAAAAGAATTTTTTTTTCAATTATACCCTTAGGCCTCGTTTTCTAAAGAAGAAAATTTAAAATTTAAAATAAGAAAAAAAGCAGAAAATTTTCTTTTCTTTCGCTATTGAAATGTAGAAATATAAAATAAGGAAGCCACGGATTCTCTAACCATGCATTTTAAATTAAAAAAAAAAACTTCTTTTCTTTGCTTTCTAATAACCGTGCATTCTAAATTTGGAAAAACTTCTTTTCTAATAACTTTTTAAATTTAGAAATTTAGAAGAAAAAAAGAAAAGAAAAGGGAAGCCACAGATTAAAAAAACAGAAAATAGCGAAATATAGAAAAATTTAAAATAAGGAAGGTATATGAATGTGTTATGTTTTTTTTTTATAAACATGTCATTTATTGATGTTAGTTATTTATTGTAACTTTTATAAAATCAAACAGTGAAGAATCATATTATCTCGTGTTATATAGATTTTGGTTTTTATTATAATATTTTTTAAATATATGATATTTAGTCGTTTAGCCTCTCTTATACTCAAAGTCGAATTCCGCCTCTGTTTATAATCGGCTAAAATATAATTTTTTTAGCATCTCCGTGCAATATTTTGGTCAACATTCTTCTCCTTTGTTCTTATTTAGTGGCATTGATGATTATAATGTTGATTATTAACGAACAACTATTATATTTGATGACTGAGGACAACCATATAATATCTTGATGGCTAATAATGATTACAAAAATTGTTATTTCGAGAGAGAATTAAAAATATTAGAAGTATTTTGATGGCTAAATATCACGGCGCGCATTTGATTAGTAATAAAAGCACAAATCTTAATTGGGTATTTAGTAATTATTTGAACAACGTCCGGGGAGCATCAAACCGATTTCCGACCGATCTACAATCAGAATCATTTGATCCGCATTAAAATTCCCGCTTACAGATTTGAGCTTTGCACGAATCGAGTCGAGTGTGCAAATCTTAACACAGATCGAACGGTCTTGACTAAATATTGAATCGAAGTTGATTCAAACCGTTGGACTCGTAAAAAATGTATGATATTTTTTTGGTACTGGGCATGAAATATATTTGAAATTTTGGGAGGAGAAACAAGGAAATTGACATAGAATTAATAATACACCAAGTAGCAGGAGGAATAGAGGGATGGATAGGAGCTATCCACGTTGGTGCCTTTTGGATACTTGTATTTAAACTTTAGTTTAATCGCATGATGGAAATTTTGTAATAATGTGTTGGTGCATGAATCAATGTATGTATCCTTTTAGAAATGGGAGGTGATTGATGACGAAGAAGAGAGAAAATAATTATATAAAAATGGTTAGTGGAGAGCTAGACGGCTAGACTAGACCTCTTTGAGTTATTATTTATTAGGTGAAATGGTCAAATCAAAATATGAAATGCGACATGCCGACAGATGGAAATGGAAGTAAACCTCCTCTTGAGTTTTATTATGTTATAATAATTTATCTCTAAATCATTTTCATCATATATCGTCTATCGCACCTTAAAGCAAGGTGCCAAGAGATTCATAATTTTATTACTATGTTTTCTTTTTTCTTTTTCTTTTCTAAAGGACGTACGGGGTTAGTTGGTTAGTCCGCCTCCTCTTGCGGCCAAAAAATTTACATGGATTATTAAAAAAAAAAAAAAAAAAAAACTCAAAATCTAAGGATGAATTTTGAAACATCTCTTTTACTGTCCAATTTTCATGATATAACTTGATGGGTTGGAGTGATTATGGATGGGTTAAATCTTTTCATTATTACAAACAATTTTTAGTAGTAGCTCAATTTTAAAATTCAAAATTGTCAGTCTGTATCATACTTATTTACGGAGGTTCTGAATAAAATAATTTAGATTAAGGCGCAAAGTTCAAACTACTAATTAAACTAAAGCCACACATTAGTATTTTATGAGGAGGGCTAAATCATAAAAATATTTTTATAAATTATAAAGTATAAAGGCAAGATAGCTATTTTGTATTTATCAGATGAACTTAGGGCTGAAAACGGAGCCCGATAATCCGATCCGAATCCGAGCAACATCCGTATCCGGATTAAACGGAACCGGATAATTCCGGATCCGAATCCGGATAATTACAGTGTATGCATAATTGTTCCGGATACGGATTCGGATAAAATCCTTGAACCCTAAACGGAGCGGATATCCGCATGTATCCGATTCATTTTAGTTTGGTATGGAAAAACTTAGTATATAGCAGCGTTGATTTTATTTACTCTTCTGTTGTGGGACTAATTGTTGAATTCTGATTCGGACCTTATCATTCTCACTCTTATTTTCTTAATCCCGCTCTTTTTTCACCCTTTCTCTTTCATGCGCTACCTGTCCCATCGCTCCTCTCTCCCGTCCAAGACTCCAAGCACCAACTAAGCAACTACGCTTTCTTAGGTTTCTCCCTCCTCTCCGCCGAGGTGCTAAAATTAGTGGGAAAAAGAAGCGATAACAACCCTTTTTATTTCTCTGACTTGTGTCTTGTCGATTTTATGTGATGAATCGTAGAACTTGAATTGCTAAGTATCGAGTGCGGGTTGTTGATTTTCCCGACTCGATTAAGGTGTATATTTTGAGATTTTTGCGAGGGATTGCGATAAATTATTATGGTACCAGTGGCACCTTTGATGTTTGCCCTCTGGTCTGGTGTTTTTTGTTATTTTTGCTTCCTTTGTTATTTGTTTTCGGCTGTTGGTTGTGTGTTCTGGTACCGGTTACTGTGACATGGTGTTGTTCTGTGATGTTGTTGTTCTGTTGTTGTTGTGACCTGGTACACTGGTACCCGATGTTACCAGCCTATTGGGTACCGACCCCCTGATTTTACAGCATAGAAATATGCTTTTCTGTTCTCTATTCCTGTTATTCATGTTACACCACTGGCTCATAATAATTAAATAAAAATCTCTTTATGCAGGAAATGTCTACGAGCAATGAGCTTGGTAATGAAATAGCTAATAATGTGAGGCCTTCTAATGAATTTGGAGCAAATCAGCATTAGCAAGAGGGAGCAGCTACAGTGGCTCCAAAAAAGAAAGTTCTAACATCTAAAGTATGGGTAGAGTTTCACAGAGAGGAGACACAAGTGGAAGTTGATTGGAAGATGGTGATGCGCGTGAAGGCTACTTGCAAGCACTGTGCTAGAGTGTTTGATGGAACAAGCAGCCGAGGAACATCTCAATTGAAGAATCACTTGAAAACTCACTCTGTTTATTTCCGTCAAAAGTTGCTACAAACATCCATGAAGAGTGTTGATGGTACTTGTACTCTTAGTGCATACAAGTATGATGAAAGCGTGAGCCGAACTAAACGTCTACATATGTTCATTTTGCATGAGTATCCTTTCACTATGGTCGAACATGCTGGGTTCATTGATTTTGTTAAATCTTTACGCTCGTCATTTCCCTTAAAGAGCCGAATAACTCATGCAAAACATATCATGGGGGTCTATGTAGCTGAGAAGAAGTTGTATGATTTGTTTGCTTCGATGTCATGTCGAGTGAGTGTAACAATGGACTTGTGGACCTCAAAGCAAAACAAATCATACCTATGTGTGACGGCCCATTTCATTGGAGGTGATTGGACCATGCAAAAAAGAATCATTAATTTTATACACATGGGTGAATGCACACAAGGTTGAATTTGTCCAAAACTTTTATTAAAAACATGACGGGTTAGAATCTTGATCGGAAACTATTCTCTTTGACCTTGGATAATGATCGGGCTAATGATGTGTGTGTTAAAGATATTGTGAATCATTTGGCTGGAGAGAATGAATTAGTTTGTAAGGTACATATTTTCATTTGAGATGTGCAACTAGGGGTGTTCATTGGGTCCGGTTTAGTCGGTTTTGAACCGAACCGAATTAGTTAGGACTAAACGGTTCGGTTTTTTCGGTTTAATGGTTCGGTTCGGTTTGTTTTTTAAAACCGAATTATAATTTCGGTTCGGTTCGGTTTGAAAAATTTGAAAACCGAAATAACCGAACCCGACCGAAATTTTATATATTATGAATTTGGTCCGGACCGCTCCGGTTTATTTCATAATACCCCAGTTTATTTCTTAATCAATTGCTTTAAATACTTCGGTTTATTTCTTAATATCCCGATTTATTTCTTAATACCTCGGTTTATTTCTTAATATACTTCGGTTTATTATAAATCAATTGTTTTAAATAAAAAATTAATATATTTCGGTTTAAACCGAACAAACCGAATAAACCGAAATAAAACTTTGGTTCGGTTCGGTTCGGTTGCAATACTAAATCGGTTCGGTTCGGTTTTATTTTTGAAACCGAATTATAACTTTGGTTTGCCTAGTTCGGTTCGGTTTTAACCGAACCGAACCGATGAACACCCCTATGTGCAACTCATGTTATTAATCTAGTGGTGCAAAATGGGTTAAAGGGATAAATAATGCAATTGAAAATATTAGAGAGATTGTTATGTTGGTGAAAAGTTCTACTTTGCAGCGAGAGGATTTCGAGAAGGCTGCAAAAGAGTGTAAATTGAAAACAAGGAGGGCTCGATCCACTGATGTAGCTACTCGTTGGGATTCAACTTATATGATGCTTAGAGATGCCTTGTACTACAAGGATGCCTTTAAGCGATTAATCCGGTAAAGTTTCATATGTGCCCGACAAGTGATCAATGGGATGAAATTAGAGTCCTTTGTGAATGTCTGAAGAGCTTTTACAATGTCACAAAACTCTTATCAGGTACCTCCTATCCAACTGCAAATCTGTTCTTTGAAGAATTTTGTGAAATTAAATTGCAAATTTCTAAGTGGTGCACGGTAGAAGACAATCGTGTATGTGCAATGGCTTTGTTAATGAAGGAGAAGTTTGATAAGTATTGGGAAAAATTAGCATTATTCTTGATATGGCTTGTTTCTTAGATTCACGTTACAAATGCAAAATGGTGAAGTGTTACTTTTCCGAAGCTGAAAAAGAGATGGGTGTATTTTTTAGTGCCATAAAATTAATTTATGAAGAATGTGCTTTGAAGTATTCTCTTCCTCTGGATGACACCCAAACTGCAGGACAACAATCTTCTCGAGTTGGTGGATCTGCCTTTCACGAAGATCGATCAAAGAAAAGAAGATTTGCTCAGTATATAGAGGAGGAGAACACTGTTGTTGAATCACCTAAATCAGACTTGGAACAATACATGGCAGAAAATGTACTTCCATGGGATGACAACAATGGTCGCTTTGATATACTAGGTTGGTGGAAATGTAATGGATCAAAGTATCCCATTTTGGCAAAGGTTGCACGAGATGTGTAGGCGATCCCCGTCTCAACTGTTGCATCAGAATCCGCATTTAGTACTGGAAGCAGAGTTGTAGATCCTCATCGTAGTTCATTAGATCCTGAATCAATTGAAGCTTTAATTTGTGCTCAAGATTGGATCAGATATTCCAAGCCAGGCATGTTTATTTTATTTCTCAATATTTTATTTATTACTTTCAAAATCTTTTGTTATCAAATTAAATATTTATTATTTTGAAAAAATATTTATTCACAAATATTACTAACAATTGTAGGTGCTAGCCAATCTATTTTCAATGATATTGAGGAGCTTGTTGGAAGGTCGCATTCTACATTAGTCTGAGTGGAGAAGGTATATGTTTAGTAGATATCTTAATCTATGCTGTGGATTTATAGGTTCCTTAATTTTGCAAGAAAAACAGTAAAAGAGGAAACAATAAAAAAAAAAGGGTGCGCATGCTAATTTTTTTGTGCAAGTTATGTACCAGTTGTAGGTACAATACTTTGATACTTAAATAGAAAAAAGGAAGTACTAATCCTTATTCACATTTGAATTTTATAAGGATCAAGTAAATTTTATAAGGGTGCACAAGTAAATTTTATATACCAGTTGTAGGTACAGTACTTCATGGTTGCTGATATTTTAATTTTGTTTACTGTGCTTTTTTTTCCAATAGGAACTTCATCAAACCCTTTGATGCCATGAGTAAGTGGATGATGCTTCAAATTTAGTGGCGAATGATGTCTTGGTGTCCTTTATTGTAGAACTATAGTTTTTTGTGCATAAAGTGATACAGTTTATCTATACTAGTTTATATTATTTTGTAGCTAAAAAATGTTATATTTTGTGCATCGATAGTGGTATAATTAATTGCACTGTCATTTTGTAAATCAAATGTCTTATATGAATGCTAAGATGGTAGTTTTTTATATTTCAATTTTGTTAATTAGTATTTGTATTTTAAAATTTATATGACTCGATTATCCGACAATTATTCGTTTTGTATTCGTATTCGAATCCGTATTCGTGGATTATCCGCTCCGTATCCATATCCGTTTAAGGTGGATTTGGTTTTGAATTTTGATATCCGTTTACTATCCGTATCCGTATTCGTATTCGCTCATTGAAATATGGATGCGGATTTAGCATCAGCATTATCTGCTCCGTTTTCACCCTAGATGAACTCCCTTAAAATCCATCCATGTTTATCTAAATCAAGTACCTGAAAGGATGCAAACCAAGGCAGTTGGATGGATAAATTATATCGTTTGCTAGATTTTGTTTGAATGTTTTTCCTTCATTTTTTAGCTCTTTTTGTATGGAATTGTTTGAAAAAAAAAAATCTTAATGTTTAGTTTGAATTACCAATGTAATGTTGTGTTTTCATTGATAAAACAAGTATTACATTTGCAAATTCTAATAGCGTATGCTTGTAAAGAGAGCTAGAAATTTTCAATACACAAGTGACTGATATTTTAGAAACTAATTTGGTGCATTGTACTTCACTCTTATGCTAACTTATGCGAACAAATTAAATATATATATTTATCACATGTTGGGTCGAAAATTCATTTGAAAACTTGAGCCAGCTATTAAAAATGTTGGAATATCACTTGTTGGCGTGTCAAAGAGTAACTTCCACATTTTTGCTCATTTTATAAGTAACTAAATGGGTTCAATGCTCATTTTTTTTTTTTTTTTAGTATCTTCATAATGTTTTTATTTTTAAATTTTCTAACAACAAAAATTCTAAAACTTATATGCCAACGTAAAACTGTTAGAAGTGATCTATGTTATTTTCTCTACATACATATAAATTTTTTTTTTATTTTGATTTTATATGAATCAGTAAGTTGAAAAATTAACGTTCAAAATTTGTCTACACGGTATATTTTTACAAGCTCTTGATACTTATCAAAACAAAATCGCAATGTTGTGATCTTTTACGTGTGTATGAAGAAAATGATATATATCATATTTAACGGTTTAATTTGATACTTAAGTTTTAAATTTTCAGTTATTGTAGTTCTAAAAATGAAGAAATGATAAGGTCACAAAAAATGGAGGCTATATTATAATTTAAATTTTTAACTTTTGTAATTCGAATTTGATCGAGTTTGACTCTCATTAAAAAATAAGACCCAATCCAGGTAACAAATAAAATAACTAAGGGGTTGTTTAAGAGTAGAAGTGTAATTAATAGGATGGCGTGTAATTAACTTTGACCAAAAATTAATGTCAAATATGAATTGTAGAGTTAAAATTGTTGTTGTATTATGTAAATCCACAATTTAATTTTGGCAAATGGTTCGAACAACACTTCAACATTGTCCAGAATAGGAAATATTATTATTTTTTAACATCGTTACCGTGGTCATCACATCATCGATCATTATTAGTTAACATAAATTTTATAAATATTGATACAGTTATAATATTTATAATCATCAGTTTTACATCATTGTCATTATTATTATTGTTCTAGACCTCCATTCAACTATTCCAATTAATAACCTCATAGCCTCTATCAGGTTTTAAAAAAAAAAAAAAAACTATTCCAATTACTATTTTATCGAATAACATTTGCACTATTTCGAGAAGAACAAAAATAACATTATTTTTGCTCAATAACACTATTTACTAACATTTTTTTTATTATTTAAATTATATTATTCTACCGCTATTTCTTAATTCGTCAAATAAGCTCTAATCAGGGTCGAACCCAGGAAGGGCGGCAGTTGTCCATCTCCCTGGATTTTGAATTTTTATGGAGATCTATAAGTCCGGACTAACTTTGCTTCTCTTTTCTTCTGGATTTTATTTGCCCCTCTAAAATTATGATTTATAATTAGAATTAAATTTAGGATAAATTTCTTGAATTCTGATTGATAATTGTAATTAGAAGTTAAAATATTAAAAATTAGAAGTTAGAGTATCGTAAATTATAAATGAAAACATTGTTTTTTTATGAAGTATCTGATTAACTAATGAGTTTGAGTTGAATTAACTATTTTTTTTTTTTTTTGCTCCGGACGAAAATCCTCTGAATGATTATTTTTTTACCAAATTGAGACTAAACGTACTTGACGGGTTTCTCAAAATCATAAAAAAAATTCAATATATAACTTAATTAAAGATTTTTATATTCATTTCTGTAAGGTAGGTTTCCAGCAATAAAATAAGACACCGGAGATGAGGATCTCACGGGGCCAATCAAGTTAATAGTTTAAATTATAAAATATCAACCTCGATCGCAAATAGTTTGTAGAATTAAACTTGCAGTGGGACCCAAAATTTGCTTACACGGATGTAAATAAAAATCACAAATTTACGAGGTTAATTTGGAAAAGTTGCTATTTGACATGCCAAGGTATTAAAATATATATAAAAGCAGCGGAGAGGAGAGGGGTAGATTAGATCCAATCCAACACTAAATTTTTTTATACAAAATTGGTAAGTGTCTTAATTAAGAAAATTCCAAGGGCTTATTAGCGAAAACAGACAAATGATTATAAAGGTTATCACCTCGTACGAGATATATATATATATAATAAATATTTTATTATTTTTAGATCCTCTCAACTCTCAAGTCTTAACCACTAAATTTAATTGATTGACTAAAACACCCCTGTTTAATCGGGTATGATCCGGGCCGTAGGCCGTAGAAATGAACGGAAGGGGAGAATGGAGGAGGGCCCACGGGGCCCATAATGCCTTTCCAATTGAATTCCGATTCCAGTATGAGTAACCTACCAACCTACCTGCGGTAACCTTAAACTCCTTTTTATTTATTATTTCCCTCAAATCTTATCTCGTATTCTCCGTTGCCCTTGTAAGTTGTAACCTTGTTTTTTTTCCGGTTTTGGCAAGAAAGTGTTGAGACTTGAGAGTGCGGCGACTCTTTCCACCGGCTACTTCCGGTAAGGGAACTTTTAAAAGACGACCTCTCAACCAATCAAGGGTGGCCACGTAAGCACTTTGCATTCATAGAGGCGTACATAATATCTCCACTCCAGGCTCCAGGCTCCAGCCTTTGGATGGCAGCATTAGCATGTCTCATGCTGCTCGCTCGTCTGGAGTCTGGAGTCGGGACAATTTTGTCAGAATCTTCATCCAAAAGATTGGATGGCAACAATAGCAATAGCATGTCTCATGCTGCTCGCTCGTTTCAGTGAGCAACATGTCAAAAGTATGAATAGTGGACATTAATTGTTAGTTAGATGAGCTGAAGATGAAATTTTCTATGAAGATTGCTAGTTGGTTCAAAGATGAAAACATATTATAATTTCAACCATGATTAATTGGCCCCAATTATTTACTAATCCTCGTATTATATTTTCTGCTTAATTCAATTTGGAAGTTTGCTAAAATTAACCCTCCAAAAAATATAAATTATGCATCCCCCTCTCACTCGTGGGATACCGAAGAATTAATAGTCATTTACTAGATAGATGCTTTATTTATTTTTGTTATGTACATCGATCATCCATTCATTTTAGCAAACAACAAAATTGTGCCTTTGCAAGGAATATATTACAATTCAAAACAGGATAGAAATTCACTAGAATTAAAGGCTTCCTTCCTTTTTATTAGCCTTTGCATAGAATCACCTTTAATTTGCACATGGCATACGATAATAATATATAGATGATATAAATATGGCCCTCCACTATTTTACCCAAATAATTCTTCTTTTTTTTTAAATAGAATAATCAGCTTCTTGTTTTCTCCCTTTTGTCTCTTTTCTTTTTACAATTTGCGTGTATTTTTTATTTGTTGGTGTCAAACCAAGTAGATCACAATGCTGATGGTTTTGATTATTATTTCATTAATTTCTTGTCTTGGAATGGTTTGAAAAACATTTTTTTTATTTTTATTAATAAAATATTATGATATATTGGTGTTTTTTTTTATCAAAATTCAGACCAATCAACATCCCCACCCACAATAATTGTCATCAATTAAAATATTATGATATATTGGTGTTGAACATGACATGCCTCTTGTAGGAATCTCTTCATTTTTTTTTTAATTGGCATTTATGCGGAAACACCCTTCAAATGTTGATGACTAGGTCATGTGTCAGCCAAAGATTTGACTGGGACAAAATCTCATCTCTTGTTTTATTCCACTCGTAGTCGTATCATATCATCACAAGTGTTTTCATTTTTAAATTGTGTGTCGTACAAAAATCAAATTCATGATTTTGAAGAGTTATTCTGATACCTTCCTACTAAAGTTAGTATTTTTCTAAAATATTTAATCTTGAAACTTTACTTTTTTTGGAATTCGGTAACTTCAAATATTTTTATTTAATTAAACTTGAATTGTGAATTTAGTTCTCTAAACACATTTACCTTTCTTAAGAGCGAGCATCTTAAAAGTGTTCTCAACATGCAAATCAATATTGGTTTAAATAAAACAAATTTAGCAATACGTACAGTTGCTAACATTTAAAAAAAATTATCATGTAGACCTTCCAACAACACAATTTTTTATCTAAATAGCGGTTTGATGATTGATAAGATAACAAATAATTTAATAGTACATGGTACAACTGATGATTTAAAACTTAGAGAATAATTTTTTTTAATTTGTCTTTCTAAATCTTTGTAACCACCAACTTGATGATTATCCTTATTTTAGGTCCAACTCAAATATTCTACCCGACATGTTTTTTAACTTACAAAATGAAGTAAGGAAACAAATATAAAAAAAGTTGAAGGTGCTAACTGTATAAATGTTAAGAAGTCGATTGAATGGAGTGAGATTTTTGAGGGACTAAATTATATTAATGTTTCGCTCTGGGGGAATGATGTGAATTAATTAGTGAAGGTCCACCACCTGGCCTGAGTATAATTATTAATTAAAAACTTGAAACCCAATTAGGTCCAATACTAATGGATTGCAAATTAGTTATTCAAAATTAAAACATTAAATGTGATCCATAATTCCATACTATTACTAGGAGGGGCAGTAAGAGCCAAGGCCCTCGATCCTCCTAAAAAATAACTTTAATTATTTATTAGGTTTATTCGGTTGTCATCAGACTGTTGAGATAGCTAGCTAGAATCTTACGGATATTGTATTTCACAAATCTAGCTATTTTGCATTGCTCCATCAGGCTGATATTCATATATATATTATTTATGTAATTATATTTGGCAATTCCTAACCTCATTATTGATGTGATATATATATATATATATATATATATATATATATATATATGTCAATTCTTTTATTGTGCACATAAAAATTAATTACGACATTTTAACCTTACTTTATGATATCAAAAAATTAAAAAATATATTGACGTAAATAATACTTATTAATATTTAAACTCTTTGATTTCCATCACAATTTTTATTAATATCCAAAAAAATATGAAATTTTCAAATCTACACCCGATTTGAAAAAATTTCGAATATGCTCAAACCGCAAAATAATTTTCGGATCTAGGTCCTGGATCCGCAAAATAATTTTCCGGGTCCAGGGTTTCTCTTTCCAGTAGATTATTCTGCAGATCCACGATTTTTCTGTGGAACTTTTTTTTAATGTTTTAATTGCTTATTTTATAAAAAACAATTAAAACATCTAAAAACAAACAATTAAAATATCTAAAAAATTCCACAGAAAAATCCTGGATCCGCAGAATAATCTACCGGAAAGAGAAATTTTGGATCCGGAAAATTATTTTGCGGTTTGGGTAGATTCCGAATTTTTTCCAAATCGGATGTAGATTTGAAAATTTCATATTTTTGTTGGATATTAATAAAAATTTTGGCTTTTTTTTTTTTACGTATGTAACATATATAGATATCACATCAAGTGGTTACATTTTATTTTTTTTATTTTTGAAAAGAATATTATAAAAGATTTAAATAAGAGATGTGAGAGAAACATAAAAAACAGAAGTATATATATAACTTGTGTTGTTCCTACATAGTATCTCTGATTAATTTATCTCAGATCGATGTACTATTTATGTTGATTGCCCATTTGTACCATTATTGTTCGAGTTAAGAATTTTAAATGCGGTACTCCAACTTGCTCTATCGATCTTAGAAAGATATCTCTTAAATTATTTGAATAATTAATTTATATATCAATGCTCCAAAAGTTGTGGACCTGCATGCATTGTTGGCTCTGTGTCATAACTTTCCTACCAAGTACCAACAATTTAATAAATAAATAAATAAATAAAATATCAGCAAATAAATACAGATAAAAGAGAGGCTTTTTTAAAAACCGTAAATCAAAAAATTAATTCTACCAAACCAGCATGATGGCCTCTGATTTTACAAAAACCATCAGAACCGAGATGCCAATTCGGTCCCAACTTTTTTTTTTCTCCGGACCGAATTGGCATCTCGGTCCCCCTTTATTTTAAATATTGGCGCACCTCGCGCCACAGAAAATCCACAAATACTTCCGGACCGAATTGGCATTTCGGTCCGGACCAAATTTCCCTCTGGACCGAGAAGCCAACTCGGTCCCATTGTTTTTTCCTCCGGACCGAGAAGGCAACTCGGTCCCATTGTTTTCTTTACTCGGGACCGAGAAGCCAACTCCCTTCTTCTTTCTCCCATTGTCCTTTTTACTCGAGAGCTTCTTCCTCTTCCTCTACCCGAAACCAAACCAAAAAAAATTAATTTTAACCCCTCAAATTTTCAGCCATTTTTTATTCTAATTACATATTTGAATATAGTTTTGAGAGAAGAACAAGAAAAGCTTCAGATCTACAAGTTTCATTGGGTACGTGATTAAATTTATTTTTTGAAAAAAATATCCGAAATTTATAATTATTTAGTTTAGTTATAGAATAAATTAGTTTTTTGTAGTGTATTGTAGTTTAATTTAATGTATTATAGTGTGAATTTCTAATTTAGGAAAAAAATCCGAATTTTAATTTTTTTTGTAAAATTATTTAGTTTGGTTTGTATGTAGTGTAAATTAGTTTATTTTAGTGTATTGTAGTGTAAATTAGTTTATTTTAGTGTTATTTATTTAGTGATTGTAGTGTATTTTAATGTATTGTAGTATAAATAAAATGTATAAGTAGTTAAAGTAATTAGAGTAATTTAGAGTAATTTAGTGTAAATAAATTTAGTGTAAATAAATTTAAGTGTGAATAAATATTTAGTGTAAATAAATTGTATATAAATTGTATAATTTTTTAGTGCAAATAAATTTAGTGTGAATAAATATTTAGTGTAAGTAAGTTGTATAAAAATTGTATAAATATTTAGTGTAAATAAATTTTATAAATATTTAGAGTAATTTAGTGTATAAATTTATTGTATATAGTGTTTAGTAATTGTATAATGATTTGGTTTGCATGTAGAGTAATCTTGGTCATAGTTTTTTTTAAAAATAAATGTAGAATAATTTAGGCTTTTTTTAGTGTAATTTAGGCTTTTTTTAGTATAATTTAACTAATTGTAGGTTTTTTTAATTTTGTATGTAGAGTAAATTAGCTAAAGGAATTTTTGATTTGTTAACTAACTGGAGTTTTTTTATGTTGTAATTTTATTTATATTGTAGTGCAAAATGGCTGCTGAACAACGCTTGTTGCAATTGCCTCCTGAGCAACACAAGATATCGTTGGTGAATACAATGGTATTTGTTTAATATCGTGTTGGTTTTAAATTTCAAAATAAACTTGGAAGTTTAAATTAATTTTTGTTCTTTACATTATTCTGCATGAAATTATCGTTCCAGCCGATTCGTTCACTGCGTCCTGGTCCTCGGCAAATGGCCATTCATTACCAGCCTCGAATGAAAGAAGGTTTGATTTATTTAGGCCTGTACCAGATGACGGATGTGACGCATTGTCAGATTGATAAAGCGTTGATCACTGCGCTCGTCGAGAGGTGGAGGCCCGAGACGAATAGTTTTCATCTTCCGGTGGGGGAGTGCACAGTGACACTGGAAGATGTCAGCTGTCTGTGGGGCTTACCTGTTCAAGGTAAAATATTTTTTCTTACTAATTTATACTTTTGTGAGTAATTTATATTTAGTGCAGGTAATTTAGTGTAAATAAATGTAGTGTAAATAAATGTAGGAATAAATTAATTTAGTGTAAATAAATTTAGGAATAAATTAATTTAGTGTAAATAAATTTAGGAATAAATTAATTTAGGGTAAATAAATTTAGGAATAAATTAATTTAGTGTAAATAAATTTAGGAATAAATTAATTTGGTGTAAATAAATTTAGGAATAAATTAATTTGGTGTAAATAAATTTAGGAATAAATTAATTTAGTGTAAATAAATTTAGGAATAAATTAATTTAGTGTAAATAAATTTAGGAATAAATTAATTTAGTGTAAATAAATCCTATTAATATTTAGAGTAATTTAGTGTAAATATTTAGAGTAATTTAGTGTAAATAAATCCTATTAATATTTAGTGTAAATAAATTGTATAAATATTTAGAGTAATGTATCTTTTTTTTAGCGTATTGTAGTGTATTAAATTGTATTGTAAATATCGAGTATATCTTTATCTCTAACATCTATGTTTACAGGGAAGGCAATTGCTGGACATACAGATGATAATTGGTCACTACTAATCGAAGAGTGCCTAGGGCATGAGGTCTATGACGGCAATGAAGACAGTGATGATGAATTTTTTTATTCAAAGGTGGCCGACAATGGCGAAGTTAGGAGATCCAAATACCATATGCGACTAAAATGGTTGAAGGACCGCTTTAACGGAAACTTGGCACATGACACTCCCCAGGAGATCGTCGACCGACACACACGGGCATACTGCATGGACTTGTTTGGATCGATGATGTTTCCCGATGCGAACTCAAGTTCTGTCCCGATCATGTACTTGCAGTTCTTAGAGAATTTGGGTCCCCTGGAAGAGGACTACAATTGGGGAGGTGCTGTACTTGCCTGCCTGTATCGTGAGTTGTCTCGGGCTTGCAGAAAGAAAACAGTTTCGATTAATGGTCCATTACTGCTGCTGCAGATGTGGTGTTGGACTCGGTTTCCTATAGGCCGGCCCAGAGGCAGGCACGATTTACCATTTGGCGGTGAAAACCTATTGGAGAGGCTGGCTTTTGGCGCAAGATGGACTATTCCGCATCAATGGGATGGCAACCCTATTAGAGGTACATTTATTTAAACATGTATTTAAATTATATTTCTCAATATAATTTAGTGTTAATTCAATATTTATTTGTAATGTGTTCACAACTTAGGTGTATCGCAATATCGTAACCAGTTTGAGCGTCTGACTGTAAATGTTGTCAACTGGATGCCGTATACGACTTACTACCACCAACAACCTTCGCGCGGGATTAGAGATGGGCCCATATTTAGATATCGCGTGTGGTTGGTCCATTTCTGGGAGTGTGAGATTCATCTTCCTGAGAGGGTTTACCGGCAGTTCGGATTATTTCAGCTAGTTCCTCCGGCGGCTCCACTGCCCTTTGATTACCTGGAAGGCCTCCGCGATATGAACCGTGCGCAGGGTTTAGACAGAGGCGACGGATTAAGTGCAGACTGGAACGTTTCTAACCTGACGGTCTTCTTCTACCGGATCCCTCTGGACGTTGTACTCCACTGCGTGGCCTACATTGAGCTTCCATAACGTCCATAGCATTAGGAATTCGCTTGTGCTTCCTCCTACCCTTGTTAATTTTATTTGGGTCCGGCTTGATTTTCCCTGCTCCCAACTCATATATCCAATTGCGGTGGCTGCCGAAGCTGTGAAACTCACCTCTCCATGTGTTCACATAATTTTCAACGCTATAATAGTGACTTACATATCTCATCGGATCTAGATGTCTCTTACAGCACACCGCCAAGACGTGGTTGCAGGGAATGCCAGTAAATTGCGGTTTCTGGCAGTCACAAACCGGCATTCTCTGCTCCCCTTCTGGAAATCTAACTTCGTACTTCATGTCTCCCTTCACCCCCTACAATCAATAAATCATGTTATTTAAATATTACAAATTGAGAAAGTTATACTAAATTTAAGTAAATATCAGACATACCGTTCTTTGGGTTCCATCATGATCGACGACCTCGTAGACGGGAAATTCACCACCCATTGGTATCACTTGGTGCTCCTTTGCTTTGGCAATCCGTTTTTCTAACGCTGACATGATTTTTCCTGATAATCTCATTCCATTTCGATGCCAATTTCGAGCAACCGCACCTCTTCTGACATACCAATCCACAACTTTATAGAATGTGCGATCAACTATTGCCGTTACAGGCAGTTGGCGAGCCACTCGGAAAACATTGTTCAATGATTCTGATCCGTTCGTAGTCATAATACCCCACCTATTTGGGCCTCCGTCATGACATTGTGCCCATTTATGGAGTTGCAGAGGCTCTTCTTCGAGATTTTGCAACCTTTTACCACACCACATGATGTACTGGTGAGTAGTAATGCTCCTACCTTCTATCATTTCCATACCCTCATCAAACCTCCAAGGTTTCATCTTACCCACAAACACAGTGAAAATTTGTTCAATTACTTTGTCCTTGCACAACTTGTACACATTCGCCGTAATATGGTGAGCACACAATCGATGAACTGCTTCACCCCTCTCCTCACACCACCCTAAATCAGGTCGATCAAACACTGAACGGATTGCAGCATGCTGGTCTGATATAACACATATCCGACCGGGCCCGACAACATCTTCGCGTACAAATTGCATAAACCAGCCCCAATTATCTGAAGTCTCCTCTTCCGCAATTCCGAATGCTATTGGCAGTCATTGTTGCTCTGCATCATAAGCGCATGCCATGAATAGTTTTCCTTTGTACCTGCCGGATAGGTGTCTTGCATCTACACTTATAACTGGTCGGAGATATGGCCAGGATTGAATGCATGGACCGAAAGCCCATGCCACACGGATGAAAATATGTTCGCCCAACGTGCTAGATGGTCTGTGATCAATTCTGTATCTTGTACCTGGGTTAGACCTCTGGATTGCACCGAGCATAGAAGGTAGCAGTTCGTAAGCTTTCTCCCAAGAACCAAATAAATCAGCAATAGCCAGCTCCCTCCCTCTCCAAATCTTGCTGTATGAAGGCTCAACCGTTTTGTACGCCTGTCTAACTGCAATTCGGCATGCTTTTATTGACATCTTCAGGTCCTCCTTCAGACCCGGTTTGATTATATCCGCAATCATCCTGGCAGTCATCTGACGACTGTCTGCTGTACATGCAGTACTGTAACAATTGTGCTCGTATGGGTTTGTTGCAATTGTCCAATTGCCCGTCGCAGTGGTTTTTGCGTATACCCTCCACGGACACCCCTCCACTGTACATACAACCACATATCTGTTACGACTTGTCTGGGTTTGTTGTATTTCTAAGTTATTATCCATGGCATATCCATTCAACTTCGATTTAAGATCAGCTTTGGATTCAAATATCTGTCCCACCGAAAATGGACCGTCGATTATGGGTGGATGACCAAAAAAATGCTTCATCCTTGTACGGCATCGGCACATCGTCATGAAATGCCGAACAAGGATGCTGCAATCCCCGATTAATAAAAGGAATAGACGATTGCCACTCATTCCTTACTTCTTCCATCCTAATCTGATCCTCAATTTCGGCCATTTCGTCTTCCCCGACAACCGTGTCATCAGGGTCAGAGCTTGTTTCTGAGTCAGTATCATTATTCAGCTGGTCAAAATAATCATGCAAATCAACGGGGGGTATTTCGGTGGTTTCATCACAATGTATGGGTGAATCATTCACCGGTATGTCTCTGCTAGTTCCGGGTACACTACCCGGGTATGGGTCATAATTGGTCTGACTAACAACTGGTACTGACTCAACCACTAATTCAAGAAGTTTAAAATTCAATACCGGAGTGGCATTCGCAAGCACCATATGCCAAGTCGCTTTGTGGTCTATGTTGAACAACTGGTATTTTTCTGCTGAGCCAGGTGGTGCCGTGTTCAAACGTGCGCTGATTGTCAGATCGAACCGGCTAGAGAGCAAACGAATGCCAACATATATCTGTCTTCTTAGCTCATCAAGACTAGTTGAGTTAGTAACAGGAAATGTACAGGTCGGTGCGTCTGTAATTTCGCGTCTGTGATACACATTTATTAATACTTGAGACATTTCCTGAACAAAAAATTTCACGATTAACCTTTGATAATTTTCAATTTTACAGCAAAAAATATGATCATAATTGAAAAAAAAAAAAACTTACTACAGTATTCAGACGAACGCTAGAGGCACAATGCAGGAGCCGATCTGTAATTTGGAAAACTGAAACTATGCACAATAGAGAGGCATGAAGGTCTCGGAAAGAATGTCTCAGAAAGAAAGAAAGAAGAAGCTCTCTGTCCCTGTCTCTCTGTCTCGCAAAAAAATAATGCAGGAAGGAGAGAGCAGAATACAATTATTGGACAGAACTTCTGGACCGAGATGGCTACTCGGTCTGGACAAAAAAATTAATAAAATAATGCGAAAAAATTTCTCTGAATTCCTTTGGACCGAGATGGCTACTCGGTCTGGCCAAAAAAAAATAAAATAATGCTTTGGACCGAGATGGCTACTCGGTCTGGCCCAAAAATTCTCTGGACCGAAATGCCATTTCGGTCCAGAGCCAGCAACACGATCGGCCACAGATTTAGCTCTGTTTTGCTGTGAAAAAGGTAGGGACCGAGATGCCAATTCGGTCCGGAGAAAAAAAAAAAGTTGGGACCGAATTGGCATCTCGGTTCTGATGATTTTTGTAAAAACAGAGGCCATCATGCTGGTTTGGTAGAATTAATTTTTTGATTTACGGTTTTTAAAAAAAATCCGATAAAAGAACCTACTCTCTAGTCTCTAGTCTGTAACGCAATGAATGATTGAGATCAACCATGCATGTGAAATCAAAATTGTGGTCCCTTACTGATGTGGATCAATTAAATATATATATATATATATATATATTATGATTATGATATAGTATTTAATTTTGAAGTTTCAAAATCTTTTGTTCATAAAATTAAGCAACGGATCTTATGATATTTCTGGGGAAATCTACCTCCTACACTTTTTGAACCTCTCTCTCTAGATATATATATATATATATTATATATCTCTCATTTCTATTTTTCCAAAAAATGCAAAAGCTGTCATTATTTTATATTGTATTGAGACAGTTGTATGATCCAAAGGTCAATATTAATTATTAGGCCAAAAATGTTGTAAAATATGGCTTGTAATAATATTCATGTGGTTAACTACTGCATATATAGCACATAACCGGGATGCGAATGCATATAATATAGGGGATCGAGGATATATATAGTATATAAGGATGTGTATCTTGAAAAGAAATTAAAACTTACCAACTAAACAAAATTCTTAGATAATTTTAGTAAAAAAAAAATAAGAAAATACAATAAGAACCCAGTATAATATCAAATTTATTAATTAAATGATTAAGTCATATTATATATATGATCAGTTACCTAAGGAGATGATTTTTTGGTTTAAAAACTAATTAAGAGTTTGATGCATGCTTCTTGCATGCATATGTTCTTGTTCTCTTGTATAGCATAATATTTTAAAACACTGAATCAATTATAGATCGATTACGTGATTTCAGTTATAGTGCGTGGTAGATGAGAAGTTGTATTAATCATAATCTCCACTCGTCTTTCTTTTTATTTTTCTAATAATTAATATTTACCCATCTCAATCTCCTAACCATATATTGATGCATGTGATGAATATATATATAAAAATTATACATGGAAGGTATTATAAGCACAATTTTGAAAGAAAAGGAAAGAAAAACAGTAGCTCCAATAAATATGACACAGATAACTGAATGATCCAGGTGTACCTGTCGAAGACTAGTAGCGCCTCTTGCACGAGTAAAACGTGGGGTAGACCCGGTCCACAACTTCTTGGATCAAATAATCTACCAACTAGATCGTTTGATCATTGGACCAGTCACGCGCATGCCGTACACGCTGTGTCACACACCACCCCAACACAAAAGAAGCCCGGATTTCATTATGATTTAGTACTCTTCTTCTTCTACAGCGCTTATTTTGTAATACTTTGTACAACGGGTCGCTAAAATAGGGATGAAGGGCTTCAAACGAGACCTGCCGCCAACAAACTTAGTCTATGAAATCCGGGTTGTGTTTAAACCGCTTCACACTGATATACACGAAGCTTTGAATAACAGAAAAAAAAAAAACATGGAAAAAAATGAATGGTCCCAAATGTGCATGGTTTACGTTTGTTATGTCCCAACTTAGGATCATTTTACAGTGAAAATGATTTTGAAAGTAACAGCAATTAATGTTTCTCCTAATTTAAGTCAACAACTACGTTTGTTCAAGGAAAACCGCATAAGGACATCTTACCTAATTAGCATCATTTGAGGATTGTTTTGTATTAATACAAAGATTAATTATGACAAAAAGTATTAATTTATTTTGAATTTAAGCAATACAAAAAATCACATACCCACATATATTTATTTTGATCTAATAGCTAGGGAGGGTCATTTGATGGTGGTTTTGTATTGATACAAAGATTATGACCAAAAAAATTAGATGGAATCTACGTTAATATTTATTTGGAAAATACAGTCGGTGCGAAATTGTAGGCATCTTGGCAAAATTTGTCCCACCAATTCCAATTGGATAACAGAGACGTGACCTCAACTCAAGGGGCCAGATGGAGACGCACATGTTGTGAACTCTAATGGGCATGGTCGCATGGATCATCTCTATGTAGCGAGTCAATGAACCCCTTGTCAGTAAGTCGCCACACGGAATGAAGCGTACACTCTGGTCACAATGAATCAAGATTTAACCTTAAGAAAAGGAACAAGGAAGAACCTTAACCTTAACCTTTCCTCTTCTCAAAGGTCAAGTGCGCCTATAAACGGGATTCAATTGCTGAAAACAAATTTGGCTCCATTTCACATCCCATTTCCCAATCACAAACTTATTCCCGTATCCTCTTCTTAGTTCTTATCTTCATTGGGTAATTAACCTTCTTACTTTGCAAACGACAGACATATCAGTTTCCATGGTTAGGCTTCGTCGTCTGTACTATAGATTAATGTCTATAAATTATTTACAGTAATACATTTTTACAAGCTCTCGATGACAACAAAAACAAAGTTGAAATGTTATAATTTTTTACACATGCATATATAAAATGATGTAGATCATATTCAACGGTTTTATTTTGACTTGTAAGTTTTAAATTTTAAGTTATTAGAGTTTTTAAAAATTGAGGCAAGATGGAGGTAACCCTCATCTCTAAACAAATAGTAGAAAATATATAAAAAATGTAAAATTTTATCTACAAGTACATTTTCATAAGAAAATCATGTTGAATGATCTAGATGGACTATTTAAACTTTGAAAACAAAGATATTGATCTATAGTACATACTAATCTGCTATGCATATATAATACCATGCATAGCCTCACAAAATGACATTGTATAAATGATACACATAACCTTGTAATAACCTGTGAAATACTGCTAGAATCACAACTCACAAGCCTTATATTATATATGAGGAATAAATAAATTAATTCATTAATGCAGACAGTAACATTGTAAGAATTAAGGAACTTTATTTCGTCCCAATTAAATGAATATGAGGAATAAATA
The DNA here is from genome assembly GCA_011114355.1 of Carex littledalei. Taxonomy (NCBI): domain Eukaryota; kingdom Viridiplantae; phylum Streptophyta; class Magnoliopsida; order Poales; family Cyperaceae; genus Carex; species Carex littledalei. The sequence goes on along the minus strand of CM022085.1, from coordinate 15,053,731 downwards.
ATTAATGTTGAGTAGGGAAGAGTCGTTGAAGAGAAGAGGATTAAGAAAAATAAGGAGTGAGATAAAAAGTGAATTTTTTTTTTTTCCACGGGCACAACAGGCCCTTATATAGTTACATTGGATATTGGATATTTGTTGGTCTAATTCTATTGATAAAGAAAACAAAGAAAGATATCATGGTCTCTCTCTAGTTGTCAAAATTCACCATCATGCCAGCTCACATTTTGTTTGAAACATCTACTAATTGATGGTAACAGTACCAGTAACAAATTTTGAAATTTCTTAAATACCAGACAAGTCAACAAATATCCAACATGCAAAATTTCCCAATAGAGTAAACAACACAGCTAGGAATTTTCTCTCTTTATTATTCTCCGTTTTGGGGCATTTTGGCATGGAGCCTGCTAAACATGAACAGTGGGACCCACATGCCGCAACCGTCTACTCCCGGTATACCGCTCCTTGTCCTGATTTTATAACCCAACCCAAAATGACTTGTTTCTTTCAAAAGATTATTGCCAATGCCATCCAAAAGAAAATCAAAACTGTTCAATCCAGGGTTTATACTTTATACAGAAACAGACAAACTGTACTGTCAAATTACTGTAACGGGTCATAAATGAGTTTGTACTTGAGCCGGTAACACTTGTACTGAGAGAATCAAGGAATAGGTCCGCCGACAAAAGAAAAAATAAATTAGAAAAGAGGGCATCTTTCTGTTATTTATTTTTATTTTTTTTAGAAAAGATGGAGAATAGTGCATAACTATCTGGTGTTAGTGAATTGAAAACGGTCCGGTCCACGGGTCCGGTTTTCAGAGGCCGACCCAAGCCCTTGACCAAACCACGGGTCCGGCGGTTCCACGGTCTGGGCCGGTCCGGTCCACGGGTCCGGTCAGGTCCGGTGTTTTTTTTTTGTTTTCCAATTCAATAAGTTTGTTTTGAACTGAACAATTTTTGTTATATTAAGCCAAACAAATTATATTACAAAAATTCATTAAATCACGCTTTAGGAAAAAAAACGAATTATTTGATCTTAAAAACCGAATTATTCTAAAACAATTGATTTAAAAAACAAAAGTTACCCTCCTCCTTTATTCCGGGCTTGGGACCGGCTATGTAAAATAACATAGGCGGAGTTCTAACTTTTTTTTTTGTTAGTAATTTTTTAATAATGAATAATTTAAAAAAGTAATTGAAATGTTTAAAATTTTAATTTTAGAAAAATAATAATAAAGATTGAAAAGAGTTTAGAAAATTATACCGACACTACCTATCTATAAGTTGTGGTGCATATACCATAGATCGCTCTCCTGCTCACCGTCTGAATCCTCGTTCAGCTCGCCGGTTGGAGGAGTTTCGACACCGGATGCTTCTTCTGCTCCAGCATGTTGTGTGCGTTCTTCCGCATCAATCCAATCTTTCAAGCACACAAGTCTCTCGAAAACATGTGCACCCAACTTACTTCGTTTATCGGTGAGGATCCTGTTCGCCGAACTAAAACATGATTCAGAAGGGACGGTTGACACGGGCACGGCAAATACGTCGCGGGCCATCATCGCCAGCGTCGGATAGGCACTTGCATTATTCTTCCAGAACTGTAGGACGTCAACGGATTCATGTTCGGTTCTCGCCAAACAATAGCTTATTAATTCGTTGGTGCTACTGTGGGACAATTGCGGGTCTTCATCATCCTGCAAATCCATTAGCAATCCACTACTGCTGCTGCTCCTGTCATTATTAAAAAAATAGTGGTCAAATAACATTTAATTTATAAATAATTGAGATTAAAAGCATATGTATATTTATATTCATACCTAGCACCGCGACGGGTCGTAGACGGTCGATCGACATTTCTTCTTGTGTTGTATATGTTGAACATCTCATCAAATGCCTTGGTCACGCGTGTGTCCTCTTGTGATGCGTCTAGGTTTAGATTGCGCTTGTACCTTTCAAGCATTTTTATCGTTAACCTCTTCTTGAACGCCGGATGGAGGCAATTTGCGATAATGGTCAGGAGGGGTACTTCTTCCCAATATTTCAGGAACTTGTCTTTCATGGCAAGTACGATCGGTTCGAGGGCTTCATCCATGTTTGGTACTTGTTCAAATTGACTATATACCTTGGAAATATAGTAGAGATGATGAAGCAACTCATGTGCCGTAGGTGTGTACGAGCATGATAGTTTTACGGTTGCAGTGAAAAATACTCCAAGGAATGTTTTTAGGTTTGATATTTGTTGCCAGTCTATCTCGGTAAGTATCAATGCATCATTATCAGTTGAGTTCCTCAAGGACTAGTTTATAGCATCCTTGTACGGAAGGCATCGGGCGAGCATCCTGTAAGTAGAGTTCCAACGGGTATCTATATCCCAAGGTACTCTCAAGTGACCCAGTCCCAACCTTTGACACAATTCGGCAACGTTGTTTTCGTACCTCGTTTAAGAAAATAAAGGCAATGGCTTGCTTAAATTTAATAATTAATTCGTTAACAACATCTGTTTTTAAGCCCACAATAAGGTTTAGTACATGACAAACACATTTTTGGTGAAACATTTCACCATTCATGATCGGAGTTAGTGACCGGGTGAAATAATCAATGGATTTGATGTTGTTGCTAGCATTATCGAAAGAAATAGAAAAAATCTTGTTCTCCAAATCTCTTTTTAAGTTGTACTCGTGCAAAACATCAATAATTGATTGGTAAATGATTTGTGCGGTATGCGGAGACTCTAACACCCGAAAGCTTAAGACCCTTTTTTGTAATGCCCAAGTTTCATCAATATAATGCGCGGTAATACATGAGTACCCAAGACCATGTTTACCGGCCGTCCAAATATCGCTTGTAATTGAGACCTTATAGTTTGCAACTGCAAATATGGCTAGTAGGTCATTTTTACGCTCTAAATACTGGCATTTCAACTCTTTTACCATTTTTCTATGGTGGAACCTCTTGTATAATGGTTCACCACACCCCCGAATAATTAACCGGGCAAAACTCAAACAATTACCCATACTTATTGGTTGTTCTTTATGGGCAATGTACCGGGCAAATTCACTAAGCATCCGCTTTTCATCATATTTTTGGTGTGTTCTAGTACCGTCCGGGTTCATAAGAGTTTGGACCAACCCCGGTGTAGGATTTTCTTGTGGCTCCTCATTGTTCTTTATGTGTGTTTCGGCGTGTTTTTTAAATGCGGACATACCATTGGACTTAACATAATTGAAGGATTTTCTGCATGTTCTAACCTTACATCTTGCGGAGATAAGGACACCATTGGCATCTTTGGTCATCGCATAAAATCGCCACCAACTAGCCGAGTAATTGGGTGCTTGCTTCCTCTTCCTCTTTTCTACGATCGGTTCTGTATCAGTTGGTGGTGACGGCGGGACACTTGTGGAAGGAGTTTGTGACGGCGGGACGCTTGTGATCTCAGGATGCGGTGCTAGCGGTGGTAGAGAAGGGGTATAATGAGAGGGTCCCCCGGTCCACTGACTCGATGCGTTGGAAGAAGAAGTTCCCGGTCCACTATAGCAGAGGTTAGGATTTTGCGGAGGATAAAACGGTGGAGGAGGATTTTGCGGATAATAATTATGAGGGTTAGGATAATACGGTTGAGGATTTTGCGGATACGGTGGTTGATTTTGTTGATACGGTGGAGGAGGATTTTGTGAAAAATAGTTAAGGTCTTGAGTTTGATACGGTGGTTCTTGTGGAAGCCTACTTTCTATTGCGGACAAATTTTGTTGGTACGATGATGGCATTGGGGCGTCGAATAAATCGGCGGAAAGTCTTTGCGCGAAGTCGTCCGTCGATTCTTCGCGCCTTTGTTCATTATGTGCCATTTGCTCTACATATTAAAATTAACAATATTCAAAATAAATCCGAAATTATCTAACCTATTTAAATATAAATCTAAATTCAATCTAAATTAAAGTAAATAAAAAAAATTAAATCTAAATCTTAATCTAAATCTAAATTAAATCTAAATTAAAGTAAATAAAAAAAAACCCAACGCAAGGTAGCAAGCCTCTGACCTCTCTGTCTCTGTGACAGAGGGATCCGAATTTGAACAAAAAAAAAAATCTAAATCTAAATCTAAATTAAATTAAATAAAAAAAACCCAACGCAAGGCAGCAAGCCTCTGACCTCTGTGACAGAGGGATCCGAACCATTTAAAAAAAAAATCTAACTCTAATTTGAACAAAAAATTATAACTCTAATTTTAAAAAATCTATTTCAAAAATCTATTTAAAAAAAATATAACTCTAATTCAAATTTAACTTATTCAAAAAAATAACTCTAACAAATTTAACTTATTCAAAAAAATAACTCTACCAAATCCAACATATTCAAAAATAAAATATAAATCTAACATATTTATCTAACAAATCTAACTAATTTATCTAGCAAAATATAAATCTAACATATTGAAATATAAATCTAACATATTCAAAAAATATATTCTAACTTATTTATCTAACATATTTAAAAATTAATCCGAAATTAAGAAATAAAATCTAACCTATTTTAAGATAAATCTAACATATTCAAATGATCAAACCTATTTATCTAACATTTTAAAAAAATTCAACCTATTTATAAATAAAACTAACATATTTCAAAAATTAATCTAACCTATTCAAAAATAAATCTAACATATTATAAAATAAATCTAATCTATTCTAAAAATAAATATAACTTATTTAAAATTAAATCTAACTTACTTACAAATAAAATCTCACATATTTCAAAAATAAATCTCACATATTTCAAAAATAAATCTCACATATTTCAAAAATAAATCTAACCAATTTTAAAATAAATAACCTATTTAAAATAAATAACCTATTCAAAAACCGATTTCAAAATAAATATAACCAATTTTAAAATAAATATAACCTATTTAGCATAAATAAAACCTATTTAAAATAAAATTTAACTTACTTAAAACTAAAAACCGAAATAAAAATTAAATCTAACCTTTAAGCTATTTTGAAAATAAATCTAACCTATTTATAAATAAATCTAACCTATTTCAAAAATAAATCTAACCTATTCAAAAATAAATCTAATCTATTTTAAAATAAATCAAACCAATTCTACAAAATTAACAATAAATCTAACATATTTAAGCTACTTTAAAAATTAATCTAACCTATTTATAATAAAACTAACAATAAATCTAACATATTTAAGCTACTTTAAAAATTAATCTAACCTATTTATAATAAAACTAACAATAAATCTAACATATTTAAGCTATTTAAAAATTAATCTAACCTATTTATAATAAAATTAACAATAAATCTAACTTATTTAAGCTATTTTAAAAATTAATCTAACCTTTGCGGGATGAAATAAACTTGCGCCTTTGCGGGATGAAATAAACTTGCTCAACCGTATCTTGCGCCTTTGCGGGATGAAATAAACTTGCTCAACCGTATCTCGCGCCTTTGCGGAATAAAATAAATTTGCAACTATATTTTTTTCCTAATAATTAAATTAATTTGGGAACAATAAAAATAATGAGAGTATGAATGAGAGTATGAGAAATTGAGAGTATTAGATTGAGAATAATGAGAGTTTGGTGTGAAAATGAGAGAAGGATGGGGTGTAAATTTATAGGGAAATTTTGGGGGGGGAAATTCGGATTGCTACAGTGCTACAGTAATTGGAGCCATTGGATTCAAAAATTTTCAAACTGCTACAGTAATCTGTCAAATCGAGGGGCCGGGCGGGTCTAGGTCCGGGTCCGGTCCGGTCCGGTCCGGGTTTAGTCTTGTTCGGGACGGGTCGGAAACGCGGGTCAAATATAGGGGGTCCGGTCCGGTCCTGTGGAAAGAAAACCAAACCGACCCGTCCCTGGACCGAACAGTATCTAACCCAGGTCCGAGACGGGTCCTGTGCACGGGGAGGGCCGGTCCACGGGTCCGACAGGTCGGTCCTGGACCGGACGAGTTTTTTCAAATCACTATCTGGTGTCCTGAATGTTGAATCCATATCCTCGACGGTACCGTAAAAGATTCCCTTTTACAATTAGCTATTTACAGTTTTAGATTAACTCTCAGCCGGTTTGGGATTCGGGCTGACTGAGGGGGCAGTATTATTGGGCTTTGAGATTCGTGCCAAGTTAAAAAGAACGGTCCGGATCAAGTAATTGTAAAAGATTCCCTTTTACGGTACCGTCGGTGATATGAATTCCTGAATGTTAGGAGACAAAAACACAACGAATTTCTCCTATATAATATACCCTTTTAAGTTGCTTACTATAATTAAACATTGTAATTGTTGTTAAATAAAGTCATTACTAAATTAGATTTTTTTTTTCTTTCTTTCTTTCTTTCTTTTGTTGGGTATATTGGAAGAGCATCATGTAGAAGAAATGATGATAATTGATAACCAAAGCAAACACAGGGGGAAAAGGACATTTGGCCCAATGAAAGAGAGACATGCATTATAATAACTCATAAATCAGGACATTTTTTTATAATGATTTGATCTCATGTCTGTCATCTCATCTCATCTCCTAAAACTAAAAGCTGTGGCCTGTGGCCTGTGGGTACCATCAATTGAAATATCACTACCTCTTTATCCGGGTTTAGCTCCTCTCTGAATTGTACTTGTGCATGCTTCACTGCAAAGTGCAAACTCTTAGATGAATCATGACCGTTTATTTTACAAAGGACCAAATTCAGTGCGATGTTCAGTTGGAACTGTTCGATCTATTATCAGGATATGTGCGCACCTGATCTAAATAGATGTTAACGATTTTCGCACGAATCATGCATAATGTTGATTGAACGGTCTGATCGGACATTGGACCGAATATCGCCCCCAATTCCTTATATTAATTAGATCATATGATCATTTGAGTCTTAGCCAATAAAGCTTTTTAGTTTTATAATTTGAAAAAGTTTGTAGTGTGCAATCTGCAGATATTGTAAATGAAAAGAAAAAAAAAAATCTAGTTTTTGAAGGTAATTATCGATTAAGTGTTAGGTGAGAAAGAGGGGACGTGACTCTCATGCATGACTATTATTTTTGTGTAAAAAAATTAAACAAATGGGGTGCCTTTTTCTTTCAACTTTAAATATTGCAAAACGTAGGAAATCAGATTTTGTTTTTGCATTAATTAGGTGATTGAGAAGTTTCCTTTTTCATATTGACTTGTTGATTATTTTTTTCAGTAGATATTGTATATCTTTCCATCCTGCTTCTTGCTTTTAGATGCACTGTTTGTTTGATTGTGTGTTGGCAACTTGGCATGTATCTTTTTCTATGAAAGGATTGGCATGTACACTTGCCATCATACTTTTGCTTTACTTGATTATAAATTAAAATTGAGATTTTTCTATATTAACAAATTGAAACATATACTTGGATGTTTACAGGCACGAACCAAATCATTATATATGACATTTCTTTTGGGTATTTGTTCATGGAAAATATGCAAAAGAAAACGACAAGAAAACAAGGCAAATTACAAATGATAAAGTAGCTTAGCTGAGATGACAACTGATTCTCATAAATGGGAAAAAAAGGAAATAATTTCTCATAACACGAGCAATTGATGTGATGTGTGTCCTTAATCAGTCACTTTTTTCACAAGAAAAATAAAAACACATCACATCATTTGACAGGTTTTGTTGATGGTTACAAATATTAATTATTAAAAAAAGCAATTAATTTGACAAGAGTTGGCACCTCAATTTATTTCAAGCTTAGCTTGTCTACGTCTCAAATAATTGAAGGAGGATATTAACGACCTTACTTAAAGAGGGTTAGGGTTATTAAGTTAATTATATATATTTTGGGAGAGGAGGGTTCCAATGCATCGTGCCTTTCATACCTCATCATACCTCATATTTTATATTTTCATTTTTAAAGTCTAAATTGTCGATCCAAACCGTTCAACATGATATCCATACTAAAATATGGTTAGAGATGAAATTTTATATTTTTTGGAAATTTTTTACTATTTTTTAAGATGGGTAGAAAATCACTGTTTTTTGAACGGTCCAAAAACAGTGATTTTGTACCTATCTAAAAAAATCTAAAAATTATAAAATTTGGTCTCCAAGCATATTTTAATATTGATATCATGTTGAGCCGTTCGAATTGACAATTTAAGATTTGAAAACAAAGATATTAAATATGAGGCATGATAATGTATGAAAAACATGAGGTATTAAAACCCTCTAAGAAGTTGGGATTTTTATGGTAGAGAGAATAAATCATATACAAGTCCATAAAGTTAGTTCATTGGTGCTTTAAACGACATGATGATGCATGACCTATAAAAATGCTTAAATTGAGGTCTCATCAAACATTCATATTCATCCAAGTTGAACACCATAAATAAATGTATGTAATCAAACAGCCAATTACTCAACGATAAATTAATTACTAAAGTTATCATTAAGATTCATGACTTCAAATTATTAAATTGGCTTCATGTCACATGATGCCAGCCACAAATGTTGACAGATCATAAAAAACAAAAGCAAAATTAAAATTATCCTCTGGGATCTGATAATTTAAATAATTCAAAACATATCCACAAATTTTCATTGATGTATGCAAAAATACTAAATAAATAATACTCTTACGGAAGATGCAAGTTCAAAATAAATTAGATGATTATTTCAATCGGATATAAAAATGAGGGCTTGAGTCTTTATATTAACTAAAAAAAAATATGCAAGGACTTGGTAAGGTATTGCTGTATGAAAATATATACACCGTACCACCACGACAAAAGAAAAAAAATATGCAAGGACTTGGTAAGGTATTGCTGTATTAAAAATATATACACCGTACCACGACAAAAGAAAAAAAAAATATGCAAGGACTTGGTAAGGTATTGCTGTATAAAAATATATACACCGTACCACGACAAAAGAAAAATGGGATAAAAACTATAAAAATTTCAAAATCTCCGTACCTAATAAACTAAAAAAAGGTTGAAGTGGTGCAATGAGTATTAGAGAATTAATTATTTGAAGATACACTAATAATTAATATAGCTAGGTTGAGCCGTCTTTATTAAAAGATGCGATCAAACGTTGGACCTCCCAGATTATTAACAATTAATGTAACCCAACATGTTTGATTTATATTATCCCAACGAGGTTAGTTTTGGGTATTCTTAGCGGTTTGTGGGGCCTTCTTATAATTTATGGTTTCTTAAAACATTGCAATGTGTACCACAAAACAAGCACCCAAAAGGATGGATATTTGGAAAGTTTAATTTTATCATGAGAAGTCGTCGTTGTGTTTATGTTTAATTTAAAAGGATGCATTAGATAAAGAATTTGAATATGTGATATGTTGAATGGAAAAATGTATTATTAACTATTATATATATATATTGTGAAAAACAACAAAATTATCTCATCATTGTCAAAACTATGAATGAATTTAAAAGGTGGAAGAGTAATATGTTAGGTGATGCAAGATTTTGATGAAGTCAAAAATCTTAGCTTCGTTTTAGAAATCAGCTAATGCCAAAAAAACACATTAAAGAGATAAACAGCTAAAACCTAAAAGTATTACCTTATTATTTTCATTATGCCATTTTTTTCATTCACAGCAAATAAAATAAAAGAGATGACATGTCTTGTCAAACCTATCCTTACCAAATGAAAGCTAGCTATCTACATTGAAATATTAATCAAAGAATACATCAAATTTAATAAATCGAGAGTCTTTCTCAACTCTCGCTACAATTAAAAAAACAAACAACCAATAACAATAAGTCAGAAAGGTTTAATTACTTGAGGTTCTGATTGAACAAATAGATTTTTTTTTTAAAATTTAAATTTCCATATCATGGGCAACTTATTTTAGAGAATGCTTTGCTTTCTAGTGGACATGTAGCATTCTACAGACAATTGAATAACCAAGTGGTTGCCTGTTTTGGATGATATAAATATCATTAAGCAATTCTGAGCATTATAAAATTCTCAACATTTTTTTCGCCAATATCAGGTGATCAGTACCGGATTACTTTAAGCAAAAGATGTCCATTCAAGTTTCTCAAGTCTGTTTTTTCGTTCACGATTTCCTTTTCCTGTTGACGAGATTTTCTCAACATACATGTTTAAACATTGTATTGCAATTGAATACCCAAAAATAAATTATTTTCGGTTAAGTACTTGTACGTTTTAGTCCTCCTTATAAAATAAAATTACACTATTGTATCTTGTTCGGTGTCCTTAATCTTAATTTTCTAATTACGCTCCTAGTTTATATATATACTAGAGAAAATAACAAAAACAAAAATATATAAGAAGTTTGTACAAAAAAAGCAAAATGGATAAATAATTTCGACCTAGAGAAGCGGATCAAAACCTCAACGTTGTGCTTAGAAGTAGAACAAATGGTTATATTATAGGGTAATTATATTTTCCCTCGTCTATTCTTCCATCATTTCATCTCCCAACTAACTAACTTTTTCTTCTAACTATAATTACAAATTATAACTACCTAATGGTCCCTACAAATTAATTAACAAATTTTCTCTCTTTATTTCTTTCTTCTCTCCCTCCTTCTCCCATCTCCGCCTCCGCCTTCCACCTAACTCCTCCACCCGTCTCTCCCACCTCTCTGCCTCCGCCTCCGCCACCCTCTCCCACCTCCCCCTCTCCGCCTCCGCCTCCGCCTCCCACCTCCCATCTCCGCCGCCTCCCTCTCCCACCTCCGCCTCCGTCACTCCATCCCAATCAAGCACGCCTCCGCCGGGGTCAGATCCATCACTGTCGACCACCGGGTCAGATTCATCGTGTCTATGTTCCTCTTCCTCATGCAGTAGCGAGTTATTTGCAAAGAACAAAGCTTCATTAATGATGAATTAGGTCAGTGCGTACTAAGTACTAAGAAATGACAGAAAAATAAATTTGAAAAAATTAGAGGTATATGAATGAATAATTGATGTCTTAGGTATGAATACTTCAACGTGTATGAATGAATACTTGATATCTTAGGTATAAATACTTTAACGTATATGTATGAATACTTGATATCTTATGGATGAATATTTTAACTATTTTTTATTTCCAAAAATTAAAATTGAACTAGAAAGCAATAAAGCAATGTTCAATACTATTCGGCTGCTCTTGTAAAATTAATCGAGGTATGCACATATGCTTGTAATACTCTTGATACATTAACTATTTACACTTACATGACGAGTTATGAATACTTACTCGATGAGGTATGAATACTTGTGCAACGGACAACTCGAAAGTATGTCATCATGGATCTCATTTGAAAGAGAAAATTGTGTAGAAGACGTTCGTGGTTTTAGATTTGCAAAATTCCTCACAGATAGTCAGAAATATTGGTTAGATTGAACGGAGAAAAAAAAACATCTCTAAAAACGTGTAAAAGATGGGTGAGTGATTTGTCCAGTTTTTTTTTTTTTAAATACTTGATATCTTAGGTATGAAGACTTGATGTATTATGTATGAATACTTGCGCGCCAGTTGTAAAATCTTTCAAATATTAGGCCGTCTCCAAATAGTAAGTGGTCCCCCAAATAGTTAGTAGTTATTGACTGGGAGATGGATCCCGGGGATAGCTAGGCTCTCCCTGTATTATATTGTGTTAACTTATAATATATTGCCTCTTCAGGAAAGCTTGCATTTTTCTCTTTGTTTTTTGAATCTGCGATGATCACGAGATGCAATATATTAATTTTGTATGCTCAGTTTGCTCTTCTTTAAGATAAAATGATATCCAATGATGGATCAAGTTCGTGCGACCAGTGTTGGAATATTAATGTTTATCAACTATATTATATGTATATCAGTATATGGTTATTGGTTGCCATGCCAACTGGATCTGATGAAATATCTGATGCCATCAGTCGCCATGGAAATCCATCAAATTTTTGTTTCATTAAAATTCCGTCATGTTTTGGGCCCAATCTTTAATAAGTACAGCCCAGTTAGATGCTTTTTCCAGATAACATTAAAACGGACACCTCCAGTCTTATAAAAAATTACTTCAAACTTTATGATATTAAATATTAAATATTGATTTGATGTCAATAATTTTATTTTATTTTTTAACTACAATATTGATGTAGCAATCTGTGTTGCTAACGCCATTGAGACATTTTTTTTAATTCAAATCAAACTTAAAAAAAAAAAAAAAAAGGAAGTCTGCTGACACAATAAAACGGAGTACTAAAATACTGTCGTGTAAAAGAAGCATCCAGGATACGAAACCATCAAATCGAATGGAATTATTTTTGTCCAAACAATTCGACTTTGAAATTTTCATGAGAAAAACACGAGCCATGAAGTCAAATATTTAACAGTAACAGTAACAGTATAGGTAACAGCTTGCACGTTGTACGGTCCAGCCGTCCAGGTGAGTTGATTGTACTTGATATCAGCTGCACGGATTTCATGAAAAAAAACATTTTCTGAAGAAAAACGAATGAATGGAAAGTTTCCTGTGACCAGTTCAGTTCTGCAAAATAATTCTTAGAAAAACACATCAAAATACTTTCTCAGGAAGAAACTGCATGCGTGTAATAAAAAATGTACCTCAAGATTCAAATAAGAAGGAATAATAAGAAGAAGAAAACACTGAAACATCTACAACCGTAAGCCAGCGGACAATCAATTGTTCTTAATAGTTAGATAAGGAAATATTATGTCCGAGTCTTAATTTTAAAATTTTACACTCCAGGAGCAATTTTCTCAATTCACCTTTTCTCCATATCCTACCGTGACCAATGAGGCTCAAGTATATACTCGGCCGAACAAGTAACTGAAATCAAATCACTGGTCTTCAAATGGAGGCCTCCATTCCTTGTATGAAAAGGAGAAATGCTGAGCCCTTGGTTGAACAGTGCTCCAAAAGGACTTCCAACCTAGTAATACCTAAATAATGTATCACATGAGTCACGATATCATTAAATAATGAAAACGATTGAGGATCTAGAATTAAGAAAAAGACTTCGTTAGAAATCCAAGGCAAATTGGAATTGGTCAAAGAAAATCTAGTACAAGTATTGTCATGTTAATAATTGAGCATCATCATTTATGGACAGTTTGTTTCCATAAATCTCCTAAAAAAGAAAAGGTGATTTTCAAGGTTTATTTGATTGATGATGGTAGAAAGGCATTCAAAATTATATACTCTGGATGACAGTTGTCAAACCCAGTTTCTTACGGAATTATGAGAGACTTGAATATTGATTATTGTTGAATTACAGGTGCTAAGCTAATATAGATCTTAGTTGAAAACCCCATTTTTGACCAAATATACTTTCAGAGGAACTAAAGCAATAACTATAAGCTAACAAAAGAAATGGTGTGAATTTTCCTGTGTAACCCCTGAAAAATGAAATAGCCCATGGCCGACACAACCATGGCATTTATTAGAGTAAATTACGTAGATGGTCCTCAAAGTACTCAAATCGCATTTTGCAAAAGTCTCTTTTGGTCCATAAAGTTTATAATTTGTATTTAAATAGTGCTATTACAGTCGCCAACAAAAAAAAATGAAAATCCACATTAGCACCCATGTTATGATGACGCCAATGATGAAATGAATGTAAATGTTTCTAATTAATTTATGGTAATATCGACATCCATACTAGTATCCATTTAATCGATACATGATGCTGTAGATAATAATGTCAGTATACATATCATCAATGTTCCTTGTATAATGTTGACTGCATCATTGTTATTGGCATTGCCAAAATGACTGGGGATGAATGAAAACATTGTTTTTAAAAAATGTTACTGACAGAGAACCAACTTGGTACAAAATAAGAAACTTAAAGGATCAAAATGATACTTCTTTAACATTTTAGGACCGAAATGAAAAGCAAGTGACAGTTAAGGAGTAAGGAATATTGTGTATATTACTCTAAATTAAATTAGCAGCAATTGCTTTCACATGTAACTACTATAAAAAGAGAGCGAAAAAAATAGACAACTTACATAGGTTGGATAACGCAGACTCTTGGATTTCACTGAGCAAGAATGTTGCAACCTGATTATGTGTAGGAAGAACAAGTAAACACAACAGAAAGCAGAAGCCTTGAAGCTATGTTACATTTCCCAAAAATCAAACCTTGGCACCGTATTGCATTGATCTCAGAGCCTGCTACACCAAAGCCTTCTTGGTTTAGTAAAGTAATTCCTGACGCCTCGACAACAAATGGAAATGCAACTGGAGGAGAAATTGGTGATTTCGCCACCTTAATAAACCTATGACCTACAATTTGATTTCATATAGAAAAACAAGTTTCTTACATAGATCCAATCTCAAATTTTCATATTTACGTATATGAACACTCAGAAAAAAAATATATAATCACATATACTAGAAACTCTCTGACAAGTTTACACATTAAGTAAAAAGAGTAAAATCAGACCTATTAGATTTGTATTTCATTCTTAGACCCATTTAAATTTTATTTTAAAACTTATTTAGACGTGCTTTTATTTATGTGAAACATCACTGGTGTGACCTTTTTTGTAATGTAGTGTTCTGTAAATGACTTGTAAATGTTGTTCACATTTCATTTCATACTTTCCAAAATTTAGAGATATATGTGCGCCCTAACACCTGGGGATTAATACTGTCACTATGGGCTATGCCGTGTTCAGATAGAATCAGGGTTGCATTTTTAGTCTTTTATTCTATTAATTCATTACTTATTTGTTATTTATTTCTCAAATTGAGTTTACCTGAATGGGCCTCAAAGATGAGACGAATAGTGACAGCATGAGCCCACTGGATCCCTAAAGCAGCTGTTAGGTGAGATTCAATCCTTTCACTACTGCTAGTATCCTTCTTGTGCCCTTTAATGATACATAAGAGAGTAATGCAAGTATACAAGGATCCTACACTAATTAAGAATATAAATGGGGTCATGTACTAAATTTCTGAAAATTCCATTCTGTACTGAATGGTTTTGTTAGGGTGCAGTGATAATGCTCGTTGGTACTTTAACCTACCAGGTGATATGATAACTGCGTATAAAAGGAAAACATTATATGAAATTTCATTTGTATTGCCGCTCACCCAAAACATAGTATATATGACTGCAACATGTGAGTATCATGGATACCCCTGGAGACCATGGAAATACCCATGATGCCCTCCTAGTGCAACTCTGTCCATACAACAACAACCAAGCCTTTAGTCCCAAACAAAGTTGGCTTCTGTCCATGGGATGTTAAATTTTATGTTTAATAAGACATTCTGAGATTTCTTCTCTTTATTTTCTCTTTGTCTGTCTCATTTTCAGAAATGCAACATCTGTCTCTTTTGCAAAGAAACATTACGGGATATGAAGGAAGTACAGCAATTCAAGTTCCTTTTAAGAAGATAAACTTGCCTATTTTCTTATGAGGGTCAAATAGCCCTTCTTTTAATAAAGCTCAAATAGTCTTCCTTTTGCCAGTTCTCTATAGAAATTATAATACGGCCGTGGTTTAAACGTGTTATATTATGGGTTTGCGGGTACATATGAAAATCCACCAACAATATATGTCAGAGAGTATAGACCTTGGAAAATATAGTGAAAGGATTCATCATTGCTATGGCTTCTTACTTGGTTTGTTACCACAACAGGAATCCGTGAGAACTCAGCAATTGACCTATATGAATAAATATCATCATGCAAATGCACTGGGATTAAAATAAGGGAAAGTAAATATTGATTTCTGCATGAATTCTCACTTGAGAAATGAGAGGGACCCTCTTAGAGGAGATAGTCTTGAGGAACTTGTACCTTTATCATTATCCCTGCCACATACATTGCACAATAAGGCAAAAAGCTAAAGTGCAAAGCACACAGGTTGAATTTTTACAGTAGTGAGAAATTTGTAGGACTCACCAGGAGACTAAGGCAGCCATGCTATCTACAATAAGAAGCTTCACCTCATTTTGGAGCAGTGTCAATTTCATCT
Source organism: Carex littledalei (assembly GCA_011114355.1). Lineage (NCBI taxonomy): Eukaryota > Viridiplantae > Streptophyta > Magnoliopsida > Poales > Cyperaceae > Carex > Carex littledalei. Next base: position 15,037,782 of record CM022085.1, on the reverse strand, counting down.
GTTGCAGGCTACATTTAGAGTTTATAAACAAATTAAGCTTTATATTTACGCAATACCAGGATATCAGTACACATGATCAGCAAGCTAGATGATCCACTGTACCAGTTAGTTGAACAACAACAATTCCAAAAGAATGTCCTTTATTTTTTTAATATATTTTTCGTTGCTTTTCTAACTCAAAACTCTATTGCGTTTTTGTGCGCTCTCAGTTTTTTTTTTTTTGAGATAGAAAGATGGAGGTGTATCCTTCCAACTTCCATTTAATGTCCATAAAGGACCTCCCATCCGGGTTTCGAACCCACAATCTCCCATGTGCTCTGATGTTATTGCATGCTTTTTAGTGCTAACGGCATTTAGCTGTACCTGAGTAGTACTTGTCAAGGAACAGATGCTACTACACTTTCATGAGTACAAAAAGCATAATCAGGAATAATATATTCAGACCTATCATTAAATTCTGATATTGATGTTGGTCTTACGACTATAATACTTCCAGCCATCTGCAAAACCACAAGATACAGGATCAGTATTATTCCATTTTCAGGTATCAAAACCAAAAAGTCTATGATGTATGGTTAGGTACTATTATATTTTTAGGATTCACTATCATAATTGATCAGCATTCAAGCCTTTAGTTGTGAACAAGAAAGGAGCAAGGTATAGGACGAGCATGTACCACCTGTACCGGTATAAACCATCCATAATTGTTGTTTGCAGTATATACTAAAGGAAAGAAAGTAATAAACCTTTTGTGCAAGGCCTTGTATTCTAAAAATCTGGGGAAAGCTACTCTCACCAATCTCTATCATCCTGCAAAACAAAACAAATGACATACCAATATTTTCCCAAGTAATCTCCACAACAATGCGAAGGACCAACATAGTACCTTCTAGAAGAAAATTTAGATTCAGTGTCAATGTATATGACCCGACCATTCAAACCACCATAGCATTCAGGTAAGGCCGCCAACAAAGCAAGCTTGAGACAGAACTACATAAGAATAACAGTTTGGGGCTCAAAAATAGATATTATATCAAGAGCATCCATGATTTCAGATGTTTTGCAATATGCAGCAATGACTAACATGAGCTCTTACTGGTAATTAACAAAAGATAACAAAAACCCCACTTTTCATCAATTCAGTTCCCATTTGAAACTCATATTGGAGTTACGAAAAATCATTATTTTTCCTTTATTTAAGTTGCTTTCCTTGCGTTTTTCATCTTTCATTTTTTTTCCCTTGCCTTGTTTCTCTAAAACCCTAACTATATTCATGTTCATCAGAAACATTTGATGAATAAACAGTGGTTTCTGCAAAGAAAGTGAAACACCAACTTTGTCCAAGAATAATAATTATGGACCCACAAAATAAATTTCCCTGCCTATTTAAATGAGAAGAATTTGGAAAACACGCACGCACTCGCAAAAGTAACTACTTACTTGGGTTTTTCCAATTCCAGAGGGCCCTACCAATTCAGTGAGAGCACCAAAGGGGATGCCACCACACAAGGCATTATCTAGGCCTGGAAGCGATGTGGACAGGTAGCCTCCTGATTTCATCTTTTCCTCCATTAATGCAAGTGCCTGAAATAAAATCTCAATTCCCAACTTCCTCAATAATTTTTGAGTAAAAATTGGAGGTCAAGCCACCCAACTATTTAATATCCACAAAGGATTGCCCCTTCCAGATTTCGAACCTACGACCTCTCACACGGAGAGCATTGCCTTTGCCACTACCTACTTTCCTCAATAATAAACACACAATTTAGTCTGGCCTACTTTCCTCCAAAATGCACACAAAAATTTAGTAAAATTGAAAACAAGTTTGTAAAGTCCATCATCGAATTACATTGTATATAATATAATATTTTTGTATCAAAGCTCGGTGACTCAAGTTAAACAAAATTACTTGCAAAATAACAACGGATTTTTACCCAAAAGAATCTTCAATTGTTGCTTCCCTAAATTTCTAGGAACTACTAATGAGCTACATAAACTATCACCAGTTCCATACTTCCATATTATATAATGCATAAGCTTACGGTAGAGAAGCTTAATAACTCCAAATAAAGAACCACTCAACAAAAAATTCGGTGGATTTTACCGAGCAAAGCCTCCATTTGATGCTTCCCAAGATCCCTAAAAACCACTAATTGACTGCAGGTGAGACCAAGGATTAAGAGGAACTTAAATTAGGGGAAATGGAGAGGGTTCTCACCGTTTGAAACGGAGGGCATGTGGCCTCGCTGATGCGAGCCACGGCAGATCTGACCGATGCAATATCGATGTCCAAGAGTGCCATGAGATCGAGCTCGGGTAATGACAGCGCATCCTGTCATGAGAGAAAGAGTAGGATTGGATATGTAGACCATTGTGTGACTTTCTAGATAGAAAGAGAGATGAGGTAGAAGGCAGTGTACCTTGGAAGTGAGGATGTTGCGAGCGGAGAAGACGTGAGAAAGGGAAGGAGGAAGCCCCATCTGGCTGATCAGCTTGTTTGCCATGCTTGATGCTTCTTCTTTCTTCTCTTTTTATTTCACCATCACCTCCTTTCTCTCTCCTTTTTCCCGCCCCGGGTATAATCCCCCAAATTAACCCGACTGCCTATGGGCTATGGCTATGGGCTCGTCGTCTAAGAAAAAACAAAAAACAAAAAAGGCGATTGCACTTCATTGTGGGCTACAATAAAAAGGCCCACACGGCTAGACCTTCCCTTCCCGGCCCGAATTAGGATGGATAGAAATTCACTACTTTTGAAGTCCAGAAATTTGAGATCAAGTGATTTCCTACCTATATAAAAGAAATAGTAAAACCATTTTTAAAAAAACATCTACAAGTACATTTTCATATGAAGATCTTGATATATCAACGGTGCAGATTGATTATTTGAATTAGGATAGTCAATCCAGAATCCATAGTAGTTAGTACAGAGTACAGACCAATATAGCCGCTACTACCGTAGCCTCTCTTGTTTTAGTATCGATCAGCGCATATCAGCGCTTCAGATAAATAATTAACATTCTCTTTTTATCTGTTATTGTTAGACTAGGTATAGGTATAGGTATAGGTATAGTCATGACTCATGAGCCGATAAAATTTGGGATCGGAAAAAACAACGTACTACAGATACTGAAATAATTAGGCGAGTGATCAGTTTTTTATCAGTGGCCTTATCTACTATCTTTTAACCATCAAAATATTCTCTCATATTACAACCCTGATACTAATGGAGGCAACGTTTCATCCATGAATAATTCTAACATACAACAAAACAGATAAAAAGGAAAAGGAAAACAAACAAGAAAACGAAACACTAGAGCCCTGTACACAATTACAATAAAAGAAAAAAAAATAACTAGTAGAACAGATTAACATTAGCGACCTTTAGATAAAGGAAAAATTAAAAAAGGCCACTCAGCAGTGGTCATCGGCTACCTCAGTTCAGGGAATTGAGATGAATCATCAGAAAACACAGGTAATGCAGCGGTACTGTTTGCAGATGCCTGTTCCAATGCGATGGCATCTTGAATTTCCTGTAATACCTCTGACATGGAGGGCCGCTCTGTCGAATAGAGGTTAGTGCACCTCACTGCAGTCTCGGCTATTTTCCAAATAGACTGGATATCTTTGTAATTTCCCTCCAGTGATGGGTCAATTATTGCTCGGATGTCTCCCGTCTCATAGTGAAATTTCGCCTGGCATTTAAATAAATGGTGAGCTTTTTTAAATATAATTGAGTGTATTAGGTTGTGCAAAAAAACAAAAAGAAGTAAAAAATAGACCGACCCAATCTTTGACATGCTTGTATTTTTCTCCTAAACGGGCACCACATAAAGGAGGCTGCCCTGAGAGTAGCTCGAACAAAATGACGCCAAAACTATAAACGTCACTTTTCTCTGTCAACTGCTGATTCGTGTAGTAGCTTCATGATTAAAAAAATTAAGAAATGGAGACAAAGAAGTCAGTACAGAAGTGATCATCTCATACCTAAATAATTTTTTTCTTATAATTCTTGACAGATTGCTTTTTGATAATTAAATTGGCATGATTAAAAAAAATAAGAAATGGAGACAAAGAAGTCAGTACAGAAATGATCTAATACCTAAATTTATTTTCCTAAGATTCTTGAAAGATCCCTTCATGAAATATAAAATTGGCATTTGTTATTCTCTACTGAAAATGTGGGCCTGGGATTGATATCAGGTCTTCATACCAAACAAACTATACCAACATTTTACATTGTATTGTTGGTGGCAGGCATGCATGTTTAGAATTTAAAAGTTAACATAAGACTAGAATGTTAAAAATATTCAATATTTCAATTTCTATAATTAATAATTTATTTAAGATCATTTTGTCATTTTTCAACTTACTCAGGATCCAAGTAGCCAACAGTTCCTCGAACAATAGTGGAAGCATACAAATCATCAGCTACAAGCTTGGAGAGTCCAAAATCGGCAACCTTGGCTCTCATTTTTGTGTCGAGAAGAATATTACTTGTCTTTATATCCCTGTGTATAATTGTCGGTGTGCAGCCTGTGTGCAAGTACTCGATTCCTGTTCATCAATCATTAAATTTCAAATTAAACATGTGTTTGTTGTCAATAATTATATGTAGCTTAAATAGCTAGAAAACATAACATTTCTCACATTTTATAACTAGAAGAGAATTTTTAAATATTTGTAAACAATATAGTGCCCGTTAGATTAGTCAAAGAAAAATTAGCAATTCAGTCAAACGTTGATTATCATGTCACTACCATTGAGAAGTTTACTTTCTAAACCAGAATAAAGATAGAATTAGACCAAGACGTTCCGGTTGTTTGGTTCTAAGTTTGAATAAATTGGTTACGAAGTGATGTAGTTCAGCACAAGTAAAAAAGGGGTCATGCAGGAAATTCTAATTCGTTTTACTCCAACTCTACAATCATGGGTCATTTAAATGTTATCAGCATATAATAAAAAAATGAACTTTAATTTTATTATAAAAAATGTTTCATTGTTGCAAACAGAGAACACTAATAATTCTAAATTGACAACAAACTCCCAAAAGAGGCATTTATTAATTGACAATAACCTCGTGCAGAATCTTCAGCAATTTCAAGACGTCGGATCCAGCTCAGAGGATTTTTTTCGGCTGCCAATCCTACAAAAATGTAGGTAATTTAAGATCTTCTTCGGTCAGACAAAGCGGTACTATAGTAAAACTGGTATCATAGAAACCTACAATGAAAATAGATACAGTCATAAAGGACACATACCATGAAGATGCTCCTTGAGAGTACCATTATGCATTAACTCATAGACCAGCATATTCTTCCCTTCTTGGGGACAATACCCAAGAAATGATACAAGGTTGCGGTGATGTATTCTTGAGAGCAGAGATACCTGATAGAAAATTTCAGAGTCGTTGTTTAAAATATTATAATACGCCACTTATAAATTATAATATTTGATATTCCCAGTCAAAATTGAAAATTAAAATTTCATGTCGTCTGCACTATGCCTTGTAGGTAAAGAATTAGTTGTTATCCTTTTCAAAGAAGGTAAAGTACTCGGCAAAACCTCGTCTAGAAAATGTTTTACTTAAATTTAATGAAGTAAAAAAGTCTACTACCTCATTGGAAAACTGCTTTCTTCCATGGGCAGATTCATTTGTAAGTACTTTGACCGCAATCTCTTTCTCATCCTTTGTTTTACCATAATAAACCACCCCAAAACCACCAGATCCTATGTTCTTCTCAAAGTTGGATGTTGCTTGTTCAAGTTCCCAGAAAGAGTATCTATGTGCTGTCATACTTGAAAATTCATCAAAGGATAAAGTGCGTGATTTTTGAGGCAGAGGTGGAGGAACTTTAGTGATATCATCTGAAAAAAGAAAACATTTTATATAGCTAAATCTTTTCAAAAATCCTAAACACAAAGGAAAAGTTACCCAGTTGCAATGCCTCAATTATAAAAAAATGACCAAACTACCCTCCTTAACTGCAACCCCCCCCCAAAGGAAGGTTATTCTGGCGTTCAGTTACAAATTGAAATGGAAAACACGGAATTTCTTCTTTTTCAGTACATCTTAATATAAAGCTTGTGTTTTCTCGAGACATATGGGCTATTATAAGTTTTTGCAGGGTCAGACCTGAAGTTATCAAAAATGAGTCCGGCTACTATAACACTAGTGTCATTCCAAACTAAATAACACCACATCTTAAACCATTGGATCTACTTTAATATTCGTGCACAAGATAGGGCTGGAATGACACTAGTGTCTTGCACGAATATTAAAGTAGATCCAATGATTTAAGATGTGGTGTTATTTAGTTTGAAATGACACTAGTGTTATAGTAGCCGGACTCATCAAAAATAGGGTATAAAACAGCTTATCCAATCAATTACCTTCCTTTGAGAAAAACTTGATTCTTTTACGGGATAAGAAACAGCAGCAGGATAGGGCTGCTAGAAGAAAAGCCACTCCAACCATAGAACAAATAATAATTACGAAGTCCTTCTTTGTATTCTTTTCCGCCCTTAAGTAAACATTTCCTGAATAACTAAAATTTAACAAATGAAAAAGGCTGTTAGCAGAGGAAAATGTTAACTTTATCTTCTCTTTTCTCTTTGGAAATTTAGAAAAATGTATGCTTCCTATCAGGAAATAAAGGTTTTTAAAAGTGCAGAGATAGAATATGTACTTGAAAACAATATTTTTATTGAGAAGTGATCGGGGCACAACTCCAGACAGCATATTATTCTGAACATACCTACGCATATGAAGATAAGAAGTAATTACATCCTTGCATGATAAAAAGTAGAAGTAAATAAAATAGCAATTAATAATCCTGAAAGAAAACTAACAGTTCTTGAAGATTAGGCAAGCTTGAAAGAGATGAAGGTATACCCCCAGTCAATTGATTGTTCTCCAAGTGTCTACATGTTGAAGCACACCAAATTAAAAAACTAAAAATCTCAAATATATGAAAAATTATAAAGGTTATGCTCTTACATGATTCTAAGATCTATGCATCCGCTGAAATCTGGAATAGTTCCAGTCAAATTATTGCCGTCAAGCCATCTAGAACATAAGAATTAATTAATTAATGAAGTAATTGAAGTCCATGTTACAAAAATGTGCAATTTAAAAAGAACAAATGATGGGTATATAAAATCATACATTTCTATCAAGCGCGGTAATTTTGTTATTTCCTCTAGTATATTCCCTGTCAGATTCCTACCTGACAAAACACTTTTAACCAACAACTCATCAGAATACCTACAGTAATAACAATTGATAATACTTTATTACTTGGAGACAGCAATTGTGAACCACATTATTTATCATTACATCGAACTAATAGAAGGTTGTGAGTCGTCGGTGCATCTGATCCAAGATCTAGGGGTAGGCAGGCAAGGATCACCTCCCTCTTGTGCCCAATCAGCATATGAATAGTGTGATGCAAATGAATCTATTAAAGGTGCTGCAATTATGTTTAAAGAATTAAAAACAGAAGTTAATTCATAAACTTGCATAATTTAAAGGATGCATTTAAATAAGCTTTCCATTTTCAGACTGATGATCGCAAGTAATTTTGATAGAATTTGCAAGCCAGCCCCTATATTAATGAAACTACAAAAAGCAAAGAAAAACTAATGAACCCCAAGCCCAAACCCTACTTATGTAGGAATGCATGCAATTTGACCACTGACTAAGGTTTACACTTACCATTTACAGACTGCACAAACCTCTAAATTATCCAAAGCTACTCAAAAACAAAAGAACACCTTTCAGAATTTCTAAAAGAACTCTTCATTGGTTGATTTCAATACTTATTTATGTTTAATTTGCTCCACTTTGGATTTGCTCTGCTTGTATATTTCCTTTGTTTCTTAATATTTTTCTTATGAAACCTGCCATCTACCTAAATTAAAAAACTGTTAAGAAAACTTACCATCAGGTGAACCAAGATTTATCGGAAGATATTTGTAAATCTCTATAGCATTCAAGATAGGCCCTTTGGTCGAATCATTCGTCTTCCTAAACTTGAAAGAGAAGGTGAACGGGAGAGAAATGTTATAGTATCCCGGTTCATAAACCCGATACATCCCGGCTGCATTCTCTAGCACATTTACAGTTGGCTTGCTCACATCTGGAACACCTGGTATTACCAGCTTAAACTTTCTGGTATCACTTGGGCCCAGTTCCTCAATTTCTGAAAAGTATGAAAATGCCCAGCCGAAGCCTGGGAAGCCGGGTAGATTGAGACGGTATGATAAAGTATCATTCATGCCAACAACGGCTGTTTGCATCACCTTCTGGGGTGGTTTCTCAGCACCCGAGCTAATGTCTATTGGCTCGGCTGTTGAAATGTTGGTGGTACCAGGTGCCACATCAACTAGGTAATTTGCTTTTTTTATGGTGTCAGATTGCCAAATTCGGTCATACGGGTCATCTGGATACCTGAAATTGGTGAGATTTTAAAAAAGAAGATAAAAATCAGTTAGCAAGTCATATCTGTCTGCAAATCCCCAATTATGTTGCATGTTTGGACCAATGTCACCAATCCATTGCTGTTGCCAAATAACTCCCTAAGCTGAAATCAAGTTTGTCCTTAAGAAAATCAGGCTAATTGGAAACCGACAATTAAGTAGTCAATATTTATAATACACCAACTAAACCGATTTGGGTTGATTTCAGTATAGTTTGTAGTTGAACAAGAAAAAGGAAAGAAAGAGCAAGCTGAAGATAAGGAAATAAAAGTTGTTAGCATATAACAAGGGTTGCTACAAAGGGATTTATGAAGTTATAAACCATAAACATGAGATTTATTAGGTGTTATTTTAAGATTTGGCAAAATATTGGATGCCCATCTACACCAATAACATTTTCTCTGCATGATATGATTATGTTTCTCTGTGGAAAAATATTAAAAATCAATCAACATAAAATTGCATGTTGCAACCATACCTAACAGGGTCATTGCTCAGAGCACCGAAATTTATCCTAGCAGAGAGGCTCATAAATGCCCTTGTCTCAAAATCAGTGTAATAGAGCGACCCGTTGAACCGCCTCAGTTCCAGAGTAGAAATAAATGGCTGACCCGTTGTAGCGTTTGACACACATACACTCACCACAGATGAACTCGCCAAGAAAACTACCTCCTTAATCACAACTGTGCTCATGTCATAAATAACAACCGACGACCAACGGGACGGACCAATCGAGAGATCGAATTTTGGAAATACGTTGCTGTTGTCAAAATTGCCATATAGAAAGGTTGCTCGAAGGAGATATCGGGTACGGGTCGTGACATTTAGCGGGTAGCAGTATTTGTTATTGTCAGCCGGGAAGTATCGGAGAGTGGTGTACTGTTTGCGGGCCTCAGTTGGTACCGATATATTAGCGGATCGGCCAAAGGGAAACTGTGTGTCAGGTTCCCAATTGAGGCCAAGCTCATCTGTGTACCGATCGTTACCGCCACAATCTATGCTCAGGAAACCTGTCATAAATTTTGATTTGGGGATGAGATCAGATTAATAGGAAATTTAAAATCTAGTGTTGTAACCAAATTGAGGCTTAGTTAATTTACAAGTATGCAATATGTAGAAACTGTTTGATAAATCTTGCAATTTGACTCTTCTTTTTGTGAATAGGACATTTAGGTTATATTGACAACCGGCACCACCGACACAATGTTTATTAAGATAAAGTACTACAATTGCAGATATATTTTCTATGGTTTAGATAGGAATTGTAACAACTTTTGCATAATGTGAAAACCACTGGTCACCAGTCACCACCAAGCAATTTGATAATAAAAATGATTCTTAAATGGCAAATAAATGATAGGCGTACAACCAGTTCATTCTTAAATTGCACCAAATATGATGCATAATCTTCCTAACAATAATGAATGTGTATCATTGGCTTTAATTTTTCCAATTTTACGAATTTTGGCTTTAATTTATCCAACAACACATCACCAGCTTATTTGACATTATATATCCCTTCCCTATATTTTAACATTCCTTTTTTAGTATTTTTCTTTAACATTTCTAAGCTCACCCAAGGAAGTAACTTTTTATGTGGAAAAGGAGTTAAATGTGAAAACTATACTGCCTTGTACTGTAATTTTTAGTTTCTACGAGTTCATTAATCAGAGTGGTAAATTTCTTTTTGAAGGTGAAAGTCTGGTTCGATACTAATCTCCAATAGAAATGATCACAAATTACAGAACCAACAAACTAAGACTTCCCTGGTTGCCATTTTCCTAATCAAGCATATAAAAAATGAAAAGAAATAAAATGAAAACATCTCACCAGGGGATTGAGCACCGCACCCACTAAACCAAAGAATCGTCAAACAAAGCACCAAGCCTAAACTGAGAGAAGCCGCCATCTTAGCGCGCGCCTTCCTTTTCAGTGAACTGAGAGCATTTAGTTCAGCAAAAGGTCTCTCTTTCTCCCTCTAAATTCACAAAATCGTAAAGGGATGGGTGCAAAGGCTTCAATAATGGAGGTGGAGAGTGGGAAAGCGCGAGCGGACGCCCCCTTTTCTTTTTTTCTTTCAGATCTTTTATATTTTTGTATTTTTCTTTCCTTTACAGATTGATTCTGTGAAGACATATCTGTAAATTGGACCCCACGTGCTCCAGCTAAATTCCCGATTGTGCGGATAATACTCTCAGTATAATATCATGTAACGAGTCAGTTTTAAGTCTGTAAAACGACTCGCTGTAGTAAACAGTTTGGTGGGTGCGCCTAGGAAAATTCACATTCTTGTACTGGAAGTACCTCGAAAAGTAAAAGCGAGTGGCAAGTGGTGACCATATCGCAAGATTCGCTTTCGCAACAGTACGTGAACTGTAGTAGAATCACGGACGGTATGATTACCACGGGCGATGCCTGTACAGTCTACAGTGTACTCATTGAACTTTGAACGAGTGAGTGACCTTCGGAACGATTTGAAAAAAATCAACTATTTGACTATTTCTAATTCTATGCCACATGACATGATTAATTTAACATGGCACAGTTTACTTTTCTGGACATAAAATAGTAATAAGAATATACATACTTCAATGATCGAGACATGAGAGGTTAATTAGTGGTATTTTTTTTTATTTAAAAAAATATGCTGTAAGTAATGCTCTCGACGCATCTGAGATATTGCATTTACAGAAATGTTAAGCATGTTGATTGATTGATGACCTATCAAATTTTAAATTTTATGCAACGCAAGAAATAGTTCGATAATCTATAACAACTGGACGAATAAGGGTCGTCGTTGTAATTAAAAACCGGAACTACATTAAATATCATCATTTTTGTATGAAATACGAGAAGTTGTTACTTGATAGTGTTTGTTTATTTTACCTTTTAAGACCGGCTAAAATTTTCTAAAAGAGCCCTTTAATAACATTCAAAGTAGGAGTCCAAACGGTATGGATAATATCGGATCCGTATTCAATCTGTATTCGAAAAAATAGATGTGGATATCCGATATCCAAATATTCATGTGGATATGGATACTATATGGTTTTACATTTCAATTATCCGTATCTGAATAGTAGATATATACCATATATTTTAATATATATTATGAAAAAATTATGTTATTCATCATTATAATTAGATAAATATCATGAACTTTAATATATTTTAATGATTTTTTATATTATTTTAATAAATATCCGATCCGATCCGTATATGTATTTGATTCATCTGATATTCGCTCCGTATCCGTATTCGGAAAAAAGAAATACGGATATGATTTTACTATTATCCGCTCCGTATTCGCTCTGTTTTCACCCCTGACTCAGAGCCATTAGCCAAATACTTTTTTTTTTATCTTGTATAATTTTGTTGATAATCAGAGTCAGAATCTCGTATTTTTTTACTTCTCTAAATAATTATCATGTGTTTATATTATTTTTTAACAAGGAGTTAAAACGTGATATAAGATCTGTAGCAGCAAGATTTAAACTTGACACAGACAAAATAGTTCACCGAATTAGTTAAATAAATTAGCAAATTTTATAATCTGTAAAATAACAAAACAAAATATTGGTTTGAAATCTGGAAAAACCATTGGACCGCATAGTACATTAGTACATAGTGGCACACGTGCGCTGTGTACTCGTGAGAATTGAGAAAGGGGCTTCAAGCCTTCAACCTTTATCACCGTGATCGGAGAAAATGCTAAAGGTCCAATGGTTGGCTTGAAGCCCCTTTCTCAATCACCGTGATAAAGGTTGAAGGAAACCATAGCAAGGCATTGCCATTTGCCAATCCAGATTCCAGACTCCAGACTCCAGACAACAGTCTAGTCTCTAGTCCCCCCCTGCCATTTATCACGGTGGAATTTTTGAGAATATCAGACAAGGAAAACAAACAGCGGTTAAGGCACAGAGTATAATATTATATATGAAAAGAGAAGGATAATATCTTGAGGTCGGCCTTTCTACACAACTCTACAGTGGCAGCGCAGTCGGCAAGGATAAACATATATCTAATGTTATCAGAATTGGATTGGACATCGACCAGCTAAAGTTTTCGTTTAACGGTTTATTAGTCAGACCGGTTCAATCGGTAGTTTTTAAAACATGTAAACTTATTATCTGAAATGAAAAGAATAGTAGTGATTGTAAATATACATTGTCATACTAGATGCTTTATCAACTACTGCTGCAACTTCAACCGGCTTTTTCCATATATGAGAGCATTAAATTTATGCAATGGACAACACAAGGTGACCAATAAAAGATAGAAAAATTCTCGTTCGAGGAGTTTACCTACAAATAATGCAAAAAAAAAAAATTCAATATGACGACATAGTTTTATTAAGACCATATTGGTAAACCTAGTATCTATACAAATTAATTTACTTATCTTTAGAATAAAATAGGAAAGTAATTCTTCTTCTTTTTTTTCTTTGCTTCAAGGAAAGTAATTCTATAAAAGATGGCTTCAAGATGTTGGATTTTTGTGGTACTTAAGGCAGCGGAATTTTAAAAATTTTGACAAGAAAAGTACCAAAAGAGATCATCATGTGCGACGGAAATCAAACCAAAATAAATTTCCAAATCATTAAACATCATACCTTTAGTTTTTTGTCCCCAAACAAGAAAGAAATGTCATTGAGATGTAGGATTGTAGCCTCCGCCTCCTTGTTGATGCTAATGGTGGTTGATGTCTTGCAGCGCCTTGGTGGTTGATGTGAGCGTGACCTATAATTTCTTGCACCAAGATGAGACTCCAAAGTAGAAGTCCTCCACGGTATCCACCAAGAAATTAATTAGAAACCAAATATTCCTCTTGCTAGAGAGTACTAACTTGGTTGCTCATTAATCCCTATCATTCAAGAGAACTAGATCTTCAGCTTTTAGGGTTTGTGGGTTCTCAACACATGAGAGATGAAACAAGAGAAAGTGAGTTTTGGCAGAACTTCAACTCTCAAAAATGAAATATATCAAAAGGAACGAGAGAGAGAATATATATAGCAAACAAGGAATGTGAATTATGTTTCCAAAATTAACTCCACATTCTATCACGTTTTTGACAACGGTCTAATTCGAATTAGATTCTGCTTCAGAAATAAAATTTATAGATGTTTCTTTTATCTTTCCATCCATATATAGTACGCCCAAACGGACTTCGTATGAGGGCGCTATGGTCCAAAAACGAAACATGCGCAACAATTTACAAAACATGGTAGTCCAAATTAAGCACCACGTTATACCACGTTTTTGACTATGATCTGTTTCTAATTTGGCTTTACTCAAGAGAGGAAAAGTTCTAGGTATCTCTTTTTCCTTTCCAGAAATATATAGAATGCTAAAAACGAAATTCTTATGAGAGAGATATAGTCAAAATAAGAAACACTGCGCAACAGTTTTTAGAAAACGTGGTAAACTATTTTGGATAAATTTTTAATTAAGGAAACAATTCATAAAATAAACATGGGCCATAATTAACAACAACCATTGGACTTTGTTTATTGGGTCAAGTTCTATTTTTTCTTATTTGAATTAATACAATTAATCTAATTAATTGTAGTATCATATATAATTATTTCAAATAATTATATTTCTCATGTTTTGGTGGAGAAACCAATTTATTTGTCATGTCATACATGTCAAATAAATTAATGAGCATTTCTAATTAATTTATTATTAATGTGATCATGTGGGATCTATGTCACATGGCAATGAAATTTGAAACTCCTTTCGATTCCATAAACTACAAACGGCATCTAGCAATATGCATTGTAGTTACCCAAATAACACAGATGATAAGTACCATACCGTATCACGATCCCTAAGCAACAATTGTCTCATGTCAATTTCATGTCTCATGATATCATGAATAGATCTAAGGTAGGAACGTGTCATTCTTGCAAATCTACTTGTTTCTTGATTCTGAAATAATTCAGTAATTATGATTAACTCCTTAATTATATGTGCACATACTTGTATTGTTTCATCAAGGGGCCCAGTGATATAAGTACTCATTTAAATGAGGGACATTGGTATTCTTGATAATTACTATCTTTCCGCATGAGAGACACATACTGAGATATAATCTGTATAACTGCCAGTTACGAACATCATTGGATAATACCCACGAATATGTATTCTTATGTGAGAGAAACAATCATCTCATACCTTAGAATTTCAGACACAAATAAAACATTAATGACACAAACACAATTCATATTAAATGTTTTTTTTTAATGATAGCCGAAATTTTTATTAATATCCAAAAAACAAATTCGAATTCTACATCCTGTTTGACAAGATTTTGAAAAATGCCCGAACTGCAGTTTTAATTCATGGTTTTAGGCCCCAAAACTGCAAATTTAATTTACGGTTTTAACCCTCTCAAAACCGCAGAAAAAATCCACGGTTTCGTAAAACCGGAAATTAAAATTGTAGTTTTGATTATTTTTCATGAAACCGAAAATTAAGTTCACGGTTTTAGGTTTTTTTTTCATTTTTTTAAATTAAACAAAAAATGTTATAATTTATTTATTTTTTGTATTGAAATATTAGAAATATTTTATATATTTCTTTGAAAATAGATGGAATACTATATAATTTGATTTATTAGAAAGACTGCGACAAATAACCCGGATTAACATTTTTCAGGCCGGATTTTTTTGCGGCTGTAAGAAAATTAAAGTATTTCGTTGTGTGTTATTGGAAAAAAATAAAAATGTTTTGAATCTGAGTTATTGATCCCAGTTCAAAAGTCACTTCTAGATAAATACAAAAATACTGTAATCCTTCTATTTTTGGAAAAATAATAATTTGTCAGATGAATTGGAATCGGGGTTTTTAAAACCGTAAATTTAATTTAATTCACGGTTTTAGCTTAAAACCTAAAACTGTGAATTAAATTTACGGTTTTAGTCTAAAACCGCAATTTTTTTTCCGGTTTTCCGAAACCGTGGATTTATTTTGCGGTTTTGGAGGGACTAAAACTATGGATTTAATTTGCGAAAAGTCCCCCAAAACCGTGAAATAAAATTGCGGTTTGGGCATTTTTCGAAATCCTGTCAAACAAGATGTAGAAATCGAAATTTATTATTTTTTTGGATATTGATAAAAATTTCGGGAATGATAGCGTAAGCAACAAAATAAAAAATATTATAAAGTGTAAACGTAAATTGTAACAGATACTAACATATTAAAACAAAGATGAATAATCATGACAAAAAAAAAAATTGATTGAAACAATTAATTCGTTAAACATGCTAGTAAATTTAATAACTTTAAAACAATGTACGAGGATTTCATAAATAAAAAAGTATATGAATTTATACAATTTGTTTTTTTATTTATTACTTTCCTTTTCTTTATTTTACTTTTTTTATTCCTCGTGCTATTAGTTTGTTGCCTCATTACCAATGAGTGCGTAACTGCGTATCCTTTGAGATATCTCATATTTTTGCGTGACCGACGTGTCCGGTGCTTATTATTTGTGCTTTGAGATTTCATGTGGAACATATTTGAACGGTTGAGATTAAAAAAAAAAGAATACAAAATAGAGAAAAGGTTATGATACCCAGAGAGGCAGAGACTCATCCTCGGATTATCCCCAAACTAATCTGATCAGCTTCTAAACGGTCAAACTTCCCATCTGTTACGCGTTTTTAACGAACTTAAACAAACTTCTGTTTATAAACAATTCCCGATCCAATCTATCTCTCCATTTTGAAAATTTTCTTAATTCCTGATCTGTCCTCCTCCGTTTTTACTCTCAATTCTCACTTCTCGTGCTCTACCCATCCATGGCGATAGGGATTCCTCTCGCTCCGATGGCGACGAACCCTACTCCGATCGAAATTCCTCTCGCTCCGATGGCAACGGGCGATCCCTCGGCCCATCGCCGACCAACTCTGCCGCAGCGGTGGCATCTCTCTCCGATGGCGACGGAAGATTCTAGTAGTGCAAATACACAAGCGCGCGACTGATCGATTGTGCTACGAGTGAAAATGATTTACCCGATGGCCTCCTCTCCGACATCCTCTCCGACAGCTTCCCCTCCGACGGCCTTGATCCCGATCTGCCGCGATGAGATTGTACCAGACAGGTCGAGTCTTGAGTCAATTTTTCAGAGATTGGATATGGACGATCCTATCAGCTGCTGCGATGAGATGGAGTGCTCGGAGAGGGAAATTGGGGACGTCATCTGTTCCTGACTATGATTTAGGCTATAATAAGCCTCGTGCTTGCAGATTTTCTCATTTTTTTCATCCTTGCAATTTTAGTTAGTCTCCAATTCAGAGTCCTCAGCTAGTTTTAAACTTCAAATTGTCAAATCGAACCATAGATTAAACACTGGGAATGTATATTTAAACAAATTGTCAAATCTGCAAGCACGATTAAACACTCGGAATGCTATATTTAGCAAATAAATGCATATTTAAACTTCAAATTGTCAAATCGAACCATAGATTAAACACTGGGAATGTATATCATTATCGTTTATATTAAACAGGTACCTTGTTCTCAGTACTGACATGCAATTTCTGCTTATTCTCTATTCGGTTCACCCAGAAACATTCAAATGCCCATTTTTATTGATTTCTCCTTTACTGTTATTGTTCTTTAAACAGGTACCTTGTTCTCAGTACTGACATGCAATTGCTGCTCTCAGCGCGCGAGGGCAGCGACGAAAATGGAGAAGAAAGGGACGTGATACTGAATTTGTCAACCTTACCTGATATATGCGCTTAATTTCTTCTTTTTGATTTGGTCAACCAAGATGTTCTGTGATTTTTTAACAAAGCTACTCACGTAAGTTTATAATTTGAATTTATTAAACTGAAAACAAAATTACATAAGCAATTTTATTTCTCGTTGGTGAATTTGATTCTGAATTGAATTTTTCAAGTTGTTGTTTGGACATGCATTCCTGGCTTTCGAGTGCTTTCGATATTTCTTCAGTTTGATTTAGTGATAAATGCTCTAAACAATTTTAAAATAAATAATTTATAATAGAAAGGTAGTATATTAAATGTGCATGGTAATCATGGTTTGTTTAGGTTAAGTCAATGCAGTGTTTGCTGGTTCTTGTTTGTTGGATACCAGCTGAAAGCAGGAAGTATATTGGCCCCACAACTATGGATGCAGAGATTGCATTTCTCATGTGGCAAATCAAGGGTTTGCTGGACCCGGTAAGCTGGTATATGCCCCGTTTGTTGGAACTAGGTCTATTCTGGTTGCTGCTGCTCACTTTGGAGCAATGACAATGGTAAGTATTTATCATTTTTTGTTTTTTTTTTCTTTGTGACAAGCATGTCGAACTAAATGATAGGTAGAAGTTAGAATTAATTTGCACCACACCAAACTAATTGAACCTGTGCAATTTCCTAGCTATGCTACTGACAGGAAGCTAGCAAGGTGCAAATATTGACATAAGAGTGGTACGAGATGGACGGGGACCCAATTGAAATGTCTGGACTCATTTTGAGCAGGTATTGATTGTTCATTTCAGATTCTTTATCTATAGATGTACATGCACTATTTTATCTCTGTTCTTTCTCAAGGAAATCTCCAGTCTTGACGGGTACTGTTATAAGTGTTTAATTTCATATAAATGTTAACATGCAGGTTTTCTGAGAAATTGCTTACTTCTTTAGAGACTTGAATTTTTATGTTAGCACTCTTTTTCTTCTAAGTTCCAATTTCATTGTGAGCATACAATTCAATCAAGATTTCTTCCAATTCAACGATACATCTCCAAATGGGATAGTGTGCGAGCAAGAAGCAATAATCACTGGCAAATTGGAAGAAAATTACCAATTGATCCTCTATGTTTTCACTTTGTACAAATTGGAAGGGACAGATAGTTGCTGTCTTTAGTGCTTTAAATTAGTTTGGTAGTATTTATTTTAGAATTATTTACTTCCATGACAATTTAATTTTGTTTAGACTATTTTCGATTAATGCAATGTACCTACGGGTTTCTCCTAAAAGAATGAACACGATTTAGTTGTACTTTCAGTACCTCTAGATGCAAATTTAAAAAAATTAAATTTTAATTTTTTTACCGGTTTTTTTAAAATTCAAATAAACAATTTAGAGTGCTATGTTATAAGATTTACATAATTCGAAATAATTGAATTCTACATTTAGAGGTTTTAATGTACAAAATTTAGAGGCTTTAATGTACAAAATTAAAAATTAAATTCTACATTTATATTTGAATCCTGAGCTTCCAGTTAGCAGTGATGTATGATTTGTACAATATTTTACATTATTTACTTAATAGTTTTATCAGTTATTTTACAAGTTTCATGCAATAGTTTCATTCTATTTATTTTACATATTATAGATTGAATTTGCAGCTTGTTGAAATGCTTTAACAGTTTTACAGGATATATGAGTTATTTCACAAGATTCATGCAATAGTTTTATATGATATATCAGTTATGTAGGATATATACATAACAATTTACAGTATGGATGCAGTTTATAATATGATGCAATTTACAGAATATATATAACAATTTTATAGGATATGTGCAACAGTTTACAGTATTCACTTTGGTTAATCATAGTTACATGATCTGTTTAACAGTGTCATTTGACTTGCGCGAATACTGTAAAGGTACATTGATCTATACAGTATTTTATATGATCTATCAATCAGGTTTAAAGGTTTAAATACTGTCATTTGACTTGCGCGAATACTGTATATCATATAAACTGGGGAAAAAGGTTTAAAGGTTTAAAAACTGGGGATATGATCTATTTTATCTAATAGGTTTACATGATCTATACAGTATTTTATATGATCTATCAATCAGGTTTAAAGGTTCTGTAGAGTATTTTACAGGATCTATTTAACATTTTTACATGATATATTCAATAGTTTATATGATCTATGCATTATTTTTCTTTTCTTTATTTTACAGTATCTGTTTAACAGTTTTACAGGATAGATGCAATAGTTTACAGGATATATGCAATTGTTTTTACATATCTCGTATTATCTGAATGTCTGTTTTTATTTACATTATTCGATATGTAAATTTTGCTGATTTAAAGTCTTCTATACATTGTTTTACAGAATTTTGCCAATGATTTACAGGATTAGAATTTGAAATGCATTAAACTATTACACGATCTACTTAATAGTTTTATATGATATATCAGTTATTTTACAGGTTTTATGCAATAGTTTTATATGATGTATCAGTTATTTTACAGGTTTTATTTAATAGTTTTTCAGGTTTCATGCAATAGTTTTATAGGATATATCAATTATTTTACAGGTTTCATGCAATAATTGTATAGGATGTATCAGTTATTTTATAGGTTTCATGCAATAGTTTTATATGATGTATCAGTTATTTTACAGGTTTCATTCAATAGTTTTTCAGGTTTCATGCAATAATTTTATAGGATATATCAGTTATTTTACATGTTTCATGCAATAGTTGTTCAACTATTTTTTTTAGAATTTTGTTAATAATTTACAGAATTAGGACATTTTTAGTTTATAGCAGATGTGCAATTGTACATGATACATATCACAATTTTACAGGATACATAGGACAATTTTACAGGTTACATAATTTAGACAGTTTTTACTGTGATTCACTTTGGTTACAGTATTCTTTTACTGTGATTCACTTTGGTTACAGCATATGTGCTTATTTGACAGGATACATCTAACAATTTTACATGATATATAGGACCATTTTACAGGGTACATATAACAATTTTAGATTACAGCTTATGTGCAATTTTACATGATAAATTTCACAGGATACATCAACAATTTTGCAGGATACATATAACAATTTTGCAGTATGTTGCTTTGATTGTTTGCATCTGCTAATGGTTCATAACTCCAATATTTAACCTTGCTTATTTTTTTTTTTTTTGCAGGATGATATATCAAAAGAGCGTGTGGTTCTAGCGATGAAACTTCTCACTCATCCGAATAATGTGCACTAGAGGGTTATGAAGTGAAGAAGCCATGTTTGTATTGATGTATTAGCCATGTTTTTTTCTTGAATTTTTCTCTGTGCTTGTGAACAGTATGATGTTACAGTATGTTAAGAAGTGAAGAAGCCATGTTTGTATTGATGTATCAGTGGTAACAGTTATGGGTGGTGACATCTTATAGTTGATTGTTATAGTTTATGGTTTTGAACAGTTTATTTTGTGATTAATATATGTCAGTTTTATAGTTTGCATCTGCTAATTTTACAGTATGTCAGTTTATTTTGTGATTAATATATGTCAGTTTTATATTTTGCTATTAACATATGTCAGTTTTATAGTTTGCATCTGCTAATTTTACAGTATGTAAGCCTTATTTTACAGTATATCAGTTTATTTTGTGATTAATATATGCCAGTTTTATATTTTGCTATTAACAAATGTCAGTTTTATAGTATACATCTGCTAATTTTACAGTATGTAAGCCTTATTTTACATGATATAGATCGATATACAAATATTAATAATTGAAGAAAAAAATAAAAAATAAAAAATTAATTTAATATCGAAAAAAAATTTAATTTTGATGCAAAAAAAATTAATTTTGCACAATTTTAGGTTTGTTTTTGAAACCTTCTAGAAGCCGTCAGTTTTTCAAGTACAGCCGAAAGTACAGTGGCTTTGCAAGTTGCTAACTGTTTGTAACTAACTTGGGGACCACTTCCAACTAACTTGAATTTTCGGACTTTTAAACTTCTTATTATACATGATCTGTCGTTGAAGTTACAGTATTGGTTGCAGAGTTTTACAGTATTCGCGCAAGTCAAATGACAGTTTTTTTGGGAAAAAACTGGGGATTGAAGTTTGAGGACAATTAGTCGGATCCTACAAAATATGAGATATCTTAGAGGATGCGAATTCATTTACACAAGAAAACTTAGTATATTATATATTTCAAGGAAAGTAAATTATTTGAAACAATCTTCACTACCTTCATATTTTTTTGGCTTAGCAGATCTTAAGTTGAAATGCATAAAGAGTTAGAGACGTTATATTTATTGTCCTTGAACTTGTATAGTTATATTACAAAACAATAACAAAATTAGCTTAAAAAGAATCAAAACCAAGAATTGATGAGAATGAAGTTGATGAGTACAATTGGTTTTCTAGTCTAGATTGATACATTTTTTAATTAATGAAATCAAGCCAGAGATGAAACCGACTAAAGAATTCACATGAAGATCAAAGGAATGATGCAATCTTTAAAGAAATAAAAATGCCGAATGATTACAAATAACCTGATATGATTAGAGCCATTAAACAATTTTTTATGAAAAGACGATTTGTCAAAAAATCACATTGATTGTTTTTTTTTCTTCAAAAATAACAAGGATATTCGCACTATTGATTCAGTCCACCCCTGAAACTCATTCATTTTGATTCCGGGAGCGGACCAAACCATTAAATCGGTCACCCCTCTCTTTGATTTTGAACCAAAACATTGATTCGGTTACATCCTATTCCTATTTGGACGGAATAAATGGTTCAATCTTTACTATTTTTGGAAAAAAAAACTTCCTGACAAATTAATTATTTAATTTGTAAAAAAAAAATTGGCCATTAAATCATTAAATGTACAGTACTACATAGTGAAATGTATATTACTTTTATATTGCGTCAGAATTAATCATGCATTCTGCAAATTGCAGTTGGCGAGGCAAGATAACCAACCCTAAATTCAAATCCCCCCGCACCCGCTTGTGTTTATTGCTTCTTTTTTCGCTATTTGTACCCTCTTTATTCCCTTCCTTATACAAACATCACGTTCCGCCCGTCCGCCGCCTCTATCTGGGCTCTCGAGACTTGAAATTTCGAGCGTGAATATATCGACCCCGCACGTTTCTAAGATTTCTCCCATTTCCTTCCTAGTTTACCGTTTTTCCCAGCCCAGCCCCGCTCCTCTCTCTCTTCCTTTTTTTTTTTGAAAAAGCTGGCAGTGGCTGCCTAGGTGGCCCCGCTCCTCTCTCTCTCTCTCTCTCTCTCGATTTTCAGCGAGGGAACTCGCCTGCTATGGAGAAGCTTGGTCTGATCGATGTTTCATTAGAGGACGATTTCCTCGTATCTCCTGGAAACGAGGGTTTCGTTGGTAAAGTTTTCTTGATATTCTTCTTGTTTTTTTCCCAGATCCTTTTAGACCTTCTACATATTTTGTAAAGGATAGTTCTCCAATCGGTAAGGTACGGTTCCATTTCTTAAAGCTGTTTGTACCGATTATAAATCCGGTCTATTGGTACCGTACCCAAATTGTGTAGGGCTGTCTTAATTTTTGGGTAAAATAATTTTACACTTTTGGTCCTGCAAAGCTTTTTTGTTAATTCATGCCCTCCTAAATTACTAATTCCGTTGCTGCTGTTTAACCCTTCTGGAGAGAGAAGCCTGATTAGATTAAATATAAATAAATGTTTGATGTCTCAATGAGATTTTAATTCCAGATAGAAGGTCTATCTTTCATGATTGATACAGTGGTTTTGCAACAGATCAATTTGTCGGGTTTACCATGTAATTTGTAAATTTATTTGTTGGCTTCTACAACAGGATTTAACCTGTCTTTAGCATCTGCTGTTTAACTCGTATCCTGTGTCCCATGGTTCTTATCTTTTGCACAAATGCATTTAAAATTTTACAGCATAAGGATTGTCTTTGGCACTGACACCCTTTAAAACATTTATCCCTTTGTTTTGGCACAGAATTGTTTGGTTTCTATTAGATATGGAGATCAGAAATGTTGCCTCAGTGAGATCTCTCTCACCTGAAATAAGTATAACATGATTTATTTGGTGTTTTGGATATTAGAAGAAGTGGCTTATTGAATCCTCCTCTTTAGTTATAGATCAACTATCAAATAGGATCCTTTATTCCTAAAATTCCTCTTTGTAATTTCATTATTTCAATGCCTATTCATAATCTTCTCATAAAAAAATGTTTCATATATACTTTGCAAACTTTTCCTTTAAGCTATTCAAAACTTACATAAGCACAAGGCACTAATAAAATCTTACTTTCAGATCCCACAGCCACGATTGAACAGCCTGAATGCTCCCAGCAGTTGGGGAGTGCTACTAAAGAAGAAGAGGCAAGGAAGAAAGTTACTAGCTTAAATGAAGAAATCCCTGAGCTTTGTCAATCTCCACAGCGCAAGAGTTCAAAGTCTGGCATCAACCTGCGCAAGAGCTTGGCATGGGACAGTGCTTTCTTTACATGTGAAGGTACAACAGACAGTACCGTTTTTTTTTGGGGGGAGCTTCTTTTGTTGTCGTGTTTATTTTTAATTCAGGGGAAAAATGGTGCGTAAAGGAAGGCTTGTTTTAGACCTTACTTCCAATTTATTAGGCCCAGTAAATGTACAAACCAGTTTCTTTGAAATTTGTACCGTGTTAATACTGGTCTCAAGTGGTGCATTGCCAATAACTGGTAAAGGCGGTAGAATTTACTGTTGGACAGGTACTTGAGTTTGTTACCGTATCAACCATCTGGTGATGTGATCCTGAGGTAATAAATATTGTTGTTGCCAGTTTCTACTGAGACAAAAAAAATATTTTTTAACTTTGGTCCAATCACTGACATGAAAAAGAAATTTGTAAATTTTATATCAATTATTTCCAAATAGGTGTTCTTAATACAGAGGAGTTGGCAACAATAAATACTACTTACAGCCAAAACGAGAAACCGTCTTTGGCTGGCATTCCAGAAGAGGTTAGAACATCAGGTGAGTCAACTACTACCTTGGATACTGATAACTGGACTCTTGAAAGTCTCGAATCAGAATTATTTGACAATGTAAGGGCCTCTATACAAAAGTCCCTTGGCTTTTCTGAGAAGGACCCCAGCCCAACCAGTGGCAGTTCGGAGAAGAACAGAAAGGAGGGATCCAATCCATCTCGCTTAGGCTGTAAGTCGTGTTGATAGATTACATATTAAATGTTTTGTACTTTTTGCCCATCTTTGTTTATCTTTTGGTATTTATTATGCAGAACCCAATTTCTTACATGTGAATAACTCTAGGCATCTTTAGGTATTATGAAAATAACATTGTACAACAGCAAACAAGGTTTACTCAAAACCAAAATGAAACAAGTTTCTTTGTTGTGTTAACTCAAACTATATCTTCTAAATGAAGCAAGCTCAGTCGTTTACGTGCAAGCTTGACAGCATGTGGAGATGCCTAATTTCGTTGCCACACAGACTAGTTGGGTGCCATTCAAATTTAAATCTTGAAAATATTGGGCTTCGCCATTTGCAAAAACAATATTTTACTATAAAGGATTATCTTGTGATTACTCTTTTTTCTAATTCCGTTTGCTTTATGTTATCAGCCAAGGAGAAGGTTGCAAGAGCATCTCAGAATAAGGTATGGAAGTCATGAATGCAGTCCTGGTTTGTTTTGTTTGTTATGTGTTAATATTTTTCTGTTTATTGATTGTTTGTTTGCAAATATTTTCAGATGAAGGTACCAACAGGAGAGAAAAAGACTGCGTGTTTGCCCCCCAAACAGCCCCAGAACAGTTGGAAGAGAGCTTCACTTGATTCAAAAATCATGGTATGTACTTAAGTCCTAAAGAGGATATTCTCGAGAATTTCTTGTTATTTTGTAATTAAACCAGCAGATACAGGCCTCTTTTTTTTTTCCAAAATATTACTGCATATTACAATTATAAACAAAATTACAGTTGATAACATAAATTATCTAAGAACCCTGTAATTATTCAAGATAAACTTTTCCTTTATGTTTAAGTTGGAAATACATATCCTGAATATCTCCAGAGTTCAGACAATTTTTTGTATAACTCGGTATTGGATCGCTTCTCCACCTCCATACTAAATGTCATTAAAATGGCAAATATATATGGACAAAGTATCTGGGGCAAAAACATATAAAGACCTGATGATGAATGGATTTTGTATATAAGAAAACCATTGATTTCTGTTATCTTTCATGCAATGCTTGTTTTTGATTGGATAATTGCTGTGATTTCTTATGCAAAAAGGCCGTTGATGGTGGTGGTGTACAATCAAAGACAGCATCTGCAAATGCACCAAGGATGTTACCAAAACCCACTCTTCCTAGAACCCTAACTAAGACAACCGCGCCTCCAGTCAGTATCCAGAAACGAAGTAGCACAGGTTTGTTCTTTTCTTGTTGGAAATATTTTTCATAATCCATTCTGTGCCAAGAATTTGCATGTAGTAAACTTTGAGATCAACTTTAGTTGTCAGAATCACGCCGAATACATTGCATTCCATTTTGTACAAGTGTGTATTGTTAGCACAATTAACCTTTACCTGAAGAGATCTGCAGTTTTCCTTTTCTTAAGGCATGTTAATTACCTATGGTTAATTACAGACCACATGCCTGTCTACTGTACCAACTAATTATTCAGAGCTGTATTTGGGTTTATGATTTTGCAGGAAGTGCGCTTACCAGAAAACCAGTTTCTCAGCCATCTCAAGCCCCGAGCATCTCTATTTCTCGTTCCATGACAGGCCCACCAAGGTGTGCCCCAAGTGCTTCTTCTGGCACAAGTAAAAAGACGCCATCAGTTGCGGTTTCTAAGTCATCTCAAGCCCCAAGCATCTCTGTTTCTCGTTCTATGATGGGCCCACCAAGGTGTGCCCCAAGTGCCTCTTCTGGAACAAGTAAAAAGACACCGTCAGTTGCCTCCCCAAACCCTAAAACCAAATCCCCCATATGTACTACAAATAAACGAGTTGCAGCCACCAGGACCCCGACACAGGCATCACCCAAAAGCAAAATTGGGAAAAGCAAACCAAACCCGTTACAGCTGCCAAGCATCTCTCCGAGAAGTTCAATTGACAGCATAAGGTCAACCAACACAACTGACAGTGTCGACCGCGGATCTCCAGTCTCCTTATCGGGTTTGAATTTGGCAAAGGACCTTGCACATGGTAGTCTTTCTAGAAGCAGCAGTAGCTCTAGCATTGCTTCTCAAGAGAGAAGTTTCAAGCCGTCCGGGCTTAGAATGCCATCAATCAAGCTTGGTTACTTTGACGGAGTTAATTTCCTTCCTTAACCCAATTATATTAAACAGTGAATTTTTCCATAGATTAGCTAACTTCAAGTTTGTGGTATTTCAGGGGAAACCTCTAGTAAATGCACCTAGCTTGCAGAAGAATGGGTTCTTTGCCTCTCCGCAAATTAATGGAACCAATGCAAACACAGAAAAACCTGCATCGAGTACCGTCATAGAAGATCCTGGTGTAACTTCTCAGAGAAAGAATTGTGTTGAGAAGGAGAACATGACCCCTATGAACCCAAGTGAGAGCAGCAAGATAGAAGTAAATTTGCTAGAAGAGAAGATATCTTCTCTTTCTCTTTCGCAAGTATGAAAGAGAACCAAACTTGTTGGTTGCTGGAGTTATTATATTTGTGGTGCTTTTTTTGCTAGTTTAAAGATGTACAATTCTAGGTAAATATTGGTGGGAGATAAATCTAGGTTGGGTATTAGGAAGTTGTGTTGATTCAAAATTTCTTTGGTCAAAAGATTGAACCCTAAATCTGAAAGTTTAGATTGTATTAGAGTTAGTGAGTCTGAAAAAGTAATAATTGCTCTGCTGTTATCAAACCGAACTAGATAGTAGGGCCTACCTTTCAGTCGGATAGTTTAGATTGTATGAGATGTATGTATGGTTAATTTGTTGACGGAGCGCGAATAGTTCTTGTCGGTTCGGTTTTAGGATGAATAGTTCTTGGTTCAGTTTTAAGATGAGTGGTCCACAATTAGGAGGAGCATTTTTTATTTTCTATTGGCTTTACGAATTACGACGATATTTCATGATTTGGTGTCGGTTCGGCAAAAACTCATTCCCCGTGAAGTCGATGGATCATCCGTTCCAGAATAAAAAGTAAAATCGTGGGTTTGACATATTGAGAATAACAACAGTTACAAACTCTGTAGTCACGTTGCGTCTTACTTCTTTTTTTTCAATTTAAAATAAAATTGGTTAATTATAGTATTTCTGTAGTTCGGGTTCAGAAAAATGTTCCTGGAATCAAAACTATTTTGTTAAATACTTTGTTAGTTGACATAAACTAACATGTTTAGACGTGTAAAAAGTTCCAAAATGTATATGTATTTTCTGTAATTTAAGAAAGCTTGTATAGTTTCCCTCCTATAAAAAATTATTTATTTCAAGCAACAAACATATTTCATTGTAAAGAAATGGAGCTATGTAAGATGCGAAGAGTCTTTAATGGCGGAAGTGACACAACCTGAAACCTATCCACTACCTATTCGCATCTTGTCTCCCTTCAACCTTCAACCTGAACCTTCAATGTCAGCTCAAAACCTGGTACAATAACTACCTTCTCAACCACCTACCCCCACTCACGCGACAAGCAACCATTATTGCCCCTCAGACTTGACATCAGTAAAACCACACTTCTACAGTCCCCTACAAACTTTGTCCCACACTACGTACCAAACATTATAGCGGCAATTCTCTTGCTTAAACTCTTATACTAAAACCTTCACAAGCTCTTTCTCTCACTACAAACTTTTCTCTCATTTCTCTTGAACCCTCCTTACCCAACCAAACTTCCGCACAAACTAATGGCAAGACCTTACCCTCTCTGCACCCGACAGAAGTTAAGGGGATGTGTATACTTCCAGCAAAATAATATCTACCACCAAATGCTGGAAACTCTGGAGGGATCCATATGTGTGATGGCGCAGGGCCAAACCAGAAGTACAAGAGGTTCCATCAGGGACGTGCAGTGTTTCCATCAGGGACGCTGCGGCCCAACAACCTTCCGCATTCAACTTCCCCACGCTCTAAGCAGGGCCATAGTGATAGAGGAAAGTAACACATGGGGAACTCGAAATGGATGGAGATTGCGTGAGTGGGACACAGACTGGGATGCAAGGATCTAAGTGAAGCCTTTTTGTGTAAGGGTAAAAATTACAAACTTTCCTGAGGAATTTTGGCACCCTATTTTCATTCAGCAAGTTGTGGCACAATTTGGGGATTTAGAGATGATTGATGAAGAAAACATAAGGGGGGCCAACCACATAAATCTTTGCCTATGGGCAAGATGTATCTATCCACAATGGATCCCGTACTCTTCCGCGCTGCCTTATGAGAATATGTGGAAAGAATGCTATATACAAGTGATTGCTTGGGAATATACGGGAGATTTGCCGGCCGACTCTGACCTACCACCCCCAGAGGACAGTGGGGAACGATACGACTCCGTTCTGAGGACATGGAGTACTATGTGCGACGTTCAATGCTGCAGTTCCATGACCGACTCACCGCCCTCTGTAATGCACAGCAGTCACCGCCGGAGCCTTTATCTGCCTCCAATCCATGGACCATGGTGAGCCGCGTGCACAAGGCCCCCCTAACCAGGAAAATAAAACTATAGCATACAACAAAGGGGTACACAGAGTGCACATACACACTCAAGGAAAAAACAACCCAAATACTGCTGAAATTAACACAAAGAAAGGAGTCTGGAACCCCTTTACTCTTCTCAAGGAAAAAGTGGCGGTGCAGGTTGGCAAATATGCAATCATGTTAAAAAAGGATGGGCCCCATATGCTACACAAAAAAGCTTTAGCAACAGAGCTTAAAGGAGAATGGGAAATAGGACAAAAGGTCCATATGACAACTATAAAAATTAACGTGGGGGCAGGTCCTAGTGTTGCAGCTCCCTCAAACCTACTTGCTCATGATATTTTTGCTGGTGGAAACAAGTTCTACAAAGTCAAGGTGCTTATCGCTATTGATGCCAAGGTCAAGGATAGGTTGGATGTACTTCATCCAGAGCTAGGTGAGTTCCCAATTTACATTACGTATGAAAGATTACCCTGAATCTGCCTCTTTTCCTCCAAAATTGGACATGAGCAAGTGGGTTGTGCTGAAAAACTTAGAATGGAACGCCTATGTATAGATCCAAGGTTTAGAGATATATCAGAAATGCAACAACCAATTCGGGCTAAAATAGGCAGTTGGGTAAATAACCAAGCCCTTGTACCACTAACTGGGCCTTGAAGGGAGCAACAGGCTGACACCAACCAGGAAAGACTACCAGGCCTGAGGACATATATGGGCCCAAGTGAAGAAACTGAGCCTACTGGATTGGCGGGCAGCACATACCAACCACGCGAATCCACTGGAATACATGGCCTGGATCAAGACCTAAACAGGGCCGCATATTGGACATGGGCTTCACGGGGCCACAGACTGAATTGGCAAGGGATAGTTTCAAACCCTTAAAGAGGGTTTATCAGACATACAACAGTAACCAGGGAGAGGACTCACAGAGGCTAGCATAGGCTCTTGTAATTAACAACCGCAGTGAGGAAGATTTGGTCGCCCACACCTCAGGTGCCGCGTTGGCAAACTACGCAAACAAAAAGAGGATCTTGGAGAGGATCTCGGCTCTACCTCCACATCAACAATGAGTCACATAATGTCTTGGAATTGTCGTGGCGCCGGGGGGCTGTGGAAACAACAATTCTTAGCAAATATCCTCCAAGCAACGAGGGCGAACATCGCCTTCATTTCCGAGACAAAAAGTTCTACTAAAAAATCCAATTTTTTTTAAGCTTCTACCTTTGAAAAATAATTACTTCGTACCGGCTTAGGGCCGGTCCAGGGGACTTTGGTTGCTTTGGGACTCCCAAACCAACTTGACGATAGTCTCACAAGATAGATTTAAGATTCATGCAATAATACAAGAGCAAGATGGTTGCTCTTGGTCTCTAATTTGCGTTTATATAGACCCATCCCATAGAGGAAATGTGAGAATATGGGACGAAATTAAAACGATTTTGAGAAGTGAAGTGTCGGCTTGTGTTCTAGGCGACTTTAATGCGATAGCAAATGAAAGTGAGAAGTATGGTGGTAATCTGGCGATGAACCCAAACAATAGATCTTTCAGAAAATTTCTATTCGAAGCAAGTTTGGTCGATTTGGGGTACAAGGGGCCAGCTTTTACGTGGACTAACAAGCAAAGCACCTCCATGAAAGGTTTGACAGGACGGTAGCAACGGTACAATAGACACAGACGTACCCGCATGCGTATGTTAACCACATGCAGCGAATCCACAGCGACCATTGCCCTATATTGCTGCGCACTAAGAACATACCGTTTAAGGAGAAACTGTTCAGAATTGAGAACTGGTGGGAAAACACAGAGGGGTTCAAGGAAATGTGTGAATGGGCTTGGCATCAAACGGTGGGCCATGATTGGAGCACGAGAATTGGGGTGCTAAAACAAAACATTATCGAATGGGCTAAACGGACTCCCCACAAAACAAAATTAAATCTCTACAGCAAAAGATCTACGAGGTACAGATGCTACACCCGACTCAGCAAATTCCTGGGGTTGAAGAAGCAATGCTGCGTGAGTACGATCAGGCTAAAGCGGACCTGGACGCATACTGGAAACAGCATGCTCGGGTTCAGTGGCAAACTGAGGGCGATCGCAACACTACCTTCTTTCACACTGTGGCAACACACCGGCGGCGAGCAAACTACATCTCTCATATCAGGTATGAAGATGGCACGATTCTGACAGAGAAAGCCGATGTCTACATAGCTTTTGTGGGGTACTGAAGCAGTACTTTCAAAGGTTGGTGATACCAGAAGAACAGAAAATCCCAAACTCTGCCGAATATGCCCTGATTGCAACACCAACAGCGGAGGAGATTAAGTGTACGCCATTTAGTATAGCCCCGACAAGGCACCAGGACCAGACGTAATTACTGCATGATTCCTTCAAAGTAATTGGGGAATATTTAAGGGAGAAATAGCAGCTTCCATCCAATCAGCGTTCCAATCCGAGAACCCACCTGAACAATGGCTGGCCAGTCACGTAATCCTCATCTCGAAAACAGAAGAGCCACAAACTCCAAAGGATTTCAGGCCGCTTACTATTGGCAATACAATTTATTGACTTTTTATGAAACTTTTGGCGAACTGGCTACAGCCGTACATGTAACGAATAATCTCCAAGCAACAAACAACTTTTCTGAAGGGAAGAAGTATCGCTGATAATATAATTCTCATTAAAGAAGTAATGCACTCTCTCAATGATTCGCATTACAAGGAAACATCGTTTCTACTCAAAGCTGATGTAAGTAAGGCGTTTGACACAATCCAATGGGCATTTGTTGAGATGGCTATGGAAAAGGTTAATATCTCACACAAGATCAGAGCACTGGTGCATGCTTGCATGAGAGCAAGTAAAACAACAATTTTGGTTAATGGGTCTGGAAGCGGGTTCCTTAAGCCAACTATAGGGCTGCGGTAGGGCTGCCTCTTATGCCGTACTTATTCATATTGGCAATGGAGTTTTTATCCCAACAAATCAATGAGGCACAGTACGGCAATGATGTATCCATAGAATAAAGTTGGCTCCAACAGCACCAGTGCTGTCATATGTCTTCTATGCGGATGATCTTATGATCATGGCAAGGGCTACACCTGCCGAGGCAAATGGTTTTAAATTATCTTAGATGCTTTTGCCTTGAATTCGAGTTTGGTAATAAAACCTTGTAAGTCTACAATATGGTTCAGTTGGGCTTGCAATGAAACCTATTATGAACATGTACTGAATGTAATGGGGGCAAAATTGGCCGAACCAAAGGAAAAGTATCTAGAATTCTGATGGATTCAAGGCAATTCAGACATGACCCAAACAACGAATTGATCCTAGAAAGGGTGTATAATCGCTTGGCGGGATGGAAGGTGAATACTCTATCACATGCGGGCTGTGTAACTCTGATAAAATCCGTAATAACGTCGCTACCGGTTTACTTCATGAGCATTGCAACCTTAACAAGGGCCACTGTCGATGAGATCAACCGGGTAATGCGAGCATTGCAACTACTACCGGTTTACTTCATGAGCACTGGGGATACGAGACATCGCCACTTTCAATGAGGCCTTGAAGCTAAAACTTACATGGCAATTAGCTGCTGGAGTGGATAAGTTATGGGTGGATATTATGAAGGCAAAATATTATCCGCGAGGGGTTTTTTGGGCAATTCAGACATGCAGAGGGGCAAGCAAAACTTGGAAAGAGGTGCAGAGGATTATGGGTTTCTTTAAAGATTTGGTGCAATGGCAGATTGAGGACGGACGCGCTATCACCATTGTTAACCAACCTTGGTTCGATGATTGGATGATACAACGAATTACTACAAATGCTCAGCGGGACACCACTGTTGCAGATGTTTTTGACCAACAAGAGGGAGTTTGGAGGGAGAATGATATTGCACAACTGCTGGGACGGCAAGCGGTACAGTCCATCGGCTCCACAACTAGACAACCTGCTGTGACCTCACTGCTGCCGGACATACTGATTTGGACCCCAAGTGACAGCGGGGTCTATACAGCAAATAAGGGGTATGAGATACTGGTAAAACAGCATCGACAATCAATCTCCTATGACGAACATCAGGCGGCAGTATGGCAGGTCTTGTAGACTTGGAAGGGTATGGTGCCAAGAGTCCTAATCTTTTTGTGGAGAGCTGTGCATGGGGGCATTGCAACATCCCAGGTCCTGCATAGAAGGATCAGGTCGTTTGACCCCATGTGCCCCCGATGTGAAGGAGAAAATGAATTTATCATGCATGTTCTTTTCTTTTGCCCACTCTCAAAGGTAACTTGGTTTATTTCACCTTTCGCGCTAAGAGTTGAGCAATTACCCTTAAACTTTGCAATGGCACTGATGAGTATAGTGCGAGTCCTAGATAGCAATCAATTGGTGCTTTTTAGCAATATCCTGTGGTGTGTTTGGAAGGCGAGAAACGAACAAATTTTTTAGGGTAAAAGCACAACGCCTTATGCCATTCTGGCACAGGCACAGGCCATGGGAACGGCCAAACCAATTGGCCAAATTGAGAGGGAACATGAAGAGGTACAAATGGTGACGACACCAGCATGCCCTACGGTTATACTCATGGATGCGTTCTGGGATTGCACAAAGAAGGCAGGGACAATTTTTGTGTGTTTTGATGGAGGGGAAGCATAAAATTTGTGCAAACCAGGAGCACCACATGAACTTACCCATTGCAAGCCGAGGCTATGGCATTACTACATGTATTGCAATACTTGAATGCGAGAGCACCACTCAACCACTACCACACACACTGATATGCTCATATTGCAAGATCCTCGTCAAGGCGGTGTTGCAAAACAATTACACGCAACTTCCATCTTGGCAGGCGGCGGAGGTAGTGGCACGAGGGGCGGGGGGTAATTATATCAGTTATTGATGGAAAGTATAACATTGCGTCATGTCAGCAGGAAAATGATACCCCAACCACATGTCCTAGCAAATTGGGCTCGTACCACCAATTCATTATGTACCGGCACGGTACTAGCACCCATAGCGGAAAAAACCAATCTGATATCTGATATCAATCAGGAGTTTTTCAAGTGCTCCTATCAACAATAGAAGCCAAGGGATGATATTGGCTGCTCGTAAACCACACAGGAAGTGCCTTAAGCAGAATCCTGTACTATTAGGTTTTTTTTTTTTTTTTCTCTAATTGACGTTGTAGTCTTTATTATTTTTCCTCTTTAAGTTTTTTATTTAGATTTAGATACAGGACTGGAGGTATGTCTCCCAGTTTATCCTGTCTTTAGTATTGTAATTTACATTTTATTTATATAAATGCATGCCTACGGGTTTCAAATAAAAAAAAATATTTCATTGTAAATATATCTTGTTAATTTTTTTTCTTATTAATTTTGACCTTCAATATAGTAAATTTTTATATAATGCCATATAATTTATATATTTTTCTCATACAAAATTGTTTTTGTAATTTTTTTTATCGTGACTAAACGACATCTGTATTCTTTCATAATTAAATATGTTTGTTGTGTATAAAGTGTAAATATACTATGAAATTATTATACTATTTTGTGTTTCTATGTATGACGCGATTTATTATGTCATTTTTTATTAGAAGAATTGTTAATATATACGAATAGATCATTTTATTTTTTGAGATAGACGAATAGATCATATTTAATCCGTGTGAACTTTAAACCCCTTTGTACTCTCTGTTTTTGTTTACGGTAAGTTCTTATTTTCTACACTAGCTTACTGTTCAATCCGAAATTTTTTTATTTACCATCTTAAATAAAAAACAAATAACTAGTTTTTTTTATTTTCATATTTACTGAGAATGCAGTTTAAAACTGCGGTATCAATAGGTTGGTACTGCAGATTAAAACTACGGACCCAACAATGCATTTAATATGACACTAATCTGCTGGTATCGCAGTTTTAAACTGCGGTCCCAATAAAAGTGAAATTTCTAAAAAAATAGAGTTAAATGGTTTATTTTTTTTAAGATGGTAAATAAAAAAAATTCGAGAATTGAGATTTGGTCTCTAATATTAACTATTAGAGATAATGCCAGTACTATTAATTAAGTATTAACCTGAATGGTTGGTCATGCATATAAAAACCTGATTAAATGATAAACCAATCTCCTAAAAATTATATATCTGTTAAATGATTAAATGATGTGATTGTTGTTTAAACGAGTTGGTGATCTACGAGGCGGATACATGCGAACTCTAGGCTCAGTGCCGGAGTCGGCATGCAGAGACTGTTTGAAATTGAATCAAAATCGTCCGATTAGAATTCCGGTGCATTAATTAATGCAGTTGATATGAATTCCGGTGCATTATTACTTGTAGGGTTGTACCGGTCGCACAGGTTTCTTTTCGTGTTCCCTCCTATTTCCCACAAGTGGCCTCATTCCACCAAGCAATCTAAGTTTCCTGAGGTGTGAACGACCATCAGACCATGGGCACTGTGGAGCGAGTCAGTGACAGCTATATGTAAACCAGAAAAATATAATATCGTCAAAATATAAGGGGAAAAAAGATCAAACGACATTCATTGTTTTTTTTTTTTTTTGAAAGAAATGAAATAATCCACTGATTTTTATTAAATTGAAAAGTCCTACATTGTTCACTGATACCAATATACGGGTTCCAATATCTCATGCTTCATGTTTTATATCTTCGTTTTTAAAGTTCAAACTATCGATCCGAACCGCTCGAAATGATATCCATATTAAAATATGCTCGTAGACCAAATTTTATAATTTTTAAGAATTTCTTACTATTTCTTAAGATATGTACAAAATCACTGTTTTTGAACGTTCCTAAAACAATGATTTTGTACCTATCTTAAAAAATAGTAAAAAATTTCCAAAAATTATAAAATTTGGCCTTCAAGCATATTTTAGTATGGATATCGTGTTGAGCGGTTCGGATCGACAGTTTAAGCATTGAAAATGAAGATATAAAACATAAAGCATGATGAGGTATGAAAGGCATGAGGTATTGGAATCATCCTCTATCTATCTATCTATCTATCTATTGATAAAAAAAAGTTCATTTACAAAATTTTAAAACACCATTAGTCTCCATTTTTCCTATACAATATTTATTTCTCCTATACAATATTTCTCTATACTAGTTGTCAAAATTAATTGTTAGAAGGGGACATTATTCTCTCGCATGGTTCTCTGTTCATATCACATCATGCAATAGAAGATCTTCCATTATGCAACCAATTATGTATTTCTATGGATGTATCATTTATAAGAATTGGTACTGTTCTGACTATGGTAGACAATATTATTCTATTGCGCTCTCGTCATAGCGCTCATGTACCTGCTGTTCATGTTGTATTCCATACACCAATGTTTTTCTGGTCAAGTCTTTACCGAGTGTTGAGCCAGGTGAAGCGACAAAAATTGTTAGTGAAATTCAAATTTCCTCTACTAATACAGAACATAGAGGAAACTATAATTTCATTTGACTATCGTCTGGTAAACAACTTTTCAATAATATAATATTTTATAGTTAATTAAAAGAAAGGCAGCAGCCCGATGATTCGCCACACGGTGTAAACATATGTATCGCCTCAGGTAATATGAATACCCCGCCAAAAAGATTGGGAAGTCGGATCCTGTAAGAAAGGAAAACGAAGCATATTAGTGCTGTACGACACTGACATCCAGCACTCACACACAGTTTCCTAAAAAAACTCTTTTGTTCTACCCACCCTTTAAATTGCACAAACCTCCAACCTCCAACTATAAAAAAAGAAAGAGAAGGAAAGTAAATGGAAAGTAAATAAATATAATGATGCAGACTTTCTTTATCAGATTTGGTGACATTATATTTTAGTGCCACATAATATCCGGATTTACCTTTGGATTCTCCGCCTCGGAAGTTATTTTTCCTTTTCCATTTAAACCCTGGAAATGATTACATTATTACATATATCCATCCGCACACAAATCCCCACAAACAACAATAACAGAGCAAATATTTATATTTTTTATTCTCTTTCTCACAAAATCGAAACGATAACAATGTCGAAATCTAAACTCCGGTCACGGCGGAGCCACTCGCCAGCAAAAACAGAGGAGATTCAATCAGACGAGAAAACGAAAGTGAAGGAGAACTCGGGCCCAGCGCCTCCAGCTTTTGCGACCTTGTCGGTGGCTGACGTGGCGGGTTTAGTGAAGCGACATCCCGTGCCTTTCGTGTTTCTCATATCGCTTCTCGCCTTCATGGGCGTGGAGTACACCATCCCCATGATCCCAACCGCTTCTCAGCCGTTGGATCTCGGCTTCCTCATGACGAGATCGTTGCATGCGGTGTTGGTTTCCAGCCCTAACCTTAACTCTGTTCTTGCTGCTCTTAATACTGTGAGTTTACCTAGTAATTAGTCACATTTGTTTTGTTAATTAAGTCACATTTAGATTTATTCCCCACATGACATGCATGTGTCTATACTCTACTGTGCTGCCCCCCCTGCGTAGAATTGGCTTATTTTGGAAAGCAACTTCTTCTAGACTTATCCATATCTGAATTTTCGTTTTTTTAAACTGTAGCTTTTCTACTTAATTTTTTTTTACTTTTACTTATTTGCATAAAGTTAATTATTATTGAATGGATTTTAGAAAATAGGAACTCCATTAAAAATAACAATAAGCTAAATGTTAGAAGAATAATTCATTGTCTTAATAAATAAATAAATTTGATTTTTCCATGGCAGGTGTTTGTTGGAATGCAATCAGCATACATACTTTGGTGCTTGTTGGTGGAGGGACGGCCACGTGCAACCATCGCGGCTCTCTTCATGTTCACATGCCGGGGTATTCTTGGTTCCTCGACCCAACTTCCCCTTCCAGATGTATGTGTAACCAATGCCTTCTTTTTTCTTTTCAGAAATTTCGCAAACAGAGTAGTATAATGGTAATTGTGCCCATATTAACATGTATTTAGAAATTAAATTTCAAGGTTGTATGTGGGCTTTTTCATTGGTAAAAAGATACTAGTATTAGTACCCTTGAATTTTAATGGAAATGACACAAGGGGACGGATTTATTACCCATTTGAATTAAAATCAGAAATAATTCTCAAGCCCTCTGTTTTTATCTGTGCCAAGGAGAACTTAAATCAAGAGACCTTTTCTTCAATTCCCCGACTAGTGAATACTGACTGCAATTTTCGATATGACTATTTTTTCAGATTATACGGAAACAGGATTATTGTTGTTAATGTTATTTTAATATTGACTTAATTGTTTTCATTTTTGTGAATTTCTTACAGGGATTCTTGGGTTCAGGTGTCGACTTCCCGGTCGGCAACGTCTCGTTCTTTCTCTTCTACTCAGGTCATGTGGCAGGGTCAATGATAGCCTCCCTAGACATGCGGCGCATGGAACGGTACAAGATGGCGTGGGGCTTTGACATCTTAAACGTGTTGCAAGCTGTGCGGCTTTTGGCTTCAAGGGGCCACTACACTATCGACTTGGCTACCGGCGTCGGTGCCGGTTTCTTATTTGACGTCTTCTCTGGGTGGTACCTTGAAAGTAAAAACAACCAAAAGATTGAGTATGGTGCCGTTGTTCGCGAACCCCTATATTATCGATGCAATTGCGACTTCCAACAAATTAAACAATCAACAGTGGCAGCTGCCTGAGAATTAAGGTTTATGTTGGAATCAGCTTTAATTTGCATCTCGGCTGAGAGATCTTCGCTAGTTTATGAGAAGTTCCGGGATCCTGAGATGTGGTAGTTCAGTAAATGCAGGAGAATCTCCTATTGAAATTTACTCCAGTGCAAATATTTAATTAATGGTTGGCTGCTTTCTTTTTGTAGAAAATTTCCTGTTTTATATTTCACCAAACGGTTGTTGCAAGTAATGTTCTTTGTTGGTCTTAACCACCTTTATAACATTCTATTTATAACGTGTATTGATTCTGAAAGTTAAACTCCAAATGGATTTGCTTTTCAATTTGCCTGAATCCGGGCAAATTGATGCTTACTTTTCCTGAGAAAAATCTAACTAGTTCATAAATCTTACACGTAAATACCAGCATAAAAGACGCTTGCTAAAAGAAGAGGTCACAATCATAATATAATACCTACTCTACTGGTGCAAACGA
This sequence comes from Carex littledalei, assembly GCA_011114355.1. Taxonomy (NCBI): domain Eukaryota; kingdom Viridiplantae; phylum Streptophyta; class Magnoliopsida; order Poales; family Cyperaceae; genus Carex; species Carex littledalei. The sequence continues at coordinate 14,998,803 of CM022085.1, read as the reverse complement.
TCAGGTTTACAATTAGCAGCTACTAGTAACGCGAATAATTAATTGTTCAGCCTTTCATGGTCACAAATCCTACAGCTGCTAAAAACCAGTTCTTGAAATTAATTTGTAATGAACCATGAAATACTTGCGTTGTATATAGTATGTGTACTGCTATGCAGGGAAATTGGCTTTTTTCTTCGCTTCAATTGTATCAATCCATTGAAGAAAGATGAAACCCAAGTATATCAAGCGAAACAAATCAGGATTTTACCAAACCAGTCAAGCTCAGTAATACTCGTAGTAACTATTTCCAGTTTCATTAGAATAGCAAGCAAAATTTGCCACAAAACCTGAGAATTGACTTAAATAAAAAAAAGACAAAAACTCACTAACATGGCCTCAAGTTAAAACGTGCATTGTATTAAATACAGGTTCTTGGTTGATTGCATCTTTATTTTCCTCCTAACTAGCAGATAATATAGATATCAAACCAGCCCGGCAAATCAAGACAGAACCATAGATAACCCAAGAAAGCATCAGTAACTCTAAACAAAAATAAGCCTAAGACTGCTAATTTCTTAATCTAGAAAACCAACAACATATGGCCCCACAAAAAGAAAGACAAATGAGCCTTGTTGCATATTCTGAAAAGACAACTAACAAGCAGCCTTGAAAGGAGATGCTGCATCCTTCTCTCCCTGCAGCTCGACTTCGGCACCAGTCGATTCAATATTTGATGAAGTAGGTGCACAACTAAGCTGAAAACTAACAAGGTCTGCCCCAAAGGCGTCCAACTTACCAGCATTGGTAAATGCCACCTCAGCATCGGCATGCCTTTTGAAGACAACCCATGCATTTCTCTCCAGCTCTGAGACCTCTGTCTCCGCCTCTTTCACGGGCCCGAAACGAGTAAAAAGCCCGTTAAGCTCTAGCTTCGTTGGTAAAGGGATTGTCTCTTTAAATTTCAGCACTAGTGCAGTTGGTATGGTCTCTTCTATCTCAGTTATTAGTCCATGCCCATTAGTATCAGCAATTTCCAAACTACCCTCTTGCTTGTGCTCATTTCCCATATCCTCACCGGGATTATCACCAGAAATTACGGAATTATCTTTTATAATTTTCTCTTTTCCCCACTTCCTACTCTTTTGCTTCTTCTGACGTAACGCAATTAGTTTTTCATCATCCCTATCATCTACTACAGTATCTGACAAATGCGTATTCAGCACTTCATCTTCCAACTTCCCAGAAACAGACTTCCTCCTATTTCTTTTGCTGGCCAAGGGATTAACTACATAACCTCTGAACCTAGTAAAGAAACTGTCTATCATAGTAATAAAGCTATAACCCTTTAGTGGGTCCAGTGCAGCCAGACAAAGCTGAGACAACATCTCACTAGAAGAGGCATAATCCTCCAAGCTAAAGAAGCCCCCATCATCTTCTCTCTCTTGCAAAACCTCCTTATTCTTCCTGCCAGACTTACCCCTCGACAAATTATCAGAAGAAACTTTCCCTTTTTCTCTCTGTAGTGGTTTCTGGACTCTATCTTTAATCATAGACAGTCTTTTTCTCTTGCGAGAAGTCATTCCATTGGTTTTAGAAGTAGGTGTAGTGCGTGCAATTTCATTTACGGCTCTTTGCATGCATTGGCCGACTCTCAAATACTTTCTCCTAGCCCTCAATTTGGTATCTAAATCCCCTAACAAATCCAACCTTTTCTTCTTGTATTTTCCCAGATTATCATATTCCACAGGTCCACCTACACAAACCTTACGTGACTTGAGAGGACGCCCCGAAATTTCCTTGTTGAAAATCTCAGACAATTTTTTCTTCTTTCTTCCTTCTTCTTCCGGCACGTCCTTCTTCAAAATAGATATCTTGCTGCTTTCTCCATCTATGGACTTACGTTTTCTAGTGTAAATCCTGTCAGCTGTAACTGGAACCAAAGTCTCCTCCTCAAAAGGGCAACTAAAACAAAACTCAGGAAGATCAAAATTACAACCCCTCGACTGATTAAATGCTGTCAATTGAGATTTAGTGACTACAAGGTCCAAACTAGAAAACCCACCATGAGGGTTTTGACCCAACTCACATAAATATCCAAGAAATTTTACCGGGTCAAAAAACCTTCTGATATACAAAACATCACCAGACGGGCCAGCTGTATTGGCTTGAATACCAACATTCTCAAATTTAACCACAGAACTGCTCTCTTTACCATTATAACATCCACAAGAAAGAGCGTGCTGCACACGCCGGGATACCTCAGCCAATGCCGAGTCAACAGCTGACACGAAGGAATCAGTACTGCTCTGTTTCACCATGCGGCGGAAATTGGATTGAAATGGTTTCAAAACGGATGCCTCATTCCACGCAAAGGTGTTGTCGAAGAGATAGGCAACCAAGAATTTGTTTTTGTTTCGATGTTTCAGAGCAAGCTCTGAAGCATCAGACGGGTCGAAAATCAGACCCGGCCACCATGGGTGGTTCTTCACCTTGCCCCATACCAGGTCAGATGGCACGAACACGTTTCTCGTCTCGTCTTGGAATGGGGACGAGTATACGGGTCGGTCATACCCGTTTTCAGTTTCGGGTTTTAGTTTGCTTTTGGTTTCAGAAACGGGTTGTTTCTGATCATCTTTCTTCTTTGGTCTTCCACGAAATTTTGGGGTTTTGTTTTCGATTGCATCTTCGGGGTTCGATTCTAGGTTTGGCTCTTCTAAGGGGTCTTCAGGATTTGCGGCTAGGGTTTTGGCCGGAGAGGTGGAGCAGCCATCACGGTTATCGGGGTCCGGCATGGGAGGTTCTTGCGGTGGAACTGACGCCATTAATGGTGAGAATTCTAGAAGGGTTTTAGTGGAGATAAATAAACCCTCCAGAAACAAAACAAAGAAAATTGACAAAGTGCCTCTGAAGAATTGAAAGGGACAAATCTTTATCGGGACAATTTGAGTGATTCTAACAGAATCAGTGAATCACCATCTCACATGAAAAAAGGTGAAAAAATGAGATCAATTACAAGCAATTTTGTCGTGAGGGACTGAGGTCGACGACATGTGGCAATTTCGAATTGGACCCACAAAAGACAAAACTGAGACAAAGAACTCCACAGAATACACTGGGTTCACTACACCGTTCAAACTGACATTTAATAGATTTAAATTAAGGTAGCCCACATGTCGGTAAGATAGGGAGCAGGGAGTAATCTCACGGTGAGATTACCCGACGGCTAAGCGGCTGAGACCTGAGACCTGAGACTGAGCGTTCTCTTGAGTCTTGACTGTTTCTTTTCATCCAGATTTTTGTTCCGCTGCAGCCTTCAGAGAGAAGTTCAACTGATTTTAGTTATTTTCAGAATACTTAATAATATTCTACAATTATAATACCTAATAATTATAAGAAACTATAATTACTTGTATATAAAAATATTCAAGCAAATTTTCTTTTGTTTTTTTTTTCATAATCGGAGCACGTTAAATATAAAGATCAAAAGGACACTTATCAATGTAAATTTTGACAATCAATAGAAAAGAAAAGAAAAAAAAAAAAATATATATATATATATAAAGAACAGTTGTTTTAAAAAAAGATATAAAGAAGAAAACAACAACATAACATATTGTTGCTGAAATTCTCATTTGTGGAGTATACGGTATATATCTAACGCGGTGAAGTGAAGTCCTAGTGGAGCCGGTTAAGAATTGGAGACTGGATTTACGACGATGCTTCTAGATTTGTACAGATCGAGTATAATGAACGGTTAATTCGAATCACACTTCAGGTACGATGTTGTTCAAACTTCAAAGTTGAACCTCTCCAAATTTATTTCCCTTGTATTGGTACCATGAGATGAAGAAAGATATATAAGCCTAAAATTTTGAAGTGATCGATGACTGATGAAACATAATTATTAATCGCAGTTTTGCCAAGTAATGAAAGCAACAGCTGTTGCTTCTTCTGTCATAATTCTTCTCCGGGTCACAGTCACAGTCACAGTCACAGTCACATGCATTGTGTATTATAAATTATTGCAACTTAATCTACTAACAAACAAAATTTGTTTTTACAGGAAAATAAAATTCAAATAAAAAACAATTCTCCTGATTAAAAGGGCTAATGATATGTTCCCGGACCCATGTTCACCAATTAACTTTTACTTGGATCTTTTCCAATACAGGTTGCATCGTTTTTCTTTTTTTTCTTTTTTTTGAGGGATATATAGGTTGAGTCGTTGAGACGAATTTTAGATTTGTAAATTGAGTGTGCAAAGAATGGAATGGTATGACTTGTTGAAAAAGAAATCTAATATTTAAATTTCCCCTTGATTGATTACCTCCTTTTTGTTTTCGTTGAAAGCAACCTTCCCTTTAATTACTACGTGTGGCAATCCTATCCTATCCTATCCGGCGATGACACCTTCAAAAGAGCACTCATGCGTTGCATTGCACCATCCAAAAGTGCTCTGTGCACTACTACCTTGGTAAGTTGGTAGTTACAATTAATCTAGAATGTAGTAGAAAGTAAAGCAGATCCCAGATTGAAGGGAAGGATTAAGGATATATACTTAATTTCTAAATAGGAGCTCGGAGCTCGCTTCATACTTTCTCTAAACTCATTTATTTTACTTTAATTGCAATTATTTTTAGTTTTTAAGTATTAGTGGTGCCTTAGGGACAACAAAATTAAGACAACCGAACATCGGTTCCTTAGCGCTCCTTAAGCTCTTAATTCCTTGTTGCCGAACGCCCCGCTATTCTTGCCGCTGCATCCAAAGGTACGGTTTGTAATTTATGCAGAAAGCCAGAAACTATCCTCAGCGCCGTTTGAAAAGGGCACGAATATGAAATTGGAAAACAGAAAAATACCATATTTTGAGCGTTCATGCATTCACGTGGGCTCCATTAATGGTTTAATGAGAATGGCAACAAGGGCCCACCACCCCCTTACATGAAAAAATGATTCAGTTAGTAAAATTTGTGCAACCAAAACACAAAAAAAGGGTTTGTGTGTGTCAGTGGTGAAGATGGGCTCTTAAAAAGAAGGGACAACACCCACCAATTCATGTCTGGTTTTTAAATAGACAACTGAGTCTTAAATTTATTTTCATTTGACCCCACATTTCGTTAGTAATCTCATTCCAAGTTTATTTATTTGTTTATGATTGGAAGCCAGAAAACCCGTGATTTTTATTTTTACCCAAAAAAAATATATTTTAATATAAATAACCAGGTTTTTAAAATATTTTTATTTCTACCCAAACCGCTAGGAATATCAGCGGCCTGAATTCTTAATTCGAACCGCTAGGATTCCTAGCGGCCTGAATTCTTAATTCAAACCGCCAATATTCCTAGCGGTTTGAAATAATAATTCAAAACCGCAAATATTCCTAGCGGTTTGAATCTTTTTTTTTTATTTTAAACTTATAACTACGGGGGAGAGGCTCCGTAGAAGAGAGAGAAAAAACAGAAGAAGAGAAGGAGGAAGAGGAAGAGGGAGGGAGAGGGAGGAGAGGAGCTCTGAAGGAAGGAGGAGGAGGAGGAGACGGAGAAGTCTGTCAAGTCAGGTAATTTTTTTTTTACATACGTATTTACTGTTAATTACATACGTATTTACTGTTTACTGTTAATTATATACGTATTTACTGTTAATTACGTACGTATTTTTTTCACATACGTATTTACTGTTCACTACTGTTAATTACTGTTCACATACGTATTTACTGTTCAATATTGTTCATATACGACTATTCACAACTGTTCACAATTGAAATCAGTAAACTGACCAAATATTTGTCATTTATGAATGTAGTTTATTGGCCATGTCTATTGCAATTTCAATACATTTTGGAGGAAAGTTCATAACTGACCAGTATGGAGTACGTTACTCCAAACCTGTAGCAAATACGTATTGGGTTGGTGAAAATTTCTCATTTGAGCAGTTGCAATCGCTTATTTATGAAGCGAGCGGCTACAATAGGGATCGTTGCCAATTACAAATTCATGCCCGAATGGTCCACGCAGGAAAGTATGTCAAAATCACATTGGGAGATAACGGGGCATTGAGAGGTCTAATAGCGCAGGTTTTGAGGTCTGGCGAAACATTACTGGAAGTTTTTGCACGCAGAATTCCCAAAGAATCAGGGGCCGGAAGTTCAGGCCAAAATTCGGTTGCACAAAATTATCAAAAAGATAATGAACCACACACTCCTTTTATCGTAATGCCTGGACCAGAACCGGAACCAGAAATATACAATAATTCACCCCAATCTCCACCTTTTGTCCCACCACGAGTACAATCTCCACCTTTTATCCCACCTATATCCGTGTATGAAGGTCCTTCATCCTTACCTGGGCCTGAACCAAATCCTCACCCCAGACCGCCACCAGTACAGGAAGATCCAAACGAGTCGGAATTTGAATTTATGAACGAGGTACCGGAGGAGAATCTGCAAACTGGGGATGAATTGGGGGAAGGAGACTGTGACATTAATGATGAAGGTGATGAAGAAGATGAAGAAGATGAAGAAGAATACACACAGCCCACTGTGAGGCAAAATAGAGAGAATATGCCGTTAAGTGGCCGTTCTGAGACTCACCCTTTTGTAAACTTCAATGACACATCTGCTTTTCGAGAAGCAGATGTTTCTTACTATGGTCGTCGGGTTAAATACAGGAGTGAGCTCGCAAAAGGCCAATACTTCGTAAGTAAAAAGCAACTGACGAAAAAGATCAGAGAGTACCATGTTGACAAGAACAAGGAGACATATACGAAGAGAAGTGACACATCCCGGCTGGAAATTAGATGCAGCACTCCGGGTTGTCGTTTCAAACTGAATGCAAGAGCAACAAATGCGGGAGATACATGGATGATAACTGAGCAAGACACGCCTCACACATGCGAATCTGAGTACACCAGGTCGGACCATGCACAACTCACGGCATCAATTATCGCAGATATCATCGAGAGCAGCATTAAGGAAGACCCCACTATGAGCCTCCGGAGTGTGGCACACTGCCTGAGGGTTAGGTTTGGCAGTATATCCCCGAAGTACAACAAACTTTGGAGAGGTCGTGAGATTTCAGTAGCCCGGCAATTTGGGAGTTGGGAAGAGTCGTACAATTTTATGAAACTATTGCTTATCGGGATATGTTACACGAATCCCGGCTCAAAATACCAATTTCTGACAAGTCCGAGCATCGATAAAAATACAGGACTGGTCAAACAAGGTGTTCAGAAATTCAGGGCCGTGGCATGGGCTTACGGACCATGCATTACCGCATTTGATTACTTAAGACCGATGATCAGTATAGATGCAGCCTTCCTTTCTGGGCGGTATGAGGGCAGACTTTTGATGGCTTGCGCCTATGATGCCGATAACCAATTGCTGCCTCTAGCATTTGCAATTGTACATACGGAGAATGAAGAGAATTGGGGTTTTTTCTTACAATGGCTTAGGATTAATGTGATTCGTGTTAATAGATTCGTATGTGTTATATCGGACCAACACAAGGGTATCAAAGCTGCATTGAAACCTGAATACGGATGGGATGGGGATAATTTTGTGCACAGGTATTGTATCCAACATGTTGCAGATAACCTGGTCCAGGCGTGTGGGAGGGACAAATGGTACGGATCTAGGTTCAAACAAGGAGCCAGGAAGAAGAAGCCAAGAAGGCTGAAAGAGATGTTCGAAGATTTTTGCTCGGTATGTCTAAGATTGTCTAATTTATATCATTTTTGTTTCTTTTAGATGCATTTTGTCTAATTTTGCTTTGTTCTATTGCAGCAAAATCCGACGTGTAATGATTTTCTGAGGAGAGTGGGCAAAGTACGTCCTGATGATGTCATGGAGCCGTCAAATTTTGAAAAAAATTTCCAGACCTGTGATGGAGGGCACCGATTTGGTATCATGACAACAAACGGCTCTGAGTCCCTGAACGCTGTCTTCAAGGATAGCCGAATGTTGCCCGTGGCTGCACTTATAGAGGAGACATTCGCCAAGTGCAATAGGTGGTTTGTTCAACGGCGACAGGCAGCGACGGAGCAAAGCAATGCAGAAAAGCTTTTTTCCAAACGGGTACATGTTAAGCTCGCCAAACGGTGGGAGAAAGCTACAAAAATGGATGTCATCCCATACTCGCACGGCGAAGGTAATTACCAAGTCACGAGCCCAAATGAATATGTTCCAGTAGTCCAAACGCAGGATGGAACTATGTCAATTATTCATAGAAGGTTCCAGTATATCGTGACATTCGGGCCAGAGAGAAAAGTGGAATGTATATGCAGAGGTATCCAATTAACTGGAATTCCGTGCGCTCATGTGTTAGCAGTTTTTCTTGATAGAAACTGGTCACCCGACCTATTTGTTGCCCACTGGTATAGGGTGGACTACCTTCTGAGTACTTGGAATGCACTGTTTGTTCCTTATGGCAATCCTGAAGATTGGCCTACAACCAATACCCCTAAAATTGAGCCAAACAAAGATTGGATACGGCGTGGTAGGAGGAAACACATCCGTCAAGAAATGACCATGGATGAAATGCAAGGTAGGCGACGGGGGCACCGTCCTCGCCGTTCCACTTCTGACAGGCAGAGGCGAGGTATGTCACATTCAATCCTAATTATATTTCATTCTAATGTTGAATAGCTTACTAACTAACATATTTGGGCTGCAGAGGCTCGTAACGCAGCAAATGTGGCAGAGAATGAGCGAGTTATGGCAGAGGCAAGTGGATCGCAAGGGCCGCGGCGAAGCACAGCCAGAAGCCGTACAACAGACCGTGAAAATGCAAATATGATGTTTAGGGAGGCAATGGGAGAAGTACGGGCAGGAGGGGAGGCGGTTGGAATGCAAGGGCCTTCAGGTACTACCCAGCGAAGAAGGAGCACAACTCAAGCAGGTAGGAGGAGCACATATGGCGCAAGGCCATCCGGTACAGCACACCAGCAAGAAAAAGGAGTGCAACCAGCTAGAAGGAGCACATCTCAATTTGAAAGGAGGAGCACATCTGGTACAGCTAACGAAGCGCAAGCAGGACCGTCCGGTACAGCTAACCGGCAAGACGAAACAGTGCAACCAGCTAGAAGGAGCACATCATCATGGGGATTTGGTCGGCTCATGGGAATAAATTTTAGATGGAGTAGTAGGAATTAACTTTATTTGTATGTACTTTATTATGTTGCAGTTTGAGATTTGTATGTATTTTATTACTTTGAGGTTTGTATGAACTTTATTTGTATGTATTTTATTATGTTGCAGTTTTTTTATTATTATTTTCTAAATAAATTGTAGGCGAGGAGGATGGACAGTAACAATCGAGGAAAGAGCGAGGAAAAGAAATGCAATTTGGGCTGCGGAGGGTTTAGAAAGGACTGTCCAAAATGTGTGCACATAGATATATTTTTTAAACAATATGACATATCTGATGATGATTTTGTAGAAAACCCTTACGGCTATGGATTGGAAAAAAAAATGATGTACAGACGCCTAAGGCTAAGACTAAGGCTAGCACGTCGTCTGTTGTTACCGAGCCGTCATCACCAACCTCGGACGATGAATTTGTTCCATGTACGTTCAAGACCGGTAACACGAAATAGTATGTTGTTCAGTTCGTTTGAAATTTATATTAAGTTTGTATTTTATATTTTGGAAATTATGTTGTTCAGTTCGTTTGTAATTCATTTCGTATTGTTCGTTTGTAATTCATATTAAGTTTGTATTTTAAGTATTGTTCAGTTCGTTTGTAATTCAATTTTCGTGATTTTTGAAGATGCTTTGCTATGTTAAAACCGTATTTATACTTGTCGTATTGTTCAGTTCTTAATTTTATTCTGTTGTTTTAACTTTGCGAACTTAGCGAACTTAACAAGTGTTTTTTGTATTTTGTATTATTTTTCATTTTTGGATGTTATTTCTTTTTGTTGTATGACATAATAAATACTACCATAAAATGATAAAAATATATAACATACCTCCAACCATACCATAATAAAACATAACGAAACTACACTACACAAAAAATAAACTACAAAACTAAAGTAAAACATAATAAAGTATAACATAGCACAACTAAACTAAAACTACCAAAAAAACCCTCTATCCATCGTACTGCGAAGGGGAGAATCGGTGAGGTGGTCTACTCCTGTTTTCTCTACTGAATATGCGCTCATGCCAATCCTCCCACTGAGGCTGTCCTGCCTGCGCGGCGCTAGCTGGTGTAATATGATCCTCGAGCTCGGCCTCTGTGCTCATCGTAAGTGTTGTATCCCATGGATCCGAGGCCACGTGGGTAGTTGGCGGTGGCGGGGGAGTATGGAATATGGATGCCACAAACTGGGACCCATACTCAGGCTGAGTCCGGCTACCAGAGGCCTCCCAATCGTGAGCCATCTCTGAATACGGCGGACGCGGTGGCGGGGAGCCGGCTGTATCCCACTGATCATCTGGAACAAAGTCTGCAAAGCTAAAACTCAACCTCTCATCCTGCACAGACTGGATCTCTGGAGACTCCTGATGCTCATGCGGCTCAGTCTGTGTCGGCATGTATGCAGGACCCTGCAAGGATACCAAAAATTTAGTAAATTTTAACTACCTTTACTTACAATAAAAGAATAAATAAAACAAAGAATCATATACCGGGGGAAGAACTGGACGCCCGTGCTGGTCACGGTAGGCGTGCCAACCGGCCATGCGCAGTACCCAACGATGATAATCCCACTCTGGCTGCTCTGATGGCTTCGGTGGCATCTCACTGGTCACTACTGGTGGCGCGTCAGGCTCGTCCGGTTGTACTGAGCGCCAATCAATATTCTCTCCGGCGTCTCGTAGCATGGTGACCAGCTTTGCCTCGTGGCCGTGGTCCGCAATGCATGGGGCAACCAAGTTCAGCATCGCGTGCCCGACTGCTCTGTAGCCACATTTTCCAAGACAAACGATTGAACGCCCAGCACCTTTAAGCGCTAACAGCAGCTATAAAAAAACGTTAGAAAAAAGAAAGGTTACGATAAAAGGTTCATAACGCATAAAAATGTGTTGTTTTAGATGCATTACCTGGCGAGCACCTTTCCGGCCAGTAGGGGTATAACCATCGTCTTCAAATATCTGTGCGCGAAGAAAATCACCGTAATCTCCCTCTATATACACCGAAGCCATGCCGACCCGCAGGTACCAAGCCTGATATCTCAATAGGGGATCTCCCTGGAACTGCATCGCATCAATCTCCGGCATCTGCCATAAGTTGGCACTCATATTGCCCGCCTTGATGTAGTACTCCGAGTGATGCTGGCTCCAATCTCTATCCCAGTGATTACCGTGTTTTATCCTGTAATTCATATGTTAGTTGCAATTTAAAGCCAATAACTAATGTTAAGTACAAAAATGCTAAAAAGAACATAACTTACCCGTGTAGCCTCATGATCACAGATCTCGGGACGTCTGGATCTGCGGGGATGAGTGGAGGAAAATGAAACTGACGGAGCACCCGGTCTGGATAGTGGTGCTCCACTATCCAGAAGCACACCAGCGGTCCCCTGTAGAGCCACATCTCGTGATCATCTGCTACAATCTGCGGCAGCCTCCCCTCAGTGTATAGCTCATGGTACGGAGTCCAGCTCACCTGCGTCTCACCCAGACTCTGAATCTGAGATCGGACCAACCTGATACCTATTGTCTTTCTGTGAGGGTTGTCCTTGTACAAGTGATGTCCGTACCATTTCATGCCGAATGCCGGTCGATTTCCATTCTCGGGCTCTCCCCATGGATCCTCGTTCGGCTGAGGTACCCCCACCGGTAGCCGTGACCACGACCAATGCTGCAGAAGCAGTGTTGGCCCGTAGATTTGCTTAGTTTTCTGCTATATTTTGAAGAATGCTAGCCGTCAGGGACAAGTTAAATAATTAAAATAAGACAACAAGTGCATGACAATGTAGGAAATTAAAATAAGACATAAATAGCATACTGACCTTGCAACCGTGGCACAAGTTGGAGTAGAGATGTGCTAGGACAGCCCCACCCAAGTTGTACCTGCCGCTCGACGGCTGAAGGTCTCGCAGCAGCTCTAGATACATCATCGGGATGGTATCGCCATTTGAATCAGCAAACATGACAGAACCAAATAGGTCCATCACGAATCCCCGTGTGTATCTGTAATATCAAAATTATAGAGCAACTCATTTTTCCGCATGAAACAGAGTACAAAATAAATGTAATACAAATAGTTTGTATGAGTACCTCTGAATCTCGAGCTGAGTGGAATCACTACCTAGACCTCCCGCAAACATAGCTCGCAGCTTCGTCTTGTCCAGACTGTACTTGGACTTTCCCCCATTGCTGCGTATATCTGGCTCCGCTCCCAACAACTCTGCGAGCATGTAATTAATCGTGATGTCATCTGAATCTGTGGGGTCAGATATGCCACCAACGGGCACGCCCTGGATAGGCAGACCCCATAGAGCACTAACGTCCTGGAGAGTCACTGTCATCTCTCCAAAAGGTAAGTGGAACGTGTGCGTCTCGGGGCGCCATCGCTCCACTAGTCCTGAAATGAGGGACGCGTTAATGGACTTAGTCTCTGACTGTAGAATATTGACCAAATGTTGCACCCCCAAATTTTGCAGATATGACTCCATGACTGAGTAGTACTGCATGTCAGGATACCGACCCCTGGCATTTATAATTGCCTCACTCTGCGTTCAAAAAAGTAAACAACATGAAAACCTAAAAATACAAAAATTCAACAAACTACAAACTTAAAAAAAAAAAAAAGTAATCAAGTACCTCTTTAGATGCCTCTGAGACTCGGTGCTCATCGTGAGGCATCCATAATAAAGGACTGAAATGATCCTTGCTGTCAGTGGGAATGGGCTCATCAACCGGGTCGGCTGCGGGTGGTCTCCTAGGCCGTCCCCTAGCCATCCTACGTTAAAAAAAATTAAACATGCTACAATTGGCTAAAATATGCTAATTGCGGTAAAAATATGCTAAAATACGCTAATATGCAAAAAGATGACTATGGAGTCAATCATAACATGCATTATGCCAATAAGAACAAAGAATCACTCCATACAAGCATATTTTTATAAATTTGTATTTTTTTTAAAGATAAGGTTTCCATTAGAAATGTATGAAATCAGTTAATGCAAACTAATTTCATTTCATACAAATTAATGCAAAATAAACTTTCAAATATACTACCAGCAAAAATAACTCATTTATTAGTTGCGAGTATAATTTGTTTAATCACACCAATTTGATGATACATATAGTACATATTAACCTTGGAACTATAGATATAGTTTTTTTTTTTTAAATAGAAGTAAAGAAAAAAAATAAGCTCGTATTATATAATAATATGTTATACAATTTCGTTTTTTGTGATGTAATTATTCCATGATATATGCATATTACATAGATTTTATTTATATGACAAAATTTATTAGTTGCCACTTGCCATGTATAAGTTGTCAAGGGAAAAATTGCCCTTGTATTTTTAAACCACAGATGTCATTAATTCATACATCTCTCTTCTTGAGTATCAAAAACTGGAAAGCAATTGATTCAAAAAAAAACTCATGTATTACCGAAATTTTTATTTATAACATTTAAAAAAAATAAATTAACAAAATAACCATCGATTCTGGTCAATTCTAAATTTAACACAGCCGCAGAACACCGAAGCGGACCCATTTGGGGGCCGCCGCAGAATGCCGGAGCGGACCCCCATATGGGTCCGCAGAACGCCGGAGCGGACCCAGGGTCCGCATTTTGCCGGTGCGGCCCCAAATATATATATATATATATTTATTTAGTCGAACCTTGATATATCTGCAGACACGAATAGGCACGAATGCCAACAAGTCGAAATTGAGATATCTATGTTTGTTGGGCACGCATGCCAAGAATCTCTTTTTTTTATTAAGCCTGATATATGTGATTTTCTGTACACATATTTTAGTGTAAGTCCGTGTAAAGGCTTCTTTCACCATTTCATTATCATGGTAACATATTTATATACTTGCAACAAATTACAGAAGATCATAGGTGCTTGTCCAGCGAGTCTCTGAGTATGAGGCAAATGGATCTGTGCTATAATTGTACATGTTCAAGCGAAGTAACAAACTGAAATGTGGAGCCCGGAGAGAGGTAATGCTATTTGATGATAAAACGGTGAGTCGGGTTCATTTAAAAATTAGAGAAGAACAAACATGCCAAAGTTAATTTGGTCTTATGCGGGACCCACTGCAAATGGTTCTATCTCTTCTGCTATTAAAAAAAAAATTAATCAGGGCCGCAGCGGCATATTGCGGACCCATATGGGGGTCCGCTCCGGCATTCTGCGGCCTCCCCCAAATGGGTCTGCTCCGGTGTTCTGCGGCCGTGTTAGATTTAGAATTGACCAGAAACGATGGTTATTTTATTAATTTATTTTTTTAAAATGTTATAAATAAAAATTTCGGCATGTATTACTTGTACAATTTCAAAACAGAAAAAAAAAAAATTCATGCATTACTTGTACCTCATTACAATTGATTCGGCATATGTTAGTTGACCTTTGAGCTCAAGATCATGACAACTTTATGTAAAATGCTTTGGAAATACATTATGTACAATAAATGGAGAATTTGTGGTTCAATTATTATATAAATATTAAGGAAATAAAAAATTAATAAGCACACAAAAATGATGTCCACCAATCTGCTGAATTTACATTTTTTTTTTCCATGCTGAAATGATTTGGTACACGAAATATAGTTCGTATAAGAATGGTCTTAATCTGGTACACGAAATGATCTGGAAGATTTTTCTGGATTATTAAGATAGAAATTGAGTATAAAGATGTTTATTGTAGTTTGTTTTAACTACGAATAGATAATTTAAGCAAGTTGAGAATTTGATTCATATGATGTAATAGATATTAAAAAAATTATTTTTAACGTGCATTACTTGATTTATATGATGTGATATTAGAACTAATTTATCATTAGAATATATATTTGCATTGTTTTGAATGAAACAATAATTTTTCAGCTTTAGAACAGATTTTTTAAACTTGAAATAAATTTCTTTAGCTCAAACAACTCTTTTAACATGAAATAATGCTTGAAATTGCAGAAAGCTGTTCAGAAATTGCACAAAGATGATTGAACTGAATCATCAAACCTACTTCTAAGTTTACACAGAAATTCAATCACATAACCTACTTCTAAGTATTAATCGACGATTGAAATTACACAGAAATTCAATCACATAACCTACTTCAATCACATAAATTCAATCACATAAATTACACAGAAATTCAATCACAATTACCTTCAAAGATGATTGAATTGACGACCGGCGGTGAAGAGGCGGAGGGACGGCTAGGCGGAGGGGCGGAGGGACGGCCTAGGAGGGGCGGAGCGCCGGCTAGGCGGAGGGGCGGCGAGACGGAGGGGCGGAGGCGGCCTTCTTTCTTTTTTCCTTTTTTCTGGCGGAGAGGCGCTTCTTTCCTTTTTTCTTTGTTCTGGCGGAGAGGCGACACAGAGAAGAAGAGAAGGGATCACGGGTCGGGTTAGGTTTGAATTAAGAATTCAGGCCGCTAGGAATTCTAGCGGTTCGAATTAAGAATTCAGGCCGCTGATATTCCTAGCGGTTTGGGTAGAAATAAAAATCTTTTAAAAACCTGGTTATTTATATTAAAATATATTTTTTTTTGGGTAAAAATAAAAATCATGGCCAGAAAACGAGCTGCTTCATTATTTTGTTTGATTTTTGGTTACAAGATGACCCTTCGTTTGGTCCACGATATTACAATTAATGGTAAGCCAGATGCTCTTTGTTTTTATTATTATTATTATTATTATTATTACTATTTTAAGGAACAAGATGTTCTATTTAAAGAGTTCGGATCTAGCTACCCTAGCCTGTGTTAACAGTTTTAATGATATAAAAAAATTTAAACATTAAAAACTATGAAAATATTACTAGTCTTATATATGTTGATATTATATTATATGGATATATTTTAATATTTAATTTAATGTCGTTAAATATGAATTGTTGTAAATTTTTAGTCATTAAATTTTAATATTTTAATAGTTTCAAACTAAAAGCTTGATTGTTGTTGTTGTATATGAACGATGAAACTTACGTCAAATTTTATTGAACTTGTGTAAGATGTACATGAAGTGTGCATAATATTGAACTACCAGAATTTAAAATTATTTTTAAAGATTTTTAAAAGATGATGGTTCAAATGTCTTTATTTTTTGCGCCTCCATCATTCCTCAATTTTTAAGAACTTTAATAGCTCAAAATTTAAAACTTAAAAGTAAAAATAAAACATTAAATATGATCTACATCATTTTATCTATGCACGTGTAAAAAATTGTGACATTTCAATTTTGTTTTGGTTGTCATCAAGAGCTTGTAAAAACATACTAACGTGGATAATTTCTAGACATTGATTTTTCAAATGATTGATTCACGTAAAAACAAAATCAAAATATGAGTTTATTTATGAGCACTTAGAGAAAATAACATATATCACATCTAACGATTTTATTTTGATGTTTATGATTTAAATTTTGATTTATTAATATTTTTAAAAATGAAAGCATGATAAAAGGCGTAAAAAGTGTGACAGTTAATATCTACAAATTTACATTATCAAAACAATAATAAAAATACATCTTCAACAATAATATAAATTTACTGTTAAACAAAATAAATAAATTGGCCAGAAATTTAGTCAGTCTTGAATTAACAAAACAAATAAATTTTAGTATTGTTAAACCATGCCAACCAACCAGAAAGCAAAATAAGAAATTTACTGTTAAACCAGAAAGCAAAATCAGAAATTTGGATGCACATGCTTAGTAATCGGACAAAAGAGAGGAGATGCGGAGACTAGGCCAAGGTGAGGTGAGGAGAGGGGCGGCACGCGCGCGAAGGCGGAGAGGCAGAGGAGATGCGGAGACTAGGCCAAGGTGAGGTGCGGAGAGGCCAAAAATTCAAACTTTTTGTTATTCCGGAGCCATGGTATGTTTGGATGTAATAAGAATAGTTGCTATTAAAAATAGCTATGTGCATCCAAACACACTTTTGTTATTCAAAATAGCTAGAATAATGCTGATTCTCTATTCTTTGTAAATGTTAGAATAATTACAATTATTGTATGTGAAGAGGGAGAAAAAAATGTTTTTTTCTCGGATTTCCACCAACACAGTCCCTAAATGACAAAGTTGACATCACTTCTGTCATTTCCACGTCGTAACAATTCGTTTGAAACCCTACTTGCCTATCTTTCGTCTTAATCAATTCTACATTAACACTATTCTTTCTCGGTTACAACTATTTTCTATTCCGAATGTCCAATCAAAATAATATTTTGATTAATCCGAATAACACTATTCTCACACTAATATAAATAACTATTATTTCTCTTTCTTATCTACCAATTGCACAATTATTTCTCTATTTTTGCATTAATTCTTGCACAGCCAAACCGTAAGTGTAAGCACGCTTTTATTTCTATATGATAACATAGAAATGGTGGTCGTTAAGACCACTTTTTGTCAACAAAAATAATAACATGTAGATCCAGCTTAGATTAAAAATCTTAATTTTGTACATGAATTAGGAATTAATAGTTTCGAATCAAAATCATTAGAACATAATTCATATCAGTATCTTTTTTTTGGACTTTGCTTAAAAAAAAGAGAAACACACGCATAAATGAAAAAAAAACATTACTTTTTAAAATAAGATAATTTATATGGAAAATATTCTTGCATTCAGAAAAATTTAAAAACAATGAAATATATATATATTTTTAACTTGAAAACATTTGTAATGATAAGCAACACAATTAACTGCACATTAATTCAACACAAGAACTTAAAACTTATATTATTTTAATTTTTTGGCTGCATCAGATACATCAAATACATATTTTAAATGAGGAAAAAGAAATATAAAAGAAATCCGATCAAAAAATTAGACAAAAAAATGAACCGGACGAATATAAATATTAATAATATAATGTAGTTACCAAAATTTGATGCTTAATATTTTTTATAATACATTAATCCCCTTTAATAGTTTAAATTTTGAGGCTTAGGATTTGAAATTTGTGTACACTTGTGTCCGGCCCGACCAAACCGCACCAATGATCAGACCAATGGTACAAACCTAATAAACTCAACCATGAAAAAAATTGATTTTGAAATTCAAAAGTCGCGACAAAACTATGTTCACTGTTCTCTTTCGAGACCTGCGCGCCTACACTTCCAAATTGAATTTCAGCGACCAATTAATTGTTACTAAATGCGTAGCAAGTCAAGATTAATCGCGGAGAAAAGTTTGCTACACAGTCATAATCACATAAATGATTACAGAGGATCAGAAATTGCGAGCTTGATATATCCTTCCGTTTTATCTTTTCTTACTCTCTCCTAATTTACGAACTTCTTACAGGACGGTGAAATTTCCCTGATTTCTCGCCACGTCACGATAATGTAAAAATTAGTAAAATATAGAGGCAAAAATAAACATATTCACTTCGGCACGAAGCATTTAATAGATAGCTCTCCTTGCAGTTTGAACCATCCTCTCCATTTGCTACGGCAACTGAACCAGGTGTAGAGAGAGAGAGAGAGAGAGAGAGAGAGAGAGAGGCGTAGGTAAATGTGAGATTAATAGCTTTTGGCAAAAGAGGGAAATAGTGTTGTACAGTGAGGGAATCTAAGAAGAAACCAAAGAAGAAGAGGAGAAGAACAAACAAGGGTATTGTACATTTTTTTCAAGCCTCCTCTTTTTTTCTTGTCTTTTGATCTTTTCTCTGTGATCTTACGCAAGGGGAGAGTTCTAATGGTGTAATGTAATGGTGGAAATGTGAAGGATTTTTTTGCTGATTAGAAGAAGTTTTAGTGGAAAATGGTTTTTTATAGTGCCATTGTTTAGCCTTGAGATAATGGTTTGGTTGTTTTCCCTTAGTTTTGGTAGCTTTTGCTTTGTGATTTTTTGGTTTCATTTTTTTGCAAAAATGTGAAAAAAGGTACAGAAAACTAATAAAAGGTTTTTACTTTTAACTTTAGTGTTCTTTTGGCCTAGCCGCTCTAGTCAATATAATATTTTTTCTAAAATATTTTTCTGGGAAATAAAATAGTCTCTGTTGGGGGAGCAGTAACTAAATGATAAATTTTCTTTTCATTTTTTATAATTTTCAAATCTACTTTCTGCTCTCAGATTTATTGGTGTTATAATTTTCTTGGTATTTTGAAAAGGATAAATATTTTATTTGAAAAGTTTAGCCAATGGCAATGGCTCAATCCTTCTATCCACAGTGACTGACTTCTCACCTCAGTAAATGTGCATCTCTGCGGTCTCTGCATCTTTTGACCCCTTTTACAGTTTTACCACATAGAAATTCACCTCTGAATGCCAAATGACTATTGTAACCCTCATGACTCGTGTCTTTTGGGAAGCACTACCATGGGTATTTTCGTACAGTTAAATCTTTCCGCTGGGATTTTCGTACCCAACTTGTGGAACAGTGCCTTTGTTTAATTGCTCTCAGTGTACACATTACCACGCAATATTCAAATGAGCTTCAAAATTAAAATTTACAATTTTACCCCTCCATTGGCCATTCCATGTAAAACAACTTTGACCGCTAAATAAAATACTGCTCATCTCGGATCCTTTCTTGATGGCATTTATTGGATAATGTTATAAGATCGGTTTAAACGATGTATATTCAATTGAAATAGATCTCCCCTGGTCCATTTGTCAGTCATGTTTATTATTTATTTATTTATTTATTTATGCTTTTTTGTTGCAGGGTCATTAGCCAAGAGGAGATTAGCTTCCATAAATAATCATGCAGACCCCCAAAACAAGGTTTGCAAATATTTTATTCTGATAGAGTTGAACATGGAATAATAGTTTACTCTACAGTAATAGTAAGTGGTATCCAAAGAGATTCATCCCTTTTTTTAATATATAGCATAATATTTACTTAGATGTGGTCCAACAGAGGTGAAGAAGAGGAGAGGAAGGAAGGAAAGAGTGAGAATTGATTGTTTACATGTTCTACAAATTTTAAAATGAGAGGGAGGACAAAATTTCACCTACTCTACCCTTAAAAAAAGCAAAATTTGTCTCCTCCAAAATGGAGTGCAGTGTGCAGAGGAGTTAAATTAGATTATAATATTTTCCATCCCCTCCAATCTCTTCTGTTCTCTCCCTTTCCTTTTATTTAATTTGTGGAGCATGGTGTTAATTAAGAGGGAGCATAATAGTACATACCACTTGTGTCCTTGTCACAGTAGTTAGTTTGGACATTAATAACTTACCATATATGATTCACATTTATCATATATTTTCTCTCTCAGTAGAAATGGGTCCGCATCAGAGGTCCCACAAAAGCCATCTCCTGCCACTCCTAGATCGACACGTGGGAACAAGTCAGGAAGTGAGATTGACACATCAGGAGCCGCACTGGCCAGGACCTCATCCGATCGAAGCCCTAAGGTTACCGAGCGCCGCTCTCCTAGAAGTCCCGCGAAGGATGTAAGCTTTTACCATTTTCTAATTCCTAATTGTTATTTTCATAATTTGTTGTCAAGAAGGCACCCCTGGAGAGTTATATTTGACATTTTTCAAACTAAGAAAATTCTGGGAGTGCGGTAAGTTTTTAAAGTTATCCTATATAGAAATACTTATGGTTTTGTTGTGGTTTCCTTTGCAATTATCTGTTTTCTGAGCTAATTTTCCCGCTATACTTGTATTGATGTG
Source organism: Carex littledalei (assembly GCA_011114355.1). NCBI lineage: Eukaryota > Viridiplantae > Streptophyta > Magnoliopsida > Poales > Cyperaceae > Carex > Carex littledalei. The sequence continues at coordinate 14,978,051 of CM022085.1, read as the reverse complement.
CACAAATTTCATTTTTACAGACGCAAGTTATCAAAATGTCCTGCACAACCTGCAAAATGAAAATATTCCTAAAAAAAAAACCAAATGTATCTTTTGTGCTTTTTGCTCCTTCAATCTATTGCTATTTTCCACATATAAGAAGGGGAATTTTGGGTTTTTTTTTTAAGGAATTAAGTGTGCAAGTTCACTGGCCAAAATCTTGGTCTTACAAAATTTGAGATATTTCTAGTTTTGCAGGCGCATATTAACGCATTTTAATATCATGGTATAGGAATATCAATGAAACTAGTTAATAGCTTTTTAACATTTCAAGGTTCTTACTAAATTGTTACTTTCTTTTTCAGAAAAAGAGGCCGAGTAAGATATCAGAATTAGAGTCTCAGATTAGTAACTTGAAAGACGAAGTGAAGAAGGTGAAAGATGAGCTGACCTCATCAGAGGCATGCAAGACCAAAGCTGTGCAAGAGGCTGAATCAGCCAATGAGCAGCTGACAGCTGTCACTGTCAAGCTGGAAGAATCCCAGCGCCAGCTCATGGATTTCTCTGCTGCTGAGGAGGCCCGTCTCATGGAACTCGGTAAAATTTCACAGGTATTGGTAATAGAAAATGATTAGAAATAAAATACCATAATGCTAGTTTATCAATTTCACAAGTCATGCATTTGCTTTTATTCTGCAGGAACTCTGTCAAATTTCATTGGTAGAGTTTGTTTATTCGGCAATTGGATTGAGAATCCTTGCATTTGACTAAGTGTAGTAAATTTGTAATTATTACTAAAAAACACGTACTATTATTTATTACTTAATGCAATAATATTCTGAATACTCCTTGTACTAAGATTAGTATATTAATGATTCTATTTATTACTTATTTGATTTGTTTGTTGTCGGACTGTGCTTTATTTTGTGTGCGTTCTAGCTAATCTTAGTACAATTAACTCCCATTTTAGATTATTTTATCAACTTGTACAATTTCAATTAATTCTGTAAGTTTTTATATTTAATTTCCATATATTTCTATTATTTTTTTAAATTTCACCATCTTTTTTGCGAGACTAAAACCTGTAATCCTGTATATTTCAGGAGAAAGAGCTTGCTTTGCAGTCTGAATTAGAAGCCATGCAAAAGCAACAGTTAGCCGACAAAACTGAAATTCAAGTTCTAAAGCAACAACTTGACACCCTCGCTGAATCAGATGCAAATCACTCGAAACGTCTAGAAGAATTCAAAATCGAACTGCAATCCCTAAAGGAGGAATTGCATGTGAGAGCTGACACCATTGACAGGCTCCAGGTTCATGTCATAGAGGTTGAAAAGGCCAGAATGGAAACCAAGGAAGAATCTGATGAGCGAGGACGGCAACTGGAGATCGCCAAAACTGCAATTGAGAAGCTTCAGGAGACAATATGTTTCAAAGAGACTGAACTGGAGGCATCGAGGGCTAAGGCTAGCTCCCTAGAAGAAGCCGTCAACAAGTCGCATGAAGCTGATGGTGAAAACGAGGCCGTGGTGAACTCTGTATTGCAGGTTGAGATCGAACGGCTGAGATCAGATCTTGAGGCAGCTCTGAATATTAACACAAATCTGGAAGAGAAGGTAAACCAACTCCAGACCGAGCATGAAAACAAAGATTCTGAAATCAATAACTTGAAAAAGGTTATAGAAGAGAAGAGGCCTGAACACATAACAGAATCAGAAGCTATTCCAGCACCAATTCAAGCCGAGCTCGAAACAAAGCTGATGAAGGCGATAACAGACGTAGCCGAGCTGAAGGCGAGCTTAATGGACAAGGAGAACGAGCTCCAGAACCTTCTAGAAGAGAACGAGACGCTCAAGAGTGAAGTGTCGAAGAAAGATGGTGAGAGTATGAAGAAGTATGAGACTGTTGTGGCAGAGCTCGAGCTAGCCAAGGCTGCTGAGCAAGACACGAGAATGCGCCTCGGTTATGTGACTGAGGAGGCCGATAAAAGCAGTCGCAGGTACAGATTTTATTTATGTTACAAACAGTTTTGTATGTCGGGTTGAGTCAGGCTTGTTCTTGCATGCTGTGCCCCCACATGATCGTGTTTTGTGTATCAAATTAGAATAGTGAATAGAAGAAAAGGCCCCACATGACCATGTTTGAGGAAATACCAATTTCAATTTTGATGTAATGCTTTACCATAAAAGAAAGAATCATGTGACATAAACGCAGAAATGTTTTCTGCTCATTTATTGATTGAACAATTAGAGTAGTGCGGCAAAGTGGAAACACATGTTGTTTTAAGTATCGCAACCAGACAGGATTTATATGGTTTTCCATTGCAAATACTACTGGAAACTTTATCATATTTGCAATACTACTATCTGTTTCTTATCCTTTACATTAAGAGCTATCATTACTGTCGACTTTGTGAGTACAATGTTTTGTTGCTAATAAGTTTACTTATACCTCCACAAAGCTTATTTGGTTTAGATATCAAGTGCTCAAGGTAGATGTAATCATTTGTCTGACCTAACCCTAATTTTACAAGGTAGTTGACACTTGGGAGCAAGATTACGTCATGCCTAATATTTAGTTACACCTATAAACATGTTTCGTGTGATTTTCTGTTGAGTTTAAATGTTCTAATTGTAAAAAACACAATTACATATTGACAAAAATAACTATCATTATTATATTTTATAAAATATTTCTAATCATTCTTAAGGGCCTGTGAAGCAGTATAATAGAAACATCAGTACAACCTAACCTGATCTAAATTCACCCAATTCTTGACCCCATTGGCAGGGCGGCCCGCGTGACAGAGCAGCTTGATGCGGCTCAGGCGGTGAATTCAGAAATGGAGTCAGAGCTGAGGCGCCTCAGGGTTCAGTCTGACCAGTGGCGCAAGGCAGCTGAGGCGGCAGCTGCGGCACTCACAGGAAACAACAATGGGCGATTGATCGAGCGATCTGGGTCGTTGGATCCTGACTATAACTCGATTGGTGGAAAGATGATGAACTCGCCATTCTCTGATGACCTCGAGTTTGAGTCGCCCAAGAAGAAGAATAGCGGTGTGTTGAGGCGCATGAGTGGCCTATGGAAGAAGAGCCCCAAATAGTTTTGCTAATATTTTGGTATATTTTTTGTCCCTTTTTTCTGAAACAATTTCTGATATGCACCTCAAATATGTGAAATACTCAAAACTATCATGTATATATATATACACACACACAGAGGTTGGCTAAGATCAAAATGGTAGTTCCTAAGCCTCGGTGCTACCAATTGGTTTTTGTGATTTTAAAATTCAAATAGTCGATACGAAGTGCTCAACGTGTAAAATTTGATCCAAGTATATTTTTTACATTTTTTGGAAATTTTTTACTATTTTTTAAAGATTAATCCATAAAAAATAGTAAAAAAGATCCAAAAAATGTAAAATTTGATCCCAAGCACATTTTATATGGAGAACATGTTGAGCACTTAAGATTGATTATTTGAACTTTAAAAACTACAAAAACAAATTGGTAGTGCCTAAGCTTATGAACTACCATTTTGATCTTAGCCAACCTCTCTCTCTCTCTTTATATATAAATAGATAGATTGGCTAAAGTCATAGTTGTATGACTGAGGCCTTGGTACTACCAAGTTAGTTTTGTGATTTTCAAAGTTTAAAAGGTCGATTTGAAGTGTTCAACATGTTTTCCATAGTGATTTTTGAAAATCACTGTTTTAAAAATTGCAAAACTGACTTGGTAGTACCAAAGCCTTAGTCGTACTATGACTTTAGCCAATCTCTCTCTCTCTCTCTCTCTCTCTCTCTATATATATATATATATATATAACATCCCAAAGCATGGTTAAGGTAAACATAAGCCAAGGACTTGTAGAACATGAACAAGTCAAATAATCCCTCTAACGAAATTGAGATACTTTGAGATGATATTAGAAGGAACGGAATTACATGAAATTTCATATATTTAGTGGGCTTGTGAGAGAGTTTTATCTTGCCAATGGTATATATTATTTTTGGTTAATTGAGCAGTTGTTTGTTTCCTTTTCACCTCTGATTCAATTCAGGTGTGCTGGTTAAATGATGTGAGAGAAGAATAGGTACTTGTTTTAAAGCTGAATGGAGATATTTTAGAGTCTAAATAGTGAGAAGAGACTTTAGACTAGATAAGCCTTGTGCCCTTTGTTCCAATCGCATTTAGACAAAATATGTGATTACAGATTCCATCCTTTTCTTGTATCTCACTTCTGACATGTTTCTATATCCTTCTTTTTAAATTCATCTGTGAATTTATTTATGTTTTGCTCTCTGATGCACATTTGAATTGAAATTGCTGGTTATCATCTATGAACAGCCATATCAACCAAGTTTCCCAAGGCAGTTGAATGCTAGAGGCAAAGAAAAAAATGGTAAATAGTATTAAGAGAGAGAGAGAGAGAAAGAGAACAACTTGGTTCTCCCTGTGATAGCTGGTTTTGAAAGCACAAAATTAGACCAGTTAATATATGCTGCTTGCTATAAATTAGCCGTTAGACCAAACTCATATTAATAGACGTACAACTTACAACATAAAAACGATTTTCATGTATATCTTTTCAAATTTTTAAATTACATATTTTTTCTTTGAATATTTATAATACCATATATATCCTTCTAAATGTCAAACGTTATTATATTTTCCCAATTTCTTTTCTTACTTAGTATGCACACATAAGCGTAGCATGAAATTTTCCAGACATAATGATTAATGAACTATTTTGATCCATTCATTCTTCAACTATCTGAACATCTTAACTTTGTAAAAAAAAAAAAAAAAACTTTGTAATTTTTTTTTGAAACTCAATATAACAAAACGATTAGACACTCAGTGGTCAAGTTAAAATCAATATTAACGATTTAAAATTTAAAATTCGTTGATTAAAATCAATCCAGTAATATTTTGAGATAAGCTCGTAAAATTTCTTGTTGAGCATAAATACATATAAACTTTGCTCATACATTATGCATAAATACGGTGTAGATTAGAGAACAAACACTAAAGTGTAAGTTGATAAATTATTGGTGGACATTTATAAAAAAAAAAAAAACAATTTTTCCAGCTTAGATGCACTCTTAAATTGCAAATTTTACAAACCCTTAAGCTGTTAATTAAACAAACTCCATTTAGCTAAATAAAAAATTACAATAAAACTAGATGACCAGTACATAAATCGCATAAACTATTCCAGGAATGTAGCCCAACAGCGTTAGCACTAAATCAATCCAGAACTCCACCTACATTAAATTAAAAAATATATATCAACAAGAAAGTTACCAACTAATAAAAAAAAAATAAACTACTTACAGCAATTCCATAGCGCAAAAACACACCAACAGGTGGAATAAAAATTGCTAACAAAACCGCCACAAATATCTCAGATCCCATATCTTGACACTTCAAATATTCTCCTCCTCCTCCTTTTTCTTCTTCTTTCTTTTTTGTTGTTTTTAGGGAGGTTTTATTTAGAGTGATTAAAGAGAAACAAAGGTTTTATCTCTTTTTGAATGTGACAGATTAATTAGCTATTTTTGGTGCTGATATATTTTTTTTTGGTATTTTTGAAAATAATGCTGATGAGGAGTTATCTTGACTCCTGAGTGTATTTTTTATTGTTGTTGTTTTTATACATGACAGACAGGTGTACTTCTAATATGAAACGCGTAAGTTTGTGTCCCTTGTTTCGAAATTAAATTTCTAATATATAACGGGCTTGTGCTAGATGTTAATTCGAATTTGATTTAATTGGGCAAAAGTTTTATTTGCCTGTCAATACCGGAATTCAGATTTGCTGAACTAACTCAAAATTTAAATTAGAATTCGAACAATTGGTTATAAATTGACACTCATTTTTAAAGAACTTTTTTATAATGCAAATTGATTCGAATTAATCCGAATGATGATGAGATGATAGGGATTCCAAACTCAAGTTTTACATTCCATATGCAAATTGCGAGGCAAAATGATTGCCGTCTCCCAAGGATGAGATCCTAATTTGTGTACGTAGCTCTTAGATACCAGAACTCTATCAATACTTAATTAATTAACACCTGAACTCTTGAACCATAATGAGTTCCTCTTTTAATTAAAATTAAGTTAGTTTCTGAAGAAAAACAACTCTTACTGGCGGAACCCTTAGTTAGAACTTGTAAAGGTTGACGTACGTACATCATTAAAATTAATTAAGATCAAAGGCCTCAAATTAATTAATGAGGCTGGCTGATGACCCATTTTACTATATATGCCTTATTGACTTGATGAGGCGATACCTTATTTGACTTCATAAGACAAGCAAGGCATACTAAACCAATTCCTATGCTTTCTTCCCAAGCATACAATTCATTCATGATGTCAAGAAAGAAAAGAAAACCTAAAACCTAATTCATACTTCAGTTCTGTTCCTCATATACTATATATATATATATATACAGTTATGTCCCCGCTTATAATCTATTATATTGACCAACCTAATTAAATCCACTAAATTAACTAGCTAGTATCCTTTCCTCTTCCTATCCTCTCTCATTAAACCAAACATATATATAGAATATCAAAGGTAGTGTACCTACTCCATGGCAAATCAAGCTGACAAGCGTCAACAATTCCGTTTCTGGTATCCGTTTTGGGGAAATCCATCCACTGCCCCTTCAAGACCTCCTGCTAATTCGGCCCCACGACCATCCCCAACAAACCAATCTAAACTCCAAGCCACCACTCAGGCGCCGGCTCCACCAACTCCACCAATCAAAAGGACTAATTCTCGCACTCCGTCATCATCACCATCACCATCACCATCATCTTCATCATCATCACAGGCAAAGCAAAATCAACTTAGAAGGGTTTCTCGTATTCCCTCATCGCCACTACCGTCACCGTCACCAACACAATCGCCATCAAGACGATCATCCCGATTAGACCAAGTCAAGCAAAATACCAAAGACATAGATGCTAAAAAATCACTTGAAGCTTCTAACCAACAAGGTACAAAACAAGAAGAAAAATTGTTCGATAAGGAACCAATTGAACCTAAGGCACAAGATCCCAAAACCATAGATGATAAACCAACCTCTCAATCAAGCAATATCAATAGCAATAGCAATAGCAACGTAGAAAAAGAAAATGCCTCTAAAGATTTAGAGAAAATCCAGCCTAGATCAATTACTTTAGATCCTCTCATTAGTGACAAGGAACCAATTCAACAAAAGGCACAAGGTGCCGAAGCCATAGATGATAAACCAATCTCTCAAGCGAGCACCAGCAATGTAGAAAAAGAGAATGGCTCTAAAGATTTAGAACAAATAGAGCCTAAATCATTTCCTTTTGATCCTCTCATTAGTCATAAGTCTAAGCCTACTGAAACTGTAATACCCGACAAAAATCCTAGTGAAACTGATGAACAAAAAGAACCACAAAATCATGAACCAAAACCCCAACTAGAATTAGATATGGATCGCGAGGAAAATGAAATAATCAAACACGGAACAAGTGAACAAGTGCCGAAAACAGAAGTGTCGGAAACACAACTTGGAGAAAACAAGCAAACCCGGAATGAAACTCATCAAGACAAGTCAATCCCTGATATGAATCATCAGGAAAATGAAATAACCAAAGATAATAATTCGGAAGAAACAGAAACAATCAAAGAAATAGCAAAACCTATTCAGGATGGAAACCCAAAAGAGACGATCAAAGATATAACACAACCTAGTACTAGTGATGTTCACCACCTCGATTCTAACAACCAAAACAAAACTAATAATTCCGTGAACAACAACAATAATCATTCCGACAATGAAAACCGCGCAGAAAGAGAAAATCCATTAACTAATAATCCAAAACGAAAGGAAAAGATTGCAGCGAGTCCAAGCTCCACTAGAACAAGCTTTCAGAAAGAAATCAAAGGTGGCATTTCAAAACTCATACAGAAAATAAATGCCGACAATCAATTCAACCCGGGAAGTGATAGAGGTACAAGTATAATAACTCTGGCGGGCGAGAACAAAGGTGCTTCAATGTACATAGGTGAGGAGAATGAAGGGCAAACCAGTACTTTCACAGGGAGCGCTCGCAACGGGAAGGACGAGATTGAAATTGAAAATGGTGAAGAAGATTCCAAAATCTCAGCAAATGTAAACAGCAATGTGCAAAGCATCAATAACTCGGTGTTGGGAGAAAGTAAGTGCGACACGAGAGATCCAGGCGTTCATTTGAGATACTCATGTAGAATGAAGACAGAGAAGATGAAGAAGAGAGAGGCTATTAATTCACTAGCTAGCTGAGTGAAATACAAATTAACTAATTAACTGTGTGATAAAATATTTACATATGTGTGCTATATATAGGTTAATTAATTTAGTATGATGTATAATCCATAATGACGAGTGTATTTAAAATAGTATGGAGGCAGTAGCCGAGAAATAATTTAATTTGTACATATATATATATATATGTGTATACATAGGATGCTACATCAGGTTGCCTGTTGGTCCTACAATTTGTTATATATGACAGTAGCAAGATTGTATGAGGCTCAACCGTTCCTTTTGTTTTTTTAACGCCAGCCCACCTGATGGATAAATGATTTCCATTTATTATATGAGTAATAAGTATATGTTTTGAAATTTTACCATTTATATATTTAATAAGAATTGGTTAATAAAATTATAAAAAGATATATAGACAAAATTGAAAATTACTTATCTAAGGAAGAAGTGTCTATTTGAAAGGGAAATATTTTATAATGTCCATTTTTTTACAGAAGAATTGTAAAAGATAGCTCACATAATTCTCTAGTTTCGCTAGAGAATCCTTAATTAGCTAGCTGATGGATATATATATATATATCTCTCTTGATGATGAATACAATATGTCTCTAAAAGAGGGTGTAATGGAAATAATTTGTTGATTTTTTTGGATAATGGTATTGGTATTTTACTGTTCTTTTATTATTTTTCTCATGATATTTTTGCTCAAACTCTCAATATATGCGCGCGTGTTTCTTTACGGAATAAATATTTGAGTATAGTTGGTGAGAAATTTTATTAAGTTGGGTGGACTGGCGAACTGCCACACCGATATTTTGATTAAAATAAAGATTTATAAGTTTTATATATATTTTGTTGACAGTATATCGGAAAATTTTATTATCTAATGGAAATCTAATATACCGACTTTTTTAGTTACCATTTCACATAAAAGAATAAACAGAGTTTACATAAAAATTTTATGCAGATAATATATGCGAACCTCTAAAAGTTGACGTATAAATATTATCTGTGCAACCATCTTTTATAGAATTTAATTAAATTTAGTACAGTTTAGAGATTTGCGCACCACGCCTTGAGGTGCACAAATAATATTTGCATATATGGTAATGTGAAGAATTTTCAAATTTATATCAACTCCATATATTCTATTATGTGAAATGGTCACTAAAAAAAATTGGGCCCAATATATGCGGTTTCTTTACGGAATAAATATTTGAGTATAGTTATCTTTGTCTGGTGTGCTTGAAACTCCAAATTTTTTGAATTTTGAGAAAGAAAAGCCAATAGCAAATTAAGAATAGAAGATTCAGATGAAAACTTAATTTGTTCCAGCTGTAGCATAAATCTTTTTTATAATGACAAGGCAAAAGATCTTTGCTTAACCCATTTATAATGACAAGGAATCGGATCAAGTTTTGATTTTGATGAGATGTACCCCACGCTTCCCAAAAGGTACTTTATGCGAAACCAAGCTACTGCTAATTACATATAGCAATAGCAACCGACATTTTTATTAATATCCAAAGTTTAATACAAATTATTAATTATACCCAGAGTCGGACCAATTATCGAAATATACCCAAGACGGCCATTTTCTGGCCGGCCATGTACCCTCCCTAAGCCGGCCAGAAAATGGCCGGCTTAGTACCTTTTTTTTTTTTTTTTTTTTTTTTTTTTAACCGCATTATTTTTGTTTTAGGTGATTTCTATTAAAGTCAAATATTTCATTTCTAAGTTTCGTATAAAATAATAAAGTACACACAAATTGCAAATAGAGTCCACACATTTTTTACAACATGCATACAAATCACCTATTATTGCTACGTCTAAAAGGTAATCCCCGAAGTAAACCACTTGCGAAAGATGACCTACGAGGTGGCCTAGCAGGTGGCTCTGGTTGCTCAGTAGATGGCCCGGCTTGGGTTCCAGATGGCCCGGCTTGGCTTGTAGATGGGCCGGCCTGGGCTCCAGATGGCCCTGCTTGGCTTGTAGATGCCCTTGTTGTGCGTCTAGTAGTGGACCTCCTCGGTTGGGCAGATGGCTCCCCTTGCACCCCAACCGCCTCTCCTCCCATGGCAACCGCCTCTCCCATTGCTTCGGCATACATATCAGCTGCATCTAAACGGCTCGTAGCTGTGCTACGCCGTGACCCTCCGGACCCACTTCCTGACGCCATTACTCGCTCATTTTCTGCCGCATTTGCTGCGATTCTTGCCTCTGCATTTCAGCTGTGTTACTTAGTAAGTTGGTATAAATTGAAAAGAAAAATAATTTTGGATGAATGTTACACACCTCTTCGTTGCCTATCGGAAGTGGAACGGCGAGGATGATGCCCCTTTCGTCTACCTTCCATTTCATCCATCGTCATTACATGACGGGTGTGTTTTCGCCTCCCCTTCCTAATCCAACCACTACTCGGAAGGATTCTGTCTCCAGGATTAGGAGGCCAGTCTCCCATATTTCCAATTGGATTGAACACATGGTTCCAAGTGCTCACAAGATAGGGTGTTTTATACCAGTCTGCAACAAAGTCGTCCTCTTGCCAGTTTCGGTCACGGCAAACAGCTAAGACATGAGCGCACGGAATAGAAGTTAATTGGATACCTCTGCAAGTGCATTCCATTTGTCTGTCGGGACCGCGCGTCACAATATACATGAACTCCCCGTGAGTGGGTTCCATGTTGTCCATTGTCTTGTAATTCCATTGCTCGCTGACGCCGCTGAACAAACCATCTGTTGCACGTGTAGAACGTATCCTCCACAATGGCACAAACAGGCAATCTACGACTCGTTCGGAAGACATTGTTGAGCGACTCGGAGCCGTTTGTTGTCATGATACCAAACCGGTATCCTCCGTCACAGGTTTGGAAAATTTTCTCATAATTGGACGGCTCCATCACATCATTAGGACGTACTTTGCCCACTCTCTTTAAATATGCATTGCACTTCGGATTTTGCTGCACAAAAACAAATGGGTGTTATTTCATTTTCATAAAATTCTTATAAGATAATTAAACGAAATGTTATAAGTTAGACATACATGAGCAAAATCTTGGAACATCTCTTGTAATCTTCTCGGCTTCTTCCTCTTTGCTCCTTCCCTGAACCTCCATCCGTACCATCTGTCTCCTCCACAGTTCGTGACTAAGTTGTCAGCAACATGCTGCATACAATACCTGTGCACAAAGAGCTCGGGAGGCCATCCGTATTTAGCTGTCAATGCAGCTTTGATCCCCTTGTGCTGGTCCGATATGACACATACAAATTTACACGGGCCGAGCACTTCATTCCTCAACCACTGTAAGAAAAAACCCCAATTCTCAGTATCCTCCTGACGTACAATTGCAAATGCAATAGGCAACAATTGGTTCTCGGCATCGTAGCCGCAAGCTATCAAAAGCCTCCCCTCGTATCGCCCGGACAAGAAGCAGGCATCGATGCTGATCACTGGTCTCAGGTACTGGAACGCCGCAATGCATGGACCAAACGCCCAGGCTACGGCTCTGAACTGGGCAACACCTGGCATGATTAGTCCTGTTTCCTTATCCCGTACCGGGCTGGTCAGAAATTGGTGGATCGAGTTGGGATTGTTGTGGCAAATTGCAAGCAACAGTGGTCTCAGCAAGCTGTATGAAATCTCCCAACTCCCAAATTGCCGGGCTATTGCCAGCTCACGGCCCCTCCACAGTCGGTTGTATTTAGGTGTCACCTTGTCATACACAGACAAAACAATGTCTGCCACCGTCTGGATGCTCATACACGGGTCCTTTTTAATGGCGTTCTCAATGACATCGGCAATGAGTGCTGCCGTCAGACATTCGTGGTCGACCCTCGTACTCTCAGTCCTACATGTGTGAGGCCTGTCTTGCTTAGTTATAACCCATGCGTCTCCACATCCCGTCGGCTTTGCCCTAAGCTCGTAACGGCAATTCTTGTCCTTGCACAACAGAGTAACCCGATCCCTGTCACTTCTCAAAGATCTGAACTCCTGATTCTTAATTATATGGTGCTCTCTGACCTTCTTCATTAGGTCTTCTTTGGTTTTAAAATATAGGTTTGCACATAGCTCACCTTTGTACTTAATCCGTTGCCCATAATAACCAATATTTGCTTCTCTAAACTCAGAAACATCATTGAGGTCTGGGAACGGGTGCGTATCAGTCCGGCCACTAAGCGGCCCCCCCTCATAAGTATGCCTTTCAGCTGTTTGAGCCGGCCCGTCTTCATCGCAACCTTCCAAGTGATCTGAATCCCCCCACATTTCTCCCTCAAATTCATCCCCGCTCCTCAGCTCGTCCTCCGGTATTTCATTAATGTCTTCAAAGTCCGGGCATGTTGCATCATCTACTGGTGCAGGTCTGGGGTAAGGTGATACTGGAGGTAACGGTAAATCAGCCACATTTACGGATCTAGGTGGGGTTGAAACTGAGTGTCTTGGTCTGCCTCGATTGTGTCTAGGCGGGGATGCAACTGAGTGTCTTCGTTGAGGTGCTGGTGGAGTGACGTAGTTGTAGGGTTCTGGGTCAGGTTCGTTGAGGAGTAAGGTGGAGTCACGTCTGTTGGTTTCTGGTTGTGGGGTATAATGTGGTGCCGCTGATCCAGAGCCCGAACTTCCAACCCCGGGCTCTACCGGAACTCTTCTAGCAAATATTTCTATTAGAAAATTCCCTGAGGACCTCAAATAACCAAACATGCCTCTCCACGTACTCTCATCTACCAGTTTCGCAACCATAAATTTTCCGCTGGAGGGATGGCAATATCGGGTTGCCAATTCTAGGTCACACATTTCTGGGTTGTAACCGGTGTGTGTGTAAACTATGGATTTCAGGTCTAAAAGTGAGGTGTCATCTGGAATCATTACTGAATAAGATGCATCTTTGTTGTAATACGCCCCTTGTGCACTATTAAGCATCTTCCCACCATAGTGTAATGAAATAAAGGCCATGGTAAATAAACTACATTTTAGAAAATGGTAAACAATTGTCAGGTTACTAAATGGTAAACAATTGTCAGGTAACTAAATAGTAAACAATTGACTGGTGAACAATTAAGTAAATGGTAAACTTTTAAGTAAATGGTCAACAATTAAGTAAATATTAAACAATTAAGTAAATATTAAACAATTAAGTAACTAGTAAACAATTAACTAAATAGTAAACAATTAAGTAAATAGTAAACAATTAAGTAAATAGTAAACAATTAAGTAAATGGTCAACAATTAAGTAAATGGTAAACAATTAAGTAAATGGTAAACAATTAAGTAAATGGTCAACAATTAAGTAAATAGTAAACAATTGGTTAAATGGTAAACTATTAAGTAAATGGTAAACAATTAAGTAAATAGTAAACAATTAAGTAAATAGTAAACAATTAAGTAAATAGTAAACAATTAAGTAAATAGTAAACAATTAACTAAATAGTAAACAATTAAGTAAATAGTATACAATTAAGTAAATAGTAAACAATTAAGTAAATAGTAAACAATTAAGTAAATAGTAAACAATTAACTAAATAGTAAACAATTAACTAAATAGTAAACAATTAATTAATCTATAAAATAAAACATAATAATAAAAAAATAAAAAAAAATAAAAAATAAAAAATAAAAAAAATAAAAAAATAATAAAAACAAAAAAAAAAAATTTTACCTGAAGGCGACTGCCTCGGGATGTGTGAAGCTCTGAAGGGTTCTGGGTGCTCTTTTATAGAGTTTTTGGGGTTTTAAAAAAAAAAAAAAAAAAAGGTACTAAGCCGGCCATTTTCTGGCCGGCTTAGGGAGGGTACATGGCCGGCCAGAAAATGGCCGGCTTGGGTATATTTCGATAATTGGTCCGACTCTGGGTATAATTAATAATTTGTATTAAACTTTGGATATTAATAAAAATGTCGGCAATAGCAATAACTTGATCCTTTCAGATATTTTACCCTACCAAATACCAATTATAAAATAACAACACCACATGCCTATAGTTGTATAATTACAAAATTAAACGGTCCATTAAAACATGCCTATAACTGTACAAACCAACATAACAATTACACTATCAATTATAAAAAAATGCAGGATTAATTACTATTTTTAGGTTTGCTTGTTTAATAATCTTACAGAAATTATCACTGAACAATTAGACTTGCAATACAGTGTTGGCATAATATAAACAAAATAAAATATAATAAGACACTTGAATACGTCTTACAAATTAAAGTAAATTGTAAAGATAAAGATGATTTGAAAATAATTGATGATATTGGTAGTATGACATAAAAAGCCCACTAATATCAATTGTGCAAATGTAAATTGTATTATCTCCATTCTTATATTAAGTACGTAAATGTCATGATCTGCCAATGACTATGATTAAAAGATGAAATTTTAGATTGAATATCAGCTCTCTATAATTTTTCTTTTCTTGATTCTATGTATTATTTTGACGTTTTTTTTTTATGTGTAGAAGTCTTAATTTATTTAGACATGTACTCGCCACATGAAAATTGTATTATCTTTCTCATTAGTCGTGATTTTATTTTATTTTTTAAATGTCATTTAAGGAACTTTTTAATTGATTGGTCATGTCTTATTTCTTTCTATTTTTTTATATCATTTAAATAATGTTATTTGTTATTTGATATGTCATTTTGTATGGGATTTTTTTTTTAAGAAAATAAGTCAAAAATATAAAAAAAAAACATATATATGCCATTTAGTATGTCAGTTAAGGAATGCTATTTACATGAAGATGTCATTTAATATGTCATCTAAAGAATGTTATTTGTTATTTAGTTTAAATTTTTTATGAAAATATATTCTTTTGTATGAATTTTTTCTATTTAATATTTAATAAATGATTCTTTCATTTGAATTTCGATCCTGTAATCACTCACACAGAGAACATTGTCGTTGCCACTAGATCAAAAATTGGTTCTAAGTATTTTTGAAGCAGCTATCTTTTATTTATTATATACATTCGTTCAATAAATTTTTCATTCCTCCGATTAACGCTGAATTAATCTGCGTAGATCCACGGATATTCTTTTTATTATTATTTTTTCTTTTGCTATAATTTTTTCTTTAATATTAACTAACAATTCTACAAAGAATCGCTAACTGTTGTTCGAAAAGCTAGCTCGATTAACAGCACGAATATTAATGCATAGTCTATAATTCGCGCACACAAATCTAAAGTTAAATCAGGAACAAATTAAAAAGTACGTTGAGTCAGAATAAATATGAACTCTACATAAAATTTTAATAAATTAAAAATAGTAAATTATTGAGGAATTTAAATTAATGAATGTCGGGAATGGCAGTGTATGCCTGTATGGTGACGATATTTCTGATTTTTTTTTATAAAGAGGACTCTCTAGCCTTACGTGTAACGGGTTAAATACATACGCTGTCGCTGTGCAGGCCTGCAGAGGATTGCTGTGAGCCTGTGAGCCTGTGAGCCCGTGACTATGGATGGATATGTGATATGTGACTTGAAGCGTGGAGCGTGGAAGCCAGTCAGCCAGTGTAGAATGTAGATAAAGATAACCATGCGCGTGGAAGGCAGTGTAGATATCCATGCGCCGAGAGTAGCGGGCCCCACGTGACACTTACACGCAATACCAGCTGACTACGCGTGCGTCTCTGATGGGTAAAGGTAAGTCTCTCTCCATATACATATGCAGCATCTTTTTCAGTGTAATGTTCGTATAGAAGAACAAAGCATTACTTGGTCTGCTCGCAACACATAAGATACACAGCTGGGACCACAGAATCATTTATGTGGTCCTTTTTGCGTGTGGACCCTAAAAAGTTTTGTAATAATAAATATTTGCTTACAACAGATGGATTTTTAATCTTGTCTCTCTAATTCACACGTTCTATTAAATTTTTTGAATCTCTGGCTACGTTTTGCTTCTTCTTTTTTCTTCTAAAATATCGCTCTAATCTTTAGGCAAAGAGGATTCTAATATTGAATATGAATGCCATTAACTTGTTCATTTTCTTTTTGTATTTTTTCTGTTAAAGTCCTTAAAAATTTAATAATAAAGAAGGAATTAGTTTCACTTTTTTATTTCTTAGAATTTGTAAATTCTTAGAAAGTGAAACTATAAAGTAATGAGTACGTATTTATTGCATCACTGTTATAATGTGCAGTATAAAGATGTGTATTAATAATTTGAACTTGAAAACCAAAAAAATAAAAGATAAGAATATTAGAATTAATTAGCCGCTTAATTCCACTTAAACATTTAAGTTTTGGAATGAATGACCATCCAAATCCAATTATTAAATGCCATTAAGCGTTTTAAAAGGACTTTGTCACGTTTCAAAATTTCAAAAGAGCCTTCCTTCAAACAGGCATTACATGCGATTGAGTAGCCGCGTACAGATCCAAATACAGTTGCAATAAGTACGCTGCAAGGATTTGGCTCCTGTCGACTCTTCAGTAGTTGAGTAGTACGAAATTTACCAGATCAGTTTAAATATATTTGAGTCGCTCAATTTAGATCAAACGCAAACGGAAACGGAAACGGAAACGGGTCCATTAAATACATATACATTGGTCCGGCTAATATGACATTGGTGTCATTCCAAATTCAATAACACCACATCGTATACTGTTGGATCTGCTTTAATATCCGTGTTTTGCACGAATATTAAAGACACTAGTGTTTTGCACGGATATTAAAGCAGATCCAACGGTGATACGTCCCTTCCCGAAGGGGCCGGGCTGTACTTGGACTCGGTCCAGTAAGGAGAGAGCACGTCCTGTTCTCAGGAAGCAGGCCGTGCGGAGGCCGGTTACAGAACGCGCAGCCCGTCCCGCCTCAGGCGAAGCGGGTCGAGCCGGGGGACACGCGGGGTGTCGGAGGGGTATTAACGCTCTAACCCTTTATAATACCTCTCCAAGATGTGATGAAATGCGATCCCCTTTTCTGGGGGGTTCTTTGCCTTATATAGGGCATGCCCTACTGTAGCGGGGTCTTGTCAGCATTAATGACGATGCCCCGCATACTGTAGGGGACGTCCGCATATTAGGCTGTAATGTTCGCATAGTTTATCTCAGGCCGTACAGCGGGGCCGTGCGTCGACCATTCTTGGCTGTTCGGTTTGCCGGGCTTTGAGTCCCGTTTTGTTTGGTTCCGAGCTGGCCCAGAGGAGGGGTTTGAGGCTCGGTTTGTGCTTATCCTCGGGCTGGCCCCGGGAGGGGGTCCGAATCCCGGGTAGTTTTCTGGGCTCGGGTTGGCCCCTGGAGGGGGTCCGAATCCCGAGTAGTTTTCTGGGCTCGGGTTGGCCCCTGGAGGGGGTCCGAATCCTGAGTCGCTATTTTGGGCCGTTGGCCTGTTTGGGCCGATTTGCTATGAATTTATATCTGGGGGCGTTTGGCCGGGCCAGGCCTGGGCCTTTGGAGGGCCATCGGTACATGGGCCTATCATTAGCCCCCGAAGCCGAAATGCATCAACGTGATGCTTTCGGGTTTCTACTTTGGTGATCGTGGTGGTTTTGGCCTTGTTTTTTGTTTCTCTGAGTTCATTCTTATTATCCCAATTTCTGAGTTTGTTTTAATGTTCGGGTTTTTGTCCCCGAATTGATCCTGGTAGTCTCGTGGGGTATTTATTCATTATCAGTCCCCGATTCATCCTTGGGGCTTTCCCTATTCATATTTCGGTTAATTTTAGGATTTTTGTCACGTTGTTTTGCATTGTACTGCCTGCTGTGATACTTATGATCTATACCGATTTATGTTTCATTACCATGTCTCGCGGTATTGTTGTTTAGTGGTTCCCGAGTTGGCCTCGGGTTTCCTGTGTTCTTGAAATAGCTGTGGTCTGTGCTATTACTTGCTTACTTGGGAAAGTTGTAATCACGTCGTCCTTCGTATCTGGGGATTTTTACTATTTTTTTTTGTCGAGTGCGTACGTTCGGTGTGATTATGTTGTCCCTTTTATGAGTCTCGGATATCTCTTTGGTGGTGTGCTTATTATCCTTAGATAACTAAGCGCGGTTTTTTTTTTTTTTTTTTTTTTTGGCGCCCGAAGGAGGGCTGGCTAGTTCGCGAGTGGTAGGTAACTGAGGTTACCGAATGATTGTAAGCATGCAGTGATATTTTAAAATCATACAATCGTTGAAGTATTACATGAAATTGATACATTGTGTGCAGTTTGTCCTAAAGGGGACATGGCAACAGATACAATTTTACTAATGCATTATTATAGTCAGGGCGACTAGTTCCCTGTATACCCGCATGGCTCCGAGGGGGGATTTGAGGCAGGCGGAAGAAGTGTTTCCACTTCGGTCGGGTGCACTCTGGGGGCCTCCTTAGAGAGAAGACGGGTGTGATGTCGCTACCTAGGGAGCATTCAGGCGAGGATTTCGTTGTCGGTGTCCTCATAGTG
Source organism: Carex littledalei (assembly GCA_011114355.1). NCBI lineage: Eukaryota > Viridiplantae > Streptophyta > Magnoliopsida > Poales > Cyperaceae > Carex > Carex littledalei. The sequence goes on along the minus strand of CM022085.1, from coordinate 14,959,387 downwards.
ATTGTCCTCTTCGAGCTCTTCCTTGGTAGCCGTATATAAGGTTGGTCCTCCGAAGTTGAGGTCGATGCAACTGGGGCATCGCCAGAACCGACGGCGGGGATCTGAGCGGCCCTTAGTGCTTACTGTGCAGATCTGATTTTCTACAGTTTTTTACGCCTCGAGGTCAAGGCTTATCCGGGCCTGCCAGGTGGGTAGAGGGACTTCTCGAGGGGAGCGCCAGTCGTCTTTACGATCATGCACGGATGCCTATATAAAGGCATTCGCGACTGTTTGGGGATGTTTTCATTTGCTGAGTTTGGCGAGAGTTGTGGTCGGACAGTTGCTTTAAGCGATTCGCTCTGCTCGGTTTATTGCGGTCGCGTCTTCGTCTTCGGGAAGGTACCCTCTATTTAGAGCTTTGCAGTACATGGTTGTTTTTTTTTCTTTGCGGGAATGGGGAAACTACCTTTACCGTCCCCAATTCGGTTGTGAAGCGTGTTTTAGCGAGTAGGGTTAGTTTTTGTTAGAACTTCCGAGCAGGTTTCTCGGTTGACATGGGGAGGCCATTATCTTATACTTCTCTTGTAGGTTCTTTAACTGACCGCCTTGGTCTAACTTAGGTTATTTCTAACTATGGCTGGGGGGAGCTCGGGAGGCCATTCTCCGAGTCGGGGTGTTCTGGATACCGATTCTTCTAGTCGGGGGGTGTTGAGGGCGCCTGGTCCAGGAAAAGGAGCCGAAGCTTTGGCTAAACTTGCGGCCGAGATGGAGGGTTCTGCGAGTTGTCAAGTAGTGCTTCCTAGCGGTAATAGAGCCAAACATATATATAATCGTGATCAAGATATGTCTGGACAGGTGCGGTTGCCGTTGTCTCCTAGTGATTCCAGGTATCAAGCTTCTGAAGATACATTGTCTGTTCAACATTCCGCTGCGTCCGGGGGACTCAGTGAGGCGCAAGGGGATGGCCAAGACGATCTGCATGAGAGTCGCGTTGTCTCTTCACGGGAAGCTTCCGTCTCCGCGCCAGTGGAGGCGCAAGGGAAAAAGGTTAGTCGCAAGGGTGCCCTATCTCAGACTCCAGACGGGCCAAAGTACGTGTCTCGGTCCACTTATGAAGTCGGTATTTTTGATGAAGTGGACCGCTTGTGGCCGTCTATACCCTTATGCCGTTCCAGTGAATGGTGGCGGAGCATTTTTTATGGTGAGTTCGTGCGCGAAGAGGCACGGGGAATTATCACATGGGAAGTCTTAAATTTCCGAATGCCTACCGAGGTCGATCGTGCACACGACCATGACAAGGGGATGTGTGTGTATTGGAAGATGCCGAAATGTGGGTTTCAATTACCACTGTCGGAATTTTGCCAAACTTTTGTTAAGACTTTGAAGATAACGCCGTCCCAACTAACTAGCAAGGCTTGGTGTTATGTCGCGAGCTTCGACAGGTTGTTCTCGGACTATTCACATGTATTGCAGGGGCTGAAGCCGTCCATGGGTCTGTTCTCGCAGTATTTTAGTATGGGTAGGACATCCGGGGACTTCTTGGCCCTTAAGCGGAAGGGCCCGCACGCTATATTGTTTCATTCTGACAGAAACACTAAGCTTAATAAGATAGACGACTGGAATCGGGGCTGGGTATATCTGCCCGACCCAGATAAAATTGAGTCGTTGAAAGGTGTTCGGAAAACATGGCGTCGGTTGTCGGGAAAAGGGGCGGTGCCCTCTCTTAGTTTTTCGATGACCGCGGATGATCGGAAAGCTTTAGAGATTCTTAACAATTTGTGTGGTAGATTTCTAACTTCCTGTTTCTATTTTTATCAACTCCTTAACCATTGATATACATTCGTGTGTTATTTGTTTGGCAGCTAAAACATCTATGGAGTTCGCTTATTGGGGTGGCGTCGCGGATCCGAAACCCATCGTCCCCCTCCCCCCTTTGCCCAGTGGGGTTAAAGCCAAGGGAGGGGAGGCGTCGATGACCGAGGAGGTGAAGGAGGTCTCGGAAGAGGGGAGGGGGCTTCCGGTGGAAGAGAGGGAGGCATCTCTTCCAAAGGTCCCCAACAAGCGGGGTGGGGTAAATGTGAAGCGCTCGGTCAAGAAGGCAAGGTCCACGGCTCAGATCAGCCCGTCCGATAAGGGGAAGGGTCCCGCTGTGGGGAAGGCCTCTGGCAAGGGTCGGGCTAATGAGCCAAGGGTGGAGGAAGTTCCTCTTATGATGGAAGGTAAGGTTGCCCTAGGCGGGCCGGGGCTAGCGTCCGAAGTTGCGGCTCTTCCTGAGGGAGCGACTGGGGGTGGGGGTTCAGGAAAGGATAGGAGGCCTCGGGGGGATGATTCCAGCCTAGACTGGGAGTTGGAGAGAGGGTCGATTTGGGAGCATCCGTGCCCAGGCAAAGACCCGAACCACTGCGGGCTCTTTGTCCCCTTCCTAGAAAAAACAATTGGGACTAGTCGGAGGCCGCCCACCTTGAATGCTTACTCTTTCGGGGCCTATACTGGTCTGGGGCCGGCTTATGTTGGGCGTCTCATGAGGGAAAACCCAGACCAACTGCTGCTAGACAGTTTGGGTCGGCATTTTGAAGTGGGGTGTGTTATGGCAAAGTTGTTGGAGAACCGTATGCTGGAGGGAGGACAAACGCAGGCTATGGATGACATCACGTCGAGGCCGAAGAACGCGCCTCACGAAGAAGGGAATGTGGAGGGCCAAGGTGGATCCTTGGAAGAGCGCTACAAGGAGGCCTTGGATTATCAGCTGACCTTGCAGAGTGACCTCGAGGCTCGCGATGAAGAGATTAGGCGTTTGAAGGGAGAGTTGTCTAAGAGGGGCGAGGAAGCCGTTGAGCAAGCTACGAGGTTGGCGAGTGCTATGGCTGAGGCTGAAAGGCTGGAAGGGGAAAAGGAGAAATTGACCAAGGGTTTGGTTTCCGAGAAGGGGAAGGTCGAGCAACAGCGTGCCGACTTGGAGGAGTTGCCGGAAAAGTTGATGGATGAGTTTTTTCGCAGCTATGGATTTAGGTGCGCGGCGCTGGTGTGCGCGGAGGATTTTGTGCGCCATTTTGTGTACGGGGAAATGTTGAAGTTGGGGAAGTTATATCCCTTTGCCCCCGAGATGGTGGGATTCGCTAAGGTCAAGGACGAGGATGCACAGCCAAGGGTTCTGACCGGGTATAAGTGGGACAGGGCGGAGGATCGGCTGCGGAACCCCGAGGGTGGACTGGTGACGGGCCAGATGAGTCTGCTCCGGGAGCAGCCGGTGGCGATTCCATATTATTGGCGTCTCGTTGCTGCTTGGCCGGATGATATTTGGGTGCGTCCTCCGTCCGAGGTCGGCGCTGGTGATGGGGCGGGGAGCAGCGCAGCGACTTGTTCCCTCGTTCCTCCCTCTGGGGGAGACGATGCGCAGGACCTCGAGGTAATAACTGAAGAGGATAAGGGTGGCGAGCAGGAGGGGTACGAATCTTTATTTTCTTTTGTTGACGCATATGTGTATATCCGTTCGGTACTTTAGGTCATGGCGATTCTAATCTGTTGTTTATCTTTGTGCAGGTCGTAGACGGGGGAATGAGGCATCAGCCCGGGGGACCGCTGAGTAGCGTACCTTTTATTGCCGGGATCAAGATTTTAATTTATTTATCTCGTTCTTCATTTCTTTTATTTGTAGGATCCCCAGGATGTTGGGGGAAAAACAGATCTGTTGTAACTTTTGTCGGGTAATTTGGTCGAGACTGTTGCTCGACCGCCCGAGTGACAATTACGTTTTATGTATGTTCTTGTTTTATTATATTTGTTTGCGGTATTTGTGATGTCTCACGTGGTAAACCAATCTCGGGTAGGTTTGTCCTACTCACCTGTCGCGGGATTTTAACAGGATTACTTCCGCACCCTGTGTGTTTACCTGGTGTTGGTTTTCCTTATTTATCGTCGCCAATTGCTGGTTCCGCGAGCTTCGTAGCTGTTTTCCAATAAAAAAGGAGAAAGAGTTTTATTACCTCGCGCAGTTCCTTCTCGCAATCTCTTCAGGTCCCTGATGCTCTCCTTCTCGCAGTCTCTTCAGGTCCCTGGTGCTCGTAGATTTATCTTTAGTCGTCCGGTATAACCTGTCGGCCGAACAGGCATATTTGCGCGTGTTCGGGGAGGGGCTTCTGGACTCCTGTTGGTATTTGATGTAATTCGAGATATTGCTTATTACCTTGTCGGTAGTTTTTGTAGAGCCGGTTTTAGATATTCCTGCGAGACTTTTGTTCGGGCATCATATCATGCCTATCATTTGTCTCGTGAAGCCAGTAGGTTGATTTCTGCGAGATTTTTGTTCGGGCATCGTGTCATGCCTATCAGTTTTCTCGCGAGGCTTGGTAAAAAGATCCCTGCGAGACTTTTGTTCGGGCATCGTATCATGCCTATCATTTGTCTCGCGAGGCTTGGTAAAAAGATCCCTGCGAGACTTTTGTTCGGGCATCGTATCATGCCTATCATTTGTCTCGCGGGGCCAGTAGATCGATTCCTGCGAGACTTTTGTTCGGGCATCGTGTCATGCCTATCATTTGTCTCGCGAGGCTTGGTAAAAAGATCCCTGCGAGACTTTTGTTCGGGCATCGTATCATGCCTATCATTTGTCTCGCGAGGCTTGGTAAAAAGATCCCTGCGAGACTTTTGTTCGGGCATCGTATCATGCCTATCATTTGTCTCGCGAAGCCAGCAGATCGATTCCTGCGAGATTTTTGTTCGGGCATCGTGTCATGCCTATCAGTTTTCTCGCGAGGCTAGTAGGCCGTTCGTTTTTTGCGTAACTGTTCCTTTAGTTTTACGAATCATGTGTATTCGTTACTTTTTTGCAGAGTTTTCATTCATGGTTTTATGATTCATGCCTGTATTGCCAAGTTCGCGAGCCGCGTATATTTGTTCATACTGCTTAGTCCGAAATTAGTGTTTATAATTGTCAGCTAGCATTTGTCGCTCATAGGCTAAGATCTGTTGTGTAAATGTTGTTTTATTGCGGAGGCGTTCGTTGCCTTGTAGGCTTTCGTTTAGCCTCTTTAGCGCGATAATTTTGTTCTGTTATCAAAGCGTTCCTTATTCGTGGACTTTCGTTTGTCCTTGTCATAATCAGTTGTTTGAAAAGAGGTCCCGATGGCACTTTTGTGCCATCGGCCCCGAATTTGTTAGTCAATATCATAAATACTGGGCCGTGCTTATAAAATCGCACAGGCGCCCTTGACCACGCGCGGTTGCTCCCGCGCTGGTCCAAAAGTGCAAGGTACCGGGCTGTGCTTATAAGGTTGCACCAATGCCCCTGACCTTACACGGGCATTCCCGTGTAGGTCCAAAAGAAAAGGGCATAAAAGATAGTAATTACACTTTTTACAAGCAGCCTTCCCGCTGCTATGCCTATTCTACTATCATTTTTTTTTTAAACATAAAACTTCCGGAGGTGAGCCACGTTCCAGGGGCTGGCGAGGATGCGTCCATCGGGACTTTCGAGTTCGTAAGCTCCTTTACCGCGGGCACGGATTACACGGAAAGGGCCTTCCCAATTGGGTTGCAGTTTACCGACATGCTGTCCTGTAGCTTCGACCTTTCTTAACACCAGATCTCCTGGTTCGAACGTCCGGGGTGATACTCGCTTATCAAAGGCTCGTTTTATCCTGCGTTGATATTCTGTGGTTCGGACGCGGGCTTTATCTCGGAATTCCTGCGCTAGCTCGAGTTCCATTGCTCGTGCTTCTGGGTTGCTTTCCATGGTGTAGGCCGTCATCCTAAGGGAAGGTGCAATGAGTTCGAGCGGCGTGACGGCTTCCATGCCATATACCAGGGAGTACGGCGTTTGCTGGGTTGCCTCGCGGGGAGTGGTTCGGTATGCCCAAAGGATTTCATCTAGTTTGTCGGGCCAGTTTTTCCTGTTGGAGGCCACTTTCTTCTTTAATCCGTCCAGAATGGTCCTGTTGGTGACTTCGGCTAGCCCATTGCTGGCGGGGTGGCTGACCGAAGTAAAGTTGCTGCGGATACCTAGGTTCTCTAGGAAGGTCATGGTGACATCTGCATTAAACTGCGTGCCATTGTCAGAGATCAGCGCGTGTGGTATGCCGAAACGGCACACTATATTTCGCCATATAAAATTCTTGGCGGCTTCTGCCGTGATATTGGCTAACGCCTTGGCCTCGACCCATTTTGTAAAATACTCCACAGCCACAATGATCCATCTTTGTTGCTGGACGGCCTTGGGAAAGGGGCCCAGAATGTCGATCCCCCAGAGGTCAAAGGGCCAAGCTCCCGAGATCGTAATCATGTCGTAGCCTGGGACGCTCGATAATCGACAGTGATATTGGCATTTGTCACATTTTCGCGTCATAGTGGCCGCGTCCTGTTGCATTGTGGGCCAATAGTATCCTGCGCGTAAGACTCTTTTTGCCAACGTTTTGGCTCCCTGATGGCTACCACAAAGTCCCTCGTGGACTTCCTCCAACATTTTCCGGGCATCGACTTCTCCGATACATTTAAGCCACGGTCGGGCGTATCCTCTCTTATATAACTGGTGGTTAAATATGGAGTATAAGGGCGCTATCTTTTTTAACCGTCGGGACGCGAGCGGATCCTCCGGTAAGGTCCCCGAGGTGAGGTATGCTAACATAGGAGCATACCACGTGTCTCCGAGTTCGTTGATGGCACAGGCTTCCTTTCTGTCGCCCGAGATGCTTGACTCGGGAACATCCATTACTATCACAGGGCGGTTCTTGTCTAGGTTACCTGCTGCCCCTAATTTCGAGAGGGCGTCTGCTTGACAGTTTTTGTTTCTGGGTACGTGCTCGATGACCACTTTCTCAAATTGGCCTTTTAAGAAATGGAATTGTTCATGGTATCGACGCAATCGGTCATCATATACACAGCACTCCTCGTTTATTTGTCTAACTGCTAGTTCAGAATCACTGTGGAGATGGACCTCCCGTGCTCCTAGTCCCGCTGCTAACTTGAGGCCGGCTATCATGGCCTCGTATTCGGCGGTGTTATTAGTCACAGGGAATTGGAAGTGGAGCGCGTAGTTGAGTGTTTCTCCCTGAGGGCCTGTGAGGGCTATTCCGGCTCCCGCTCCCTGATGGGAGGAGGCGCCGTCCACATAGAGTGTCCACCTACCATTCACTTCTTCGGGAGCTCCTGAGTATTCCGCGATAAAATCTGCGAATACTTGTGATTTGATGGCATTCTGGGGGTGGAACGAGACGTCGAATTCTGTTAGCTCGAGTGCCCAAGCCAATATGCGGCCCGAGGAATCGAAGTTCGCGAAGGCCTTCTTTAGGGGCACTGCGGTGTATACTTTGACCGGGTGAGACTGAAAGTATGGTCTCAGTTTTCTCGCCGCGATGATAAGGGCATAAGCCGCCTTTTCTATCTGTGTATACCGAGTCTCGGCATCTCGGAGTACATGGGATACGAAATATATGGGACGTTGTTCGCGCCCTTCTTCCCGCACTAATGCGGCACTGACCGCATGGTTGGTGGTGGCTAGGTACACTACCAATGTATCTCCCTCTATTGGTCTGCTGAGGCAAGGCGGATTGGCTAGATATTCTTTCACCTTGTCAAAAGCCTCTGTGCATTCCTCTGTCCATTCGAATCTGGCTGACTTGCGCATTGCCTTGAAGAAGGGGAAACAGACATCGCCGGATCGGGCGATGAACCGGTTTAACGCCACCAGCCGGCCTGTGAGTGTTTGAAGTTCCTTGAGGTTTCGGGGGGTTTCATATCTAAGATGGCATGTGATTTAGAGGGATGTATCTCAATGCCCCTCATGGACACCATGAATCCGAGGAACTTTCCTCCTGTAAGACCAAAGAAGCTTTTCTTCAGATTGAGTTTCATGTCGGCTTGGTTTAGAGTCGCGAAAGTCTCGCGCAAATCCTGGACGTGATCCAGGTCGGACATACTCTTGACCAGGAGGTCGTCCACATAGGCTTCTACATTCCGGCCTATTTGCTTGTGGAACACCTTATTTACCATTCGTTGGAAGGTAGCCCCTGCATTATTCAGACCGAAGGGCATCACGCGATAACAATATAACCCAGAGTGGGTGGTAAAAGCAGTTTTATCTTCATCTTCTGGGCACATTCTGATCAGGTTATACCCCGAGAATGCATCCATAAAACTTAGGAACGCGTGCCCGGAGGTGGAGTCCACTAGTTGGTCTATCTTGGGTAAAGGGAAAGGGTCCATGGGGCATGCTTTATTCAAGTCGGTGTAGTCGATGCACATCCTCCATTCTCCACTGGCCTTTTTGACAAGTACTGGGTTCGCCAACCATTCCGGACAGGTCACATTCCTAATGAACCCAGCGTCTAGCAATTTGGTCACCTCGGTCTTAACCGCTGAACGCCTCTCCGCTCCCATATTCCTTCTCGTTTGGATCACCGGTTTTGCACCCGGCTTAACGTGCAGCCGGTGTTCCGCGATAGACCCCGGGATCCCAGGCATGTCTGCGGCGGTCCATGCAAATACTGCCAGGCTTTCTCAGAGAAAATCGACTAATTTCTCCCTTGCGCTTCCTTGGACAGCCTTACCGATGTTCAGGAACTTGCCGTTTCCGAGGTCAACTCGGTCGACCTCGTCAGCCGGTTCAATGGATGTACTGAGCCCTTCCTTTTCAGTGGGATCCAACACCATGGGTGTGTGCGGGGGTAGGAACTCTCTGCTGGATCGTAAGCGTGGGCCAGTGAGGCCTGGTTTTGCTCCCATTTTGGCATCTACTTGATGGATTGCTCCTCCTTGCCCTTTCAGAGAGGTTTGGTAGCATTCCCGGGCCACTTGTTGCTGTCCACACTCCTCACCTACACCGTGGTTGGTAGGAAATTTGATTTTCAGGTGGGGGGAGGACACTATGGCTCTGATTTTGTTCAGAGTGCCCCTGCCGATGATTGCATTGTAGGCAGAAGGGGCGTCTACCACAAGGAAGTCCACCATGGCCTCGGTGGTGCGGGGCGAGGATCCGAATGTCACTTTCATCCGTACCATCCCTTTTGGTTGAAGGGAGTCACCGGTGAATCCCACTAGTGGTGTTACCTTCTTTCGTGACTCGCTCAGCTGAATTCCCATTTTCTCAAAAGCTGAGAGGTACAGGATATCGGCCGAGCTCCCGGTATCCACGAGGATCCGCTTAACTCCAAATTCTCCCATTTCAAGCCTCAGTACTACAGGGTCGTCATGAGGCCACACAACGGTGCCGAAATCTTTTTCGGAGAAGCATATGGCTTCGTGCATACGGGGTCTCTTTCTCCCAAGGGGCCTCTCAACATTGAGTACAGTAGGGTACGGCTTGGTGGTACTCCTATTTTGTTTCTCGGGGGTCAGCACCTTGTGCCCCCCGCTGATGACATTGATTTCTAGATTCGGTCGCCTACCGGACGTTGCCGGCCCCTTTCCTTTATCTTCTTCAGACCTTGGCCCCGGGCGTCGGGGCCCCTTGTAATCATCTCGGTAAGAAGCTTTCTTTTGGCGCTCGACTTCCCCATTGTACTCCTTGGTAAATTTTTTGAAGAACTCTGGCATGATGTATTCGATCAATCTCCCTTCCCTAGCCATCCGTTCTAATATATCCTTCAGCTGGAGGCAATCTCCTGTGGAGTGCCCTTGAGTGCCGTGAAACGAGCACATCATAGTCCCATCTTTCTTCCCGAAAATATCCTTTTGTAGCGGTCTTGGGACGTCGGGCATGTCCTTTATTATGTGGTACATCTCGCTTCTCTTCTTGACAAAGGGCGCATATCGGACATAGTGCGGTCGGTAGCCCTCCTTGCCATCTTCACGCCTTTCTGTTTGTGGCCCCAGCGCGGTATTTCTCTTCGGTGGTTCTCGTCTTCTAGGCGGACCGCCACCGAGTTGTCGGTCACGCTGTTGCGGCCTTGGTGATCGAGACCGTGGCCTGGGGAACTGGACGGCATCCTCTTCGGCCCGGATGTATCCTTCGGCGAAAGCCAGGAGTTCCGGTAAACCTTTAAACTCCCTTTTTCGGGCGTCGTATCTGAGGGTGCCCGGTCCTCCTTGCCGAAGTCCATTCAGCATAGCTGCCAAGGCGATGTCTTCGCTGTAATTTCGGACCTCCCTAGAGGCCTTTACGAACCTGTTCACAAAGGTCCGAGTTGGCTCTTGGTGTTCCTGCACATATTTTAGGAGGGAGTCGCAGGTCGCTCGCGGGGGTCGGAGCATGTCGTACCGGGCCAGGAAGGCTCTTGCTAGCTGGTCAAAAGTTTTTATCGATCCTTGCTTTAATCGCATGTACCATTCCCAAGCTTCCCCGGTTAAGCAGGTGGTGAAGATACGACACGCGACTGCATCTGATGCTCCATGCAGCCGGAGCCTTTCGTAGAACCCATGCACAAAGTTCTGAGGATCCTGACTATCCCCGCTGCCCTGAAAATAGGGAAGACCGGTGGGGTACTTGAAGTCATTTATGGGGACCTTGTAAAGTTCCGGGGCTAATGGTCCTGCCAAAATATTCGTCGACCCGGAACGAGTTCCTGCATTCTTTCTTTCCCTTTCAGCTATTCCTTTCTCCACTCCTTTTTTGATCATTGCGTTTATCGTTGCCATATCTATCCCCGCGGCCTCGGTTGTGGTGCGTGTTCTTCGCCGCGTTTTAGGTGATGTTTGGCGGCGCTCTTCTCGCGAATGGCGAGAATGATTGTCTTTCCTCGAATGATGGAATTGGTCATCTCTCCTCGAGTGGTGAGAGTGCCCTTCGGCATGGTTGTCAGGGTCTCCTCGAGTTCTTTCCGTCCTTACTCGGCCGGCACTCCTTCTCGAGCTGGCCGCCGCGGATGAGCCTTCACTTTCCTCTCTTTCAACCCCAAAGGATAGTCTCCGTCGTGGTCCGCCATGTTGTCTAGTTTCTTTCTCGCCGACGAGGGTTTCGACTTCGGGGTCGGGATTGCCAGAATCGAGTTCCGTGCGGCGTGGACCGGGCTCCGGATCGTTCGACCCGGGTGCCGGATGAAGTAATTGTACTACAGGTGGTGGAGGGTGGATCATTCGCACACCAGGTGCCGCAGTGGGGGTCTGTGGATGGTACATCAAGTTAGGATCGGTTTGCGGGGGGTAGTGTGCCAAATGGGTAGTCGGGTACTGTGAGTACGGAGGAGCATATTGGGGGTATGGAGAATAGTTATAGGGAGATGGATATACGTTCTGTGGAAAGTAAGGGGAATGGTATTGAGTATAGAGCATCTGGTTTTGGGTATTTTGGGGAGTCGACCCAGTCGGCCCGGTGGCCTGGGCCGTTACTATAGTTGAATCGACTGGCCTTATAATGGGTGTGGAAGTTGGGAGGGACTCCAAACCCTTCCCTGATTGGGCGGTTGGTATCTCTTCTCGCGGCATCCCCCAAGTGCAATTCGGGGGAATTACAATGCCAGGGGCTTCTCGGCTCATCTTATGAAGAGGGTCTATACTCACCGCCCCCATACTCAGGTTACCTGGGAGGGTTCCCTTTGAAGCTTCCTTGGGTTTCCGGCCCGAGGTTGGGTTGGTCAGGGGTTTTACCTTGTCAGGTTTTGGATTGGATCGTTCCGTCCGCTGAGCCATCTCCTCGGGGGTAAGCTTGCCTATGTCTATCTGTTTCGCTGCGGAAGTCATCTCGCTCAGTTGAGGCAGGGGGCCCCACGGTGGTTGATACGTCCCTTCCCGAAGGGGCCGGGCCGTACTTGGACTCGGTCCAGTAAGGAGAGAGCACGTCCTGTTCTCAGGAAGCAGGCCGTGCGGAGGCCGGTTACAGAACGCGCAGCCCGTCCCGCCTCAGGCGAAGCGGGTCGAGCCGGGGGACACGCGGGGTGTCGGAGGGGTATTAACGCTCTAACCCTTTATAATACCTCTCCAAGATGTGATGAAATGCGATCCCCTTTTCTGGGGGGTTCTTTGCCTTATATAGGGCATGCCCTACTGTAGCGGGGTCTTGTCAGCATTAATGACGATGCCCCGCATACTGTAGGGGACGTCCGCATATTAGGCTGTAATGTTCGCATAGTTTATCTCAGGCCGTACAGCGGGGCCGTGCGTCGACCATTCTTGGCTGTTCGGTTTGCCGGGCTTTGAGTCCCGTTTTATTTGGTTCCGAGCTGGCCCAGAGGAGGGGTTTGAGGCTCGGTTTGTGCTTATCCTCGGGCTGGCCCCGGGAGGGGGTCCGAATCCCGGGTAGTTTTCTGGGCTCGGGTTGGCCCCTGGAGGGGGTCCGAATCCCGAGTAGTTTTCTGGGCTCGGGTTGGCCCCTGGAGGGGGTCCGAATCCTGAGTCGCTATTTTGGACCGTTGGCCTGTTTGGACCGATTTGCTATGAATTTATATCTGGGGGCGTTTGGCCGGGCCAGGCCTGGGCCTTTGGAGGGCCATCGGTACATGGGCCTATCAAACGGTATACGATGTGGTGTTATTGAATTTGGAATGACACCAATGTCATATTAGCCGGACTCATCAAGAGTCCGGCTAATATGACATTGGTGTCATTCCAAATTCAATAACACCACATCGTATACCGTTGGATCTGCTTTAATATCCGTGTTTTGCACGAATATTAAAGACACTAGTGTTTTGCACGGATATTAAAGCAGATCCAACGGTATACGATGTGGTGTTATTGAATTTGGAATGACACCAATGTCATATTAGCCGGACTCTACAATCAATATTGATTTCATATGTTTGTTTTGAAATAATAGTTCGTACGGATGGATGGATAAGAGAAATAAGAAATTAGCTCGAGAAATGAATATGACGTGCACAAATGAGCAAACTGACAATAATTCAATACTACAACATTATTTTCTGTGTCGACTGTCAAATGTTATAAGTCTGAAATTTAATGTCTGAACTCAACAGGCGGAGGAAAGTTTAAAGAAGAAGAGTCCATTGACTTCTATTTATTTTAAAAAAATTATGTATATAAATAATTTTTTATATGATTTAGATTTAGAGTAAAATGTTATAAATACTATAGTATAGTGTAGTTAGTAATATAAATTTTTTATATAATTGACTTTTATTCACATTTGATCTTGATCTTTATAGTCAGTAAGTTCGGCTCTGTTTCTTGTCTGTGCTAGAGATAAAGACGATTAGACGATAGACTTTGTCCATGATGTGAGGAAAAAACACAAAAAACATAAATACTACTTGAAACTTTTTGGTATTAGAGTAGTAGACCAGAGAAATTGAACAATAAGAGCTGTCAATTATCACCGATATTTTTATTAAAACCCCCAAAAAAAAACAAATTATCAAATCTGCTCCCACTCCAAAGTTATAATTATTTCTACCCTAACCGCCCGTGGGCTGGGCGGTCCACTTTTCTCACCTGACCGCCCAGCAGCCGGGCGGTCCACTGTGCATAGCTGACCGCCCAGCAACTGGGCGGTCCAATTTCCATAGCTGACCGCCCAGCAGCTGGGCGGTCCGCTAGTGTTTTTTTTTTTTTAAGATTAGATTAGAGACAATATAAATATAAAGATGCTGAATTCTTAACGCTAAAAGTTCGAATTTTTTTTGTAAATATTAGTTAGATTACTTCTGTGAAGCATATTTATACTAAAATACGCTAAATTACTTGAAATTATGTTAAATTACGTTGAGTTACACTATATTAAGTTAAATTACACTAAATCACATTACATTACGCTAAAATACGGTAAATTACATATGAATAGGGACGATATCTTCACTGAAAAGGCGAAAAACGACGACGAAACTTCAAACGGTCATAAAACGGTGCTCGAGTGTCCGATTTCAGCAAATGAGCACTTTTCGGAAAGCTTAAGAAAATGCGCATGCGTCCGTGCTAGCTATGCCGGATTCCGAAATTCAGAATCACCAAAAAACAAAGGGAAGAGCCTCAAAACTTGAGTTGAAGTTTCCGATTAAGATTTTCATTTCTATTATTCAATCCAAGTAGTTCAGTAAATTAGTTACATAATGAACTTGTAGAATACCAATTTTTACTATTTTTGGAATTTTTTTACTATTTTTTATGATTCATGAAAGATGGCACAGAATTGGTCTACTTTAGCGTAATTTTGCGTAGTTTAGCGTAATTTTGCGTAGTTTAGCGTAATTTACCGTATTTCAGCATAATTAGCGAAGTTATTGTTATTTAGCGTAATTTAGTGTAATTCAACGTAATTTAGCGTATTGAGTAATTTAGCGTATTTTAGCGTATTGAGTAATTTAGCGTATTTTAGCGTATTGCGTAATTTAGCGTATTGAGTAATTTAGCGTATTTTAGCGTACTGAGTAATTTAGCGTATTTTAGCATATTGAGTAATTTAGCGTATTGAGTAATTTAGCGTATTTTAGCGTATTGAGTAGTTTAGCGTATTGAGTAATTTAGCGTATTTTAGCGTATTGAGTAGTTTAGCGTATTTTAGCGTATTGAGTAGTTTAGCGTATTTTAGCGTATTGAGTAGTTTAGCGTATTTTAGCGTATTTTAGCTTATTGAGTAGTTTAGCGTATTTTAGCGTATTGAGTAGTTTAGCGTATTTTAGCGTATTTTAGCGTATTGAGTAATTTAGCGTATTTTAGCGTATTGAGTAGTTTAGCGTATTGAGTAATTTAGCGTATTTTAGCGTATTGAGTAATTTAGCGTATTTTAGCGTATTGAGTAGTTTAGCGTATTTTAGCATATTGAGTAGTTTAGCATATTTTAGCGTATTGAGTAATTTAGCGTATTTTAGCGTATTGAGTAGTTTAGCGTATTGAGTAATTTAGCGTATTTTAGCGTATTGAGTAATTTAGCGTATTGAGTAATTTAGCGTATTTTAGCGTATTGAGTAGTTTAGCGTATTGAGTAATTTAGCGTATTTTAGCGTATTGAGTAATTTAGCGTATTTTAGCGTATTGAGTAGTTTAGCGTATTAAGTAATTTAGCGTATTGAGTAATTTAGCGTATTTTAGCGTATTGAGTAATTTAGCGTATTTTAGCGTATTGAGTAATTTAGCGTATTTTAGCGTATTTTAGTGTCCGATTTCAGCAAATGAGCACTTTTCGGAAAGCTTGAGAATAACTCACTTAAGTAATTTAGCGTATTGAGTAATTTAGTATAACTTAAGATTTTCATTTCGTCGTCGTTTTTCGCCTTTTCAGTGAAGATATCGTCCCTATTCATATGTAATTTACCGTATTTTAGCGTAATGTAATGTGATTTAGTGTAATTTAACTTAATATAGTGTAACTCAACATAATTTAACATAATTCCAAGTAATTTAGCATATTTTAGTATAAATATGCTTCACAGAAGTAATCTAACTAATATTTACAAAAAAAATTCGAACTTTTAGCGTTAAGAATTCAGTATCTTGATATTCATATTGTCTCTAATCTAATCTTAAAAAAAAAAAAAAAAAAAAAAAAAAAAAAAAAAAAAATGCACAGTGGACCGCCCGGCAGCTGGGCGGTCAGGTGGGAAAAGTGGACCGCCCAGCCCACGGGCGGTTAGGGTAGAAAAAAAAATAAAGTTGAAGTGGGAGCAGATTTGATAATTTGTTTTTTTTTGGGGGTTTTAATAAAAATATCGGCAATTATCACAACCTTATCATCCAACGAGAAATAGACAAAAATGCCGACAAGTAGTCATGATCGTTTAAATTGAAAAATTTGACATCCCTTTTATCTAAAACAAATATAATATAATAAAAAGAAGAATCAAACCCATTTGAAATTAAAGGAACGATCGATATAATTTAACGCATTCAAAGAGATGAATATCAATAAATAAACTGCTCTGTTGCGATATTAGGAGGTACATAGTTGATACTGTAGGGATGCAAACAAACCGAGCCGAATCGAACTTACCTCCAGTTTGAATTTAGTTTGAATTAATTTCGAATTAAGTTTGGTTTGAATTAATTTCGAACGAACTCAATTTCGAATTGAATAAATTAACGAACTTTGTTACGACTTACGAGTTATGACTTATGGCTGGACCATAGTTCGAAATTACAGCACTTCAATAAAAACTCAGGTATTATGAATTCTAATTATACAGTACACCAAAGTTTATATCAAAGTTCATTACAAATACCAAAATTTATATCAAACACTAAAGTTTAGTACAATCAATCAAAGTTAAGTACAATCACAGAATCCAAAGTTTCCAAATAACCAACAGGAGCAACATCACCAAAATTTTCAAATATTCAAAGTATTCAAAGTACAATTTAAATATCAATAGAAATACAGAACAATCACCAAAGTCTTAGAATTATTACAAATTCAAATATTATCCTAAATAAAATATTAAAGTTCATTATCAGCAGAAATCAACGGTTCACGTTTGAGTTAATTTCAAACTAAGTTTGGTTTGCGAACCTATTTCGAACGAACTAAGTCTAGTTTGAATTTAGTTTGAATTAATTTCGAACGAACTTAATTTCGAATCGAACTTTTTACGAATTTTTTCGAATCAATCTCGAATCGAATTACGAACTACGAAATTTGGGATTTTTTTTAAAAACCGTAAATAAAATAATTAAATTTACGAAACCAACATGATGACCGCAAGATTTACAAAAACCATCAGAACCGAGATGCCAATTCGGTCCCAACGATTTTTTTTTCTCCGGACCGAATTGGCAATTCGGTCTTGCTGTTTTTCACCGGTTGTAGAAAAAGCGTCACAGAAAATCAAAAAACAAGCCAGACCGAACTGCCAATTCGGTCCAGAGGTTTTTTTTAGCCTGGACCGAATTGGCAATTCGGTCCAGTTTTTTTTTTTTTTTTTTTTTTTTTTTTTTAGAGATGAGCAAAATTTGACATATATTAGCATATTCATACTAAAGTTACAACAACAATTTTTTTCATTTTCAAAGTCCAAATCGTCGATCCAAACCGTTCAACATGATCTCCACAATAAAATGTGCTTGCAGATCAAATTTTACATTTTTTGGAATTTGTTTACTATTTATTAAGTATTTTACAAAAAATAGTCATATTCAGACCATTGAATTTTGTACCCATCTTAATAAATAGTAAAAAAATTCAAAAAAATGTAAAATTTGATTTGCAATCACATTTTATTTAGATAATCATGTTGAACGGTTTGGATCGACGATTTGTCTCTTAAAAATTTAATTTTCAGTGTTAGATTTGTCTCTTAAAAAAAAAAAAAAAAAAAAAAAAAAAAAACTGGACCGAATTGCCAATTCGGTCCGGAGAAAAAAAAATCCTTCAGACCGAATTGGCAATTCGGTCCAGGCCTGTTCGGTCCAAAGTGGCCACACGATCAGCCACAAGCTTTAATATTGATTTGTTGTGAAAAAGAGGGGGACCGAATTGCCAATTCGGTCCGGAGAAAAAAAAATCGTTGGGACCGAATTGACATCTCGGTTCTGATGGTTTTTGTAAATCTTACGGTCATCATGTTGGTTTCGTAGATTTAATTATTTTATTTACGGTTTTTAAAAAAAATCCCGAAATTTGTATGTAGCCCTAGTTGATAGTACATATTACATACGTCCAATTAAAAAATATCTGGCTGTGAGATCTGTCAGTATCAAATCATATGTTAGAAGTTACAGAATCTGCAACTTGGCCTATTACCTATATAGGCTATACCTACCTACTATTATTTGTTTATTCACGCACAACTTTTACAGTTCTTTTCCCAAATTTGATTTTATGATGTCGGTAGTCGGTACAAAGAAGCCGGTTGGTTCCTGTTTGTTGCTGTCGTGACTGAAACTGAAACCCTGTGCATGAATATGAATGAAGTTATACAAATCTTTTTTTTTTTTTGATGAAACACTGACCGTTCAAATAAGAATCTAAAATCAATCAACCAATTAAACGTCATTTGAAAATGAGTTTGATTAATTATTATTTGTCCTTCTCGTCACTAAAAATTTGGACCTAACATCAAATAGTTGGTATGAAAAAAATCTACTTTACTTTGTTCAACTATTGTTCGTTTTCAAATAAGTTATCCAATTTTTTTTTTTGATGAAACAGTGACCGTTAAAATATGTGCTATCTTCAAAATATCTAAAATCAATGAACCAATCAAGCGAGAAAATGAGTTAGATTAACTCCTGTTTGCTGCTATGATGACTACAAACTTGGACCACCATATTTAGTTCTACATCAAATTATCAGTATCAAATTATCTACTTTGTTCAACACTCGCTTGTTCTCAAACAACTTATCCAAATTCTTTTATGAAAATATTAATTAATACCCGAACTAAACAGCCAAAAAAAAAAGAATAGTGTTCAAATCAGTTTATTTGTTTTTGCCTCTATCATCTCTAAATACAATACATATTATTTTCTCTACATGCACATACAAAAATATTACTTTTGATTTTGTGTTCATATGAATTAATAAGTTAAAAATTCAATATTTAAAAATTATTTATTATTATATTTTTACAAGCTCTTGATAACATAAAGAAACAAAACTGAAATCTTATAATCTTTTATCAGCACGTAGGAAAAAATAATAAAAATCACGTCTAACTATTTTATTTTAACATTTAAATTTAAATTTAGTTTATTCAAAATTTAAAAATGAATTTTATGATAGAGACGTGAAAATTGATATTTGAAACCTCCTCTTCTATAAAAAGAGCAAAATTAATATAGCACGAGTTGTATGACCATTTGTGTTGCTGTTGCCAGAGAAGATCTCAATACGTCATGTACCCCACCAGTCCCAGTCCACCACACCAATTCGTATCCTCTGCATTAACTCAAAAGGGAATCTTTTGAGTTAATGCATCTGGACCATCCGATTCACTTTATGATCCGCGTAAATTAGATCCGCACTAATATTAAAGGACCCCTCTGTTAAAATCAGACAGCCGGATTGGCTCCGTTTAATATCAAACGGCCGAGATGCATTAACTAAAAAGATTCCCTTTTGAGTTAATGCAGAGGATACGTGTTCCCACCACACCTCGCTCTCTCCCAATTCCCACTTCCCAAGCCAAGCCAACTAGCCAAGCCACTGAGCCAGTCTTCTTAACAAGTCAAGTAACAATAGATTTCGGCGAAAGCTATCACTCACCAGTCACCCCTCTCCTCTCCAAAAAATAAAAAAAGAAGAAGAAGAAGAAGAAGAAGAAGAAAGAAAATTCATTATTTCAGTTGAGAAAAGATGATGCACGGTAGCAACACCCTGATCGGGGCGGTGAACTTTATCACCTTCCTGGTCTCAATCCCGATCCTAGGTGGCGGAATCTGGTTGGCCTCCCGTGCCAACTCCACAGACTGTATCCGATTCCTACAGTGGCCGATCATAATCATCGCTCTGACCATCATGCTAATCTCTCTGGCCGGGTTCGCAGGTGCATGCTACCGCCAATCCTGGCTGCTCCGCGTCTACCTCTTCGCCATGTTCTTCGTCATCGTTGCGCTCCTCTTCTTCATCGTCTTTGCCTACGCCGTCACCGATCGAGGCCAAGGGGAGGTAGTCATGAACCGCGCATTTCTCGAGTACCAGCTCCAGGATTACTCCGGCTTGCTCAAGAACCGCGTCTCTGACCCAGGTTACTGGGCCAAGATCAGCGCGTGCTTGAGGGAGGGCAAGGTGTGCAAGGGCATGCGCCGCGCTGTCCGGGACCAGAATACCGGGTTGCTCAAGCCGGAGCCGGCCGAAGCTTTCTACCGGAGAAATCTCTCTCCTATTCAGGTTAGTGTTGTTTTTTTTTTTTCCTTCTATTAATTCGCACCTAAATTAGGTCGCGCGGTGTTGTTTTTCCTGTTGATTTGGTGAGCTTTTTAACGATTGTTCAGGCTGGGTTGTATTATTTGATTTTTTTTGTTAGTGGATGTCTTTTATTTTTCTTTTTAAATATTTTGGGAAAAGAATTGAACGAAAGTTTACAAAACAAGGTTTATTTCAATTTAGAATATTTGCAAGTTATCGTCTCCTTGGAGTACTGGAGTTAACTGAGAATTGGTTGCTTTTTAATTTGCTTATTTTTCTTTGGTTTCCTTTAATTGTGTATATTTCCTCTTTGGCGTAACACCAAATATTGCAAAAATGTGGCTATGAACTTCCCGTTGCATTTAATTTCTAGCCCTATAAGTTTGTACCTAAACATTGGAGCAATTGGTTGGTGAAAGATTATATACAAGTCCTTAAAACTTAGCTAATTATTCTTCTAGAGTTAGAACTTAGAGCGAGGTGTGCTGACTTGAGGCAGTGTGTCTCTTTACATCCATTATTTCATTAATTATTTTGCCATTTGTCTAAGATCAACATCAACATCAGCCATCCATCAATTATTTCCCAAGAAATATTGTTATGAAAGGTACAGAAAGACAGCCAAGGTGGACATAGTGCCAAAACCTTAACAGTGAGCATTGTGTCTAATCTACAACTTCCTTAATAAAAAAATTAAACCTTGTGATAATCGTGAGAATAAGTCAAAAAGGGAAAAATTAAAAGAACATAACTGCAACACATGGCCAAGATAACAGCCAAGTCATTTTCTCCCTTTTTGTAACCGACCCCAAGGGAGAAAGGACCACTTATGCTATACTCTGTATGATTGGAGTATTCAAGTTGTAGATATCCAAGTATCCCACATGTGGTGTGATCTAGTATTTGGCCAATGCTACAATGCCATGTGGCGGGACAGTTACAATTTGAGTGGAATTTCATCCTTGTGTACTTTGAATTTAATTGCACACTGAGAGAATAACCAGATGGAACAAAGTGAAAGGAACCTTTGTCTGTGAATTGACAGAATTGGAATTTTGGTAATTTCTAGCAGGGCCATATTATAATGGGCTAAGTTTGGTGAAAAATGATGTCTGAAAGTTGCAAATAGGACATTTGTTACTGTGGTTGCTATGCATAGGTAATAGTTAAGATTTACTGCTTACATGTGCAAGACAGAGTTGTTACCTCTACCAGTACACATCTACTTGGCTTTGAATTGGAAACTGGTGTTAATTTTTAGTGGGATTTCATCCTTGTGTACTTTGAATTTAAATGCCCACTTAGAGTAAACAGATGGAAGAAAAGGGAAAGGAACCTTTGTCTGTGAATTGAAAGAACTGAAATTTTGGTTACAAAATTAGGAGGAAATTTTTATGTAAATTTTGTGAACTCTGATGTTCTTTCTGTCATGTTAGTTTTTTAGTGGATTCTCCTCGTGTTTGTTAGCCTGTTAATATCTCCCAGTTACATGACACTAGTAATTTTTATAGCCTACCTGCTTTTGCTCTGCATCTTCTAATGTGGATTTGTTTGGTAGGACTTAAACCACTTGATTCTAGTGTATCCTTTTCTTTTCTTTTAATCTTAACCACTTGATTATTCCATACAATTCTCTTCTTTCAAAGTTAACCACTAGATTCTTAACAAAATGCATCACCTTAACTAATTAATGTTCACCATATCTGTACCAATCCTCTCCGTGGTGGTATCAGCTTGATTACTGGTTAATTTCTGTTGTAGAGCCGAAACTCTGACAGAGCCGGAGGTACCAAACAAGAACCCTTCTGTAACCCAATAATTTCCACTATAAAACAATTAAAAACTAACATAATTATCTTTACTTCCCCAATACAGTCGGGATGTTGCAAGCCGCCAACCTCATGCGGCTTTACATACATGAACGAGACCTTTTGGACCGCCACACCTGGTGCGGTGGTGCTCGACTCCGACTGCAACAAGTGGAATAACAACCAGCAACAGCTCTGCTATGATTGTGACTCGTGCAAAGCGGGTGTGCTCGCCAGCATCAAGCACAGCTGGCGCAAGGTCTCTATTATCAACATTGTCGTGCTCATCATTCTTGTCATCGTCTACGTGGCGAGTTGTGCTGCATACAGAAATGCCAAGAGGATCGACAATGACGAGCCTTTCGGCATGGCCCGCATGACCAAGTCCCAGCCAAGTCGCTACCAGTTTTAGGTGTGTTTGTTGAGGGGATAGGGTAGATAGCTGATGTGGTTTAACTATCATTGGTTTTTTCTGATCTTTCTTTACTTTGTGAGATAAGAGAAAAGTCGAAGGTAGTTCTCACGAGTTGTTACCTGTTAAGTATATTATTATGCTCCTTTTTTGGTGGCTTGTACAAAAGGAATTAAAAAGGGGGGTTGGGGGGTTGAATTTGTGGTTTTGGTACTTTTAGTTATTGATCAAGCTTAGGTGTGTGATGAAAAAAGGGTGAGCATAGGAATGTCTGTATGATCTTGAATTCTCTTCTGTTGTCTTGTTTGCAAGTTTTATGTTGTTCTTGTACTAATGTAATGTTATATTATACCCCTTCAGAGGTATGGTTAAATATTGTTTGCGAATTACCATCTGAGAAAAGGTTTGAAAGCAGGTTTAAGATCTCATGTTCTTGACTAATTTTCATAGTTTAAACTCATGCATGGCTAAATTTTTTGAAGCAGGCAGGGGGAACCTTACCCAATACCCTTTTTTTTTTTTTTTATAATAGTGGACTACTCTACTGATTTCATAAAACGAAACCATACATTGTTTTGGCAAGTGCTGGTACCAGTGGTACCAATCTTGTCTTAGAACAAAAATCCACCTAATACAAAGTACTATTGCTTATTAAACCAGCAACTATAGTATACCAAAGCATATAAACACAGCAAAAGACAAAATTAGTATGAAACAATTAAAAGAAACTACACCCTAGAATTATTAGAAAATTGTTGCGCCTAAGTATCAAATTTCACAGTCCTCCCTTAGGTCAGACCCATCTGTAAGCATAGGGATGTGCTCCTGCACTGTCCCATCCATGGCCTCCTCCTGTGCAATTAAATCATCACAAAAAACAGAAATATGCAACACACAAGAATATGCAACACATCAGTACGAAGTACTAACGATAATTTAAGAACCGACCCATTATCTTTTGAATTCACCCAAAATTGTGCAAGAGAAATAATCTGAGCTCCTACTACTCTAGGTTTAGCTCGAACCCCCTCAAAACACAACCTATTGCGTGTTAACCATAAAGTCCACAAAACGGCTCCTCTTACTAATTCTATTAATAGCCTATCTTTTAATGGTATTAAGGTATCAATAAACCAAAGCTCCTCCATAGTGCTAATATCAAAATCAAAGTTGTTGTACTCAGCAATCCAGGTCCAAATAATTCTAGCAAAAGAACATTGTAAAAATAAATGATCAACAGTTTCCAGTTCACCACAAAAAGGACAACCTACATCTCCTTGCCAACCCCTTCTACTCAAGTTAACCCTTGTTAATACCCTCTTTTGTTTTACTAATCATAAAAAGATCTTAATTTAAAAATGAATTTTTGCTTTCCAAATAGTATCGAAATCTACATTTTTCATCCCACCAAAATCAAGCCAAGTGTTAAAAAGAATGTACTGTAAATCTACCATTAGTGTTCCACCTCCAATGTAAAATATCAAATTTATCCCTAAACAGATGTATTGAACTCAATTCCTTTCTTCAATGTGACCCATTCCTCTCTATACAGCCCTATCAATTGTCGTCTAAATATTAAATTACTTTGACCATTACCTAAAGCTGAAGCTACTGTCAAACCAATATCAGATGCAATCGAAAATAAATTAGGAAATAAAACACTTATAGGACACTCACCCAGCCATCTATCGGTCCAAAACAACACCTCAGTTCCATTACCAATAGTTTTTCTAAAACCTAGCTCAACAATATGTTTTATTGTAACAACATCCCTCCAAAAAGTTGATAATTGATAATGAACCCCTTGTGGCCCATATTTGGCTTTTAGAATCTCTTTTCACTTACCTATAACTGCAGGGTCATTAAATCGATACCATTATTTGGCTAATAAAGCAAAATTAATTGTTTTAAGATTAAGAATTCCCAAGCCCCCTTGAGACTTATCCGCACAAACTTCATCCCATAAAACTAAAGAAATCTTTTTCCTGACTGAATTACCTCCGTACCACAAGAATCTACGTCTTAGTTTATCTATCCTATGTTTGATCTGAACTAGCATTCTATAAAGGGCTAACCAATATAAAGGAATTGCTAAAATACCTGAGTTCAGAAGTGTAACCTTACCCCCAATAGACAACAATTTACTTTTCCATCCTTGCAACTTTTTTTCGATTTTCTCAATTATAACATTCCAACCTTACCCAATACCCATTAATATATTTCTTTTGAAAAAAGAAAAAAATAAAGTAAGAAGGATCGAGGCCGAGACTCCAGGATAGAAACATGAGGCTGCCGAGGATAAGCTTGTAATTAGTGAATCTATTATATGGTTCGGGCCTACTACAACTCGAACAATGTAGTGAATTTTAATCTTTGGGCCCATTTTGTGCAATTTTTGTAGCAAAATGGCTGGAAGCTTTCATCATGTGCACTTTTCAGGTCCAAAACTGACACATGAAATTCAGGCCCAGGACTAAACATCATGGGCCTCATTGCACCTTGTGCGTCTCTTTGTCGGTTCACAAATGCACAGCCCCTCCCCTACATGATGAAAATACATGAGAATGATGACGCCGCATCTACTTACAATCGAACCTATTTGATAAATTAATATCAAAATAGAAAAGTAGAGCTTAAAGTTGTTTATCAAATACGTCATGATTCGATAAAGTTCATTAAATTTACTTACACATTAGTTATCTAAAGTATAATTAAAGATCTATAAACTTATGGAGTATATATATATATATAGTTTTGATAACTATTGAGTTTTGTTGCGGATATGATAGATAGATCAATATCTTCTACCAGAATAGTTGATGTGATGCACATGACCAGACCGCTGTCAAAAGATTACATACTTTTCATAACTAGCTCCCATCACAAGTCTAGTTAATTTGTTCTTTTCCGATTTTTTTCTGTGTTAAATGGGAACTCAGGAGAATTGTTTGCTAACTAAATAGTCACCTCCAACAAATAAAGCTAACAGAGAAGGTTTGGAAAAATGCCATTGGTGTCAACTGTCTCCAAAAGACATAGCTGTCCCATGTGACCATAGCATAAAAAACAAAATTCAATTACACAAACAGTCCACAAAATATCACCTATTTACCGTTCTTATCCTTTTATTGCGTTCAATTCTATAAATGTAATTCGGCATAAGAATATAATTAGCAAAAGTTAATATGATTTACCATTAGATGATGAATCATATGTCACAAGTTACATTCTCTTTTCTGTATTAATATTTCAAATTGGAAATTTGAATAATAAATCAGAATGGTTGATTTTTTTAAATCTCTTACAAGTGATACTTGTCTGTAAAAATATGGTAATGTTTTTGTTAATTTCATACACAATCATATACAACCGACAAAAAATAACAAAAATTAAATGTGCTCCTAAGTTGTTAAATTGAAAAATGAACGAAAGAAGGCAACAAGTTAAATTGAAATGTATTCAGGGGCAAGCTGGAAACTTTGAAAATTAGATGGAAAGAAAACATATTGGTAAATGTTAAGGGATCATATCAGAAACTTCAGAAAAAAAAAAAAGTAACAAAAACAGGTGATTGTGCTTTAATTAAGGAAATTTTGAACAACTTACTCGTTAAGAGAATCATGTAAGAGGGCAGGGCAGCTAGATTTCCCATTGGGCTTGACTACAGGGCAGCTAGTTGTCCCCTTCATTCCAAGGACTGCTACTGTAAAGGGATTTTTTTTAAAAACAGTAATTAAAATAATAAAAGTTAAAGAAACGACATGATTGCTTCGTTTGTTATAAAAACAGCAAAAACCGAATAGCCAATTCGGTTAAGTAGTTTTTTTTTGCTTCACCGAATAGGCTATTCGGTTAAGCAGATTTTCACAGTAACAAATTTCCGAACTCTGTAACCACTCATGTAACACCCCCCATTAACCGAATACCCTATTCGGTTTAGATTATTTTTTTATTTTTTATTGTTAACCGAATAGGGTATTCGGTTATAAGTTTTTTTTTTTTTTTTTAGAAATTTTTTAGCATCAAGGGTTCGAGATAAGGCCAAGGGAAAGACCCATCAACTTTTCATCATTAAGAAATCACCCCCACCGCCATGTTATCTTATTCTTAGTAGCATCTAATATTTCTCAATAATTGAAAATCATCAACGCTATTAATAGTATGTATTAGTATTATGTAATTGAAGACAAGTAGACAACACAAGGCTCTCAATAAATTTAATTTAATGTTGTGAAGAATGTCTTAATTGTATTTAAATTAAAATTAACTTATCAGTGTATTGTGCATTCCTTTTGATTAGGAGTGTGTGTGTATAAGTCTAACTCAATTAGTTGGACCAATCTGAAAGACCCGAAAAATTACAGAATAGGGAGGGGTCGGCTGGATTAATTTTTTGGAAAAATAACTTCACCGAATAGGCTATTCGGTGAAGCCAATTTTTTGGTTTAACCGAATAGCCTATTCGGTTAAGCTGTACTACGGATCTTCTGTGGCCATGTTCCCACAACTCCTGTTAAAATCGACTGCTTAACCGAATAGCCTATTCGGTGAAGCAAAAAAAAACTTAACCAAATAGCCTATTCGGTTTTTGCTGTTTTTATAACAAACTCCGCAATCATGTCGTTTCTTTAACTTTTATTATTTTAATTACTGTTTTAAAAAAAAATCCACTGTAAAGATCCCTTTCCTCTATGAAGCTGTGATGTATTGCTTAATTTATTTAAAGCAGGGGGTCAAAGTGTCAAACGGTTTTGGGTCCGTCGACATTAACTGCTACTGACTTCTATTGACTTGTTCACAGCATGCATCATGCGCATCAAGAATTTCTTTTCCTTCTTTCTTTATTATGCTTTTTTTTTTTTTTTTTTTCCAGTGGAATAACAGTTGCACCTTTTTGGATGGTATTATAAGGAATGGAAGGAAGTCAAGGAGCTAACCAATATTAATAAATGAATTTTATTTGAAAAAAATAACAAATATTGGTGCAGTAAATCAGGCAAGGCCCATATGAGGAAAACAAAAAAATCTCATGGACTCTGTAATAACACTGCTTGTTGATGTAACTCTTTGTATGAAGATTTGGGTAATCTTGACACATCATTGTGTTTTGAATTTAAATTTAGTTAGTTTTGATTTTCTTTCCTAAAATATCTTTGAACTATTGTGCAAAACAAGTTAATTATATATCTAGCATTTAATAAAAAAAGACCTCAAACTGCTAACACAAAGTTACTTGAATGTTATCTTTTATTCTTTTAAGTAGTGCAATGTATGTATGAAGTGAGGCTACGGTACTATACAAAACGCATATCGGTCCGTATTATGGATCAATATTTATATTTTTAAAGTTCAAGCAGTTGATATGATCCACTTAATATGATCTTCACATGAAAATGTACCTAGATGTTAAATACTACATTTAAAACAAAATTAGATAGGGATGAAAATCACTTGATCTAAAGATTTTGGACCATCCGAAAGTAGTGATTTTTTATCTATCCAAAAAATAGTATAAAAGTTTCAAAAAAATATAAAATTTGGTTTCCAATTAAGATTCATTACGTGAGATGAATTACATACTAACCTAAGTATGTTCCTATTAACTTAGTGTGCTAACTATTTACCATATCAATAAGCATAAGCAAGTTTGTCGAAAAATTAGGTATTTCTTAGGTGATATCTTTTGGTGATAGAAACAATTCATCCTCTCCCAAAGAATCTTCTACTTTCTACTTTCTACTTTCTACTTTCAAGGGGTTGTAATTAGTAAACTTTTCAAAGGAGCCCCACATTACATGTCAAATCTACAGTAGCCATTAGGCATAGAACAATCGACATCGTCAACTTGTTTGTTTGATTCTGATAATTATATATGGATATATCTTAGACCTCTACTATGCACCCCATCATTCCCTACAAATTTCTACAATTAATCCTAGGCTACACAATTAAATAATAAAACATTAATAATCTCAATTGACCACGGAAACTTGTTTGGATGTTTCTGTTGTTATAATAACTGTGATTTGACAATGTCCAAAAAAATATTAATATCGTATGGCAATGTAAATTTTGGATTTGCAATGATGAATTGAAAGGTTAATATTGCAAAAATTTATGACCAAGTTCAAGATTTTTAATACTGTACAAATCACCTTCCTCCCCATTCCTTCCCCTTCCTCTATGCGTACTGTTTCTGGAGCACAGCCTTAGCAGTATATGTTGAGATCTATTGTATGTTTACGTGTTTTCGGAATTTCTAGGGACCTATGAGTAAATAGATAATTATGGAATAGTCTAGAGTGTAATTTGTAAGTGTGTGTTGTAAGGCTTTATATAAGCCCAGGTCATTAATCAATAAAGTATCCTTTTTAGCACAAAACAATGTGGTATCAGAGCTGAAAAAAAAAAATTAGGGTTAGCCACATAAACTGTGCCGGCGATTGCCTCTTCTTCCCGCCGCTGCTGCCACCACCGTCGCCAGTGTGCCTCCGTCAGATCGTGCCGCCTGACCACCACCTGATCAGCCACTGTTGTCTCCACCTAGGAGACCGTGCACCAGGTCGCCGCCAGAGGCAGGGGCTGCTCTGTCTAGCCGTGGCTG
Source organism: Carex littledalei (assembly GCA_011114355.1). Taxonomy (NCBI): domain Eukaryota; kingdom Viridiplantae; phylum Streptophyta; class Magnoliopsida; order Poales; family Cyperaceae; genus Carex; species Carex littledalei. The sequence goes on along the minus strand of CM022085.1, from coordinate 14,930,924 downwards.
ACTCACCTAGCTGAGGCCGTGGCTGCTCTGCTCCGCCCAGCGCCGCTCCGCTCTGCCTAAGCCGACCTTGTGGCTGCCTCAACCTCCGCCTAGCAGTCGCCCCTCTTTGCCTAGCCGCTACCCTCTCCTCTTAGCCTAGCTGCTACCCTCTCCTTAGACCCGACAGCTCTCTTTTCTCTTTTCTCTACTCATCTTCTTCCTTTTTCTCTCTCTTAGGCCGAAAGGTAAAGGGAGGTATGTTTGTTGTTTGATTCGGCCGACGTGGGGGGCCTATACCCCACGATACCCGAGAAGGGGGATTGATCGAGTTCTTTGGACTCGAATCTTGATGAGATAGATCAAGATCGGATCAAGAAGAAGACGAAGAGGTTGGAGATGTGTCAGATCTAGATCTTGAGGGTGCAAGATCAGGTCTAAGGAGGAAATAGGAGGAATCCGAGCTTAGAAAAGTGTGTGAAAAGTGAATCTGAGTCGGATCAATGGCAGGGGAAGGCATCTACTATGCACCCCATCATTCCCTACAAATTTCTACAATTAATCCTAGGTTACACAATTAAATAATAACACATTAATTAATAATCTCAATTGACCACGGAAATTTGTTTGGATGTTTCTGTTGTTATAATTGAACTGTGATTTGACAATGTCCAAAAAAATATTAATATCGTATGGAAATGTAAATTTTGGATTTGCAAAAATCCATGACCAAGTTCAAGATTTTTAATATTGTACAAATCACCTTCCTCTCCGTTTCTTCTCCTTCCTCTATGAGTACTGTTTCTGGAGCACAGCCTTAGTAGTATATCATCATCAAGTCTATAAATAGACTCGATATAATTGCAATCACACACAAGATCAATACAATATTCTCTCTTTCCTAAAACTCTTTATGGTATGAGAATCGGAATAATATTTAAATAAGGCTAATGGCTATTTCAGAAATTATGTCTCTACTCATATTTTATTCTAGCTTATAAAAAAAATTCTTTAGAAATAAACATTTAATCTTCTCTACTCTAGTCTATAGTCTAGACACTATTTGACTAATATCTCTAATATTATCTCTATCATATATAACGATGAATAAGGATTTGTAATTATCACAACAGTAAAATCCTAGAACAACAAACTGCCGGCATTTTTATTAATACCCCAAAAAAATAAAAATTATCAAATCTGCTCTCGATTCAAAATTTTTACTAAAAATGTCCTAACCGTCCCACTGGGGGGCGGTCCACTATTTTTTTTTTTTTGAGACAAATATGAATATCAAGATGCCGAATTCTAACGCTAAAAATTCAGATTTTTTAAAATATTTGTTAGATTACTTCTTTTAAGCATATTTATACTAAAATACATTAAATTACTTGAAATTATGTTGAATTACACTAAATTACATTAAATTACGCTAAATAACAATAACTTCGCTAATTAATGCTGAAATATGTTAAACTACGCAAAATTACGATAAAGTAGACCGATTATGTGCCATCTTTCATGAATCATAAAAAATAGTAAAAAGTTCCGAAAATAGTAAAAATTGGTATTCTACAAGTTCATTATGTAACTAATTTACTGAGCTACTTATTTTGAATAATAGAAATGAAAATCTTAATCGGAAACTTCAACTCAAGTTTTGAGGCTCTTCCTTTAGTTTTTTGGCAATTCTGAATTTTGAGTCCAACGTAGCAGGCATGGACGCATGCATCTTTTTGCAAGCTTTTCGAAAAGTGGTCATTTGCTGAAATCGGACACTCGAGCGCCGTTTTATGGCCGTTTGAAGTTTCGTCATCGTTTTTCGCCTTTTTAGTGAAGATATCGTCCCTATTCATATGTAATTTAGCGTAATTTACCGTATTTTAGCGTAATGTAATGTAATTTAGCGTAATTTAACATAATTTAGTTTTTTTCACGTAATTTAACATAATTTCAAGTAATCTAACAAAAAACCCAGCTAATGTGGGTATATTTATTAATAAAAATGTCGGAAACTAGGGTATAGAAATTAGAGTTTAGGATTTTAGGGTTTCTTTTAAATATCACTAATTTTTATAAATATGTATGCGAAAATTGTAAATCATTTAATGTACGGTAACTTTGAGGGTTTAGGGTTTTAGAAATTGTTCAAAATAAGAATTTAGGGTTTAGAGTTTAGCGTAATTTAAAGTAATTTAGTGTAATTCAACGTAATTTAACATAATTTTAAGTAATTTAGCGTATTTTAGTATAAATATGCTTAAAAGAAGTAATCTAACAAATATTTTAAAAAAAAATCGGAATTTTTAGCGTTAGAACTCAGCATCTTGATATTCATATTGTCTCCACAAAAAAAAAAAAAAAAAAAGATAGTGGACCGCCCCCCAGTGGGGCGGTTAGGGCATTTTTAGTAAAAATTTTGAATCGAGGGCAGATTTGACAATTTTATTTTTTTTGGGTATTAATAAAAATGCCGGAACAAACTGCAGTGTCCAAGTAATTTGAATGTATAACAATTACAAGTTTACAACCATGATTTTTCTAAGGAAATTGAATGTAGCAACGGTCATTGACAAACTACAAACAGAAATTGCTCTGGTTTTCCCCTGTATTTTTTTAATATTGACAGTTACGAGTATTTTTTTTTACCTCTGGTTCAAACTATATATATATATATATCCTCTGATTTTGAAAACTTTGACTATTTAACAGTTAAATATAATTATAATGATTATTTATCATTGTAGGATTTTTCGTTTAGGTTATGTCACAATAGCTAGAAAATCGACCGTTACAAGATCATTTGTTTTTTCTTGTGCTGTGTTTTTTCTTGGAAATAGAAAGACGCTTCAAGTGGTTTGCCGAATCTCCAGAAACGGAGCAAGTAGCTAAATCGGTACATTGTTAGTCAAAACACTGTGTGTGAACTTGGTTTGTTCTTGCTCTTGCTCTTGCTCTTGTGTGTGAACTTATTGCGAGTCAAGTACTTGGTTTGTACATTGTTAGTCTTTTCCTTCTTTTTTTTAACTTTTGCTGATGCCGTGAAGTTGTGAGAATGAATCGGACTCTCGACCTTTGAATAACCAACAATTTTAAAATTTTCTTTCTAATTAACTGTGCTATTTTTCTTTTCTCTTGTACATTGTTAGTCAAGTGTTTAATTGCGAGTTCTATACTTTTCTCCTTTTCTTTATACTTTGGTTTTGTGTGTGAACATTTGGTTCTACCAGCTTAGATTGCAAATTAAGTGAGAGAAAAAAAAAATCATTTTCCCATTAAAGCATGTTATTCACCCCGTTTAAATTCAGAGTGAGAACTATAAAATCTTGATAGAGAGGTTGAAACTTAAAAAAAAAAAAACATAGTGAGTAAAATTTGGACCTAAATCTTCACAATCGCAAAATAAATATATAACTACTAGACTACAAGCAGGGTCGGACCCACATAGGTCTAGGGGGACATTTGTGTTTAAAGGTCCAGACTCACAACCATCAGACTAATTTATAGGTTCGGACTGACTTTGCCCCTCTGAAGTTTTTTTGCCCCGTCTGGAATTCTGATTTGTAATTTGGGTTAAATTTAAGATTAAAATTAGAAAAAATATATTTGAATTCTGATTGATAATTAGGATTAGAAGTTAGAGCATTGAAAATTAGAAGTTGGAGCATATAATTTAGACCATTGTTTTTTTATCTAGTTCCGATTACTTAATGAGTTTGAATTCCATTAACTATTTAAATCCGATTCACTATTTTTTTTTACTCCCCCGCTCCCTCCCGACGGAAATTCTGAATCCGTCCCTGACTACAAGTAAACCCTTGATATTTTACATGGAAAACTATACTACATGAAAAGTTTTAAAATTAAATTTTAATATAAAAAATTTAAAATTATAATGATGACTTAGCACCCGTATCAATACACAATACACTAGTATGTCCTTGTCTAGATCAATATACATTATTGAAAATTGAAAATTATAATGATGACTTAGCACCCCAATCAATACAACTCGTATGTCCTTGTCTAGATCACCTATAAAGACAACAGTTTCTCATTGGTCCAACAATAATCTAAACCAGTTCTAGTTTTTTTAGGAGAAAAAAACCAGTTCTAGTTAGGAGCTAGTTATAGCAAATGAAGCTTGAAAAAAATCTGGCTTCTTTCAGCCATCTGTTGAATGACACGTTAGGTTGGAGCCATTTTTGATTTGAAATTACCTTGATCAAAGTCTACTTAATTTGGAAGTTTGTTACCAGAATTACTATATATTAATTTGGATAATTTGGATTGCGTGTTATGTCAGTACCATACAAGGACATACCACATCACGCTTGACATGAGTCGCATTATTCTAATTTAGTTTATGTATAAAATAGACCAGCATGACCAGAGCAATTATAATATTTGAAATGGATAATTGAATATATAAAAATCTAAAGAATAAATTTAACGTTCATTCAACTTATGATATATCAAACTCTAATGATACATATTCTTTTAAAAAAATATTATTCAAATTTAAAAAAAAAATACAATTATAGGTGTATTCTCAATTATTTAGATAGATTTTTTTTTTATTTTAGTTAAGATATTTAGCATTCCATCAAATAATTTTAAAATTTTAATGGTAAAGTTTAAGTTAATAACTTTATGGTGAATGACCAATTAAAAATCTAAATTGTTTTAAATGTAACACACGTGCTATTTAAATAATAAAGAACACATTTATGATTTTATTTTTAATTTAAATAAATATATCATAAGTATTAGATGTAACGTTAGATGGACGCTACGATTATTCAAATCTAAAAATTCAAGAACTCGAATGAAGTATAAAAAAAAAAATGAGTGAGACTATGGTATTATGCATACTACACAATTGTCTGCACTACAGACTCGTATTTTTATTTTGAAAGTTTAAATAGTCGATCTAAACCGTTCAATTTAATTTTCATATAAAAATGTACTTACTGATAAAAAAAATTAGATTTTGTTTAATGTTGTTTAAGATAGGTAGAAAATCAAAAATTCTGAATCATCTAGAAAGATAGTAACAAAATTCTAAAAAATATATAAAAATTGATCTTCAAATACAATATCTTATAAAGATCGTATGTAATAATTAGAATTGACTGCTTAAATTTTAAAAATATAAATATAAATTCATATTACGAATGAATCCGTAATATACATATTACCATGGCCTCGCTCACAAAAATTCTAGAGCCAAGAGTAGATTCTCCTTAAAGTAAGTTCAATGATAGCTTTCTAGAGATTTAAAATACTCCTTCAACATTGTGCCTCCTTAATGACAACATTTTGTTCGTTACTAAAAGTGGAAACAAAACCTTCTCTTTAATTATATAATTAATTACGATGTTGTTGCGGGGAAATTAAATGATTTCATTTGCGCAGAAGAGAATTAAGGCGCTGCATATCCTATATATTGCAGCATGTCGACCTTTTTGACTCCATGATTCAATTCGTCTAAATAAATTAGCTTAGCATGCCTTAGTTGTTGGATACATGCACAGCCTCTCTCCATTATATATAGCATTGTTTTGCCATAGAATAAGAAAAATCCACCCCATATGGAAAGTTTAATTAATTGTGTTTAAGCTTGAATTAATCAGGATGTCTGGTGAGCACCGGATCAAATTCGGTACGTTTGATATTCAGCCACAGCCGGTGTCATTTGATTCAAATGTCTGATGAGCATCGGACCAAATTCACGTCAAGATTCGTGCGGACGACCTTACAATATAATTTGTGCAGATCAAGTACGTGCGAATCTTGATTCAGATCGAACGATTTCAACTGAAAATCAGAAGTCCGGCTTACTGATGTTCACCAGCTAAATTAAAATGGTAAATTAGGCTAGTCTGAAGCTCAATCATGGATATAAAAAAAGCAAAATTAAGAAACATTGAATTCAAGTCGCCAGCTTGTCAGTTTAATTCTTAACCCTACATTATGAACATAACGAAATCTAGTGTGCAGTCCGTAGTACCAATCATAATCAGCTGAGCTGGCTGCTGGCCGGTATATACAAACAAAAATTCCTTGATTAATTCTGCATGAGACCATGAGTTGGTGGCTCACTAATTTATAAAAATAAAAATTCCATGGAAACTTGAAACTTGCTGACTCATGATTTAGCCTACTCTTACTTTGATGAATCATTAATTCCAAGTTAATTCCAACCCAACTAGATAAGCTATCAAATAAAATAATGTAATATAACAATTACAACAACACTAATCAAATCAAGTAGCTAGCTAGGTACCTATACAGTCTTTCAGAACAAAAAAATCCAAATAAATTAAGAAGGCTGCTAATAATTCCGGGTATGGTGAGACTTGACTTGAGAACCAGATTTAGTCTGGTAGTTAAAGGTAATATTTTTCGTGTGAAAGATTAATTATAGGTCGACTAGCTACAAAGTAGATATTAATGGTTGTTGGCTCTATTTTTATCTCTTACGCAAAAATAATTTTAGATATTTTGCTCGTGGTTTTACTTATAGTGGATCGGTGTCGCCACGTCACCATTGATTCTTACTTGTGTTAAGTATGAATTTTACAGAACTCGTATGTAGTCATAAACTGGTTTAGGGGAAGATAAAAGTCCAGTGTAGGTAAAAATTAAAGATTGAGCTGCAAAAAATTAAATTTTGAGGTAGGCAAGAATCCAAATGAATATGGGTCTAATTAAGCTTATTTAATTATATGTGTGTGTGTATGTAACACATACTTGATTTTCAAAATCCAAATGAATATGCGAGTCTAGCATAAATATCAAGGATAAGTGACAATGTATTTGTTGTATTCAGACACGTGTCCATCCTGCGCTGAGCTGAATTCACATCAATATGTTGAAGATTGATCTCAGAATAATCATCATCGACCGTTAATTTAAGATCTAAGTGTTTAGATTAAATACCAAAAATAGAAAGAAAATAAAACGGTAACGTGTACCGTCGTTACCATAAATAGCAAAATAGTACAAACGGCTATATTGAGCCTTTGTAATAAATAGGAACTTGTTGTAACAGAATAAGTAATGAAAAATACAAAATATTTTTTCTCCTCTCAGACTCTCTATCTCTGTGTTAAAAATATCATGGTATCAGAGTCATAGATTCAAAAATTCCGCACAAGTGCCATCCAAACTAGCAAAGCTAGTCGGTACCAGCAAAAACACCAGAAACACACAAACAACAACAAGCATCAACGAGATGTCATTAGAAGGACAGCTACTAATGGAAGCTACTAACTCTTCTAAAATCACCAATGTTCTACTCAATGACAGAAATTATCTGTCATGGTCACGATCAGCAAAACGAGCTCTCAGCGGCAGAGAATTGCTAGAGTTCATCACAGGGGAGATTAAAAAACCCGAACCAGCAAAGCCAACAGAGGCAACCGACTTAGAAACAAAAGCAATGAGACAGTGGCAATCCAAGAATGATCGAGTCATGACTTGGCTCATGGCATCAATGGAACCCGCTGTCGCGGATTTTTTTATGACAACTGAAACAACCAAGGAATTGTGGGATGCAGTTCAAGTGCATTTCGGCTAACAAAACAACTTCTTACATGTCTACCACTTAAAACAAGAGATCCAAAAAATACAGCAAGGAACAATGACCAACACCGAATATATCGGTGCCCTAAAAAAGAAAAAAGACGAACTTCGGTGCTACCGACCGCCAACAACTGATCCGCAAATAATTCAAAAGAGAATCGAAGAAGATGATATTTTCAATTATCTTTCGGGGTTAAACCCCAGTTATGAAGCCGTAAGGTCACATCTCTTGCTCACAACCGTTGTACCCTTTTATGCCTCAATCACCGAAATGATTCACCAAGAAGAAAGCTGTAGGCTGGCCATGGGTGGTCCTCAAGCCAGCAATGGCGAGGGACACGAGACCCATGCTTTTTCCGTGAAAAATCCGAACCTCTCCCAAAACCCTAGATCTCAAAACCGTCCAAATTCAACTGAGAGATGTACACATTACAAGAAAGAGGGCCACAACCAAGACCGGTGCTGGTTTCTCTACCCGCATCTCAAACCAAAAAAGTTTCGAACGGTGGAGAGGGGAAGGTAAAGGCGGCGACAGAGAAGAGGATCGGTGCAAGTGGGAAAGAGAAGGAGAAAAGAAGGGATTTGCTGTTTCGGGTCCGAACCCTTAATGGGTTCGCCCAATCTAAACCTAACGGGTCCGCCTAAACCCTCTTTCTCTGTTTCGGGTCCGACTGGGTATTATACTGGGTTCGAACCATACAAGCACACTAACGCTGGCGGGTCAGATGATCAGAGTCAAAATAATGATGAATTACGTAGGGTTTTGGCTTAGGTTTTGCATATCTCACACTTATGTTTAATTATTTAGAGAAAAAGGCTACTGTCACCCTTCTTTATGTTTTATTGCATAAAACATGTTTTGGGACTATTTTACACCAAATGGAGCAAGAATCGGGTCAATCAGATAAGCGACGCTCATCGACTAAGTCTCTGTTACGGCCCGTATTGCCTAATACGGGCCTAGCTGAATATGGACCAGAAGATAGCGTGATACGCATTAAACCTTTCAGCGACATGGTCTTAATACGGACCGTATCACCTAATACGGACTGTAACCAAGGCGCCTCATGGGGAATAACTACCGACAGCTGTATCCAGATCAGTTTCTTAGCCTCCACTCAACTTTAGACGTCACTCCACTCCTATATAAGCCCCCTGGACAGAAGAAGAAGTTATATTTGTAATTAAGGTTAGATTTGATTAAAGTGAGAAGAGAGGAGTGATTGTAACCATACCGTTCCGCGGCTAAGTTCCTTTCTTAGGGGCTAGGCAGTAAACCTTGTTACTCTTGATGCTTTGATATATATATTTTCTGTTGTTTATGATTTCTTGTTGTTTAATTGAAATGCTTTTGTGATTTATTATCCCTTGATCTAACTTCAATGATCTAGTTTAGTCTATTAGGATAGTGACAGTACTTTAATGGTAAGAGAAACTATGTTGCACGAATTAGTCTCGTTGAGATTTATTAGGTTTATATGAAGAAAATCTTAGCGGTGAAATCATAAACCGAAACAACAAAACGCGAACCAAGTTCTATCATTTGCGTAAGATAAATCACAGTGATCTGTGTAGTAACTTATGTATTTAAGAGATTAGTCATTTTCGTAAGACAACTCACAGTGTCCTATGTAGAATCTCGATGAAAGATCTGTCATTCTTGCGTAAAATAACTCGCAGTGACCTATGTGGTGTCTTTCATAAAACAACAACAGAAAATCAGACTCGACAGAAGTATATTATCAAAGTGGATTGAGTAGCAATGGTGTACCGAAACCCTAGGAATTCTCATCTCTATCTTTATTTTAATTACTTTCATTATTTCCCAATTTACATTGATCACAACTTCAACTCTCCATTTTCAGATTTCGTCTAGCCTTTCGAAAGATTGTGATTCGATCGCTCAAGACTCTGAACCAATATTTCCTGTGGATCGACCTCGAATATACTACTCGATAGGATTGTGCGCTTGCAGTCCGAACCGATAGCATTTCTGAGTTTATAAATATTAAAAGAAACATCGCTCTCTTTTGAGTGATCATCAGAGCAGGGGTCTGGCGGGTCAGAGGATCAAGTCACCATTTCACTCCAGCAGCTAAGTATGTTGCTTGGAAAAAATGCTCCAATTTGTGGTATTGCCTCTAACTCAAATAATTCTAGTTTATTTAGTCAAGTTATTTTAGATAGTGGTGCCACAAACCATATGTTTGGAAATAAATAACTTTTAGCAAATTTAAATTCGACCAATAATAATCAATTTGTGATTGTTGCAACTGGTACGAAAGCTTATATAAATGGGGTAGGGGAAATTAATCTATATAATAGACAAATTAAAAATGTCCTATATTTAGACACATTTTCCATAAATCTAATTTCTATAAATAAGTTAACACGAGAATTAAATTGTAATGCAATTTTCTCTTGTGAAAATGTCGTATTTCAGGACCGGGAAACCGGCGAGAAGATTGGTGAAAGAATTCCTGAAAATGGACACTATATTTTGCAATCAAAACAATTACTTTGTGCTTCCGCTAAATCTGTTAATTTTGATTTATGGCATAAGAGACTTGGGCATCCATCCGACAAAATTTTGAATAGTGTTCTAGAATTTAAAATTTTTAATTGTATTAATTGTGAAACATGTAAGTTGTCAAAACAAACAAAGCTTTCTTTTTCTCTTTCAACTAGCAAAAGCAAAGCTATGTTTGATTTGATCCACTCCGATGTATGGGGACCGGCCCTAATTATTTCGTATAATGGATTCAAAGATTTATTGATGATTTTTCTAGAACCACTTGGTTATACTTACTTCAATCCAAGGATGAAGTGTTTAATTGTTTTAAGAAATTTCTATGTCTTATAGAAAATCAATTTAATGTTAAACTTAAAATTTTTAGATCGGATAATGGAATGGAATTTATAAACAAAAATTTCTCAACATTATTTAAAGAAAAAAGAATTATATATCAAACAATTTGCATAAATACTCCCGAACAAAACGGAGTATCGGAAAGGAAAAATAGACACTTATTAGAAATGACCCGTTCATTATTATTTCAAAATAATGTTCCAAAAATTTATTGATCGGATGTCATACTTTGTGCCAGACATCTAATTAATAGATTGCCAAGTTTAGTTTTAAAAAACAAAAGTCCATTAGAAATCCTTTATCAAGAAAAAATTACATATGATCATATAAAAGTATTTGGGTGCACAAGTTTTGTGCATATTAAAAGAAAAGATAAACTTGATGTTGTATCTCAAAAATCTATTTTTTTAGGATATTCTCATTACAAAAAGGGTTATAAATGCTATGATCCAATTAATAAAAAATTGTTCATTTCTAGGAATGTCGTATTTTGAGAGGGTGAACCGTATTTCAAAGAAAAAGAGAAAATTGACCAAACATGTCCAAATGACCAATTTAATATGGTAGTCCCTTACATAGGTGACCAATACCTTGAATCAACTCAAAATCATGAAGTTGAAACAAATACTCATGAAGAAATTCATGAAATCAACAATAATACAAATGAAAATGAGATTGAGATGGAAGATGACCAAGTGGTTAGAAGGTCACATAGGGTACCACAATCATCCACTAGACTTAGATATTATGTAACATATACGGTACAATATCCAATAAAAAAATTCGTCTCATATGATAAAATTTCACTCAAATACCATGCATTTCTCACTTGTGTTGAAAATGAATTAGAACATAAGAGTTACCAAGAAGCCATTGAAAATTCAATTTGGTGTAAGGCCATGAAGGAAGAACTAGATGCCTTAGAAAAAAATAAAACTTGGAAAATTGTTTTATTACCAAAAAACAAAAAACCCGTTGGTTGTAAATGGATATATAAAACCAAGTATAAAAGCGATGGTACAATAGAATGGTATAAGACAAGACTAGTAGCAAAATGATTCACTCAAACTTATGGTATTGATTATAATGAGACTTTTGCACCGGTTGCTAAAATGAATACCGTTAGAATTTTATTCTCTATTGCAGTTAACAATGGTTGGGACCTTTATCAAATGGATGTTAAAAATACTTTCCTTCAAGGAACACTTAAAGAGGAGGTGTATATGACATTACCACCCGGTCATAAATTGGAAACCGATTCTAACATGGTTTGTAGGCTAAATAAATCAATTTACGGATTGAAGCAATCTCCACGGGCATGGTATGGCAAACTTAGCTCTTATTTAATTTCTTGTGGTTTTAAAATTAGTAGCGCCGACCATTCATTGTTTACAAACCATAATGGCAAGAACACCACCCTAATCTTGGTATATGTAGATGATATCATAATCACCGGAAATAATTTAGAAGAAATTAAAAAATTCAAAATGCAATTAAAAGGAAAATTTGACATTAAAGATTTAGGGTATCTAAAATATTTTTTAGGAATAGAAGTAGCTTACTCAAAGAAATGTCTTTTTATTTCACAAAGAAAATACACAATTGACTTGTTAAAAGAGACCGGTAAAATAGGTTGTAAACCGATCTCAACACCAATAGACAACAAATGTAAATTAAATATTGAGGATGGTGAACCATTAGAAGATATAAATCAATTTCAAAGACTTATCGAAAAATTAATATACCTAACGGTAACTCGTCCGGATATTTCTTTTTCCGTAAGCCAAATAAGTAAATTTATGCACTCACCTAGAACTTCTCACTTAGAAGCCGTGAATAGAATTTTATGATATTTAAAAGGAAACCCCGGTAAAGGTATTTGGATGAGAAACAACAATTCTAACAACATATGTGGCTATTCTGATGCAGACTGGGCCGGAAGTTTCGATAGAAAATCTACTACCGACTTTTGCACATTTGTAGGCGGAAATCTAGTCACATGGAAAAACAAGAAGCAAAATATTGTGGCAAGATCAAGCGCGGAAGCGGAGTATCGAGCCATGGCATCAACCGCGAGTGAATTAGTTTGGCTCAAGCACAACTACTCAAAGACATGGGTATCATATATGACCAACTCATGAAGATGTATTGTGATAACAACTCGGCACGACACATTGCATTGAATCCCGTATTTCATGAGCGAACTAAACATATAGAAGTCGATTGCCATTTCATTAGAGAAAAGGTGCAAGCGAAAGAAATTGAGACACCCTTTGTTCGAAGTGAGGATCAATTAGCCGATATCTTCACTATAGGACTAGATCCGAAACCATTCGAGAACATTACAAGCAAGCTAGGATTTTTCGACATTTACAATCCTAGCTTGAGGGGGAGTGTTGAAGATTGATCTCAGAATAATCATCATCGACCGTTAATTTAAGATCTAAGTGTTTAGATTAAATACCAAAAATAGAAAGAAATAAAACGGTAACGTATACCGTCGTTACCATAAATAGCAAAATAGTACAAATGGCTATATTGAGCCTTTGTGATAAATAGGAACTTGTTGTAACAGAAAATAAGTAATGAAAAATACAAAATATTTTTTCTCCCCTCAGACTCTCTATCTTTGTGTTAAAAATATCACAATAACTCAAAATTTTGAGTTTAAAAAAAATCGAACATTACTTTTGAATTGAAATTAAATTACTAATTTTGAAAATCAGCATTTAATTAAATAACTAAAGACAATACTTTATGTATAGAAATTTATGGATTCATAACTCAGATAATTTTGTTTTGTGAATATTAAACAGTTAGATGACTTGTACATAAATCTTTACCCAAAAATAAATCATTAATTTGATCTACTAAATGAGTGAAGTACTTCATTATATCAACCTTTTATAATTAATTTATTAGAGCGGTAATAAGCTCTAAATACTAAACAGATATCTGAGGGAAGACACTCATATTTTAGTAAATATTTTCCAAAGTACTTCATCGGTAGAGTTACTAAAACATTGGATCGAAACTTTATTCGAATCTGTCTAGAATCAACGGACCTCTTTAAAATTTGTGTCAGATTAAAATGAACGGTTCAGATTTTACTGAATTTGAACTCATTATTTTTTTTTTGCGCATTGGTAAGGCTCGGCACCGCAGGATATGCAGTGTCATTAACAAAAAAAAAAAAATACAATGTATATTTAATTAGCTAGATAGTACATAGTACATGTAATGTCAACTCCCTTTCTCTCTCGTATCAATAAAATAAGGAAAATGGAAGAAAAAATTAGAAGAAGAAAAAAAAATCCAACGGTCAGTCTTCTAATTAAGTACCATGCATGATATATTAGATTAGTACATAGTACATGTAATGTCTACTCCCTTTCTCTCTCATCTCAATAAAATAAGGAAAATGGAAGACAAAATTAGAAGAAGAAAAGAAAAATCCAACGGTCAGTCTTCTAATTAAGTAGCATGCATGATATATTAGATTAGTAGGTTGGGCCAGTAGATGGTCGATTACGGATTTTTTTCAAATAGGCGGCCTGTGGAAAAAGACTCTTTAAAACATGTGTTTTTGAATGGGTGGGTACCTTTGACATTGAAGTGCCGTTTAGGAAATTAATTGGAAGCATATTTGTATGTATATTCTCTTCATGTTTTTTTTTTTTAATTTTTACTTTATTGCGTCTTCTTGTTCAGATGAGCATGAATGAAATGGGTATATTGAAAGTTAACTATAGCACCGTGGACCATACCTACATAAGCTAGACGAATATATATATATATATATATATATATATATATGAGTATGGCTAATTTGCTGCTGGCAGCATTTCGGCCAGCTGCTGCCGGGGCTATATTTAGCCATACGATGTTCAAACAACAAATTCAAACCGTTAGATGTGATCTCTATATTAAAATCTACTTGGAGACCAAATTTTACATTTTTTGGAATTTTTTTACTATTTATTAAGCCACTTTGAAAATTCCAGATCATATGGTCCAGACTGTTTTTACTGTTCACCCGGATCAGCAATTTTCAAAGTGGCTTAATAAATAGTAAACAAATTCCAAAAAATGTAAAATTTGATCTCCAAGTAGATTTTAATATAGAGATCACATCTAACGGTTTGGATTTGTTGTTTGAACATCGTATGGCTAAATATAGCCACGGCAGCAGCTGGCCGAAATGCTGCCAGCAGCAACTTAGCCATACTCATATATATATATATGTATCTTTTATCTACAAAAATATTAATCCATTTTCTAAAAATACCAATATTTTTTGTGTACTAGCTTATCTCAATATATATATATATATTTTAATGAAATGATTATGAGTAAAAAAGCCATTATTTTTCATAATTACAAAAACAAGTGTTTGAAACCCTGTCCAGAAAATTGATTCAGAAATTTCCTGATTGTGTCCTTTCCCAATGATATATATGTTAGCTGTAGTAAAATCTTATGAATAATTGTGGATTATAGTCATTAATTTACAGCCAACCCATTATAATAATTGCTCTTTAGAATTGAGAAGAATCAGACATTATCTTAACCATAGATATTGAACTCAATCTATCTATACGCATTTAGTCGAATTAAGTATGGTTAATTATCCATTGAGGATATTCAAGTTCATGAATGTTTAGTGGCAAAGGTAATGCTCTCTGTGTGGGAGGTCGCAAGTTCGAATTAAATCCGGAAGAGACAATATTCCTTTATGGATATATATTAAATAGTTGGATCGCTTGACCTCCAACTTTTACTCAAAAAAGTTGGTGAATATTTAAATACGCATCCATTAAAAATTATTGTAAATATTTTTCACTAATTATTTGAAATATATTATTACACTTACAGTATATAGGTTAACACACTATAACATATATATATCGTAAAGTCAGGAATGCAAGTACTGTGGATCAATTACCCCCCCTCCTGCAAACGCACTCACTATTTCATAAATAATAAATCTTTCTTTGACATTAATTAAACTCGGAACTCGGAACTCGGAACTCGAACCTTGGGTCCGGTGTTTATTCAACTCAATCTCACCATCTCAGAAAATCAAACCCACAACGGTTCATCCCAGATTGAACCCTGACACGCCTCATCCATGACAAAACAATCATTTTGGAACATGTTTGGGCTTGACATGGCCAATAGTTGTTGCTGCTCCTGCTGGTTTTGTTGTTGCTGCTGTTGGAGTTGCGCCATTTCCATGCAAATGAGAGCGACCAAGTTTGCGTGCTGAGCCTGCACATTTACCAGCTCAGCCTGAGACCGCGCCAGCTGGGCTTGCAAATCGCTCACTTGCTTCTGGAGCTGGCATATGGCTCCTGCGCACCCGTAAACCGGGTCACGGATCCGGGCATTGGCCTCGTAAACCATGCTGCTAACCGCATCCGCCCTTTGACTTTCGGGGAGCTCCTGTTGGCTCATGAAGAGATAATTATTAGTTAGTTATCGTAAAAAAATAATTCGGTGCCATGTGGATACTATGTGTGAAGTCAACTTCAGTCTATTCACTTAGGATAGGGATAGCCTAGTATTGGCATAATTCTAGCCTTTGTTAGACTAGAAAATTAATTAGAGATGCAGAAGGAGTTTATTCTTTTCTTCTTTTGTAAATATATCAAGTGTTGTATTATTCATTTATAGATTGTTTACTTCAAAGGGTCATAGCTTCTTTTGTTCTATTGAACGTTCCTGTAACATAACAGTTCAAAATATAAAACATACCCAACCTGGTTTAATTGAAGTCACACACATTTTGACTGAAAAACTTATTATTTATTGTTATTTATGATTTATCTATTATATTATTACTACTAATGTTATTGTTGCTGTTGCTGTTATGAAAAACGAGATACATTAATGTGATTGCTGTACCTGTAAGAGCTTGATGATGTTACTAGCACCGAACACACGGTGAGCAGTGGTAAACTTTTGTGGTTCAGTCGGGGGAAAGTACGGTGCAAGCACGCATTTATCGACACACCGTCGGCGTAAAATCTTGCACGCAGCACAAGGACTTAGCACCACAATGGGTGCATTATAGACCGTACCATATTGGGTAGGAGGTGATGCCGGCGACAGGGAAGTTGAGGAGTTAGAGTTGCTAAATGTGGTAGCGGTGGTGGTGGTGGTATCGTTCGAATGAGTCGAATCCATCATGTTTTGTGTGTGTGTGTGTGTGTCAAACAGAGAGGGAATTGAGTTGGTTTGTTATGGATGTTGAAAAGGGTTCATATATATAGAGACTAGAGATGGAGAGATGTAGGTCTGGGAGAGAGAGAGAAGGAGAGGTTAATTATTAGTTCATTGACTAATTAAGCCTGCTGGAGATGCCAAGTTGCTAATTAACTGGTTTAAATTTGGAATTACTTAGTTGAGTCAGGCAATTAGCTAGGGTCAGTAGGTAATCCTACAATTCTTTAGGGTTAGTTTTACTCAAAAAAAATCTTTAGGGTTAGCTACTAGTATTCTTTCTCGTTTATTTTGAATTTATGGAATACTATTTTTGGTAATTAACATTAACTAGTGTTAAATTGGCCGTTTAGAAACAACAATTGCATCCCCAGATATTAAGACTGGAAATAAATCAAGGGCTCAAATTTACATCAACAATATAAGACACCTACTCGTTATGTACGTGTACGTAGATGCGGAAAGAGACATCACATCGATCGCGTGTCCATATTTGGAAGAATTAAGGAAAAAACTATTTGAGAGCTTAATTATTGGATTCTGTTTCACACTGTACAATCAGTGCCGTCAGTGTGAATGATGATCTGCTCTGTCGGTGATGAGTCCAAATTAAACTACTATTTTTAAAAATTTATAAACTCTAATTAATTTCTATTTATATCACAAGCGCATGATCATACCGTATAATATGATTGGAGTGTCGATCCACAGGGATAGTATATTAGATTTTAAATATTTTTTACTAGTCTAGGTTATCAAGGGGTTTTTAAAAGTTTCATGCGGTGACGCTAATTGTGCTAAGATTAAGTTTAAACACTAAATGGAGAGCCTCTAAGGTTCAGGTTCTATCCTTCTTAATTATACAAAGTATAAATTTCGACGTCTCTCTACGTCGCATGCGGCACTGTCACTGTCGCATGCGGCCTAAATTGTCCCACAGCTACCCCGCATGCAGTACTGTCACTACTCACAGGGCTTCCTAGGTGTTTGCTTATGCGATTTGAAAGGTTTTTCGATCTTGCGATCGGCTTTTGGGCTACCAAGACTGAAATATTTTAGGTACGCAATTATATTATTTTCCTATACTATCCCGTAGTTGAAATATCCCAAAGACCCTATCTAATCTAAGTGCTTCCTAATATAATCTACATATACAATTTACACTATCCTGCCAAGGGAGCACCTTGGGTTATAACCCTAGTCTTTGAACCGCTGCAATGAATCGTTAGCTTAGGCGCTAGTACTTACATGTTTGTCCCTCACACAAGGACGCAACGACTATGCAACCTTATGGTATGTAGATTACTTTGACATATAGTAGACGGAACTATGTATGCAATGATATTATAAAAAAAAAATTAAAATAATAAAGGAAACTCAAATCACCATAAACAAAACATAAACATATACTAAAATATAATTAAGAATTCAAGTACAACCCTCACCCTAGAGATGAGAAGTTTAGCTTCCCATGGCCATGACAAAATAAAAGGAATAAAATAAAGATAACATAAATTACAACTCAATTGAAGATGGATGAACATCTGCCTCCTTAGATGACGCATTTTTCTCCTACTTGGCTTCCGATAGCTACCATTCTCTCTCTAAGTAACTCTCTAACATAACCTAGCAATGAGGATTGCTAATCTCGATTCTATGGACTTAACACAATTAAACACGCACACTAAATCCTATTATAAGAGGGGTATTTATAGCCTTCCTAATATGAGAGATGGAGTAGTGGAAGTAGTGGAACTTGGAGTGCACTCCAAGTTTGGATGAAGCCAAAAATAGCTATGATAGCTTGGCTCTGAAGCAAACGCGTCCTTCTGGAAAGCCTCTGTCAAAAATAGCACCAACGGTGAATGATCTGATTCAAAGGAAACAGTCTACATATTGAGTCTACAGAGGGAGGCTGCACGGCTTCCTGACTTAGCGGATTTTCTTGTAATTTCACCATTTTGCATGTTGTGCACTTCGTGTGAGGTGTTGCATGCTCCATATGATGCCATATTTTGATGCTATCTTCTGAAATCGTTTAAATATGACATTTTTGCTTTCTTTGGGCCTAAATATGTACCTTTCTCAAAAACCTGCCAAAAACACCTAAAAACACGTTTGCGGTAAATAAATTGAAAAAATGGCTACTTTGCATTTGCTTTTCGCTATTTTTCTGAAAGAAAAAATAGTGATTTTCGCTATATGTTTTGACTTCATCAGTCGGTTAGACGTTTAGAACCGGATATTCCGCAGTTCCATGCATGCATGGTCAGTGTAAACACCAAAGAAGGTTAATTAGTTCAACATAACACATAAAACAAGAACCATTAGTATTTTGGTTTTGGTTTAACTAAGAAAGCGAAATTATCAATGACTGTTAGAAATGAGGCGGCCGGCTGACGGAGACGTGGCCTACGAAGGTACGTACATTTGTTGTTCTCTTGCTCCATGTGGAAATTAGACATACCAATGTGTTACAAATTGAAGGTAGGTTATACAGAAGCGTCTAACATGAACTTTCTTGCTTCTTGCTTGATAACTTACAAGGATGTCACCATCTTAAGCTGCCAAAATTTACAACAGATTAGCATTACACACTTTATATATATTAATTTAGGAAAACAAATAGTATTTGCACATTAAAAAACTGGCTAATAACTTGAAGTAGCTTAAACTATCGATAAACCGTCATCTGATCTTTTTTTACGCCAGATGAAAATTAACTCAATATAAAGTGTGTGTGTGTATATATATATATATATATATATGTTTGATTATTCTCCACTTCATCACTGCTAATTTGTAATTGGACGACGGTTTTACTTGGAAAACAGGACCATGAATGATAGAAATTTATGGCTTGGAAAACTTCAAGTCCTAAACGACGACTAATGAGTCGAATTATTTGTATCAAAGGAATATAATTACATGACTGGAACATTCAAAGTTCAAATGGTGTTATAGTTCATCTGTAGGTTCTGGAAAGGCAAATCTAATTTCAAGGAATCACTGTTAAATAACTTGTTTAAGTGATAGGAATCAGATTAGAGAGATAGAGAAATACTGATATTTGTAACAGAATGAATTGTATTTTCATTAAAAAGCAATCGTTACAATGACCTGGTTTATATAATCAGTGTATTACAATACAATCAGCAGTAAAGAGACATAACATGAATCAGCAACTAACTAACAGTTTGTTATATTGAACTACTAATTACAATTATATCCCTAAGTTGACTGATGCGCCTAATATAAAGAAATAAATTTAAAGAATGTATGAGAATCAACCTTTGGTCTGGTGGCAAAGACAATGCTCTCCATGTAGGAGGTCGCAAATTCGAAATCCGGAAGGAATAATCCTTTGTGGATATTAAATAGTTGGGTGGCTTGATCTCCAACCTTTACTAAGAAAAAATTCAAAAAATATATATATTTCTGCCTGATTTTCTTTTCTTTTTTACCATACATGGATACAACTCATGTTTTTAATTATGATCAGTTTGAAACCGACCAAAATCTCATACCATTTAACTAAGATTCTCATTTCTGAATTTCAACCAGTAGCTTAATGGATTCGGGTTTTGGATCCCACCATGACCCTGCTCGTGGGACCCAATATGATCACTTACCGCGTGGGTCTTCTTTCGCTTTAAAGAATTAAATTCAACCAAAAGGACCCCTCTAGAAAGATTCTCCAATTTATTCTGTTTTAAGTCAAGGCAAGGATGAGTACTATCAAGGAAATGCATCTCTCGCTGTTATCCCCTTTAGATTTGAATTTAGATAGCCTGGTAGGCTGGTAGCCCAAATTGATCTGAACTGGAAAGTGGGCCCGCAGGCCGCAGTACGACACCTCTCCATGTGATCAGTATTGACTTGGTGAATTCATATATTCTGATTTTTATCAAGTAATAGCGAGATCTATTTAAACTGAAGTTAGAAGAATGTCTCCAGTTTTATGACTTGTGATATTCTCAATTCTGCATAGTGTACATTTAATGAATGTATTAAGTTTAAATTCCAAACTAGAATCCAATTTGGAATGGAGCTTAAAATGAATTTCAAGATGCAACATGCAATTTGATGATAAAAAATAATGATGTAAACAAGTTGCTGGTCTTGATCTGGAGGTCGAAATTTATTGAATGTATCAATATAATTCACCTTTCAGCCTCTTAGGTTATAATCAAATCAGAATTTTTATTTGGTTGGTCCTTCATAATCGTATATTAACTAAAAAAAACTTAAGGAAAAGAGGGTGGTCTGGAAGATTGACTTGTCATTTTTGTACTAAAAAAGAGACTACCACTCGTTTGTTTCTTAAGTGCACTTAAGCTCAACAATTATAGTTTTGGTTAGGCAATAATAATCTCTACTTAAATACTTGGTCTTCCTGTAATGATATTTTTCAGTTTGCTTGCACTCTTGAATCAGTGAACAAAATAGGGTTTTTAATTGTTTTTAGTGCCGTTTGTTGGACCATTTGGAAGCAAAGAAACGAAATTTGTTTCCAATTCAGTACAGGTAAAAGTGTTAGATCTCTTATACTTCTAATAATATCTGTTATTGAATATTGGTCAGGAAATATGGATAAAAGAATCAAGGAGGCTGCAGTAGATTGGTTGCCAGTGGACATCAATGCCATCCCACTTTGGGTTTGGGACCCTGTTGACAACCATCTGGTAGTGTACCAGGCTGTAGCTGAAGAAGCAGGTCCAATGTTGCAGCTGAGGAATGTTGGAGATCCAGCTGAGTTACCATGAAGAAGTACAATGCTTTTTGTATAGATCCAAACTTAGAGTCATTATCTTACCATAGCCCTCTCAAATGTGGCTTAGCTTTAGTTTGTTATTTTGCTATTACTGTCTTTTGGTGGACTGTGAAACACAGAGCTTTCGTGTTTTGCTCTGTGTTAGTGCTTTATGGCTTTCCGTAATTGAGCTTTGAACTCATTTTACTTGTAAGTTAACTATGATTTCATGATAATGAAATGGGCATCAATATGCCTTTTATCAAAAAAAAAAAAACACATTAAGCATTTTTCGTACAGTCTCCTTCAATTTAAATTTTCTAGAGCTCTGTGTAAAAGCAATTTGCCAAAATTTTAGAAGTTACTTCACAGAAGTAGGCGTTTTGCTCATCGTTTATATGTCTGTTTTCTATCCTAATAGAACTAAAGAATCAAAGTGTTGCTTCTCTCAAGATAGATCGATCAATTGAATTCTTTTCTTCTCTCATGCTATGTACGGACACGGATCCTCTCAATAGGGAATCTCAAAGTGGTTTTCTCATGAAATCTCTCAAGGGTCCCCTCCAGACGGGGGAACAGATGGAATGGGAGGGGAGGGAACGGAAATAAGTGTCTGACCAGGCTTGATCAGAGACTGAATTAAAAAAAATTGAGAGGGAACGGAGGAGAGTGGAGGAGAGAGACGGTGAACTGTATATAAAAATTCGGTGATTCAATTTGAGATGTAGAGAAGGTTAACTCGCTTCCTTTTTTTTTATTGCACATTTTTTTTGGGAAGCACACCTTAAGAAGTCCCACAATAAAGAAAAAGAAATAGACAAAAAATATATAGTTTATTTTATGTATTGTTGTTGGGTCTACTCACTAAAAACTTACGAAATATTCAAATTCAATAAATATTTTGCATGATATTTCAATCCACGAAAAATATCATTTATTTAATCATTAATCTAGATAAAATAATTTCAATAATATTTCACCATAAATATGTCAAAGTTGGTGTGTGTAATGCGTTTGGCTGGCAAATGGACAAGACATCACTAAGTAATTAAATTTTATGATTATATTATCATATGCACATATATTCACAATTGAAAAAAAGAATAAGTTATTTATGGAGTGGAGAACTAAATGCATCATCTTTATCCAAGGACGAAACAGAAATAAAACGTCTGAATTAACATTTTAAGCATATAATATTTACCTACTCTAAATTCTTTTTAATCAGACAATGGATTTTGAAAATCTTAGAGTAAACAAAATTAATAACAACGTCATTGCTCTTCACTATCTATTTTAATGAAACATTTATGATACAAAAATTAACCCGTTTTATATATCTAGAAAATTCGCTAGACACCTACTTGTATAAGAAACAAATCATTATTTTTAGTAAAATATAGAGATCAAGTCCCTAGATTTCATTTAATAAAAGGCACACGGTGTATCATTGTACAAAGTGAAAAAAAAAAAACAGAAATAAAAAGAAAGCAAAAAAGAAAGAAAATGAAAGGTGAGTATTACATCATTCCATAAACGAGTGCCAAAAGAAAAAAAAAAAAAAAAAAGAAGCTTGAGGCACTTATCATTCTGTATCTATCTAGTACCATCGTGCAAATTCTCTCATGATCTCTGTAGCCAATTAAGAGATTGGTTGTTGTTGTTCTGTGAAGGTTCTCTTCAAATAACAAATGTCATAGTTGCTTGTATTCTTCTCACTGTCATGTGTTCTGATATCAACAATGCTTGCCTATATTGATCAGTGACAAATGTTTGCACTGTACCAGTGTTAGCAGTCTCCTTTGCATCTGCACCCTCAGAATTCTTGTACTGGCATGTACTAATTAAACAAATGCCTGACTGATTCAGAATCCCTTTTACATAGACAACATCTATTGACCATCATCCACCCTCTTGCCATTAGATTGTCCACTATCAGTATCCTATTTTGCAGCATTAGCCATAGGAATACATGTACTATTGTTGGTGCTTTGATGATCCATAGCTTATGCAAGTCTGTTTTTATGTGCGGTCCTTCCTTTGTCGCTATATAAAAGGTTCTAACTGTGAATTGTCCATTTTTATCCCAGATCCACCTCATTTGGTCCATTTCTGCTCTTATTTCATTCATGTCAAACATTGTTAATTATGTGAGTAACATGCCCAACTCGTGTGTTGTCCTCTGTGATGTTGTTGTGAGTAGTGGTATTTGCCAACAGTCTTGCTGCAGTGCTTCCCTGACAGGCATTTCCTGTTGTGCTGCAAAAGAGTATAGGATTGGGAACTTGTTCTTAATGGGTTCTTGCGTCCAGTGATCTTGCTAGAACCTTATGTAAGTACCTTACCCTAAATAAAATATGACTGAAATTTGGAAGAAATGAGCAATTTTCCCGATACATGTCCAGAAAGGTGTAGTGTGTGTTAATTTTCATGGTTTTACTGTTGATTGACTGAGTTTTATTATGTCCATCCAAGGTGGCCTTTGTGTTTGCAGCCATTGGCACATGATCTTAGTTAGTAATGCTTGATAAAGTACTGTTAGGTTTTTTACCCCTAGCCCTCCTAGTATTTTTGGTCTTGTGACTAATATACAGGAAATCAGACTCATGTAGAGTGGGAAAAATGGCACGCCGGAGCCGGTTCCGTCACGGAACGGCACGGTTACGGCACGGAACGGCACGGCACGCGTGTCAGTTACGTGCCGTGACTCGCGTGTCCCGTGCCGTGACCATTCGCGTGCCGTGCCCATCTTTTGAAACTTTGACACGGCACGGCACGGCACGTAGTCACGCGAGTCACGTGTAATTAGGAGCCGGTAGTCACGCGAGTCACGTGTAATTAGGTCACGGGAGTCACGCGAGTCACGGCACGTTTAGGCACGGCGTGACTCACGTGGCGTGACCATTCGCGTGCCGTGACCACCCATTGACATTTCGGTCACGGCACGGCACGAGACCAAAGTCACGGCGTGTTAGTCACGGCACGGCACGGCACGTTTTTCCCACTCTAGACTCATGTATCTTGCATTTTGGTTCTTATGTCCATGCCATAGAAATCTTCTTCTGATTTGGTCAATTTTCTTTATAACCCACTTGGGGATCAAGAAGGTTTGCATCATATAGATGGGCATTACAGTGTGAGTGGCAAGTAAGTCTTCCTCCTATAGATAGCAGTAAAGCTTTCCATGTTGACAATGATTTTGAAATTTATTAAATCATAATGGCTTTTTTGTAATTTTTTGTTGGACAATGGTAGCTCTAGGTATGTCATAGGAAAGGTTGCTGTTTTGCACTGTAAGATCTATGCCAAGTGTTCAGTTTCTTATGGGATGTTGTTGTTATGAGGAATTATGACTTATGCAAGTTGACCCTCAGGCCTGACAATACATGGAATATGTGCAGTATTATCTTGAGGAATGTGATCTGCTGCTTATGGGTTGTATTAAGAATAAGGTGTCATCTGCAAATAAAAGACAAGTTCTACATCCTCAAAATGGTGTATTCATTAATTGTAGTCTGTTGAGCTTGTCAGTCTAGGTTACTAGGAAATCCATAGCTATAATAAATGGCAAATTCTTCTATGGACATAAGGACCTATTTGTAAAATGAGCATATTTTCATTTTCAAAGTTCAAACAGTCGATCCGACCGTTCAACATTATCTCCATATTAAAATGTACTTGGAGGTCAAATTTTACATTTTTTTGAATTTTTTTACTATTTATTAAGATGGGTACAAAATTCAATGGTCTGAATTTGACTAGTTTTGAAAAATACTTAATAAATAGTAAAAAATTCAAAAAAATGTAAAATTTGACCTCCAAGTACATTTTAATATGGAGATAATGTTGAACGGTCGGATCGACTGTTTGAACTTTGAAAATGAAAATATGTTCATTTTACAAATAGGTCCTTATGTCCATAGAAGCATCCCTCATAATAAATAGGTATGGTGAGAGGGGGTCACCTTGCTTGAGGCCCCTATTTAGTAATGATTCTTTTTTCGGTGATGGAGTTTAGTCCGACATTTTTATTAATATCCAAATTTAATTACAAATTAATTAATATACCCATGATTCCCGAGTTTTTCCAAAAATATCCAAACCGACCATTTTATGGCTGGTTTTTTTTTTTTTTTTTAGAGACACTATGAAGAGCAAGATAATGAAATCTAACACTGAAAATTCGAATTTTTTGTTTAAATTATTTGTTAGATTACTTCTTTTGATTTATAATTAGCATATTTATACTAAAATACACTATATTACTTGAAATTATGTTGAATTACACTAAATTACGTTAAATTACGCTAAATTATAATAACTTCGCTAATTGATAAAAATGCGGTAAATTACGCTAAACTACGCAAAATTACGTTAAAGTAGACCAATTTTGTACCATCTTTCATGAATCATAAAAAATAGTAAAAAAATTCCAAAAATAGTAAAAATTGGTATTCTACAAGTTCATTATGTAACTAATTTACTGAGCTACTTAGATTGAATAATAGAAATGAAAATCTTAATCGGAAACTTCAACTCAAGTTTTGAGGCTCTTCTCTTAGTTTTTTGGAAATTATGAATTTTGAAATCCGGCATTGCTAGCACGGACGCATGCGTATTTTCGCAAGCTTTCCGAAAAGTGGTCATTTGCTGAAATCGGACACTCGAGCGCCGTTTTATGGCCGTTTGAAGTTTCGTCGTCGTTTTTTGCCTTTTCAGTGAAGATATCGTCCCTATTCATATGTAATTTAGCGTAATTTACTGTATTTTAGCGTAATGTAATGTAACTTAGCGTAACGTAATATAGTGTAATTCAACATAGTTTCAAGTAATTTAGCGTATTTTAGTATAAATTAATTATACATCAAAAGAAGTAATCTAACAAATAATTTAAACAAAAAATTCAATTTTTCAGTGTTAGATTTCATTATCTTGCTCTTCATAGTGTCTCAAAAAAAAAATTAGTTTCTAATTATAAATCACTATGAAGATAAAAGAGAAACAAAAAATAGTTTCTAATTATACATCACTATGAAGACACACAGTAATTTATCGGAATTTAGCGTAATTCAACATAATTTAGCGTAATTTAATGTAATAGTGTAATTCAACATAATTTCAAGTAATATAGTGTATTTTAGTATAAATATGTTAATTATAAATCAAAAGAAGTAATCTAACAAATAATTTAAACAAAAAATTCGAATTTTCAGTGTTAGATTTCATTATCTTGCTCTTCATAGTCTCTAAAAAAAAAGAGAAAACCAGCCATTTTATAGCCGGTTTGGACATTTTTGGAAAAACTCGGGGATCATGGGTATATTAATTAATTTGTAATTAACTTTGGATATTAATAAAAATGTCTGGAGTTTAGTAGTACCCTGAATGATCATTTGATTACTGCGTCTCCTATCTAGTTAACCCATGTTTGATGGAACCCTTTTGCCAACATGATTTGACTCAGAAATTTCCATAAAAGTGTGTTAAAAGTTTAAAATATGTCAGGTTTAAACAGTCCTATTTGCTGCTTTTATTTTGTGGCCATGGATATCAATTTTTTAGCATAGAGGAATCCCTCATTTATCAATCTCTTTTTAAGAAATCCTGTGTAATAAGAAACAAATCATAATTTCGAAAAGATGATTAAGTCTGAATATTCATAAAATTTGGAAGTTTAAAAATCTGTTTTCCTATTGGAGAGAGCTGAAAATAACAAAATGACAACTCTTCGATGAGATGCTTTTACGAAGCGATAATAGTATAAAGAATCTTGAAGAAAATATTTGCTTAACATGCTACAATATGCAATCTGTCACATTAATTGGTCAATTAATACAATTGTATTTTTAGAAACAATAAGAATCTAGCTCTTATTTATATTAACCGCAATTGAACAATTATTGTAACTTAACGAATAATTAGTCAATAAGATAGCCAACTAGCTAGTCGATCAAGTGAACAATTAATTGTCGGCCGTTTTTTTTTTTTTTTTTTTTCAAATGTATTGTAAGCACATATTAATTAATAATACTCAGGCTAGCTAACCAACGAAAATGAAATTTCTGAGTTTCACTTTCACATGTATTTTTCAAATAAAGGTCTTCCGATGATTATTATCACAAAGGCCCACACCACGCGGCATTGCACTTTCCACGTGGTATAATTAATTTCCCCCAATTTACACTTTCCACCCTGAATTTTGCAATTCCCAACTCAAAAGGGCTGAACTTTCTGATCCAAAAACAGGTTGATTATGAATAACTGTTGCTGCCTCCAGTCCACTAGGACCACTACTACTACATTTTCCACTATAAACAGATTTAACAGGAAGTATTGTTCTGACACCAATAATGCTTTCTAATCATCTTTCACTGTCTTTTATTATGTATCTCTTTTCATTCTACCTTTTTTGTTGATATTATCTTGATGAAATATGTTCACTGCGCATATAATTAATGCATGCATGTGTGAACAACAATTAATAAAGAAAGTTCTTTTCAGCCGACTTGCAATTTATTTTCAAATTTGAATTATTTGCTTCACTATATCAAAGCTTGCTTTCTCTTTTTCAGCGTTCATCATGCATGTATGTGTTCGATTCACAGATTTAACAGGAAATATTTATTAAGAAAGACCGTACTAAAAAGTATTAATTAATTGTTCTACAGAAATATATGTTGTCCCGCATTTAGTTTATAGTATAATTATTATGTGGTATCAATATTCTAAAAATATTCAATGTTAATTAGTTATAAATGTTGTCCAACATTTATCTATTACCATGTGTTGGGTACGTGTTGGAAAATGGGTAGCTTATTTCCTACTTGAAATTTTTTATCAATGCATGCATCTCAAACAATGTCCTCCGAAGAAACATCTCTTACCATAAAATATATATATTTGTAGTAGTTTCAATTACTACTCTTTTAGCACAGATCTCCAGAGAATGAATTAATACTCAGGCTAGTACATGACACATGCAGTCCCATAAATTGCATGCATTTTGTGCAACAACAACAACAAAAAAGTACTTTGTGCAATAAACTTTCATAATCTGTAGGAATATAATACAATCGTTTTGGATTGTAACTGGATCGAGTTACACTTTAATCTTTTGTCTTCACATGTTATTTTAAGCATGAGCTAGATGATGATCGATCAAAGCTCAATTAAAGCTCTAAAATCAATGTTACTATATATATAGATAGATATTAAATCTTAAATGTACGACTTGTCATGAGACAATGACTTAATTAGTTAACACCATTAATTCTTCAAATTTTCAAGTTAAAGAGCTTTGCTTTTACGTACCCTTCTAAAAATGATAAGATAACTACTATATTTACCTTTGTATCAATATGTGTTAATTAAATATTATAAGCAATAAATAAAATCAGTAAAAGAAGAAGAGTGAGTGACATCTTTGTTTTGTTGAATTATTGATCTGTTTATATATACGTGGTGAATTTTCGTTTTAGATCAATCAAATCCGATAAATCCAATCAAACACCTTTCCATAAATTAAGATATTGTTACCATGCACTTGTTTTCTCCTCCGATATTAATTCTTCGTTGTGGTTGTATATATCTTGACATGCATGTTACTTGTTGAAGAAATTTATAAAAGGTCCTTTTAACATATATGTTGAAAATGACATGCATTAATTGCAAGAGGTTGGCATGCATCTCAGGCAGTTGGAAGGCACTTACTTGTATATTCCTCTTGATCACTTTAATTTGTTGAATACAACTGGGCATTGGTATCATTTAATTCCTAACTAGTAGACTTGACATACATACGTGTTAGGTACCATGCATGTTAATTAATTAGGCGTAGATACCATCTACTTAGAATTTTAAACAGGAAGATACTTTCTTCGTTTTTTCCATCTATATATATATATTTCAAGTTGAAGTGGATAAAAGCTAGCTAGAATCTCCTTACAAGGGTCCTTCAATTGGAGCGCTTATCTAGGAGAAGTTTGCTAAGTGGAAATAATAAAGTTGGAAATCAAGTGGGAAACTATAGATAGGCATAATAAGTGCAAATAAAGTTGTACCACCACTTCATAACTATATATATTATGCTCTCATGCATCTCATAAAAATGGTCCCTAACCATTGAAAATATATTATAGTATACTTCTAGAATTAATTGATACCGAAATATCAATGTTTGATTCTCGCAAAAGAAATTTTAGGAAAATAGATACCGGAGTTAACGAAACGCTTATTTCAAATAGATAAATATATATAGTAGTACAATAATACAATGCATGTAAAATACGAAGAATCAAACATGCTACGAACGATTTAAAAACTTTAAATCCCCGGTAAATTAAGTATATTTGAAATTAGTCAAAAATTAGAAGACAAAAATACAAGTGCATATTTACCTGGTGAGAATCAATATATAATTTAGTGACAAAGGACAATACTTGTTGTGGGATGCGAGTTCAAAATTCTAGTGAAAAATCTTTATTTTATTTTAAGAAAAATTATTTGTCATCGGTCATTGTCATTAAGGTGCCTAAGCTAAGCTGAGAGAGTATCGCTGTTAACAATTAGTTGGTAGAGAGCAATATAACATAATTTGTAATAATATAACCACTTGCTATTTTCAATGCCACTGTATTAGTCATTGCTTACATGAATATTTATCTCAATAAATGTGAGCTTGCAGCCAACAAACAAATTTGAATGGATAAAAAAAAAAAACTAGCTGCTGAGTGAATTGGTGTATAGAATAAGTATAATATTAATTTAATTCACTTAGGTGAACAGGCTGGTGCAGAGAGCCCTATAAAATATCATGTAAGGTTCTGGATTTTGGGTCACTAATTAATTGCACTGGCCGAATCATGAATATCCACCAAACCAAGACTCCATCAAAATTAGATATTTGCTGATCATCAATAAATTTACTTGTAAAAACACTCACTACAGTACAGCCCATGGTCAATTCATTTGTGTTAAATTGAAAGAAAAGGTGTATAAAAAAGGGCCTATTTCACGCTTGGTATTCCAAACATTACGAAACAATTATTACCCCACTAGTAATTTTGGGCTATTCGGAATCAATTGGACCTTTTGCTTAATCCATTAAAACAAATTGGGCCTGAATTTAGCCCCGTTTTGAATTAGGCCTGAAATTTCCTGAAACTAGGCTCAAAATTCCAATGAAATTGATGAAGTTGGAGACATGTCTTCTGTGCGCTTTAGTACATAATCCATCAGATGCATAGTATACATGAAAACATTAATATTAATTAATAGAGGTTTTTGGGTCCTATACTCCTATTACTGGATGAAATGAAGCCTTAAGAAACCAACCATGTCAAGGTAATTATGCCTAGACCTAGACCTAGACCTAGACCTAGACTGGTGTGCAGTCGTTATGTCTCAATTCTTGAGCGTAGACCAATAACTAATGTACGCAAAGTTGGTAGCGAAACTACCATTTTCATATTTGTCATGTGGGTCCCAAAATGAGAATTTCTATTTTTAGATTTTTCTTAGACAGGATTTGCTGTATTTTACAAAGAAAAATGAATCTGAAAACAAAGTTAGCCGTCCTATTTATTTTGCACCCTGTTCAACACAACATTGAATACGATTCATATTTGAATTGTAACCTCCATTCCTCAGTTTTATTTATAAGTTATAACCCAATCAAAATTTGTAAATAACAATTAACAGATAAGATTAAAAAAAATATATACAATAAAGAGAGTTATGATTTCATAAGAAAAATTCTACAGAAATGTAATATATGGTTTTCTATTTTCCCACTTTTATTCAGAGACATAAAGACTGTATTTTGTTAGAAAAGGGTGCTAAGATCTTCTATAAATTAAATTTTTTTTTTTAATTGTGTCCATTGTAAATATTATATGTATAAATATCTTTCAGCTTCTTATAAAAGAAATGATATTATATTTAATTTCAGTTCTTTTATCACATTTGTCTAGTTCCGCCCTGCTTTATTTATTATCACAAAAGATCTCAATTAAAAGAAACGTGGCATCCGTTCTGTTGAATTGTGACACTCAAACGATATTCTTTAAAGAATTGCGTATAAAACCATAACAACACTAAAAAGGAATTAGGAAAGGAATTAACAATCTATATTCTATGAGGTTATTTACAAAATTCTACATTGCGTTCCCAAAGGAACTTCATTCCTGAATCCTGATCACCCAGTCACTTGGGATTGGGAACAAGTATCCTCTCCATTACTGTAAAAGATTCCCTTCACTTTACGGTTTGAGATTAACTCCCAACCGCTTTGAGATTTGGGCTGACGGAGGGGGCAGTATTATTGGGCTTTGAGATTCGTGCCAAGTTAAAAAGAACGGTCCAGATCAAGTAATTGTAAAAGATTTCCTATTACGGTACCGGAGAAGATCTGAATTCGTCACTTGGTCCGTCAAATAAAAAAAGGAGATCTTTTCTCCTCTCGTGAGAAATGCATTTAATTTAATATTTTGCGTTGGAAGTAGGATTTGCTTAGTTGTCAATTTTTGAAATAAATTTGCAACCACATAGTTGAACATTGCGTCACAAAAGTAAAAGACTGGTCAAGTTTCAACAATCAACAACATCCAAATGAAATGTGATTGCTAAACTACAACTACCGGTATATTTCGCAAAATAAAATTTGGGTTTTTAATATTACTAGAAAACAAAGTTAATATCCAAAGTTAATTCTACTGGGCCGACATTTTTATTAATATCCAAAGTTAATTACAAATTAATTAATATACCCAGAATCTCTGATATTTTCGAAAAATGTCCAAACCGGTCATTTTCTGGCCGGTTTCCTCCTCTCCATAAACCGGCTAGAAAATGGCCGATTTCTTCATTTTTTTTTAGAGACACTATGAAGAGCAAGATAATGAAATCTAACACTGAAAATTGAATTTTTTGTTTAAATTTTTTGTTAGATTACTTTTTTTTTATTTATAATTAGCATATTTATACTAAAATACACTATATTACTTGAAATTATGTTGAATTACACTATATTACATTAAATTACGCTACATTATATTCAATTACGCTAAATTACACTAATTTCGCTAATTATAATGAAATACGGTAAATTACGCTAAACTACGCAAAATTACGCTAAATTAAGTCGATTTTGTGCCATCTTTCATAAATCATAAAAAATATTAAAAATTTCCAAAAATAGTAAAAATTAGTATTCTACAAGTTCATTATATAACTAATTTACTGAGCTACTTAGATTGAATAATAGAAATGAAAATCTTAATCGGAAATTTGAACTCAAGTTTTGAGGCTCATCCATATTCATATGTAATTTACCGGAATTTACCGTATTTTAGCTTAATTTAATGTAATAAAGTGTAATTCAACATAATTTCAAGTAATTTAGCATATTTTAGTATAAATATGCTAATTATACATCAAAAGAAGTAATCTAACAAATAATTTAAACAAAAAATTCGAATTTTCAGTGTTAGATTTTATTATCTTGCTCTTCATAGTGTCTCTTAAAAAAAATAGTTTCTAATTATAAATCAATATGAAGATAAAAGAGAAACAAAAAATAGTTTCTAATTATACATCACTATGAAGACACACACAGTAATTTACCGGAATTTACCTATTTTAGCATAATTTAACATAATTTAGCGTAATTTAATGTAATATAGTGTAATTCAACATAATTTCAAGTAATTTAGCATATTTTAGTATAAATATGCTAATTATAAATTTTAAAAAAAAAGTAATCTAACAAAAAATTCAATTTTCAGTGTTAGATTTCATTATCTTGCTCTTCATAGTGTCTCTAAAAAAAAATGAAGAAATCGGCCATTTTCTAGCCGGTTTCTGGAGAGGAGGAAACCGGCCAGAAAATGGCCGGTTTGGGCATTTTTCGAAAATATCAGAGATTCTGGGAATATTAATTAATTTGTAATTAACTTTGGATATAATAAAAATGTCGGCCCAGTAGAATTAACTTTGAATATTAACTTTGTTTTCTAGTAGAATTAAAAACCCAAATTTTATTTTGCGAAATATACCGGTAGTTTAGCAATCACATTTCATTTGGATGTTGATTGTTGAAACTTGACCAGTCTTTTACTTTTGTGACGCAATGTTCAACTATGTGGTTGCAAATTTATTTCAAAAATTGACAACTAAGCAAATCCTAATTCCAACGCAAAATATTAAATTAAATGCATTTCTCACGGAAAGATCTCCTTATTTATTTGACGGACCAAGTGCCGACATTTTTATTATTATCCAAAGTTAATTACAAATTAATAAATATACTCAGAATCCCTGAGATTTTCGAAAAATGCCCAAACCGGCCATTTTCTGGCCGGTTTCTTCATTTTTTTTTATAGACACTATGAGGAGCAAGATAATGAAATCTAACACTGAAAATTCAAATTTTTTGTTTAAATTATTTGTTAGATTACTTCTTTTGATTTATAATTAGCATATTTATACTAAAATATATTATATTACTTGAAATTATGTTGAATTACACTATATTACATTAAAATACGCTAAACTATGTTAAATTACGCTAAATTACGGTAAATTTCGGTAAATTACTGTGTGTCTTCATAGTGATGTATATTTAGAAACTATTTTTTATTTCTCTTTTATCTTAGATACTTATTTGTTAGATATTGTCACTTATTTATTTCGTTGCTTAGTTATTTATTTTATTTGTTTTGTTGTAATTTATTTATTTTGTTCATTATATCATTATCTCGTCGTACACAAAAAAAATTCAAACGAATGACGTATCTAAAATACGATACGACAAAAAATATATCAATTTAAACAACATTTCAAACTTAAACAACATAAAAATACTTCTATCACAAGAAAACAAATAACACATTTCAATTTTTTTTTTAAAATAGGGGACCGCTCAGGCATTATGCGGACCCATTTCAGGGTCCGCACAACACTGGTGCGACCATGGTAAATTTCGAAATTTCCAAAACCGGTGAATTTTTGGTTTATTTTTTTTTTAAGCTGTGCTATAAATAAAATTTTGGCTTTCAGAGAATACAGATGTGATGTAATCCGTTTTATTTTGGTGATAGAAAATGGTTACAAAAGTGGTAGTGTGTGCTCTGTGGCCGAAATTCTTTATTTTATTTTTTTGTGGAGGTGGTGATTTTTTAGTACTTGTATAATAAAAAAAACAGAGTAAATTGCGGAAAATAATTACAAAATAAAATTAATATCAACTTTACTTGTTGTTTGACCCTAAAAAGTCACTACTTAAATAAGTAGTTGCTTTAAGGACAATTAAAACATGCTTGTGAAATGTCAACAAATTACACAACAACCTATTAAAATTCTTGGTTACGATCTACATGTAGAACCTTGAATTTTGATGTGCACAATGATCAACAACATGAAGCATTTAGTTTCTTATGAAATTAAATCAAGCTAGAGGGTATTCTGTGTACAAAACAGGGTGATATTTAACCAAATCAAGTTTCAGAACTGCTCTGGGTACGATTTGGAGACACCAAGCAGACCTGACAGCATGGGACCCGCCCATCAGTGACCCAGAACCGTTTTGCGCCGAACCAACATGGTAAATGAACACGGCATACCAAGGTGGCACATGATACACCGAATGGCCAGTGATTCGGTCTGTGCTACACCGTGACCAGATAGATATGGGCGCTAAGGCTGGGTTTAATTCAAATATCATTTGACCCCTTAGTTTAGCATGCACTCGGTGCTTCATGAACCACACCGCACCCCTTTACACGGCTCATGAACACCGAGCACAGCCGAAGAACATGAAAGGATTTAGAGGAGTGATCAGTAAAAAACAAGGAGACTGACAAGTGGGCCCGCTCACCTGACCCCTTCTTCCTCCTCTGGCCCTCCTTCCGAACCCGAAATTGGAGCTTAAAATTCACTAAAATGGATAGAGCTCAGTATAAAGTCTTTATGCTATATCAATGAAGGTTTTACTCTCCTCCCTTTTACTCAGAGCTCCATTAGTATGTCTCTCTCTCGTAGTCCCAATCAAAACCGAGAAGAGAAAGAAAGAAAAATGGAAAATGTGAGCTCTCGGTAAAATTGGATCCCGAGACTTGGTTTAGAGCTGAGAAAGGGGTAGGCGACACTGGTGGACTTTCCAATTTAATGCTAAAGGGTGTAATTGCGTTGGCCCGTGAGAAAAGCATGCACCCGAGTGTGACATAAGTAGAAAGGACGTAATTCGTCATCAATTCGGTGCAATGCACCCAGGCACATGATAATGGGGTAAGGACGATGCTCTGTGTCCATTCCTCATGAGCATTAACACCAGAACCG
Source organism: Carex littledalei (assembly GCA_011114355.1). Classification (NCBI taxonomy): domain Eukaryota; kingdom Viridiplantae; phylum Streptophyta; class Magnoliopsida; order Poales; family Cyperaceae; genus Carex; species Carex littledalei. The sequence goes on along the minus strand of CM022085.1, from coordinate 14,895,177 downwards.
GTTTGGGTTCATGATGAGGCCCGGTAAGGCTCGGGAATAAGATACCATGTTCAATACAGCTATTATTTGGCTGTTGGTCCCCTCTAATACGTTTCAAGCTCTGTGCACATGAAGACAAATATGGGAATATCCTCTCCAGAGAGTCAGGAGCACGCCCATCAAGTTTCTCCTTCTATAGCCGGTTTATCAAGGGCTAAGATGATGTTGTGCATACATGAGAGCAATCTGAAGGTTGAGAATAATACAGCTAATAGTTCATGACATGTAAAAGTGTGATTGGATGGCCTTTGCCATGTATGCACACAAGGAGGCCGAAATTAATCAAGACCATACATCAAACACTTGATGTGCATGATGAATGCCACATCACCAAAACCCTAAACCCTAAGCCTTTGCTGCCTTATATAAGGCACCCCAAATTCAAATGAAAGATATACTTGAGAGATACTTCTTCTTCTCCAGAAATCCCTGTGCAAAGAGCAAGTTAGAAAAGTTCAAATTTTAAGAGAGTTTAAGTTAGATTGTTCAAGTTTGAAGCTTTCTTAAGCAAATTTAATAGGTAATCAATACCTATATGATGTAAGCTCTTGATGAGCAATGGCCTTGTATATATTCTCAATTTCGAAATAAAAATGTCTTTTGTTCATTTTTGTTCTTGCCTTTGCTGTTACATCCTTCTCTCTTACCCTTTTCTTTGATTTTTGCTTTATTTCCTCTTTTGAGCTCATAAATAAACAAAAGTGAAGATCTGATGATAAGCTTGTTTATTTTATAATAAACATAGCATATGAAGATCTAATGATCATCTTCTTTACTTTTAATGATTTAAACAAAAGTATATATAATATAAACTTGATAAAAAAAAATGCATATCTTGATCTTTTCTTCTATTTTTCTGAAATTTTTGCCTTTTATATAAGAAAAATGATAATAAATAAAAATATAGGACTTTCTAGCTATTTTCCTTCTCTTTTTTCCTTTTCTTCTTCTTTACTACCTTCTTCTTTTCTTTTTTTCTTTTCTTTTAAACTCTTTAATTCTCTTATAAAATGAGTAAATGATGTCTAATAAGGGTGTTGAGCTGGATAGTTCCGCCTTTATTTAATTCATTTAAATATTTTATTAAAAGGATTAAAGAATGAATAAAAAAAATATATGAAAGGGTTATTGAAGTTGAGCTGGATAGTTCCTTCTTTAATTCCTATTAAAAGGGTCATTTTGCACATTAAAAGATATTTAATTTCCTTTTACATGAATATACTCATGTATGATCAAATAAATAAGGAAATTAAATGATTTAATGTGTAAATAGTGAGAAATTGAGGTTTAAAAGGTAAAAGGCAGTAGCATTGTCTATAATATGTCATTTATATTTTAAATCTATGATATTTCAATGACTTACCCTCTTGGACCTATTTATGCATGAGAGAATATTTAATTTTCTTAAGCAAATAAACTAAAAAGAAATTAAATATCTCAAATGAATAAATAGTGAGAGATAGAAGGTTTGAAATGCAAATAAACAACAAGTTATACTTGTTCATGGCATTTGCATCTTTAAATCTAAGGAAATCTCAATGATATGTCCTTCAAAACATCAAAAACATGATTTTTATAAAAAATCAGGGACCTCCCTGCAAATTTCCAATTTTCTGACAATTCTTGATATTTAAAAATGTGAAATGTGATTTGTCTTGGAGCTTGTCTTCTTTTCTTCTTGTTTGTTAATACCAAAATATAGCTTAAAAGCTACAAAAATTGGTTTAAACAATGGTTAAATCCCAAGCTCAGTTTTAATCACCTTGAACCAGCCTTTAATACATTCATGAACAGTAACTCAGTGATATAACCAAATCCAAGTACCACTGGTACATGAACAGTACCTAAAAGGGTCAAAATGACCTCCGCTGGTAAACAGAACTATCTGGACTGACACAAGGACCAAACTGAAAAATAGATTTAACCATCATGTAAAGGACTCCAAGACACACAAAATTGACACAAATTTTACATTATTTGGATTTTATTTCGATTTTATATGAATTTTCAAAGTTCAGCATTTAAAACAGAAAATTCAGCAATTAAAATGGAAAAATGACCTTTACTGCCCCCCTCTGGATAAATGCATTAAAAATAGAAATAAACCTGTAAAAATCATAAAATTCATTATGAAACTAATATAAATACCTCTCCATGAAATGATGATAAGAAAACACATGATTTTTAATAAAAATAGAGAATTCAAATTAATTCAATTTTATAAAAACATTGAAAATTCTGAAGCTACTACACATTGATATCCTAAAAATTCTAAAAAATCAAAATTCAAGTTAAAGATTAATTCTAGACATCTTGTTAACTTCCTGGAGCCTAAATCAACACCCATTGTGTCTCAATTGCGATTTAGGAGAGCTTACCGCTTGAACTGGTACAGAACCGGTACCAAGCCGATAAGCCCGAACTTCAAACTTGATTAATACTCAAGCAAAATTAAAGTTTGAAGTCTCTGTTACGTTATGAATGAACACACGATGATAATTGACTAATCAGTGAAGAAAATCACAGTTTAATTTAGAAAAACCGGCTTAAAAATTCAAGTAGGATGTCACAACCATGGGTCGCCGTCTCCGATGGCCGGAGGCAACCGACGATGAGTACAATGCAATCCTGGCTCTTGGACGATGTTAAACATGCTTCCACCTTGCCTCGCCGTGGCCGAAAATTGGTCGGAGATCAAAACCTCAAGCCTAGAGAAGAAACAAGTGTTATCACGGCTAACACGAATTTTAAAGCAATGTGATCTGTTGGATGTCGGCGCCAAAATGAAAGTTTGAACAAAAGCCCAAATCTCAAAGCAACAAATGATCCGAGGGTCATGATTTAAACTCGGCAAGCAACAGCCCATTGACAGTCGAGGCCCACATGTCGGGTTTAATTAAAACCCTTTTAAACCAAACTCAAAGCACAAAGTTCACATCTTGAAGTATTAAACACATATCCTAAAGCCCAACAAGTCAATCTCCAAGCTCAATTGTCTATCTGTGCAGATCTGAAGGTTTAACACACTTTTCAAAGCCCAGCACACATCTCAAAGTCTGAAAAATCAATTAAATCATTAAATCAAGCAATATTTGTGAATAAACCCTTTTAAAAAACTCAAATCACAATTAATTCCCTACCAAATTACAAAAGGCCCTCATCCACCAAAAATCCTTTCAATAAGGCCCTCTAAAGATCCAATTCCACGGTTTAACCCTACATAAAGCCCATATCATAATTTTACACCCTTTTCAGATTCATGAATAAGTCCTTAACAAAAATATAAATATTTACCAATAGGTCCTTTTCAACCTTTTTAATCATAACTTTCTCATTTCAAGTCCAAATTGACTCAAATCAGTTCCAAATGAATCCAAATCAAATTTCCTATATTCTAAATCAAAATCAAGCATGTTCAAGCATTATCCAAGTCCTGAAATGACCAAAATACCCTTTTTTCAAAATTAAATGATTTTATAAAATGTAAATAATTAACAAGAATGTAAATAAACATGTCATGAAACCTAATATAAATAAATAATGTGCATACACTTCTCAAACATCCAAATTCCTATTTTAAGAAGCAATAAACATTATTCTGAATACAAAAATCACACACACACACATGTCTAAACCAAGAGACCCAAGTCAAACCCAAAGTCGATACATGAGTCCCCTTTTAGCCCATTTATTCAATTCACAACAAATAGGCACAAATTCTGAAATGGACGAGGTGTTCAGTATGGCTTGGAAGGGTCACATGATGTAATTAACAGCGGGGGCTTGCGCCCACTGGGAGTTAAACGTCCCCACAATCAATAAACTCTCTCGATAGACCAATTATGAACAGTAGGTCTGTCGAGGGTGAACCGAAGGAATTGTAGAAAGGAAGTAAATGTTTCAAATTCGATGTTCTTCTCCATGTCTTGAAAATCGAGAGTATTGAACCCTGAGACATTTAACACATGCACACACTTTCCATCGTTGTGCAACTTTCTGCGCCCTACACTTGTACTATTTCTTTTTGTTGGTTCCACACAAGACACAAATAATAACACTGTCAAGACAAATTAGATAACGAGAGTAGCAAATAAAAATGTGTTGAATCCACCCTTAAGTGTTAATTTTAGTATTTTTACCTCTAAATCTGTCCAGTACATAGTTACTTTTAACTAATTAATAAATTATATAGGTAAATGCTTAAGTAGTTATCATTAATAGTAAACTAGTTGTTTTTAATATATAATAATAAAAAAGTGATCAGGTCAGGTGACTGTATGTTTGTAACATTCAATTAGTTATTTTTAACAAAATATTATTCTTGTATGTTATTTTCACAAGACCGTCAATAGATTGAATTATTGTATAATTCAAATGTAATTTATTAAAATTTGGGAAAAATAGGCATAAGCCCTTCCATTAGATAAAAGGAAAGTACAATATCCAATTAAGAAAAAACCAAAGAAACACAAAATAGAAAAGCTACCCAAAAGAAACCCAGAATTAGTATAGGTCTCAGCAGCACATCAGGCATTCTTAACTAGATACTGATCCCACATCAAGGAACAGTATTAAGGTTTCATCCATTATTTAGAGCACATCATCGACCCTAGGCAAAACACAAGTACAGCCATACCTAAAACCCCAAAAAGACACAAACAACATGCCAAAATAACAACAGGCATGTATAAAATACGTGTCACTGAACCAAGCCAAAAGTACCAGTAAGGCACTAACAAAACATGCCAGCAAAGATAGGGAAACATTCCCATTATTACATAGATAGAAAACAACATGCATGAGAAGCCACATCACATGTCTATGGCAACCAGAGAAGGGCAGCCCTTAGGTGGCCATCAGAACAGGTACCAGTGGTACAGAGGTATCATGAGGCATCTCAATAGCAGGAAAAGGGGAAAGGAACTGAAGGGGCACCATATCCAAGTCTTCAGGAGTCCAGACATTAGTAAATTGTCTCACAGACCTTCCTTTATGCTCTGACCAATAATCCAACAAAGAACAAATTAATAAAAGCATATTTCTAACTATAGGAACAGATTTATTGTCAAAACATACATAGTTCCTTATTTTCCAAATACACCAACATATAGCACTTACAACCATTAACATTGCCTCTTTTTTTTTTAGAGGCAAAGACTGAGCCAAGTGTTGTATATATTCTAAAGAAGTCCAGTCACCATAAAAAAATTTAAATTGACCCATCCAGAACCAAATATGAGCAATGTAGGGGCATTTAAGAAAAAGATGCAAAGCTGATTCTACTGCACTGTTACAAAAGTGACAATAGGGATCTCATTGCCATCCCTCTTTTGTCAACACATCTTTGGTAAGAATTTTATTTTGGAACAATAACCATATGAAAACCTTTATTTTCAAAGGCACAGGAACATGCCACCACATATGAGCAAATTGAATTTGAACACCTCTAAAAGAGATAAAGTTGTATAAAGATGCTGTAGTAAATTGCAGTTTGGAATTCCATTTCCATTTTGGGCAATCTGGGGAATCATTTAGGGAATAGAAAGAGATTATAGCAACTAGCTCATGCCATTCTGATAGAAGGATGCCATGTAGGTTCAACCTAAATCTCAACATGGATCCTCCTAATTCAATGACATCCTGTACACAAATAGAGGGATTATAGCATATATCAAATAGTTGTGGATCTGTAGTCCATAAAGGACATTCAGAGTGCCAAGTATCAAGCCAAAACCTAACTGTTTGACCATTACCAAGTTGAAAGGAGCAACTCAGATGTCCTATGTATTGTAATTTATGGATTTCTCTCCAAAAATGTGACATTTGAGCAGATGGTGTATTGTCATTATATTTAGTTTGGATCAACTGTTTCCAAAGGCCCAAATAGGTGGGATTGGCCATTTTCCACCACCACTTAACAAGAAGAGCAACATTCATTAGGTGGAGATCCTTAACCCCTAAACCCACATATTCTTTATAATAACACACTAATTCCCAATTGATCAATGAATATTTCTTACGAGGTCCGGCAACTGATCAGAGTCAAAATAATGATGATTTACGCAGGGTTTTGGCTTAGGTTTTGCATAGTTTCTCACACTTATGTTTAATTAATTAGAGAAAAAGGCTACTGTCACCATTCTTTATGTTTTATTGCAAAAAATAGGTTTTGGGACTATTTTACACCAAATGGAGCTAGAATCGGGTCAATCGGATCAGCGACGCTTATCGACGAAGTCTCTGTTACGGTCCGTATTGCCTGATACGGACCAGGCCTAGCACAGACCAGAAGATAGCGCTGGAAGCATTAAACCCTAACCGTCAAGGTCCTAATACGGACCGTATCACTTGATACGGTCCGTATCCGAAGGCGTCTCTTGGGAATAACTGCCGACAGCTGTTTCCAGATCAATTTCTTAGCCCCTACTCAACCTCCAGACGTCCCTCCACTCCTATATAAGGCCCCTGGGCAGAAGGAATAGTTATCTTTGTAATTAGGGTTAGATTTGATTAAAGTGAGAAGAGATGAGTGCTTGTAACAATGTCGTTCCGCGGCTAAGTTCCTTTTCTTATGGCTAGGCAGTAAACCTTGTTACTCTTGATGTTTTGATATATATATTTCTGTTGATTATGATTTCTTGTTGTTGAATTAAAATGCTTTTGTGATTTACTATCTCTTCATCTAAATTCAATGATCTAGTTTGAGTCCGTTAGGGTAGTAACAGTACTTTAATGGTAAGAGAAACTATTTGTATGAATTAGCCTCGTTGAGATTTATTAGGTTTATGTGAAAAAAATCTTAGCGGGGAAACCATAAACCAGACCAACAAAACGCGTACCAAATTTCATCATATGCGTAAGGAAAATCACAGTGATCTGTGTAGTAATTTGGGGTTTTTAGAGATCAGTCATTTGCGTAAGGAAAATCGCAGTGTCCTATGTAGAATCTCGGTGAAAGATCTGTCATTTTTGCGTAACATAAATCGCAATGACCTATGTGGTGTCTTTCATTAAAACAACAATAGGAAATCAAACGCAACAGGAATGTATTGTCAAGGCGGATTGAGTGGCAATGGTGTGCCGAAACCCTAGGAATTCTCATCTCTATCTTTATTTTAATTACTTTTAATTGCTTCCTAATTTACATTGATCACAACAACATCTCTCAATTTTCAGATTTCGTCTAGCCTTTCGAAAGATTGTGATTCGATCGCTCAAAGCACTGAACCAATATTCCCTGTGGATCGACCTCGATTATACTACTCGATAGGATTGTGCGCTTGCAGTCCGAACCGATTGCATTTCCGAGTTTATAAATATTAAAAGAAACATTGCTCTCTTTTGAGTGATCAGCAACACCTTGCCATAGAAAATGACGACGAACTCTGTCAATCTATTTTCTAACATTCACGGGCATTTTATAAAGAGAGCGCATATATAAAGGAACAACAGTTAAGACAGAGTTTACCAATGTGAGTCGACCCCCGATAGAAATCAAGTTACCAACCCAACCTTGCAATTTTTTGTGACTTCATCTATAATGCAATCCAATCAACAGTTGAAAGTTTTCTATCACTTAAAAGCACCCCCAAATATTTCAAAGAAAGTTTAGATACTTTACACCCAAAGATATCTGCAAGCATAGCTCCATTAGAAAAAGAAAGATGTAAAGGAATTAATTCAGTTTTCTGAAAATTAATTTTGATATATGATAGAGCTTCAAAGCAGTACATAGTCCAAAGAGCAGAATCAATATTAGTAGAAGTAGCCTTCAAAAATAATATTGTATCGTCGGCGTAATGGCAATTAGTAATACTATGCCCATTAGCTAAACGAGGGCCGAGACCTTGAAGAAGGCCAGCTGTCCTACCTTTATTAAACAACCTACATAACACATCACCAACCAACAAGAAAAGGAAATGAGAGAGAGGGTCCCCCTGTCTGACCCCACATTGACAAGAAAAGTATGAAGAGAGAGAACCATTGACATTAATACAAGTAAAGCTACTATATAACAATTGAAGAATCCACGATACCCATTTAATATCAAACCCTCTAGTAATTAAAATCTCTTGAATAAAATGCCAATTAACCTTATCGTAAGCTTTTTCTAAATCAATCTTAATCACCACACCTTCTTCCTTGTGTTGTTTACAATAGTGAAGGAGTTCATGACTTAACACTACATTATCTAAAATATATCTACCTCGAACAAAGGCATCATGTGTTTGATCTACAAGTCTATCCATAACAGCCTACAATCTCATAGTGAGCAACTTAGAGATGATTTTCATACTACAATTAACAAGGCTTATTGGTCTATATTGTTTAATACTTGTAACTTCTTTCTCTTTAGGAAAAAGACAAACAACAGCTTGATTAAGATGTTTTAATGAAACTCTATTTTCTACAAAAGCATTAACTAAAGTACAAATATCATGTTTAACAAGATCCCATAAATGTTGGTAAAAACCAAAATGAATTCCATCAGGACCAGGTGCACCTGATTTTATCTGAAGAAAAAATTGCAAGTTTAATTTCCTCTTCATAAAAAGGGGCAACTAATAATTCATTTTCAAGAGAAGTGACCTTTTCTTGATCTTCCCAAAAACCAGGTTGCAAAGTAGCCCCTTTTAATTCCACTAATCCCCAAAATGCCTTTATAGTAGTCAATTATGTGTTTCTCAATTATTGGGAGCTGATATGTCATGCCCTTGAACATCCATGTGTAAAATAGACTATTTTTTATATCTGTTGGTGGCACGTTTACGAAAATATCGAGTATTTAAGCCCCTTCCACCAACCACTTATGTTTAGATCTTTCTTTCCAATACAATTCTTCCTCATCATATATTTGATTTAGGGTGAGTTGGCACTGTTGCCATTGTAGGCATTCCTCATCAGTGAGGTCTCTTACTTCTAGTAAGAGTTCTAATTCATTTAATTTTTCAAGCGTGTGTTTTTTTGTTCTTCTTTTTTCCCACTTGATTTTTATTCCATCCTTCCATTTTTTGAGTGAGGAATTTGATTTTTCTGTGACAACTCAGACCAATCTCACCATATAAAGGAATTCATTCCACCACTTAATGATAAGTCTACAAAATTCAGGATCATCCAGCCAAAGACTCTCAAATCTAAATGGTTTTTTAGGGACAGAGACTTTATGTTTAGTATTCAAGAGCAAAGGGCAATGATCAGAACCAAACTGTGACAAATCCTTAACAAAGCAAAATTCATAAGTGTGATCCCACTCAGGAGACCCAAAAAATCAGTCCAATAAAGCAAAGTGAGTACCATTATTTCAAGTAAATTGTCAATTCTGTAATTTGTATTCTACTAAGTGGGAATCATGTAAAAAGTCATTAAATTTCCTACTCAATCTCACATTGAAAGTATGACCTAATTTTTCATTGCGAATTCATATATTGTTAAAATCCCCACTAACTAACCATAGTCCAGACCAGCTTAATCGGACCTGTTTAAGTTCCTCCCAAAAAGCCGACTTAAGAGTAATTAAAACAGGTCCATAAACAATTGTATACATCCATTATACATTATCAGTTCTATTTTTTAGCACAACAATAAGGGAAAATTATCGTTTAACTACCGTAACTACAGTAACTACAGAGACTAAATCACTGTCACACCCAAAAATAATGCCACCAGATCGGCCAACAGAAGGTAACCAAAACCAAGTGTCCAGTTTAATAGAAATCGATTTTAGAATTCTGTTTGTAAAATCCTCCCTCTTAGTTTCTTGAATAGCAGCATTGTCTACAGAGTTTTGTTTAAACAAGTCAGCCAGAATGCTCCTCTTTCTACATGCATTAAGTCCTATAATGTTCCAGTTTAAAATATTCATTTAACACAACAAGAGATCCCTAAGTCTGAATCTACAATCACAGGTGATCAGTTTCTTTAGTCAATGCCGAAGCCTGCTGCAGAACATCCTTTAAGAACAAAGAATTTAACTAATTTAACTTATATGACAATTTATGATTTAATTTTTTGAATGTATGTAATACGTGTAGCATTGAAACACCTCAAATTATATTTAGTATAGAGGGATCATTTAATAATTCTTTGCTTCAACAATATTAACAATCTTAAAAAATAAGGCTTAAATTTGAAATCCAAATATCAAGATTTATTATGCCCGTAATATGACTATAAAAATTTGATGTATATTTCACTATTCATCAAGTTACATAAAATTTCACCTGTCCAAAATTACTGGTCCTTTATTCATCACCAAACAATACTAAAAAAAAATATGAATTGTGATTGTTAGGCTATTTATATGTCCTATAATTGAACTTTTTAAAAATTATTGACAAGACTGTTAAAATAACTTTTCAAGTAATCCACCTCTTTAGTATATTAGAATGATATTTACATTGCTCATTACTAATTGAATCTTTAACGGATTTTGAATTTTGATCGTGCAAGATTCAAATACGAATCCAATAAATAAGGTTGAATAAGGAAACATTTTTCTTATTTAATTTCTTTTCATTTAGTTTCCCGTAGTATTAAAAAGGATTTTTGAGAGCGAATGAACATTTGTTCTCATTCAAAGCATGATTTAAATCAATCGTTTCGTACAATTTTTATACGGCTTTAATAACTCAATATAATTCATTTTGATATATAACAAGTCATGATGCAAACTTCACGATTCAATCATGACAACACAAAGTGCGACATAACTTGCTTCGCAATCTCAGAAATGGCGCAATCTCAATTTATATTAGGAAGAATATGTGCATCACAGCTAGGTATAAGAAAAGAATAATTGATAGGCATGTATACCAACCTTTATTAGGCAATAAATGGCAGTACAATTTCTGTAAATTGTTACCGAACTTGTTTTGCTCGTGACAAATATAGTGCTAACATTGACTAGTCAATGACATCATTTTAAAAGCATGATTGTCCTGCCAAACTTTAGTACTAACAAAGTCCCATGTTACCAAAATCCCCACCTCTTACCATGTTCAATAAAATTATAATGATTCCATGTGGCCAGGTTCCTACAGGCCGAACTGTGTAGCATGTCACTGACATTTGTCATTCGAGAAATTTAAATATTTAATATAGTATTCCGAAGAAACATAGTAACAAATTCTTGATTCGGAATAAAGCAAGATCTCAATATGTGGGTTGTGGGTACAATGATTAGGTAGGCATATCATATGTAGTGTGTATCATTGCACGTAATTTCAGTCCAGCGATGGTTTTTCGGACCAATTGTAGGTGCACGGTGATTTTTAAGATTCATGTCAGATTACGTAAGATTCACGTAGGTTAAAATGGACGTGCATATTCCTCATTCTATTCGGTAGCACTTTATTGGATATGAATCCAATGATTAGAGTGCATAAGTGAATAGTTCATTTTTTATAATGCAAATTATATATCAAAATATTGATATTTGTACAAAATAAATATAAAAATTGTAATTTCATAAATAAAATTTGTATAACCACACCATAACTAAAATAATAATACAGATATAATGCGAGTACGATATTAAAATCTTCTTACTTAGAAACCGCCACACAAGATCCAAGTCTATCTTCAGATCCATGTGGGTAAATGGTGTGGTTATACTTATACCCGAACCCGACAATTCTAGAGCACCGCAACCGACACCAATTTAACTGGATATAGGAATATCCGATCTATGAATTAGTCTTAAACCATACATTCTATGGCTATCGTCATGTTGAATTCCATCAAATTTATAAAAACCAAAACCAAAAGGAAAATGCATAATCTATTATTTATGAATTAGTCGTACACCGTACACTGCCTTGGTTTCTTGGGGCCATCATGCTGGAGATCATCAAATAATATTATAATCTTCATGCGATTTCTAACATTTTTGACCTTGTTCAAATCATCATCATTTCAAAATGCCAGGCCCAGATGCACTGTCTCAATCTCTCAACTCTCAATTCCACACACCGCACCACTCTTTCCCATGAATTCACATCCTCCCAGGTACCTGACTCAAGCAAATTACAATCGGACGGTCCATTTAACATGGCACGAATCTCAAAACAGACCCCCTACAGTCTCAATAGGTACCGGATTGAGTTTGGCCCAGATAGAATTAATCTGGGCCGGCCAGCTGTAATTTGCTTGAGTCAGGTACCTGGGAGGATACTTGTCCCTTTCCCATTTGGTTGCCGCGTTGCCTTCCAAATCTAAAAACAAAGGAGAAGAGAACAAGCGAGAACGCGCACAAGTTTAGCATGAAAGAAAAGAAATAATAAGTACCGCCAGATTTTAGGGATTGCATATTAGCTGGGGCCCGGCCATTCTAAAAAGAATAATAACTAAATCTTAGTTGGGTCTGAGTTGGGTTCCAATTTGGTTATTTTTGGCGCATTCTTGGTCCAGTCAATGACCCGACGAAACGCGCATGGTTTATCATCGTAATTTGTTATTATTATTATTTTTATTTCTGCATCAAATTTTGGTCAGTAAACACTAGACTACTAGAGTCAATATCAGGTAGCGGAATGTGTCAATTCAGTCTCCGCACTTTGTTCAAGAGAAATAAAAAAAAAAAATATCAAATCATTAAATTCAGTTGATGTTGGATTATGGATCGTTTTTATCAGCGTCAAGATTTATGAGATGATTTATCCAGAGATGAAGGAATTCATCGTGAATGGGATCTCAATTGTCTAATTTTATATTTATATATAATTTTTTATATAATTTAGACTAAAATGTCATAGGTACTGTATAATTTATTTCATTTTCAGTATGCAAATTTTATATAATTAATCTTCATCTACTTTTGACCTCCATAATTTAAAAATCTAGCTCTGTCTTTCAATTTAACATTTTTATTTACTTTTGATATTGATCGATCGGTTTACGGTTTAGATCGAACATTGAACTCGTTTGATGTAGCTCCCGCTCTAAAAAAATGAGTTGAAAAGTGGGGAGTAATACTAAACTTCTAACTTCGGAGGACCTAATTGAATGTTGACGGAATGCTTTGGTAATTAAAAAAATTGCATAATATTTTTGCATGTGTTTTCTTGTTACGAACGACTTATTCTATTGGTTTAATGCTTCAATATATTATTTTATTGAAAGGGACACGTTTAAAATTAAATAAATTTGAGGATCATGAGTCATGACTATAGATATTTTATAAATAAACAAAATAAAAATTATAAGTATATTATTATATGATTTAGACAAATTATGTGAAATTTGATGAATGAGAAATTTTGTGTCACCTCATGTGTCAACAAAACTGAACTGTTAGTTTTTCTAAATTATATAATTGAAATACATGAAATTTGATATATAATCTATATGTAATCATATAGAAATTATATATGGATCGAAACTTTATTTATTTTGTGTAAGCATTTTTCGGTTGTCCAGATTGAATTGACCACGGTTCAAGAGCTTTTATTTATGTGTGTCAATCATATTTTATTTTATTCTTGTCAAAAGTTTTGCAATTAAAATCTAAATGTAATTCCAAATAACAAAATTGTTAGGTAAGATTACTTTCTTCATAGAAATAAAATAATGTTATGACATTTCTAATTTCGTTAGGTGAACGCCAATAATATGAAAAACAATGTACATAAACTGTCCACTTTAAGTGCGTTTTATAATTAAACGCTTCTTTAAAGAAACTGGGTCCGGAATTTAACGATGTCATAAACAACAAAGTAACAATTTTTTTTTCATTTAAAATTGAATCGACTTCTTCTTCTTCTTTTTTTATTATAAAAAAAATAAAACCTATCAAGGTCTCTTCATTTCAGAGCGCTGTGCTGGTGATGAAGTTTACAGTAATACAATTAATATGTTATATTATTTACACATCTTTATTATTGATAATGACTTAAAAAATACGAAATAAATGATTTATAATTAGGTAAATTTAAATAAACAAATTTTTAGGCTTGGGTTAACAATCTTGTAAATTCCACAAGTACAGCTATTAATTATCTAAACGAAATTTGAATATATTTGTGCACATTCCACAAACCAATTAATTCAACTAAAACAAAAGATGAGGACTCAGGAGTTGTTGGAACGAGTAAGCCAAAAAAAGAGGGATTTTTTTTAAAAACGTAATTAAAATAATTAATTTTAAAGAAACAACATGATTACTGTTTTTTTACAAAAACTATAAAAACCAAAATGACAATTCGGTTTAGGCGTTTTTTTTTTTTCTAAACCAAATTGTCAATTCGGTTTAGGCTTTTTTCACAGCGTTTCCGCCATCACGCCACAAAAAATCCGAAAAGTGAGCAAACCGAATTGCCAATTCGGTTTAGGAGCTTTTTTAGCCTAAACCGAATTGGCATTTCGGTTTAGGATTTTTTTTTTTAGAGACTAAGAAGAGCAAAATAAAGAAATCTAACACTGAAAATTTGAATTTTTTGTTTAAATTATTTGATAGATTACTTCTTTTGATATATAATTAGCATATTTATACTAAAATACGCTAAATTACTTGAAATTATGTTGAATTACACTAAAATTACATTACATTACGCTAAAATACGGTTAATTACACTAAATTATATATGAATAGGGACGATATCTTCACTAAAAAGGCGAAAAAACGACAGCGAAACTTCAAACGGTCATAAAACGGCGCTCGAGTGTCCGATTTCAGCAAATGACCATTTTTCAGAAAGCTTGCGAAAATACGCATGCGTCCGTGGTGGCAATGCCGGATTCCAAAATTCAGAATTGCCAAAAAAACTAAGGGAAGAGCATCAAAACTTGAGTTCAAGTTTTCGATTAAGATTTTCATTTATATTATTCTATCTAAGTAGCTCAGTAAATTAGTTACATAATGAACTTGTAGAATACCAATTTTTACTATTTTTGGAATTTTTTTACTATTTTTATGATTTATGAAAGATGACACAAAATCTGCCTAATTTAGCGTAATTTGGCGTATTTCAGCATAATTAGCGGAGTTAATGTAATTTAGCGTAATTTAGTGTAATTCAACATAATTTATTGTAATATAGTGTAATTCAACATAATTTCAAGTATTTAGTGTATTTTTTTATTTTTTTGCTAATTATAAATCAAAAGAAGTAATCTAACAAAAAATTTAAACAAAAAATTCAAATTTTCAGTGTTAGATTTCTTTATTTTGCTCTTCTTAGTGTCTAAAAAAAAAAAACCCTAAACCGAAATGCCAATTCGGTTTAGGCTAAAAAAGCCCTAAACCGAATTGATAATTCGGTTTAGGGAGAGTTACACGCAAAGCCACACAGCCGGATGTGGGGAATTGTGAAAAAAGTATAAACCGAATTGTCAATTCGGTTTAGCAAAAAAAAAAACCTTCAAACCGAAATGGCAATTCGGTTTTTACGGGTTTTGTAAAAAATCAGTAATCAAGTTGTTTTTTTAAAATTAATTATTTTAATTACGTTTTATAAAAAAAATCCAAAAAAAAGAGCGAGAGAGAGAACACTGAACTGACCGACCGAAGTGCCCGAAACCGACAGAAGGCTAGAAGGCTAGAAGGTCGACGGAAACGAAGACGAGACCGGTCGCCAAAAACAAACCCCACCGCACCTAATGTCCCAATGATTAGACTCAGACCTGCGCACCTGCCCACCGCATTGAGCCGTTGTGCTCCCGCCTTCCCATTGCCTCTACTCGGTTACTCCCATCTCCCGTACATACATCATTTAATCTGGCGGGTTACTGACATCGACACCCCACTGGATTAAATCTATTAATTTATTGGGGATGCAATGCAAAAGTCAGGTAATTTACACACGCGAGAATACTTTACTTTTCCCACAGAATAATATGGCAGTGCCACTATCCATTTGTTTTCTTATTTACCTCCTTTCCACTATTCACCCCCACGATATACCCCAATAAAACCTCTCACTTCTTCCACCAACCTTCCCATTTCTTTCTCTTCTCTCCTCTCTCCCACACAGACACACACACCTCCACCCAATTTATTCCATTCCTCTTTGCCCTCCTCCTTTCCTTTCCTTTCCTTTACCTTTTTCATCTCGCTTTCCAAACCCGCAATCGGAGCTACAACAAGAGAAACAAAACGAAGGTCTGGTTCTAATTTCTAAGCATGGGATCGGTCGAGCGGTCGAAGAAGAAGATCCAGCTATGGAAGAAAGCTCTGGTGCATTTCTCCCTCTGCTTCGTCATGGGATTCTTCACCGGCTTCGCTCCCACCACCACTCACCCGACATCCCATTTCTACCATCCGATCACCAATTTCATCAAGCCCAATCGAATCCAAGCCCTTGAAAAGACCGCCACCCCTAATCGGACCCTCCCCTCCCCTCTCCTCACTCAATCCGTTCCCGAAATCAAAACCCAGTCTATCCCTGATCCCGACCCGGAAACCATCAACGACGACCTCGCAAATTCAAACCCGCCGGGTTTGCTGATAATCGTGACCACGACCCGGCCAAAGGACCGGTTCAAGGAGGCGGCATTGACCCGGCTGGCGCACACCCTGCGGCTGGTGCGGTCCCCAATAGTGTGGATCGTCGTGGAGGCGCACAGGGAGGCGGCATCGACGGCTGACATGTTGCGCCGCACTGGGATCATGTACCGCCACCTCACATTCAAGGAGAATTTCACCAATCCGATTGCAGAGAGGCACCACCAGAGGAACGTTGCCCTTAGCCATGTAGAGCACCACCGCCTTACTGGAATCTTGCATTTTGCTGATCTCGACACTGTTTACGATCTCCAGTTTTTTGAGGAAAT
Organism: Carex littledalei; assembly: GCA_011114355.1. NCBI lineage: Eukaryota > Viridiplantae > Streptophyta > Magnoliopsida > Poales > Cyperaceae > Carex > Carex littledalei. Next base: position 14,878,371 of record CM022085.1, on the reverse strand, counting down.
CAGACGGATCGAGTAAGGATATCTTATCTCCTTTCTTTTTCTTCCTCATTATTCTTCGTTTTTAATTTTATGTTTTACAAGTTGACCTGCTATTTTAGTCATGATGCTAACATCTGTTTCGAAACAATGGGTGGAATTAACGGACCAGATTTCGAAAATCTGAAAAAGAGGAGTTCAATTGGTACAAACGTCTGTCGTGCTTCGAATTTTGTGTGCGCTTTTAAAATTCTTTCTGGCTTAGTTAAGCTTGCGGTATTGCTTTGACCCAAGACTAGGTCACTAGGCTCCCGTAGTTTAAATAAATAAATAAATAAAAAAATATATCTTGCCTTTTCTGAGAGGCAATGGAAGTTACAAGTGAAATTCCTTCGTATCTAATTTCTGATTTGACTCCGAAAATCCAGAAAATTGCTATAATTATTATGTATTCAAGTTTCCCTCCGCATACTAGTTCCTCATGCATGTAGAAAAAGTATATCGTTTTGGAAATCTTGTATTTCCTGTTAATTAATCCAGTAATGCTGCTTTACTTTTTGGTTGGTCCCTGCTTTCCTAATAATATATATACTGTTAGAGATTAGAGAACTGAAGGCTGAAGCGAGGGGTGATGGATTTTGGGCTTAATTAAACTAGTATAATATAATGTTCTTATATTAAATACTTTATAACATTTCAAGGAGGTGATTATTATTGACATTGAAAGTGGTTGGTGTATTACTGTATTAGGAATAATATTTTGACCACCGTATGATCATCACTTGTTTCATAAATGTGAAGAATATATTCATCATGCTCGCTTGCACGTTTAATTATTTGGGAGACTTGATTCTTCTTATAATTTATTCCTTTCTTTCTTTGACGGACAGAAATACATTATTATTGTATAAAAGCCTCACAACCAGGAAACTAAAATTTACTTGTACCTATTTTTGTATGTATATAGTTTGTATTCGCACTGTATAAATATACTGCAATATCTCATTATTTTATTGTTTAATTTGCTGATGTTTTTTTTTTTTAACCCAAGTAATAAAAAACAAAAAATATTTTTTTGGTGAGGGTTTTAAGGTCTATGTCCTGTCGTTAATCATTACTGGTTACCCTGTTATATTCCATTTTACTATAAATGAATACCAGCTTTCAAAACATTATACTTTTTTTTAATTTATAATTGATCTTAAATAAATTTAAATACTAAACAAACTTACCAGAATTGGCGGTCAATGCCCAGCTGTTGTCGTTCAATGATTACTCGTGTTAATATTCATTATCAAGGAGAAACTAAGTAATATTCATATCATTAGCTGGCTACGGGTTTGTACCAAGGAAATATTGTTGATAGTTTTAGGGAGATGGTTCTTTTGTGGCAATTGCTTGTGTAGCAAATTTAATACTAAACGTGATGCTATCAGAAATTCACAATTTATGGTGATACACTGATACGAGGTAAAATCAACATAGTGCTGCTGAAATCCGTGCAAAGAACACAGCAGTTACACTTCCTTGGAAAGCACATTGCCACAGAAGAACCGAGTTTGAAATTAATAGATTAACACTTGAAATCCTTCTTTATTTATGGGCACGTTAAATAAAGCCGTTGTTCTATTCTTTTCTTTTTGCTTTCCGCTAAGCACTTTTGTCTCTCGTCCCCAACTCTCACCCAACTTTTCAGACTTCTTTATGATCCCAACTCCCAAGCACATGTTCTCTCTTGTTCTTGTTGTTGTTGCATAAACAAATAGTCTCATCTTTTCTACATTCCTTTGTTGTCGGCGAAATATGTGGGGCTTGTAGGAATTGGTCCAAGTATTTACTGCATAAGAATTAGATGAGATTTCTCCTATTGGATCTGTCGATATATAAAATTCTAAACAATGGTATATTATGAATTATGTTGGATCTATATTCCTGAAATTTACTTAAAAAATATATTCCCGAAATTTACTAAAATTGTTCCTAAAACACCTGAATTTGTCGGAATAGTTCAGGGGCAGTACATTTGTAAATATTTTGCTGCTTTCCTTTCTCGTTTTCTTCTTGTATTTTTTTTTTGTTTTTTGTTTTTTTTTAGAGCAATCTGTGGCATCTTTTAGAAACATCACAGGCTGCCCTTTGTACCGGAGGGTACTTTTGGTCAGTGGTAATTTTGTAACTTTGCGTGTTGTACACGCGGCAAAATGAGAGGTGGATCTGGAACGAACGATACCATGCACTCTTCACACGTGAATGAGGTGGTGCCCCCAATCATTTCTTGCACCAAGATAACCAGTAAAACGTGAATATCACGCAAAGTTTCCAGTTTACCCATTATCGGATTCCATAAATTTCAATTAAACCCCCCAGATTAATTTTGCTTCTTTACTAAACAAAGATTCTCCTCAAAAGAAGCGTCTCCGCTTTTCCCTTTTACCTTTTCCTAGGCTATCTGGACTGAACCTTATCCTTTCAACCCAAATTAGTGCTGTTATTTCTTTAACACCCTAAATTACAAGTACTTGGTATTTAAAAAAAGAAAGTTACAAGTGCTTACGCAGTTATATTATTTCTTAGGGACATGCATGTAAATGAACTCCTTTATTAACTGTCTTTGTTGTCACAGTGTATTCGGCACGTGGCCAGTGGCGAGACTGTCGGCAAGCAGGAGAAGAGTGACGATAGAGGGCCCATTGTGCAGAGACTCAAAGGTCGTCGGTTGGTTCACAAAAGACACGAGCGTAGGGACCACCAAGACCGTGAGTTACGCTGGTGGGGTCGACGCCAATTCAAATACTGCCATCGGAGGTGGGGCCGGCTCCAGGACGGGACAGAGACCGCACCCTATAGACGCCTCGGGATTCGCGTTCAACAGCTCAATCCTTTGGGACCCTGAGCGGTGGGGTCGACCTACCTCTCTGCCAGACACGTCGCAGGTCAGCCTCGTGACCTTTTATGTCTCTTATTAAGCATTTATTCCTCCAATATGTAGATACTCATACGGTCATACCACAGTAGTTATAAAAGATCTTTTATGCACTTTATCGAAAATAAAACTGCGATCCTCTCTTTTTCTTCAAGGACTAAATCAAAACAACACCGGTTGGAAATTTTAATTTAGTGCCTGTATCTTAATTTCTTTATTTCAATAGAAATAAGTAATAAGCACTTGCGGATTGGATTCCGATTATGCGCACTTGTTTTATTTCAAGGTCCAAGCGTAGTTAAAATCTCATTGGACCTTCTCCTTGACTCGGTATGGTCTAGATGGTGGAATTGCTCAAACTGGGTCTTTACTAGTTTGTTAGATTATATTTTTATTATAACTAAACTTAGTTAACTATACATTAAGATCGGACATGTTCAAGGGTTTAGATGGTGGAATTGCTCAAACTGAGTTTTGACTTTTAATCGAGAATATATATATTAATTTAATTTTAATAGGGAATTTTGACTTTTAAGCTCAATAATTGACTTCTTTAAATTTAAATTTATGCACCGAAACATCAGTCTATCCTCCTCCTTGGCTGGATCCTACCAAACGCTAAATTTTGCATGGGGACCCATTTATTTTTGGGACCTCCCATTGTTAGGCCATTAAATTGGTTGGTTTGCAGAGGAGTTTGTTTCAACAACCTTACGAGCTTTTCTTCGATTCTAATCAATCTTTGTTATACTTTTTAGCTTTCATTTTCTGATAGGTTACCAATAGCCACTGGTCTTGAGTAACCTATCAGAAACTAGTGAGTACCTTTTTTTAATCCAGTTATTGGGGAGGGGAATCGTTTGCTTTAAATTACCTGTTTTCAGAAATATAGTTTTAGTCAGGCAAATAGGTTGTCGCATTCTTTTGGTGTCATGTAAGCATCAATTATTGATGCCCTAGCTTGAACGTATCTCTTTATTTTTTTTATTTAAAACAAAATTAGTTTCTAGATCTCTGCTACGTCATATACAACAAGTAGATCTTTCACCAATTTAAGGTGGCAGATTATTTATTGAGAAACGATTGCATTTACTGGTACCACTTTTAGAATAGAATAAAGAAACATTGGAATGAAAAATAACTTTTGATTGGTCATGGCAAATTTCAGGATTCAATAAAGTTTGTACAGGAGGTGGTCCTAGAAGATGGGACGAAATTAAAAGGTGTTCCTTCTGACTGTTCTTTGATCATGTTGTGGCATCTCCACACACCGAGGCCCACACCACAACAGTTCTCACAAAATCAAAGAAGGAGATAGGCAGGCTCACATGCTCGTGATTCAGATTTCCGACCGACACAAAATAGGGGCAGATTTAAGAGCGGAGCTCAAAATGAGGGGGTTCAATGTAAATTTGGGAGGAAAAAAAGGGAGAAAAGTTTGTTACTTTTCGTTCGTTTTCGTTTTCGATTTTTTTTTTTTCTTTCTTTCTGGGGAGGACGCAGCAAGGAGTTCACCCAGCAATAGTATTTATTAATTTTTTTTTTTTTTTACTTTCGTATTCTTGAAGTTGTTTTCATTTTTTTTCTTCTATAAAGTATAAATCTGAGGGGGCTCAAGTGGCAATTAAATAAATACGTAGATAATGAGAGAGAAGAACAAGGGAAGAGCCCCATCCACTAACTTCTAATACTGCATTATTTTATTATTTTTTTATGAAGTGCTTTGGGATTATAATACATTAACTGTAACTAGTTAGCATATTTAACATATTTTAATATTAGGTGATGGGATGGGCGTTGATCCGGCCTGTTATTCTGCAGCGCATGTTCCGTTGTCTTACAAATGAGATTTCATTAATTATTTGGAAAATAATATTATTTAGTCGTGTCCCCAAGACAATTTCTTTGTATGGTAATTTGTTTCGGAAAAAAACATGAAAATTTAGAAATTTAGAAAAAAAAAATATAAATCTTCTTAGGTTACAAAATATGCACGCAAAGAGATATGCTAAGTTTGTTATGAGATATTAAAAAAGAAAAAAATCAGGCTATCTATCGATCCCTCGTTATGTGTATGTCATTCATTTTGTTAAATGTCACCAAATTGTACCGTCGGTACTGTAAAATATGCGCACGAGTATCTACTGCATCAAATGTATAAGCAGTCATGGTCGTTATTTAAAAAAATATATTATCATAATATTACATCTTTATATCTGAATTTTAACAAGAATACTATTATAACAAAAATTTCATGGTCCACCAGAATGTTCTTCTCCCCCCTTTCCTTACTTTTCCCTGGGCTATCTTCTTTCACGGCCCAGTTTCTCTTTTTTTCCTTAAACCTCATCCTGCGACTCACTTGCTTTTTTTCTTTTTTCTTTCGCGGTATTCAATTTTTCCCCTTTTGTATTTTGTTCTTCCGGTTTTGAGACGAGGGGCTCCGTGCCTCCTTTGCCGGTGATACGGCCTATCTCCGGAGAGATTAAGTCGCAATAAATCTAAGCACGTTCTAATTTGAGAGGGATTAGGCCGTGCGGGTAGGTGTGTATTTATTACGTGTTCTAGTGAGAACTGAATGTAGATCAAATAGATACGTAACTCTATCCTTTATGTACCAAGCATTTTTGAGTTGTGGTCCCGATCAAATAGGGTTGTTAGTATCAATGGCGGAAGGATCGGAACCAATGATGAAAGGGTGGAGCCGAGGATAGAAAAGTTGGTCTCGGTGTCCGAGGTTAGTGCAGCGTCAATGATGTCACGGATTGTCCTTTGTCGAGACCAGACCTTTTGTCCTTAGGGTTGTTACGTTTTGGTGCCATAAGAAAAAACATAAATGTTACGTAAGAGAAATTGTGAGGTTTGTATGTGTTGTGAGGTGGGCGTGAGGTTTGTTTTTATAAGCATTGTCTGAGAAAATCATTAATGTTTGTGGGTCTCGCCGTTTAATAAATGTTATATTTGCCTTTGTATTTAATTATAACCATTTTTTCCTCAACTACCGTATTTATAGAGCGGGTCCCGAACTTTAATTCTAAGTATTTCGAATTCCCTTTCGGTTCTGTCATACTTCGTGACATGGTCTTTAAAGAATTCCCTGTTGATATAGGGCATTAATTTTTCTTGCCTTGCCAATTTTTCAATAATGTCTTGTAGTTGGAGGCAATCCAAAGTAGGATGTCCCTTTGATTTATGGAAGTAGCAATACTTGTCAAGATTTTTATCTCAAATATATTCATGTTGAGGGGTTTCGGGATTTTATGTTGTTCCTTAACAATTTCGAACACCTCATATAGTGATTTTGTAAATGGTGCATATGTGGAGAAGTGTGGTCGATACCGCTCACTTCTTTGGTCGAATTTTGCTTTGCCCTTCCTGAACTGGTTGTCTCTTTAGGATTGGCCACTTCGCTGAGATTGTTCGTCTATTCAGACACAGTCTTCTTTTAGGCCCTTATGAAATCTGTGTCAGGGAGGAGACCGGGACCTCATTATGACAGGGTTACCAGCATCTTCTTCTACTTGGACGTACCCCTCCGCAAAAGCTAGGAATTCCCTCAAACTTTTTAGCTCCTGTCGGTGGGCGTCGAAACGCAAGGTGCCCGGACAGCCTTGGTGAAGTCCCTTTCGAATCGCTGCGAGGGCGAATTCCTCGTTCAAATTCTAGATTTTACACATAATCGCATCGGTAGCACCTTGGAGGCGAAGTCGTTCCAAGAACCCATAGATGAAGTGTTGGAAAGTCCTGATTGTCTCCACTTCCACGGAAGTTTGTCAAGGACTGGGGTTTGAAGTCGACCATCACTTCGTCATAAATTTCTGGGGCTAAAGGTCCGTCATTGATGTCAAGTGGTCGAGAATAGGTGCCAGTTTTTTCGAGTCTATTTCGGTCAGTTTATCAGCGACACCTTTATTGATCATCTCTTAGACCATCTCCATGTTCAAGGGTATTGGGTTTTCTATCGAAGGAGTTTTTGGTCGCTCTTTTAGCATCGAAATACCTCCTTGACTTAGACCACATCTGCCTAATCCTGCAAGAGAGAGTTGAGGGTTGCTCTTGGTGGACACTTCGCTCACCGTCTTTGTCCATCTCCGACCCTACCCTTTTTCCTGCTGCTTCGAACTCGCGGTCTAGGTTCCGTTGGACTCTCATAGGGTTTTGCAAACTGACTCCCGATGGGGGAGAGTGTGGCCTTAGCGAGATAGGGGGGTGTGACTAGTGGTTGTTGGAAATGAGGAAACATCTGTCTGAGGGCGAGGTTCTGGTAGCCAGGTGCTGAGTACGTAGGTATTTGCCTTAAGTCTACCTCCAGAAATGTGTCCCGAGGGATGTGGCATACAACCTGTGGGTAGTAGGCATGTTGTGGGTATTGTGGGTGTTGATACTATAGTGGATGTTAGGAGGTAAGTCTCAAGTCGGGTATTATTGGTGTAACTGGTCACGGTACGACAGATCCTGCTATCGTTGGGCCAGGGGGGCGTGGATTAGTTTGGTTAAGGTTTGCGGCTATCGGCATCGCATATGGCATGCCAAATGTGGACCTTGCTGTGGGCCCGGGGGGTTGAGTGGTCGGGTTCGGTGGGGGGTACTACCGCTGGAATCAGTTTGTCTTGCATTGGTTGCCATTATGTTTGTGACTGATAGCTTGTGGAAAGAGATTAGCCCCACGGTGGATGATAAAGCCTATCTCCAAGGAGATTAAGTCGCAATAAATCTAAGCACGTCCTAATTCGAAAGGGATTAGTCTGTGTGGGTAGGTATGTATTTATTACGTGTCCTAGTGAGAACTGAATGTAGATCAAATAGATACGTAACTCTATCCTTTATGTACCGAGCATTTCTGAGTTGTGGTCCTGATCTAATTGTTTTTCGGAGTATTTATAGGCCTATAGGTCGGTTTGGGTCTCGTACGAACACTCGACTAGGCCTTATCTCGCAGGCTGGTAAGCGGTTCGAGTCTTCGTATGGACGACTCGAACGGGCTTATCTCGTGGGCTGGCGAGTTGATTAGAGTCACGTATGGATCATTTGAGCAAGCCTGCTTCTTGGACTTGCTACCTGGGCTTAGTACTCAGCTCATAGTAGTTTTATGGGGCTTTTAGTACATGGCTAGGTTAAGGATGCTGAAATGTAAAATATAATTTTTTTTAATATATGGTATGTAAAATTTGAACTCAAATTTCTACAATTATAATGTGAAATTCTAATTACTGGACCATAAGTACACATTTAATTTATTATGAGAAATTGAACTATATAAAATTTAAAGAAATAAAATTAAATTAAATTTCAATATATATAATTTTTTTTAAATTATTGAGATGACTAAGCACCATTTATATTGCATTAAGATCCGCTGAACCCTGTGCCAGATGTACTTCGGGACCCGGTTCTGTCCCATTATATATATGTTATAAACCGACTAACAGTAACATTTCAAAATGCATATCGCTTATTCTTGCTAATTCGATTCTAATGTCCATGTCGTGTTTAACCTCATATTCCTATATTTTCATACTAACTTCATATTAATTTAAATCCCGGTGCTTACTTGTAAGAGCTTCTAATACATATTCAGCTTGAGTAGCTAGTCAAGAATTGGAATTTATTGGGTGATTACTTCTCTACATGGCTTTCACGTACCGAGCTAGCCACTGGCAGCTAGCATCAATTCCTCTCTTTCTCCTCTTCTCTAGTGCTCCTGCCTCCATGCACTGAGGAGGCAAATGAGGGGTATTTAATATTTGTAAGGGATCGAGCAACCTTAGCCCCAAAGTTGTGTCATTAATGGCTACCATCAGGGACTGAAACTAGAAAATTATGATAGGAGATTAAAATTTAAAATGCATAATGCATGACTGGAGTTTGAATTAAAGTCTTCACAATAATAAATTAGAATTTTAACCACTAGACTATACAAATACATATGTGATAATTTAGGAGGGGATGAAATATATAAAAACATTAAAAATATATTCAATTAAATTTCAGTATACACAATTAAAAATTTGAAACCTTGAGGATGACTAAGCACACCTAGATTATACATAAATTCGGCCTTGGCCACCATTAAAGAGGGAAGGGAGGGAGAGTGTGCGCTTGAGAGAGAGAAAGGAGGTGTAATTGTGTAAAGCAAACTAATTAAGTCAATAGTGCTAAATTTTTTTTTAAAAAATGTTGATTTTATTTGGACACATTTCAAGTCTTCAACAACATGTGGGGAAAAAATAAAACATACTAATTAGGTCATTGGGGCCACATGGCTTGGTTATTTGGTTGGTTTGTCCTTTTGTTTTCTTTTAATTTTAAATTGGGTTTTTTTTTTTTCTGTAATTTTTGCTGACTATTTTTAATAAATTGGACTCTGAGAATAAATTAATGTGTAAAATATGGAAACAAAAATCTCAAGTATACATGACAAAATATATTTTTGACAAATAACGACTCATGTACATGAATAATTCATGCAATGTGCTGACAAAAGTTTATGTAACTTATCTTATATGAGGAGGGTTCCAATGCCTCATGCCTTTCATACCTCAATCATACCTCATGTTCTATATCTTCATTTTCATAGTCTAAATTGTTGTTCCGAACCGTTCACCATGATATCCATACTAAAATATGGTTGGGGATGAAATTTTATAATTTTTGGAAATTTTTTGCTATTTTTTAAGGTGGGTAGAAAATCACTGTTTTTTAAACGGTCCAAAAAACAGTGATTTTGTACCCATCTTAAAAAATAGCAAAAAATTTTCAAAAAATATAAAATTTCATCCCCAAGCATATTTTAGTATGAATATCATGTTGAACGGTCGGATCGAAAATTTGAACTTTGAAAACAAAGATATAAAACATGAGGTACACATGAGGTATGGAAAAATGAGGCACCGGAACCCTCCTCATCTTATATTTATGAAGATAATGTTTAAAGCACACAAACATGGTGACACCCTTGAAAGCAATATTCAGTTTAAATCTACTAAAATTATATATACTATAACGATATATGTATTTCAGAATTTAGATTCAAAAGAAAAGGAAAATACAAACACTATAACTGTCACACCCCAAACCAGGATTTCCGGATTAGGATGTGATCAATCCCCGCCTCGTGTCTAATAATCAATAAACACGCAAGGCTAAACAACATAATAATCAAACAGCAGCGGAAGCAATATAATACAAACAAGCAATAGTCATAAATATCAAATAAACATAAATATACACATCATCCATACAATCCACCTCGGGATAAAATAAACATAACTAGTCAAAGGGATACATAATCTATCGAGTCCAATGTATATAACAAAAACATCGGACTCGCAAAATCCTAAACAAAAGCCCCTAATCTATATCAAGTGATGTGACCGTCGGGGACAGCTCCTGACGCCTCCTGCTGCGGACCGTCAGACTCTGTACCTGCCCACATCCATAAAAAGGAGGGGATGAGCGAATGATCGCCCAGTATGTGACCCAGTATTATCCCTTCAGGGATCCTCTTAAGTCAAAGCACATTTTAATGTTTGAAATCTACGTAAAGTCGGTAATTATTCACCTTTAGTGCATATGTTGCGGAAATTAAAACCTATCATAATAACTACAAAAGAAAAATATATATATAGTAGATGACATGATGTGATTATCCTATTATGCCAAAATGATGAAATTTCCCAAAATAAAAATATGAGGATGGATATATTATACTCAATCGGAATTCAGTACAGTAGGTACTGTGTGTACAAATTAATATAGTAATAATGCTACGAATAATTTTATCACCCCGTGCCGTGCCAAATACAGCAAAATTGAATTTGTATATCAATGCGACATAACACAAGGACTGCGATCAGAGGAGCAAAGATACCCGATGCCTAACAGCATCGAGCTTTGCCCCAAAGACTTCAACCCGTAGGCAAGTGCACGCTAGCCGATGGTTATATCCAAAATTCGTGTATTTTCCTTACTCTAGACGATTCTTCATCCAAACATATCCAATAGGAGAAAACTACAAGCAGGTCGTAAGAATGAGTTAATCCGTTTCCTCATGAGCAGAGACGGAACTCCACCATCCGGCCGGATCAATGGGACAAGGGCTCGTGAGCGGCCCATAACAACAATAAAAATAAAATCTGCCACCGCAACCTCGGCAGCCGTACTAGGCAAGTAGCTCCTAATGTAGGGGGGATAGCTCCCGAATCGTCTCCGGACTCGTGATCGGTCCGCACAAAATGTAAAATGATCGAAAATGATATACTACCAAGCTCATGCATATAATAATAATAATCCTAGTAAGACCTCTAAGGGATCAAGTGATCCCTCCGCCCAATGACCCACGAACCGCCTCGCATCCCATACTACGAGGACGGAAAGCGATCATTCGGTCTTCTATCTCACGCTCACCAATGCACATGCTTAACTACAATAATATGTTGTCCTCTACGAGAAGAGGACAACTAGTATCCTAATATATTATTAATTAAATTACACTACTCCTAAGAAAGCCTTAAATTTTCAATTTAGAAGGGGTTATGCAAATCCTACATTACAGTTCAGAAAGGATTAAACATGCTCTAATGCGACTACAAAATTTAAGGTACGAATGACAGGTCAAGTGGACGACTGGTGAGAGTACGCCACGAAAGAAAAATACAGATATCCCACACCTGATAGCTGTAGGGGTAGAAAGAGCTAGAACTAGAAGTCACCGTAATCTGCACAATCCTCGACTGCTCCGGTGTAACCGTCAGCGGGATCAGAACACGGATCGAACTCGGTGTAGGTCGGCTGACCTGTAATTTAGTCGTAACTTAATTAGAGTCTATACTAAGTATTCGTGACCCTTATTACCCCGTTTGATTAATTTCCTAAGTGTTCGAATCTGCTCAACCGGTTCGATCGATTTTATTCGATTCCGATTGAGCGAAAAATTAGGTCAAGGTTGGCTTAATTTAATCTAATGTAATTTAATTATTTATAACTTTTAACTTAAGAATGTTACATATTTTTACAATAAAAATAAGTAATGTATCACCTACGTAATTTAAATTGATATTATTACTTTTCTATTTAATCACTTGTAAAATAACGTGTTTTTTCTAATTAATTAAGCTACACGAAATTTTAGATCTTAAGTACGAAATTTGTAAGTGTTAATTATTTAGTTGGAATATCTCTAAAGTTTTACGAATTTACGCTAATAATTTGTACAAGTCAATAACTTATAAATATAAAATAATATGTGATTATCTACTATATTTATTTTAATCTAATATGTGTTTAATATTTAAAAAATCCTAACTACTCAACTTTTTATTAATTAAAATCCTAATTAATCTACATGTGTTGGAATATTTTTATTGGGTGTGTTTCGGGATCATACAGGTGTCCATATAGGGTTGTATAGTATCTGTTCAAATTATGTTATGAACTCTCACTGAGGCATCAAGACCCGGACGGTATAATCATTTCCCGAATTAAATTTAAGTTTACATAAGCATCCGGTTTTATTCGGTTACTTTATTAAAACCTAAATTTTAAAAGCCGTCCTTTTATTCCGTCAATTCGAGGCAACATTTATCTCTTCTTAATTTAAAAATCTGCCAAGCCCTAATAGACAAAGGCCCAAGCCTCCTTGAATTTATTAATAAATTCATGTTAAGGCCCAGCAGAAAATTAAAAGCCCAATTGCATTTTTTTCCAAACCATTAAACTTAAAAATACTCATTTTCGGATTGGGCTTGAGCCCCTACAATAAATGTCTCCTTTTCATAATTATACATATTGAGGCCGGCCCAGGTCAAGTAATTTACTTCGGCCCAAAACAAATACAATTAGGCCCAATATTCAATTAAAGTCGGCCCCCTTATTTAATTCAAATTGCCAATTTCAGGGAACAATTAATAGAAGCAAAAGTAAGGCCGGCCCATTATTCAATTCAATTTTCCTACTTCCTCTTACTGCCGCAATTTCACAGAGAACAAACAGGAGTAAACGGTTTACTGGTACACCATACCAGTAGCCAAAAATTGGTACACAAACAAGCAAAACAAGGAAAGAGACCGGTACCAGTGGTATACTGGGCTGGTACCGACTGGTACCAGCATCACATAGCATAAACATAGTCATAAGGCAACAAGGTCAGCACAATGCAATACAAACCAGCCAGCACCTAAAAAGGGTCGGTACCAGTAACAAACAGAACAAGCAACCCAAACAAGAAGGCCAAACACGGCACACACTTCTGGTATCAGGTTGGTACTAGAAACAGAGAAAACAGGAGCGGCACATAGGCAGTAGGTCAATAGAAATGGCACGAAGGCCGCAATTCAGCCACAAGGCAAAATCAACAGAAATTAGGTTTAGTGTTACCCGGATAGAGCAATCACAGTAGCAATCGAATCTCGGCAGTCACTACGGCCGTCTAATCAGGCAATCGGCAACACACGAAAACAGGCACTCGCCACAAGCAATCCACAGTAACGAGAACAATAGTGAGAGCTATAGTCCGGCTTGTAAGCAACGGGAAAAGAGAGAGAGTGAAGAGGTAGAGAGGGTGGAGAGAGTAGAGAAGAGATAGAGGCAGGGAGTAGGGGATCGGAGAGCACAAAAGAAGAGAGCAAATGTTTAAATCGCGCCAGGAGAAGAAAAGAGAGAGAGTGAGAGATCTGATTTTTGTCGCTAGAGGGAAAGAGAGAGAGCTTTTGAATCGGCGGAAGAGAACAAAAACAGAAGGGGAGGTGGCACTGTCGCCAGCCAGAGAAGAAGAAGAGGTGGCCCTGTCGCCAGCCAGAGAAGAAGAAGAGTTGTCGCCGAAGGAGAAGGAATCTGGACTCAGCGACAAATAAATCAATTGGGTCAGCTTTAAGATTCGTGCATAACAGAATTGAACGGTTCAGCTTATTTCCAAATTAAAAAGGAGTTCATGTTTAATGATATTCTATGAATCAATTATATCCAATCGAACGATTTAATAAATCTGACGTTTAAGAATCGATACGAAATTTTTGATTGTTCTTTGATAAATTTTACAAATTTATTCGTCATTTCTTTAACTCTTAATTTATCATGGTTATTAACATTTTGTAGTTCTTCCTTAAAATTTATATTTGTACAAATAAATTCCACAATTCATAAAATTAATTAATTAGTTAAACGAATAATTTAGCTAAGTTAATTTGTTCATTTAATTTATTACCTTTTATTTTTCTTAATTAGTCAATTAAAATTTTAATTGGTTGCTAATTTTAATTCTCGATTAATTAACTACATTTGAATTTACGGGTTATAACAATAACAATATATTGTATCCAAAATTCTATATAGTTGGACAAGATATTAGAGGATAATCAATGGAACTAGAAAACCGCTAATAGATTATGTAAGTTCCAATATTTTATTTATTATATATTGTTTTAAAATAATCAAGAAAGTGAATCTCAGTAAAATATAAATATAATGGCATCATATTATTTGTTACTAAATTTCATGAGAGAATTCTTCAATTCAAAAAAAGCAGAGATAATTTTCTAATATTAATCCAACATTTTGTGAATCATTTTGTTGGATTAAAAAAAAAAAATGTTTCGGTTCTTCCATGTGCTCACAAAATGAGTAACATAAGATTGTGTGGATTAGAACGGAAATAGCAAATTCACATCGCTATATATATTTAGTAACTTGATTTTTTTCTTTAGCAATAAAAAATGATTAATTCGATCAACTTTATTTGTGTGAAGTTAGAGGAAACAAATCCTATTTAAGTAGAGAAAAACTAAATAAATTTTTTGAAGCATTCTTATTTTTGTTGGAGAAGAAATAATGTGCAATGAAAGAGATGGGTCAGATCTTCATGTGAAACTCATCAATCTCGTCTCAAAAAAGCTTCTCAAGGGATAATATTTTCTATTTGGATCTGGACCGTCCAATCATAATCCTCACAACTATTAAAACGGCCCTGTTCGTTCCACCTCGGACCGAATTGGCCCGGATTCTTATCCGATGGCCGTGATCCATACAGAAATATTATGTTACCTCAGAGGCAATGGATTCATGCAACACCATAGTGTATATATATACAGCACATCACCTATCAATTATCATCGCCTTAAAGAAATGCTCGCAAGTTTGGAAAGAAAGAGACTTTAATCAAGCGTCCAGCAATTATTACGGAAAGAAAGAGACTATGGAGTGGGCTTGGGGGGAGCTCATAGCATTTCCTTATCTTTACGCGTACTATTATTGAACGTAAATTATACTGTGCGTGCGTGCGTGCGTGTTTGTTAATTAACAAGATGTTGCTCCTCAACCTCTTATTTCTTATTTGCGTTTCAAAATAGGTCGCCTAGCTCTACCCCTGCCTGTGCCTGTGCTGCTTTGAAAATAGTAGGCTTCAAAAGTCCAAGGCAGAAACGAAACGAGGCCCACTTTTGGGCCTGCCATAAACCCAGACCAACAAAAAGAGGTATTAAAAAAATTTAAGAGACTGTCTAATCAATGGAATCATCCAGCCACTCCTTAAAAGGAATGATGTTAGTTGGACCCACCCGCAGAGAGACAAAGGAGAAGAAGGGCATAAATGAACTGGAGAAGAATCAACAAACTGAATGGCCAACTTTGTAATTTACACTTGGGTTGGGACTTGGGAGTTAATTGTTTATCTCAATCAGAAGAGCATTTTTTCAAAACTTAGGATTTTTTCGGCAATAAAAAAGTATGTACAAGAATTAAAGGATATATTAGATATAATAAGTATGTACAAGGGTAAATAGAAAATCAAAGAAATCTTCAAAGGTAAATGGAAAAGTAACTCTAAATTAACTTCTTGTTAAAATTTATATTTCTATGAGTGCTGCATTAGAGTTATAGATTGAGAGGTATGTAATACGTTTATGGCACTGTTTTTTTTTTTTTTCATAATGTACTTTTCGTATGCTTTTAGTAATAAATGTCACAAAAATAGCAAAAAAAACGTTGTTATATTGTTATTGAATGCTGTAATTCAATAGTCCTTCTTGGCAACAACAAAAAAAGTAAATAATAAAAACATGTTACTATTCTATATTCATAATTAAATTAACATGTAACGTTGAAAATGATTTAAGAATTTTTTTCTACGAAATATATCAATAATCAGGGCGGACTCAAGTGGAGTCGGGAGGGAGGGGGGACTGTCTCTCCTAGATTGCGAAACTTTACAGTAATCTATAGATTCGGACTAACTTTGTGTCTTTCGAAAATTTCTTTTTCTTTCTCTGAATTTTCTGATATGTTATTTGAGTTAAATTTAAAAAATTAAATATTAAAATAAATATTTTTAAATTTAGATTGAAAGTTAGACGACCATTAAAAATAATAATATAAATAAATCGTTATTTTTTATGTAGAGCAACCAAAACCCTAACCTCCGCTATCCGTCTTGACGAGCCGCGCCTCCTTTGCGAATTGCGATCTAGGGTTTTCTGCTCTTGTTGCCGTATCTCCCAAGCGCGAAAAAATGGTTGGTCTCCGTCGAATTTGCTTTAGATATACCTCTTCTATTCTTCATGGAATCCGTCTGATTAATCAATTTTGTTTAATGTTTTCTTGGTTTGGAATTGCAATTTCAGGAGGATGTTGAGGTTGAGGCTGGAGTTACCGGAGCTGCGCCGAAGAAGAGAACGTTCAGGAAGTACAGTTACAGGGGAGTAGACCTGGATCAACTCCTAGACATGTCCACCGATGAGCTCGTCAAGCTCTTCCCTGCCCGCGCCCGTAGAAGGTACTTAGTAACCCTGATCCTGATCCTGATCCTGATGCGTCGTTTCGCAAAGAAATTGCAAGATGCCGACTTCAATTTAAGATGCTTTGTATTATGAAAATATATCTTGATTCAACTCAACTAGTTAATTAATAGGGTAGATTTACTGATTTGTTTGTTTTGGATATTAGGTTCCAGAGGGGTCTTAAGAGGAAGCCTATGGCTCTGATTAAGAAGCTCCGCAAGGCGGTAAGTCGTCTAGACACCTCTTAAATACACTCTCTACATGTTGCTGGATATGTCTATTTGATTGCAATAAATTTATACTATTGTTTTCTCTTATTAGTTTAAGCAATATACTGTATGTTTTAGCCCAATTTTCCGGCCGACTGTTCTGTTCCATTTGTACATAGAAGGTAGTGAGCCAAATGTCAGGATTGCTGCAGAAATTGGACATCATGTAATTGTCCAACATGTCCTAACATCATGCACTTTCTCTTATTAAACATTGCTGAAATCAATTCATTACAAAAACCAGTTTACCAGAGGTGTTACCCTCTGAACTGTGCACTATAGCCTGTGTTACCTATGTAAGGTGCATCCAAGATTGTTAATTTACATATGCAAATATCTAAGTTGTTTATGCATTCAAACTTCAGCCTAAATTTCTTTTTGTTGGTGTCTAAGATAATATACCAGCAGCTTGATTACGAAATGCATGTTTTCTGGAAGCCTTTAAGCTTCGCAGGTTCAAACCATGTAATATTTCTTACGAGTCGTATCCATTTTCTTCATTGAAATCTTTCAGAAAAAGGATGCACCGGCAGGTGAGAAGCCGGAGGGGGTTAGGACTCATCTGAGGAACATGATTATTGTGCCAGAGATGATCGGTAGCATCATTGGTGTCTACAACGGCAAGACCTTCAACCAGGTTGAGATCAGGCCTGAGATGATTGGCCACTACCTTGCTGAGTTCTCAATTTCCTACAAGCCTGTTAAGCACGGACGTCCCGGTATTGGTGCTACTCACTCCTCTCGTTTCATCCCTCTCAAGTGAAAAGATCAGACCAAACAGCATATATATGGGTTTTGGTCCTGTTGGTCTTTACATTTTGTTTTAATATCTGTTTTTGGGTACTTATCATTTCTTGAAAAGTGGTGGATGTTTTAGGAGTTTCAGTATTCTGTTTGAACAATGGTTTTTTTTATCTCGGGAATTTTGACCTTAGAATTTATGTTTTATTTATGTTTTGAGTTGTTTGTTTCAGTTTTTGCTGTCTGTTCTTGTTGTGATATCTTGTGAGCTAGTAGCAATGAATTATAGCAATTTAGATAGTAGGCTTTACAAAGGAGGGAGAACTACATGGTCACAGTTCCTAAAAAGCCTCTGTTGAATTAGCTGAGTAGTTGTGGCAATTAATGTTTCATCAGGCGTAGCTTTCGTTATATGTGATTTTGTTGTTCAAACTGTTAGTTCCTAATAAGTGTAGTTATTGAACTCTCTTCTCATTTGAATCCATACCAATTGACCTCTCTCCTCTCTTGGCAAATGTCTTTGATGTGAGTATGTGACTGGTTGGGATGGTGGAAGTCGAGTGAGGAATCTCACTATTCGCTCTGTAGCTCCCCATAGCATTGGATCATACTGACCAGGTTTTGCCCTCCCATTTGAATCAGGGACTCAGGGTTTGCTAGGTTAGCAAATTATTATCCACAAACATGTTTTTCTCCACTCTTACCCTCTTCCTCTGAATTTGGTTCCAACCCGGTTTCATTTCTTCAACATTGGCTTTAGAATATGCATTGCATTTGCTTTAATATGCCCTTATTGTATAATATATGCTTGCATATTATATCATGCATACTTATTGCATAATTTACACTTGTATGAATATTCATTTTAGATGTAAATAAAAAAAGTCTTGATAGTTGTCATCAACTCCCATCTTGAACTTGTAGAATTATTCTTCGAACCTGCAAAACTGCACATTAATTTGTTTATTGTAAAATGCACGTTAAACTACTATAGAATACACACTTGACATTGCAAAACAAACCTACAATTTTGGACATTTAAACCAATTCTTCAAACCACCATAAAAATACACATTTGACTATTACATAATGTAATTTAATTATTGTAGATTGTACTGCTGATTATTTACGAGTAATTGGCCGAAAACAATGGGTCTTGGAAGGTAAATATAAAAATCAAAATTTATAATTTAAAAGCAAGTTTTGTTTTTTATTTATTTTTTCCTTTTCGACCTTTCTATTCGCCTCCCGAGAACACACCCTAAAACAAAGAAAGTTTTTTATAGCAACTTCATTACATATTATGTGCTGAGAATACGAAATATGTTCGTACTCAGTAGGAAATTCTCTTGATTAGTTGGTTCAAGTCAAGGCCCCATTCATCTAATATAAATTAGAATTTATCCCCAGCGCTTTGCTCTCTGACTATTATAAACCAAAAATAATTAGGTAATGAAACTAGTATCGGTTTGAAGATACCTAAAGCACTGGTTTATGTTATCAGTATGCACTTAAATTAAAACACATTTTATGTTTGAGGCTTTGAGCCCGGAGCATAGTCCCCCACAATTCTCTAATAACTTCTCCAAGCATAAATTAAACACATTTTGATCCTGAATTTTTTTTTTACCGTTTAGCCCTCTTATTTAGTATTTGAGTTTTTAATTAAAATAATTCTTTGTTTGTTATGTTACACTCTGAAAAATAAAAGAATTGCATATTCATTCGTTGGAATAAAAAAAATAACAAATTGGTATATTGTATAGGTGTATCATATGTTAAAATTTTAAAAATTGCTATATCGCTGTATTAGATAAGATATTTGCATTTTATCCGTGCGGCCGGCGTAGCAAAATAATGAAAGACCAGATTGTGTCTCATGAGAAGTAATCTTGCGACAACTTGCTACATTTTATTGGCACCATATGTTCTCTCTCTTTTTTCTTTTTCTTTTTTGAAAATGCTGACAGAGGCTGTCAGTTGGAAAAGAAATAAAAACAAATTACATTAAAAGGAAAAGAAAAAAAACAGTGTTTGTTCTAGGTTCTCTCTCGATCCCCATCACAATAATGTACATTTACACTCTGGCGGGAGCCACTTGTGTTTTTTTTTTTTTATATATTAAGATCTCAAATATGCTATAATACGGATCAGATACTCCTATTAGTATATATGTTTATACAGAGAGGACATCTTCGATAATACTTGTGAACCGAACTTCCATGCAATTTATTATCAAAGGTCCGAGCTTTAAAAAGATAGTTATACTAAGATAGTTACTTAGGAAGTAGTGTGTTCAAACGGTTCGGTTTGTTTGGTTTTAACCGATTCAAAAAATTTCGGTTTAAATGAATCGGTTGTTCGGTTTAAATAGATCGGATTGGTGAATTTTTAAATTATTTCGGTTTATATGGATTGGTTTGGTTTAGACTTTTCAAAACCGACTAAACTGAACCGACGAATTATAATAGTTAATGTTTGGTTTATAATTATATATTGTTTCCTTCCTTTCATTTTTGTTTGGATATTCTAGAACATCTATATACTTCGTATGGAATTGAATAATGCGGGTAATGTTATCTTGATATTTACTTTTATGAAATTATTAATGTATTAGTGTATATATTTATTTTTTTTGAATAAAAGGCTTAAAAAGCCCGTTCTATTAGCTAATAAAACCAGTTCTCACACCCAAAACAATATTCTGAGAGAAGCTCTCAGAAAACAAAAGCACAGTTAACATGTCCTACTCATAATACCTGTTTAGTACAAAACATGGCTGAAAGAGCCAGAAGTCCTAATAGAAACCTGCACCAGTGTATTTTCTATCGCACCACCACCTGCAAACTGTGGCACTTCACACTTCATTAGTGTATATATTGAGTTGACTTTATAAAATTTAGTCTCTCTTATTCGATTCAACATAACAAACTGAAATTTAATTCGGTTTAAACGGTTCGATTCTTATTCGGTTGGCCACTTTAATTCGGTTGGTTCGGTTTGATTAAATTTTAAAAACTGAATAAAAATTTAGTTTGTCTATTTTATTTCGATTTCACCGAACAGACAATTTAAACACCCCTATTAGAAAAAAACGAAGTTAATCATGCCAACGTACAGATAGAGAGAGAGAGGGAGGGAAGGAAGGAATAAGGATGAACTGGAGAAGGAACCGACCGACTTAAAACGGACATACGTTCGTCCAGAAGAGGCTCAAACGGAAAGAAGTGGCCCATCTTATTGTTTTCTTTTATTTTTTTTAATCTCTTAATTGTGTAAACTCAAATTGTGTAATTGTGGATTTTTTTTTAATTAATACCTCTTATTTGCTCTTAAAATGAAACCACAACCAATCAGATCCATAGGTCAAAATCACTCATTGAAACAATCAAATTATTGTCTTAATTGTTGTTTTCATCATTTTCTTATCTCCTACTTTTTTTCCTCTCATTTCTTGCTTGTCAGACATCTTAAATTTATTCCCAAATTAAATATCAAATTTAGGTCTTACAAATTAACTATTGTCATGATGAAATATATTTTTTTTTCAATTACCAAAAAATGATTGAGAGCATAATTACTATTCAAATTAAAATAAAGAAGTGACATGCGTTCGTCAAGTCAAAATAGCTCTATTATTGCTACTACTGATTCAAGGTATGTTTCTTTTTCTCTCTTCCGCTGCTCTCTCTCACTCTCTTCTATATTTTTGTTTTTTGGAATTGAATTGTCTCAATTTTTCTATCATTTTGTTTATTTTTAAGACTAGTTTTTTTATTGTAATTCCTATTTTGTTTATTTTTTCTCGTTATTTATCAAATTTGGAGTCTAGTATCTCTGTTATTTTATCATTTTGTTTAATTTGCTAGAAAAATGATTTTTTATTTTTCTTTCTTTCGATTACCATAAAATGAATCAACATTGAAGACAGGGGTATCTACTTTAAGAATCGGTAAAGAATAAAATATTTATGTACTAAAAATCAATTCATTTATATATATTTTTGCTAGTTTAATTTATAATCTTTATGATTTATCTTTCAAAAATTAGTTCATTTATAATAACAAAAAAGAATTTCACGATTAATTTAAAAAAAAATACTTTTTTTAGTTTCCTCCAATATTTTTATGTTGTGAATGTTTGTTCTTCAATTGCTATTTAAGATCTACACATGCATAGAGCACATAATTAGATATTATCATGTATTATCTATGAAAATGAAGTAAATTTCACAAATAAAAAGTAAAACGAAGTAAAATTGAAAAGAAAAAAAGTTGGGATAGATAAAGGTGATAAAATGAACGAAAATGAGTAAGTAAATGCATTCATTGTGACTTGACATAATAAAGTTGTGAGGTTATTTAATTTATGCTTGTTGGGCTGAAAATAAGTCCTTTTTGGTAGGATAAAATAAGAGAATTTTCATTCGCTGGAAATAGAGTGGGCCCAAGTTAATTAGCTCCTGAATACGTATGCTCAGTGGAGGGAGAAAGGCTTGGGTCCGATGCCCATCGGACTCAAATTTCGGTCCGATGGGTTTCGGGACCGTCTCCACTTTAAGATTCGTACGCACGAATTTTCAAGCAGACGTGAAAGTTGCGGGCACGAATTCTAAAACATATCGGACGGTGAGCGAACTCGTCGAACTCACTTTGGATCCGATGCCCATCGGACCCAAATTTCTCCCCAGTGGAGGATCCAGAAAGAGGCGTGGCCCGTTTAGATTTTTAGGAGGAGGTGATCGAGGGGTTTCGATGTGAACTAATCCAATACACGAATCTTAAGAAAATTTTAATAGTCGAATGCTACATTCATCTTTATTTACAATTTCATTTTCTAATCTCAACACTGTTTTTTCACAAATTTTAGGTCAAATTGTTTGAAAAAGAAAGTGTGGTTGAAATTGCAGTGAGATGATTAAAGGAATTAATCGGTGAAGATTAACTAGCAGTGTTCTTCAGTGTTTTTTTTTTTGTAAGTGAATTTTTTTTTAGTAAAGATTGGAAGTCAAGCTTCTAACTATTTTATACTCTGTTATTACAACAAATTATTTTTTTTATCTGAATTTCAAATTCACAACCTCTCACATAAATGTTATGTATTTTTGCCACTAGACGAAAAACTAGTTCTTTCTCTAAGTTCGGACTTCTATGTACACTTTCCTAGATTAGCTAGGTATAATTAAATAAAGTACTCTTTAATTGCAAGGGATCATTCTTACATGCGTTAAATTTGATAATTGTAAGGATGTGTTGCTAGAAAGTATTATAATCTTTGATTTATATATCAATATCTAAATTATGTGAATAAAAGAGTATATTAATGTCATGAAAAATACATGAAAATACTATAATTGTGAGAGTATCATGGAGCTTACAACATGCTTTGTTCTTTGAAGATAAGTATATAGACTACAAAATGCATATTTAAAGATGCTGCAAAGCAAATTCCTGGTGTTGCCAATGAAATTAACAGGAGCTTAATATCTAATTACAAACTTTTATACTTGTTCTTTGCATACTTGTACATTTTTACTTGATCACGATATTTTTTTTTCTTTCAATAATTTTTTTTATTATCTATAAATATTTACGGGCTTGGCCATTGTCTTTTTCTTCATAAAAAGTCAAATTTTAAATAATATTTCAACTATGTATATATATATATCATACAATAATTATGTCTAAGGGTGTTCATCGGTCCGGTTAAATCGGTTTTAAACCAAACCGAGATAGTTTTGTTTAAACATTTCGATTTTTCCGGTTGAATGGATCGGTTCGGTTCATTTTTTAAAACCTACTTCATAGTTCGGTTTAATTCGGTTTAAATTTTTTAAAACTAGTTAGACCGAACCAACCGAAATTTTTAAACCCATCCCCGTCCGAACAAAACATTTAAAAAAAATAAAAAATTACGACATAATGTATGTGCTTGGTTCGGTTTAAAACCAATTAAATCAAACCAAACAAAATTTTAAATCCAGCTGCAGAAAGAGAGAAAAAGAAGAGCATGAATGAACTGGAGAAGGCATCGACCGACTGTGCGAGAAACTTCGTAATTTACCCTTAGCTTTGCTGTTTTTAATTGTTGGGGAAATTTCATATATATTCCTCAAAAATTATGAAATTACTTTTTTTCTTCTCTAAATTAATCAATAACTGAAATAACTATATAGGAGATCACTTGTCTCCTCCTGAATTTTATAAATTGGAATTGTGTAATTGTTAGTTATGGATGAAATCATTTGTGGAATATATCAATCTATCTTATTTTACTTTTTATTTTTTGCTTGTCGGACGTCACAAATTTATTCTAAAATTTCAGAAAATTATCCAAAATTAAATCATAATTAGGTCTATTTTGTCATGAGGCAATTGTACTTTCCGATTGAGTAAATTAATATTTTTATGGAGTGTTGCATTAGAGTTTAAGATTGAGAGGTATGTAATAGGCTTATGGCACTATTTTGTTGATGTTAGAGTAAATTAATTGAGAATTAGAATTTCAAAATAGAAGTTTATATTTTTTTTGTTGGCCGTTGGAGTAATTTAATTGTAAGGTTTTTTTTATGGTTGGCGAGAACGCCAACAAATATATTGATATAAAAAAGTTATGTACACAGATTCTAATTTTAAAAATAATTTACAAACTCATAAAATTTACTCTGTTGTTTTAAAAGGAGCTCATCCACTGACATATCTCAAGTGTTATATCATTGATCAAGTGATGCACCACTCTATGCTTGTCCGAAAAAACCCTCCTGTTCCGCTCCCACCATAAGGCTCAATCCCCTGCCGCCCAAATTATGTTCCACCGTGCCCTATCATTTGGTGGTCACCCATGTAGCCCTCTAAGCCATATATCTATTATGCTACTTCCCCTTCTTTGTAAGGACACATTATGATGAGCCAGTAGTCCTAATTGTAAGGTTAAATAAAGAGTATTGTAAGGTTATATTTAATTTTAAGACAGTGGAGAAGTGATTACTAAGAAAGAAAAAAAAAGCTGCTAATATGAGATTGACATCAAGATTTAAATTCTAAATCTTCCTTGGCGACTCTCTCACACATTATTTTCTTTCTTTCTTTCTTATCATACTATTCACCGTAAGAAAGGACAATCTCACTAATTATTTAAGGGAAAATTAAATTGTAACTTAGTGATATTTCTTCTTTCAGTTTTGCTTTAATCATTTTTGTGAGCTTTGTTGTAATTTATTGTAGTACTGTATTTAAGTTATCCAACTTGGGAGGAGATTTTAATTAGAAAAGATAGTTGTTTCTGAATCTTTTTTTTTTGTATTTCTTAAAAATATTATGTCTATCAAATTGTCCTTTCTTTATTGATATTATGGGCAGTATGTAAAGATTTATAATATTTTAGAAAATAATTAAAATATAATAATGTTCCTAAACAATAATTCATTTTAACGATGTTTTGTAAAACTAAAAACTTCGCATTAATTTTCGAGTTTTTTCTTATAATGTTCTTTTCATATACTCTTTAGTAATAAATGCTATAAAAAAATAGCCAAAGAGCATTGTAATTTTTTTTGTTAAATGTTGATAATTCAATAGTTTTTCTTGACAAATGAAAAAAAAATATTCACATAATTAAACATGATATTATATCATAAAAAAGTGAAAGCTTCTATATTCATAATTAAACAAAATATTATATCATCTACAAAAAAAACATGCATCTCGCTACTTATACACATGTAATATAGAATCTAAAAGAGATACGAAGCGATTTGATGTATATAACTCTTGAAAGGAAAGAACGGAAATTCTTTCATTATTACTTACCAGTGCTCATTTCACGTTGAAAATTTCTTTTAAAAATAATTTTAGAATATATTTTAGAAAAATATAGCAATAATAATGGATAAAAAAACTGCATGTTAGAAAAAAATTGAAATCACTTTAATTTATATTTTACAATCATATTCAAAGAAATAATTTTAGTTTCCTCCAGTATTTTATCTGGCCATGTTTGCTCAATTTAAGATGTTATAGCTAGTGTGGATGAAAATGAAGTGAAATTTATACATATATATTTGTAGATACGACGAGGAACTAAAGGAAAAATAATTAAATAAATGTATTGATCGTGACTGGACATAATAAAGTTGTGAGTTGATTTACTTAGCATGCTTGTTGGGCTTAAAAAGATATATATATATATATATATAGTCTTGGCAATTGGCAATTGGCATCGCTTGATATTGAGTATATATTAACACTAGCTACTAGTTCAAAATTTCTTTATCGCCCCTGCCTATATATATAAATCATAAAAGCCTCCATCATGATTATTAACCGTGTATTTTCACAACAAATTAAACATGGATTCTAACCTAATCCAACACCATGGTGTTCTTAAAAAAACACCTCACCTATCAATTATCAATTATCGATCAATTATTAATCATGTGTCCAGCAATTGTTATAAAAAAGACACTGAGGCACTTAGCTGTCTCCAGTATTTAGTTAGAATGTCTATATATATTTCATCCTGTATAAGAAAAAGATAAATACTTATATTTATTTTGCAGATTGGTCTTTTGTGTCCCATATAATATTCCTTCAGAAATTGACTTTATCAGTAAATTGTCCTTATTTTGATATCAACTTTCAGAAATTGTCTTTATCAGTAAATTGTCCTTATTTTCAAAGTGGTTGTACCTTTCTTTTTTAAAACTAAAGTGCATGGTAGTACCAGATTCTCGTGGCCAGTGTGCTCGGTTAAGATTAACATTAATTAATTTATTTTGTGAATAAATCTAATTGATTAATTAATATAAGGTGTTGTAGGCCTAGACAGCTAGACTCAGTATTTGCCGACATTTTTATTAATATCCAAAGTTTAATACAAATTATTAATTATACCCAGAACTCAACTCAATATCGAAATATACCCAAGCCGGCCATTTTTTGGCCGGCTATGTACCTTTTTTTTTTTTTTTTTAGAAAGAGACACTATGAAGATCAAAAATATTGAAATCTAACTCTGAAAATTTGAAATTTTTGTTTAAATTATTTGTTATATTACTTCTATGAGGAGGGATCAAATTACAACAATTATTTTTTTTATTTTCAAAGTCCAAATCGTCGATCCAAACCGTTCAACATGATTATCTAAATAAAATGTGCTTGCAGATCAAATTTTACATTTTTTTGAATTTTTTTACTATTTATTAAGTATTTTACAAAAAATAGTCATATTCAGACTATTGAATTTTGTACCCATCTTAATAAATAGTAAAAAAATTCAAAAAAATGTAAAATTTGATCTGCAAGCACATTTTATTTAGATAATCATGTTGAACGGTTTGGATCGACGATTTGGACTTTGAAAATGAAAAAAATGGTTGTTGTAACTTGATCCCTCCTCTACTTCTTTTGATGTATAATTAGCATATTTATACTAAAATACGCTAGAATACTTGAAATTATGTTGAATTACACTATATTACAATAAATTATGTTCAATTATACTAAATTACGTTAAATTACAATAACTTCGCTAATTATGCTGAAATACAGTAAAAAAAACACTGAACTACACAAAATTACGCTATAGTAGACTGATTTTGCTCATCTTTCATGAATCATAAAAAATAGTAAAAAAATTCCAAAAATAGTAAAAATTGGTAATCTGCAAGTTCATTATGTAACTAATTTACTGAGCTACTTGGATTGAATGATAGAAATGAAAATCTTAATCGGAAACTTCAACTCAAGTTTTGAGGCTCTTCTCTTTGTTTTTTGGCGATTCTGAATTTCGGAATCCAGCATAGCTGGCACAGACGTATGGGCATTTTCTCAAGCTTTTCGAAAAGTGGTCATTTGCTGAAATCGGACACTCGAGCGCCGTTTTATGACCGTTTGAAGTTTCATCGTCGTTTTTCTCCTTTTCAGTGAAGATATCGTCCCTATTCATATCGTATTTTAGCGTAATTTACCGTATTTTAAAGTAATTTAATGTAATTTAACGTAATTTAACATAATTTAGTGTTATTCAACATAATTTCAATTAATCTATCGTATTTTAGTATAAATATGCTAATTATACATCAAAGAAGTAATATAACAAATAATTTAAACAAAAATTTCAAATTTTCAGAGTTAGATTTCAATATTTTGATCTTCATAGTGTCTCTCTATAAAAAAAAAAAAAAAAAAAAAGAAAAAAAAATGAAGTTACATAGCCGGCCATAAAATAGCCGGCTTAGGGAGGGAACATAGCCGGCCAGAAAATGGCCGGTTTGGGTATATTTCGATATTGAGTTGAGTTCTGGGTATAATTAATAATTTGTATTAAACTTTGGATATTAATAAAAATGTCGGCAGTATTTGCTTTGAGCAAATGAGCCAGTGCAGTGCGTAGGAAATTATTCACGGCTGTCCCTCATTATATAAAAATTTGCGCTATAGTTACATGAGAATGGAGTTAGAAATGTGTTTGAAACTTGAAGCGAAGCGGTGAATAAGATTCCAAAAATATGATAAAGTTGGTCACGTCACGTGACATTTGATATTAACCCTAATTAAAGTTCACGTGTCTAGTGACCGTCCCGCTCAAGGCTCAAGGCTCAAGGCTCAACTGCCTCTAGTCTAGCATCAATTTTTTGTGACAAACAATTTTTTGTGGGGCATGTCACTGACAACTAGATTAGCATACTGTTTTTAATAAATCCCAATTTACAAACATGTATTTTTTATTTTGCATTAGACTCTTATCCAGCAGCGTTTAAGGTTACATTTGTGTCGCAACTTACAAGTGTTTAAGGTTACATTTTTTATTTTTTGAGACAATTTCATTTATACCCCTAAAAAACTTCAAAATTACATGTACCCCCCTCTAAACTTTGAAATTACGTATTTCCCCCTCTAAACTTCAAACACTCACAAATTTACTCATTTATTGTCTTTTATATTAAAACTCAATTTTAAAATTTATAAAATACTCATTTTACCCTTTTATTAAAAACATAAAAAATGTATCATGTTTAACAAAAATGTCGGTTATATAATTGGTTGGTTTTTCGAGGACAAATGGGTCATTTTTCTACTTCTGATGCATACACATGGGTATACTTGAATGTCACCGTGTATACGTCAGAAGTAGAGAAATGACCCATTGCCCTCGGAAACCGATCAAATATAAGACTGACATTTTACTTAATCAGTATACAATTTTTTATGCTTTTAATAAAGGGTAAAATGGATATTTTATAAATTTAAAATGATTTTTAATATTAAAGACTAAAATAGATAAATTTGTGAGTTTTGAAGTTTAGAGAGGGGAATACGTAATTTCAAAATTTAGAGGGAGAATACGTAATTTTGAAGTTTTTGAGGGCTACATGTGAAATTCCCACTAGTGTTTTTTTTTTTTTGGAGACGAAAGTTGAGATTCAAATCTGTCTCCGCAAATTTTTTTTTACATAGTCTACCTACTTGCTTCAAAAATCTAATTTTTTTTAATAGTTTTCTTTATAATAACACAATATGTAGATCTAGCTCGCCTTTTTCGGAAAGAAATACAATTTCAATTTGCACAAAAGCTAATAAAAAAATCCGAGTTAAGAAATGCTTTATCATAAAAAAGTAATAATTCATTACGTAATGTAGTATTACTAGTTTCATAATTAATTTTGTAGTTTATATATATATAGTTACGGCTGTTAAGCTAATAAAAAAATCCGAGTTAAAACATGTGGCATTCAATACATTCTCTTTCTACGTAAGACAAAAGCAAGCCTAAAAAGTTAATGCAATTTCATTGCATTTAATTTTCAACTTAATTGAAATGGTCATGGCCATATAAATCTACCATGTTTAAGTTCACGAAGATAATTTACAAGCTTAATTTTAAAATCTATCAATCATATTTAGGTTCTGTTCGGTGACAACAGTTTCCATAGATTTTGTAGGTATTTTAACTTTTTTGGTATCTTTACCTATGAACCGTTCGGAAACTTAGTTATAAAACCCATTTTCAAAACCTCAAAGGTTTTCTTTCCTATCTACTTCTTTGTTTATTGAAGGTCCTATCTACTTCTTTGTTGTTCGTGGGGAAAATAAAATCTACTCCAAGCTCCGTTTTTTTTTTCTCAAAAGCTGGAGCTCACGACTTTTCATTTTTCTTTCTTCTCTCAAAATTCTGTTTAATTGCAATAGCACAACAAATGATTTAGATGATTTTTTTTCTTCAAAGTGCAGCTAAATAAAGCTGGGACGGAGTAAGGAGCTAGGAAGCATTTCCGTACCCCACCATATGTTGTATTTAGTTAATTAATCAGGGACCATCTACTTAGTGATTCTACTCGGCTAGGCTAGGCTAGGCAGCAGAAAAAAGAATAATAAAAAATAAGTTCAACAGAGAATGCCAACCGGATATGGATTATGGAAAGAAGGAATCAAGGAATCAGTCTCTCACAAGTCACAACCACCAATCCTGACTTCTAAAACCATGAATTCTAAAATGTGTCCAATTTTCCAAATTTTGGCAGATGAGATTTCTTTTTTTTTTTTCTTTTTTTTTTGCGCTGAATACTTAAATGTGTCAAACTGTCAATAATGCAGAAAAAGGCATTTTCTTGCTCTTGAAGACTGTCAGTTTGGCTGTCTAACTTCATTCTATTTCTCTCAAATTAGTAGCCTGGATTCTATGCGGCAAATGCCACTTGCCTATTGGCATACTACAAGATTTTCAAAACCTCCTCCAATTATTTCCAAATTTATCAAATTATTCGAACAACACACTACTCATCCAATATTACTAATGATACTTTTTTTTTTCTTACAAAATATCACTATTTTACTATATTATTTACCTTATAAATCAAAACATATCTATAAATTATATCCAAATTATATCAAAATCACAAACTTTAGTCCTTATCAAATTATTTTCGAATGACCAACTTGTCACTAAGCCTATTGGTGTGCCGAGTCGCTGGCGCTCTTATACATCTCATAGACTTTAATTTTCTTGAACTTAACTTTTCCTTTTAATTATTATGATAGTTACATCACTGATTGTCAGTGTAATGGTCAATCACTAGTTGTCAGTGTAATGGTCAGCCTAAAATATAATGTATGATCATCAATAGTATTTGCATTTCATAAGATAATTTATTTTCGAATTTTATAAATTCTGCCCATACACCAAATATAAGAATTTTCTTTGGTCATTCCACATGCCTACCATTCATGCTTACAATCAATTATTACAATTTAGTATTATTATTTCAATAAAACAAAACACTTTATAAAAAAACTCTCGATCTTTGAGTGAGTAATCAATAGTCCTACGATTTTTTTTCTAGCCAACTGTGCTATCTCTCCTTCCTCCCTTTCCAAAGAACATTAATAGTTTAATGTCACCAAATTACCCATTTGAGCACTGGCAGGAGTACAACAACATGAAAGGACATAAACATCATGCCCACAAAAGATCCAAGCAGCTTTTCAGAGCCGACAAGACTTGGTCCTTTACTCCTTTCCTCAGTTCCTGACTTCCTGTGCTCTAAATTACAGTTGGCACTTAATCAGGGCAACAAATCTTTGTGACTGGTTTAGCAATTTTTTTCTCTCAACGGTCTTGCATTTATTATGTACACCTTTACTCAACTGAAGCATAAATGAGACATCTCTCCCATGCTGATGCTGACTGCTGATTCATCAATTAATGGAAACCTCACTTACTCACTTATCAACTCAAATTATTAATCTTAGTTGCACTTAACTTGATGAATATAATTGTTGGAATATGGGCATTGGTTAGTGGTTACATATTCTATATTTTTTTTAAATATTTTAACTTATACGTCCGTTGTCTCGTAAAATAATTAACTACACATAAAAAAACATCATGTGCAAATTAAATAATGACATTAAGTATTTTATCTAAGTTTAGCACTTCAAAATATTCTATAATTAATTAATTATCATATCCTTTTGAAAACTAAAGAGTTCAACCCTTCTATTTCTAATATCTAATCAAAATTACTTGACTTTATTTGAACCAATATTTCTCTAATTTCTTAGAGAAGATACGAGACTTATCATCAAATATATCTGAAAATATTTTTCTCAAAATTATATTTTGTAATCCTATCTAAAGAATATTATAAAACCCTTTGAAAACATAATGGAATATTGACTAGTGACAATCGGCTGAAGTGCCTTAAACCGGAGATGAGTAGCACTTCCAAGGACCATTTTAACCTTTGTAAAAGTCGAGTCTTTTCTGTTTCCACCAGCAGCGAAGCAGAGAGAGAGATTCTCTTTCCTTTGTTTCTCTTCTGGTTTGAGCTGTCGGAATCCCCTCCCTCTTCTCTTCTGTGTCTCTGCTGTTCTTATTGCGCGAGAGGAGAGAGAGAAGGGAAGGGAAGGGAAGGAGACGAAGCTATTCAAATTGTAGGTTGTCAGATCAATTGAAAGGCGAAGGTAATTTATTTTCCTTCTTGTCTTTTTTGGCTAACTCTCAGTACCTGGCTACTCCCAACTCTCTCCTTTTGTTTTCTAGTACGAGATTTTTATGGATTTCGATGAAGTTTCTATTCTTTTGAGGCTGATTATTGTTTCAGATTTTTCAGATTTTCTTTTTAGTCTTTTCTTCTTCTGAAAAAAGATCTATAGATCAGTGAACCCCAGATCTGATTGACCCAATTTATATAGATTTATAAATCCTCCTATTTGTGAATTGGATCTTGTAACAGTGAAATTCCGGTTGGAAAAAACAAAAACAAAGACAAAAGGTGAAGAAAATGGGGAAGAAAGGGAAGTGGTTTGGCGCAGTGAAGAAGGTCTTCAGCCCCGAATCAAAGGTACATTTGTTGCATTTCTATCGCTCTTCAGTAATCAAACAGTAACTACATTCCACTTAGAACGGACTTTGATCTTATCCTTTCCAATTTCCAGAAATCAAAGAAGAAATCGCAAGTACCAACTCAATTAGAGTCAGATCCAAGCCCTTCTACTCCATTCGAGAGCTCCACAGTTAACACACTCATTACATCTACACCTGTGCATCAAATTGAAGAGATTAAAGTGACAGAGAATGAAATTCAAGAAGGGGAGAATGTGGTTTCAGCAGGACCCTCAGTCCCACCTGCCACAGCTACAGCAGCGCCGCATGTTGTCAAGGCAGTGCCAATCCCACAAGCCAGGTTCTCTGGCAAGTCAAGAGAAGAGATTGCGGCAATTAAAATCCAGACCACTTTTCGTGGATACATGGTAATCTAATTTACTAATTAATAATTTTCTTTTCTTTTCCATTTTAAGTTCATAGTAACTTTATTGTGTGAAGAATTTTCCAAGTTGATTTGTTTAGGGGTAGATCTGATAATTTTTCCTCTTTGCTCGTATTTATAATAGATTTGCAAAGAGAACATTAGAAAGAGATAAGAGTTTTTGTTATTTTTATCATGCTTAATATGACCCCATTTTGTTGATACAATTATTGGATGCGTTATGATTTCTTGGTTGAATTAATGAACCTAGCCTCAATTATTGCTCTAATTATTATAAGTGAGGCCACTCTTTACTGGATGAGTAAGCAGTTGTTAGTTTCATATGTCCATGAAGCTCTGTAAATTATATTCTATAGTGCAGTTTATGTATTATCTAATATTATTATTGTAATATCATCCATTGTTTATATTTTTATCTAATACCTAGTGTACTATTAAAATTTAAGTCCTTGGGATGTTCATATAACTGAATCCTGATTAATTAGTTATTAAATTGGTTTGGGAATCACAGGCATGTTAATTCTTAGTAGGGTATAAATGGTAATTTAGTGTATGGATTGGGCAATAAATGAGCTAAGCTTGATTGATTCTTAAAAATGTTCAATTAGACTTCAGACTTTTCTTTGGCGCCAATTTTTTTTTTTTAAAATTCAGCTTAATTAAGGTCCAAGCCAAGCTAGTTTTAGTTGTTTCTAGAGCGTCATGTTTACTCTATGCAAGTCAATTCAAATCGTTTTCTTTATTTTTTTTCGCAAACACACCTAATATGTAGGTAGGAACCAGTAATTATTAACTTTGTTAGGGTGAACGAAAAGCTCCCCGTATGGCCCTTCGTCTGTTTCGAATTTAATGTAAATACTATGCAAAAGCTTAACTAAAGAACAACCAGGGTCCGATTTATTTTATTTGATTTTATCATGGTTTAAAGAAAGGCTATTTGAGGCAGGTGCAAAATCGGCAACACATAACAAAACTTGCCTCATCTATCACCCTGAAATAACAGTTCTGTATTACCTACAGTCCTACAACGATAATTGTTGGGTTTTAGTGGCAAGCATGATGAAGTTTGGGTGTCAACTTGAAAGTACAGTAAACACCAGGTGTATCTTGTAAACATACCTTACCCATCTAGTCTAGGTCCTAAAGGCAAAAAATGACTTGGATGATATATTAAATAGGCTAGGAGAGCTTTGCGTGCTTTGAGAGGCTTAGTGAGGTTGAAATCCCTGATAGACGGCAACTCGGTGAAGCGTCAGGCGGCAAGCACACTTCGGTGCATGCAGACACTGGCCCGTGTGCAGTCTCAGATCCGCTCCAGGCGCCTCAGGATGACTGAGGAGAACCAGGCTCTTCAGCGCCAGCTTCTTCTCAAGAAAGAGCTTGATAGCTTGAGAGTACGATTCCACTCTTTCTTTCTTGATGTAATTTTATTTGATTTGGGGTACAAGGTCAATGAATTGACATTACATGTTTTTTATCTTCTGTTGATGAAAGATGGGGGAAGAATGGGACGATAGTACCCATACGAAGGAGCAAATTGAAGCGAGCATTGTAAGCAAGCAAGAGGCTACGATAAGAAGAGAGCGAGCCATGGCTTATGCATTTTCTCATCAGGTATTGTACATATTTCTCCGGATTAAATGCTTTTAGTAGGTTAACCTATATGGTAGAGGTAGCATTTCTCGTCCACATTGTTGCTTGAAGGTAGCAAGGTTAACCTATATCGTGTCTAATATAATTCCAACTGAAATTGGCAGCCTTCCTCTTTTCCCTGCTTTCTGCTACGTTTTCAATACCAGAGAACGAATGGAACCTTAGTATTGCCCTTTTTTTGCCACATGTATTCATATCTATAATAGCTGTCTGAATGCAACAAAATGTTTACTTTTAGTGGAAGAACAACTCGAGAACGGCAAACCCAATGTTCATAGACCCAAGCAACCCACAGTGGGGCTGGAGCTGGCTTGAGCGGTGGATGGCCGCCAAGCCATGGGAGAATCGTGGCACTGAGAAAGACCCCAAAGACACCAACTCTGTCAAGAGCAGTGCTACTGCCACTGTTACCCCGATTCCAGTCCTTGGTGAAGGTGAGATTACCAAATCTTACGCCCGCCGCGAAAGTACCAATAATAACAGCCCAAACAAACCCTCACCTACCACCCCTAAACCCCTCCGGTCCTCTCCTTTGAAGAACAAACCAGGGACACCTAGGAATGGTCCCAGCCCAGGCACACAGGACGACGATTCGAAGAGTGTGATAAGTGTACGATCAGAGCTTCCTAGGAGACACAGCTTGAGCGATTCAGTTGTAGCGAGAGATGATGAGAGTTTGCCAGGCTCTCCTACGGTTCCAAGTTACATGGCACCGACCAAGTCAGCCAGAGCAAAGTCCCGTTTCCAAACACCATCTCCTGGAGATGATAAAGTGGAGACACCAGAGAAAGGTAGCTCCGCAGGGCCTGTCAAGAAAAGGCTCTCTTTTGCTACTGGTGATAAGAGTAGTGTCCCTTCGTCCCCTGTGGTGATGCGAAGGCACTCGGGCCCACCTAAGGTGGAGGTGATGGTGGGTAATGGGAATTAAAATTAAGTTAATGCAATGGGTGAGGTGCAAAGGTGGTTGGTATTTGTTTATCTGTTTTATTGTTTGTTTCGAGTGGAACGTCCATGTGTGATATAGTACAAGTTTGACAGTTATGCTGAGGGTTCTTTCTTTCTTTTGTGTTCGATTGAAAAGATTACATGTTAGTTGTACGGTACAGATTGGCATTATCATTCATTTTCTGTATAAGGATATGGGTTTGCTATTTCAGTCTGTCTGTTCCTTTGTTACTGCATGAATCATTCTTAGCTCTTATTTTATTTTAATGCCAGTAGTAGTTTTTAACTTGTATGTTCAAGTAGCTTGACATCCCTGGAAGATTTATGAAAATATTTTTATTCAAACTTTTATAACTAAATAAGTGCTATTATTGTGAACTTGTGAGACAACCTCTCATTCTTTATAGTTTGTTCATGCTCTTGAGTCCTAAGAAATGAACGTCAAATAAGGTTTTAAAATTTGGAAATTAGATGCTTGGCTCATTAAGTCAAAATGGGTTGTTATAATTTATTGTTTTCATTTTCAAAAATAAAATATAGTTTTAAAGCCAACTTGATAGTTTTCTAACCTCATGTTAGTTGTATTAAATCACTGCCTGTAAAATCGAAATTACTTACAAGATAAATAGTATGAGGTCATTAGCTGACAGTTAAAGTAAAACTGAAATACCATGTTTCATGAAACAAAATGTAGGATAACCGAGACTCTTAAAAGGAACATTCAGGAAAATTTTCCGAATACTAATTACATGCATAATGCTAATCTCAGAATGGAAGCACCAAAGCATACTAGTACTATTTCCAGTTCAGGCCAGGAGTTTACTGGCATGAACCATAACAGTCAACTATATTTGATATTTAGTTACTTTACAGCAGTCCCTTTATGGGGAAAAGAGGGAAATAAGAAATACAAAAAAGAATTTAAATCATTCAACCTTTTGTTGAGATGAAACTTAACTGTATAATCTCATATTAGATAAAAATTGAACAAATAAATGAAACAGAAAGAATCAGATAAGTTAAAACGTCCAATTATTGAGATGCATTTGCTGGAACTGATGTCAGTGGGCAAACAGAAGTGAACTTGCAGTATTGACACTTCCACTTTTCATCTTCAGCAACATATTTTGGCACTTCATTGCCTACCCAGAAATCCAAGCATTGCTTCATCTTTCCTTGGAACCAACTCGCATCATAGGAAAATATATATTCTTCTAACAATGAGTTGTCTGCTTGTAATTCATACCTGCAAAGAAGGAAAACCAGAGATTCACATACTATTTCAAGTGAGTCAATTGGAAGTATGATGAATTTCATAATTTGAGTGCCAAACATATTCACAGATGAAACAAAAAGTTAGTACCTCAAAAGAAGTTCATCTTTGGATCGTGGGAGTAAACAGCAAGTGTTCTTATAGTACGTCAAGACTTCTCCTAATGTCTGCATATATACACAACTAATTAACACAGACAACAATAGATTTGCATATAAACTTTCGCAAAGAAAAACTCATAAAAGTTTTTATATTAACAAATTCAAACAGGTAGTAAATGTCTGGTTGTGTCGGGCTGGATCAGATTCAGGTTTACACTATATTAATACCATACTGGAATAGTTTGCACCCAATTTTCCTTCTATTTTTTGTTAGGTCAGGAACATGTGCTCTCTTGCCCACAGTTAGTCTGGTCCAGTATATCATTTAACATAAAGACATCAGATTCCAAAAAGTTCAAGTCTGAATATCATCCAAATTTATATAAGTGAAACATCAGAAACCGTATTATATAATAGAGTTTTAAATAACTCTGCATATGTAACAAATTTCCAGTTCAGATGCACAGTGGTTATATGAATATTCATGCTAGTCTAGTCAGAAATGAATTATCAGATAAAACCGGTAGCCCCAGATAAAGCAACAAAGTGAAAAAGTCCCTCTTTCTAGAGTGTTTAGAAGAAAGAAATACAGCTGTAGAAACTATGAATTATTTACCTTAGCTTGGAAACCCATAGAATTCACATACTCCCTTATCTCGTCAGATAAGACATACTGAGAATTCAAATTAAAATATCTGAAGAACTCGTCAGATGGAAATGTGCTATAAATTAAGTCGTCCCATAAGTACTTATAACACATTAACTGAAGCCTGAATCAACAGAAAACAGTATATTAGAGTCTCCACTCTATGTATCAAAGATCATAAAAACTCAAGACAAAATTTTGCACAAACCTTGCATTTCTCTTCTGTGGCTCTGCTGGTAGTGTGGGCTTAGCACGGGTCTTGGTATCAACCAAAATTGGATTAATTGATTTTTCATAGATTGGGAGTCGAATTTCATCAATTACCCCCACCACCCAGATGCCATTAAATAGGCCTATTCTAATATACCAAAAAAAATTGATCAGAATATCTCTAGCTCAATGAAGCTCCAAATAGATTATATTATTTTTGTTTTTACTTTCCATTTTAG
This sequence comes from Carex littledalei, assembly GCA_011114355.1. Classification (NCBI taxonomy): domain Eukaryota; kingdom Viridiplantae; phylum Streptophyta; class Magnoliopsida; order Poales; family Cyperaceae; genus Carex; species Carex littledalei. The sequence continues at coordinate 14,840,361 of CM022085.1, read as the reverse complement.
ATTTAATGCTTACACTGGAAGCTCCCGAGTTAGGCCTTCAAAAAGGAATTGATTTGCACCAACAATAAAGTTAACGAATTTCATTGCCCATGATTCCTCAGCAGATTTGACTCGAATCTCAACCCTCTCAATAACCTGCACTCAATCAACTAAGAACATTGAATTAAACACTAATTTGCACAAGATTTGCAATCAGAAAAGAGAAGAAGATAAAATGTACACCTCTTTCTCCAGCTGAGCATGACGATCGGACCCCATTTTCATAGCCTTCGTCCTTCTCGGCCTCCCATGGAGCAACACAAACTCCATTTGCTTCTCACACCATTCCTACCATAAAATTCACAAATTAGTTAAAAACAAAACTAACGAATTCATTTAAATAAAAATGGGGGGAAATGCATACACACAGTGGCAGTGATGTCAGTAACACTAAGCCCCCTATTCTTCCTGAACTGAGCTAGGAACGGTTTCCGAGGCAATCTGACACTAGACTCCTCAATGTCAGGTGTATCCGGTGGCATGGCACGTGGAATCGAACTGACAGATCGGCACTGATTGCGGGAATTGGAGAGTGAAGCGGCGATGAGAGGGCGAGCTGAGGCGAGAGCGGCCTCTAGAAACGCCATTTCCTCCTCGCTGATGATTTCAACTGGGATTTTATTTTTAGCGGAAGTTTCCATGGAGGATCTGCCAACTTGGATCCCTCTCTATTTTAGTCTCGATTTCTCTCTTCGCAGTTCGCACGCAACAACCACGTTGTGTGGTTGAGGAGATCTTCTTGCTAGCGGATTGGATTGAGAGGAGAATCGGAGATCCACGGCTCTAACGTTCAAATTTTTTATATTTTGAGGTCCGGTCCAGAAAGAATCGGTTCATTTTCTTCTTTTTTACGTCTCTCGACTCTTGAGTCTTGATGTGCTTTCAGAGGGAGTACATAAACTCTGCTGTAACAGAATGTTTCTGTTTAGATACGGACCGCCCGATCATAATTCGGGCCAATCCGACCGAAGTCTCTAATGCACGAGGATCCTTTAATATTCGTGCAGATTCTGATCGGACGGTCCGAATCTAAACAGAAATATTATGTTACCTTAGAAGATTGAATGTTTTTTTTTTTTTTGACAATCTGAGATGTGAATTCCTTTCAGAAGAAGCTATGTTAGGAGGAAATAAATCTGCTGTTATTCCGATCCCTACCGTTCAGATTTTTTCCATGCATGAATCTCAATGAAGAAATATTTTCGTGTGCGGATCTTGACAATGATCAACGGTTGTAATATGAATAACAGGTTCCCGTTATTCCTTTCGAATAACAGCAGATTTATTTGGATGTTCGTAGAAGAGTACGGAGATAGCGGATCATTCCGAATTCACGTTTCTGCCCCCACAGTAAAGTTCCTGAACCGTCTGATTAATTTGAGATGCGTAAAGATTAATATCCGAAAATGAAGTAGCAGATTCGGACTCGCCAAAGAGAGCCAGAAATTGGGTGGGATTCAATTCAAAAATTTCCACTCTCGCGCTTTCTCCGCCTCGAGGCATGCTCTTCACCGCCGCCTCCTCCGCCTCCATCAGGGATCCCGATTCAATTCCACAATCTTCCAGGGACTCATTTGCAAAACCGCAACACCCTCTGCCAATTCCGATTCCTCTCCAGTTGCTACTACCCCATCCAAAGCTCTCTCTCGGCTGCCCGATTCTCTCCCGCCTCCTCGCCGGAGGCCTTCCCGTCGGAACTATAACCGAGATCTCCGGCGAATCTGCCTCCGGGAAGTCTCAGCTCTGTCTCCAGCTCATCCTCTCATCTCTCCTTCCGCCTTACCTCGGTGGCCTCGGTGCCTCCTCCCTCCTCATCCTCCCATCTCTCCTTCCCTCCTCTTCTCTCCTAAGGCGTCTCTCCCTTCTTCCCTCCCCTCTCCACATCTCTCCGCTGGATCACATCTTCGTAGCCTCGGCACAGTCGCCGGAGCATCTGATGATGCTCTTGTACCAGGCCGATAGGTTGTTCGAGAAGTCGCCAGGCAAGATGCCAGTGAGGCTTGTGGTGGTGGATTCAATTGCGGCTATCTTTCGGTCGGAATTTGAGAATAATTTGGGGGATTTGAAGAGTAGAACAGGGATGTTTTTTAGGGTTGCCGCAAAGTTGAAGGACCAGGCACGTAAGTTTGGAGCTGTTGTGGTTGTCACAAACCAGGTTATTTGATTAGACTTCACATTTTTTTATGTTTAAACTCAATTGAGCCTTAACTGAGCTCCACTTCTAATATTTGATGAAATTGCAATTTGTTGTTGTGAGGTGTACATTGGCTTTTATCTGTTTGACTGATAATACTGAACCTGACCGTAATAGTTAGCCTCTTTTGGTAAATTAATAGTTAGAAGGTTAATATGATGACCAACATCAATAAAAGATTAAGAAAAAAACCCAAATATCTAAATTTGAGTGTATATATGAATGAAGGATCCAACTTGATCTTGGATTACTTCATCGGTTCTATCTGGTAATAGCATTACATGTAGTCCAGTGTGTTATGAACTTCTGATACAATACAGGAATTGGTATCTGTCCTTGGTTAGCACCTTATTAGATCTGTGTTTTGTTAAGAACCAGGGAAACAATACAAACCAGTGATGTAGAAACAAATGAAAACATGTAATGGATGTTATACTGGCACTGAAAAGGTATTTTGCTAGTTATACCTGGCATTTAACCATAATTTATGGTAACACAACATTCCCCGTTTCTTCATAGGATACCAACCTTTTCTTTAGGTACATTAAAGTACCTTTTAAAAATATTAAATACATGAAAGTAACACCCCAACTTAAGATTGTTGTGGTGTAATGGTTATTTCTCTGAAATGTTTTCTGCTAAATCCCTAAATAAAAATGCAAAAAAATTGCGACCCAGTGAATGCATATCATGGCAACTATACCCAGTCTTGAGTTTCTGGAAAATATCTGATGTATCAATCAACACATGCAGGTTGTAGATGTGATGGGTCCCGAAGTGGCTGGAGATGGAGGGAATAACCACCACATAGGGCCTGTTTTGTGGTCGTCAGGGCGCATGGTAGCGCCAGCAATGGGCCTGTCGTGGGCCAACTGCATAAATACAAGGATATTCCTCTCCAGAAGTGACGAGGTGGCGGCCATGGGGGTAAATGGAGGAGAGGCGATTGTGCGCACAAAGAGGACGATGGAGGTGGTATTTGCACCCCACGTGCCTCGGTCTTCCTGCGAATTTGTCATTCGCAAGGATGGGGTTTTTGGTCTTGAACTTGAAAGATAGCGACTAGTGAGTGCTCCTCTTTTTTGTGTTGTCTAGTTGGAGTCTTTGCGGTCTCTTGAAGATTTTTGTCTGTGCTTGGCCTCCTTTGTTATGTACAAGCATATGCGGTACTTACTATACAATTTGTCAAGTGATACTTTCCCTAACATGATACAAACTTACAAATTAACTTCCCTCTTTTTTTTTATAGGGAATTGATAATTTGAGTACATTACATCCGCCATTTGTTATATTCTATACCTTTTTGCATTGACTTAGCCAAATGATTTAATCACTTTAAAGCTTCTACAGTTGAACGGAAATATCTTATATGATTGTAATTCTGTGTAAATGCATTGTTATAACTTTTGTTTGAGTAAGATATTTGTATAACTGTATATAAGAATGCATTTACACAGAAGTTATACAAATATATCTAATACTTATATAAGAATGAATTGTTCGGATAAGTTTTAGATAATATTTGTAAAACTGTCAATTTCGATGGCTTAATCATTGTAACCTCCAGATTTAAACGATAATATCTATCAGACATGCATTTTTCTGTAAATGGTGTACTATAACTATTTTTGGCAGCAAAATGGATATATTGTTCAAGTTTTACATTTTATTTGGAGCAAACTATCAGTTATACTCTCAAATAAGAGGGAGAAGGTGTCAATTAATGGAATATAATCTGCAATTACACTCTCAAATTATCAAATATCATTAATAGATCCAAAGCATGTATCAAATGGTGAAAACAAATAAGAACAATATATCCAAACAAATATATACTTGTCAATCAAACCAAGATTACAAATTAACAAGTTTTTTTAATTCATGTTGCAATACACAACCCAAAAGAAATATTTACACTATTTAGCCTTTTCGAGTATATATTATATAGCTGGCACTGTCATTTGGTTAGCAGGAGGCACAATCCTAGCTCGCTTTCTAGGAACAGCCAGAAAGGCAACTGACCTGACAAACGCCATCATCCTCCTTTTCTTACGCGGTGTCAGTGGTGGCCCCACATCCACACTGTTTGACATGCTTCCGGTGAAACACTCGAAATCGTCACTTCTCGATGGAAATTGCGTAAAGTAATTGGGAGTTGATTCAGCATCTGTTGCATACAGATATTCTATCGGGTTGAAGTCGCTGGAAAGTTCAAGTTGAGGGAATCCTGCAAGAGGCACTAACAAAATTTTATTTTCTAATCGGCATATTGCAAATGTGATAATGCTGTAGAAAAATCAGTTTATATATTTTTAGATGAAAGGGATGAAAGTGAAGTACTTACTACCATCATTAGTACGTTGCACGGAGTCCCCATTCAGTATATTTCCTCTCTCAACATTCACATGCTGAAAGAATAAACAAAAATATTACATCATGGGTGCAGAGTTTAGTTTGGCACAGTCTTACGTTTTATTATAAGGGGACAATGTGAAATACTTCAATATTTTTTTCTACTTGGGCGTCATGAAACACCTAATGTGTATGCAATGCATCTCAAGCAATAAACACCTAATGTGTATCAAGTATAAGAAAGAGTAAATCTGATCAACAAAGCAACCATTTAATTTGCTTACGTTTGTCTCATGGAAAAGAGAGTGTTGTGTCTCCACTATATGCTCACCAGTAGAAGTTGAGATGTGTTCATTTAATAAATTCATTGAAGAAATATCACAAATTGCAGGAAGTTGCTCATAAAATGCTGGCATATCACCTAAAATTTATAATAACAAAAGAAATTTATCTCAGTCAGATAAACATATAACCGGGTTCAAGAAAAGGCAAGGGAAATATGAATATACGTCACCTTCAATTATATCATTCTCAATTTGCTCTGATGAACCCGAACCGACAACACGAGGCCCAACATTTATGCAGAGAGACATGTTCCTTCCCATCAGATGAACTAAAGACTGAAATTTATAAGACAACATTGATTTAGATAGACTGCACAAAGTGTTAATCGGGTAGTGACATGAGGTATAATCATACAATTCTGTTTTTTTTTTTAAATACTGTCAGGGGCTGACAGTGTACCAATAATCATACAATTCTGAGTGAACAAAACAAAATTTTAATTTGTTGGTATATATGCATTATCTGCACAGCTTAACGGTTATAATGGAACAAGGGTTGATATTATAATTTGTCAGTACGCATCTATGCACAACTTACGACTTGACGGAACAAAGGTTGATATTATAATAGATTTATGTTGTTATCAATTGGATAGTCAGAACTAATTTGGTTCATGTTTGGTTCAAATTGTTGATTTGTTTACACATGAATGAGTGAACCCATTCAGTAAAGAATAAAAGGGTATTAACAACATAAAACCACACTTTGCTAATGGTACCAACCAACTACCAATTGACAATGAAATAAGAAATATAATAAGTAATGCACCTGTTGAGGCTGATATATGGGAGGAGGCCCAATCCTGGCCCGGCTTCTGGAACCCGCCAGGAATGTGATTAACTTGAGAGGAATCTTTATCTTTGCCATCCTACGTGGCCAAAGCTGGCCCACGTACCCACTGTTCGACATGCCTTCCATGAACCTTTGAACCAGTGCCTCGCACGAGTCAGCATCAAAACTGTTACTTCTCGATGGAAATTGAGAATTGTTATTGGGAGTTGATTCGCCAATTGCTAACAAATTGTCCATTAGCCCCGAGTCACTAGAAACTTCAACTTGCAATACTGTAAAAGGCATTCATAGAATTAGATGCATTAATTTGGGTATTAGATCTTTAATATGAAGACATGACTAATCAGAAAAACATAAATTTGACAATGTTGTAGAAAAACTGAAAATTTACTCTCTGTGCTTTAAATAAGACATGATGTAAGTGAAGTACTTACCACCAGCAATTGTATGTTGCATGGGGCCCACATTCAGGATGGAAGTATCTATATCCAAAAAATAAAAAAAAAAAAATTCAGTAATTGCCCAAATATATCAGATAAATAGAAAGAATCACAAAAAGATAGTGGAACATTAACTGTGGTTTCTTTCTAATAACAGAAATCTTGTCGTGGTTGTCTGCCACTTTTCTCAAACAAAGAAATATATAGTACCTGGAATTAATAAATTATTTTCACAAGGATTTCGTACAGACAAGCCTGAGCCAACAATGCGAGGCCCACCATTTGTTTGGAGAAGCACAGTTCTTTCCGGCATATGAACTAAAGCCTGAATTTCCAAAGACAATTGCTTAACAAATAGCTTGAATTATAACAAGGCTAAGTTGCACAGTTAAGGGCTAACTCAAGTAACCTAGATTAGATTTACACTCAATTACACTTGGGGATTGTGGGTGACCTTGAAGGTCAATTGAAGCAAGTTTTGTTTAATTGAGGCTTAAAACACAATTAGTGTGAGGCCATTTATCGAATTGTACATACCTCTGAACTGATACTGAATTGATCTTGATGCGAAGTTCTCCTATGCAGAACTTCTTCCAGGGGTGATACTGAATTTATGTTGTTATTAATTCGATATTCAAAATAAAATTGGTTTGTATCTGGGTTCAAAATGTCAACTTCATTATCCATTGAAACCTGAAACCAAATAAGTGAAGTCAATTTGTAAAAAATAAAATGAAATTATAAACCGGACAAGACACTTTGTAAATTAAATGTTATTAAAATGAAGATATAATAAACACACCTGCCGAGGTTGACTACTGTTGTTCAAGGCATAATAATTAGTGTGAAATTCATCGGCACAATGCATCACGTGCTCAACCATAGATGTCCAGCCTTTGTCAGATTCTGACTTAATACCAAGTATCTAAGAAATAGGAAAGAGAGAAGAGAGGAAAATGAGTATTACCATCCATGACATCAGAAAGCAATATTATTAACAAACGAACACGAAAAAAAGAATGATCATAATCTTAAATCCTGGTTTCGGTAACAGTATAATGTGGTAGGCACCAGATCTGTATCAGCATGTACCTACCACTGCCAATATTAGTCAGGCCTGGAACGAATATGAACTAGTATAATTGATGCACCTTATTGTACAAATGCAGTATCAGTACTGATAAGTGGGTACTGGAATTGTAGCATTACGTACTGGTACTGAATTGGTTAAGCAGCCAGAACTAGAACCGCTCTGAGATTTGCAAGTGTAACATAAAAACTACAGGCGAGTATTCTAACCTCACGAAGTTCAGATTGATTATTGTAATACCACCAGAGGAAATTCTCCACTGTGTTGATCTCTTCCTTTTGGAGGAGAGAAGCACGCTCTTTTCCAATTTTCTTGATACATCGTACGCTGTGTGTCAGCTTCAGCCGGTCTGGTTTTTGAGACGCTACAGAAAAAAAAAAGCATCAAATCAGCAACTGTCAAAAATAAAGGATTTAAATTTTAATTTACCCTCCAGTATCAACTTAACACCAATTTAGTGGCACTAAAATCTTTATGTGCGTGAACTTTGCTTGGCAAATAGAAATTGGACTTTAGTGTCTGCCTTACATGCTTGTACCGGTAAAACAAGCTAGAAGCATACACTAAGATACTTTCCACGTCACTTACTAGCAAGTACCATGAGTGGTACAAACAATACTATAATGAATAATGATCAATAATACACAATGAAAATCATTCTTTACCTATTCCTCGGCGGTCTTTTACCCGAATAGGTTTGCTCACACCCTCTTGAACTCTTTCCCCATTCAAATAACCCTCTTCTCCTACACCCTCGAGTATAATTCCCAGCCGAAACTCACCATTTGACCAGCTTGAATTATCTGTAAAAATGATATTTTCAAAGGTACCACGTCCATTTTGAAGCCGAATAGTAAGACTACCACCTGTCAAAATAGACGCCTTCCCTTCCCTTTTACTTAACACGCTCTGATTAAAGTCACTCCTGCTCCAATATACTCCTTTGTTTTTCCAAAATAAGGCATTAAGCACTATGAGTTTGACTTTGGCAGAAGAGAGAAAGCAGTCAGGAGAAATGATTGACTGAGTGTTCGTGTCGTATATTGCTACTTGTATGGGATCTACTGGGTGGTCTGTGAAGGCGATGCTTTTGACCTGATTGATGAAAACTAGCTGGTACCGAGCTTGGATGGTTCGATCTGGTGGCAGCCTGTAAGAGAAATATGAAAAAATAATTACTTAAGTGGAGCCAAAAGTAAAAAAAAAAAAAAAATCTTGAAGCATGTGGTAATTAACAACTTTGTAAAACCAATAATCTACTCGATCCAAGGTTGGAATAAAAAAGTTTTCGACTACCGAGGATTTATAAGAAATTAAAGCTAATGATTAGGGTTTGTTGGCCAGCTGAGATTCTCTGTTTAACATTGCACAATTGAGGATTCATGAAATTAAAATTATTGAATTGCACAGTTGTGGAGGAGCAAACTCCCAATTGGCCTAATTGGTGCCCAATATTCTAAAATTGGGGGTTGCAGTAGGCAGTAAAAATTGCTTACTGTGGAGGAAAATTCAAGTAGTGAAATAAATGAAAATGAACTTGATATTACCCAAAACCTCAATAGATACCTATCAATTTAAGGAATTGAAGCTGCACAAGAGCAAATAAGCCAAAAAGGCAAAAACCATCGTCCCATAAAACCTTAATTGTGCAAAAGGAAAAAGAAAGAAAAGAAAAGAAAAGGGGAATGCTTACATGTTGCATTGACTTTGCTAGTCTCTGTCTTGAGAAATGAGTGAGGCCGTGAGGGGCAGTATTATTATAAGTAGGGAGATTCACTGAGTCGCTGCACGGCTGTAGGAACTAGGAAGGAACATGGAAAAACCGCGGGAATTTACCCCCTTTTTTTAATTTGTCAATGGAGAGCTCCGTTCATTTTTTTTTTTTTGTCTCCGCGCTGGCGCTAACGGATCAGCGATCTGCACGTCCTTTATTATATGTAGAAAATATTAAGAAAAGAGAGAGAAACAGAAAAGCGTACAGCTGAATTTTTATGAATACAAGGATCGCTGTAAATTTTACGGATGAAAACCACATTGTTTTTTTTTTTTTAAATATATACATGTGTTCATCATATGAGGAACACAACATAAATCAAGGAGTCATAATAATGAAGTCATAAAAAAACCGAACATACATAAACATGTGCCAAAAAAAAAATAGTTTGGTTCTACCGATTCAAACTTCTATACATGAAAATATAACGGTACTATGTCTGTTTTTTTTTTCTCTTCTTTTCTAATATTTTCTATAGATAAAAAATTCTCCTCCTCAGTCCAATTATGTTATTACTAGAAGCTGTCAAAAGTTATATACCATTTCATCATGTATAGCCCTCAAAAACTTGTAACTTGTGCATTTCTCCCTCTAAAAATCATAATATCATATTTATTCTTCTAAACTTCAAAAACTCACTAATTTTAAATTTATGAAATATTCATTTTATCCTTCATTAAAAAAATAAAAAAAATACGTAGCATATTTGACAAAAGTGTTAGTCTTCTAATTAGACGGTTTTTTAGAGTAAGGAAATTATTTCTCTAGTTCTAACGCTTACATAATGACATTTAAACATATAAAATTACCCATTTGACCTCGCACAACACGTTCTCTAGCCAATCTATCAGTTTCAAGTAATTTTAGATGTATTATGCTTCTCCGAGGATATAATATTTGACTTCAAATAAAATGGACTTTTGCTTGAATTATTTTGACTCCGTCCCTGAATGAAATGTTTTTTTTTTCCTTGGCACTGCTGTGTACAAGGAAAGAATGGGATGTGTGCGGACGTCACTTACAAAATGGTACATATGAGAGCACAACCGCCGGAGCGACAAGTAGTATGTCACCGCAAGTGGAAGGTCAAAACGAGAAACAAAAGAAGCTTGAGATGAGTTTTCAGAAATTTCGTTCTCAGAACCGTCAATTGTGGCAAAAGAGATCCGAGTTGGATAACTATTTGAAAGAAACCGTTGTACTAGAGTCGGATGAAGAATTTGATATATTGTAATGGTGGAGAAGAAATTCAGAATTATATCCGACTATAGGAAAGATGGCAAGAGATTTCTTGGCGGTTCAAATGTCAACCGTTGCATCTGAGTCGGCTTTTAGTGCAGTGGGTCGGTTGACATATCATTACGGAGTTCTATGACACCGGAGACAATCGAGGCTCTCATTTGCTCAAAGGATTAGTTTGCCTATATTGATGGTAGTTTCAACTTGGACCAATTTCGTCCATTCATGCTGAATTCTTGATTGGTGTTAGAGGTAATTACTTTATTTATTATTTTGTTTCAAATTTAAATCTCATATCTTATTTGCAATAATACTGCTAATTGCAAGGTCTAATTCTGAATTTAGGGGCTTTGGAGCTGTGGTTTTCTTCATTCCAGGAAAATAAGGTAAAATTGTTTACCTTTGTGCCTCTTTATCTATTTTCATGTTGAATTTTTCATGCATGTGATAGGGCATATAGATCCTCAAACTGTGTTAGGAACCTCTTATCAAGCCAGCACCACTGCTTAGTAAGCCCCAAATCAGTGCTAGATATAGTCAAGTCATTACATTAAGCAGCAAGAATGAACATGTCAAGTAATGTACCCACTGGTACAAGAAATACCCAAACCAGACCATGTTTGCATACCAAAATAAAAGGTATAGCTAGACTCAAAACCAGACCAATTCCTCCTATGGACAGATAAAGGACATTTCCATGAGTGCATATGAACAAGTTTTGCATTTTTCTGATTCTGCTACAATTTATAATAGCATTTCAAAGTTCAGATTCTGAAATTACAAAAGCTGGTACGTAACTTAGGCTGGTACACAAATCTGACCTGCACAAAATCACTAGTTCAGCCCAGCTAGGAAACTTGGAAAAATGTGAAATGGATTAGGGGTGAAGAACATGTTTTCCTGGAATTCTTGACACCAAGAACATCAAATTTGGATCAGTGAGCTGGTCTTGGTAAAAATAACAAAATAGGCTGTCAGGATGGTCAAAACTACCCCTCATCAACTGGAAATTGATGAAATAAGTTGTCTAAAATGCTAAAAATTGATGAAACAAGTTGCTGATTTAATGCTGGAAATTGATGAAATAAGTTGTCTAATGTCTTTGTGGAGTTCTTTTTAGATATTTTCTGACCTTGGTACAACCATTTAATACTGTTCTGAAAGCTGCTGATTCGCATCTCGGAGGATGCATCTATTTTTAGTCATCAGAAATGAAATTGACTTTCTAGCTTGTTTTTGTTTAGAAAATTGGAACTTTACAGTTTATCAATAAAAGAGCCAGAGTTTCTCTTATAATTTGCCAGTAGAAAAGGAGAGGCTTTACAGATTAATTAAGTTATTCTAGAAGCAACATTGAAATTAAAAAAAAATCTGCTTGTTATCATCTTGAGTTTTGACAGCATAATAATAATGGGATGTATTTATTTATGCAGATGGCAATGTTTGCATTTGCTGTGGGGATGCTAATAAGGTACGCCACCAGCTCAGATTTCGTGCAACAGCTAGTATTTTGGTTTGGAGAGATTGTTGGTTTTTGGGAAATATTTTATATTATTGATTGTTTAATATTTTATCCTTCTAATGCCACTTCTATATTCCTTAAGTTTTAGGTAATATGGATATTGTTTTTAATATACTGTTAATCACAATATTTTGTTTGATCTTATTTATGTCTGCTAGCACTGTTTTTTCAAGAGAATGTGTTGTGTGATCTTAGATGTTCTAAGATAATGTAAAAATTTTATGATCAATTTCAAACACAAATTTATTTGAAGTAACAATTTTATGATCAATTTCAAAAACAAATTTTATTTTTGAGACATTATGATCTCCAGAGTATATTTTAATTTAATTTTCTTAATCTTAAATAAGAAGGTCGAAATTGCACATAACGCCTTAATAATTGAGAAAATGAAATTCTGAAGCAAACTACTTTGTTGGGCTGGACGAGCTTTACAGAAAAAGAAATGAGCTTTTTTCCGAGACGGACCAAAATATGGGATGAGTCGAGTTTGAGCCGAGTAAAGTGTTCAAACGATCTGAGCCGAGATGAGCTTTTTCATTCAAAACCAAGCTGGGCTGGATCTGAGCTTTTATGCCTTTCTCATTGATTCTGAGCTGGGTGTAAGCCGAGCCAAGCCCATTAGAAGGCCTAGATAGTACTAGGAGGAATGAATGATACACACTGACAAAGGGAAATTTTTTATTGGTAGTAATTAATAGAAAAGAAGAGAGACAAATGGTAAGATTACAGTAATATTTATATTGGTAGTAAGATCGGTAGAATTTCTACTGATCTTAACTTTTTTTTTTAATCTGATGTATAGATGGAGAGAATTCTTATATTTGATTTCTAGTAAAATATGAAAAGTTTTTCAAAAAATAGATGGAATATTTTTGATATATCTAAATTTTAAGATAATTTATCTATTTTTGTAAAAAAATATTTTACTAGAAAAAATTAGAAAGAAAAAAAACAAACTGGTTTAGATCGGTAGCAATTTTACCTATCTTACTACCAATATAAATATTACTGTAATCTTACCATTTGTCTCTCTTCTTTTCTATTAATTACTACCAATAAAAAATTTCCCTGACAAAGACTTCTGTCCATTTGTACACACCAAATGGTGATGATTAGTTAATGAATCATGATTTTTTTTAAATAATACAGGCCTAAATTATCCAGAAATCATATGAATTTCCCTGGAAATTTCTTTTTATTAATTTAAAATAATGTAATAGGAGAAATAATAGTTCTTGAGCAACAATCATAGATAAGAGTTATGGCAAAAAAAAAATGAGCAGGAGAAATATAGACAGAGGCGGAATCAGACTTTCAAACCATGAGGATCAAACTTGAATAAGGGTCGGTCATATAAAATTTTATACTTAGTATGGAGGTTAATTTTGCAGTATCTATACTATATACAAAATAATGTATAAATACAAAAATATTAAAAATTAATGGGAGTCAATCAACTCCCATTAAAGTGGAAGGCAATTTCGGGAAAACAAATAGCGTAGTAATTTATTTGTTCTTTTAATTTTTGGACTTGATATTGGTCTAAGTGTCAACTTGCTCCATTATATTTTCCCGTACGCTCGTTATGGCGCACATTTAATTAGCAGAATAAACACGCTTATGTGTAATTATACAAGTAGAAAGAGTAATTTCAGCACAATTTTTACAACATTTTTTTATGGCATGCACCTTTTTAATTTGAATGAGTGAATCCAAAACAATGTTCTTATTTCTCTTCTTAATTTTTCTGTTATAACGTTTCTAATGAAAATAAAATTTAGCTGCAACACCGCACAAGTATAATTAACAACAAAATCAAATAGAGGACAGTTTAGAAGTTCAATTGAATCAAATAAAATAATAATTCATGGGCTAAATGACATCTAAACTTCAATTCATGTACATCGATGCGCCTGTTCTATTTGGAGATATCAGAATCCATGTGACATTTTAGAAGACTGTTTCCAACTATGTGGGTACCGTCACTGCATCTTAAATGTACATGCCTTTTAAAATAATATGTTGCCATAATATAAATTCTTTCTTATTTGACCGATTGAAATGACCCAGCTTAAAAATATCTAAGATTTTTGCATCAATTCAACATTCTGTACAATGACCAAATTTTTAATTGCATCATATTCATTCCTAAGTTAGTTTACACAATTTAGAATTTCCACTTCCATAATTAGTTGCCACAAAACTACATCTTATCTAAAAACTATTAAACCAAGGAATTGCAATGTGTTGCATTGGACAGAAAATAGTTTATTTTTCACAACTTGAAGAAATTCAAACAATTTTGAGTCTCACCGTTTTTAATATATTTTGTTAATTTATTAAATAAAATAAATAAATAAAGGTCAGAAGTGAAAAAAAATTCAAAATTTTAATTTCAAAAACTTTTTTTATTAAATGAAAAATATGTGCTTAAATATTACGGAAGATATAAGGTACCTCCACTAAATGCAAAAAAAAAAAAAAAAAGAGGATCCATTGTTTATATTTTCGGCGAATCATCGTTGTCGTTTTTCGTTAATAATTTAAAGTTTTCAGTCGTTGATCTTGTTTTATTTCTAAACTAATTGCATCAAATATAAAAATTTCGGAGTTTGATCTGTATAAGATCAAGAAACCACAAATAAACGGAATATTGTGTTTAATTTACACCATTAGTTGTTCACCTTTTGAGTTTTGATCTTATGCAAAATTAATTCACCACCTTTCAATTTTAGATATGACTGTATTATATTAAAATAAAATAAGATAAACAGATTCATATTTATCATTTCATTTAAATTAATAAATAAAAGTTATCATCATATGGAGCTAGTATATATTTGAAGCTCATAAAAGTACTTGGCAAGTTTAAATCAAGAACCTATCAAATTAACGTCAATTGATGAATTGATGCGTTCACATAAAATTTTATAAATTTTAAATTAATTTAGTATAAATTCAAACGATAAAAAAAAAGACTTATATATTATTTTGATCGAATATATAAAGTTATATACCAAAAATTTGATATATTAAATGAAATTAAAAAAATATATATTTATTATGTACGATTTTTATTATTTGAATTCATCATTTAAAATTAATTCAATATATTTTTAATTAAATCCATTAATCAATTCTGTGGGCATTTAACCCCCATGCTAGTATTACTCTTATCAATTCACAGTCCGAAAATACCAATAAAAAGTAAAAAAAATAACACAAAAAGTAGGTGAAATTGTAAGCTATATGGGTCTGTACAGTTGGTCGTACAGTGATCTAGGTGCAAGAGGAACCTCTGAGCCAAGCCAGAGGCCAGAGCCGCTGTTTGGTCCAATCCCCTATTCTAAGTTAGTTGGAATTAAAGGGATCAACTCCAAACTGAAATCCCTGTGGCGTACATGCAAAAACAAACAGGTGCTTCTAGAGATCTGATAGTGGGACCCATAACTAAAAACTTATAAATCAACACCACTGTCCACTGTCAGAGGTTCTATCACACCGTGGCTTCTTCGTGTACGTCACATGAAACCAAACATCAATACAAAAAGAAAGAGGAACAAAAATCTATCATTTTTCTCCCTCGCCGTTTATGACATAAGATCCCTAAATACCCCCCCACCCTTCCCCCTCTTCCCTCTCTACAATTTAGATCCCCCCCTCCCTCCTAGCCTGTGCATGAGCGCGATCTTCCTTGAAACTATTTTCCATCTTTGATCCGACCGGCTCTGTCTCCATCAGATCGGTCTGGTCGTTTTGCCGATCACTTTCATTCCTGCCAGATCTGTTTGAGTTTTTTCAGTAACTTTCGATCCATCAGGTAATCTCCGCTCCCTTCTTTTACGGCAATTTAATTCTATTTTTGTGATAAAAGTGGGAAATTCTCACCCTTTTCATCGAAACAGAATGTTTTTATAATTTCCATTAATTCTCTTCTTTTTCGTCTGATACCTACATTCTGTTTCTATAATTCAAGAGTAAATCTTGAGGTATTTACGATTATATTGCTCCCTACTTGGCTAAATTTTCTTTTCTTTCGGGATTTCTTTTCGGAGCAATTTCGAGGGTTACTTTCCAGACTTGCATGAAAAGGCCTGAGAATTTGAGTCGATCGTCTGTTTAATGAAATTATGGAAGGATCAGTTCCAGATCGTTGATCTGATGACTGGTGATTCATGTAATTGAGTCGGTGATTGAATAATTGTTCTGATTGTTAAAAGCAAAGATTGCTTTTAAAACCATTGAAGCTTGATTTATGCCTTTGATTATCACAAGGAATCTTTCTTGTGTTGTTCTTAGGCCGTTCCATCTTCACAGGTTTCTTTATAAAAAAAAATTGATAACTAGTTAATAGTTACAGTCCCAGGACAGACATATCTAAATTGCCAATGCTGAGATGATGTATTTTATTTATAGAAGTAGTGCGAGTAGAACTAGGGTGTTCTAAAGCTCACCAAGTCTCTTTGTGAGCTTAACTCAAAAACCCATCGGATTGGCTTCAAGCGACGCATCCAAACCATTGAAACTGATCTACTTCACGAGTAATGAGTTTACATGTCAAATTTATAAATTTTCAAACTAATTTAATACAAAGTCAAGCGGTAAAAAAATAATGAAAAATTAACACATTAAAATTAACTTATAAACCATCTTTTTTTGACCGCTTGACTTTATACTAAATTAGTTCGAAAAATTATAAATTTGACATGTAAATGCATCACTCGTGAAGTAGATCGGTTTCAACGGTTTGGATACATCGTTTGAAGCCAATTTAATAGATTTTTAAATTAAGCTCACAAAGGAGCTTGGTGAGCTTAAGAACACCCTAGTTCTACTCGAAGTAGTGCAAAGTATAAACTATGTTACCTTCTCAAGAGATAATATGTTGGTCCGAGATGTTCAGAAATTTATTTTTCTGATATGTTGTAGATACATGTTTTTATTTATTTTTCTTGTCCTGATTTGCACTAGCTAATATTTGTAGAATTTCCATCAACTAGAGTATATTGATGCATGCAACAAAACTGTACAAAAAACTGCATTCATAGCTTCATATCTTTACATCCATGATTGTTTGAAAGCCTATGTCCAAGAATTGTAATTTTTATTTCAATACCATCCAGTACATACTAATTGTAAATTGCCAATGCTGGGATGGTGTATTTTATCCATACAAGTAGTGCAAAATAAAAACTTAGTTACCTTCTCAAGAAATAATATGTTGGTCAGATATGTCTTAAGAATCGCAATTTTGGATTTCGATACCATCCAGTACATACTAATTGTAAATTGGTATTCATACCAATGCTGAGATGATGTATTTTATCCATAGAAGTAGCAAAAATAATATGTTGGTCTGAGATGTCCAAGAATCGCAATTTTGGATTTTGATACCATTCAGTACATACTAATTGTAAATTGGTATACCTAAATTGCCAATGCTGAGATGATGTATTTTATCCATTGAATTGGGAAAATAAATATGTTGGTCTGAGATTTCAAGAATCGCAATTTTGGATTTCGATACCATCCAATACATACTAATTGTAAATTGGTATATAACCTAACTACTGCAATTAACGTACTTGTTAATTTTGGAAATATGATGTCCTCTAAAGAAAACAAAAAATGTTATTGTAACAGCTGCATGATTGGCTGTTCTACAGCAGTAAATGCGGGTTGTAATAGTAATTTGCATACAGATAAACTACTGCAATTAACATACAATAAGTATCTTCTTTTATTAATGCTCTGGCTTGCCCTATTTCCTCAAATTTCAGGAACTTATGGGTATGGAGATTGAGGTAACCAAGGCTGCTCAAGGGGAGGAAACCCTAATATCTGACAAGGAGAACAAAGCCACTACTGCCAGTATCCCAACCAAGGATAACTCAGACCCAATTGTACGCACTGATGAGATGGAGAGTGCCAAAAAGGAAGGGGGTGTTGAAGTGGCCAAGAGTGCCCTCTTGCCACCCAAAGATGCAAGTGACGAGTGGGGCACACCTAAACAGACTCACACTTTCTATTTGCCCAAGGTCAGGATGATGGAGGATCCTAAGGTTAAGACAAAATTGGACCAGTTGCATAAAACCATAAACAATAACAAGGCGCAGAAGGGTAGTTTGTTGTCCCAGTTGGCAGAAAAGCGGGTTAGTTTCATTGCCAACCCCCTATTTGTTCTTTTTTTTATTTTTATGTATTTTATTTGTTTATTTGTTAATCCATACATAGTATGACTTGGCAGAAAGAAAGAAATGAGATTATACAGCAGCTGAAGCCACTGACTGAGAAAGTGAGGGAATTCAACAGAATGTTGAATGAGAAGAGGACAGCAATGGAGCCTCTGAGAGATGAGCTTGGCAAGATCAGAAACGAAACCAATGCCATTAAGGAAAAGGGAGTCGGCCTCTGCTCTTCTGTTAAGGAGCTTGACAATTGGGTTCGTTCATTTCTTTATTTTACATTACAGAGACCTCTTTTCTTCAAATTGTATTTTTTATAATTCACCGGATTGACTTTGATTTTACATGCCTCACAAACATGTACTCTGGCGGACTTGATTGTTGTGAGAATTTTACTCTGTAATTATGCCTTATTTGATTTTGGATTAAATTTTGGTTTTGAAACAGCTGAAGAGCCTGGAGTATAGGATGAGCCATGAGAGCATGTCGCTGGATGAGGAGAAGAGGCTGATGAAAGAGATGAAGCAGCTGGAAGGAACAAGAGCCCGAGTCATAGCCCATGAGGCCTCCCGAGCTAAGTTTGACAATGACACCGACAAAGATGTGCTTCAGGGCAAAGTTAAAGTATGTCTTTCTTCTCTGCTGCTTCTATGTAAATTATACCACCCCAAAGTTTTGCATATGCCCCTTGTGAAATTATGAACCCTTCCATTTCCTAATTAATGCATCTCGTAAGTGAGGGAAAACATAACAAATAAAAGGTATTTGAGATAGTGGGTTGTTTTGTTGGGGGACAGGTATGAAAACAATGGAAATTTATTTCATTGTTAAGCTTCGCAGAAAATTTTGAATTGTTTGGATTAGTGTGATAGAAGTAAACAAAATTGAAAATGGACAGCTGATAGGAGCGGACATGGATGAAGTGAGGAAGGAGAGGGAGGTGATAAAAGCAAAGATAAAGCCCCTTGAGGATGAAAAGACCCCCATTGATGCATCCATCAAATTCCTAGAAGATCAACTCAACGACATTAATGAGAAGAACAATAAGGCTTACAATTCCATCATTGAGCTCAATAGTGGAAAAGAATCCCTTGTGAGTTGAACATCATACAGTACATTTTGTATATTTGAAGTTAGTTACTCCTTTGGTACTGGAGTGGTGCTTGCATTTGAGCATTTAATATTGAATGTGCTTCTCTCTTTTTTGTTCCCCCAGAATTCTGTCTTCACAGAGAACCGCAAGATGCTGACTCAAGCCAAAGTGCTTGCTTCCAAGAAGGATATTGCAGCATTGGAGACTTTTGCCAATGCTGAGGTCTCTCTCTCTCTCTCTTTGCAATTGAACATTAAAAATTTACAATAAAATAAAAGCAATGTGATTGCACAAGCTGATTATATTCAAATATTCTGTAGATGGATAAGTTCATGGCACAGTGGGCAAAGAAAGCATTCCGTGAAGACTGTGAGAAGCGTGTCCTCCCATCCCTGGACCAGCGTCTTCTCAGCCGTGATGGGCGCATTAGAAACCCCAATGAGAAACCTATCCTTGCTCCTGAGCCTGTCAAGGCGGCTGAACCCGAACCCTCCCCCGTCCCCACTCCCCTTCCCAAATCTGCTCCAACAAAGCACTCCAAGGAGAAGGAGGCTATTGCGAAAGCTGAGGAGGTGAAGGCCAAGAGCGGGACTAACCTGGAGGCAGACAGCGTGAAAGAGAAGGAGAAGGAGAAGGAGAAGGAGAAGGAGAAGGAGAAGAAGGTTGATCTGGAGAAGTTGAAGAAGTTGAAGAGAGAGGAGGAGATTGTGAAGAACAAGATAGCACTCGAGAGAAAGAAGAAGCTGGCTGAGAAGAAGCTTGCTAAGGCTGAGGCCAAGGCTCTCAAGGAGGCCGAAGAAAAGAATAAGGTTATTTCCTCTTTCTTCTCCCTCTTCTTTTTCTTCACTTTATTTTTATGCTATCAAAAATAAGGAACACAGTGACCTAATGTGAACTTGAACAAAATATTATAATGAACAGAAGAAGGAGAAAAAGGCAAAGAAGAAGGGTGGTGCTTGGTCGGCACTTGAAGGGTCTGAGGACGTGACTGAGACCGAACCAAATCCTGAGGAGGCGGTGGAGGCAGAAAATGATTCAAAGGATGAAAGTAACCCTGTCCCTGTGCCATCCAAGGCCAGTGCTGTCATTAGGCAGAGGGGCGGTGGGAAGAAGGTGCAGAGCCAGCTCCCAAGGGCCATACTCAGGAAGAAGAAGGCACACTCGTTCTGGTCGTCGTGGGGTCCGCTGTCAGCTGCGGTGCTGGTTGTGCTCACTGTTCTGCTTGGGTTGTTTGCCTACTATTACAAGTACTACTACCTCACCAGCGGGAAACTCGAGGCATGAGCAGAGTTGATGAGCTTTTGCTATAGTATGTCAAATAGGGCCAAATTTTGGTGCTCTTGTAAACTTTATTCGTGTTATGGTCCTGTTTCTCATACCATAGGATTTAACACCCCCCCTCTCCTCTTTAAACATGATCCTTTTGAACAGCGTAAAGTTGGTGTTGTTTGTGATAGTGGGATATTTATGCAGTAGCTGTTTAGCATTGTAGTGTAGGTGACAGAATGCGGCGGCTAATAATAAAATCATTTCAAGTTAAAAGACTTGTGTTGACTAATGGATGTTGAATTGTTGATAGATCACCTACATTAAAGTTTCCAACTTCGAATAAAGCAATAGCGTCTCTTGCTTAGTAGCCTTAGTTGCTTGCTTCGACAGATGCAGGGATGCGTGCAAGGGAAAAATAAGTAATAAACAATGATTTGATTTTGCTGGATATAGATCCCCAGGGACCAGGGACCAGGGTTGCAGTAGCTGAAGATCTCTGGTACGAAGGATTGAGTCTATAATGAATTTTGCTGCCGCCTAGTCTAGCTTCTACATTTAGCAAAAATAAAAATGAAGAACCCCCATGGTCCCCAATTGACAATATAAAGTTCCGAGGTCCATATGCTATTGCGAGTACAGGACAGTGCTACGGTGCTACGCATATGTAAGGGCTCCTCCGTGCTACGGTTCACTTTTTGAGTTTTCAAAATCCTAACGGTCGATCCGAACCGTTCAACATGATCTCCATATGAATATGTACTTGCAAACCAAATTTTACATTTTTTAGAATTTTTTTACTATTTATTAAGCCACTTTGAAAAAACACTAATTTGTACACAAACAGTAAACTTTTCTGGACCATTGGATCAGCGATTTTCAAAGTGGCTTAATAAATAGTAAAAAAATTCTAAAAAATGTAAAATTTGGTTTGCAAGTACATATTCATATGGAGATCATGTTGAACGGTTCGGATCGACCGTTAGGATTTTGAAAACTCAAAAAGTGACCCGTAGCACGGAGGGGCCCTTATATATGCGTAGCATATTAGCAAAATCCTGCGAGTAGAACTACGGTGTTCTCAAGTTAATTAAATTATTTGTGAGCTTAACTTCAAATAATGAATTTAAATTATTGAAACCGATCTATTTCACAAATAATATGTTTATATGTTAAATATATAATTTTTCTAATTAATTTAATATAAAGTCAAATGGTAAAAAAAATGACGAAAAATAGATGCATTAAAATTAATATATAAATCTTTTTTTTACTGCTTGATTTTATATTAAATTTAACCAAAAAATTATATATGTGATATATAAATGCTTCACTTTCACTTGTGAAGTAAATCAGGGTTTGAATTTATTATTTGAAGTCATTATGTAGGTTTTAGAGTTAAATTCACCAAAAAATACTTGGTGGAGCTTAAGAGCATCCTAATTCTACTCTGCTATTGCAAGAAGTGTTCCGAGTTTGATCTGGCTCTCCTGCCAAGTTACTGCGTACGTAACTAACTCAAACCTGTCGATCCTAGCAGCTAAATATATATTTTTTTCAAATACTAGTTTTGAATCCTAATTTTGTTTTCCTTGACGCATTTAGGCATGTTTTCTTTACAGTTATCTATTCTCTCTTTTTTATTAAGAGTACATGTCTTTAAGCATACACACCCCTCTTTTTGTGTTCAGATCCTGCTGTTAAGGAGTTCTTCTGTTTTTATTGCCAACCGACCATATCAAGAAATTTATTCTCAAGAAAGATTTGGGTTACTCAAGAATTGGCCGGATGGAATATATTTTATTGAAGTGAGAGAATTTTTAGATCCATCACATGCAGCAATTTTATTAGTGGACACTTAATTTGGGAACATGTTTTAGGAATTAATTATTTTATCAGCTTTCACTTCCATTTCTTTCAATATGGTAGATGAAGCAGACCACAATTTCGCAGCAATCTCCGTATCACCAGACAACGAAGATGACTCTATAGTCCGAGATTTACCCCCAAAAAAGTATTTCCCTGATGCTTCCTATATACAAACAAAAGGAAATTTCATAAGTATTAAATTTCCTGTTTTTAGCTAAGAACTGCATAAAAAATCATAGGGATAAGCTGATATTTGATAATCAAAATTATGTGATAACCGTGACAACAGCCTCAATACTAACCAAAATAAAGAAGAAAGAAAATTGTAGGTATATTTCTTATGATGTAGATTATACAAATTTGATGCGATTTGAGAATTTCGGTCAACAATCAAGTACCAATAAATTTAAACCATTAGTTTCTCAAATCACACAATGTATGAGCAATAGGTCTTCAGCTTGCACCAGATATGATACATATCTAACTAATGGAGAACATATGTAAAATTTTAATTTTTCTTCTTTTGCTTTGGTAAGCATTGAGCAGGTTGTCACCATTGTCAATACTACCTATTCCTTTATCAAACATAATTTGATACAAACCTATCTAACTCATGGTGAACATGTAAAATTTTAATTTTTTTTTCCTTTTTTTTCAATAAGCATGAGTGGGTTGTCACAGGTGTCAATCAGGCTCATTCTCAATAATATCTATTCCTTAATAAAACATATTTTAATTTTTTTATGTGGGTATGTCCCAGTAAATGCAGCATTTTTGTTGTTTTAATGTTATAATTTCTAGATTGAGAAAAAGTGCAAATGAAGCTTACTGGAGGAGCCAAAGCAGCATCGATAATTGAGCTTACCCCAATACCTGGGGGTTGCAAAAGATGCAGAATTCGCAAAACAAAAATTGAGGATCTTGAAATGAAAAGGGGAAGTTCTCGCATTATGTTTGTCTCTACAACTCCAGGATCAGCAGCCCTAAATCATGCAGAAAAATTATATACAAAATAATTTATCAATCCTTAGTTTTTCTTCTTCTTGAACTCCTCCTTTTTGAGCCAAGTCAAACTAACAATCAGTGACCTTATCAAAAGACCCAATTGGTCCATAACTCTATTTAAGTAGATAACAAATTCAGAAAGGAGAAATGACTTCAAAAACAGCAGCCACTTACATGACAGAGACATGACAAGTAGGCTCCAAATGTAACTGTCGGTGCAGCTCATACGTAAACAATAATAGACATACTGTGGATTAAGCAGACCATGCCGATTAAACAGTAAAAAAAGGTAATGAAAAGGTAAAATCATGAACACATTTACCTTCAAGAACCTCAATGCATCAGAAGCCCCCAATTTAAAAGCTATTACTCATCCTTACAGTGATGTTTTACTTATTTCTTTACAGAAGAAATATTTGATGGTTCATAAAAAAAAATACTTACATTTGGAATGCTCATACGTAGAGGCACAAGGATAGTTTTGTCCTTTTTTCCTAGAATACAGTACCTCATACACATCTAACTCAAACACTGGAGACAGATGAAAAAAGAGATCATGTTAATCTCCTGTTTTTCCTTCCTATTCATTAGCAGATAGCATCCATTTTATGTAGCATGAGCATATAGTAAAAATACGAAAAGAAAAAAAAAAAATTATACTCTTACCACATCTGTGAGTGAAAGAAGTCACGTTAACAACACGAGAAGGCACAGGGCTATTCTTTAGCAATGGCATTAGAAGATTTGTCAAAACAAATGCGCCTACGAAGTTAACCTCCATCATCCTTGCATATAATAAAATTCATCACAGCTTAATTTCAAAATGTTCAACCACACCACTGAATTGTAATCTCCGCAATATAGAGATCAGTTCAGGACAAAAGTATATATTTTTGTGAAAAAACATATACTTGTACAAAATGTTCAAACCTATGTGAAAAAACATTAGAATTTAATTACTCATCGAATCCGTCTGGGGTTTCTCGGTAAGACTTGGCCAAAGTGCCGGCATTGTTTACCAGAAGTTGTATTGACTCGTGAAGTCCCAAGTCAGAAAGCCTTTTCTTCAAAGAAATTTCAAACTTCTTTATTGAAATATAAGATGACAAGTCCACCTGAATTGCCTCAACATATTTATCCCCTAGCTCTTTAATCTCTTTAACTGTCTGCTTTTACACCAAGAAAAGAAACTTTAAAAGATCTTAAACATCTACTCAAAGAAAAGTATATATTTTCAAGTATCCCTCTGAGAGTTGGTGGTTACAATTTATGTGTCATAGGCTGATACCAGCACAAGGTCCCCTGATAATAGCCAAAAGATCATATTCTCAACTTATTGCAGCCTTAAAAATAAAATAAGAACAGATAATACATATGTTGTAAAATATATGGGGCTGCTTTTATATGTACCTGGACAAGCAATTCTGGATTTCGCCCAGCTGACCATCAGTTGACACATAAATTAAAAGGAAAAATAGATTTCAGTCCAATAGAAACACGAATACAACCTAACCTAGAAATTAATCAAAGGCCTCACCAAGAATTACATGATAGCCCTCCCGAGCCAATTTGATTGCGGCTGCCTTCCCCAATCCCGAGGTGGCCTGAAAAGGCACAATCAAATTATTTAAAGTTAACAGAGAAACCCAATCCGGCTGATTCAAAATTTGAAATAGAAACAAAAAGAAGCTCATAACTCCATTCCATGACGGAAATAAGACGCATTTTACTGATTGAAATAAGGAGGGGAAGGGCATTATACATCTAATGGATACACTTTATGGGTGTATATGGGCAACTTTATCAAAGGCTCACACTTTACAGAGATGTTAAAAATAAACGAAGGAATAACCAAAATTAATCAAAGGAGGAGTAAGGAACTTACTCCAGTAACAACACAAACGGGTCGGGTGATTTCACAGTCAGGTCCGGTGGAGAGGCGCAGGCGGGAGTAGCGGCGGGAAGGAGAGATAAAAAGGAGGAGGAGGTAAGAGTACAGGATAGACGCGGTCCACAGAAACGCCATGCGCCAGAACTGCGCGGAGAGCAACATCCTCAAGGCTTCCCAATCTACACTTGCCATCTACTACCCTCTCTCTCTCTCTCACTCGTCCTTCCTTTGATCTAACTAACGATGGTATTCAGCGATTTCGCGCGCTTCAACTCCCCCTCTTTGCTTGCTCCGTCCGCTCACAAGTCATGACACTTGCATTGCATTATTATTTTATTTTTTTATTTTTGAAATTCGGTTTAGCCTCGAGAGTCGAGACCCGCAGCAAAGACATGATTTAGATTTCGGACCCGTTTCCTTTATATGGAACTCATATAGACCCGGCCCGTAACTAAATCCAAAGAAGCCCAATTAATTAGTCTCTCTGATAAAAAAAAAATACATGCAAGTGAAACATATATAGGAGTAGAACTAGGGTGTTCTTAAGCTCACCAAGTCCTTTTGTGAGCTTAATTTAAAAATCTAATGAATTAGCTTAAAAAAATGCATTCAAATCGTTGAAATCAATCTACTTCACGAGTGATGTATTTACATGTCAAATTTATAAATTTTCGAATTAATTTAATATAGAGTCAAACGCTAAAAAAAAGATGGTTTATAAGTTCATATTAATGTGTTCATTTTTCATTATTTTTTTACCGCTAGACTTTATATTAAATTAGTTTGAAAATTTATAAATTTGACATGTAAATTCATCACTCGTGAAGTAGATTGGTTTCAACGGTTTGAATGCGTCTCTTGAAGCCAATCCGATGGATTTTTGAGTTAAGCTCACAAAGAGACTTGGTGAGCATAAGAACACCCTAGTTCTACTCCATATATAGACTATCTATTATTTAGATGATAAACAAAAGGGGAATTTCATGTATCCCCTCAAAAACCTTGAATTACATATTTCCCCCTCTAAAATTCATAATATCATATTTACCCTTCTAAAATTTAAAACTCACAAATTTATCCAATTTATTGACTTTTCTATTAAAACTCATTTTAAATTTATAAGTTACCCATTTTACCCTTTGTAATCTGATAGCTAGCTTGCTTTCCCCATCAGATTATCCCCTTCCTTTCTTTAGTTACGTGCCTTCCGTAACTTCCCAGTTGGTTTTTGAACACGGGTGTGGGTCTTTTCCAAAGTATAGGTGACCTGCTTTTCCAATGCCTATTAGCTGATCGGTACCAGCTGTCTCTGACTACTTTGTCTGCCTTGCCTATACAGTTCATTGTTTTTCTTTGCTTGTTGTTTTAGTGTTTTTTCATAGCAGAGAACATTTCGCAAATCCCGCTAGGTTTCCAATTGCTTGTACCGCTTCAATGGAAACAGCCAGATTTACATCAGTGACAAGCTGGAGATAATAAATTAATGAAAGTTTGATTTCTACTTTTTATAAGTTAGCGCAGAAATGAAAAGAAACATGGTTTTTTAGATAAAAGACTGTGTCAGGAACAAAGGTTTCTTTTTCTCCACCATCCAACCTCGCTTGTCAAGGATGGAAGTCATTTTATCGATGCTCATTAAATGATAAAAGGTTATCGGGCGTTGGCACTCCCTCGTCTTTTCATATGATATGACGAGTTATTTCCCCCCTGAGTTGAGTCTGTAGAAGCTAGTGAGGAGTGGATTGACTTTTTACTTGTATTGGCATTGACCCAGCTAGGGAAATAGCAGATGGATCTATATTCACTTTTGGTTGGTAATGGATCCATCACTATGAAATCAATGAAAAATCTACTTAAAATTTCTATCTATGTGAAACTCTCCAGGTGAGTCGAATCCTATTCTCTCAATTCTTTTCCAAGTGGCAAATGCACATCAACCATTAGCATTAACTCGCCTTGTCGGTTTGTTTTATAGCGACATTAATTATAGTACAAAATAAGTAATATCTCAGGAGTTTGGAGAGTCGAATGGGGTGTTGAATGAGTGACATGAATTGTAGAAGAGAGACGGTTTTGAAACAATAATGCTTTGAAATTATTTTTGGTCTTGAGAGAGGGGAGGGAAGATTTTAATCTTTTAATAAAGGGTAAAATGGGTAACTTATAAATTTAAAATGAGTTTTAATAGAAAGTCAATAGATGGGGTAAATTTGTGAGTTTTTGAAGTTTAGGAGGTTAAATATGTATTATGAATTTTAGAGGGGGAATACGTAATTGTAAGATTTTTGAGGGGGATACATGAAATCCCCTCTAAACAAAAATATATGCCAATGTCCTTGAAATTATTTTTGATGGATACAAATTCCTTGTATTTTTGCTTTGAACAATTATGTGGCCTCTAGAAGGAGACATGTGGGAGTTCGATTTCCCTGTTAAAAACATTTATTCGTTACTAAGTCACTGACATGTAGAGCAGACTCCATTGTCCTGGAATGCTTTATTAATCATTAAAGATCATGCTTAGTTGTGGAGTAAG
This sequence comes from Carex littledalei, assembly GCA_011114355.1. Taxonomy (NCBI): domain Eukaryota; kingdom Viridiplantae; phylum Streptophyta; class Magnoliopsida; order Poales; family Cyperaceae; genus Carex; species Carex littledalei. The sequence goes on along the minus strand of CM022085.1, from coordinate 14,812,726 downwards.
AGGTGGAGTAAATATTTTACTCTACACTTAAGGAGCCAAACGAGATATAAAAAAGATGAAGAGGTGAGTTAATATATAGTAAGTTACATCACCTCTCCAGATAGATTAACTTACTCTAGCTGTAGAGCTCATTATCATAGATATGGGTTCATTTTCCAACATCTTTCTTCATATGAATTAATTTAATCCATAACTTAAACTATTAAATGAAGCGTAAAAAAATAGGAGTAAAATAGAATAAGCAATTTAATTTTCATTAACTTTACTCCATAACCAAACATAGTCTGACCGGACCTACGCTCTAGTAATTCAGAAGCAGAAAGGTTTTGTGTCAGAGTTTGTAATAGAGAGAATTTGGACTCACTCTTTTACGACCAAGAGTATCTTATGAAAATTTAACAAATGGCAAGTTAATAAATTTGTTTTGAGAACGTTCGTCTTTCCGCAGGCATATATGATTGGATCATTCGATGTCGGACGGATGGCGATTGATGTGATGGGTTCGGATGGCGATTGATGTGAGGTAATAGAGTGAGGTGACGTAAACTCCTAGCCACCTAGCTACAACCTAGTCCTCCATCCCCTTCCCACGATCAATCACACTGACGTGCCTCTCCTCTACGTGAACAGTGCCCTACAAACCCACTTCATTTATTACAAGCATTTACTTGCCTTTCAACTTCTACTTAAATTTCCTGAGCGCCACCTTTTTACCAACACACTTCATACTACTGTCACCCCACCAACACACAAAATGTCGCGCATCTTCCCACTAAGCACTCAGCAGGCAGACCTTGGATGCGCTTACCTCCGCCGCAATGAGATCCATCGCGATCTGGTAGAAGGTTTGCAGCGATCAATCCTGGTCCTAGCCTTAGGAAGCAACCAAAACAGCGGCGGTACTGTAACCAACGTGCAACACTACCTCTATCGAACATACAGAGGGCCCTACATGCAATACTCCCCGCTCAAGTACTCCAACGATATCTACTTGATCAAACTCCCACCTGGCCTGGACCAAGAGGTAGTTATACAAGTCGGGAGGGAATGAGGACGAATGACGGAGTGGGACTTCCGTTTCTTTGATGTAAATGAAGATGCCGGGTCTCAACCAAAATGGTACAGAGTCTGACTCCACATTACGAATTTCCCACTGGATTTCTGGCACGAGACTTTTATCCAAGACGCATGCTCAGGTTTTGGTGAGGTCCGATACATTGAGGAGAAAAACATCTATGGGAACGATCGCTCCCGCTTGGCATTAGATTTAATATGTATTGACCTCTGCAGAATCCCACCAGCCACTGCACTGCCTTACGGGAAAAAGTGGAAGATGATGTATATCCACATTGCAAGTTGGGAGTATAATGAATGGATACCGGAAGCAGCACGATTCACCGGTAGGGAGCAACGACGGTTAGTCGGGTTACCCGGCAACCCTGCGGACATCCCACGGCTTGCCTTACTAGCAGCACATGACAAATTACAAAGATACCTCAACACACCGGACACACCCACACCTCCGGGCTTACCGTCATATTTCTCAGACGACACGATCGAAACACCCCATTCAAGCAATTCTCACCACTCATCTAAGCCGGAGCACCTTAGAGTGGGGGCGCTAGCCAGGGATACAGCGATGGTCCATGGTGCACCAACACAGGCTCCTCATGGTGTACCAGAACCGTTCCACAAGACCATGCTCTGAACTCGTTACCCAACGTCTCCACTGACACCCTGCCAGTACCCGGGGAACAGTTCACAACCACGCCATATAGTGACAAAGGAGGATTGGAGGTCAAAGGGACATTGAAATAGGTCAGGGGTTCGCCAATCAATACCCACACTTAAAGGGACATGCAGATCTTTTCTCCCCAGCCAAGCCACCTGCTAACGAGCGATTCCAGAGTTTTTGCATGCAAATGGTATGGGTGGGTCAAATCAAGGTATTACATACAATACTTCTTTCCCCAACTAAAAGTGAGATCATTAATGCAGCCCCACAGCTGCCCAAGCTGACAAATAGGCAGTACGACAACCATGATGTAATAACTGACATCTCCCAGACAAAGTGGCTTAATCCAAACATAGACCGACACAAGGAGACACAAACACTACTGGACCCGACACCTAAACCTGATAACCCAATAACCCTACCTCCCACTCACCATATCCCCTAAGCCCATAAAAGATCCGCAACCCCTACTACAAACACCCAAATGCCACTGGAAATTTAAAACGACCTGACACCATACATAGGCCCTTTTATTGCACCAAAAGCGCCCCTCCCCAAACCAAAATACCATACATCCTAACACAAACCCAAACTCACAAAACCACACAGACCACCTCACCCCTAAACACTCACTGCTTGTCGATACCACCCACCCCGAAGACCACATGGCATCATCAGATGAGGAATTTATTGCAAGATTTGCTGCCCTCAGTGCCACCACATCAGTGCCACCGATTAAACTGACAGCGGCGGCCACCGTTACGCGCGACTGGACAACATGTGCTATTGTACGGATCGTTACGGATAAAATCGTACAGGATGCGCAGTTCATATCCACCATGACCAAGGCATGGGGGTTAAAGCACACACTAGTTTCACGCCCGTTGACAGAAATATGTTCCTGGTCCAGTTCGACCAGAACTCAATAGAACTATTAATCAAGGTATATGGACTTTCAGAGGGGAAATGGTGGTTTTAAAAAGAGCACACGGCCAGCCAGACATTGTCAAGCCATGGGTTAATACAGTGGAGATATGGACCCAATGGCACAATGCGCCAATGGACTCGATCTCAAAGGAAGACATTCTTGCACTTGCATGCACCATTGGGACCCCACTATCAGAGGTATGGGATTTTTTCAGCGGGGCCAGTCAGTTATACCGGGTTAAATTACTGATAAACATTGATAAACCCCTTCCAGACCATGTTGATGTTGACCATCCTACCTTGGGGAGTTTCCCCATTCTGCTAGTCTACGAGAGACTCAACCGGATATGCCTCTTCTGTGGCATAGCAGGACACGACCATGCGGACTGTCCGGATAAAATCCAAATGCTCCGTCTCAAAGCTGACCCGAGGTTCAAAGATAGAACTGACATGGACTCACTGATCGCACTGAAAATACACCCATGGATTAACAACTTAGCAGCCATACCCTCACCCATTGCCCTCAATACCAACTGCAACACATCCGAACCCACACACTCACCATAGTGCGGCGCCCACCCACCATGTCCCCCTTAACCACCATGAGTCCGTGACCAGTGATGAACAACAGACCCCAAATACCTACTCCCTGAAAAGACAAATCAGAGGACAGAAAGCCGAACAATCGACCGATCTCCCTACACTACGGGCTACCACTAGCCAAGTGGTTCAGTTCACCGAACCGTCTGACCTGGTTCGAGCAACCAAAAAAAGAGTGTTGGAGGCGCGACAGGTGTCGCCTCCGACACATCAATGAATCTCCTAGCATGGAACTGTCGGGGCGTCGGAAGGCCCCGGAAGCAACAGTTCATGACCAAACTCCTCCGATCTACCAGGGCTAAAATAGTTTTTATTATGGAAACAAAGAGTTCAGTCCAAAAATCCAATAACTACCTAGCAGCCCTATCGCTAACCAATTCAACCTACGTACCGGCCCGGGGTCGGTCTGGAGGCCTTTGGTTGCTGTAGGGCCAGCAAGCCAATCTCCACATCATCCAACAAACACGATACTATATACACGCCAAGGTCTGTGTCCCCACTCAGGAAAGATGGGACCTGATTTGTGTGTATGGCGATCCAGCACACGTTTTAAACAAAGAAATTTGACGATATATTCAGCAAGTCACTGACCAAGGTATACCAGTATGCTTGGTTGGAGACTTCAACGCTATTGCAAATGAAGAAGAGAAATTTGGTGGCAGTCTGTCACTAAACGCGAATAACCGAGACTTCAGAAAGTGTGTTTGACACGGGTCTGATAGATCTCGGCTTCAAAGGCCCAGCTTTTACATGAAATAACCAACAAGATACCTCGTCAGGCATACACGAAATTAGACTGTGTTCTCTGTACCATGCCATGGTGCCAAATCTTTCCAATGGCATACGTAAATCACCTACCCCGTCTCTACAGCGACCATGCCCCAGTTCTACTTCGCACTCACAACACTCCGCCTACCCCCTGTACCTTTCAGGTAAAAATCTGGTGGTTCAACCATGAGGGTTTTAAATCGGCTTGTGAAAAAGGGTGCCCCCGTCAGCCGGCCTCAAGTGGCACGAACGAATGGCTCGGATTAAGACAGAAATCCGACAATGGGAGACCACTAACCCCACACCACAAAATAAGATGAAACACATCCAACACTTGTTACTTGCATACCAAACCCAGCACCCATCCATACATAACATGACAGTCGAAACCGAACTAGTGCGACAATTTCACCAAGCAGAAGATGAACTCGCTCAATACTGGAAGCAGCGATCCAAAATACAGTGGACCACGGAGGGCTATCAGAACACCGCTTTCTTCCAGGCAGTGGCAACCAATCGAAAAAAACGCAACTCAATCACACACATCACCACAGAGGATGACCAGGTCATATCGGATCCAACAGAGGTTAGAAGAGTTTTTGTTAACTACTACAAACAAATCTACTCTCCTAACACCGAAACCACTACCACAGACCATACGACCTACTTTGACCAATTCCCACGCAATTCATACCCAATCATACCAACGCAAGCCCACCACAGCCTCATATCAAGCCCAACCGAACCTGAAATCAAAGAAGCCCTTTTTTCCATGGGCCCAGACAAATCCCCGGGCCCGGACGACATCTCGGCCCGTTTTTTACAAACTAACTGGGCCATGATCAAGGACGATCTAGTGAAAGCTTTCAAAGATGCCCTATTATCGGGCCGAGTATAACAGAATTAGCTGGCCAGCTACATAACGCTCATCCCAAAGATCGACGGTGCGGACACACCTAAACAATTTTGACCGATAACAGTAGGTAACATTACCTACTGATTATTAATGAAGGTGCTCATGCACAGACTGCAACCGCACATGAGGAGTATCATTTCACCAAACCAAGTGGCATTCCTTAAAGGGCGCAATATATTAGACAACACTCTTCTAGTTCGAGAATTAATTCACTCCTTAGGCACTAAGACCTATAAAGCACAATCCTTCATCCTTAAAGCAGATGTAAACAAAGCGTTCGATACGGTTCAATGGTCTTTTGTTTTTGCGGCTATGCTAGCGGTTAACATCTCGACTCAACTCATAACCCTCTGTAGGGCGCAGAAAGTTGCACAACGGTTTGGAAGGTGTGTGCATGCGTATTAAATGTCTCAGGGTTCAACGCTCTCTGCTTTCAAGGCATGGGAGAGAACATCGAACTTGAAACATTCTATTTCTTTCTGCTATTCCTTCTGGTTCACCCTCGACAGACCTACTGTTCATAATCAGCCTGTCGAGAGAGTTTAATGATTGTGGGGACGTTTAACTCCCAGCGGGCGCAAGCCCCCGCTGTTAATTACATCAGATGACCCTTCCAAGCCATACTGAACATCTCGTCCATTCCGGGATTTGGGGCCTATTTAAGTGAATTGAATAATGGGGCTAAAAAGGGGACTCATGTATTGACCTTGGTTTTGATTTGGTTTCTTGGTTTGGATATTTGTGTATGTGTGATTTCATATTAAAGCAATGTTTATTATATTTTAAAATAGGAATTTGGATATTTGAGAAGTGTATATACATTGTTTATTTACATCTGACTCATAACATATTTATTCACATTTTTGTTAATAAATAAGATCGTTTAAATTTGGAGAAAGGGTATTTTGGTCATTTCAAACTTGGCTGATGGCTGGACATGTTCAATTTTGTTTAGAGACATGGATGATTTAATTTGGGTTCATTTGGAGGTGGTTTGAGTTGATTTGGATTTGAAATGAAGAAGTTATGGCCAAAAAGGACTGAAAAGGGCTTATTTGTAAAGCTTGATTCTTTCCAGGGACCTATTTGTAAATCTGGAAGAAATGGAATTTGTGATTTGGATTTTAGACAAGGTTTTATGTGAAAATTGGACCTTTAAGGGCTTGTTTGAGAGAGTTTTAGGCTGGCAGGGACCTATTTGTAAATTTACAAGGGCTTCGCTGTGATTAAAATTTGTCAGAGGGGCTTATGTGCAAAAGATTTTTGATTTAATGATTTGATTGATTATCTGGGTTTTGAGATTTGTATTGGGCTTTGAGATGTGTGCTTTGAGCTTCAAGATCTGTGTTTCCATTTAAGCTTTGTTTTGGCGCTGGAATCAAAAGGCTCATATTGCTTTAAAATCCGTGCAGCTGGAATATGAAGGGTATTTTTGCTTGTATTTAGGTCTGAACTTCAAAAATTCATATTAAATTGAAATAAAATCAGAAAGATATGAAATTTGTGTCCATTTTATGTATTTTGAAGTACTTTATTTAATCATGATGTTTGTTCTTTGATTTGGATTTTTAGCCGATCTGTACTGTTCATTTTACCAGCAGCAGCTTATTATTGTTTAAATGCTGATTTTCTGTTTTTAAAACTGAACTTTGAAAATTCATATAAAATCGAAAAAAGATCAGAAAAATGCAAAGTTTGTGTCAATTTTGTGTGTTTTAAAATTCTCTATCTGATGGCGATGTCCATTTTTCATTTTGGTCCCTGTGTCAGTTCAGATTGCTTATTTTACCAGCAGGGGTCATTTTGGCACTTTTGAGTGCTTTCCTTGTACCAGTGGTACATGCCTTGAGATTTGATACTGGTACTGTTCATTGACTGGTACCAGAAGCTGTGGGGGACATTTATCATGATTGGTTTTGAGTTCTAACAAGTTTGAGTAGCTTTTAGGCTACAAATTGGTACCAACAAACAAAAGGAAAAGAGAAAATCCAAAATTCCAAAATAATGTTTCTTTAAATACCAAAAATCTGTCAAAATGTGGTTTTATGCAGGGAAGCCCCTGATTTTGTTTAAAATCATGTTTTTGCATAATCTCACTTGATAAAGAGACAAATCATCAAGAGGTCATTGATTTAAATGTGTAATTGGCTAATTTCAACATCATGAAAGCCTTTTTTTACAATTTAAACCTTTCTCTTTCACCATTTGCACAAAGGACTATTTAATTTCTTCATATAGTGTATTTTTGTACACATAGCATATACTTATGCTCAAAGAAACTAATTAGCACCATTTATGCAACATGAGTCTCATATCAAGGAGATTATAATGGGAACTATACAGCTCAACCACCATAACTCATGTTTTGTTACTTTTAATCCTTTCTAATAAAATAATCAAATAAATTGGATGCAATAGGAACTATACAGCTCAACACATGCATCTTCATTGCTTAATTATTTTATACAAAGATTAAAAGTATAAAAGATCAAAGATTCAAAGAAATCATTTTTTTTTATATATTTCGGATTTATATTATTTTTAAAATGTTGTTTTAAAAATAAAATGTAAAGGAGGACAAAATATTGATTAAAGTAATAATATGCATTTTTTTGTTTTAGAGGCAGCAAAGAAAAGGGAAGAAAAAAGAAAGGAAAAAGGGAAAAAAATGACATTTTATATTTTTGTAGAATCATAGGCCTTAGGTATATATTAGCTATAGAGCTGCATTTGCCTCATCTTAATTATTTTCATTATCACTCTTGTTGTGATATTGACTATCACAGTGGAGATATTTATTTTATCAAGAGGTTTAGATTAATGGCCATAGTCGAACCACAATCTAAACCCCTTTCCTTATTACCTATTTATTATGAGAAAGAAGATTCAATCAAAGGAAGAAAAGTATACCCAATGCAGCGAATTAAAGAACAAAAGAAAGGAAAAACATATCAATAAGCGAAAAAGACTCAAATTCAAGCTCCAAGTAAGCTGATTTTATTAATCCATGATGACCTTACAAACAGTGGCCTTTTTAGGCAATTTACATCATTGAATTTATAGCTATTTCTATGGTTTGGATTTTATTGGCTTTTAACAGTAATTTCGCTACTGTTCTTGTTTCAGAGAGGAGGTATTGATTCGGGTTTGATTATGATTTTGGGGTTTTTTGCTTTCTTGCCGTAATGGAGATATCTTGGAGTCACCTTCTTCTTAGCTGCATGGGCTTTATATAGCCATGAATTAGGGCAGCAACAGTATTGGATAGGTGCGCTGGCATCATCCGAGGCGTCCGTTTTCATTTCATCAGACGGCTGTGGCTTGAAGCACAGAGGAGGCAAATGGCATCTCTTGGCAGACCAGCTGTGTGCGTTTTTTTGTTCTCTTCTGCTGAACGGTTTGGGAGAGGAGGCTCCATTATTTTGCTTAAACCAGGTGCTGTAAATCAGAGACTCAATGGGAGTGTGGGGGCCTCTGTCAGATTAAAGAAGGAAGGAACTTCGGCACCTATTTCATTTCACTTCAATTTCGCTCCAACGAGAGGCATACGAAGGCCCAAGCCCATGTGCATTCCCTTCATTATTTTTCGGCAGCCCAAATTTGTTTATTTAAATCAAAGCCGAATCTTAGTTCAGCTCAAATCGTGAGCTTACTCAACTTTTGTGATTAAATAAATGTATCACTTCTCCATTTTAATCTATAATGGACACCTCCATTTTCCATGTTTTAGCAAATTTTATTTAATTCTAAATCCCAAATTTTTTTAGGGTCAAACACCCTCATAAGAAACTGCTTAGCAAATAGCCAAGTGACCCTCCGAATAAACGGCCAAGGAGATGGCTTCATCCGGCCAACCCGAGGGCTGCGACAGGGATGCCCTATGTTCCTATATCTTTTTATCTTATCCATGGAGTTCCTCACCAAACAGTTCGACAGGGCTCTGACGGCGGGTTCACTTAAAGGCATACAAGTGGCTCGGACGGCACCGATCATTACTCATGCAATGTATGCTAACGACCTAATCATAATGGGAGACGCATCTATGCACGAAGTAAGCAATCTCAAAGAGATATTACACTCGTTTGCGGCACAATCAGGTCTTTCCATTAATCCTGACAAGTCCTCACTTTGGTTTAGTGCTTCTTGCGAAGAGCACAACAGAATGACAGTTATGGGTGCACTAGCGGCTAATATGGCTTCCGACAATGAAAAATACTTGGGGGTGTACGTAGCACATGGCCGATCCAATCACGATCTCACTCACACGCTTCAAGTTGAGAAATTCTATAACAAATTGGCGGGATGGAAAGTAAACGTGCTATCCTTTGCCGGTAGACTAACACTAATCAAATCGGTGCTTCTGTCGATCCCGGTGTACTTCATGTCTATTGCCAAACTCCTAACCAAAACGGTTAAGGAAATGATTAGTGTGATGCGAAAATTCCTTTGGGGAAAGTTGGGAAAAAAGGTTCATTTCACTCATTGGTTGGCATAAGATTTGCGTACCAATAGAACACGGGGGACTGGGAATCCGAGACGTTGCCACTTTCAATGACGCCTTACTACTCAAAGTAGTCTGGCACGTGGCGTCAAATCATAACCGCCCCTGGACTCAGATAATGCGAGCTAAATATTTCCCCAAAGGTGGTTTTTGGGGGAACAAAGGCACGGCCGGTACAAGTCAGATATGGAAGGCCATTCAACAACTCAAACAGGTACTCAAGACACAAGTCCACTTGGAAATTGGCAAGGGGGAGACGATCCCGGCTATGAACCAGCCATGGTACACGGAATGGGGAATCCAACCAATCGCGACTAATGCGCAACGGGATGCTACAGTGGCCTAGATTTTTTACTGCGTAGCCGGATCCTGGAAAGCAACAGAAATGTTACGTCAAGAAATTTTTAACAATAAAAATTTTAATGTTAGAACATAATAGAGAATTTTATTGATGAACTAAGAGTTGAAATTTAAAATAATTATAACATTAGTCAGAAATTTCGAAATAGTCAGAGTTAATCGAATTCTGAAATTTATATCTTGAAATTATATCTTATAAATTAAAATTACATTTATATAAATATGTATATATGGGGTTATATGCATCATTTTCTTCTTTAAGCAATATTAAACAAATGAGAGGGTTTATTAGTAAAATTCCAAAATCAACAACTCTCTCTCTTTTCTTTCTTCCCTGTTGGTCCGACCCTTCTTTTCTCCTTTGAATTTTGTGGCTGCCGAAACAAAGAGAAGGAGAAGGGAGCTCTCTTCTCCATCAAAAATCCACCCCAAAAATCTTGAGAAATCTAAGAAAGGAGTGAGAAATTCGATTGTATTTCTCTATGGTCATCTAATCTCCAATTTGGTAATTTCTCTTCTCTCCCCATCTCTCTCAAAATCTGAAATTTCTCCATTTTTAGGGTTTTGCCCAAATCTGAAAATTTTGTATAAGTTTTGAGTAATCCATCTTCATTTAGTTTCTATGTTGCTAATTTAGTAAATTCTTCCTCAATTTCATCTTAATTTGGTTTTGATTGATCTAGGGTTTGGGTAATTGGGAAAATTGATTCGTGAACCGACTTATTGCGGGCCGCAATAAGATCTCTTGCGGGCCGCAATGAGTGGAGGCAGTGAATTTGTCGCGCAGAAAAAGAAAACTGTAAAGGTCATTACGGGCCGCAATGAATGTGCAGGAAAGTATAAAGAAACTAATGTAACTCAAGTAACCATATCGATCGTCGAACAAAGATTAAATAAATTATATATGTTGATATAGGTGTAGGCTCGGGTGAGCAAAATTTTGCGGGACCTTTCGAGACGTCCGAACCATAAGTGCGAGATACGCTCTTCGTAATCAGGTGCGGGGTTCTTGGACTTGTTTGATGTTTCATTTTCAGAAATTAAATTGTTTCCGATTGTCATGTTGAATGCTTGATTGTTGTATGTTGATTGTTGCATGTTTGATGGTTGCATAATTGTAATTGTGTGAATTGTTGGTTAAAACTGAATTGTTGTGAAAAGGTAGATTTGCATATTCGTATGGTTGTCGATTGATGTGTTCTTTTTATTGTTCTATATGTGAATGAATCTGCCAGGCTGACCCATAGAGGTAGCTGGATAAGGTGACGGTGACCTATCCGTTGACCTGTTTCTGAATTTGCCAGGCTGACCCATAGAGGTAGCTGGATAAGGTGACGGTGACCTATCCGTTGACCTGTTTCTGAATTTGCCAGGCTGACCCATAGAGGTAGCTGGATAAGGTGACGGTGACCTATCCGTTGACCTGTTTATGAATTGTTGCAAGGCTTTGAGTTGATTGTGATCCTATGTCAAGGTTGAGCCGTATGGTTGACCTTGATTCCGTGTGAATGCATTTGTAAAGTTGAGCTGCATAGCTGACTTAGAACCAGACTTTAGTAAATGGTTAAGCCAAAGCACTGCAGATGGGTGTCAGATAAAGGGTCCAGCTCGGTGGAACATCTGTAGGTGTCTGTAACCCTACAGATGAGTGTTTGATAAAGGGTCCAGCTCGAGAGAACATCTGTAGGTGCTACCAGCCGTATTAAAATGAGTTAAGCCAAATATGTGTTGTTTGAACTTCATCTTGAAAATTCCGTAAGTTGTGTTTCACTTGATTATTGTTGTGGAGCATATGCATACATTTATATACTGATATAGAACTGTTAAAATGCTGTTGTATGGATTTTATTTTCGAAAGTGGATTCTGATTGCAAGTCCAATAACCTGATTGTGGCAAATTTGTACTGAGAAATTATTCTCACCCCCACCCTTTGGGTTCTTTTCAGGTTTACTACACGAATACAGAGAGACTGTGTGGGATTGCATCTGACAGCATAACCACATGAAATTGGGGATTTGGGGTTGTTGAAACTGACAGGATGCGGGACGCATTTCTAAAATATAGTTTGCCGTATTCTGTCAGATACACATTTTGTAAGAAATATTGGGATGTGGTTATTATGTAATGGCGTTATTGGTAATGCATATAAAAGATCCACTGCCTTGCGTGTATGTCTGAATGAATATACGCGGCAGGCTGTTATACCCGTGTTTTGGGGTGTGACAAGAAATCCGGGACATAATGGGATTTATAGCTCTGCTTCAGATAGAATGGACGGCAGCTAAACCAAATCCTCATAGCCTATTACCGGATCGTTTGATATGGTTGCAAAACAAAAAGGGCACCTACACGGCCAGAGACGGGTATGAAATGCTACGGCAACGCAACCACACACCACCGGCATATGACAGCACAACAAGCGAGGCCTGGAAACGAATCTGGTCTTGGAAGAGAGTACTGCCTCGCATCAAAACTTTTTTGTGGCGAGGGGTACACAACGGGCTACCCACCACGGCTACACTACACACGAGACTGGCATCCATCTCACCACTATGCCAATGATGTGCATCGGAGAATGAATTCCTCATGCATCTCTTGTTCTTCTGCAATCTCTCGAGAGCCGCATGGTTTTGTTCTAACTACCCTTTGGTAATAGAACATCTACCCCTGAGCTTCCCGGCAGCCCTGATTTATATCACCCAGAGCCTGAATGAAGATCAAATCATAGCAGTTTGTAACCTCATGTGGTGCCTTTGAAAAGCCCGTAATGAGGAGTTATTTGCTGCTAAGAAATCTACACTACAGGCCATTGTGATCAGGGCAAAGGCTATGACATGCATTATAGAAGACAACCCGATCCCGAGAAACAGAGAACTGGGCAGTCCAATACTACTCACAGGAGGAGGGAGTACGATTCTCGTAGATGGATCATGGGACCAGACATTGCAGGCTGGGACAGGTATGATTTGCTACAGTCAGTCCGGGCTACTAATGGAAGCGCGAGGTCTTCAAACAACAGCCAGCGATCCGCTACAAGCAGAGGCACAAGCCCTCATACAATCCCTGCATTATGCAATTCACCAACGAGGGATAGATAAGCGGTTCAGCATTTACACAGATTGCAAAGTACTGGTTCAGGCGATACGTAGTGGATCGGTAGAAGACTTACCATCATGGAGAGCCGGAGAAGATGTGGGAAGATGCATAGCACTTATGAAAGAGGCCGGAGCCTATACAAGAGTCAACCTTACAAGTAGAGAACGCCTCACCCAACCTCACATGGTAGCCAACCGTTTCCGGAAGACTCACGATTTCCAGGAAGAACCACAAGGAATGGCACTCGCAACAGTGATGGGGCTAGCTACCCAATTGGATCAAGATCTCTTCGTTTTTAGATGATTGCTTACTTAGGAACTTTTAGGGCTTAAGTTTTCTGTTTTTAGAATTTACTTTTCAAAATTACCTTCTCGCAATTTACCTTCATTTCATAGATCCTTTGGCTTGGATCATTTCATTATGCCCAGTACAAGCCAATGTAATAGCAATTTTAATTCAATGAAATATACCTACGGGTTTCCATCAAAAAAAAAAAATCATTCGATGTCGGAAGCAGAGCATCGGATGAACTCGTTTTACCACGCAAATGAAAAAGAGAAATCCTGAACCTTATCAACTGTACTTTTTTTTTTTGTCGGAAGCAGAGCATGGGATATTGGGATGAACCTTATCAACTGTACTCGCACTATTGGAGGAATGAGGAAAGATGAGATTTCGGCTTGGCGCCACACCGTGTTAAACGGAGAACTATAACACTCTGTAACGGGTCATGTTGGACCCGACTATGTATAAATGAGTATGAGCCAAAAATTCATTTCAGAGATGGAGCCAGAGCCCATCTTGCCAAATGCCAAGTACCGTGTCCATTTTGACCTCCTACTCCTATTCCTAGTCATGATCCACGAGCTCTGTTTTTTTTATACCTTTTTTAAGAATAAAATAAGAACAAAGAGTTTACCACTGATTTGTCCAATTTTGACTGGTTCCAGTCGGGTCCAAACTTGGTGGCTGGGGCCCTCGAGGGCATTTAATTTGTATTAAAAACCATTTCAATGCGGTGTCGCCTTCTACAGTATGATTTGTTTTATCATCTCATGAACTGGAGAGCTACAGTTTTTTGGAAACTGGAGAGGAAGTTTGGTAATATGCTTTTGCTTTTTGGAATCTTTGATAGTCAGTAGAAACCCGACCCGGTAAAGTGCCTACCAATCCAGTCAAGTACAAGCACGCTTTCCCATTGTCATTGACACCCGTCGATCGACGAATAAAACTCGTGAGGAAGATACTTTTGCGCATGCACCCTCAAAATTTTCGAATATTTCTTACAAATTTATTCAGCCAAGAATTTTGTTGTATGACTGGCTGACTGCGTCACTTGCAATTTGCAAATATCGGCTATTTTTAAAAAGTTTAAATATAAGAAATTGGAAGGGTGAAGAAGAAGAATGTTCCTCAGCGCACACCCCACGCTCAACGGTCAACACTAACAATTGAAAAAAGGTTTCTCAAAAAAAAAAAAAAAAAAAAAAGTGAAAAGGAGAAGATGAACGCAGAAGCGCAACGAAACGCCACGAAGGCCCAAAAGCCCAATACGTACAACGAAAGAACACGGTCATAGACTCATAGGTACTTCCCTAATCATTTCCATTATCATTTCTAAACAGTCTCTGACATAAGGGGTCCGGATTCCTGCTCGGGCCGTAGTCCTACCTGTCAGTGATGAATTGGGGAAATTCACAGAGACGACAGACGAGAATCGGAATTTCGCTCCATTTTTTTTTTTTCTTTTTTTGCTAAAAAAGACAGAACTTTCATTCCGCTCCATTTGCAAATTTTATTTTATATATCATATAAATTTAGACACTGAAATTTTTCACTTTAATAGTAAGAAAATTAATAGAAAACATTTGGATATTTATGACTTGATATTTTCTTATAAACATATCACGTAATTATAAATCTAAAATTACAGAAGAAAATAAAAATAGAATAAAAAATATATCATATAAGACAAATAGTACAATGATATGGATTATGTTTCTTTTATTTTGGAGAAAGACCAAGCTGTGTTCCAGGCGCAGGAAATGATCTGCTGCGTCAGACCATGGCGCGGACTTATGCTTGATAATTAAACCCGATTTGAATAACCGTGATAGGTCCGCCGCGGTTCCTCAATAGGAGAGAGAAGAAGGCCTAAGATCTCTGATTCATCGCTTTAGCTTGTTCGCCCTTCTCTCTCTCTCTCTCCATAATTATTTTTTTCTCGATAATTCTATTTAAAGAAAACCCAAATCGTAACCCCGATTCAGAATCGGCAGGACCTTTTACAAATTGCTGGAATTGATCGGTTTATTGTGACTTCTGCGAAGGTTGTTTAGAATTGGGAAGTCTAACTGTTGCATCTTGCTGAAGAGATTTGATAGATTGACAGTGTTGCGTTGGAACCCTAAAACTGAGTTGAGAATCGGTCTAGTGGTGGTCTTGCTAAGTGGGATTTCTGGCGATTTTACTGGATTTGATCGTGAATTGCGCCTGCAGTATGATTTTCACTGGAAAAGGTTGATCACAATATCGTTCGAGGCTTGGAACTTGCCAGGATTGAATCCATGGATTTAGTCACGAGTTGCAGGGTATTTTATTCCTCTTCTGCCTTGCTGTGTGTTGATATTTTGCTATGGACCTTGTTTATTGATATTTTCGGGAAGAATTTCCTGTAATTGATTAATGTAGTTTGACCAAGTTATAACTTCTACTCAAGTCTATTCTGGAGATGAATTTTCAGCTGCTGCATGGCGTTTTCATGCTTTGTTTTGTTTCTGAACTGCGAACCAATAATCCAATCTATATTATGATGAAAATGGCTAATTTTGCAAACTTAGAAAGAATTGATTGATAAATGATATACCGTAATAATGCAAACTCCATTACTCACATCGAGGGCAATTAGCTGACCATATATTGATAAATTTCATAGGGGTTTAATTTATGTTTACAAAGTTCAATTAAAGACGAGGGGTTAATACGACTCCAAGTTTTTGCTGGTTATATTTTGCAAGTTTTTAATCAGCTACATACGTGCACCCCAAAAGCAGGTTTGATTGTCCTGAAAGACCATGTTTTGGTCCACTGTATTTCTTTTCTTACGTCTTGGTGCTATGCAGTAAACGATCATGCTTTCATTCTTTTATTTTGGCAGGAAAAACTGCAATATTTCAGGATAAAGGAGCTTAAAGATGTCCTAACACAGCTCCATTTAGCTAAGCAAGGGAAAAAACAGGTACAGAGGAACAAAGCTCTTTTAAGTCCAATTCTTTTCCAGATGTATGTAACCTTGTTACTCTTTATAGTTTAGCCTAATATAATGTCAGAGATACTCTCACTCACACTTAAAATCACGGTACGGTGCTGTTCAAAATACTAATTATGTACAGTGTTCTTTTAACAGAATTTTCATGTTATGCTGCTTTAACTTGATGGTTCATATTTGTAAAAGTTGTTACTGTATCCTATTAAAAAGGGAAAATCTAGCTCAATAGCAATGACCTGACGTTTAGAACTTCACCTGAGAGAGGGAGAAGTCTTAAACTCTTAAAACAAACACAATGTAGGAGTCTTGCCTACCCTTTTATATATAATTTGCTGGGTCTCTTGAGTTGTTGAGATGTGTGTCCTATTTTCTCTCTTTTAATTTGAGTTATCCACTGTTTTGTAGGACCTTGTCGACAGGATATTAATGCTAGTCTCTGAAGACCCAGGTAATGCATCTTCTGATATTCTGATTGCTATATTTTACATATCCACATGTATATTTTTTTAATCTTTTTGTAGTAACCGGTAAATGGCAACTTTTCTGATATAAATCCGTGCAATGTAGGAGCTCACAGGTGGGGAAGGAGAAGTGCCTTAGGGAAGGAGGCAGTTGCAAAGATAATCGATGATACCTATCGGTATAACATCTCCATATTTTACCTTTACAACCATTTGTCCAAGTGAGAGTAAAATAATGAAATAAAAGCATGTATCTTCATTGTCTCCTTTATAGAAAATTGCAAGTACATGGTGCCCCCGATTTAGGAACAAGAAGCCAGAGCTCATCAGATTTTACTAACCTTCCCATCAGACCAAAAGAGGAGGTCGAAGCCCCCCCTGCCCCAACGATGAAAGTGCGGTGCCTTTGTGGCAACACCTATGTAACAGACTCGATGATTCTGGTATAGTCATTTTATTAAACACGAATTACTGTCCTAATACATAATGCATGCAAATGGAGGTAATTTCTGACATAAATTGTATGATGTGGTTTTCTATTGTAGTGTGATGATGTTAAATGCAAAGTTTGGCAACATCTCAGCTGTGTTATAATACCTGAGAAACCAATGGAAGGGGTACGGCCTGAATACCCAGAAATCTTTTATTGTGAATTATGCAGACTCAGCAGAGCAGATCCGTATGTTTCCTTGTCCCTCTTAAAATTATCTTTTTGTATTGTCTCTTTTAATTTTGATTCTGTTCTTCACCAAACAAAATGATGCTAACAAACAGATTCTGGGTCACTAATTCGCAACCTTTGCCTGCCTACAAGTTCGCATCTTCTGGTCTGGCACCTGACGGGTAAATGCCTACACATTTCTCTTTTTGAATTTTTTTATTTGTGAACTATGTTGATGTTTTTTTAATCATTTCTATTTTCGAAGTATGTTGAATTGTTGATGTTAGTTTTTTTTATCTCATCTGTGTCCTACAGTAGTATCGCATGCACAATAGTTGGTAGGTATAGCAATCACTACCCTTGTGTAAGCATGATACTTTACCTAGGGCCTACATTACCATGTGGGAAATTCACTGTTGCAACTGATTGCAATGAGTTAATACAGTATATTGTACTCAAACCTATTTCCTTCATTATCGTCTTTTTTGTTGGTTGTGTGAAATACAGAAGCAACACAATACAAAGCGTGGAGAAGACATTTCAATTGTCTAGATATGACAGAGAATTGCTTCAGCGAACTGATTATGACCTCCAGGTTAAATTCTGTTCCCTAAATTTTTTGACATTTTGACATTTATTGATTTGGTTGCTCTATTCAAGGACATAAACGTGAGCACCTATTTGAAGGTTCTTATTAGTCCGGTCTTTTGCTCTGGTGCAGGTGTGGTGTATGCTCCTTAATGATAAAGTTCAATTCAGAATGCACTGGCCACAGCATGCAGAACTGCAAGTTAATGGTATATCAAATACTCGTGTTTGCGATTCCTTTTTTAATCTTATTGCCAGTGAAATTCTCGAGCTATTTGATATTTTGTTGATTTTTTTTTCCTTGCATTTTTAAAACTTGATATCCAACTGTACATATTGTACCTGTGAGGTTTATGTCTACATCTCTCTTCTTTTGCTGTTGCACATTTTTTATGGGATTGTTCAGAAGTAAATGCTTATGTTCTTAAAATATATTTTAAATTAATAGGTATTAACGTCAGAGTAATTCCCAGACCTGGCCAACAGATACTAGGAATCAATGGTAGAGATGATGGTCCCGTGGTAAGTATACTGTCACTCTATCCAAAATTGAGTTTGAATTTTTGGGGTAGCATTATGAGGCAAAAATAATTGTCTTTTTTTTCTTAGATCACCACATTAAGCAGGGAGGGACATAACAAAATATGCTTAACAAGATGTGATACGCGCACATTCTGTTTTGGCATCAGAATTGCGAGGAAAAGGACTGTTCAACAGGTCAGCTATTTCTTTCACTTCTTTCCTCTCCGTCACTTTATTTTTTTTAAGTGGAGAAAATGTTCTGAAAAAAGTAAATCCAATCAAAAGTTAAACTGTTCGCGATATTTTAATTTAGGTGGACCATGCCGTTCTGAAAATGGTTCACTTTTCTGTGTACCTTTTTGATTGAAAACAAAAAAAAATGGATCTAAGTCTAAAAGATAGTGCGCCAACCAATTTAGTTATCTCTCTCTCATATTGCACTTGTGTATTTTCTGCTGATCATGTCACTTTCACATCAAACTTCATAAGTGTGCGGCACGCACAGACACTCTACCATATAATTTGGCTTGTCTGAGTTCATATTTACATGCTATCTATATTGAGTGTGTTTTTCACATTTAGGTCCTGGACATGGTTCCTAAGGAGGCTATCGGAGAGCCTTTGGAAGATGCTCTTGCTCGGGTTAAGCGGTGCGTCGGCGGAGGCAAAGACTCGGATAATGCAGATAGTGACAGTGACCTTGAGGTGGTTGCCGAATCAGTCACTGTCAATCTCCGCTGTCCTGTGCGTAGTAGTTACTCTTTTATCCTCGTGTCCATCTTTTGCAGTGTTTGTTTATATTACTCTTATATCCTCATGTCCATCTTCCTTCAGTGTTTGTTTGTAATAAAATTATAATGTATGTCATCATATTCAGATGAGCGGGTCCAGAATAAAAACCTCTGGGAGGTTCAAGCCCTGTGCTCACATAGCTTGTTTTGATCTGGAGGCATTTGTCGAACTCAACCAGAGATCGAAAAAGGTTTATCATCTCATACAGCTTCCCAATTTTGTTCTTGCTGTCTTACCTTTTCTCTTTAAGATTTCCCGAGTAATGTATTTATTCTATTTTCTGTTTCAGTGGCAATGTCCCACATGCATGAAGAACTACTCTCTTGAGAACATTGTTATTGATCCATATTTCAACCTGATCACCTCAATGGTAATCTCAGTTACATGATATCTTGATGTTGTTTATATTTTTAAAAATAATCTATTGTGTACCATGCTTCTGATGCCTCCTTGTATGCTGGTTTATTTCAGATGCGCAAATGTGGTGAAGATGTATGTGAGGTTGAAGTGAAGCCTGATGGGTGCTGGCGTGTCAAGGGAGAAACTGAGCACAAGGAGCTCACCAAGTGGCACTCACCTGATGGCTCTCTTTGTGCTGTAAGAGAGGAAGTAGAAGCCAAGAAACCCATGGTTGAAAAAGCAGACCTTATTAAGCCAGAACCTACATCTGATGGGCATACAGGTTTGAAAATCGGCATCAAGAGAAACCGCAATGGAATGTGGGAAGTCAGCAAGCATGATGACCTTGCAAACAAGAGACCCTCAATTGCTGGAAACCATATTCATGGAAAACCTGAGAACAATGTACCGAGAGCAATACAGATGACTAGCAGCGGGTCTAGCTTCAGGGATGGAGATGATTCCAGCGTTAATCAAGATGGTGGGGTCCACTTCGATTTGTCATTGAACAATGGCCATGAGTTTGATTCTGTCGCTCTCAACTTTGATTCAGGTTACAACCTAGTAGAGGATAGAGGACCATCCCGGCCAAATGACAAGGATGTGATTGTACTTAGTGACTCTGACGATGGCAATCCTAACTATGAAGCGGGTCCATCAGGTGAAGCCAGTGTTTTCCCCTTCTCTAACCCCCATCCGAGTGTTTCTGGAAGGTATGCTGAAGACCCGGCTTACGGTACAAATGGAGGAACTACTAGCCTTGGCCTTTTCAACAACCCTGATGAATTTGACAAATTTGACATCAACACCTTGTCTATGCCTGGGTCTCATATGTCAAGTTTAGGGTACCAATTCTTTGGCAGCAATGATAATGATCCAGTAGACCCCCTCGGCCTTGCTCCATCCAATGGGTATGATTTGACGACTGATGTCAGTGCCATTGGGGATGCTATTGGGGATCCGCAGGATTTTGTGAATAGCCACAATACTAACCCCGACTTGCATGGCAGTCTGGTTGCGAACCCCTTAGCTTTTGGTGGAGATGACCCTACTCTTCAGATATTTCTGCCAACCCAGCCGTCTGGTACTACCTTGCAGGATGACGCAAGCGAGCGTGGGAACATGGGAAATGGGCTTCACCCTGATGATTGGATGTCTCTTTCTCTTGCTGCTGGTGGGAGCCATGTCGATACTACTGATTTATTCATCCGTCAACCTCAGCAGCAACCTACAGCCAAGTCATCCATGCTGGGTGGATCAATTAATGATGGTTTGCCCCCTTCCCCTGTCCCCTGTCCCCTTCCCCTTGTCCCCCCCATTCTCTCTCACTCTCTGTACAACAACACTGCGACACATAATTGTTCTTTTTTATTGACAAGTTCAAGTAATTGTTTTCTTGCAGCTTCTGCTATACATCTGGGTTCTAATGGTGATGAGAGGCATAACAGGCCAGATCCTTCAAGCGATATGCAAGGGCCTGATTATGGATTCCCTCAGTCGCACCAGATTCAGCCACACCGGAATGATTTTTGTTATAACCTCGATACTGATTCTGATTCTGATGGTTTCTAGAAAGAAGCCTTTAAGGGTTTCCACTGTTTAGAAACCCCCTGGAAGTTCATCTATCTCACTAGGATGAATAGGTGCTGAGAGACCTGCATCTGAGGAATACAATCAAAACTCAGCAAGCACTTGTTGTGAGGCGCTTCTTTTCTCGTCTCTTCCCAAGTTTACTGGTTTTTTGTCGTATAGATTTTTTGAGACCGGATTGTGTGCAGGCTAGGGCCGGGGTTTTTTTGCCTGCAGCAAAGCAGCATGTACATGTTTTATAGGAGACCAATGGAGGCCATCCCAAGGTGTAAGCCGATTTATAGGGGAAGGTTTGATGTGTTAATATAAATTAGTGAGTAGTAGCTATATATATTTAGCTGTTTTTCTTTCTTTTTTCGTTTTATCTTTGGTCTAAATTCTGGTGGTTATTATGCTGTTATCAATTGATGGGATAAATGAATTATTTTTATAGAGTAGATTACATACAATCGAAAGTGATAGGAACATAACTATTTTATGTTAGAACAATCTGCTACTGGATTTAATAATTCACAGTCAAGATGTTACTGATTTATAGCCTTCTATTTTGTTCGTTTGACAGAGGTAAATTAATAATCTATTTGCACTGGCATGGAGGTAAATTGTTCTCTTCTGGTTTTACTTGCTGTAGATATCTGTTGATCCGTTATGTAATGAATTATCTAGTAATCTGTTACTTTCTTCGTTAACGTATAAGCTCCCCCGTCTAGTCTTTTCAAGAGACCAGAAAGAAGAGCTTGATCAATAGCAAAAATAGCTAAGTGAGCTTAATCAAATTTCTGGTTCCTGATTATAGAAGTCTTGATCACGCTAAAATGAAAATGATCTGTCACTGTTATTGAGACACTTGTGATATTGTTCCAGATGCAGAGACATGAGATAATAGTAGGCAAATGACATGGACCTGATCTGTGGTCCGTTCCAACTTCCAAGCATAGTTGTTCCTTGCTTATTTATGTTTCTTCATAACTTGCATTCGACAACTACAGATTCTCTCTCTTTGGGCTTTGGGCTTTGGGCTTTGGTCTAATCCAATGTGCGAAAGTCTGTCCGATCAGGGCTCTGCTTTTTCGGTCAAAACCGTATCTGCTTTAAAAAGCCCTTGTGCGCTATTCAAATCTATCTATCTGATTATAAAAATAACTTGTTATAAACACATGGGCCAGATCAAATTGCTCGTCTCGCTCTGTTCAAGCAAATTAAATGATCAAGATTTTATAATCCTCTCCAGTTTCCACTCATGACTCTATGACTGAAAAATCTCATCTATTATCTCGTGCATATTATTTTTCTAGCTAGAATATTAATTTATAATTTTTTTCTGGTAAAATAAGGTGAAAAAACATGGTCGTGACTCGTGACTCGTGATAGGGAAGTGTCCGACGATGACATAAGAAAGAGAACTTCTGAGCTGTCCGATCACACGAAGTACCACACCAGAGTGATTGTCTCCTCTCAGATTCCACCTTGAAAGTAGATCTCGAGATATTTATTAAGAGAAGGTCAAACATAAAAATAAGCACAACTAGGTACCCTTCTTTATTTGTACAAAGGCTTCACTAGTCAAGTCACTTTCTATCACTCATCACTTAAATGAAGTATTACTCGATACTCGTAATTCATGAGCAAGTTGGAAAAGGATATAAATGTGTACAAGTATATGAATATATGGCTATATGGATATATGATATGATAGAGCCATCGGTTATGTATATTTAGGACAAATATTAATAATCTAATATTTATGAATATTGATTGTATCAGTTGAGATAGCTCTTGAAAATTTTATCAATTGCTTGACCTTGTGGCTTGTGCTGATGGGTAATTGAAGCAAAAGGGAGATCTTTGCAATAACAAAGCACTCATGATTTCGTTTGCACAAAAAGGGTATTTTGAGGAAAGAAAAACAAAAAAAATTACATCACAAAAGGGAAAATAAACTAAAAGAGAAAACAGTGAAACCAAATATCAATGGGAAGGGAGGGGAGATTGTGTTCTCTGCTCATGCCCAATTCCATGCACCATCTTCCTCTGCCTACTGCCACTGCCAGTGTGGGCCCAGAAGCAAGATGTTGATGCCATTTCCTGGCCCACGGGCGCCATCATCTCCTCTCCCTTGCTCGCCGGCTCCGATTTGCATCTCGTCAGAACAAGCGGCCTTGCCGAAGAGCATCTCAAGTCCTCCTCTTCTTCCTCTTCTTCTTCTTCTTCTTCTTCTTCCTCTTCCTCTTCCTCCTCTTCCTCCTCTTCCTCCCCTCCTTTCTGGCTTTCAAATCTCATCTCCTCCTCCATTTCTTTCTTCTCCATTATCACTCCCATCCCCTTCTCTGCTTCCTTCACTCTTACCACCTCAATTGTTTCATCTACAGTTGTCACTGGAGATGGTGCAAACCGGTTGTGGTGTTGCGGTGCCGACCGGCATCTCATGAGAAAAAGAGCATTCTTCGGTGGCGTCGTTGTTGCTGACGACACATACACCTTTTCATCTTCTCTCTCCTCCTTTTCTTCCTCTTCTTCTTCCTCATCTCGATCTGATACCGATAATTCCTCCCGGCCAGTAATTGACCTTCGTGCATAATTGGAAGTTCTAGCAGGTTCTTCACTGTAATTCGAAAACCGACCCAGCTCCGAGGTGAAATTTGACAATCGAGCGGGTTCTTCATCCTTTGGCCTCACCTCCGATCTAACCCCATTTTCGCGAATGCCTCCCAATCCAAATGCTACAACGCGATCACCTTCTTTAACCGTCTCTTTTCTTTTTCCATTAAAGCTCCGCTTGTGACAGCTACCCATGCCCCAGCACGGCCAGAGTCTCCTCGGCATCAAGTCATTCTTCTTCTTCTTCTTCTTCTCGAAAACCGTGCCGCAAAACAGTGCCTTCTGAATGCACCGGCATTGCACCGTCGGGTTCGGCTGTGGCTTCTTTTTCTTGTTCTTCTTCCCGGCCTTGATCCGTACTTGGCCGATGCAAGTGACTTTAGGCGACGACGGCTCCTCCCCTTCAGTTCCATTGGTACGGCCTGTGGGCCCCACACTTCGGCTACGTACACCGAACATGGGGCTCGCACGGACCCCCGCTCGGCTTCGGCTCTTGCGAATGAAGAGCCGTGCCAGGCCCGGTGGGGCCGGGAGCTTCTCTGCTCTGCCTGGACTGGAAGCAATCGCCACCGTCCGTGGCGTCATCATCGCCGTCAATTCAGATTGGTAATTTTCGTGTCTCTGTTTTTTTTCGAATTTTTTGTTCTGGTAGGATGGGATGATTGATCGATTTATGGATGTGAGCTTGTTTCTATTTTTCTGTGAGGGGGAAAGAGAGAGAGAGAAGGGAAGAGAGAGCATTAAATTGTTTCTTTGAGCAGCGCACGCTCTCTCTGCGTGTGGATGTCTGGGTTTGTTGAACTGGAGATGTACTGTTCCTTTTCTAGGACTAGGATAAGACCTGGCACTGTGGCAGTGGCAGGGGTTCTTTACTTCTTCTCGTCCACTATGTTAACTAATGGAGATGTCCAGTGTCAGTGTTCAATCCTCTCCAGTCAGATGAAACCTGACTTAGGATGCTCCATCTATAATCAGTATTTTAATGGATACCAACATCTCAGTAACGTGATTGGTTGCGTTGCATTAACCAATTAATTAAAAAATAATTTAGGGTAATAAATGGACTGTCTTTAGATTTTGATCTCGCAAAAGCAATTGAAAAACTTTTTCGCCTCCTCGAGACGATTTTCTGTGGTTATTTGAGTCATACTCTTGGAATCGCCTAAAGGAAATGATTTCTTTTTTTCCAATTCCTTCAATGAGATAAAAAAATTCCATATATTTTATCAATTATCTTATATTATTTTTATTTAATTCTATATATAGTAAATTATGTATTTGGAATATGAATGCGAACATCATGTATCTTTAGTTTGCATCCCATAAAGTAACCCAATTTATTAGTTTTGATCCGGACCATCCAACTAAAAATTCGGGCCAATCTAATATTCATGTGCTTAAATATTATATTTAATTTTGAAAAATCTAATATATTTTTTATTTTAACAAAAAAAAATCACAAGTTTAAAAAGAAAATATTATGCATATCTAATTTTTTTATTGAAGAAAAGACAAATAGCTACAGAATCAATTATACACGTGCAATAAGGTAGTAAAGTTTTGAGGTCTTTAGTGCATGGATACGCAGTAATTAATGCATCGTTGACCGTACGTATAAGTTTATAATGAAATTATTTAAAATAATGAGATACGCCTTTACAACTCATCGTACAAGTTGTTATACGAAACATCGGTATCAGATATGTGCCATATACGAGGGATTTTTTTTAAAAACCGTAAATAAAATAATTAAATCTACGAAACCAACATGATGACCGCAAGATTTACAAAAACCATCAGAACCGAGATGCCAATTCGGTCCCAACGATTTTTTTTTTCTCCGGACCGAATTGGCAATTCGGTCCCCCTCTTTTTCACAACAAATCAATATTAAAGCTTGTGGCCGATCGTGTGGCCCCTTTGGACCGAACAGGCCTGGACCGTTTTTTCTCCGGACCGAATTGGCAATTCGGTCCAGTTTTTTTTTTTTTTTTTTTTTTTTTTTTTTTTTTAAGAGACAAATCTAACACTGAAAATTAAATTTTTAAGAGACAAATCGTCGATCCAAACCGTTCAACATGATTATCTAAATAAAATGTGATTGAAAATCAAATTTTACATTTTTTTGAATTTTTTTACTATTTATTAAGATGGGTACAAAATTCAATGGTCTGAATATGACTATTTTTTGTAAAATACTTAATAAATAGTAAACAAATTCCAAAAAATGTAAAATTTGATCTGCAAGCACATTTTATTGTGGAGATCATGTTGAACGGTTTGGATCGACGATTTGGACTTTGAAAATGAAAAAAATTGTTGTTGTAACTTTAGTATGAATATGCTAATATATGTCAAATTTTGCTCATCTCTAAAAAAAAAAAAAAAAAAAAAAAAAAAAAAAAAAAACTGGACCGAATTGCCAATTCGGCCCAGGCTAAAAAAAACCTCTGGACCGAATTGGCAGTTCGGTCTGGCTTGTTTTTTGATTTTCTGTGACGCTTTTTCTACCACCGGTGAAAAACAGCAAGACCGAATTGCCAATTCGGTCCGGAGAAAAAAAAATCGTTGGGACCGAATTGGCATCTCGGTTCTGATGGTTTTTGTAAATCTTGCGGTCATCATGTTGGTTTCGTAGATTTAATTATTTTATTTACGGTTTTAAAAAAAAATCCATATACGAGTGTAATTGCCAGGGCGGAGCAATTGAGGGAATGGGTCAATTGATTCTTATTTTATTTTAAAAAAATTATATTTATATACGATTTTATGTATAACTTAGAGTAAAAATTTACCAATATTGTAAATTAATTTTCATTTGCATCATAAAAATTTTATATGATTGACTTCTATTTACGTAATTGCACATGTAATT
Organism: Carex littledalei; assembly: GCA_011114355.1. Lineage (NCBI taxonomy): Eukaryota > Viridiplantae > Streptophyta > Magnoliopsida > Poales > Cyperaceae > Carex > Carex littledalei. Next base: position 14,786,068 of record CM022085.1, on the reverse strand, counting down.
GAACAGCTAAAGTACTGGAGTAAATAGCTAATAGGCTATGTTGCATGGATACGGGTACGGGTATCGTATCGGATACGATACGGATATGGCGATACGGCAAATTTCAAAAATCTCGGATACGATACGCCTATTATATATTATTTTAATTATATTATTAATTCAGCACTTGTATTATATAAAATAAATATCAAAAATCCTGAATAAGAATTCAATATTAGTTATATATATAAAAGCTAATACTTAATAACAACAAAGGAAGTCTATTGCAGTGGTAAAGGCGCAGGTTTGTTTCCCTCAGATCAATGGTTCGAATCCCGCTGGGAGGCATGAAATTTTGCTAATTTCGCTGGTCCACACGCGGTGCACACAACAGTTCGGTCCACTGGTCCACGCGCGGTGCACACAGCGCGAATGGGGGGAGCAGTTCGTCCACGCGTGGTTCACAGGAACAAATCAGGAGCGCCTTGAGGCGTATCCCGCCCGTATCTCACTGAAACAGCCGTATCCCCAAAAATTCAACGCGTATCGCGACCGTATCTGCAGTTTAGAGATACGCCAGCTGGCGTATCGGAGCCCTATCCGATACGCACCCGATACGGATACGGTGCCTAAATCGAAGTATTGGAGTAACATAGCTAATAGGTAATAGGAATATAAGCCTAGCACTTTGCTGATTTCTTTTAGGATTTTTTTATTTAGAAACAAAATATTATTTTCTACAGTAAAGGAAAGAGTCAGATGGTTTTGAAAAATAGATAACAATGTAAAAAAATCAGTGTAAATATGGACATATTGTTGGAAATTTTTTATTGGTAGTAATTAATAGAAAATAAGAGAGAGAAACAAAGAGTACAATAGTATTTATATTGGTAGTAAGATCGGTAGTAATTAATAGAAAATAAGAGAGAGAAACAAAGAGTACAATAGTATTTATATTGGTAGTAAGATCGGTAGCAATTCTACCGATCTTAATTTTTTTTTTAATCTGATGTATAGATGGAGATAATTCTTATATTTGATTTCTAGTAAAATATAAAAAGTTTTTCAAAAAATAGATGGAATGTATTTGATATATCTAAATTTTAAGGTACTTTATCTATTTTTGTAAAAAATAAATATTTTACTAGAAAAAATTAAAAGAAAAAAAAACAAACTGGTTTGAATCGGTAACGATCTTACTACCAACATAAATACTACTGTACTCTTTATGTTTCTCTCTTTTATTTTCTATTAATTACTACCGATAAAAAAATTTCCATATTGCTTGTACAGTAGAAAAAATCATGTGCAAGGAATTCTTCCGATATTTTTATTAATACCCAAAAAAAAAAACAAATTATCAAATCTGCCACCACCCCAAACTTATTTTTAAATCTACCCCAACCGCCCATCCACTGGGCGGTCCACTTTCCCCACCAGACCGTCCAGTGGCTGGGTGGTCCACTATGCATAGCTGACCGCCCAGCTGCTGGGCGGTCCAGTTTCCATAGCTGACCGCCCACTGTCTGGGCGGTCCACTATGCATATCTGACCGCCCAGTCACTGGGCGGTCCAGTTTCCATAGTTGACCGCCCAGCAGCTGGGCGGTCCGCTAGTGAATTTTTTTTTTTTTTTTAGAGACAATATGAATATCAAGATGCTGAATTCTTAACGCTAAAAATTTGAATTTTTTTTTTAAATATTAGTTAGATTACTTCTTTTAAGCATATTTATACTAAAATACGCTAAATTACTTGGAATTATGTTAAATTACGTTGAGTTACACTATATTAAGTTAAATTACACTAAATTACATTACATTACGCTAAAATACGGTAAATTACAATAAATTACATATGAATAGGGACGATATCTTCACTAAAAATGCGAAAAAACGATGACGAAACTTAAAATGGTAAAAAAAACGGCGCTCGAGTGTCCGATTTCAGCAAATGACCACTTTTCGGAAAGCTTGCGAAAATGCGCATGCGTCCGTGCCAACAATGTTGGATTCCAAAATTCAGAATCGCCAAAAAACAAAGGGAAGACCCTGAAAACTTGAGTTGAAGTTTTCGATTAAGATTTTCATTTCTATTATTCAATCCAAGTAGTTCAGTAAATTAGTTATATAATGAAATTGTAGAATACCAATTTTTACTATTTTTGGAATTTTTTTACTATTTTTTATGATTCATGAAAGATGGCACAGAATCGGTCTACTTTAGCGTAATTTTGCGTATTAGCGTAATTTACCGTATTTTAGCATAATTAGCGAAGTTATTGTTATTTAGCATAATTTAGTGTAATTCAACGTAATTTAACATAATTCCAAGTAATTTAGCGTATTTTAGTATAAATATGCTTAAAAGAAGTAATCTAACTAATATTAAAAAAAATCCGAATTTTTAGCGTTAAGAATTCAGCATCTTGATATTCATATTGTCTCCTAAAAAAAGAAAAACACTAGTGGACCGCCTAGCCTCTGGGCGGTCTGGTGGGGAAAGTGGACCGCCCTGTGGACGGGCGGTTGGGGTAGATTTAAAAATAAGTTTGGGGTGGAGGCAGATTTGATAATTTGTTTTTTTTTTGGGTATTAATAAAAATATGGGGGAATTCTTCATGACACATTGTTTGCACGGTAGAAAAACAATATGGGAGCAGTGCATCTGTGGTTAGGTGAAAATGGATGTGACATTGTTACTGCTTACTACTCAACAGTAACTTTCAAATATTATATTATAGAATGCTCCGTTTGCATTTCTTTTCTTGGTAGGCAGATGAGTGGTGAGAGGCAGCTTACTGCTTACGCCTTACGAGCGAGGTAATAAAATAAGGTAAGAAAATGGGAGATGCACGAGTGGGTGAATCAGCATTGGAGATTATTTTTTTCTTATAAATATATAGTAATATAGTATTGTTTACTGTTGTACTAAAAATGATTTTAAATTAAGATGGGGAAGTGGGGAAGATGGGAAAGCATGCATGATGCTGCATGTCATGTCAGTCAGTGGTCAGAGAGTATTTAATAAAATTATGGCATTAGGCATTAGCTATTGGTTTAATTACATCCAATTGGTTTGGGCCTTTGTGGGCCATGTGACATGGGCAATGGGGGCTGTGGTCCTGGTCCATGTGCTTAATTTATTCTAAAAACACATTAATTAGATTATTAATCTCCAATGACTGAGGAGAAGATGTGGTGTTCAGCAAAATAAGACACCACTTTGGCTTTTTTGAATTCCTATACACAAGTTTTAATTTGTTAAAAATAGTAAGCACACATTTTTATGTAATTGTTAGTTTGATGGATAATGGATTGATTGATTGATTGATTCTGGCAAGAAATTAGAAGAAAAGGCGAGGTGGTACTATTTTTTTGATTTAGCATTTGTCGTCAGTAGGTAATAGGTAATGAGGCGAGGCAATGTCACGAGGCTGATCTGACATGACATGCACCACATTGTAATTGTATGGTCAAGCGGAGGGAGTACTAACTGAATTCAGTCTATTTTGATTTCAGAGCAGAGAGGGTAACCGTAACATTTGCCTTGCCCATCAAACTTCACATGCTTCTCTACCCCACCATCTTAACTTTGCTCCTATCGACTTGCCACACAAAAGGCAACATAGATTGAAGATGCAATGCAGAGGGAGTTGGTAGGTACAGTTTCACGTTTGACCTGCGCAACCATGAATGAAGTAACGATCGATTTATTCCAATCTGGTGCTTGAATTTGCTGCTCTGCTCTGCTCTGCTCTGCTCTGCTCATTGGTGGACTTTTTAATACAAACCCAGAAATTGTTAATTGTTTGGATTCTTTTACATGTCAGAAAAAAAACCTTATTTAAAAAATCATGTTTAGTAGACTTTCTCAACTCATACACCCCCAAAGTCGTTTCATCTTACTTTTACCTTTATTTTTGTTTTTCTATGCTCAGTACTAGTAGCAACCTCTAACTTACCACCTTTATTTTACAAAATAATAATAATAACATAAATAAGGCAAATTGAGCAATTAGGTAACAGGTGCGTTGGTGACAAGATACTAGACAATATTGGGGGTGGGGTGGGGTGGGGTGGGGCTAAAAGATATAATTGAATGTATTGTCTTTTCAATATGAGAAGAAAAATCATACAAAAAATTTCTCTGTATTTCTGATCCCAATGGCAATGTCTCTTGAATGACCTATCCTTAACAACCTGGCAATGGCATGGAGAGAGAGAGAGAGAGATGTAATCCCAAATGCAGAGTAGCCAGGTACTAAGTTGTACCACCAATTAATTAATGGATTGGGCCACGCCTATCTCGGGTCAGATTTTGTAACCAGACCCGTTACGCTTTTAGTACCACTAAAACTGGCTTTCACTTGATGGATCTTGCCGACATTTTTATTAATATCCAAAGTTAATTAGAAATTAATATTTATGTCCAGAATTCTCTAGTTTCGCCAAAAATGCCCAAACCGGCTATAAAATGGCCGGTTTTATTTATTTTTATTTTTTTAGACACTATGAAAAGCAAGATAATAAAATCTAACACTGAAAATTCGAATTTTTTGTTTAAATTATTTGTTAGATTACTTCTTTTGATTTATAATTAGCATATTTATACTAAAATACACTAGATTACTTGAAATTATGTTGAATTACACTATATTACAATAAATTATGTTGAATTACACTAAATTACGTTAAATTACACTAAATTACAATAACTTCGCTAATTGATAAAAATGCGGTAAATTACGCTAAAGTAGACCGATTTTGTGCCATCTTTCATTAATCATAAAAAATAGTAAAAAAATTCCGAAAATAGTAAAAATTGGTATTCTACAAGTTCATTATGTAACTAATTTACTGAGCTACTTGGATTGAATAATAGAAATGAAAATCTTAATCGGAAACTTCAACTCAAGTTTTGAGGCTCTTCCCTTTGTTTTTTGGCAATTCTAAATTTTGAAATCCAACATTGTGACACGGATGCATGCGTATTTTCGCAAGCTTTCCGAAAAGTGGTCATTTGCTGAAATCGGACACTCGAGCGCCGTTTTATGGCTGTTTGAAGTTTCGTAGTCGTTTTTCACATTTTCAGTGAAGATATCATCCCTATTCATATGTAATTAGCGTATTTTAGCGTAATGTAATGTAATTTAGCGTAATTTAACGTAATATAGTGTAATTCAACATAATTTCAAGTAATTTAGCGTATTTTAGTATAAATATGCTAATTATACATCAAAAGAAGTAATCTAACAAATAATTTAAACAAAAAATTTAATTTTTCAGTGTTAGATTTCATTATCTTGCTCTTCATAGTGTCTCTTAAAAAAAAAATTTCTAATTATAAATCACTATGAAGATAAAAGAGAAACAAAAAATAGTTTCTAATTATACATCACTATGAAGACACACAGTAATTTACCGTATTTTAGCGTAATTTAACATAATTTAGCGTAATTTAATGTAATATAGTGTAATTCAACATAATTTCAAGTAATCTAGTGTATTTTAGTATAAATATGCTAATTATAAATCAAAAGAAGTAATCTAACAAATAATTTAAACAAAAAATTCGAATTTTCAGTGTTAGATTTCATTATTCTTCATAGTGTCTCTAAAAAAAAAAAACGGTCATTTTATGGCCGGTTTGGACATTTTTTGCGAAACTAGAGAATTCTGAGCATAAATATTAATTTCTAATTAACTTTGGATATTAATAAAATGTCGGCGGATCTTGTCATGTTGCCAAACTCTGCTGTTACTGAATAGTGAATATCAAATTTTTATTTCCTCTCAAGTTTCATATATTATTTTCCCTTTCAACAAGTTAAAAAGTTATACACATAGTTGACATTTTTCAATTTCAATTTGAATCAAGGGCAGACTAACTTTGCTCATTTCTGGAATCTCCTTTTGAAATTCTGAAATGTAATTTAGATTAAATTTATGATTAAAATTAGAATAAATTTCTTGAATTTGAATTGTTAAATAGAATTAAAAGTCAAAACATTGTAAATTAAAAGACAAAACATTATAAATTATAAGTTAGATTATTATTTTTTAATCTAGTATTCATTTAAAGTTTTAAACCCAAAGCCCCCTCCCCCCTCAAAACTGGAAAGGATCCGCTCCTGATTTGAACCGACGTAGCATGTGAAATGGGCTGGGTATGAACCGGAATTTTGGTTGGTCTAAATTAGGTTTAATTAGGTGACCAATGAAATCGTTGACCCTACTTATAGGACCACATAAAATTTCCAAAAATAAACAATATTCGTAGATTTGATACTGGTATATTTTAAGTTGTTTTACCAACACAGTCAGCAAAAGCACAAGAAAACGAGCTGGATATTCTCTTTAGAGAGAGGTCAATAAAAGCATTGGATCCTTTCACTAATTAATTAATCGCTTCAATAAAAATGTGGTGTCACCAAAGGCGAGACAAGAAGAGGACATTACATTTAAAGCTTTTCTAACCTTTGTCTTCAAAGAGAAGGCTTCTACAAGACAGCCCAAAAATTTGTTTGATTTCTTCTGACAAATTGTGCCATAATTTCAAACCAAGGCATTGACAGGTTACCTACAAAGTCATAATAAAACCATTCTAGTTCAAACTCTGTTTTTTTTTTGGATTTGCCACACTTGCATTTTAGAAGCACCAAAATTTACAAAAAAAAAAACAATAAAAATTTGAACAAATATGATTCAAGATTGAACTGCTTATATAATGTATTATGTTTTAGATGTCTGGTGATATGATTTATAAAATAGGCAACTTTATGGTGGCTAAAGGAAATATAATAGTTGAGATCCTCTCTAGCTAAGAACAAGGTACATATTAACTTCAGCCGTATGATTTTATCAGTGACCTGAGCCACAAATTTCTCTTGAAAATCAAATGGCTGAGGATTGAGACTAGAGCCGAGTCCGACTGATATAAAAATTGAATCTGGTTTGTGCAAGAAATAGAAAAAGAAAAAAAATGGGGCCTAGATAGGCTGATAATTAAGCCCAATAAATAGCTGGCGAACTCTATGAATATTTCATATTGGGCCAAGATCGAATTCACGTCTTAGAATTTTTTTTCTTTTTTTCTTTTTAGGTTAGTGGCTTTAAAATTCACACCTTAGAACTGTAAGGGTCTTTTTAAGATACTAGTTAAGTGCCCACTCGTTGCGGTGGAGATTGACAACATTAATTTTGTAAAAGATTTAACTTGTGTTAGATTCATAAAAATATTTCTTTAAAAAGTAATTTTTTTTTAATGCGTTTCTTTGAAGAGTGAAAATTAATTTTAATGAAATTCACGTATCATTGATTTTGAGAGTAGACTAATTGAAGAGGAAGAAATATATTTTTCGTTCTAATAAATTTATATATATGGATATACAAGGAGAAATTCTTATTTATAACATTATAATGAAATTCTTATCCATGATCAATAAGGTTAAAGTTTTAAAATTAAGACTAAATTTGATAAATTTGAAAATTTCCATATGATTCAAACAATTTGCCCAACTCACAGTGAAAGAAATCATTATTATTTATTATCAAATTTTTAATGCGTTTAACAAACATTTATCTTTCTTTTAAATTCATGGCATAAGTTAAAAGTTATTTGCTTTAAATAATTTAGAACTTGGGCCATAAATCAGCCCATAAATAAAAATCAACCCTAAAGTTAAGTTATTTTACGTGACCAACTTGTCCGCTGCTCGGATTAGCGTTGGTGCCAGTAATAATTTCAGTCTGAGATTCATGCATAACATAATTGGACGGTTGCTATTTTCTAAAATAACACGCAAAATATGAGATATCTAATAGTTCCTCTAATGGGACCAACTGGTCATATTAAAATCAATTTTTTAAATGCATCGCAGGAGATCTGTTTCCTCCGCTGCCTCTCAATCAGGAGAATAAATAAGAAACAACAAATTTCAAAAATCTAACCTTGCATTTATGAACCATGTCGTCAAAAGTATTTCACCTTGTGCTGCCTGAGTGTCTGAAACTTGTCAACACTGCTAATATATATATTTCTAAGTACGTCGCGGCCCACTTCAAAAAATTAGAATTATAAATGTGGTTTTTGTTATTGAGATATAACACAAACTAAATTTGATTAAATTTGAAAATTATATAAATAATTAGTGGAAAATTATTGCACACGAAATTATCAGTAAATCACAAATTACTTTCAAATTTAATACCAATTTACTTAAAAAAAAGTTAAAATTTTATTTTATTTCATATATCACATCTGTCAAATAAATTGACATATCCGATTTTGATGCAAATATCATATATAATTTTAAAATGTGGCTAGTCAAGTGCCCACGCGTTGCAATGGAGATTAAAAGTTTGTTTTGATCAGTTCAATTTCAATCCCCACAGTTCAGTTTATTTCGCAGATTGATAGTACTACAATATTGTAATTTTTCAATGTATGAAAATTAAGATGTCATCACTTTCTCTTTTTGGATATTTTTTTTAGTTTCTTAAGTCTGAAACTTTTATTCATTTTTAGTAAAAAAATTGAAATGACCTGCACTGAATAACTCAGTGTAATACAATTATTTTGGTGCATCTACAGATGACATATATAACAAAGAGAAACAATAATTTTCAAAGCTTTGCATTAAAAAGAAGAATATGAAATTTATCTTAAAAATCTTAATATCTCGAGGCAAAAAAGCCAATCAATTTGGCTCATGAACAGAATTCAACATTTGCCAATAAAATGAAAACTTTGTGAGTCAAATTCCTTCGATCAACTATTTTTTTTTTGCAGATTTTTGTGGGTTTTGGTAGTGTCATAAGAAATCCAATTCACCAGATTGTTAAACAAAAAAAAGGTACTGATTCCAAAGATATTATTACATACGCTTACAGATAACTCAGTAGATATAGATACACATAGCCTCAACAATCTAATACAAGAGAAAACCATGTCCTTATTATGTTATAAATATTTGATATTTTGGGACAGACTCGCAACAACAAAACATTAAATGATGAAAGCCTCTACATTGAAAAGATGGGTAACAACACTAAGAAAATATCAAAATAAACATCAAGCTTATACACAGCCAACTATAGAACTATCTACTTAGAATGTCCTCAGCCCGCAGACGAATCTTCCCGAAGGCCTGATCCTCATCATTCTAAAGATCGGCCAAGCACACCTCAAACACTGTGTGTTTAAGTCCCTTGGAGGAAATCTGTAGTATAATAGCAAACCAAAAAAAATACTATAGCATTCGTTTCAAATCAGCACATGGTCATTGAACATTCTTAATTTTAATTTCAACAACAAATTTGTATTGTAAACACAGTTCCCGCATGAGTTATGTATTTCACTTGCTTGCTACATTATAACATGTTACCAATGCTAATTATCAACTAAACCACTTAAAGTATAATAATATTGATACAATGGCTGAACAATATACAATAGAACCTAATCTGCACTATGCATAGTACTGACCAATATGCACTTTGAAAACAAAGATAAATCCATAGTACCGACCAATAGCCTCACTCTTATAATGCTTCTGACAGCAGTTATGTCAAAATATGTATATAGTAAAAGAAAGAACATGACCATGGGATAGCTCGGGGCATAAACTCATGCTCAAAGAGATGGCTGAATGGACCGTGTCCGATATCATGTAATAATCTTAATAGTAGTTGTCAAATAACTTGATATCATTTTTTTGTATATCTTCTTCAAATAGTTATATTTATTGAATAAATATGTGTTATGATACCTGCAACTTTAACCGTTTGCAGGTGAATGTTGTCGATATCTAGCTCAATGCCCTGAAAAATTGCAAATGTTATTGCTTAACCATAGTTAATTCATCACTAATACACAAAATACGGTTATTATATATATACCTTATACTTCTTGAGAGACTGTACCGACTTGCTGGCAAGCCAATAAACCCCCAAAGAATAGTACTATTTCAACCATTTCAACTATACAATCCAAACAAAAAATTTCACTAATAGAAATAACACAAGGCTAATACAATTCTCACATTAATCCGAATAGTACTATTTTTTTTACTATTCTCATCCAAATAGCAACACTCTTACAATAATACTTGCACTATACAAACATACCAGATCTCTCATTAAAATCATTAAATTTCAATTTCAGATCACTTTCTATTCATGCAACAAGTTCATAAATCAAATGAAAACAGCATCAAAGCACCTGAAAACTTGATTTGATTCACTGTTTTTGGTTAGCATGATATCAGATATCATGATATCTATTCATCCTAGAGAGATAATCTACTAACCTCTTTAAATATACATCTGACAATGACAAATACATAATAGATACTAACTCCTTCAGTAGTTTCTGAAAAAAAAAACACTGTCACCTATTGAAAAAAGAGAGACCATTTTACAGTTTCTCCCTTGTTTAATTTATTTTTCACCAAAAAGTGAGATCACCTTCCCATATATACGCCTTTGGTTGGTGAATAAGCTATGAAATTATACGAAGGTGAACTGTAATCCTCATTTGTGTTCTCGCCTTTCCTGTCAAGTTATTTAGCACTTGCATCAGAACAAAGTAATTTAACAAGAAAAAAAGGAAAAAAAATAAATGATCAGATTCTCATGTATCCCAGATTACCAAAATCCGTTCTGCACGGATCTCAAAGCATAATAATATTGGCCCCCTGCATTTCGAATATGCATCGAAAAAAAATTCGCATGGCTTTAGATAAATTGAAAATTTGAGATATCTCAGCAACAAACAAAAAAGAATTTACAAAATTAGTCACAAAAATTAGGTAGACTAAGGCTATGGTACTATGCATAGTGCACTTTAGTCCGTACTATGGATGCATATCTCCTTTTCCAAAGTCAAAACAGTCGATCTGCCGCTCAACATGATCTTCATATGAAAATGTGCTTATATGCCAAATTTTACATTTTTTTATTATTTTAATATTTTTTAAATAGGTACAAAATCACTTGATCTAAAAACTCTACACCATTCGAAAGTAGTGTTTTTCTACCTATCTAAAAAAAAAGTTAAAAAATTGGTCTTATATCATGAACCATATGCAGCAGAAATGAAGAAACAGAAAAAAAAGAATATCAGAAAAATTGGAAGGCTGAGATTCAAAGATCCATAGAAAATAGCAGAAGAATCCAATTGATACAAAATGTGAGTCTAAACTACTTGGAAGAGAGTCCTCTACGTGTCTGTGTTATTGGATTTGACAGAATCAGGGTCTATGTCCCCTGATTTGCCAGTTTTTGACAGAAGGGCATTTCTGGAATTTATTGGACAGTAGGGGTATCAAATGAGTTTTCTGCTGGTTGTTAATGCTTGTCATACTTGTTTTGTGTTCAATCATTGTTTGAGCAAGGCCCTAGAGATGGTTTAGCATTAGAATCAGCAGAAAACCCTTTTGATCACTGATTTTCTTGCCAGCAACATAGCAGATATGCATGAATGACCTTGTATAATTGCATAATGCCATCTCACATGTCCTTTATCAGAACAGTGGTATATGAGGGGTCATAGAGCATTATTTAAACATCAATCCTCAGCAAATCGTCCTTTTTACTTTTCTTATTAGCATATTGTTAAGAGATCAAGAGATACTTAGTGAAAAATGCAAAATTGCAAAAATTTCAGCAATAGCAGTCCAATTAAGAGATCAAGAGATATGCCGATACAACACCAGCAGGTAAGTCGATACAAGCTTAAAGTCGTGCTGTCTGAACTTATGATACATAAAAAAAATTGATGGACCATATTTATCCAATAGACAGCTGCTATTATTTGGATTGCTAAGGATATATAAGTCATTTTATTTTAGATGTACTTAATCCTATCTAAACAAATTTTTAATTTAGATTTAAGACTTACCACCACATCTTTCAATTTTGATATAATCTATTTATCCAACGGTGTTTCACATAGTGTCATTTGTAAAGGTTGTTACTAAAAAGGAAAAAAGGAAAGCAATAAGATCAGTTTCTCGATTTCACCTAAATAGTTTTTCTATTTCATTCTTTCTTTTTATCTTTTTTAAAGCTTGTTTCTCTCTATGTTGATCCAATGGATATAGTCAATTGTTATATCTTTGGCAATTAAGTTGCTGCGCGAGAGTACTGTTCAGAAAGTAATCCACTAATCCATATTTGCGATCATTGATTCCTAATTCCTAAACCGACGGTATGAATGTATGATAAATATCAAATTGGTACACTCCAGATATGTTCTGTGCGTTTAAACATGCAGAAAATAAAAACAAAAAAATTGATTAAAAATAGTTTTGAAATATGTTGAACTTACACGCCATTGGCCAAGACAGTCCCATAAAACGGCAAATTCAGAAGGTCCTGTTAGAGACATTTCAAACAATCAAACCAAAGATGAAATCAATCAATAACTTGCTTATTTGATATTATTTTCACTGTAATTACCATGATGGGTATTGTAAAACTCACTTTAATAAACATCACAATCTGTTACATATGAAGAAAAGTCTGATAATGCAAAATTTTGAGTAAAAATAGGGGTCAAAGGCCCCATTTGATTTCATTAAATTGTTACAAGAGACTTGTAACTGAAAACATAAATCCAAGTTCAACTCATGAGTGTTGATACGCATATTATTAAGTAGCCTCTCTTTGAGCAGTTATCAAGTAGCCTATCTTTGAGTAGTTATCAGATCTTAATAACTAAATGGAAATAATTTTAAAAAGGGATGAGACAACAAATTTTGATTAGAGAGATTTGGTACCTCAAGGTCAGACTCTTGCGAGTCAGAGTAGTTGTACGATCTTTTACCGGCAGCTGTAGAGAAACTCGCCAGAAAATCTGGATTAAATGAAGTTCCTACTGAAGAAGACCCTGTGTAACATGAAACAATAAGAAATAAGAGAAACATATTAAATTATGCATTGATAGGGAAGTAGGCATTATAGAAAAGAGAAGCTATTATCAGCATACTCCTACCATAGATAAAATCTATCTCTAACGATTCATGCCACTTGTGTTGAGACAAGACCTGCATAACAAAATCATAGGATAATGAAATAAATTGCAAGTTGCTGGTCAAATCATGTTGATTCATTTTCAGTAAAAAAAAATCTCTAATGATCAATTAGCTTCAGGAATATAAAGGACCTTATTACAGATAAGTCTATCATTTTTTCCAGCTTCCTCCATCTCATCTCATCTTGTGTCAGCACATTTGCTGGTATTAAATTGTGAATGAACTGCAACCAGCTTGTGTCAGCACTACTCCAGCTTCCTCCATCTCATCTTGTTCCACATTTGCTGGTATGAAATCGTGAATCAACTGCAACCAAGAGTAGCCTAACCTAGCCAGCCAATATTTCACAATTGAGATTAGCAGTGCAAATTAAGATTTAATATTTTTAGGGAAGTGGAAAAGAAGTGAAAAGAAAGATGTAATAATAGAAACAAAGAAATATTTGATACAACTGAGGAGGTTACATAATACATCATATAAAAACCCCACAAAAAACGTAACCCTCCATTCGAAGCACTTGCCATAACCTTTACAGTCCAAAAACTTCAACATACTAAAGCAACTGAAGCACTAAACACACTAAAGCACTCAAGCAGTAACCAAAATATTCGTCCTACTAAAGCACTAAACACACTTAAGCACTAACCAAAATATTCAGCGGTTGTGCTGTCTAACTGCCTTCCGCCTCATACTCGCAGCTCTCTTAAGCATAATGGTCCTAAAGTGTAATATGGAGGCTTCTATTGGGACGGAAGGATCTTTTTCAAATGCTCGCTTCCTTTTTTCCAATTCTTCCACATTAAAATGAAGACCTTTCACTTGGCATTTATAACCAATTCCATACAACTACAACACAAAGTAAAGACTTGTTAGTAAATGTAAAATTCAAGTAATTAACAAATAAGCAGTACAATACAACCAAAAAAACTGGTACAAATTCAAATTAGATGTCAATATACAGTACCTTCACAATAGTTATGAGTTTCTCCATGCTCATAATCATGCGATAGGGCCATCGCGGAATATGATGAACCCTTGACCAAATCATTAGACTTGACTTGCTGATGCGAAGTTCTCTGGCAGCTACTCCCAATGGTTGTTTAAAGAATGGAGTTACCATCTCAAAGGTTAACCCATTGACTACGCCTCTACAAGTTACAAAAAATTTCTATAATATTACAAGTGATGTAATAACTAAATCTCATGTTCAGCTCATGAAAAACAACAATTTAGTTTCACAAAAACATAAAACGATTTCTGAAGTAGAACAAAAGAAACGGAGGAAACCATGTAATCAACAACAGAAAAAAGGAAAAAATATTTTTCTCCTTACTCGTGTACACGATCATTCATACAATCTAGTGCAGGATGTGGTGTCGGATGTGGATCATCCACTACAAGATCATTGACATGAAGTGGTACATCCTTCACGTTTGGAACAGCCGCAATTGCTCCGTTATCGACATCATCTAACAATGATTGACACATATAATTGTTAAATACAATAAGGTAACGGTGCACTTTATTAAAATGTATTACTACATATACCTTGAAGAAGAAATTGTCCAACTGCTTGTAAGAGTTCCAACCCAAACACACCTCTACTCGCAGGATCTATGGCTTGTACACGGTTATTGATTCTGCTAATCGATGCCATCAAACTAATAAAACAAAACAAGAATATCAAATTAGTAATTAGTAATATGTTTAAATGGGACATATTAGTACTGATGTTATGGTACAGCCAATCAATAAGGAGGTTTTCTCAAATTAACATTTTGTACACAACTCATCTATAACAAACTGTAAATTATGTCATCAGGTTCATCTGTGCAAAAACACCTTTCCTCTTCATTTTTTTTTTTAAATGACTACTTGAAATGAACAAAAAAGAGAGCAATAGAAGAAATTACTCGAATGAGTCAGAAATACAACAGGAAAGGAAAGGTGAAAGGTGATAAATGAGGTGCTGCTCCATTTATAGGAGTTCTGATTTGGCAAGTGAACCGGAATCGATCTCCAGCAGGTACAACTTTGGCAAGCGAAACGGAATCCATTTCTTCTGACAGGTCCAACTTTTGGATATTCGGAATTTGGTATATGACGTAATTTGAAGTTCTTCTTTTCTAAAATGAGAACCGAACATTTATAAAGGGTGTAAACGGATTGGATATTATCGAAGTCATTTATGTGAGTCAGTGTTATCTGATATTATCGGATATTATCAGAGTCATTACTTAGACTAAACCAATTACTCCAAAACCACAAGCAGCTAAACAAAGAGATTATTATTATCATATATAGTAAACTGAAATGTCATGACTTGGAAACCAAAGTGAACTAACGTTACAGACAAACTAAACAAACAAAAGAACCATACCATCAGGATCTTCTCCATGGTCATCCAATCCGATGTGACTCGGCGTTGTGTCAGTGGTAAAGTGATTGAAACTACCACCAAAAGAAGAATGGCCGCATATGCCCATGGAGGGGATGAGGCTCACTTTTGAAATCCACTGCGGGCGCCGGGCCAATGCAAGAGCGAGCTTGTCGCCGGCGCTGGAGATAGTGCTAGGCTTCCTGCTGAAGTTCCTCTTTAGCATGCCGAGGGGCCCCGGAAAATACCATTTTGACTAAAAACACAGAAAGAGAAGGGAGGGAGAGATTAATCCTAAAATATTGCATAAAAGGAAACTTAGAGAGAACCGAATAATTGTAATTTTACTTAAAAATAAGTCTAAAGTTAATTTTGGCAAGAATTTTCAAACGAGAGGAATTGTACCTGAACTCTTCCTTCGTATGAGATGGGGGTTCCACCTTTCACATCAGCCAAAGTTTTGGGAGTAACCTAAGGGACAGAAAGACGTAATTAATAATTCCATTTCTAAAAACCGTCAGACTAACAAATGTGCAAAAATTATTTGTATACCTCCATGCAGTACTCATTCTGGTTGTTAATCAGGTGATTCAGGATTTCTGCAGGATTTAGTAAAAAATACAGCAAACAATTAGCCAAAAGTACTTCATGCCAATTGAAACTGAGCGGAGAAAATATGAACTGAAGGTGTTAAGAAGCATACTAAGGTCAACTATTGCTCCCAAGTTGTCTGCGTTAGCAACAAAAACATACTCCTTGCCCTGCCAAAGGATCGACTAAACAATTAGTCTTCCGGTTTCAGTGACATCGCAGCCCCACCCATAAAAGTCAATGTCACACTTGGAAATACTGAATCAGCACTGGAAGGAAAAAAAAAGTTGAATTTGAGTTATTTATTAAAGAAAAATTAATAATTAATGGATATCAGTAAACTTAGATAACAAAAAAACATAGTTTCCATAAATTTATAAAAAACAAACTTCTAGGGTTTACCTCTTATCATCTACAGATCAAAGAGAGAAAAGAAAAGAGGTGGAGGTTCAAGAGAGAAAAGAGGGAGGAGATCATCTTCTGGTTCTGAAGAAATGTGGAACGGAAGAGAGGAAAGCGATATCATCTGGCGGAAGTCGGCCAACGAAGAGAGAAAAGGAAGAGGGAGGGAGCGAAGAGAGAAAAGGAAAGAGGGACGGAGCCATCTGGATCTGGCGGAGGCCGAAGTGGTGGAAGGGCGACGAAGGGGGTGAAGGTTTCTCTCTGGCAGCGATAAAGGAGAAAGGGAGAAAAGACGGAGGAAGAGAGAAGAGACCGCGTATTCGGTGGTGAGTAAAGGAGAAATGCTCGTAATCTGTGTGGTCTTGTGTGTAATAGGTTGATTTATAACTAATTTCGGACTTGTACACAAATAGATATATAAAATATATGCACAATATCTCATATTCAACAGAATGATTTTGAATCGTTAGATCTGCTGAATGTACGGCTGAAATTTCCTCTGAACAGATACACCATTAAGTCCCTTTCATCTCATGCTATTATAGGAGTTATGATTATGATATGATGTGCGAGCAAGAATTTCAATACATTTCAATGGAACATGAGCTGTGTTGCCGTGTCGGAAAATTCCGTCAACCAAGAATTTGAAATCAGGTTGATATTAGTTAATTAGGCCCAACAAAAAACAAGCCTGTAAGAAATCCGTCAAGGATGTCCCATATATGAACTATGAATGTGAATTTTTGAGAGGAAGCGATATTCCAACAATAGCCTGGACATGCATCAGCGATAGCTGATTTGAGAGTGACCGTTGAGGAGAAATTTGACTTGGTGAATCGCGCGTCGGAGAATGGTGAAGGTGCGCTGAATTACGGGCCGAAAGAGAAATCATTTACAGTTGAAAGAAACGGCCCAATTAAAAAGGGTCATCATTTACAGTTGAAAGAAACGGCCCAATAAAAAAAGGGTCTGACGGGAGAGAAGCTGAGCAACTCTCTCACCAGAGGAGAGAGGACCACCCCGCCATCGATGCATCCTCTCCGTTTCTGCAGGAACTGAACAGAGAATAGAGTCGTTGACAGAAGAGATCCAGTCGCCCTAATGGTGAAGATCAGAATGGAAGGCAGTGGCCGTTGAGAGAGAAATTTTTTATCTATAAAAATTATTAAATTCAGAGGTACATAAATAAAATAAAAAGAGTGTATCGTTTTCAACAAATATAAAAAGATCGGATTTATTGAGTCCGATCCAATATTATAGATAGGACTCAGTGATTTCTATGTAATTTTAACATGATTAAATGTGGCAGCTACATTGAGTTTGATCCAAAAAAATCGGTAGAAAAACAATCTTTCTGCAACATTTGATCATGTTAGAATTGGATATGAATCATTGAGTCTTATTCATAATATTGGATCGGACTCAATAAATCCGTTCTTTGCATCTGCTTTTACATAGATATAATTTATAAATACTGAATCATTTGAATGGTGCTTGTTGATCTTTTTTTTTTTCAACCATTAGGAAGGACAGTGAAGGAATCTATTATTGTTAGAGGCGACGGCTCACTAGATTCGTTGAATTTTCCCCTTCGTGTTAATTCATCTCTCCATTTTGTTAGATTATTATTTTTACTTGTATTTTTCCATGTCTCTAACCGTCTGTTACAAACGTATTTTACTAATCTGTTTTGTACTGTACTAAGTCGATTTGTGCAAATTGTGCTCAAGGGGATCTAAGACTAATTCATCCGTTAGATTTTAAAATTTTAATTGTGTATATTGAACTTTAACTAATTTTTTTTGTTTAAAGTTTTTATATAGTTTAGCCTCTCACATAAAATGACAAATGCGTGCTTGTAGTCTAGTGGTTGGAATTTTACTCGGTGTTTGTAAGGTTTTGGGTTCAATTTCAAGTGACTACACTTTTTTTTTTTTTACCTTTTCGCATATTATGTATTTTATAGTTTTGTCCTTCTTATTCAAATTTTTTAGTTTCGCTCCTATTTGTGCTAAGCGTGTTAATTTGAGACGATTTTTCTCAAGGACTTCCATATTTTATGTCAAATTAACTGAAAATTTCTTCCATAATTTAAACACAATAACATGCAAAGAATTTCATTCATGCTTTGTTTTTTCTTCATCTAAACTATTTTTTCATTATTAACAATCAAAATTCAACATTTTAAAGAATAAGAAAATTCGGCAGTACGCAAACTAACTGCGTGAAAAAAAAAAAAGATAGTAAGAAACATTAATTAACATCAAGCTTTCATGATATATTTAGTTTCTTTACTGAAGTCAAATGCCAATTAAATAAAATACGAGTCTTACAGTTTGTGCCGAATGAATAAAATAATATATATATTGGATTGGGACTGTTGATTCTGATCTTTCGAAAAATGTTACCATCTAAACACTCTTTCTATTTTGGTACCTCTTATTTTATTATTTTCTATAAATAAATGACAAATTTGTAACAGATGTGAATAGGACGCTTCATGTATTTTTTGAACCTATATCAGCTGTTATTTTAGGTGAACAAATAAGACGATATATCACATGAAAAGAAATGGATTTAGTAAGCAACTTAAAAAATGTGGAGGCCCAACCAACCGATCGATATTTAAGCCCAACAGTAAGTAGGCCGACTTATTGAATAATATTTAAAAGCCAACTGTATCACCTCCCCTTTCAATTAATAACTCAAAAGGAAAACGAGAGAGAAGTTTGTCTCTCTCATCTTGCTTGTTTCTATTTATTGACATTTTTTTATTCCAACTCAGCAACACACTCATAAAGTGATAAGATTTGATGAGTTGGAAATTGACCCTGGACAAAGTTTGGATTGACGTCAATATTACAACAAACTCGCTCCAGCTAATTTTCAGAATTAAATGCACTCGTCTCCTATATATTCAAATGTTCAAGCGGTGCAAAGAAACGACTGATCATCATTGAGCCCGTCCTTTTTTTTTTATTTAAGAAAATTATTAATTATAATTGAATTTTAACAAAATGATTAGGAGAATTCGAATTAAGGATCGATATCGTGAATTAAGGTTGGCCTCAAATAAAGGTTGTGTCGGTCTGAATGTACGGTTGAATTTTCTTTTTGTCTCGGTTATACGACATGAGACATGCTTACATTATTGCAACATTTTCGATATTTTTGAAAGAAACAGAGCTTGTTAGGTGACGGACAGAAGGATCAGTGAGCGGTTAGAACTGCAAGGTGTACAATTAGCGAGAAACCAATAGAAAGCGATCGACACCACACCACAATGGGTGAATAATAAATAAGGTGAATTCACATCCAGTGCAGTACCGTAATAGGGAATCTTTTACAATTACTTGATCTGGACCGTTCTTTTTAACTTGGCACGAATCTCAAAGCCAAATAATACTGCCCCCTCCGTCAGCCCAAATCCCAAAGCGGTTGGGAGTTAATCTAAATAGCTAATTGTAATAGCGTAATTTACCGTATTTCAGCATAATTAGCAAAGTTATTGTAATTTAGCGTAATTTAACGTAATTTAGTGTAATTCAACGTAATTATTGTAATATAGTGTAATTCAACATAATTTCAAGTAATCTAATGTATTTTAGTATAAATATGTTAATT
Organism: Carex littledalei; assembly: GCA_011114355.1. Classification (NCBI taxonomy): domain Eukaryota; kingdom Viridiplantae; phylum Streptophyta; class Magnoliopsida; order Poales; family Cyperaceae; genus Carex; species Carex littledalei. The sequence continues at coordinate 14,766,057 of CM022085.1, read as the reverse complement.
ATAAATCAAAAGAAGTAATCTAATAAAAAATTTAAACAAAAAATTTGAATTTTCACTGTTAGATTTCATTATCTTGTCTTCATAGTTTCTCTAAAAAAAAAAAGAAGAAGAAGAAACCGGCCATTTTATGGCCGGTTTGGATATTTTTGAAAAAACTCGGAAATCATGAGTAAATTTATTAATTTGTAATTAACTTTGGATATTAATAAAATGTCGGGTCAATTTATATATGCTCGGTTTTAATTATCAATGCCGACCGAACAAGGACCAATGTTTAAAATATAGCCACCCACTGGCAAGAAAAAGTATGCATTACGTAAGTACTGTTTTAGACAAATTAGTTGTTGTAAATATACTGTAATATATGAAAACTATCCTATAACACATCACACATGCGACTTTTATGTTATCTCATCTAATATAATTCTACTTCAAAAGCTAAAAAAAAAATAGAGACTCGATAATAATTGTCAACGGTCGACTTCTGCACTTCTGGTTCGCTCATCAATGACAAGGGGTGGCAACGAGCTGTGTTCATGTTCACCTTGAATTCGTCACGAGCTGGCTTGTCTGAGTCACGAGCGAGCTGATTCTAGGGTCCGAACTGAAATTAAAGTTTGAAACCGTCACGAGATGGACCGAGCTAACTTGCGAGCTGGCGAACTGGCTCGTTACATTTGGCTGGCTCATTGCGTTTGATGCCTGGCTGAGCTAGCGAGCGAGTTAGGCCCCAGCTTGAACTCGTTAATTTTGAACCGAACTAGTGACGAGCGAGTTAGGCTCCAGCTCAGTCAAATAACGAGCGACCTGTTAGCAAACGAGTCAACTACGAGTCACGATCGAGCCACGAGCTTTTTTGCCAGCCCTAGCCGGAACTCATAGTCTTTTAAATATCATTCAAGCTTGTGTTAAATATAATTTTTAGTTGTGCATAATTCATATTTGATTCAAGCAAAATTAATATTTGCAGATTTTTTCTTCAGATATATAGATAAGTGAATATATATAGAGGAGGGATCAAGTTACAACAAATTTGAGTTACAACAACTATTTTTTTCATTTTCAAAGTCCAAATCGTCGATCCAAACTGTTCAACATGATTATCTAAATAAAATGTGCTTGCAGATCAAATTTTATATTTTTTGAAATTTTTTACTATTTATTAAGATGGGTACAAAATTCAATGGTCTGAATATGACTATTTTTTGTAAAATACTTAATAAATAGTAAAAAAAATTCAAAAAAAAATGTAAAATTTGATCTACAAGCACATTTTTTTGTGAAAATCATATTGAACGGTTTGAATTGATGATTTGAACTTTGAAAATGAAAAATATAGTTATTGTAACTTTGTTGTAACTTGATCCCTCCTCATATATATATTCGAACTTTGTAGTAATTCACCTCTCCGTTTTGTACAAAGGGGTAAGGATTTTGTTTACTGGGACATAATTTGAAAAATTAAGAAAAAACTATCGTGTCAAAACTGTAGTTAGTTCGTGATAAAGCGCATTATTATTATATTATTATTATTATTATAATATTGAATTAAAATGTATCTTATCCAAGAGGTATAAAACAAGGCGTTGTGGTCCCTTGCCAAATAGTAGCACACTAGCACCCATGTTGCGTAACCAAAATGATCTGATATTTGATTAGAGACAAATAATAAGAATTTAGAGAATATTGAATTAATGTAGTAGCTAGCTAATTAGCTATGTACTATACATGTAGGCCCTATAGACACACCTATCGGCTATCGCCATTACATGACATTCTCTTTACATGCATATCTTGCATTGCACACAAAGAAAGCTCACCCTTGTATTGATGCAAAAAGCCGAAAGGAAAATTCCATAGCCAAATTAGGCATTGTATACCCCATGAGGAAAAGGATCACTTGTTAGTGTATATTATCATAAACTCCACGCCTTGCCTATGCTTGCTATGATATGGAGATGAGATCTTCTGTGGCCCTTCGCTCATACCATTTTTTTTTATCCTAAGATGGCACCCATCAAAATTAATTAAGAAAACTTTCTGATTAATCTTTAAATTTATGTAGAATCTTGAAAATTAAAATATTATTTGATAAATCAATTAGTTACACAAGTAATGTAATTTTAGGTGTATTTTTTTTTCAAAACAAATTTATTATTATGGAAAACAATGTATATATATTACAGCCTTTTAGTTTGGAAACTTCACAAATAAACTAGTGATATGTCTAATTAGGAGAACATTTTCTAAAGTTTTATTTGTATTTTTTGTGCCTCCGCCACTGCATCTCTCCAATTTCAACGTGTCTCTCACAATAATAAAAGAGAAGAATAATATTTATCTAAAACTTAGACGAGAAGCAAAATTGTTGTACATAATTACTTTTTCCATTTTAAAAGATAATTCAATTCGATTCGATTCAAGATGTTTGTAAAAAACAATCGCTCTAACGAAATTGTATATGCTGCTTTCTTATTCTCTTGAAAATGAATATCGAAAAAATTATTAATCTCAAGATTTATTATTTACACATAAAGAAAATAGAGTGAGGCTATATATGGTAATATGCATATTGCACAACGGTCTGCTATAGACTTATATTTTCTTTTTTAAATTCAAATAATAAATCTGAACTATGAATATCATTTTAATATGAAAATGTACTTTTGTTTGTATTTTTAAAATTTTTTTACTATTCTTTATGTAGATTATTTTTTTACTATTCTTTATATAGATTAAAAATCACTTGATTTAAAAATTCTGGACCACAAAAAATAGTGGTTGTCTACTTAAAAAGAAAAAGAAAATGTAAAATTTGATATGCAAGTACATTTTCATATGGAGATTGTGTTTAAATGTTCAAATTGACTCTATATTTAAAATTTAAAAAATAAAGATATGAATTAATAGCACGGGTTGATCCGCAATATACATATTATATCATAGGCTCGCTCAAGAAAACAATTTAAAGACATAAGCCTTAGTTTCCAAATACATAAACAGTTGGAAAATAGCCATAGAAAACTTCAATTATTGGGAGAGATCTCAAAGCTTAGTTGCGTCGTTGTCAACTTGTTGTCATACACACACAAACCATTATTGGAATTGTTGGTTTGGCAGAGTTCAATGGCAATTTCCTTGAAAAGGTGATAGCATGTAGGTTTGGGATTGGATGGATAATTTATAAAATAGATTTATTGCTTGTAAAATTTATAGTTTTGACTTGTAAAATGTTTGAAAATTTTCAAACCATATTATTTATCTAGTAATTAAATAGCTACCAGGATGAGTTAGAAGGTTTAATGTCTAGTAAGCACAATATGATGAGAGAGCATTCTTCACTAATTCAAATAAATCCTATATTAACACAGAATATTTTTTGTTTTCAAAAATTATTATTACCAAATAATTAGTTTGGTATATTATTGATACATCCTATTATGGAGGAGTAGGCCGTACGGGAAAAGAGTTAAGAAAGTGGGCTCGTCCCGTCTCGGGTCGACTGGCCGAGACCGAGAAGAAGGGTGAAAGTTTGAAGGTATTAGTGCTCTAATCTCTGTAATACCTTGTTTTACGGAAAAATACGACCTGATTATCGGGAATTCTCTGCCTTAAATAGAGGGCCCCAGACCGTTATAACTTGTTGTCAAAAAATTGGAGCCTTCATTTCATAGAAAGTTGTACATTAATTGTTATTCAACCAGGGGTGAAAACAAAAATCGGGTACGGATCGGATAGTGGTAAAATTATATTCATATTCGATTTTACTTTTCGAATATAAATACAGATCAGATACAGATTAGATATTAAAAAATATATATAAAAGTATTATTAAAAAATCAATAAAAATCTAATTATAATGATAAATAACATAATTTTATTTCATGATATATATTAAACTATATGATATAAAAAGATGAGAGACAAATTTTCTACCTTATTATAACGTAATGAATTGTACGGTAAAACATTTGTATTTGCATATTGTTGGATATTGTTGGATACAAAGTTGTATTTGCATATTGTTGTATATAACGTAATGAATTGTACGGTAAAACATTTTAAAATTCACTATCTGGAAATTATGTTGAACGGTTTGTATCGGCTTTTTAAACTTTAAAAATTGTGATATAGCATCCATATGCGCTATTCGTATAGGACCATAGCCAGGTTCCGTTATAATTGAAGTCAGGTTCGAGATGTCAAATACAACTTTGTGCGCAGCGAAAATTAAATTTCCAAAGAATTTCGTTATAACTGAAGTCAGGTTCCGTTGTAACGGTTCTAGATGTCAGAAGAATATTATGAATACGTTAGCAGGTTTAATAGCGTATTTAATGTAAGTAAAATTTACCGTACAATTGATTTTAATATGCGCTATGCGTATAGGACCATAGCCTCACGGATCCAAATATGTTGAAATCTCAATACATGAACAGTGTTTCTGGAATTCCTGAAATTCAGAATTCAACCGTTGAACTATTTCGAGATACGTGCACAGAAAAACTAGCTGTTTCGAGATGCGTGCACAGAAAAAGTTGAACGGCTGGATTCAGAATTTCAGAAATTCCAGGAACACTGTTTATGTATTTTGGATTTCAGCTGATTTGAATCCATAGCCTCACTCATTAGATAAAATAGGTAAATTAGCAACCACTGATAATTGAAGTTGACATACAAACTTATTCCGATGGTTAGTACCATAACCAACTATTAGCAACCACTGATTTTCCAATCAACGGCCTGGACGTTATACTCGGTAACTCTGATAATGTTTGTATAAATGCATAAATCCCAGTCACACCCTTTGAAATCAATGGTTATGGCCTGGATGTATAAATCCCAGTCAAAAGTCAAAAGTCATTTTGAAATAGAATTAATTATACTTAAGTTCCCAAAACATAGGGACGTGAGTACTGGATTGCCAATAGTCAAAAGTCATTTTGAAAAGAGATTCAAGCGGCATATATTATTTGCGGCTTGAATTAATAATTCAAGCCGCATATATTCTGTGCGGTTTGAATTAACAATTCAAGCCGTATATATTCTGTGCGGTCTGAATTGTTAATTCAAACCGCAAATAATATATGCGGTTTGGGTAGAAATAAAATTCTTTTAAAAACGTAGTTATTTATATTAAAATATTTTTTTTTTAGGTAAAAATAAAAATCACGGAGTACAGACTACAGACGCACAGTTTAGCCGTGACACGGCGAGAGAGAATTTCAGTGGCCAAGAGTCAAGAGAGCGTTTCTATCTCCTTTAAATCTTTCTCTCTCTTTATTTTATTTTTGGTTTTGGGTGAAAAGTGATAAAGCGCGCTCTCTCTCTCTCTCTCTCGTGCAAATGATGAGTAGCAAACTAGAACAGTTCTTATTCTCTGTTACAATTTCTCTGAAATTGATTCTGTTGCGAGTCACCACAGTTAAATTTACTGAAAATCTGGTTTGGGGCGGCGAGTTCACAAGGCAGATACTTGTGGCATGATCTACAATAAAGAATTTGCAACAGAGAATTTTGCTTTGAATTATGGAGCTTTTGATAAATCTGTTCTCTGCTCTTTTTGGAGTCTTATCGCCATATCACAAAAGGCTGTGAAAATTAAGGGGCCCACTATCGGAGCATGCCACGAGTTTTTTTTTGGTTTCTTACAAGACCCGTAGGTCAAGGCCACGAGTTCATTGTCAGCAAAAATTCACAAACTGCAGCCTCCAAAGTCCAAAATCACAAACTCCAAGTGGTGGATCAAGCATCAAGACAGCGACGCCTCCTCACAAATTCATTAACAAATTCTTCTTCAAAAACGGTATGGGAGCGTCGCCCCGGCCAATAAAAACCTTCATAAATAATTTTTTTGCATTTATGAATATGCAGAAGATGTCATTTTATTATGGCAATAATTGTAAGTCGTCTATTTTTAATTGAATGATTCAAATTCAACATATTTTTTTTGTTATGAAATGTACCAGATTATTCAGAAATTTCTAATATTACAGTGATTATCCAAAGGTTCCGTATTTCATTATTTCATTTGACACTGACAATAATTGGCCACTTGACTACCTTTCATTTGACATGATGAATTTGTGCAAATGATTCTATATTTCTATTTACTCTAATAAAACATAATGAATTGCTAGCTCATATTATTCTACAAAGACTGTTCAGTGCACATGATTTCTTTTCAATCTACAGAATATTCCAAGCAAAATGCAGGGTGTCAGTACCAAAATTAGGATTTTGTGGTCACATGCTCTCTTGAATCTTGGTTGCTTAAAACCTTAAACAATATCCATTCACTAATATCTTGGTTATATATTTATTCATTATACAATAAGATACAGCTACACAAGCCGCTCTCCCCGCTCCACACAAGTCAAACCAGATTTATGAATTAAGAGGCATCATTTAATGCTAGGCGCTTTGGATCATGAAAATTTTCATGCAACATGTGATATTATATCACAATATTTTTTTTTTCTATTGGATTAGGTAATTTATAAAAGAAGAACCAACCTTTTTTTTTTTTTTAATTCTAATAAATAAATAAATGAGAAAAAGAATACATCATGCCATACTATGAATTTATATCGATTATTTAATTTTCATTTTTGTATTATTTTTTTGGACAAGTGGAAAATAACTTGATGAAAATATTTTGAGCCATTTGAGAGTGTAATTTATTACCTATCTAAAAAAATAGTTAAAAAATTCAAAAAAAATATAAAATTTAGTCTCCAAGTATATTTTAAATAGTGATCATATTTAATGATTCGGATTGATTATTTAAATTAAAAAAATGTTAATTCATTTTAGGGACCGATCCTTACTCAAAATATAATATAAATTGTGAAAATGGCAGTGAAGAAAGGACTGAAGGGATAAAATTCTTGTCCCATGTGCTTAGTTTTGTTTGTTTAAAGCAAAGACCTGGTTGAAGCATTAATTAGAGTTGTGGTGTTGTGAGAAAGATATATTATATAGGTATTATGCAATTGTTCTTTTTTTCCAAAAAGAAGATTTACCCCATTGAATTTGAAAGGCAGATGCAAAGGGCAAGAAGAAAGAATAATTATGAGCCTTTCACAAGTAGCAGGAAGGGAAGAGCACATTCTTTGCCCCTAAACAGTCAATTGAATTAATCCAATCAATCTTTAGTGACTTCCTTTTAGAAGCTTACGATACTCTCCACTCTCCAGTCTCCAGTCTCCTCTTGTAATGAAAAAGTGATATGCGTTTTAATTTTTTATCTTTTTAGTTTCCTTGTTTGGTGGGAGATTAGCAGTTAGTCCCAAATTAGAGAGAAGCCGACACTTACAACTTGCTACACTGTGTCTGTGCCATCCATCCATCCTCTGTACATTTTACCGTTACAACCTGTACACGTGTCGCCCATCTCAGCACTTGTCTCCATATCCCTTCTCTGGATTCTTTCTCCTCTCTTCCCACTTCACCTACCTTCCACCCCACGGAAAAAACAACTAAAAAGGCACAAATTAAAACACCGATTCACCTCTCTCTCTTCCATGGCAATCCACATTTCACACTCTTAACAATGGCGATGCCAATTAACCCAATATCCATTCAATTAATTCTTTATACTTTACTGATCCTACACCTACACACCTCGCCCGTGAAGGTTCTCTCTCTCAAATTCGACTTCGGCACGCTCACATTAGGCAGCCTCAAGCTCCTAGGCGACGCGCATTTGAAAAACGGGAGCATCCACTTAACCCGGGACCTCCCCGTGCCGATATCTAGTGCGGGCCGGGCGCTCTACTCTGAGCCAGTCCCTCTTCGCCACCCGACGACCGGCGACCTTCTTCCCTTCTCCACCTTCTTCTCCTTCTCAATTGCACTCCTCAACCCATCCTCCATAGGCGGCGGCCTCGCATTCATTCTCTCTCCCGACGACCTCTCGGTCGGCGATGCGGGCCCGTATCTCGGCCTCTTAAGTGCCTCTGACCCACCGGGTTCCTTCTTCGCGGTTGAATTCGACACGTTGATGGATGTTCAATTTGATGACATTAATGCAAATCATGTAGGGGTTGATTTGGGAAGCATGGTTTCAGCTCAGGTCGTGGATTTAGAAGCAGCTGGGGTTGATTTGAAGAGTGGCAATTTGATAAATGTCTGGATTGACTACACCAGCAAGGGAGTTTTGGAGATTTCTATATCATACTCTGCTCTGCGGCCGGCCGAACCTGCTCTGTCCTTCCCGGTAGATCTCGGCAAATATGTAAATGACGTTGCCTTTGTCGGTTTCTCGGCTTCTACTCAAGGGAGCACAGAGGTACACAGTATTGAGTGGTGGAGCTTCTCGTCTCCCACACCTGCAACCAGCATTACCGCACAGTCACCGGTACCACCACCATCACCCCCAATTAGCACTGGTACAGGTACAGTAATTACCACTCCCCCACCTCCACCGGCACCACCACTGTTTCATGGCCCCACTGGTTCTGCCACAGTGGCCTCTGCCCCCAGCAATTCAACAACAGAACGGCCGCCTTCGTCAGGTTGTCACGGCAATGGGCTCTGTAAATCAGGTCATGGAGCAGTTGCTGGGGTGGCAACAGCTGGCGCCTTTGTGGCTGCCTCGTTTGCTGGGTTTGCGCTCTGGGTGTTTGCAAGACGAGCTAAGTACCGAAAGAAATCAGATGAGCTTGTGGCCGCATCGGAGATTGTTAGCGCACCGAGGGTTTTCACGTACAAGGAATTGAGTGTGGCCACACGTGGATTCGATTCCTCCCGCATCATCGGCCATGGTGCATTTGGTACCGTTTACAAAGGCATCATACCAGAAACAGGGGCAATTGTGGCTGTGAAGAGATGCATACAGAATTCGAGAGGTACTGTAGGCGATAATGGGGGTGCGCAAGGGAGAGCTGAGTTTTTGTCAGAGCTGTCTATCATTGCCGGGCTTAGGCACAGAAACCTTGTGAGGCTTCAAGGTTGGAGTTGTGAGAAAGGGGAGATACTTTTGGTTTATGATTACATGCTCCATGGCAGCCTCGACAAGGCTCTTTTTGATCCTGATGTGCCACCGCTGATGTGGCGGCATCGTAAGAGGATTTTGATTGGTGTTGCTTCTGCTCTGGCTTACCTCCACAGAGAATGCGAGCGCCAGGTAATGTAACACACAACTCAGATTATATGGTTCACTTATTATTAAGCAACAATCTTCCAATTTTACCGAGCTCAATTCAATACAAACGCTCACTAATTAGTGCATTACTTTTACAACTTACCAGTGTATATGTCACTTTGGATCATGATAAAACAAGAGAATTACTAATTTTATCTCCCAAAACCCTGACATTTCAATTTTCAATTTTGCAAATTTAGCATAGTCTCATGCCTGTATTTGGGTCCTTATAGGCCTATGTTATAAAACACTTAATTTCTATGATTTTACTCGTCTAATGGCTTCTTGCGATCATTCAATACAAACGCTCATTAATTAGTGCATTACTGTTACAACTTACCAGTGTACATGTCATTTTGGATCATGACAAAACAAGAAAATTACAGATTCTATCTCCAAAAATTAACCCTGACATTTCAATTTTGCAAATTTTGGCATAGTCTCTTTATACCTATTTGGGTTCTTATAGGCCTATGTTATATAATACTTAATTTCTATGATTTTACTAGTCTAATGGCTTCTTGCAATTATCAATAATTACTAATTTGAGCCATGTTATTACCAGCAGGCTTTTCAATTTGTTAAATCATGTTTAGTTACAAAAAGTTTTGTGTTACATTCAATAGGTTATCCATCGGGATGTAAAATCGAGCAATGTAATGCTTGATGAGGGTTACCATGCCCGACTTGGCGACTTTGGCTTGGCACGGCAGACTGAACACGATAAGTCGCCAGATGCCACTGTCACAGCTGGCACCATGGGTTACCTAGCACCAGAGTACCTCCTGACAGGACGGGCCACCGATAAAACTGATGTCTTCAGCTTTGGTGCAGTAGTGTTAGAAGTAGCATGCGGCCGGCGACCCATCGACAGCCAAACAAATGGCAACTTGGCTGAGTGGGTCTGGCGGCTTCATGGCGAAGGAAGGATACTTGACTCGGTCGATACCAGATTGGAAGGGGAGTATGATGAGGGGGAAATGAGACGAATATTATTGGTTGGGTTGGCATGCTCGAGTCCTGATCCGGGTTTGAGGCCTGGGATGAGAACTGTGGTGCAAATGCTAAACGGGGAAGCTGATCCTCCATTTGTGCCGACATCACGGCCATCTATGAGTTTCAGTGTTAATCACCAGCTGTTGCTGAGTTTGCAAGACAGTGTTTCAGATTACAATGCGATTGTGGGGCTTAACTTGTCTACCTCCTCCTCTTCTTCATCATCTTCTTTGAGGAGTACTCTAAGAGGCGGCGGCGGCGGGTGCCAAGATGGACATTCTGCTGTGTGAATTTGCCTTTGTTTTTTGAGTTTTTGTCTTTTTATTGATAAATAGAATGTAGAATGTATACATATATAGATTGGTTTACAATAAAATTAGGGGGGGTTGTAGAATTTATCTAAATTATATCGATTGATTGATTAGTTCATTTAAGAAAGAAATTTTGGGTGCGTTTTCTCTGGGTTTGTAGGATTTGGGGTTTTATGAAATTCTGTAACTAGCATTTTTTTTTTTTGTTCCTTCGGAGGTAACTAGATATTTTCAATGAATGATGCTTGACTAGTAGGTACAGCATAGGGTTTTAGGCTTTTGAAATTGAGGTACTACGTAGAATTGTAAAGGAGGTTTCCTCCACTTCAGAAAAAGGTTGCTACTGTTTTTCGTCTTTGCTTGCTGTTGACATTCATTAATTAGGAAATGATATGCTCACCAAAGTTGGTCGAAGTAAAACTTGTCTGATTTGTCTAGAGTGAGAAAAAACGTGTCATGACATGATTAACATGATGTGATATAATCAAGTCAATTTTTTACGTACTGTGCGGTGATCAAAATATCAAGAAGTGGTCATAGCACGTAAATAGTCACGTCACGTGAGTCACGCAGTGCCTAAACGTGCAGTGTCCAATGGTGAATGGTCACGTTTAACTATTTCATAATTTAGATTAGTTTATTCAAGATTCACTATTTGATCAAGATTCAACGGTCTTAAGTACACGTTACCTGTGTGACCACGTGTCGTGTCGTGTTGTAACTAGATATTTCGCATGACGTGCCGTGTTAAATTTTCAAAAAATAATCACGACACCTAATTGACACACGTACCGTGGCGTTCCGTGATAGAACTGGCTCCGCCGTGCTACTTTTCCCCCTCTAATTTTTATCAGTAAGAGTTGCAATTTGGCCCGTTCTATTCTTCTTAAATTATTTTTCTTGTTCTAGCTTGTCACCTTTGATGTTTGTTTTGGTCTTGTTCTTCCCATTTCTTTTGTTGCCAATTTTCTAAGTTTCGGTTTTGGGCTGTTATAAGAGAATTAGATGAGCAACTAATTTGTTTTCTGTAATATAAGAATAAGATACATCTATTAATTACCTGCTCGTTATTTTATCGATACAAGTCAAGCCGACATTCAATAATTATGCTCATAGATGAACCAAATGGAAACATTATAAATTGAACTCATCTAGTCTGGAATGATTCCGTTTCAACCGCACTTACAGAGATAAAATAGTATCTAAGGACCACTGTCAATCTGTCATTTTTCCTGCGCTGCAATAATTACCAATAATTTCCACTTTTCTGTACTTCAGTAATGTACATGAAAATTTTGACCTAATTAATTTTACTATTCAAAAGAAGAAAAATAACATCTTTTCACTTTCGTATCACCTTTAACTATTGCTATAGTGGTACATTAGTTGTATTGATTTAGACCGTCCGATTAAAGCCAAACAAATCTGGATTGAAACCTATTTAAAGAGAACTTTTTCTCTGTAGAAAATATTAAAAAGAAAGAAAAAGAGAAACAGAAAGAATAACAGATAAAAAAATATAAGGGGCCCAAAAATTGCTTTTAAATCATAATAGAATTTTTTGCTTTTAAATCACAATAGAAGAATTAGGTTTAGTGTCCAATATCCAGCCCGTTATTTAAGATACCCGTCGTGACAATGACATAAAATTGGCACAAGTCCAAAAGTAAAGTAGCATCCCCATTGGCTGCCCAGTAACTTCAAAAAAAAAAACTAGACAAAAAGAACTAAGTATTATTTTTAATTTGCTCGAGACACTGGATAACTTCTAGAATTGAAGGCCTATTCTGTCTGATTGGCCCCTCTACAATCTCTCCACAAAAACATCACCTCTCGAATATGATCAGCGGACACCTCTAACAAGTTCACATCCAGCATTTGTTTAATCTCCAGATTTGTGAATTCACAACCACATTTTTTCCTCTTAGCATGTCATAGAGGATACCATCGAAAGAATATAATGATTGAGTGCATAAATAATGAATGAAGATCAAATTCTCTTATTAAAGAAAACTTATTTTTATAAGTTAGTAAAAGATAGTTTAAATATGACCTGCATTGAAATTAACTGGTATTATTTTGGGTTATGTTTTTTTGGTGTTATACTCTATATATGTCAATTATACTCTATATATGTCAATTATATTTTTCATATTAATAATTAAGTTTCTGATTTATAAACATAATATAGGAAGAATTAAAATAATATAATTAATGTATAATATATACATTTGTTGATTCTTTCTGATATCTAATTCATAATATTGTGAAAAGTATTTTAAAGTTATGAGTTGAAGTACGAGAGAAATATTTTTTTATCAAATATTTGAAATTAGAAGTAGACGTGGATGCTATTTTTTAACACTTATAATCAACGATTTTATCAAACTTATTTGCAATTTTTTAACGGTTTTTTTGTATTCAACAAATGATAGTTGGTACCATTGATATAATATATGAGATACTTTATATAAGATGATAGTTGGTATCATATGGATGATAGATCATGTAAACTTCCTCTTACCTCTTTCTTCACGCTCTTATTATGCAAAAAAATATTTTAGAATTTGTTAAGAACACATTATGTATGTCTCTTCATGTTTTTAATAAACTTGAAGTACATTTTAGATTTTCGAATCACCGAAGATTGTATATCCCGGCATTTTTATTAATACCCTAAAAAAAACAAATTATCAAATCTGCCCTCACCCCAAAATTATTTTTAAAACTGCCCTAACCGCCTAGCCACTGGGCGGTCCAGTTTCCATAGCTGACCGCCTACTGGCTGGGCGGTCCGCTAGTGAATTTTTTTTTTAAACGGGCGGCCCGACCCGTCCGAATTGACCCGCCCGGACCGCCCCTCTCTCTCTCTTCTCTCTCTTTTGCTCTCTGCCTCCCCGCCGCCCGAAACCGACCCCCACCCTTGCTCTCTCTCACTGCCGAACTCTCTCTCTCCCTCTCTTCCTCTCTCTCTCTCTTGAACTCTCTCTCTCTCCCTCTCTTCCTCTCTCTCTCTCTTCTGAACTCTCTCTCTCCCTCTCTTGCCCTCTCTCTCTTCAGATCTGCCTCTCTCTCTCTCTTGCCCTCTCTCACCCAAACCCTAATTTTCGGCCATCTCGACCATCTCGGCGACAATCCGATTATTTTCGGATAAGTCTCTAAATAACTTTTTTTATTTATATTTTGTATCTTGTATTGGCATTGGAATGATTGGTAGAAATTGAATTGTTAATTATCGTGTGTGGGTTGTTGATTTTCACGACGCGATTGAATTGTTCAAAATTAGGGTTTCCAAAATTAGACTTTGTAAATTAGGATTTAGGGTTGACAAAATTGGAGTTTATAAGTTAGGGTTGAATTGTTAATTATCGTGTGCGGGTTGTTAATTTTCCCGACGCGATTGAATTGTTCAAAATTAGGGTTTCCAAAATTAGAGTTTGTAAATTAGGATTTAGGGTTGATAAAATTGGAGTTTATAAGTTAGGGTTGAATTGTTAATTATCGTGTGAGGGTTGTTGATTTTCCTGTCGCGATTGAATTGTTCAAAATTAGGGTTTCCAAAATAACAGTTTGTAAATTAGGATTTATGGTTGACAAAATTGGAGTTTATAAGTTAGAGTTTATAAATCAGGATTTATAAAGTAGATTCTTCTGTTTATTCAAATGTAGTATGGCCAGAACTAGACGGGGACGTGCATGGGATACCCCTCTGGAGACGGGGGAGAGTTCACATGATCACGGTGCAGAGGCATCCGGTGCATGGGCATCCGGTGCAGAGGCTGCCGGTGCAGAGGCTCCCTTTGGAGATTATCCCCCTCACCATCCTGACACATTTAGTCCTCTTATGTGGACCTCACATGTCAGTTACCGTGTCTCACTTGCATCTATGGAGGTACGTTGGTTTTGTATTCCTAATTTAAATAGCATTATTTAATATTACAGATCAGTCGTTTATATTGAAATCACTGTAAAATGCAGGACGAGACGATGATGGCAGTAAGGCATTGCACCCCCGAGATACCATATGTCGCTCATCCATGCTCGTTCGGTATATTAAAATGAAACTGACATACTTAAAATAGTAAAAGTTTATTTATTCATCTTCTAATAATAATAATGAAAATACATTGTGTGCAGATTTTGACCGGTATTAGAGGAGTGGCACACAGCTTGGTGTGCATGGCGAGAAAAAGTTGGAGAGCGATAGGATGTCAAATGCTCCAACACAGTGCACCGATAGTAGAGGACTCTGGCTGGGACGGACGCCTCGTTGGTATGTTGCACGATGCTGGAGAGGACATCAATTGGCGCGAGATAAAGCCCCCACCACCAGATCCGGAACAGCCTAGAGTCGTTGTCTACCCTGATGAGATGCCGCCACCTCCTACAGGTAATAATATGTCATACAAATGATCATTATTAAGTGTCTCTTTAAAAGATCATTCTTATTAATTTATCTTCATTTCTGCAGATGGTGACTCGGGTTGGGCGATCCACCAATGGGTGTTGAACAACAACACGTGGAACGCATACTACAACGAGCATGGAGTTCTAGTGCAGCTCACCGAGGTAGCAAAACTTCATTATTTAATTTATTTACTCGTTACTTCTATGTAGCAAAAGTAACATTGTTTACATGCAGGATGAAGCTGCCACCACCGTTTTCTCATTGGATGACTTCACTGGAGATGAGGGCGGATATGAGCCAGCTAGCTCCCACAGACCGCAGTATATGGAGCCCAGACAGCACGACGGCGAGGCCAGTGGGAGTGGGGCGCAGACTGCAGATGGCTTTGCCTCTGCTATATTTGGCACACTGCCTCCGGCCATGTATCCTTCTACTTGGGAGGCCGATCCGTGGGTGTTGCGTACACAGCGGGAGGATGATGGGCATGCATTACACCTGGGGGAGGACCCATGGGCACAGGAGGCCGTACACGATGATATGCAGGAGGATGTGGTTCACCAGAGGCGTGCGGTGCCGCAGAGGGACCGCCGTCCACCTCATAGGTTGGAGCTCTCCGGACGTCGCCCTCGACCTCGTTGTTAGGGTTTTTATGTTTTTTTAGTTTGATAGATTTCTAGTATTTTATGTTTGAATTATTATATTTCATGTTTGGACTATTATGTTTCATGTTGTAGACTTACCATTTAGATTACCTAGTTTTGTTGTTTATCCAGTCGGAAAAACCAATTTCCAACATTAAACAAATAAATATAAAACATTAAAACATTGGAAACATTGAAAAAATTAAAAACATTAAAACATTAACACACTTATAACATTACCCAATTATATAAAAAACAAATAAGTAATCGGCAATTACATAACATATAAAAATAATCGTCAATTATAAAAATATAATCGTCAACAAATAATAAATATATATCATATAAATCATTACAACAAATAAATATAAAACATTCAAACAAATAAATATACCATATTATAAAACATTAAACAAATTAAAACATTAAAACAAAATTTTAAAAAAATTCCACCAGTGGACCGCCCAGCTGCGGAGCGGTCAGCTAACCATAGTGGACCGCCCAGCCAGTGGGCTGTCTGCTATGAAAACTGGACCGCCCAGCTGGCGGGCGGTTAGAATAGTTTTAAAAATAATTTGCCTTCGAGGGCAGATTTGATAATTTGTTTTTTTTGGGTACTAATAAAACTTTCGGTTGTACATCGATTTTTGTAGCATCAAACACTTGGATTTAAGTTCATTTATACTTATTGATTTTTGTGCACACAAATCATCTAGAATTATCTTATAGCCACGCGTCCTTAATAAATCCAAGTCCCAGCTTGAGGTCTTAAACTCATCCAAATTGATATACGAGATATAATATTTATTTGAATTTAGAATTTTAAATATCAATTATAACCATCTTTTAGTCCAAATTATCCTACTGATAAGAAGCAACCTTTTAATTTTGCAGATCTAAAAAATATGTATGGACCAATCTTTTACATCCAATCAATATTAAAAAAATAATTAATAAATTTTACGTGTTTTATAATTTGAAAATTGGTTAAAAAATAATAAGATGCCTGGAATAAGTTCATTTTAGTAAATAATAAAATCTAAGAAAACGTATGGATTAACTTTTTTACGCAATCAATAGTAAATGATAAAATATAATGAGATGCACAGAAAACACATATTTTTACTTGAGCAAAACTAGAATGTGATGTGCTCACCAAGAGGGGTTGGTGAGCGCACCTCTAAAAACTTATTTGATTGATTTCAAACAACAAATTCAAACCGTTGAAATTCATCTATTTCATAAATGATGCATGTACATGCAAAATTTTAAAAATTTCGAATTCATTTAGTACAAGATCAAGCGACCAAAACAATGATAAAAAATGAATACATAAAATAACTTATATTCGAGAAGAAGGACCAGCAAAGCTAAACAGGTATTCAGCCTTTAGTTTTTTCTGCTATGAATTCAAGAGTCCATCCCTCAACTCAATTCGATCTAAACCAAGAACCTAAGAGTCAGTGATTTTTATTATTATTAAGGGACCTACCAGAAAAAACTAACATATTGGTCTTGTATAAAAATGTTTTCGCAATGTACCAGCTGATTACAACACAACTAAGCTTTTATGTGATAATTTAATTTTAAAATGCAGGCCTACACAAATTAAGGATGATATCAGCCGACATTTTTATTAATATCCAAAGTTAATTAGAAATTAATATTTATGCCCATAATTCTGGGGTTTCGCCAAAAATGTCCAAACCGGTC
Organism: Carex littledalei; assembly: GCA_011114355.1. Lineage (NCBI taxonomy): Eukaryota > Viridiplantae > Streptophyta > Magnoliopsida > Poales > Cyperaceae > Carex > Carex littledalei. Next base: position 14,748,840 of record CM022085.1, on the reverse strand, counting down.
ACAAAATGGCCGGTTTACTCACCCCCATAAGCCGGCCATTTTGTGGCCGGCTTACTATATATTTTTTTTACCGTAATTAATCCTATAAAAAGACCATTTTTTCTCTCTCCTCCACACAATTCACTCAACTCACAAAAGAGAAAGGGAGGAAGGGACAGAGAGAAATAGAAGGCGATTTTTGAGGCAAGAAGGCCGATATTTGAAGGGGCCAAAAGGATGAACAATAGCAACCGAGGTAGGTCGGCCAATCGCGGCCTAGCGAGAGGACGGTCAATTAGTGACCGAGGTATGAGGGAAAAAAGAACAATGGTCAAGTATGCCGTGATTCCCGGAATTGTGTGACATGTACGATGGAGGAATGGAGTAGACGGCCTAATCGGTATGAAATTTCAGATGATGACTTTGTAGAAAACCCCTACGACAAATTTTTGAAAAAAAGAAGGTTGATCCAGAGCCTCCAGCATCGGACGATGAGTTTGTTCCGTGTACTTATACTGGTAAGGCTACCACTTCGTCTGCTGTGACTGATCCAGATGCGGCAAAATCTGATGATGACTTTGTTCCATGTACTTTCAAGACTCGTTGTAAGAAGTAATACTACTTTTTAAGAATTTATGTTGTATATTTTATTCCATGCAGTAGTATTAGTAGGGTTTAAAATTTGGATGCATTTGAGCTTGGTTCTAAGAATTAGTATTTTATTGTAATTGGATGAATTAGGTTGTAATTTCTTTGAGTATTAATTAAATAATAATTACTTTTTATTTAGTAGTCCCATGTTGTTTCCTCTGAAGGCGTGAGAAAGAATTCAGAGTCACAATTAAATTACAAATAAAGTCCACACAATTCAGAGTGACAATTCAGAGTCTCGTACAAAACAATAAAGTACACACAAATTGCAAATAGTCCACACAATTTTCACATTATGCATATAAATCACCTATTACTACTACGTCTAAAACTAAATCAGTGAAATAAACCACTTCCAAAAGATGACCTACCAGATGGCCTACCAGATGGCTCTGCTTGCCTACCAGATGGCCCTGCTTGGCTTGTAGATGCCCTTGTTGTACATTTAGTAGTTGACCTCCTCGGTTGGATTCCAGATGGCTCTCCTTGCACCCCAACCGCCTCTCCTCCTATGACAACTGTTGGGTTACGCTGTACCCTTGTTAATGCTTATGATGCGAAAATAACGTAAAATTCAAAATTTTGCATTCTACCATAAGCCGAGGATTAAAAGAGGTACGTCGGAAAGACCACCGAAAATTTCTTTGCCAGTCTTTCCCTTGACATAACCTTTTAATCCTACGAGGATCTATTCCCCGATTGATTTCTAAAATAATATTTATTTAACATTTAAATAAATATAAATAAATTTATACCTTTTTCCAAATTCGAATTGGAATGCTGTATGGCTCAGTTGCTCAGCACCAGAAATCTGATGCCTCTTTCAGATGTCCACCAGGAACAACCAGAGAGTCGGTATTTCTTTTGCCAGAAATACTGTACCGACTTTTTACGCCAAAACACTATTCACGAAAAGTCGTAAAAACTGATTCACAACTTTTGCAAAAATAGATTCACGAAAATTTGCGAGAATACTATTCACCGTAAACACTATTCATGAGAACACTATTCACAACTCGCAAGATATACGTGGATTACGTAATCTTTATTTTCTTTCGCAAACACTATTTGGGAGAGAAAACGAGAAAGAGAACGATAACCGAATCGATTCGAATCGAACTCAGACTTTTGAACTTATGAATTCTCTTACCCCTACCCCTCTATTTATAGGGTTTTTGAGGTGCTTGGTAAATGACCAAAATGCCCTCTAAGCAATGTGGTATTTACCAAATTGCCATTGACAAACTCAAATTGAATTTTGCCATTGGCGTGAAAAGACCAAAATGCCCTTGGTTTTTGTGGTATTTACCAAATTGCCATTGACAAACTCAAATTGAATTTTTCCATTGGCATGATTACCAAAATGCCCTTGAATATAATTATTCTGAATAATTATATTTTCTTGCGACTGTTGTTGCGATAAATTTATACAACGTGTCGTACACGCTTATAAATTTAATGTGTTTAAGCTTGTCATCTCTATGACATTTATTTATTAATTATAACATTTATAATTAATCAAATAAATTAATTCTCTGATTACTTTTCTATTGGTGTGACCCGATAGGATCTGTGTTATGTTGGCAATAAAATTAAAACTCTTTTTAATTCTATAAATCATAAGCTGCACCTGGCAGAATGCATTATGACTACCCAATTGACATAGATGATCTTATACAATACAATATCACGATCCAGTAAACAATTTACTCGTGTTAATTCTTATGTCCCATAGTATCAGATTAGTTTCAAGGTATATATGTGTCATCCTTGCAAACCTAATCTTTTCTCGATCTTAAGTAGATTATCAAATATGATTAACTCTTTAATCATACCGCGCGCTGATAACCCTCACGAAGCCTAGTGATACTATTACTCGTATTAAATACGAGGGACAATAGTAGTCTTGGTGAACATCTCTCTCTGCAAAAGTCATGTATACTGAAGTGTTATCGTTATAACTACTTTTTACGGATAGCGTTAAACAACACTCACGAATATACATTTCTTATGTAGGAAACGACGAACCACCTTATACTTTAGAACTTAGCACTAAATGAAAACATTAATGACACGAACACAATTCCGTATAATGTTTCATTGAGGGTATGTCAAATACCATGTTCTTTAACATGTATCTATGTGATCAAAATGACAACTCTTTGTCTATGGTCTGTAAAACTTAACCATCATTTAATCCACATACTAAACTTTAATTGGTCAATTAGTGTTCTTTGCTAATTACCTCGGTCAGTGACTATTAAGAGTATTTATCATCTATTATGTAGTTTTACAATTTCAAGTCATGAACTCGAAATGATTCATAATTCGATAAAACTCAAAGAACAAAATGATAATTATCCTATGATTGACTTCTAGATTATTACACTAACAACAACTGCCTCTCCCATTGCTTCGGCATACATAGCAGTTGCATCTAAACGGTTTGTAGCTGTGCTATGCCGTGACCCTCCAGACCCACTTTCCTCTGCCATTACTCGCTTATTTTCAGCCGCATTTGCTGCGTTTTTTGCCTCTGTATTTACATGTGTTACTTAGTAAGTTGGTATAAATTGAAAAGAAATATAATTTTTGATGAATGTTACATACCTCTTCGTTGCCTATCGGAAGTGGAACAGCGAGGCTGATGCCCCCTTCGTCTACCTTCCATTTCATCTATCGTCATTACATGACGGATGTGTTTTCGCCTCCCAATCCTAATCCAACTCTTACTCGGAAGGATTCTGTCTTCGGTATTAGGAGGCCAGTCTAGCATATTGCCAATTGGTTCGAACACATGATCCCAAGTACTTTTAAGGTAGTTCACAATATACCAGCTTGCAACAAATTCGTCCTCACACCAGTTCCGGTCACGACAAACAACTAAGACATGAGCGCACGGAATAGAAGTTTTGGATACCTCTGCAAGTACATTCCATTTGTTTGTCGGGACCGCGTGTCACAATGTACATGAACTCCCTGTGAGTGGCTTCCATATTGGCCATGTCGCTACAGGTATAAGGATCTACTCATCTGGGGATGAAACTTGGTACTGACCTTGGCCGTGCGTGTAACGCACCAAATGCATTTTTGCGACTTTCTCCCAATGTTTTCTGATCTTTTGCCGTTAAACTAAGCAAGTGTGTTTACGGAGTTCGGCACTAACGCCTATGTCTCTGGGGCTTCGTGACGTTCGAGATGATGCGCCTTTCTTTACCCAATGAGAAAGGAGTACAAGGTGAAACTTGTCAGCCCTTACAAAGCTTGAGAAGTCACACGGCCCGAGCACGGAAATGGCTCACGAGCACTAAAGGCTCAAATGTATGAAACAAACAAGATGATAACCAAATGATCACTCTACTTCTTACAAGAGATTGATTGTGGTTGAGTATGCTTGAGATTGTAGTATGAATATTGAAGTTGTATGCATAAGCAACAATGGTTTTTTCTAGATCTGAAAATAATTCAGAATATTGCAATTGTGGGCGGCTAGAGTGATTATCCAAACCTAGGTTTTGCTTCTATTTATAGAGAGCTGAGAAAAATAAGGTATCTGGCCTTAACTGTTGCAATGGTTAACCCCAGACGACAGATTTGGCTGCGCTGGGAAACCCTAACGGTTATTAACCGTTGCAACGGTTGTCACAATGGTTATTCTCTGGAAATTCTGGTCTACAGTTTCAACGGCTGTCACAACGGAATAAATTGATTTGGCTGTGATTGATTTATTTTGTTGTAACGGTTAAGGTAAATTACCTTAATCTCAAGCATGCTTTACCAATTTTACAGATTTCTAAACCTAATCTTGAGATGATGCTTCTAGCTCCAATGCTTGATTTTTCATGACTCATCATTGATTAATATTGCAATTCATCATGTATCCTTGATGTGTATTTAGCAATTTTATATCATCATGAACCTGCATAATATCTCAAGACACAAAACTGTAAAATTCAACAAATATATGTTTTGCAAATCTAGTCAAACATACATTATGGCACAATCCAACAATCTCCCCCTTTTGACAATTTGCAAAACATTTACGTGAGTGCATAAATTGGATATTCCCACAAATTCAAAAATTCAAAAATTCAAAAATTTGAAATTTTTGTTTTTGCTTTCTTTCCCTTGTGTGGTGTTTAACGAATACTAATTTAACGAACTTGTAATATCTCTCCCCCTTTTTGGAAATGGTCAAAAGGGCGAATATATTACAATAAATAAAATGAGAGGGCTCCCTCAATTCATTGTTGAGTATTTTGTGTATAGGGTTTTATGCTTTCTCTTATACTCTTTAGCTTTTAAATTTATAAACCCAATACTCAAAGATGTGGTCGATTGCAAGCACACAACCTAATCCCTGTAGTAATTGAGGTATCGATCCAAAGGGAGATTGGAAAATACTAATTTCTACTAAAGTAAACTACTTTTAAAACTAAACAATAAAAGTAAAAAGGGGGGTTTTTATGTAATTTAGTTTTTTAATTAAAATTAAAGACTCGTAACAAAGTAATTAAAATTCGGGTGTGATTCAAGTTGGAGAAGTCTAGGGGTATTCGGTCTACAATCCCTTGCTAATTCTATCTACTCGGTTTGTTTAAATTCATGTTTGATAATGATGGGGTTTCTAACCTAAGATGTTAAAAAGGGTCACTTTCGTGAATTAATAACGTGCCTAAACAGTTCGAATTTCACGATTAAGTCCTTCACCCTAGCTATCTAGACCATGAGGTTCTCGTAAGCCTATCCTATCCTTAGATATCAGTACTTCACGATTAAGTCCTTCATACCGATATTCAATCAATTTAAGGGATCCTAATTAGGGATTCGACTTCACGATTAAGTCATTCATCAAACCCTAACCATAATTCCTGTAGTTCGGGTTTAGATTTCAAATTGGTCAATTCTAATCCAAATCCTAAGGTATTTGTGATCATAATTTGGTACCATCATATATGATCCTAATCTACTTCAAGTCTATTAAACCTAAGCGGGTTACTACAAATCAAGTACTTAATCATGCAACATCACAAAGAATAAATCTCAGAAATTAACATCAAATCAAACAATCATAATAAAAACTAAGATCCGAGTAAGATAAAATTAAACAAGTTCATGCTACAAAACCTAAACCCCTAGAGAGGAAAACTAGCCTCTCATGGAGATGCAAGCATTCATCATAAATTCAATACAAAAATATGCAAAAGACAAAGAGAAACTAACTAGAGAAATATATTACACCATTCTCTAATGAAAAACCTTAGTCTTGGCTGCGTTTGCTTTGAATTCTTCTTCTTCCTTCTTGATTTGCTTCTGTGGTGGATTCGTGCTCTTCTCTTGATTTTCTCTTCTTGATTGATGATCTTGAAAGAGCAGAATTCTTTCCCTTTTATACCCAAAATTGGAGCATATGGACATGGGGAATCAAACTATATATGTCCTAGCATGTTCCCCACGTCTCCACCTTCTATTTTCTACTCCTGGGACGTGGTCAGATGTGCCGAAAATAGAAAACCGTCAAAACTGACTCTTCAGGTTGAATGCGGCCAGAGAGGCGGCCGCACTGCATCCGTACGGGGCTCGGACTTTTCTATTTTCTGCTTCTGAAGGCTGCGTGCGTTCGCACTGTGGGTCAATGCATCCGCACTGGGCTCGAACTTTTCTGTGTTGCGCTGTGAATTCCTCCGAAATTTTCTAAGTACTGAGTGCAGCCGCACTTAGTCTCCGTGCGTCCGCACTCAGCTCGGATTTCTCTTTTGTGAGCTGATTTTTCTTCTAAGTGTTGAATGTGGCCGCACTCAGGGCCAGTGTGTCCGCATTTTGCTTCAATTTCTTTATTTTCTGCAATTTTCAAACAAACAAACGCAGTAACTAGATTCTAGGTGTATTCCATTCTATTATCTACTAAAATACAAAATATTTGGTGTTATTTCGTGATAAAAAATAGACCGAACATGTATATAATTTAGGTCTATCATTCATTCACTCCCTTTTAATTTTATAAAATTGTAAATTAAGGCATAAAATGAATGATATGGCAATTAAATCATAAAGAAAATGATATGGCAATTAAAGCACGCATATATGCACTACACAAGAATATAAAAATTTAATATTGTGCATTATATGTCAAATAAAGTAGAAACAATTTGGGCAAAATAAAATAATGTCTCCAAATGGACTACTAGAGTGCTGCTCGTAATTTCCTGATACTACTTGTGAGACACTACATATGTGCTGCAAATACCTTCAATTGAAGTGTTGTATTGGTGTTGCAACCATCCTCTTCTCTTGTCATCTACAGACATTACTAGAGTGCTGCAAAGACCTTCAATTGGAATGTTGTATATTAGAGTTGCAGCTCTCTTGCCATCTAGAGACACTACTAGAGTGTGGCAGAGATTTTCAATTGTAGTGTTGTATTAGGGGGTATGACCATCATCTTCTCTTGCCATCTGGAGAGACTACTAGTGTGCTTGAGAGACCTTCAATTGGAGTGTTGTATTAGGGTTGCAACTACCCTCTTTTGTTGTCATCTGATGACACTACTAGAGTGCTGCAAAGACCTTCAATTAGAGTGTTATATTAGGGTTGCAACTACCCTCTTCTCTTGCACTCTAGAGACACTACTTGTGTGCTGCAAAGACTTTCAATTGGAGTGTTGAATTAGGGTTGCAATTACCATATTCCCATGCCATTTGGAGACACTACTAGAGAGCTGCAGACCTTCAATTGCAATGTTGTATTTGGGTTGCAACTCCCCTTTTCTCTTGCCATCTATGGACACTACAAGAGTGCGACAAGTACATTCAATTGTAGTGTTGTATTAGGGTTGTGACCACCCCCTTCTCTTGCCATTTGGAGACACTACTAGTGTGCTGCAGAGACCTTCAATTGGAGTGTCGTATTTGGGTTGTAACTACTCTCTTCTGTTGACATCTGGAGACACTACTAGAGTGCTACAAAGACCTTCAATTGGAGTGTTATATTAGGGTTGCAACTACCATCTTCTCTTGCCCTCTAGAGACATTACTTGTGTGCTATAAATACCTTCAATTGGAGTGTTGTATTAGGGTTGCAACCACCCTCTTATGTTGCCATTTGGAGACACTACTAGAGTGCTACAAAGACTTTCAATTGGAATGTTGTAATAGGTTTGCAACTATCGTCTTCTCTTTCCATCCGACGATACTATTAGAGTCCTGCAAAGACATTCAATTGGAGTGTTATATTAGGGTTGCAACTATCGGCTTCTCTCTACAGACAGCGACACTACTAGAGTCTTGCAAGGACATCCAATTGGAGTGTTGTATAAGGGTTGCAACCTCTTCTCTCTCCATACGGCGACACTACTTGAGTGTTTCAAAAACCTTCAATTGGAGAGTTGTATTGGGGTTGCAACTACCCTCTTCTTTTGTCATCTGAAACATTACTAGAGTGCTACAAAGACCTTCATTTGGTGAGTTGTATTAGCGATGCAACTACCCACTTCTCTTGCCATATGGAGACACTAGCTGCAGAGACCTTCAATTGGAGTGTTGTATTAGGGTTCCAACTGCCCTCTTCTGCTGCCATGTGGAGACAGTATTGGAGTGCTGCAAAGACCATCAATTGGAGTGTTATATTACGGTTGCAACAACCCTCTTCTCTTGCCCTCTGGAGACACTACTTGTGTGTTGCAAATACCTTCAATTGGAGTGTTGTATTAGGGTTGTGACCACTCTCTTCTCTTGCCATTTGGAGACACTACTAGTGTGCTGCAGAAACCTTCAATTGGAGTGTTGTATGAGGGTTACAACTACCCTCTTATGATTCCACCAGGAGACACTACTAGAGTGCTACAAAAACCTTCAATTGGAGTGTTATAGCAGGGTTGCAACTACGCTATTCTCTTGTCCTCTTGACACAGTACTTGTGAGCTTCAAATACCGTCAATTGAAGTGTTGTATTGGTGTTCTAACCACCCTCCTCTCTTGCCATCTGCAGACATTACTAGAGTGTTGCAAATACCTTCATTTAAAGAGTTGAATTAGCGATGCAACTACCCACTTCCTTTGCCATATGGAGACACTACTAGTGTGCTGCGGAGACATTCAATTGGAGTGTTGTATTAGGATTCCAACTACCAATGTTGACATATGGAGACACTACTGGAGTGCTGCCAAGACCTTCAATGGGAGTGTTATATTAGGGTTGCAACTACTCTCTTATCTTGCCCTCTGGAGACACTACTTGTATGTTGTAAATATCTTCAATTGGAGTGTTATATTAGGGTTGTGACCACTCTTTTATCTTGCCATTTGGTGACATTACTAGTGTGCTGCATAAACCTTCAATTGGAGTGTTGTATGAGGGTTACAACTACCCTCTTATGATTACATCTGGTGACACTACTAGAGTGCTACAAAGACATTCAATTGGAGTATTATATTAGGGTTGCAACTACGCTCTTCTTTTGCCCTCTAGAGACACTACTTGTGAGGTGCAAATACTATCAATGGAAGTGTTGTATTGGTGTTGCAACCACCATCCTCTCTTGCCATCTGCAGACAGTACTAGAGTGCTGCAAAGACCATCATTTAGAGAGTTGTATTAACGTTGCAACTACCCACTTCCCTTGCCATATGGGGACACCACCAATGTGCTGCAGAAACATTCAATTGGAGAGTTGTATTAGGGTTCCAACTACCGTCTTCTGTTGGCATCTGGAGACACTACTAGAGTGCTGCAAAGACCTTCAAATGGTGTGTAATATTAGGGTTGCAACTACCCTCTTCTCTCGTCCTCCAGAGACACTACTTGTGTGCTACAAATACCTTCCAATAGAGTGTTGTATTAGGGTCGCAACTACTCTCTTCTATTGCCATCTAGTAACACTTTTATAGTGCTACAAAGACCTTCGATTAGAGTGTTATATTAGAGTTGCAACTACACTCTTCTCTTGCCCTCTGGAGACACTACTTGTGTGCTGCATAGACTTCAATTGCAGTACCCTCTTCTGTTGCCATATGTAGACACTACTAGAGTGCAACAAAGACCTTCAATTAGACTGTTATATTAGAATTGCAACTACCCTTTTCTCTTGCCTCTGGAGACACTACTTGTGTGCTGCAAATACCTTCAATTGTAATGTTGTATTCAGGTTGCAACCACCCTCTTATGTTGCCATTTGGAGACACTACTAGAGTGCTGCAAAGACCTTCAATTGGAATGTTGTAATAGGTTTGCAACTACCCTCTTCTCTTTCCATCTAACGATACTATTAGAGTCCTGCAAGGACATTCAATTGGAGTGTTGTATTAGGGTTGCAACTACCCGCTTAACTCAACATATGGCGACTACTGGAGTCCCGAAATGACATTCAATTGGAGTGTTGTATTAGGGTTCCAACTACTCTCTTCAGTTGACATATGGAGACACTACTGGAGTGCTGCCAAGACCTTCAATTGGAGTGTTATATTAGGGTTGCAACTACCCTCTTATCTTGCCATCTGGAGACACTACTTGTGTGTTGCAAATACCTTCAATTGGAGTGTTGTATTAGGGTTGTAACCACTCTCTTCTCTTGCCATTTGGGGACACTACTAGTGTGCTGCCGAAATCTTCAATTGGAGTGTTGTATGAGGGTTACAACTACCCTCTTATGATTACATCTGGTGACACTACTAGAGTGCTACAAAGACCTTCAATTGGAGTGTTATATTAGAGCATCTCCATCGGCTTGCAAATAGAATTGCAAATGCTGATCTGTCAATTTCTCTCTCCTATCTGTCAATTGCATTTTGGCTTTCACGGATGCGGAACTGTTTCATATTTTGAAAGCTTTCATAATATGAAAGCTTTCATAACACTTTCATTTCGCTTCCCACTCGCTCCCTCTTCCACGCTGGCGGAGAAAATCAATTAAAATCGTCGGTCCATTGAGTTAAAAAAAATTCTTTCCGCAGAAGCCTTCGTCGCTGCTGAGCTTCTTTCCTAACACCTCCGCCTCCGCTCAATCAAATTCGCCACCGCCTCCGCAGCGACGCCCTCCCCGTTCCCCTCCCTCCGCTCTCAAGGTCGAGGGCGAATCCCGCTGGGAAGGGGAAAACCCCTTTAAAGTGTTCCAAACCAAAAATAAACAGCCAAAAAGATTGAAGAGTAGATCAGAATCACTTACTGGCACCGATTTATGAATTGAGATCACTATCCACTCTAGAAGAAGAATCCATACAATTTTCCATCTCTCCTGCCCTTTTGTTTCTGTAACTCTAGGTACGCATATCAAGCACCAATCAAGCAAATCGGAGTTCAGAAGAGATTCAATTAGAGAGGAAGAGACAGGGCCGTAGTAAAGATTAGTTCCTTTTCACACTTTTTAGTCAATTTTTTGTTTGCTAATCCTGGGAACCAGTACGAATGAATACTTATGAAAGGGAATAAAAAGAAGAGAAAGGAATGAATTGGGAGAGGGAAGGAAAGGGAATAAAACCCCTTTATTATTCTTTCCTTTTAAGAGATCCAACAATTTAGCATTATTTATTTATACAAACATCTCAAACAATGTCTGTAAAAACATTAGGTCTTGACTAATACCAGTTGATTAAAGAACCATAGAAATGTAACTAGTACCAGTTGATAAATATAAGCCTCTTTGCATATTTCCATTCAGCTCATCTGGTATTTTCTTTTCTAATTGAGGACCATACCGGCAAGTTACTACCATAAGATTTTCATCTTAACTAAATTGGTAGATGCAAATGCTGGTACCGGCGAGGGGAAGGAAGGAGGTGCTAGCCACAAAAAGGCTGTACCAGCATCATCCACTGATAAACAAGATGCACCAACGGTTGAAACTGCTGCCACTGGTGAGGAACCTGAACAGAGCGAGTCTGACGACTCCATGGAACAAGACAATTAGATAAATGCCAAAAATGCAATATGTGACCTTTTATCTTGTACGACTATAGAATGGGCCGTTGCTATGTTTAGTCAGTTCAAAATGATTAATTTACAATGTAATCCAAGAGTTGAAAGGGGAAACATTGAAGAGGACCATGTGCAACCGTGCCGGAAATGAAAATGATTAGCTTGAGGTACCTATGTTTTATGTACAGCGACACTCCTCTTGTAGGATAAATGCATGATTTTGAGTTGAATAGTAGGCTCATGCCATTTAAAGGAGAAAAAGGTCCAAAGGAAATCCGGGTAATGAAATTAAATTCAATTTCATGGAACAAAAACTTTGACGGAGAAGAAAGAAAGAGGTCAAAATGAAAACTTTTATGTACAGCGACACTCCTCTTGTAGGATAAATGTCATATGTCATTTATAACAGGAATGAAAACTTTTACGGAGAAGAAGGAAGAGGTCAAAAAAAGAAGATACCGTTGATATGGTGGTAAAAAAAAGAGATATGTTCTCAGTACGAAGTTACTGTTTTTATCGGTGTGAGCGAATTGGAGACGGAGACAGACAGTAGTGGGAGTGTTAGTTCAAAGGCCCTTAATACTTTAAGATCCGTGTAACGGTTCAAATTGCAATTAGTATTATTTAACCAATGGAACTATTTTGCAATATATCGCTAACTTTAAATTGACAGCTGTCTTGAAATTGCAAACCAATTTCAGCGGTGGAGATGCTCTTAGGGTTGCAATTACGCTCTTCGTTTGCCCTCTAGAGACACTACTTGTGAGGTGCAAATGCTATCAATAGAAGTATTGTATTGGTGTGGCAACCACCCTCCTCTCTTGCTATATGCGGACATTACTAGAGTGCTGCACCATCGTTTAGAGAGTTGTATTAGCGTTGCAACTACCCACTTCACTTGCCATATGGAGACACCACCAATGTGCTGCAGAAACATTCAATTGGAGTGTTGTATTAGGGTTCCAACTACCCTCTTCTCTCGCCTTCCGGAGACACTACTTGTGTGCTGCAAATGCCTTCAATTGAAGTGTTGTATTGGGGTTGCAACTGCCCTCTTCTATTGCCATCTAGAGACACTTTTACAGTGCTACAAAGAATTTCAATTGGAGTGTTATATTAGAGTTGCAACTACACTCTTCTCTTGCCCTCCAGAGACACTACTTGTGTGCTGCAAATACCTTTAATTGAAGTGTTGTATTGGTGATGCAACACCCTCTTCTCTTGCCATCTACAGTACTAGAGTGCTGCAAAGACCTTCAATTGGAATGTTGTATTTAGGTTGCAACTACCCTATTCTCTTGCCATCTAGAGACACTACTAGAGTGTGGCAAAAGACCTTCAATTGTAGTGTTGTATTAGGGGGTATGACCACCCTCTTCTCTTGCCATCTGGAGGCACTACTAGTGTGCTTGAGAGACCTTCAATTGGAGTGTTGTATTAGGGTTGCAACTACCCTCTTCTGTTGCCTTCTGGTGACACTACTAGAGTGCTGCAAAGACTTTCAATTGGAGTGTTATATTAGGGTTTGCAACTATCCCTTCTCTTGCCCTCTAGAGACACTACTTGTGTGCTGCAAAGACCTTTAATTGGGGTGTTGTATTAGGGTTTCAATTACCCTATTCCCATGCCATTTGGAGACGCTACTAGAGTGCTGCAAAGACCCTCAATTGGAGTGTTGTATTATGGTTGCAACCATCATCTTCTCTTGCCATTTGGAGACACTACTAGAGTGCTGCAAAGACCTTCAATTGAAATGTTGTAGTTGGGTTGCAGCTACCCTCTTCTCTTGCCATCTTGGAGACACTACAAGTGTGCTGCAAAGACCTTCAATTGGAGTGTTGTATTGGAGCTGCAACAACCCTCTTCTCTTTCCATCTGCAGACATTATTAGAGTGCTGCAAAGACCTTCAATTGGAGTGTTGTATTAGCGTTGCAACTACCCTCTTCTCTTGCCATCAGGAGACACTACTTGTGTGCTGCCAAGACCTTGAATTGGAGTGTTGTATTAGGGTTGCAATTACCCTATTCCCTTGCCATTTGGAGACACTATTAGAGTGTTGCCAAGACCTTGAATTGGAGTGTTGTATTAGGGTTGCAATTACCCTATTCCCTTGTCATTTGGAGACACTATTAGAGTGTTGCAAAGACCTTCAATTGGAATGTTGTATTTGGATTGCAGCTACCCTCTTCTCTTGCCTTCTAGAGACACTACTAGAGTGCGGCAAAGACCTTCAATTGTAGTATTGTGTTAGGGTTGTGACCACCCTCTTCTCTTGCCATTTGGAGACACTACTAGAGTGCTACAAAGACCTTCAATTAGAGTGTTATATTAGAGTTGCAACTACCCTCTTCTCTTGCCCTCTGGAGACACTACTTGTGTGCTGCAAATATCTTGAATTGGAATGTTGTATTAAGGTTGCAACCACCCTCTTATGTTGTCATTTGGAGACACTACTAGAGTGCTGCAAAGACTTTCAATTGGAATGTTGTAATAGGTTTGCATCTACCCTCTTCTCTTACCATCTGACGTTACTATTAGAGTTCTGCAAGGACATTCAATTGGAGTGTTGTATTTGGATTGCAACGACCCGCTTCTATCTACCTATGGTGACACTACTGGAGTCCTGCAAGGACATTCAATTGGAGTGTTGTATAAGGGTTGCAACTACCCTCTTCTCTCTCCATACGGCGACACTACTTGAGTGTTTCAAAAACCTTTAATTGGAGAGTTGTATTGGGGTTGCAACTACCCCCTTCTTTTGCCATCTGCAGACATAATGAGATGCTGCAAAGACCTTCATTTGGAGAGTTGTATTAGCGATGCAACTACCCACTTCTCTTGCCATAAGGAGACACTACTAGTGTGCTGCAGAACCTTCAATTGGAGTGTTGTATTAGGGTTCCAACTACCGTCTTATGATTCAATCTGTAGACACTACTAGAGTGCAACAAAGAACTTTAGTTGAAGTGTTATATTAGGGTTGCAACTACGCTCTTCTCTTGCCCTCTAGAGACACTACTTGTGAGCTGCAAATACCATCAATTGAAGTGTTGTATTTGTGTTGCAACCACCCTCCCCTCCTGCCATCTGCAGACATTACTAGAGTGCTGCAAAGACCTTCATTTAGAGAGTTGTATTAGCGTTGCAACAACCACTTCCTTTGTCATATGGAGACACTACCAATGTGCTGCAAAAACATTCAATTGGAGTGTTGTATTAGGGTTTCCATCTACCCGCTTCTGTTGCCATCTGGAGACACTACTGGAGTGCTGCAAAGATCTTCAATTTGGAGACACTACTTGTGTGCTGCAAATACCTTCAATTGGAGTGTTGTATTAGGGTTCCAACTACCCTCTTCTACTGCAATATAGAGACACTTTTACTGTGCTACAAAGACCTTTAATTGAAATGTTATATTAGGGTTGCAACTACACTCTTCTCTTGCCCTCGAGAGACACTACTTGTGTGCTTCAAAGACCTTCAATTGAAGTGTTGTATTGGTGTTGCAACCACCTCTTCTCTTGCCATCTACAATACTAGAGTGCTGCAAAGACCTTCAATTGGAATGTTGTATTTTGGTTGCAACTACCCTATTCTCTTGCCATCTAGAGACACTACTAGAGTGTGGCAAAAGACTTTCAATTGTAGTATTGTATTAGGAGGTATGACCACCAGTCTCTTGCTATCTGGAGGCACTACTAGTGTGCTTGAGAGACCTTCAATTGGAGTGTTGTATTTGGGTTGCAACTACTCTCTTCTGTTAACTTCTGGTGACACTACTAGAGTGCTGCAAAGACTTTCAATTGGAGTGTTATATTAGGGCTGCAACTATCCCCTCTCTTGCCCTCTAGAGACACTACTTGTGTGCTGCAAAAGACTTTCAATTGGGGTGTTGTATTAGGGTTTCAATTACCCTATTCCCATGCCATTTGGATACTCTACTAGAGTGCCGCAAAGACCCTCAATTGGAGTGTTTATGGTTGCAACCACCATCTTCTCTTGCCCTACTAGAGACACTACTTGTGTACTGCAAAGACTTTTAATTGGGGTGTTGTATTAGGGTTTCAATTACCCTATTCCCATGCCAGTTGGGTTGCAGCTACCCTCTTCTCTTGCCATCTTGGAGACACTACAAGTGTGCTGCAAAGACCTTCAACTGGAGTGTTGTATTGAAATTGCAACAACCCTCTTCTCTTTCCATCTCTTTCCATCTGCAAACATTATAAGAGTGCTGTAAAGGCCTTCAATTGGAGTGTTGTATTACCGCAGCAACTACACTCTTCTCTTGCTATCTGGAGACACTACTTGTGTGCTGCCAAAACCTTGAATTGGAGTGTTGTATTAGGGTTGCAATTACCCTATTCCTTTCCCATTTAGAGACACTATTAGAGTGATGCAAAGACCTTCAATTGGAATGTTGTATTTGGATTGCAGCTACCCACTTCCCTGGCCTTCTAGAGACACTACTAGAGTGCGACAAAGACCTTCAATTGTAGCATTGTGTTAGGGTTGTGACCACCCTCTTCTCTTGCCGTTTGGAGACACTACTAGTGTGCTGCATAGACCTTCAATTGCAGTGTTGTATTAGGGTTGCAACTACCCTCTTCTGTTGTCATCTGGAGACACTACTAGAGTGCTACAAAGACCTTCAATTGGAGTGTTATATTACATTTGTAACTACCCTCTTCTCTTGCCCTCTGGAGACACTACTTAAATACCTTCCATTGTAATGTTGTATTAGAGTTTCAACCACCCTCTTATGTTGCCATTTGGAGATACTACTAGAGTGCTGCAAAGACCTTCAATTGGAATGTTTTTGAAAATAGTTGGTTTGCAACTACCCTCTTCTCTTTACATCTAACGACACTATTAGAGTTCTGCAAGGACAATCAATTGGAGTGTTGTATTAGGGTTGAAACTACCCGCTTCTCTCTTCATACGGTGACATTACTAGAGTCCTGCAATGACATTCAATTGGAGTGTTGGAGTGTTTTATAAGGGTTGCAAGTACCCTCTTATTTCTCCATACGGAGACACTACTTGAGTGTTTCAAAAACCTTTAATTGGAGAGTTGTATTGGGGTTGCAACTGCCATCTTCTCTTGCCATATGGAGACACTACTAGTGTACTGCAGAGACCTTCAATTGGAGTGTTGTATTAGGGTTCCAACAACCCTCTTCTCTTTCCCTCTGGAGACACTACTTGTGTATTGCAAATACCATCAATTGGAGTGTTGTATTAGGGTTGTGACCACTCTCTTCTCTTGTTATTTGGAGACACTACTAGGGTGCTGTATAAACCTTCAATTGGAGTGTTGTATGAGGGTTACAACTACCCTCTTATGATTCCATCTGGAGACACTACTAGAGTGCTACAAAGACCTTCAATTAGAGTGTTATATTAGGGTTGCAACTACACTCTTCTCTTGCCCTCTAGATACACTACTTATGAGCTGCAAATACCATCAATTGAAGTGTTGTATTAGTGTTGCAACCACCCTCCCCTCTTGCCATCTGTAGACATTACTAGAGTGCTGAAAAGACCTTCAATTAGAGAGTTGTATTAGCGTTGCAACAACCACTTCCTTTGCCATATTGAGACACTACTTGTCATATACAGACACTTTTAGGGTGCTGCAGAAACATTCAAATGGTGTGTAACACTAAATTGCTGCAGAAAAGAGGGTGATGCAGAAACATTCAATTGGTGTGTAACATTAGGGTTGCAACTACCCTCTCTCTTGCCCTCCGAAGACACTACTTGTGTGCTGCAAATACCTTCAATTGGGGTGTTGTATTAGGATTCCAACTACCCTCTTCTATTGTCATATAGAGACACTTTTACGGTGCTACAGAGACCTTCAATTGTAAAGTTATATTAGGATTGCAACTACACTCTTCTCTTGCATCTTCAATTTGCAGACACTACTTGTGTGCTGCAAATACCTTCAATTGAAGAGTTGTATTGGTGTTGCAACCACCCTCTTCTCTTTCCATCTACAATACTAGAGTGCTGCAAAGACCTTCAATTGGAATGTTGTATTTAGGTTGCAACTACCCTATTCTCTTGCCATCTAGAGACACTACTAGAGTGTGGCAAAAGACCTTCAATTGTAGTGTTGTATTAGGAGGTATGACCACCTTCTTTTCTTGCCATCTGGAGGCACTACTGGTGTGCTTGAGAGACTACTAGAGTACTACAAAGACCTTCAATTGGAGTGTTATATTAGAAATGCAACTACCCATCTTCTCTTGCCCTCTGGAGACACTACTTGTGTGCTGCAAAAACCTTCAATTGGAATGTTGTATTAGGGTTGCAACCACCCTCTTCTATTGCCATCTAGAGACACTTTTACAGTGCTACAAAGACTTTCAATTGGAGTGTTATATAAGGGTTGCAACTACCCTCTTCTCTTTCCATCTGACGATACTATTAGAGTCCTGCAAAGACATTCAATTGGAGTGTTGTATTAGGGTTGCAACTACCCTCTTCTCTCTACATACGGTGACACTACTAGAGTTCTGCAAGGACATTCAATTGAAGTGTTGTATAACGGTTGCAACTACCCTCTTCTCTCTCCATATGGCGACACTACTTGAGTGTTTCAAAAACCTTCAATTGGAGAGTTGTATTGGCGTTGGAACTACCCTCTTCTTTTGTCATCTGCAGACATTACTAGAGTGCTGCAAAGACCTTCATTTGGAGAGTTGTATTAGCGATGCAACTACCCACTTCTCTTGCCATATGGAGACACTACTAGTGTGCTGCAGAGACCTTCAATTGGAGTGTTGTATTAGGGTTCCAACTACCCTCTTCTGCTGCCATCTGGAGACACTATTGGAGTGCTGCAAAGACATTTAATTGGAGTGTTATATTAGGGTTGCAAAAACCCTCTTCTCTTGCCCTCTGGAGACACTACTTGTGTGTTGCAAATACCTTCAATTGGAGTGTTGTATTAGGGTTGTGACCACTCTCTTCTCTTGCCATTTGGAGACACTACTAGTATGCTGCAGAAACCTTCAATTGGAGTCTAGTATGAGAGATACAACTACCCTCTTATGATTCCATCTGGAGACACTAATAGAGTGCTACAAAGACATTCAATTGGAGTGTTATATTAGGGTTGCAACTGCGCTCTTCTCTCGCCATATGCAGACATTACTAGTGCTGCAAAAACCTTCATTTAGAGATTTGTATTAGCGTTACAACTATCCTCTTTCCTTGCCATATGGAGACACTACTAGTACGCTGCAGAGACCTTCAATATGAGTGTTGTATTATGGTTGCAACCACCATCTTTTCTTGCCATTTAGAGACACTACTATAGTGTTGCAAAACCTTCAATTGAAATGTTGTTGTTGGGTTCAGGTACCCTCTTCTCTTGCCATCTTGGAGTGTGCTGCAAAGACCTTCAGTTGGAGTGTTGTATTGGAGCTGCAACAACCCTCTTCTTTTTCCATCTGCAGACATTACTAGAGTGCCGCAAAGACCTTCAATTGGAGTGTTGTATTAGCGTTGCAACTACTCTTTCCTCTTGCCATTTGGAGACACTACTTGTGTGCTGCCAAGACCTTGAATTGGAGTGTTGTATTAGGGTTGCAATTACCGGATTCTCTTGCCATTTTAAGACTATTAGAGTGTTGCAAAGACTTTCAATTCGAATGTTGTATTTGGATTGCAGCTAACCTCTTCTCTTGCCTTCTAGAGACACTACTAGAGTGCGGCAAAGACCTTCAATTGTAGTATTGTGTTAGGGTTGTGACCACCCTCTTCTCTTGCCATTTGGAGACACTACTAGTGTGCTGCATAGACCTTCAATTGCAGTGTTGTATTATGGTTGCAACTATCCTCTTCTTTTACCATCTGGAGACACAATTAGAGTGCTACAATGACCTTTAATTGGAGTGTTATATTAGAATTGCAACTACCCTCTTCTCTTGCTCTTTGGAGACTACTTGTGCTGCAAATACCTTCAATTGGAATGTTGTATTAGGTTTGCAACCACCCTCTTATGTTGCCATTTGGAGACACTACTAGAGTACTGCAAAGACCTTCAATTGGAATGTTGTAATAGGTTTGCATCTACCCTCTTCTCTTTCCATCTGACGATACTATTAGAGTCCTGCTAGGACATTCAATTGGAGTGTTGTATTAGGGTTGCAACTACCCGATTCTCTCTACATACGGCGACACTACTAGAGTTCTGCAAGGACATTCAATTGGAGTGTTGTATAAGGGTTGCAACTACCCTGTTCTGTCTCCGTACGGCGACACTTCTTGAGTGTTTCAAAAACCTTCAATTGGAGAGTTGTATTGGGGTTGCAACTACCCTCTTCTCTTGCCATCTGCAGATATTACTAGAGTGCTGCAAAGACCTTGATTTAGAGAGTTGTATTAGCGTTGCAACTACCCACTTCCCTTGCCATATGGAGACACTACTAGTGTGCTGCAGAGACATTCAATTGGAGTGTTGTATATGGTTGCAACCACCCTCTTCTATTGCCATCTGGAGACACTACTGGAGTGCTGCAAAGACATTCAATTAGTGTGTAATATTAGGGTTGCAACTACCCTCTTCTCTTACCCTCTGGAGACTCTACTTGTGTGCTGCAAATACATTCAATTGGAGTGTTGTATTAGGGTTGCAACTACCCTATTGCCATCTAGAGACACTACTACAGTGCTACAAAGATCTTTAATTGAAGTGTTATATTAGGGTTGCAACTACGCTCTTCTCTTGACCTCTAGAGACAATGCTTGTTTGCTGCAAATACCTTCAATTGAAGTGTTGTATTGGTTGCAACCACCATCTTCTCTTACCATCTACAGTACTAGAGTGCTGCAAAGACCTTCAATTGGAATATTGTATTTTGGTTGCAACTTCCCTATTCTCTTGCCATCTAGAGACACTACTAAAGTGTGGCAAAATACCTTCAATTGTAGTGTTGTATTAGGGGGTATGACCACCCTCTTCTCTTGCCATCTGGAGGCACTGCTTGTGTGCTTGAGAGATCTTCAATTGAAGTGTTGTATTAGGATTGCAACTACCCTCTTTTGTTGCCATCTGGTGATACTACTAGAGTGCTACAAATCTGCAAAGACCTTCAATTGGAGTATTATATTAGGGTTGCAACTATCCCCTTCTCTTGCCCTGTAGAGACACTAGTTGTGTTTGCAAAAACCTTCAATTAGGGTGTCATATTAGGGTTGCAATTACCCTATTCCCATGCTATTTGGATACGCTACTAGAGTGCTGCAAATAACCTCAATTGGAGTGTTGTATTATAGTTGCAACCACCATCTCTCTTGCCATTTGGAGACACTACTAGAGTGCTGCAAAGACCTTCAATTGAAATATTGTAGTTGGGTTGCAGCTACCCTCTTCTCTTGCCATCTTGGAGACACTACAAGTGTGCTGCCAAGACCTTCAACTGGAGTGTTGTATTGGGGCTGCAACAACCCTTTTCTCTTTCCAAATGCAGATATTACTATAGTGCTGCAAGGACCTTCAATTTTAGTGTTGTATTAGCATTGCAACTACCCTCTTCTCTTTCCATCTGGAGACACTACTTGTGTGCTGCCAAGACCTATAATTGGAGTATTGTATTAGGGTTGCAATTACCCTATTCCCTTGCCATTTGGAGACACTATTAGAGTGTTGCAAAGACCTTCAATTGAAATGTTGTATTTGGATTGCAGCTACCCTCTTGTCTTGCCTTCTAGAGACACTACTAGAGTGCGACAAAGACCTTCAATTGTAGTATTGTGTTAGGATTGTGACCACCCTCTTCTCTTGTCATTTGGAGACACTACTAGTGTGCTTCATAGACCTTCAATTGCAGTGTTGTATTAGGGTTGCAACTATGATCTTTTGTTGCCATCTGGAGACACTACCTTCAATTGGAGTGTTATATTAGAATTGCAACTACCCTCTTCTCTTGTCCTCTGGAGACACTACTTGTGTATGTTGTACTAGGGTTGCAACCACCCTCTTATGTTGCCATTTGGAGACACTACTAGAGTGCTGCAGAGACCTTCAAATGGAATGCACAATATTAAATTTTCCTGGATCTTATGAAAATGTTCAAATTTCCTGGATCTATTGTGCATATATGCACTGCTAGAGTGCTGCTCGTAATTTCCTGGATCTTATGAAAATGGTCCTTAAATCTTTCATATTATTCCTGGCCGTAACCAACCAGGTATTGACCACTTTGCCCCTTACTGTACCTTTTTAGGAGCAATGACATATGTGAGCCTATAACCACACGCAACCTTTTGGAAAGGAATGATGTTGATTGATGCCCTTTATACCGTGACTTCCACTCCGACTGGCGGCGCATCCGCCCTTCTTCGCTCACAAAACGAATGAATAACTAACTCGTTGGTTGATATTGAAGCGGGCTTCTTCCTGACGTTTCATTTTCTTCGGTATTTTTCTTGAAACGTTTCATTTGCATTTCATTCTAGAACTATGGGTACGACTTAACGGGTACGCATTGACTTATAAGACATGAACTCGGTGTACATGGTTCGGTATGGATTATTTCGTAAGCGAAGGGTATGTATGAACCTGTAAGGCGGCTATGGGAAAGGAAGAGAGAATCCATATGAGTGAAAAAAGCCCTAGTTCAGATGGATGACTTCCGAACGGTGTACTTTAGGGAGTGCCAACGCCCGTGGTAAAGAAGGAGTGGGAAAGCTAGTTCTAAGAGAGCATTAGCGATCGACGCACCAAGCGTCGAAAGTAAAGTATGCCAAATTTACGGGTTTTTTCGATAAATGCCAGACCTTCCATTCAGTACTAACTAATAGCGATCAGCGAGCTTTCCTACTCTTTATAGAATTTCCTAGTTCCGTTAAAAAGCTTAACACTTAACACTACTACTACCTTCAGGAGAGCAAGAAAGTCGGGCCTGACTCCTGTAGGCCCTCCCCGCCTAAACCTAACACTACAGCAGAAGGTCCATTTTATCTCTCTTGAACAAGCAAAAGAAGAGCTCAAATTTCGTCAGCGCCACGGAGCAAGGAACCACCTTTGCTAATCTCATTCTGATAGTCACACTTACACATGCTTTTTTTCGAGAAGGATTTATTCGCCTAGCTAGGAAGCACTTCGCATGCCTTTTCGTAGCCCACATTCCCGATTGATGAACTTTTTTATTGAATTGAAGGAAAGCAATGAAAATACGAAACTCTTCATATCCAAGAGGACCATTTGATCCTGGATCCGAAGCAGGTTTTCGTAGGGGGTGACGACAGACGTCCCAACTTGTTGACCGAGTTAGTAAGTTCGTGAAACTTTACTTGGGAGAATTGGAGCGTGAACCGAGGAGGTGAGCGCTGCCGAAAGCGAGCCCGTCCCTCTCTACCTATCGAGATTGTGTTTCTTTGGAGCAGAATACAAGGTGCAGATGCGTAGAGCTAAAGAAAAGCTTCAAAAAATTTCCCTTACTATTTGTTTAAGAAATTCCACTGTTCTGTTGGTCATGACTACAGTTAGTTTCGTTTTTCTTTATTTATTGTTCTTTATCCAGCAAATGACTCCCAAATACCTCCACTTATAACTAGCAAAATAGAAAGCGTAAATTAGTAACTTAGAGATGCCAAATTATTTCGGAATTGAGACAAGAAACTTTAGATTTTGTTTCAGAATCAAGTTGAGAAGGGTAGAGGGTTTAGTTGGCGACTGGCGAGGGGCAACTCAAAAACAGAAAATGAATTGAAGTTCTGCTGGGGAGTAGATCAACCTTATCCTGTAGGAGTAGGAGCCAGCTAATACCTCTATCAGTCTAACCGCGCTCGCAAGGAAACTAGCGTTGCAAGTAATTCCAGGTCAGGAAGGACAGAGAATTGAATAAAGTAAGGGGAATAGGAAGTTGCATGACTTGTCGAAAAGAGTAAGTTTGTGTTCCGCTTTCTTGGGACATCGTCAAAACCTCAAAAACCAAGAGCGATATAACGGAAATCGCAAGTGCAGGCTACGCCCTCATGTCCAAACGTGCATGCAATAGAAATGGTACCTTCTTTTTAAGCCAACCAACACAATGTGTTGCCGCTTCCTCCCTCCCCCGAGCTAACTCTCGATTAGAGCGGGCCTCCTTCAGAGTTATGAACTCCCTGTGCGAAGTTACGGAAAAAAGGGGAATATGTCTTTCAGAATTCTTCATAGTTACAGTGGAAAATGGAATTAATTAAGTTGAGAAACCGAAAGATTGGATAAACTTACTGCCGGCTCAATTTCGTCGCAGTGCCGTAGGACGTAGCGATGAGCCTGATTCAAATGAAGTGACGTCCGTCCAACTTCACGACCTCAACTTTGCCCAGTATGCTCCCCGCAGTACCGTGCAAATATGAAGTTTGCATGTCAGCTAGCGAGTTGGAATTGCACTTGGGCCTATCCAATCTTATGAGAACACCTAGATACCTTGAACAAAACGTCAGGCACTCATCTGCCACGTATCCCTCGGCAATCGACCCTTCCGGGTTAGGGCACCCTTTCTTCAGTAGAACAAACCACCTGTTCAATAGGGGAAGTTTTTAAAGAGATGAGTGGCTCGTGTTCGTGTGAGCAATGTAGAGATCCTAGAAAAAAACATATTGATGTACATTTTCATCCCATAATATCTTTCGAAGGGGTACATCCATCTGGTTTGGACTGGTCCACCGAGCTTCACCTCATTGACTAGGTTCACTATTAGGTGGACCATTACCGTGAAGAAATAGAAGCAAACATTTTCCATTCATTCAGTTATTCTTTTTTTCGTATGGAAGTTGGCCGAAACGTATAGATAGGGAGGGTGAGAGATCACAGCCGAGGGGGGATGACCAAGGCCTAGGTGCATAAGATTTGGTGAGAAAGGCTCCCCCCGGTTTATTGAGCGAAGTAGACGCAGAAGAAGGCTAAACTTTCTAGTCCATTATGTAGAGGTGCTCGAAGGGGCGGTTGAGCAACTAAAGCGAACCACCCTTACTTTGGATAGGGATATAGGGAATAAGGTTTTTAAGGTGGCCTCCTTATTTATACACACATCTGGTCGGATGAATGGAGTACCGACCTGGGTTTTCACGAGCGTTGGGGGTGGACTTTTCCTTTCTACTTTCATAGGGGGAAATCACCTTTCAAGCCAGACATGAATAAGTTTTTGTATCAGTCGATTGCAAGGTCGAAATAAATAGAGTTACATAAAATAATGTCAAGGTATGCATATATTTCTATTAATCGTTCCTGCCTCGAGACTTCTACTTCTATGAAAAGTTTGAAACATGTTATGTACCTCGTACAATTTGGAGGGGGCTTCAACAAATAAATATTGAGAATTCGAAGAGATGAATCCCACAATCAAACAACTTTTTTGCTGGTATGAACACGCATGCATGCACTCTGCCTTTGGCACAACATTACGATAATTTGTTCACTAATACGACCGACCCCTCTGATGAGTCCAAATTGAACTACTACTTTTAGTATAAATTAATATACCTTTTAACCCTAATTTCTACTTCCGTTCAGATCATAAGCGCATGATCCTACCGTGTAGTATAATTGGGGTGTCGATCCACAAGGATAGTGTATTAGATAATTAACAATTTTCACTAAATCAGGTCAAGGGGTTGGTTGGAAAATAGTTAGAAATAGTTTTGAAAGTAATTTAAAATAGTTTTAAAATAGTTTGTTGGGTTCAATACCCTAAAGTTGTAGGCGGTGGCGCTAATTGTGCTAAGGTTAGAATTAAATAGTTAAATAGAGATTCTCTAGGGTTCAGGTTTTCTCCTTCTAAATTATGCAAAATATATATTTCTGACGTCTCTCTACACCGCATGCGGCCTGTCACCCCATATGCGGCATAAATTATCCCACAGCTACCCCGCATGCGGCACTGTCACTACCCCACATGGGGTGCTGGGTTTCTGTGTACGTGATTTGAAAGGTTTTCCGATCTTGCGATCAGGCTTTTAGCTAACAGTTCAGAGTATTATAAGTATGCAATTATCTTTCTCACACAAACACAATTGTTCATATCCTATTCTACCCCTCAATTAATTATCCCAAAGACCCTACCTAATCTAGGTGTTTCCTAATATAACCTAAATTACAATTTACGTTATCTTGCCAAGGGAGCCCACTGGGTTCTAACCCTAGTCTTTGAACTGTTGCCATGAATCGTTAGCCTAGGCGCTAGTACTTACATGTTTGTCCCTCACACAAGGACGCAATGACTATAGCTTAGGTGTCAGTACTTACATGTTTCTCCTCACACAAGGACGCAACGACTTAGATTACTTTGGCATATAGTAGACATAACTATGTATGCAAAGATACCATAAAAAAAGATTTAAAATAATAAAGGAAACTCAAATCAACATACACAAAACATAAATATATATTAAAACATAATATATAGTGAGTTAGATGAGCTCATTTTTCTTCTCAAATAAAATATATAGGTAGGATGTGATGTTCTTTTGCCTTGGGCGAGCCTATTAAATTCTATAAGTAGAAGTGTCAGTGTCTTTCTTAAGACAGTATAAGTGTCTTAGAAGTGAGTAAGTTGATTTCTAAGCTTATGTCCTCCACTAAACATATAAGTAGCTGAGCTCATGCCCATCAAAAGGCTGCTTGTAGTATATAAAAAGCTCTGGCTCTAATAAAAAGAAGAAATTCGTTCGTGCACAGTGGAGTTCCCCCCATCTGATAGCACCTGTCCGTCCTTCTTTGATAGGTACCCGGCCTCCGACCCAGTTTATTTAGTACCAGCAGACCCAGTTTTATGGAGTACCCGCAGTCTCATACTAGCCAGTTGATGTTGTACCCGTAGATAAAGAAATTACTATAATAGGATGTTAAGCATCCGTGTTTGAAACGAGCCTATTATTGTTCAGTTAGTAAGTGAGCTGCCTGTTTTTCTTGACTTGATAGAGCATCTAGTTAGTAGAGCATCTTTGATCTTTTGAAGCTTGAATCTCAGTTTACATATTATATAGCATCGCAGTATCTTCTAGAGCAGAGTTTTGAAACACTCTTTGGTCTTTCCGTATGTATGAGATTTTGAAATCTTTTTCTTTCACC
This sequence comes from Carex littledalei, assembly GCA_011114355.1. Lineage (NCBI taxonomy): Eukaryota > Viridiplantae > Streptophyta > Magnoliopsida > Poales > Cyperaceae > Carex > Carex littledalei. The sequence continues at coordinate 14,722,231 of CM022085.1, read as the reverse complement.
GCACGTAAAAGCAATAAAAAAAAGAAGAATTAGACCTGGGGCTTTTTTCTTTCCTTCCTCTGGCAAATGGGACTTACCTACTCCTATTGGCGTATGGATCTCGGTCGGGACACTTGGTGCTGGCTCGTGAACTGGTACTGTAAAGTCTAATGAATAGGCTGGCTCAGGTCCTACAGAAACTATATCTTTTTTGTCAAGTCTATCAACTAGATCTGGTTACGTTCCCTTTGTTTGGAGGAGAATACTTAATAAAATATACTGCTCGTATTGAGCTTAAAGCATAGCCTGCCTGCCTCTCGTAGGGGTTTGTTTATTTCTATGGATTAGCCGCCTTCTTATTATATGTAAATTGTAGATGGACCTCCTGATGAAGCTGGGGCATGAACACAAATCCAATAAAGAAATCTTTCTTTTTCTAAGCAAGCTCCTCCATGCAAATCGAGTCTATTCTTTCTCTTTCGCTATGAAATCTATCGAATACTATCCCACAGAACGTCTATTACCCAAGGGAAGGGAGCAGTGTGACTTTGTGTTTACCCAAGCCTTAATACGAATAAAAACAAGAGCTTATGTGACTTAATAAGCAAATGATATGTTTGATATTGAAGTCTAAATTGGGCGGGCCTATGATGGATGGTGTCAAATTGGTTTTGATTTTTTATAACAAAGTGGCTTTTCGTGAATGCTTTTCTTATTTCAATGGGTCAAAGACTAATCGGGCGGGCTGAAACACTCTAATACAATCTCTTTCTTTTGAAAGCAGAGTAAACTGTGTTTTTTAATGCATCTTTGTCTCCATCTTTGAAGTCGTTTTTTGAAGTAGTAAGCTCAGTAAAAATGGGTATAAGTCGCCAGTGTATCGATCGAAATCAAAGCATACTTATCTATCTACTGGTGAAAGAGAATCTCCCAATTGAATTTATTGGATTATTTAAGTAACTTGCATCGCATGTCTTTTTTACTCGCATATTTGAATCAGTTTTTTATTGAATAGGATGCCTGGCACATTCTCCTGTGATTGGTCACGCTCATACAGTTGGGTATGCTTTTTACCCTTTTCCGGTTCAATTCTGGTTCGTTTCTACTGGATCCAATATATCCAAACGCAAAACACTATACTATACCTATATATTATACTAGAACTATATATTCTATTCTGAAAATAAGAAAAAGAGAAAATAAACAATGAAGTGTGCACTCACGAGGTTAGGTTGAACCAGCTTGGGCAACATATGAGCCAACCTGAAGTCCAATTAAGTATGGCATAAAATTGAGAAACAATTCGCAAGCTATGATATTATGGGGGCGGTCTTGTTAATTAACCAAGTTGCTTTTCCTTCGGAACAACCAAAGTCATCATATACATATATATCGACCCTATTCTTCCTCATGTGAATCTTCTTGAGCTGCATAAACTGTTTTGATATGTGAAAATGCGGGTACCTCACTCACATCTATGTGCTTTGTGCGGGCATGATATAGAGTGTTCTAACTCAAGCCTATTCAACTTTGGCTTTCACTATTTGCCACCGCTTAAATATGTTAGGAATTTATTTTATAAAACAAAAATTTATATAAATAAATACTAATTTTATTATTAATGTTTTTTTTAACTTTATGAATTATGGAGCTATTAATTTTTTTTATTCATGATTCACAATTAAATGACATTCATTCTCTTAATTGACATTAACAGAAACGTTTATAAAAACGTTCATTTCTTTGATTACCATGAATAGCGATTTATTATTTTAGTTCTTTGATCCTTTGATTAACTGTCTTTGGTCCCTGTATTTGATAAAATGAATAGCTATTTGAACGTTATTTCTTTCAAATTTAGAAACAGTAACAGAGAATGAATAGGTATTTTAATTGTTATGAATGCACATATTTTATTTGTGTGTATAGGATTTGTCTATAAATAACACATGATATTTGGAGAGCAAATCATCCAATAATCCAATCTATCTATAATATAGTATGAGCAATTGCTATTTCATTAGAATGTTTATTTATTTTTATTTTTTTTAGTAAAAGTTTTTAAACCACCTATATGATTCATCACTAAAAAAGTAGAATTATACAAGGAGGGATCATGTACATTTTATTAATTAGAAGTTATATTTAAACTTATTAATTCATTTTGTTGCACAAGTTTTATCTTTTTCTTTTGTTTTCCTCAATTTATTTTGGGCTTATTTTCTGTAGAGTAAAGTTAAAATGCTCCATTGATTTTGTGCTCCATCATGCCCAACTTCGTTATCTCTATTTTCAAAGTTTAAACAGTCGATCTGAACCGCCCAATATGATCTTCATATTAAAATATGCTTGGATACAAAATTTTATATTTTTCGATTTTCTTTTTGCTATTTTTTAAGATACGTAAAAAAAAATCAAAAATATGCATAGAATCAAAATAAGGCAGACTATTTGATTAGATGGATGATATTCAATCTGAAATTTCATCTCTTAATCAAAGTTGTTGGCTGATCAGGATAGCTACGTGTTCAATATAAGAACTTGTATCGTGCCCATGCATTACAACAGAGACATATTATAAGAAAAAAAAAACCATACAAAATGACATATTTTTATAAACTTTTTTTTGAGTAAATGACAAATAATTTCTTAAATGACATCTACATGTAAATAACGTTCCTTAAATGAGATATTAAATGGCATATATTTTCATAAAAAAATCTCATACAAAATGACAAATAACATTCCTTAAATGATATATAAAAATAGAAAGAAATGAAGACATGACCAATCAATTATCAATCAATTTTAAAAATACCTTAAATGATATTTAAAAAATAGAAATAAATCAGGACCAATCAGAAAGATTATACAATTTGTATGTGGAGTTTGTGTGGCGAGTATGTACGTGTCTAAAAAAATTTAGACTTCTACATGTAAAATAATATAAAAAAGATGTATAGAATCAAAATATATGATTAAAAGACTAAAATTAAATCCGAAATTTCATTTTTTAATCAAAATTGTTGGCGGATCAGGACATCGAGGTTCTTAATACAAGAATTGAGATATTTACGTATGATGGAAAACATGTAAAGCATACTATATAGACGTTTTTTCAGTTATGTAAGAACCATCGAGGACAATAATATTTTTTCATTTATTTTCAATAATGCTTTTGTTGTAATGTCCACTACAGCATAAAGACCCATCAGAGACCGGCCAAATCGGTCTCTGAAGGGTATTTCGCCGGTCTCTGATGGGTGTGCCGGTCTCTGATGACCGAAATCGGTAGCAGATGACTCGGACGCAAATGCTTCGTCGCTGATGACCACCTCGCTGACGTCACCGGTCTCTGATGACCCCTTTAGAAACCGATTTGTTCTGTCGCTGATGCTGCGTGCTGACGTGGCGCAAGATCATCAGAGACCGATTGGCCGGTCGCTGATGGTCCAAAATCGGTAGCAGAAAGTTATTTTTTTTTTGTTTTTTTGTTGTTATTTTTCTTTTTTCCAATTGTTATTTTTCTTTTTCTCAATTTTTATTACATTATATAAGCTGTTAACCCTACACCTTCATGAAAAATATTAATTGTCGCTGATACTTTTATCTCAATTGAAGCTAGAAAATGTTAATTAAGTATACAACAAGGACAGCAATTAAACTATGCACAATCGATTTGTATTAAGTACAGCAATCCATTTGTATAAGTACAGCAATCGCATTTGTATACATTATAATATTCAAGAAATTAATTTGAGACATAACCAACACCTATTAAAGCATCATTTGTTTTACATTTGCCAAACAACCTCATGTCACTGCCTTCTATCCCTTGCACTCTTGTATCATGGCAATTCAAATTTTATTGAAAGATTACTTCGTACTGGGTATATTTAGTAGCCAATTGATAATTCAAATGTTGTACCAGCAGATGTACTGTATTAGTAAATAATGAAATATACATAGACAAAAGAGGAAAATGACGAAATAGAAAAAGAGAAACAAACTGACAGTTGCTTGAACTTTTTAATTTCTTCAATATAAGATGGGATTGCCTCAAGAATGCAACAATCCTCATATTTCACAAGATTGGAACTTAATCCATATATATTTTATATAAAATTGAAGTATACAACAGAGTTTGAAAACAACTGACAGCTTATTAATTGTGTCACTTACAATTAAGTTCAGGGAGGTTGATACTTGATATATTTCCTCTAAGCAACCCTGCATATGCATTCAAAAAGTAATTAATTATTATGGACAATAAGTAAAGTAACCTTTTACTTTGTTATCAGTTGGCAATAGTACAAAAAGTCTAATCAGGATCGGTCTTTTAACGATATCAAGATCAGACATACGGCCTACCCTGATGAAACCAATACTGTAAAATAGAAACCAATTCAAAAAAACCTGAACGTAAAATAGAAACTTTTCAATCTTAGTGTCAAATTAAATCTGTTGGGATAAGGTTTTGCCATTTTTAGAGCATCAGCCAGTTGCTTGTCAACTAAACGTCATATATCTTACTTGGTCTTGTATTTCTTGCAAGAAATTCATCTTTTTCTGAATCCTGCTTGAGAGCTCTTTTCAGTGCTTCTAAACAAGTACAGTAACATTATGAAAGATGTTAAAAATGTTCATTGCTACACACTAATGCTAATGTAGGTTAAAAAGGGCAGGGACATAAGGACAAAAAGAAATAGAAAATGTTTACTATTATAGCAACAACAATCTGACATTTTTTACAACCCAACAGAATAGAATAAAAGAATTAATTAAGCTTAATTACAAGACAAGGGAAAAGCCATAGGCAGCCAAGAATTAATTACTCACCAAAAGAACATTTAAGCATAGTAACATGGCACAATTTGAGTTCAACATAACACATAGACATGAAGTCACCCCAAGTATCATGGCAATTCATCAATCTAGTTTTACCATAATAGCTTAATCGCAAATTAAGCAAGCAAGTCACCAACCCTAATAATTCAATTACAACAGAACTAATTCCCACATGATTGCAAAGGTTAATTTCACTCAAGTGTAGTTAATCATCATCAAACACAGTGATACTCTAAATTCATTGACCTACGAAATTTCTAGTACTACTCACCAAAAAGAATACGGCTCATCCAGAAAATTGTCAGAGAGAGGGGGCGGGGTCACAGCAGGGTCGGGTCAGAGAGAGGGGTCTTCACAGCGGCGGGTCAGAGAGAGGTTTCCAGCGGCGGGTCAGGCACGGAAGGGATCATCGGGTCAGAGGCACTAGAGAGGTGTGGAATCGGGATCCAGCTCTTCCAGCAGCGGGGATCACGGCGGCCGGGTTCGTGCGGGAAGGGATCGGTGCAGTGACGGGGGTCGAGCGGCAGAGAAGCGGCAGCCGCAGCGGTGTTTTTTTTTTTGGCTAAACCTAGAATTAATGGCGGGGTTCAGACGGCAGAGAATAAGAAAGACTTGGCGGGATTTTGAGGGGGCACCCTTCAGCGACCGGGATAAATCGGTCACAGAAGGGTATGAGCGCCGGTCGCTGAAGAGTTCGTCGCCAAAACATTTAAATTTAAATTTTTTAATTTTTTTTTTGGGTCTTCAGCGACCGGCGACCTTACCGGTCTCTGATGCCGGTCGCTGAAGACCAATTTTGTTGTAGTGGTCATATACTCATATCAAACCTCGTCCAGATTTGCATTGTCGTGTCTTTGTTTAAATACTTGTATTGTAGAAAAATTTAGAATAACAAATTTTATTGTTAAGCAACACGCTTCGTACAGATATAATTAATAAAAGACTCTTAATTATCGTTATAAAATGCTAATAACAAGCAATTAAAGTACATTAAAATAGTCCTCTAAAAATAGCGCCTATTTTCAAGATAACAAGTATATTTTTTTAGTTACTTAGGTGTCATTTTGTTTTTTTTAAGACAAATCTATATATAAATATCTTTGTTTATCTTGATACATATATAAATCTTTCTCCTTGTTTTGCCAAAGCCTAAAAAATTTTAGAAGCACCAACAAATCATGTTAAAACAAATGCTAAAGTTAATACAACTCAAGCTTAAATTGCAGAAAAATAAAATCTGCCAATGCCTCAAACATCTAGCCGCCAGATCATCGTCTAGTCCAAGTGAGATTTTTTCCTTGTTTGTGTTATTATGTTCTTTTTCTCATCTGAAATATGATGTATATATATCATGGAAGGCTGGAATTGAAATGCACGAAACATTTTCTTTCTTGAATTATTATTCATATGCTAAATTTTATTTATTCAATCAGTTGATATAAAATAATAACTCAAACTTTGTTTGTTTAGCATTGCCCACGAGTGATTGGGCTAATCTTCCCGACGACATATTGGATGAGATTATGAAAAAGGTGTGCTGTGTTAATCTTTTAACTTTTGGTGGAGTTTGCAAATCGTGGCGGCTGATTTACATCAATCGCATCTCTTGTCTTCCAAGAAATATACCAATTGGAGTTCCAATATTATTGCTCAACACTTGCAAACCAAATTCAAATTCACGAAAGTTTGTTAAAATGAGTGGAGAATTAAGTGACAAAATATTTATGCCAGAGGCAGCTAACAAGTGGGTATGTGGATCCTCATGTGGCTGGCTTGTTCTAGAGGGTACTACTGGTAGGGAAGTAAGCCTTTTGAATCTTTTAACGAGGCGTGTAATACATCTTCCCCCAGTTGACACTTTCATCTTAAGGTTAATTTGTCGAGATAAACTTGATGATCCTCGGGATGGATATAGTTATATACAGAAAGCAATCTTATCAATGAACCCGGCAATATTTGAACAAGACTGCATTATAATGGCAATAGTTGGATGTATGAGGAGACTCTCCTATTGTAGGATAGGAGATAAAAAATGGACGAATATCGAATGTTCTTTATCGAAACTTTCTGATGTTATATATCACGAAGGAAAATTTTATGCCATTGACGTTTGTGGGGTTCTAATGAGTTGCGACAATATCATAGATCCAAGTTCTATGAAAATTATTGCTACGGAAAGTCCGTACAAAAATTATGAGCCAGATAGAAACTTATTGGTCATGGCATCGGACCGTCTATTTCTAGTCTCAAGATTTATAGAGAAATATAACTTTGATGTTCATTCACTAAACAAATGCAATCCGTCATGTGATCAATTGCCCCCATATTCCTATTTGGGGAATCCTGATAAAGTTGAAACACAGTATAGATGGGTTAAGATAGATTCTATAGGGGATCAGTTGTTGTTCGTAGGAAATAATGGCTCGTTCTCTCTACCGACACAAAGGTACAATGGCAGAGCAAACTGCATCTACTTCACAGATTGTAATCGTCATCACTTTCGTGATAATTATATTGGTATGTATGACATTGCGAGGAAATCAATTCTGCTTTATATCGGAAACAATGAACTTCTTCCATCATTTTGGGTGACTCCAACTCCATGGTAACTAGCTACTCGTTAATGTTTTGGGAGTATTTAATTATATAGTATAGGACATGCAATTGCTATTTTATTGGAATGTTTATTTATTTACTTGTGAAGTAAAAGTTAGAAAGCCACCTATATGTCATCAATAAAAGTTAAATTATACAAAGAGGGATCGAACATGTACATTTTATTAAAAGTTAACTATATCTAAATTGATTAATTCTTTTAATTTGTTGCATACTTTCTATCATTTTCTTTTGTTTCTGTAAGTTTCCTTTTGGTTTATTTTCTGTGATAGTAAATCTAAACGGGCAAGAGCCTTCTAAGATCTTTTGTTAAAACATGGCCTACGTTTACACTTTCTTTTTTTTCATCTTTTTCTTCTTCTTTTTGTTCATCTTGTGTGCTTGCACTTAAAAAATACCAGACATGCCTTTATGTGCACAGACACAGTCATACACAACACTCCTGACACATAAATAATTTGTTTAAATGATAATGTATAACGCATAAGCTGTTACTATTTAATGAAACATAGAAGGGTTTGTCTATAGTAAAGCAAAATTGTTTTGGCTATAATACAGTAATTGGTTTTAATTAAAATCTGACCTTTAATTGAATGCCTCCAACTCTAAGTTGTTTAGGGATAAAACAATCTTTTTCTCTACTCCGTTATCTGTTTTCTCACAGAAATAAGACACTTACATATTTCTCCTTCACTCTCTCTTTCTCGCCGCTCCCGCTAAGCCCCTGCGATCCGAATATTGGCACCACTCTTTCGCTCTCTGTTATCTCTTTCTTTCAATCGATTTCCACAAAAAACAAGAAGGTTCTTGAAGAAGTCGCAATTGTGCCCTCTAAGCGCTAGCGTAACAAGATTGACGGGTTCACGACACACCTTATGCACTGGATCCAACGAGGCCCCGTTCGAGGCATCTCGCTCAAGCTTCAGGAGTAGGAGCGCGAGAGGCACATGGATTTCGTGCCAGTTGAGTCGACGCTGAAGGTGAACGAGATCTTGGTCGACAAGGAGACGATAGAGATGCTCACGGCTCTCGACATGGCAAATCTTTCAGGGGTGAAGAAACAAGATGTGGTTCAGGCTGCGCCAATGTGCGCCATGCTCAAGCCGTTACATACACTGAAGGCCGAAATTTTTATTAATAGCATAACTAAAAAAATAAACAAAAACACCCCAGTTTTGGAGAAATTCGACAATTACCCAGGCCGCTCAATGCCACTGCTGCCCCAGTCTAGGGGCGGCCCAATGCCTCTGCGGCCCCTTTTTTTCTATATGTACTCATCCAGAGGCAGAATTTCATTTCTCACATTCACCCATTCTCTCTCCTGGACAAGAGCTTCTGATCTGTCAGTTTTTTTCTTTTCTTTTCAATTTTTTATATTTTTCAGTAGGTTAATAATTAATTTAGTTAATTTTTAATTTTAGATTTTTTGTGTATTGGACTCAAAATGAGTCTTATGGTATCCATTTACACTGGTGGTGATATTTTAACAGGCCCTAATGGGGTGTATTATAGTATCGAACCTGTTACTATGATTTCGGTAATGCCGGGACTGATTATGTGGGGATTAAATCGATTATTTGTCAGAGTTTGGGATTGGATCAGAGTCAGTATGACCTTAATATTCAGGCCAAAATTAGCATGCTCACTAGTTCAGTACAAACCTGGTTCCAACTCTTTCCAGTTCAGAATGATGGAGTCTGGCAGGTATTGTACAACCAAACCATGAGTTTTTCTGGAGGTGCATACAAGGTAATTGACCTATATGTGGAGGTTACCCGAGTCCAGCGTACTAGCCCACTTATGAGGTTAATCCAGGACCGTAGTCGAGTTAACTCATCTAGCTCAAGTCTGTCCCCTCTCCAAATTGACCAACCGTCTAGCAGTCGGGCCCTTGTTCAGAGGGACCGACCATCCAGTAGTTGGCCCTCCGTCGAGCCCCACCCCAGATTGACCAGCCTTCTACTGGTTGGGCGGCTTCTTATGGCCAATCTTATGATCCGGATAAGGATGATGATACAGTGGATTCGGAATTAGAAGAGGCAGAGAAAAATTGAGGTGACATCGATCCTGAGGGTATAAGCGATCAGAGTGACCAAGATAACAGACTTGTGCTTGGACAGAGGTTTTTCAGGATGGATCGCGGGTTTCGGATAATGGATCTCGTATCGTGTGCATAAAGTATTTTTATTTTTAGTTTTTTCTTCATCTATTTTTAATAACTTCATTTTAAAAAATTCATTTCTCATTTTTTTAATTGTACTTAGCTTTATTAATAAACAGTTCGAGAGGTTAAATACTATGAAGACGCTTGTCGGGTTTGGCAACTACAACGAGTTCGAGGTAACCTCCACACAAGAGAGAGTTCACGCTTTCCTGCCTGACGATTCTGGCCAGTTTACCAAGGACAATTTCAAATATACGGTGGTCATCAGGGAGAATAACACGGTGGAATGCACATGCTAGAAGCCTCAATTAGACAGAATACCGTGTTCTCATATTTCATCTGTGTGCCGTCTCCGAGGCATCGACCCTGGCAGCTTTGTAAGTCACTACTACCATATTCAGACACTGATCAACACATTGAGGGGTGAATGACATGTGTATGACAATCAGTCAGAATGGCCTGAACACGAGGGCCCTGTCTTTGTTCCAGAAACAAAAAATGTTACTTTGGGTAAAAGACAACACAACAGGATTTCGCAATGGATGGACGTACTAAATAAGAGGAGAAGAGGACACCAAGCCGGTCGAGATACACAGGAAAGACAGAACAGAGCTGCTCGAGTTGCACAAGGTAGTTAATTTATTTTATTATTCAATTTCAACTTTTAAAAAATTATTGAAACAATTAGATTTAACAGTCACTATTTGTTTGTAAATTTGCAGGTTGAGAGGCAATCAATGGATTGGATGTTTATCTAGGAGTTAAATTATGTTTTTATTGTATTGGATGTTTTAATTGTATTAGTAAGAACATTGTTTATTTTAGGTTTATTAGACGTATTTTTATTGTACTCGTGAAAACATATGCATTATATTGTTCTATTTATGGCTCTTTATATTTATTTTTAGATTATTATTTGATGCAAAATATACTTAATTTTAACATATTTTGATAAAAGTTAAACAAATAAATAAACTTACATTTAACTTTTATCTAAATACAACGAAACCAACAAAAAAAATTAAACTATAAATGTTTATCAATATGTTTATTAAAAAAAAAAAAAAGGGGCTGCAGAGCCACTGGGCGGCCCATGGAGCCGCTAGGTCATTGGGTGGCTTCCAGACTGGGGCTGCAGGGACATATGGCAGCCCCCAGTCTTTGGGGCCGCTAAACCATTGAGCGGCCTGGGTATTCTTCGAAATACTCAGAAACTGGAGTGTTTTGGTTTTTTTTTTTTTTGGAATATAGTAGAAATAAAAATTTCTGACACTGAAGGTGAACGAGATTCACATGCGCCAAGTTTCTCTCTATCTCTCAAAATATACAAATTGTCCATGATGTTTCTTGTAATTGGGGATTCATTTAAATTTCCACATTTGGTATTAAAGTTGGGCATGTTTTTTTTCAGTGAGATTATAAATTGATTGAATTCATGATATTTCAGTTAAACAATTTATTGAAAATTGACTACTTCAATTTTTTTTTACTACTTTACAATAAGTTCTAGACTTGTATACTCTTAATCTTGGTGCATCTTTTCAAATTTAGGGTCAGAGCCTCTCATCAACAAGTATGGCAGAAGTAAAATACCCAATTATCAGCTCAACAGAGGCTCAAGCAGCCAATTCAACAGCAAATGATGTGTAAGACTATATTTTAAAAATAATAAATTTATTTAATTTTGGATTTTGGTAACTCTGGTTCTAGGTTTTAGTGAAAACATGAAGACAATAGCAAAGTGGAAAAAGGAAGTTCAATTTTCTTTCACTGGTTCAATGGCTAATATTCTTACAAATTTACAAGGTAACTTCTTTACTTCTTTACTTTATGTTACCTTACAAAGTTATTTTTTCTGTTTTATTTGTTAGTGTGCAGGATCGGATCTGATTCTTTTAAAAAGTCAAGTTACTTTGGTCTTCATTTTGATCTTGGTCAGATAATGAATTGTACTTCTTCAGATGACATGGTCTTGAGTTTGGTTTCAATCCGAGAGTGTCTTTATATGGTTTTTCATGGGTCAGAGCCTTGGGTTCATGGTTTCATCATTATTCATCACAATTTCTTAGCTTAGAGTTTTCTTAGAGCTTGGATATTGTCTTTGCATACTGTTCAGGTATTTAGGGGTCACATATCCAATTAGGAACTATGTTCATGTGTTCATGTTATTTCAAGTCTATAGTACATCTGTTCTGGTGCTACAGTGTATTTAGTCTATTGTTTTGGGCCTAATTAATAAGGCAGCAATGGACCTCTCCATTCATGTCTAGAATTGAGACATCTTCACTACAGATAACAGCAGGATTTGTTTAGATATCAGCAGGATTTGTTTCTATAGAATAGTTTTCCATTTCAGTTTTTCACAGCTCACCTTCTGCATGTCTTTGAGCTCATGTACGCTGTAGGCCTATATTAAGGCATGTAATAATCTTCTTTAATATAATGAAAAACAGCATCTGATTTCACTAATTCATATTTATTTTATCCAAGTAATTTTGTTTAGGTCATGGTGCCATGCTTCTGGGTTGAAGAATTCCATTTATGGTTCATATTCAACTCATTTCAAACCCATAGCATAGTGGCTTCTGTGCTACACCTTTTGTATCTTACTATTTTAGCTTTAAATCTCATTTTTTATGAAAGGGGCTATGTTTAAATTATACAGTCATACTCCCAGAAAATCTTGTCCACATATATATGATTTTTCCAGATTTTTATACAATTTATTTCTTTTATTATTAATTTGACAGAACTTTTATTATCTATTGGTCTGAAATCATATGTCCACGAGTAAATCAAAATGCATGTTTTAATATCTACTCATCACTAAAAATAACATATTAATATATGCTCACTGCTGTAAATTGGTAGACAAGTCTTCTTTCATGTACATGGTTTTACTGCTGTATCGACATGGCGAAAAAAAATTTAATTATATATAAGATTCTTTTTTTTTGTATTTGTTGGAAAAAACAACTCTATTTGACCCATTGCTTTGGGTTTTATTTTGACAAACATTCTTATTAGATTTGTAGAACCATGTGCCCTTTTGATTTCTAAAATAATTTTTATTTGGTTCGTTAATTTGGATCAATTATTGTGCTTGTACTAGACTGAAAAGATGTATATTTCTTGCTATCAAAATTAAGTTTTAGAAATTTCTTATCATTGAAAATTTGAGTTTGTTCCCCTTCATCTTATGGGTTTTTCAAGTGATTAGATTCAAATGAGGATTTATCCTTCTTGTATCCAAGACCAAGTTTATCGAATCCGCGGTCTTCTATTTGATCACTTGCTTGAAAATATGGGACTAGCCTAATGACACTGTTTGATTCATTAGGTGACCTTAAAGCCCTATTCTCGATCTCAAAATTTTGTTTTCTCACTTTTAAGAGTCATAACTCACCTATGTGTGATTGACAGTTGTTAATTTTATTATTCTTTTCTAATTCTTTAATCTTGAACTCATAATGTTTAACCTTACATTCTAGCATTTTATTTATCACATTAGTTGCTTTCAAACTTCTATTTTCATCTCGTAACTTGTTCATTTCAATTTTTAGAGCCTTAGTGTCATCTAAATGTGTGTGACATGTGTGTGACTCTAGTGACATGAGCTCAAGTTCCTTTACCTCGATCTCTAGCTCAAGAATCTTGGATCTTAAATTTTGAATTATGCCGTCTCTCTTAGACACTGCGGCATTTGTCTCTTCAAGAAAGACTCTCGGCCTAATTTCAATTTTGTTGGTTAACTCCTCATCTAAGGAAATGTTTGACTCACTAGTTGATTCACAGTTGTTGATCGAGTCAAAGTTGCATTCATAATTATTTAAATCAAGTTTTTGGCATACCATATTTGTAGAGCTAGATGAGGCTTCATTGTCGTGAATAGCCATCAAGGCTAGGTTGATCACTTCCTTATTGTCTGACTCAGGATCAGATTCTTCACCACTACTGTAGTCAGAGTTTGTGTGTTGCACTGCTTGAATCGCCATTTCCTTCTTATGACCTTGATTACCTTCCTTTATTGGTCTAGGGTGACGATCTTGTCGTTCACCACCTTCTTTATTCTTCGGGAAGATCTTGAAGTATGATTGGATGGAGTGCCATTCTTTATGACAACCAAAACACATAATTCTCTCGTTGTTCTCCTCCCGCATTTTATTATACTTCCTTTCAAAATCTAACATGCCTTGAAATATTGTGGATAAGAGTTGGGTATTGTTGAAGGTTCATTGTCTATTTTATTTTGGAAGTAGTCATTTGAGGGGCGAGAGGTGGAAGGATTGTAGGATTTTTGCTTTGAGTTTTTTGGTTTTATGCATAGAGAGATGTGACTTTAGATTTAGGTTCAAGGTCTTTGGTTTGTTGAAACTTTTCTTCATGACTTCGAAGATGAGCAAATAGCTCCTTAGGAGTGAAGGTTTGAACTCCCGAGAGTACTTCAAGAGAGCTTATCATTGACTTCCACCTTGGTTTTCTAAGCATTACACGTAAAAGCTTTCCTACAATTTTATTGTTAGAAGTGGTTTTCCAAGTTCGATAAATTCATTTTGAATTTGTAATAGTCTATTATACATGTCCTCTACAGATTCACCATTTTCTACATTAAAAGTTTCAATTTGGTTTCTAATCCTGTGAGTTTGGTTCGTTTGATTTGGTCATTACCCCCATACTTATTTACAAGGGCTTCCCGCATTTTTTTGGCATTGGTAGCATTTGCAAACACTAAGGCCATCGATTCACTTACCAAACCTAATATTGCATTAATTGCATTGTCATTCATTTTCTTGGCAAGTTTTGATTCTATTGTAAGTTTACTTGTAGATGCATCTATTTTTGGGGTATAACCTTTTTCTATGGCCTCCCAAACATCAATTAGGTTGAGGTAGTTAATCATCAACCTCTTCCAGTGACTAAGGCTTTTGTTAGTGCTAGTTAGCATTGAGGGTTCTCTAACATGTCTTGGGGCCATTTGTGTCATTTCTAGATCTAAAAATAAAGGTTTCAAATTAAGTGTGTCTTAATTTGAATAATCTACTCTGATACCACTTGTTGTCCTAACGGCACCTAGAGGGGGGGTGAATATGGGGCTTTTTTAAAGATCACCATCCAACTTTAGAAGGTGAACCTATCGAGGAACCGGAGGAGGATCATCAACAAGTCAACCAAGTCATTACTCGAAGTGTTTCACGAGTAAGGGGAAGAAGATGTGGTAGATCGTAACGTCGCATCAGGTCCAAGCGCAGAAGCAAGCCATACAAGGTACATAGTTAGGCACTAGCACTACCTGAAATGGTCTATGCAGTCAACGCATCAGATAAGGAGACAACTGAGCCTCTTGCACATGAAGTTTATGTCAGCTTGCAGTCCGTCCGGTGCCTATACCACATGCGGCTATCCCGACACAGCACGAAGACAGGCAGCCGAGCTAGGCTGAGACAACCCATAGGCATCACGCATACCGCATGCCGCAAGCTTTCCAGATCGCAACCAATCCGGCTTGTTCAGCTACTGCGAACAGTGCAGATCAACCACCACCTCTGAACCTAGTACTTCCACAAGACCATATCATCGTCACTAGTGCCCAACCATGGAAGAACTCGTAAGAAACAAGCACATGCTTGAAAGCCTAGAGTTTCATAGAGCTCTCATGGTCAACACGAGTGAATTTTTCAGGAGCTATGGTGCCAAAGAAGGCCCATCATTCGACGGCATGCCTCGTTAATTCTGATTGTAAGTTATAACCCAGGGTTCGAGATCTTCTTCGAAGATTTTACCTTTGCATTGGGGACAATGCCCGGTTTAAGCTTAGGGGAGGGGATTGAACTCTTGTATCTTAGGTCTTAGGGTTAATTTTTTCAAATTTTAGTGGGTATAACTAGGCTTTTTACTTGACCACGAATAGGGTTTGCATGACTGAACTTAATTGATTGAGATTGCGAGCTTGTCAGGATGTTTACCGAAGTTATAAAAATAGAGTCTTGCATGACTGGACTTAATTGTTTGAGATTGCATAAAGTGTAGGATAAATAGAGTCATGGGTTAGGTAGAGTCCACACATAAAAACACACAAAATTTTGAATTTTTTTGAAAGAATAATATCTATACAATTTTGTTGAGGCAATTCCTAAATGAAAAAGTAGCATAATCTCCAAGACACTTGATTGAAATTTTGGACATGGAAAGGCTAACAACATATTGGTTGAAAAAGAAATATTTTTAAAAGATGATTTTCCTTATGCATTATGTAAGAAAAATTTCTTAAAGTTGGGAATATTTTCTATATACATCCTTTTTAAATTGAGACCCCTATGTTTTGGCAAAAATTATAAAAGATAATTTTAGATATATATATATAAATCTAGAAATTGTGGTAATCATAGTAGATGCAACTAGTATTAAAATAGGACATAAAATGAGTCCCACCAAAAATCCAAAAATAATGATTATTAAAAGAGGACGCAAAATAGGTCCCACCACCGTGTTTCAATTTGGAATTCCATAAAATCCTTAGGTGCATTCAGAACGCATAACCTCTCGTTTGCATCTATGCGCTAGAAGAATCACCTGATGAAATCCTTAGGTACATTCGGAACGTATAACCTCTCGTTTGTATCTATGCATTAGAAGGGTAAAGCCAAATTGAGTAAGGTGTATGTACTTTCTTGCAATTTACTTTTATCAATAAAAGTTGCATTCTACTAACACACTTAGTCAATAAAATTTTAGTTCAAAGAAGGGATCGAAAATTTAAAGGGATGAAAACTGAGTATTGATTGATTTTAATATCTCTTTTACCATAATGATGTTAAGACGGATTGTCTTCAAACTATTTCTAAATAAAATCAAAGTGTTGTTTTTGAATGAGAGGTTTTCATTTTCTAAAAATTCATCAAGTACAAATATTAGGAATTGAGTAGACATTTTTGTATGAGGTTGATTCTTAGAAAATTTATCAATATTTCCAAAAATCTTATTCAAGAGACAATTTTTAGTCAACCTACCCAAGTAGCTTTGCTTATTTTGTTCGAGGACGAACAAAAGTTTAAGCTTGGGGGTGTGATGAAGCCAAAACATATAGCGAAAATCACTATCTTTTCTTCCAAAAAATGGCGAAAAGCAAATGCAAAGTAGCCATACCCTAGTGCCGCACGATCCGTGGACTCAATCTGTGGACTGTTTCCTTGGGATCAGATCATCCACTATTGATGCTATTTTGGGCATAATTCTTCTTGAAGGATGCGATTGCTTCAGCGGCAAACTTTCGTAGCTATTTTTGGCTTCATCTATCCAAACTTGAAGTGCACTGCAAGTTTCCACCACCTCCACTACTTCCACTACTCCATCTCTCATATTATGAAGGCTGTAAATACCCTTATTGTAATAGGAATCAAGGTGCGTGTTTAATTGTGTTAAGTCCATAGTATCGAGATTAGCAATTCTCATTGCTAGGTTAGGTTACAGAGTACTTAGAAAGAGAAGGGTAGCCATCAGAAGCCAAGCAGGATAAGAAGGCGTCATCTAAGGAGGTAGAGGTTCATCCATCTTCAATTGGGTTGTAATTTATGTTCTCTTTATTTTATTCCTTTTATTTTTCTATGGCCATGAGAAGCTAAACTTCTCATCTCTAGGCTGAGGGTTGTACTCGAATTCTTAATTATGTTTTAGTATATGTTTATGTTTTGTTTATGTTGATTTGAGTTCTCTTTATTATTTAAATTTTTTTTTATTAAGTCCTTGCATACATAGTTCTGTCTACTATATGTCAATGACCCTTCACATACCAATAGGTGTTTAGTCATTGCATCCCGATGTGAGTGGGATAATGTATGTAAGTACTATAGGCACTTCGGCTAACGAGGCTTGGCAGCAGTTCAAAGACTAGGGTTAGAACCCAGTGGGCTCCCTTGGCAGGATAACGTAAATTGTATATTTAGGTTATATTAGGAAACACTTAGATTAGGTAGGATCTTTGGGATATTTCAACTACGGGGTAGTATAGGGAAATAATATAATTACGTACCTAAAATACTCTAGTCTTGGTAGCTCAAAAGCCGAACGCAAGATCGGAAAACCTTTCAAATCGCATAAGTAAAAACCCAGCAATCTCTGCGGGTATTGACAGTGTCGCGTGCGGGGTAGTTGTAGGACAATGTAGGCCGCATGCGATAGTGATAGTGCCATATGCAACGTAGAGAGACGTCGAAACTTATATTTGCATAATTAAGAAAGGAGAGAACCTGAACCCTAGAGGCCCTCTATTTACTGTTTAATTCTAACCTTAGCACAATTAGCGCCACTGCATCAAACTTTTAAAAACTCCCAATAACCTAGACTAGTGAAAAGTGTTTAAAATATAATGCACTATCCATGTGGATCGACACCCCAATTATACGACACGGTAGGATCATGCGCTTGTGATCTGAACGTAAGTAGAAATTAGAGTTTATAATCTTTAAAAATAGTAGTTCAATTTGGACTCATCAGAAGAGGGGAGATCATGAATTGAGAGAGAGACGTGATCTCTCTGATCTGGTGGAAAGGACGGATGAGATAAGAGAAATCGGAAGTTTACTAGAAAACAATGGGGGAAAACTTTATAAAAGAAAGAAAAGTCGAAGAAATCAGATAAGATCGTTAGAAATGGATAAAGGCGTGAGTAAAAACTAAATACAAAAATATAAATATAGAAACCTTTTCTCTTATTATAAATTCAAAAAAGTAGAGGCAATTTCATTTACTGATTAGATATCAAACCTCGATTTGAAGAATTTTATTTTTATGCCATATACTCGTATCAAACCTCGTCCGGATTTGCTTTGTCATGTCCTTGTCTAAATATTTATAGTAAAATTTAGAATAACAAAAATCATTGTAACAACACGTGACGTATAAATATAAATAATAAAGATATTATTATTGTTATAAAATGCTATATATGTAAACAACAATAAAATTAACTTTAAAATAGTCCTCTAAAAATAGAGCCTATTTTCAAGATAATAAGTATAGTTTTTAATTAATTAAGTGCCAGGTTGTTTTTTTTTAAAGGACAATGCTATAAATATCTTTGTTCATCTTGCTACCTAAATCTTTCTTCTCCTTGTATTATCAGAGCCTAACAAATTCTAGGAGCACCCACAAAATCATGTCAAAAAAAATATTGAAGCTAATACAACTCAAGCTTAAATCGTGGAAAAAGAAAATCCAATGCCCCAAGCATCTGGCCACCAGATCATCCTCTAGCTCAAGTGAGATTTTTTCCTTGTTTATTTTATTATATATGTTTTTTTTCTAATCCAAAGTATTTTTCTTATGCTAAAATTTATTTAAAAGAGTCGATGTATATATATAAAACAATAACTCGAATTTTGTTAATTTGTTTAGCATTGCCCACGAGCGGTTGGACTAATCATCCCAAAGACATATTGGATAAGATCATGAAAAAGATGTGCTTTGTTTATCTTTTAACATTTGGGGTAGTTTGCAAACCGTGGCGGCTGATGTATATCAATTACATCTCTCGTCTTCCTAGAAATATACCAATCGGAGTACCAATATTATTGCTCAACACTGGCAAACGAGGTTCAAATTCACGAAAGTTTGTTAACATGAGTGGAGAACTAGCAAGTGACGAAATCTTTATGCCAGAGGCATCCAACAAGTGGATTTGTGGATCTTCATGTGGTTGGCTTATTCTAGAAGGTATTGATCATCGTCGGGAAGTAAGCCTTTTGAATCCATTGACGAGACGTGCAATACAACTCCCCTCAATCAACACTTCCAGTACCATAAGGTTAAATTGGGAAGGAAAACTGGATGCTCCTCTTGATGGTTTTAGTTATATGCGCAAAGCAATCTTATCAACTAACCCGACAACGTCATCATCGGAACAAGCTGATTGCGTCATAATGTCAATAGTTGGAAAAATGAGGAGACTCTCTTATTGTAGGATAGGAGATAGAAAATGGACGAATGTCGAAAGTTCTTTAGCAGGACTTTGTGATATTATATGTTACGAAGGAAAATTTTATGCCACTGATGATTTTGGTGCTTTAATGTCTTGTGACATCATAGATTCATCAACTTCCACAGAAATTATTGCTATGGGATATCCTTATAAACATGAATATCGTTGCTCTGGTATGAACCACTTGGTCATGACATCGGAACGACGTCTATTACTAGTCTCTTGGATAATGGAGAAATATTGCTTTGAATTTTATTTACTAGAAAAATGCAATCCGTATTATGATAAAGGGCTTTCGTATACCCATTTGCGGATTTCAAATCCAGTTGAAACACGCCATAGATGGGTTGAGATTGAGATAGACTCCATAGGTGATCAGTTGTTGTTCGTAGGAAATAACAGCTCGTTCTTTTTACCAGCACAATGGCACAGTGGCAGAGCAAACTGCATCTACTTCACTGATCACCGTTACCTTCGCTTAAATGATAATTATATTGGTATGTATGACATTGCAAGAAAATCTATTCTGCTTTACAACGGAAAAATTCAAGATGAACTTCTTTCATCATTTTGGGTGACCCCAACTCCATGATAACTAGCTAGTCGTTATAGTTTTGGAAGACTATCTAAAATATAGTATGAGCAATTGCTATTTCATCAGAATGTTTATTTATTTTTATTTTTTAAGTAAAAGTTTTAAAACCACCTATATGATTCATCACTAAAAAAGTAGAATTATACAATGAGGGATCATGTACATTTTATTAATTAGAAGTTATATTTAAACTTATTAATTCATTGTGTTGCACAAGTTTTATCTTTTTCTTTTGTTTTCCTCAATTTATTTTGGGCTTATTTTATGTAGAGTAGGGTTAAAATGCTCCATTGATTTTGTGCTCCATCATGCCCAACTTTGTTATCTCTATTTTCAAAGTTTAAATAGTCAATTCGAACCGCCCAATATGATCTTCATATTAAAATATGCTTGGATACAAAATTTTATATTTTTTTAATTTTTTTTTTGCTATTTTTTAAAATAGGTACAAAATTACTGTTTTTAGAAGATTCTGGTCCATTCAAAAATAGTGATTTTGTACATCTCTAAACAATTAATAAATAAAAATCTAAAAATTATAAAAAAAAATTATCCAAGCACATTTTAATATGAAGATCATGCTGAACGATTCGGATCGATTATTTAGACTTTGAAAATAAAGATAATGATGTTGGACATGATGGGCACAAAACTAACGAGGCATTTTAATTCTATTTTTTATGTACTAGTAAATCTATAACTGACAACAGCCTACTAAGATGTCTTCGCACTTGCAAAAGAAAGAAGGCCTTGTCTTTTGATATATAATTAGTATATTTATACTAAAATACGCTAAATTACTTGAAATTATGTTGAATTACACTATATTAAGTTAAATTACACTACATTACATTACATTACGCTAAATAATTGCATTTCTTGAGCATATTATGATTAAAATTCAGTGTTTTTTTTTTTATTTTAGTTCTGTTAATATTAGTTTAATTTACTTCTGTTCTTGCTTATTGGCCACCGCTTAAATATGTTAGAAATTTATTTTATAAAACAAAAATTTATATAAATAAATACTAATTTTATTTTTAATGTTTTTTTTTAACTTTATGAATTATGGAGCTATTAATTTTTTTGATTTATTGATTCACAATTAAATGACATTCATTCTCTTAATTGACATTAACAACAAAAATTTATAGACTTGATACAACCGTTAAATATTGGTTAAAAACAGACATGCAGATTTAGTTTTAATGATGATCTGTTATTAAACAATTTATAGATATAAATACAACATAAGCATAGTATTATTATAATTGTTCACTTTATAATATTAATGTCAGGAGAAATAAACTGATAGATACATATCTATACACATATAAAAAGGCATATCATGTCGATAATAATATTTTGTGCTATAATTTAAATAGAATATGATTTATTAAGTATGTTAATTAAGGAACTTTATAAAGTTTATACAATTAATTGACATAGCAAAGTTATATTTGAGATAGTGATGATACGGAATACTATCAGTGTGCATTTATCTGTGAAATGAAATTGTCAAAAGTATATTAAATATATAAGTACTAATGGACTGTTAAATAGAACGTTACATATATGGAGAATAAATCATCAAGGGTTAACTCAGATTTTCAAGAATAATTCCAGTAACTCTCAGATTTATAATTTCTTAAATCTATTTTAGATTTTTAATTAGATCCATTGTAAGGTTGTAAAACAGTGTTAGTACTGATTACTATACTTCCTTGATACGGAGATCCGTTGAAAGCATGAAAAATTATTGTATAAATAGCGCTAATAAAGTTCTACATAATAAAGTTCTACATTACATCAATTCTTCCATCTAAGCTAAGTAAAATAGCGCTACATAAAGCATCTGGTCCAGAAGCTGGTACCAGTAAAGAGTGCAGGAAAAGCAAAAGCTGAAAATGAGCCCAGAACCAAAATTGGTACCACTAAGCTTACTAAAGTAATCTAAATTGGTACCATTAAGCTAAAATTGAACCCAGTACCAGCCTTCTGAAAATGAACCCGGTACCTAAATTGGTACCAGTAAGCTAACTAAAATGATCAATTAGCCATCTGAAGCTATCTTAGCTGGAAAAAATCGGGGCTGAGTCTGTGCTCAATTTCTAGGTTTGTTATTTGGTACTGCAAAGGCATCCTGCTGCCTGTCATCTCTGTTTCCTCGCCCAGTTAGCCATTTTGTGTGGTGTCTGCACCGCTTCCCTTGTGACAAATTGAACAAAGATCCTATGCCTGTTGCCATTGTTGTATTGTATGCATTGCATTACCGCATTCGCTGCTTTCAAGAGGGTATATCTTCGATATTGCTATCTAGAATCGAATCGCTTGTACCAGTAGCCTACAATCTGAAAAAATGGAAAATATACCCCTCCCTGTCTCCATCTAGCGCGTACCTCATGGCTTGCATCATTGCCTCTGCTTCTGAATGAAATGGGTCTGAGGCTTCTACTTTTCCATATTGTAAATACACTAGGTCTCCCCTTCTATTGTACACCCCAGCACGTATAAAAGATATAACTTTTTTACATTTTGACATCAATATATACATATAATTGCTTGTATTGATATGATAAACAATTAAAAACTGAAGTCCAACAGTGAAGCTCAGGTAAAAATATTAAAAACAGTCAAACCCCACTTCCTTTTTTTCTGTGCATCTCAAGTGCCTTTTTTTATTTTTTTTATGAAAGTGCCTTTTTTATAAAGTATTTTAATCCTACTCTTTATATATTCAAAAAGAGTTTTAATAAAAAAATAATAAATTAGATAAATTTGTGAGTATTTGAAATTTAGAAGGATAAATGTGATATTAGAAATTTTAGAAGGGGAAATACGTATTGAATTTTTTTTTTAGGGATATATGTGAATTCTCCCTTTTTTTTTTTAATTTAGGAAAGTTATACGTAAAGTTCTGCCAAAAAATTTCATTTGAATTGGGCGGAGTGGCAGGTTGATTTGTTGAAATCAGATAGGGAAATTTAAAATTTGAATTTATCTGTGGAGCGTTAATTTATGTTCAGGTTGTTTTTTTTTAAATTACGGATTTGTGTTCGTTTTAAGTTCTTTTTTATGAAACAGTTCTAATAATATGTGGTACCCATTTGATCAGCATGGAACAATAAAACTTAATTTTCCTTGACTTTTTTAAACAACTAAAGCATGAAAAAAAATGTTGTTGTTAATTTATTTTTCTTAGATTGAGTAGCCACATCTCAATATACATTTATGCAACCCATAAAACAACTCCCTCCTGTTGAATTTCTAACTTTGGAATTCCCTAATTTCTATTTTTGAAATCAATTTGTTAATTAGCAACTTGTTATACCAAACAAAACAACACCCTGTTGAATTGTTTCCTCGTAAACTCTAGCCTATATATTATGTTGACATTTGACCATGTTTACACAAAACTATCCCTCAAAACAGAACCAATTAAATTAACATCCCTAACAGTATATGATAGCATCTTCAAGGGTTTTCTAAATGACTTAATATAACCCTTGGTAGCATCTACCAAGTTTCTCAAAAAAAGACTTAATATGGCATATATGATAGCATCTTAATTAAGCAGATTGGGGTTTAATGAGCGATTGTCTATCATGAACTGTTTTTCTTGTTTCTCTGCTAAGAAGAAAAAAGATGCTTTGAGAAAAGAGATCTTGCCATTATCGACCGCAAGAGCCGAGTACCAATTTCTCTCAAACCAAGGTTACATTCTCCTCTTTCCTGTTTATTCAAAACATTGTACAACTCCATTCTTTCCTTCCAACATTTTTGGGTTCAACCAAATAGATTGAAATAAGAATCAAGAGAAGAATTAGATAATTTTTTTTTAATGACATTCTAGTACTTCTAGGTATGCAATGGAGTCTTGCACCAAAACTTCTAACAAGATTCCATTTTTTTTCTTTTTTTAAATCTTTCTTGAAAACTAGGCAAGATGAGACTTAAGCCTCTCAGAATGCTACTTTTGTGCAGAACAACATCCATTGAGATCAGATACTAAAAGAGAAACTGGAAATGGAAACATAACCGCAAGATCATTTACATTTCGCGAGCTAGCTGCTGCCACTAGGAACTTCCGTCCCGAGAGTCTATTAGGTGAAGGCGGCTTCGGCAGAGTGTACAAAGGGACAATTAGTAATACTGGTCAGGTACTAATTTAAACATGTGTACTTGCCTCATGTACCTGCTTTAGTTCACATTGAACATTATTGACATTTGGTAATCTGCCGAGCATCGTTACTGTAGTGATTTTAGTTGCCTAGATGCATAGTACAAATTTAAAAGAGAGAAATGTTGTACATAATAGGAAAATGCAAACAATTGCACATTTGCATGTCAGCCAGTACACTGTTTGCCTAAGGAAACAAATCAGTACGGTGTAAAGAGTGTGCGGCAACCAGTTCACAACTAAACAAAACATTTTTATGCTTGTTTAATTATTGTTAGATTGTGGCTGTGAAACAACTGGACACAAATGGATCGCAAGGGAATAAAGAATTTCTTGTGGAGGTTTTGGTGTTGAGTCTACTCAGCCATCCAAATTTGGTGCACCTTGTAGGGTACTGTGCCGATGGAAACCAGAGGCTATTGGTGTATGAATACATGCCATTGGGTTCGCTTGATATCCATCTCCTTGGTACTTATCTTATTTAACATTTAAGATCATTTGAGGAACACAATACTAACCCTTTTGCCATACCAGATATCCCCCCTGATCAGGCACCGCTGAGCTGGTACCAGCGAATGAAGATAGCCTTGGGTTCAGCTTTGGGGCTAGAGTACCTCCATGAAAAGGCGAATCCACCTATCATATATCGAGATCTCAAGTGCTCCAACATATTGCTAGACGATCATTATAATGCAAAGCTTTCCGATTTCGGGCTCGCCAAGCTTGGCCCAATAGGAGACAAAGTGACTGTCTCATCTAGGGTTATGGGCACATATGGCTATTGCGCACCTGAGTACATACGCACCGGCCAACTCAATGTCAAGTTGGATGTGTACAGTTTTGGAGTTTTGATGCTCGAGTTGATCACAGGACGACGGGCTGTTGATAATACCAGACCTTTAGAAGAACAAGGTCTAGTTATGTGGGTACGTACTTTGCATTAGATTTTTATGTATTGGAATTATGCTACATATTTGTCATTTCTATATGCAAACCTGGTTGGGTGTTAAGGATAACTAAAACAAAAGGAGTTAAGAACATTTTGTGTATTAACCCAGCTTTTTCCCTCAATCAACTCTGACTTGTGAATTGGAGCCTCAATTCAATCCAATTTGTATCGAGTAACTGCAGATTTGATTAAGCTTCAACAGAGAATTGGTTCTGCAATTAGCACCAAAAGCCACCATATTGATATTAGGCATATCAGTTCTTGCTTTGCGGAAATAACGACAAAGACATACCAAATAGAGAAACAATCTACCAATTTAACATAACTTCTCTGAAAGCATCTGTGTATAGTATGCAATTAAAGTTTGATATTTACTCTGGTCTACTGCAGGCACAACCAATGTTCAGAGACCAGAAAAGATACAAGGACATAGTGGACCCACTCCTCAAAAGACACTACCCTGAGAAAGGCCTGAACCAGGCTGTGGCAGTTGCCATGATGTGCTTACAAGAAGAGCCGACATCCCGACCTCTAATGACAGATGTCGTTGTGGCTTTGAGCTATCTCACCGTATCTCCAGATGGAGAAACTGATTTTTCCAGCCATACAACAGTGAGTCCTGAGCAAGAGAAGCCACTAATACTTGAGAAATATAGATCAGAAGAACCAATGCATGAGGCTGAAACTGATCGAGGTAAAGCTGTGGCCGAAGCAATGGAATGGGGTTGCAACTCGAGGCAAGCATGAGAAACTTTCTTCATGAGGTCCAGAATTACGGTGTAAATTGTGAGAAAGGTGTGTAGTCTTCATTATTTTTTAGAATGTGGTTTAACAATAATAAAAGAAGCTACATTCTTAATTACAAGAAAACAAAATTCTTTCCCCACCATCATTTTTGGGTGTGAATTGGCAATGTACAATATGCGACATGGCAAGAGTATTACAAAGGTGTATATAAATGTGTGGAAGTGAGAATTGTTGGTATTTTATCAGCTTGTGTTTGGTTGATTGGTCGAGATAAATTAACCCAATAATAAATGTACTACATAACTAGATGGTATGCCTTATGCATTTACTGGTCCTTAACTGTATCATTCTTTTACCATTTTGGCTTATGAGTATCAAAATTCCCATTTTGGTCTTTAAACTATGATTGGAACGAAAATGGATATATCACTTTCACAGACCTGGATTAGATATATTTCTTAACATAACGTGATAGTATAAATGTTTTGGTACAAGAAAAATAAAAAGTTACAGCCTAGGCAAAACATGAAAACTATGCAATTTTGAGTATCAAATATCGAAAGCTGATACTTTTATTTAAATAGAATCATGTCATGTTGATTACTTTTGTAAGCGAAATGTATATGTTTTGTTTACTTTTGTAATCTTGTCGAAAAGTTCAAATGATAAATAGAAACAGTTCGCTCTAAGGTAACCTTACACCTTGGATACACCATTTTTGAAAGTAAAACTAACTAGAAATGTTTTTCTGAGGTTGGTAAAATCTGACTTAGGCCCAAAACCCAATTCGTAACCTATCAATGAGCCGACATGATTCATAAGCATTTAGGTCAGAGTCAAACCTGATCCGAACCACAACCCAAAACCAAACTGGCAATCTGCCTAGACCCAACTGAAAGCAGAAATTGATCTCAACTTGATCTGATCATAACAGGGTGATCCAAACCTGTTATCCTGCCCCTTCTATACATGAGAGTGAATTAAGATCATTTTATTATTCAGCACAGTTCTGGGATTGCATTTTATTTTGCAGTTTATGATTTACATTAAAATTCCAATTGCCATTGAAGCAATAGTTGGCTACTCAATCCTCTTTGAACAGCTCACGGCCTATAATAATTCGCCTAACCTCACTTGTTCCAGCACCGATTTCAAAGAGCTTCGCATCTCTCAAAAGACGACCTGTTGGGTACTCGTTTATGTACCCATTGCCACCGAGACACTGGATTGCCTGTTACAATAGATAGGCTTTGTTTTTGAGATGAATGCTTGCTTCATTTTAAAAAGTTACATGTTGAATATTTTTTACCTGAAGGGCAACTTGTGTTGCCTTTTCAGCAGCTAAAAGGATTACCCCAGCACAATCCTTTCAAAGGAAAACAAAAAAGTTAAAATAAATCAGCCTTCTAAAAAACAATAATAGAAAATTTCAATTGAGAAAATATTTTTTTGAAACAAACAGGCAGAGGCAAGAGTTACCTTTCGGTCAACTATTCCGTTATCACAATCCCGTGCAACAGCATACACAAAAGCTCTGGAGGGAAAAAGATAAAAAAAGCTCAAACACATAAGAGAAGTTCATGATGCAATCATCTAATTTTGTAAGAAAAGTTGAAATGTATCAAATCTAAGCTAACCTTGAAGATTGCAAAGAGGTGTACATATCTGCTAACTTCCCCTGAAATTGCACAATAAATAATGTAAATTTATCTTTCTTATAACCCCTTAGGTCAGTCCACAAATTAGACTGGTTAGGTATATCCCATTTGGGTACCAAATCCTCACTATTAGTGCTATGCACAATTTAATTGCCTTTTCAATTTCTTGCATTGATGCTTAGTTGATACTGTTTATGTGCGGATTAATGCTAAATCAAGGATCAAATGTGTAGAACCTGAATAAACTGAAATTGGCCAATAGGTTGGCCAAATTGCTCTCTCTGTCGCACATAGGGAACAGTAACATCAAGGCAAGCCTGCATGAGGCCAAGTGGGCCCGCTGCCAGAACAAGCCTCTCCAGATCAAGCCCTGACATCAACACATAAACTCCTACAAAGAGAGAACAATAGTAAACAACTTTCATATCAATATCATATATGGAGGTGAAATTCTGTTTTGTAGCATTGCAGAATAAGATATACTGAGACAACCCTTAAAAAAGAACTGGAATATCATTTAAGCCCCTACAAACCACCGATACAGAATCATTGCGATCAAATTTTGGTAACCAACGTCAGTATTACTTACCTACTTGATAGATCCAAAAGAACCTTTCATCCTTATATATATATATATACTTCTCATATAAAAATCGCAAAATTCTTGCATTTCTGTTCTTTCTAAAATGATTATATTTGGCCCAAAATTATTTCTTTTCTGACCAAAATTTTCTTGACAAGGCAATTTCAGTATCAAATTTTGACGCATAGGTATGACACTGCCAACTTGCCACTGAAAGAATTAGATATTTTAATGATGCTTTACTGACATCCAATATATATTTCACCCTGATGTATTGAAGTTATGTAATGCTACAAATGAAACTCAATAGGATCACAGAAAATTATAAATTTGATTAAAAAGAGTGCAAACCTTTCCCTTCCTCGCCTAAAACATTCTCTCCAGGCACAAAACAGTTCTCGAAAACAAGCTCACATCTGGAAATGTTGCCGGCAACAAATTAAAATCTGATCAAATTTGATCCTTTAGGATAATAGGGGGAATGGAGGGATGTATAACTATTTCAGAGAAAAAGATAACTCACGTGTCACTTCCCCTCATGCCGAGTTTGTCTAACTTCTGTGCAGTGCTGAACCTGCATAATATGAATCACAAGATAAAACATGTCAACATCTTTAATTATATCAATTCAAATGTTGTGTTTTCTCAATCAACCTCAAAATTACCCTGGCATCCCTTTCTCAATGATGAATGCAGTTATTCCTTTAGCCCCAGCAGAAGGATCTGTTTTTGCGTACACAATCTGCTCAAAGGAAAATTAATTGGTGAGAGCACATCAAATCATTTGCATTAGAACTCTCCATCAAAAGAAAACAGATAGAAATAAATTTGAATAAAAGAAAACAAAGATCATAATCATTTTTAACCATTACCACTTTTAGCATGGGGGGAGATACTAGAAAGAAAGAGGTGCCTCCTGATTTTAAAGGGAGACAAATTTATGGCAAAACTAGAAAACTCTTGTAAATTTAAGCATCAAACATCAAATTATTAGTATAATAGAAAAGTATAGTACCAGCGTCTGAGCAGATGGCCCATTGGTGCACCACATCTTATTACCATTAATTATGTACCCACCATCAACCTTATCAGCTTTACATTTCATACTGACAACATCAGAACCAGCTGAAACATGGAAATTTTCAGAAAAACAGGAGCAGAAAGAAATCTGAATGAAATGTGTCTTAAGAACTATGTAGTATAATGAAATATGAAACTCAATAAGTCCTGATTACCATTTGGTTCACTCATTGCCAATGCCCCTATGTGCTCCCCACTGATGAGCTTCACATAAGAGTAAACTATATTATCATTACTGAAATGAACTAGAACATTAAAATTTTGGTTTTTGCAGACCAAAACAAATGTTTGCTATAAGATATCTCAATTTTTTGGTACATTTGCCATTCATTAGAAACAAGGTCACCTCAAGGCTCAAGCAAAAAAATGACTAAATTGGCCCTGGATTTTTTATTAACTCAACAATTAATAAAATATGTAGTCATTTTGGAAATTAACATTTGAATCAGCTCTACTTGATTTTAATGTGGATATTGCCTAGTGAAAAATGCTTAGTGGACATGGGGTTAAAATGCCATACCATTCAACCAAGCTAACGGATGCATGCCAGTTGCAAATATCACAACAATGTTGTACAAAACTAGTAAATATGAGAATGTTGTGTTATAAGAAAATATGTATCAAGCATTAAAAACACAATAGGTAAATCTGATTATAAGTAAATCTGATTATATATGCAGCAACGAACCTTTGGAAGATATTTTTCCTTCTGTGCAGGGTTTGCATTGCGCACCTACAAAAAAAAAACATTGTTAAGTGTTTGTAACAATTTAATCAGAAATGTCGCCAAAAGGATAAATCATGAACAAATTTCATAAGAGCCATTTACCAATTGATTGATGCAGAGGTTAGAATGGGCCCCATAAGAAAGACCAACTGAGCCAGAAGCTCGGGAGATTTCTTCCATTGCTATGCAGTGGTACATGTATCCTAGACCCATTCCACCATACTCCTCTATTTTGTTCAGAGAAAACAAGAAATTTTAGCCAGTTACATTTGTAAACAATACAGTGAATTAAGTTTATATTTTATCTACCAGGAGCAGTGATCCCGTGGAGATTGAAATCTCCCATCAGCTTCCACAAATTGACTTCCTGGAAAATTGACAACATGTAACTCTATTTTCATTTTGAAAAGTTCTTAAATCGACTGATCTGATTCCAGTTATTTTACCTTTGGAAAATAATTGATCAAATCAATCTTGGCTGCATGAGGAGCTATGTGCTCTTGTGCAAACTGATGAACACTTTCTTTAAACTACAAAGAAATAGTAGAAAACAAAACAAAAACATCAACAAAAATGCTATTAGAGAATAAGTTATAAATACACCATAAGTTAGGAAATTTGTAATTTTAAGAAGAACCCGAGAAATTGCTAATTTTTTTTCATCCCGTTTCTCTTAGTTTTCTATCTTTAATTAACCTAGCCTGACATTTGCACCAATTGTCTTTCAAAGAAACACTAGAACTCTAGACGACATGAATAACACAGTCTGTTTATGATCTCTACACTTGAAACCCAAACCAACGTATCGGCATATGGAGCATGCACATAGAAATTTCACAATCAGCTGTTAGCCTGTACCAAAATCAGTCGAGAAAACAATGCCCTATGTGATCAAAGAGCGGACAATTAAGAGAATCGAACCTGCTTTTGTGTATCATCGAAGAGAAGAGAAGTGGAGAAGCCCGCGCCACGACTCCATTGGCTTTGGAGGTGCGACGCCGCACGCCGGAGGAATGTGAGCCTCTGCATCCTCTCAATTTCGCTTCCTCCCCGTTTGGTTACGTGCGATTATAGGTTTAATTGAAAGAGAATTTGATTTTGATTCGACGTGGCCCGGGAATTTACTGTAAGTACGGAGTGGCGGAAAGCAGAGTAGATAGAGACGAAGTTGGACTGACAATGGTGTGACGAGGCTGAGCTGGAGACGTATGGGATCATTTTGCGGTGCCTGAGATGATATAAATCACTTAGCAGACTAGCCCGGATTTTCTGTTACATATTTCAAAGAACCTAACTTGTTACAACTCACTGACTCACTGACTCACTGACTCATGGTATTTGTAGTTTATACTAGTATAATCACAAGATTCGTGAATTATTCGCAAATAATTCGTTTTTTTTTATGCTGGCGAACCGAACGCCGAATTATTCTGTTGTCGAACTTTGACAGAATTCTTCGCGAATTTTATGAACTTTTCCTGAATTTTTTTGGTTTTTTTTTTGTTTTTGCTCCCTTGTGGGACTGAGATCTCCGGTTAGGATAATTCATAATCATTCCCGAATTATATCCAAATTATTCCTGAATCACGAATTTTTGATCCCACCAAACCGGACCCGAATAATTCATTTGTCACTACTTTATACTCCGGATATTTGTCGCCCCAGAAATATTCAGCTTGGAATCTGCTACAGAGGATCAGAAATTGAATTGTTTGGAATTTGGAAGCGTATGGGACTGTATCTCTCTATCCATTGATTTTTCTATTTATTTAAGAAACATAGAAAATAAGAATTACATATTATTTTAATTTTGGTTAAAACTTAGAGCGGAGCCTTTCTGTGTCATAAAATTCGGCCGAAATTTGAATTATTGTATATTTATATTCTAGAGTAGAGTGCTGAGCCTGAGACCCCATTTTGCCTATTTGGGTTTTATCTGGGTTTTCTTGGGGTAGTTTAGTTTATTTAGGTTCTTCTGTAATTTTCCTTGTTAGTAACGCAATGAGCTTTCAAGCTTCTTTTTTTCTCAAAAAATATATCTTTTATTTGAATAAACAAAACATCTGCTCCTTTGCATTTGGAGATAATCTCTGTATTTCGGTATTGTCCTTCTTCATCACAACAATGGAGACATCCGTTATTGTAATTTGGGCTTTCGATGGTCCGCATGGACCTCAGGTCCATCATATCCAAAAGAAATATAAATCATTTCTGGGCTAAAGAGAGGCCGTAGATTTGGGCTTTGTCATACATGAGCATATTCCACTGTACAGATTTTCTGTGGCAGCTAGAGGCGCAGCCACCGTGTGGAATTTCTGAGCATTGGTACTTTAAAAGGGTAGAGAGAGAGAGTACTCCATTTGGATTTCCAAAATTAGCTTCTTACTTTTTCCCATTTTATAATGTTTGAGAAAGGAGTAGGTCCGATAATCAGACTGAACTTTGGGTTCAATGAGCTCCAATACCTTCCGATTTGCATTAAAATATATGGGCACGAAAATTAAAGCATACTTGCACGGAATAAGCAGAGTGCACGCATCTTAATACGAATCAGACGGTGATTGAAGCCACCCAACCAAAGTAGATGCGATGGACATCGGACCGGCTCTGAACTCATAATGTTTTTGACTCGTTGTATCTTATGCCTCTCTATTTAGAGCAGAATACAGAATACTTGATAACATATATATACTCCGTCATATGCCCATATCTGATCCTTAATCTTATCCTCTGTCTCAAATACTCTTGTAAAATAGTAATGGAGAAACTAGTTCAACCATTACATAATCTACTTTTTTAGAGTTGAACTAGGGTGTTCTTAAGCTCACCAGATCTCTTTGTGAGCTTAACTCAAAACTCATCGAATTGGTTTCAAGCGATGCATTCAAACCGTTGAAATCGATCTACTTCACGAGATGAGTTTACATATCAAGTTTTTAAATTTTCGAACTAATTTAATATAAAGTCAAGCGGTCAAAAAATGATTAAAAATAAACACATTAAAATTAACTTATAAACCATCTTTTTTTGACTGCTTGACTTTATACTAAATTAGTTCGAAAATTTATAAATTTGACATATAAATGCATCACTCGTGAAGGAGATCGGTTTCAACTTTCAACGGTTTGAATGCATCGTTTGAAGCCAATTTAACAGGTTTTTGAATGAAGCTCACAGAGAGACTTGGTAAGCTTAAGAACACCCTAGTTAATTGTACTCTACTTTTTATATTATTATTTTTTTCTTTCTGTTTTTCGCATAGAAACAATTTTCTGATCCAAACACACTATCTAAGTGCGGTTGGTTGTTATCAGCTTTTTTTAAAGACGGAAGCTACTGTTGGGTGGTCCCCAGTCCCCACAAGCCTACCCGGTAGCGGTATGTCTCTTTAACCAAAAGAGGAGAGGCCCAATCTACCAACTGCACCTCACATGGTTTCCGTACTGTGATGTTGCAGTGTTGTCAAACGCCACATTTCTTTTTGTTACTATAGCACACAGCTTCTGATTTCTGTCAATATCAGAGGTCCCATTCTGGGGTCATTATGGCGAAAGGTAGGTTTGTTTTTGCAATGAAGGGATAGCTCATCTACTGCATGTATTTTTGCTTGTTTTGGAGAATACAATTATAAACCAAGAAAGAAAGAGGAGAAAAATAAATAAATCTGGAGATGAGGTCTACTGGTACTGGCAAAGCTTTCATCCTCTTCTTTCTTCTTGCCATAGCTATGTCATTCATGTGTCAGGGTTGGGTTTTCTTCTCTTTGTTTATTTATTTCTTACTGTGTTTTTATGGGTGCTACTGCTACCTCTTAGGAGTTTCTTTTTTATTGAACCAGCTAGCTCAATTAAGGTACAGATCCTTCATCCTTGAGCTTGATATTATTACTAATCATTAAATTGTTTTGTATTATCAGCAATGAGAGAAGATGTTCCAGACCAAAATGTATACGAAATAGATTACAACGGGCCACAGACGCATGCTCTGCCGCCACCAGGATCAGCCGTCGGTAAAGGTACCAACAAATTCTTCAATGTTGGTACTGTGCAATTTGATCCGGTCGATTTACCATAACGTACCAGCATACGGCTTCGGTGCTGGAACCAATGAAATCTTTTTTTCATTTTATATATTTTACATCTATTTCTCATTATTTGAAAATCAATATAAATTTTGAGTAATGGTGGTCATTCCTGTAAATTTTGATATGACAAAGTGAAGAATGCAATCTAACAGTTCAAGTACCAGTAGATACTCCTCAATGCAATAAACAAGTTTGCATCCTTGGTTTGCTGGTAACACATACATCATAGATTATCTTAAAATTTCAAAATCTTAAGTTCTTTTTTTATTTTTCACTTTCCATTTTTATTATTCAGGTTCTATGCTGAACCATTCCGGAGTAAAGAAAATCGGAAAACAAGTAAGATCGTATTCTATTCTCATTTATATTTTCTTCTTTCTTCATTTTTTATTTTTTTTTGTTAACTGTGGCTTCTTTATTTCTTATAGAAAAAGCCAATCCATGCATAAATCTATGGGAATCAAAACGCGCAAGTAAAAAGTTGTTTCCTGTGGAGGTTGATTGCATCCCAATCTTCTATTCAAATTAATGGTTAATTATCATGTTTGTATATTTCAATCAAATTCATTTTGGTTGTTGTTTTCTGCAAACAACAAAATATGGAGATATATTATATATATTTGGTCCAAGTTATCAGAAAATTTAATATGCTCTTGTTGATGAGGTGTTACATATATGCATTTAATTTACATTATACATCTCAGAAAAACCGACTTTTAACAGCTAAATTATTTGCATTTACAACAACCAGTGGGGGCTCAATTTCTAATTATACAGCCATCAAAACTAATATATCATCAATTACATTCTTGTTACTTTTTTGCACTAAATAAAATTGATATGTCAAATATTAAACACACTGGAACAGATTTACAACCTGTTGTGTGTATGTCACTTCAATTTTTTAATCAATTCATGCTTCGTTTAACATCAGGTGATCACCAAAAAAAATACATAAATAGTTTCAATAAGATTATTTAATTTTTTATGTTAAATAAAAAAGTTATGAAATTTTACGGATACAAATTATCGGTAATGCAGTCACCAAATCAACAGATATTCTACAAATTTACAATCATTAATATGTTTGTAAAGTTTTTTGTTCTTAATCTAGAAGCTAAATTAAATAGGAAGCTGATAACAGTACCCGCACTGTACCCGCATAATAACTACCATAACTAGGGGTGTTCATCGGTTCGGTTCGGTTGAAACCGAACCGAACTAGGCAAACCAAAGTTATAATTCGGTTTCAAAAATAAAACCAAACCGAACCGATTTAGCATTGCAACCGAACCGAACCGAACCAAAGTTTTATTTTGGTTTGTTCGGTTCAAACCGAAATATATTAATTTTTTTATTTAAAGCAATTGATTTATAATAAACCGAAGTATATTAAGAAATAAACCGAGGTATTAAGAAATAAACCGAGGTATTAAGAAATAAACCGGGATATTAAGAAATAAACCGAAGTATTTAAAACAATTGATTAAGAAATAAACCGGGGCGGTCCGGACCAAATTCATAATATATAAAATTTCGGTCGGTTCGGTTATTTCGGTTTTCAAAATTTTCAAACCGAACCGAACCGAAATTATAATTCGGTTTTAAAAAGCAAACCGAACCGAACCATTAAACCGAAAAAAACCGAACCGTTTGATCCGAACTAATTCGGTTCGGTTCAAAACCGACTAAACCGGACCCAATGAACACCCCTAACCATAACTATTTGGGGACCACAAAAACTCCAGCACATAATTTTTTTTCTAAAGTATTAATACATATGCAATAAAGTATTTATACATATGCACGGAAGTATTTATACCTATGAGGTGAACAATTTTTACGTAAATAATTGTCTCCCAACCAAATCTCCCAAACGTACCCACACCATAAATACCTATGGGGGACCATACACGTTTTTAGAGGTGGATTTTTTTTCTCCGTCAATGTCATCCATATTTCTAACGATCTGTGAGGAATTTTGCGAATCTAAAACCACGAACGTCTTCTACGTAATTTTCTCTTTCAAATGAGATCCATGATGACGTACTTTCGGGCTCATCGCCACACAAGTATTTACACCTCGACGTGTAAGTATTTATTCCTATACTTGCAAATATTTTTTACATATGACACTAGATGACGTCTGAAAGTATTAATATCAAGTACTGCAAGTATTTATAACTCTGCACTAAAGTATTTATACCTATGTGGTCAACTATTTTTGTTAGAGGAAGGTTGATGCGGTGATACGGGGTCCCCACTACTTCATTAGAGGAAGGTTGACGCGGGGACGATTGGGGGACTGAAAAAGGGATGATCATAACAAGTTACGCATCAAAGTATTAATATCTTATTTTTCAAGTATTAATATCTTATCTTGCAAGTATTTATATCTACAAAGGTTGACGCGATTTATATTTATGAAGGTTGACGCGGGGACGAGTGCATGGACTGTGAAAGGGGACCATATAATTAGTGGGGATCATAGAGGAAGGGTGTTGCTGAAATTTTAGAATAATAATTAGTGGGGAACATATAATATCTTTTTAGAATAATACACTACTACAGAAAAAGAGATTGCAGACGGACATTACCGGAAGAGCAACACGGATTTCCCTGCCGTGTATGAGCTGAGGGTGTATAAAAGGTACCCTCTATAGACACGGATATTTACCCGTGTATATCTAACGCTTTCTACACGGATTACCAAATAAACAGCCGTGAACATACACCTGCCTGTGGCGCTCTCCATATAACCGAGCAAAACGGATATTACGTAAACGACCGTGTACGACTACTCTTTATTCACGGACAATGCAACTAAATGTCCGTATCGGTTACTTTATCTACACGGACATTTAATTGTATATCCGTGTCCCTCTCTTAGCAAATCAATAAAATATAAAATAATCCTTGTATCTCCGAACTCGTTCTACACGGACATTAGTCAGAACAACCGTGTCGAATTACTCTAGCTACACGGACGTTTAATTTCATATCCGTGTCCTGTCATAACTATCGTACACGGACAAATATAAAATAATCGGTGTAGACACCGAAAACGATCTACACGGGTTTTTGTTAAATAACGGTGTCAAGTATTGTTTTCCACACGGACTTTTAACTTCATATCCGTGAAGCATTCTTAATTATCATACACGGACTGTATAAAAGAATATCTGTACTCATTTCTACACGGTTGTTTGTTTAACAACGGTGTGGAATTACTGTGTTTTATACGGGCTTTCGTTTAATATCCGTGTAGAATTGTCCCATTCTTTTTTCTTGATTTTTTTCATTCTGGGCTAGCCTCCAGTTTAATTTGCTAGCCAGTTTTCCTACAAAATTCATATACCATTCTGTTTTGCTAGCCAGTTTTCCAGATAATTTGACATTAAATTATGCTTGCTAAATTCATATATACACTAAATTGTTATACAAATCCATGTTCAGCATTACAATATTGAGATAGAAACCATCTTGCCCAGCTACATCTTACACAGTCGATCTGCTCCTTGCTGTACACAGCTTGCTTTGATGGTTTCTACAATTATAATTTGATATTAGTTACTAACAAGAAAAGGTAGATGCAAGACAGTCGCAAATATCAATTGCTAATTTAATGAAATGAGAATTATAAGTAAGCATAATATGAAAATATCAATTGCTATTATATAGGCACAATTAATATGAATTACATACCACTTTTGGAAATGTGAATTGCATTTTTTCGACAAAGAGAAACATGGAAATCATCATGTAATATCCGCATTCCCAACCCGCCTCCTGTTGCGGGCTCTACAATTTACATTTAGCGGCCTATGTTAGAATGACAATAATTTTTTGAACAAAATATGAAATTATAGAATTGTGTTGTGCTCACCGTCCACCACCTCCAAGTCAACCTTTTTCCCATTTTCTTGTCCTTGCTGCACAATCCTCCTTTTGTAACGTATGTAGCAAAAGCCCTTACAAAATGGAGTGACTCTAATTAGCAATTCCACAATTTGTTATAATTGGGAATAAATCAAACATAGTGAAAGATTATTGCTTACTTTTGCACATACGGGAAGATTGATTTGCACGTGCCAAATGGGATCTTTTCTGTGGGCTGCAAAGAATCCACGACGTAAACCGCACTCAGGCAAGGCACAATGATGATCAAACACCAGTGTCCCCTGTGGGAGGAGAAGAATTATAGGATCTTAGCATACAGTACAATATTTTGGCATATATAATAGTGAGACACGTGTTTGCTTGACTTGATGGTGTGATTTCAATTATTTATATATTTAATCACAAGGTTAGAACTAACATCTGGTGGTATGGCAAGAGAAGAAATCTCTTCTTCGCCTTAGTAGCTTGGAGCATCGCGCCACACAGGTAATCCATAGCCACCTCCGGAGCATTTTCCACGTTCAACCAACTAAGTACGGTGGGGTCCAGAAAAGCACACAAGTTCTGTTTGCTCTTGCAATGAGTAGTATTCATTAGCCTCCTGAAAAATTATCATATGACATTAGAATATATTCTTCAGTGCTATACACATGATATAAACAATTTTTGGTCACTAACATGAGGAAAATGGTGATGTGCCCCACGGAGAGCCATCTATCGGACCCCGAGGCATGTAGAAAGTCCTTGAAGTCGGTGAACGGCAGCAGTACAGCCGAGCCTTCGTGTAGAAATATCCCCGGAGGGACAGGTATGACGACTTCAACCATGTCCTTGGGTGCCGCCATCAAGCGGTCGTGGAGAGCCCGCAAATCCTTTCCGGGAAGGAGCTTGTATTCTTCCTCGGTGAGCAGACGAGGTGGAGGTCCTGCTGGTTGGACAGGAGGGTCATGGCCTGCTGGTCCGGCAGTAGGGTCAGCAACTACTGGTCCAGCCGTAGGGTCAGGTTCTGATGTTTGGGCAGGAGGGTCATGGCCTGCTGGTTGGGCATCAGCTGCTGACCCTGCTGCCGGAGCAGCAGCTGCTGACCCTGCTTCCGGAGCAGCAGCTGCTGACCCTGCTGCCGGAGCAGCAGCTGCTGACCCAGCTGCCGGAGCAGCAGCTGCTGACCCTGCTGCCGGAGCAGCAGCTGCTGACCCTGCTGCCGGAGCAGCAGCTGCTGACCCTGCTGCCGGAGCAGCAGCTGCTGACCCTGCTGCTCCAGCTGCAGCTGCTGACCCTGCTGCTCCGGCAGCATGGTCAGCAACTGCTGGTCTGGCAGCATGGTCAGCAACCGCTGCTCCGGCAGCAGGGTCAGCAGCTGTTTGGGAAGGTCCTTCTGCTTCGTCCCTCCGTACCGGTGACATCACGCCCTCCGTGCGACTACCATCATCTCCTACTGTCTGTATCGAAATTTTTTACCTTTTTCAAGTATTTGAAAAGGAAGTGCTTTGAATGTAACAAAATAACTTGACTATTTATGCATTACCTGATCCAAAATAATCTGATTCTTGGGCCATTGCACGAATGACAGCCGGGCATCTTCGACATAGAGCATGCCATTCTCGGGTCTTTGGACAGGAAGAGGTACGCGCCCCCATCCCTCCACGACATTGTCAATCTGTACGGCGGCATGGCCGGGAAGTAGCTGCTCATTGTGCACTTTGTCGGCTGCTGGATGTACCATGCCCTTAGCAACAATCAGAGGCTTACTCCCGAGCCACAGCACGAGTTCGCATGCTGTGGCGTCCTGCAATTTCATGCAAGTAGTTATTTTTAAATTGAAATATTGTCCAACAAGTAGTAATTGCCTTTAGAATACGAACAAGTAGTGATTACCTTTAGACGATCCAAATCGTATCCGAACGTCCCGGATGCCTGACTACTTCGCCGAACTCCCGTCGGGGTGGGAGGTGCTTGCTCGGCTGGCTGCGCCATAGCGGTAAAATCGTGGCGCAACCTTGTTTCCATCTCGTCCATCCTTGCCTGGTACTCGGCGCTCACCTCCTTGCGTATCTGCGCAACTATCTCGTCTTTGTTCACTTTCGCACGAGATTTCCTTCGAGGTTTCGGTCCATTGAATACGTCCTTCCAGCCCCTGTAGGCACCTACGCCCCTTACTCGACCAGGGTGTTCTGGATTCCCGAGCGCTATGGACAAGGAGTCATCTTGCCTTTCGACCGACCGGGCACCGGAATTGACCTCCTCCTCCACCTCCAACTGTGAATATAAAATTTAGTTTGACACGCAAAAGAATTAGTGATGTACACAAAGTTTTTAACACGCTTGAATTACACATAGTTCTAACGAACGACTCTTACCATTCTCTGAGCCACGGGTCGCAACGTGGGATGTAGTACTATCCTCCCGTCAGTGGTTAACTCGGACCTTGCCAACGCCCAATTTTGGGCCCTAGTATTTTTTATCCTAACCACGGGTGAGTCATCGTCTTTGTTCAACTCCAGTATTTTAGCCCACTCCTCCCTTTTACCCTGGTAACCACCCGACCCCAACTTGTGCGGATACTTGTTCATTGCAACGATCCTCCTGCCCTCCTCCCTTTTTTTCTTCACACATCAAATTAAGTAAAAAAATTAGCCTAGCTACTATTTTCCATTTA
Organism: Carex littledalei; assembly: GCA_011114355.1. NCBI lineage: Eukaryota > Viridiplantae > Streptophyta > Magnoliopsida > Poales > Cyperaceae > Carex > Carex littledalei. The sequence goes on along the minus strand of CM022085.1, from coordinate 14,681,492 downwards.
TTAAAAAGTAAACAAACCAATTAAAAAGCAAGCAAAAAAATTACAAGTTGTGAGTGGAACAGTACCATTTCAACTCCATATTAATTCAGTTATTCAAAATAAACACCATTTCACATTTATATATGACTGGAACAACAGCAACAGGGTGCCTATTTCGGACACCATTTACCAACATAATTCAAATCGATAAAGGAAAAAAGGTAATTTTGCTGAATTTACATACCTTGAACTCGTCCGTGCTCTTCATCTCCACAAACTTCTCCCACTTCGCTTGAGTCAGCCAAGTATAGTAGCCTACCGGGTTTTTACCTTGATCCATCCAATCCGTACTCAGCGTGCTTTTGAATTGCTTCCAAGCTTCATTCATTATCTTCAAGGTCTTATCCTTTACCACCTCCGGGATGTCATCCGGGATGTTCCACTGAGCCTGCATTGACACCCAAATTACTGCATTTAAGTTCATGTACAATTAAAAAAAAGATGTTAACTGGTTAGGTACTTCACCTTCACAATGTTCCACCACTCGGTCTTTTGGGCTTTCGAAAAGTGATCCCATCTCTCTACCAGGATGTCTGCCTTTTGCTTCACCGTGGTGCACGCAAAATTTTTGTACTCAGCCGACCGTGGACCCTTCGCACACCCATTTTTACTGAACTCGATGTCCAGTTGCTTTGCCTCGGACGTGGACGCGCACATCGTCGGACCTCTTTTCCTTTTGGCCGAACCTGATTGGGCAGCAGCTTGGTGCTCGCCTTCTTCCATCATATCTACGTGCTCATTCTCAATCGACATGGTTCTATAAAAAAAAAAATTGAACTTTTTCAGTAAATAACAAGGTAAATACAGTAAATATATATATACCTCCAGTAAATACCAAAAAAAAAATAGAACTTTCTTCGCAATGGAGGTGTTGAGCGTTTCCCCGAGAAAGAAGAGGTTGGTTGTCGGTCCGGAGAGTTGGTTGGACAGGAGAGGCGACGAAATCGAGGTGAGGTGGGGAAGAAGGACTCGAGCTAAGTTTCGAAATGTTTGGAAAAGAATTGAAGGCGCGAGCTAAGTTATGAAAAATTTGGAAGAGCAGGCGCGTAATATGTATTGTAACCCTAGTTCTACACGGACAATTCACTTTATTCATTTGTGTTAGAACACCTTTATACACGGACATCTAATCTAAACACCGTGTAGAGAGGAAGTACAAGATCTACACGGACTTTTGGATAAAACATCCGTGTAGAAATCCTCGCTCGACACGGATATTAACTTAAAATCCGTGTAGAATGAGGGAGAGCGACACGGACTTTAATCGGAAAGTCCGTGTATAAAGAACTTTCGACACGGACTTGATTTTAACATCCGTGTCTATACCTTTTCGGACATTGGAACGACACTCGTGCACGAATACCTTTCGACACGGCTGTTTAATTAAACGTCCGTGTCTTTTTACAATTATACACGGACATGTAATTAAAAGTCCGTGATAAAAGTATAAAAATCAGATTATTTATTTAAGTTTTGTTTAATTTGAACAATTCCACGACGGAATTCGAAAAGTTGCCTCTTTATTATTATTTCTAAGGAAGACGAAACGACTCTTCAAAATTCTATATAATCTGAGAAACCCCGATTGAGATTTGGTATGTTCAAATGGCCGTGACACCGCCCCCCTCAAGTGTGCCACGGCGAAGCCCAAGGGGGCACCCACCACCAAATGTGCCAGGGCCACGGCCCCGGCCCCCCTCAAACCCTCCCGAAGTCCCTCTCGTCCTCCCTGCCGAAGGTCCCGCAGTCCCTCCCGGCTTCGAAAAGCCTCCTCCCTACGTGAAGAGGACATGGCCATGGCCCCCCTCAAGTGTGCCACGGCGAAGCCCAAGGGGGCACCCACCACCAAAGCCCTACGTACGTAGGGGCAATGCAGCCAGACCAGTCTTCCCTTGGATTAAACGTCCAAGGCAGCCACCACCATCTAAATAGTTTAATTAAGTTTTTTTTTTGTTTGCTTTGTAGTTATTTTGTAGTTTTTCTTTAAATTTGTGGTACATGTATGAGGATCATTTCTTTTGGTACGATGTATGGGGATCCTTTTTTATGTAATATATTTTGTTCTTTAATCAACAATATTTTTTTTACACAGTTTCTTTTTTTGTTAAATACTTCATGCTATCTAAATAAATACTTTTATAGATAAGAATTAGCAGCACAAAACAACAACATGCAACAATATATAAGCACTGCAAAGGTTATTACTTAAAAACCTTTAATATTTAGAACGTTGATTCTAAGTAAAATACTTAATGCTGTCTAAATAATCTGATTTGAAAACATAAATTAACACTTACCTGATATGAAGAATAAATAATTAATGGGGACTTTACAAAATAATTACAAAAGCTAGCTTTAACAATATATAATTTCCGGGAATTGCAAATTAAAAAACTTTTTACACGGATTTTTAATTAAATATCCGTGTACGATACCTTTCGACACGGACTTTTAGTTAAACGTCCGTGTAGCTCTCTTTGCATTTCTACACGGATGTTCAGTTAAAGAGAAGGGAGCAAATCCGATGCCCACCGGACCTACTTTCATGTTCATCGATGATGACCGTCCGATGTAATTTAAGATATGCGCGCACGGAAACTGAAACAGATACGAACGAATTTTAAACGATTCCGCACGAATTTTAAAGCAAATAGACGGTGATTAAACCCATCGCAAGCAAATACGAACGAATCAGATAAACTTTTTTGAATTATGATGACCTACTTTTAATATGTTATGTACGAGAGCAGCTTGTGTCCGATGCCCATTGGACCCAAAGTGAGTTCGATGGGCTCTATCACCGTCCGATCTATCTCAAGATCCGCACGCACGTAGATTAAAGATGGCGCGAAAGTTCTGGCGGGAATCAATCGTAAAACAGATGGGCATCGGACCCAAGCGGCTGGGCGCGAACGTTCTGGCGTGAACCCACTTTGAGTCCGATGGGCATCGGACCCAAGCTGCGCGCTCCCCTAAAAAATACATACATAACGATTGATTCCCGCCAGAACTTTCGCGCCAGCTTTAATCTACGTGCGCACGGATCTTGAGATAGATCGGACGGTGATAGAGCCCATCGAACTCACTTTGGGTAATACAGCTTGATAATACAGCTTGATGGATGGGTAAATGAAGTTAAAATTCCATCAAAATTTGCTGCACTTGATTAAAGGCTGTAATCTTTGATTTGAACGGTCCCGATCAATCAACGGACTAACTATTTTTGTGCGTCTTCACAATCTCACAAGGCAAGAGTTTATGTTTCATGAAACATAAACTCTTGCCTTGTGAGATTGTGAAGACGCACAAAAATAGTTAGTCCGTTGATTGATCGGGACCGTTCAAATCAAAGAGCATTGCATTTATTGTCTTCCGTGAAAGTTTGATCAAAAATTATTTTTATTTACCCATTTATCTAGTTCATTGAATATTGAAGTATCGTATGGCCACAAACACTTCGTGCTGGATCAAACCTCTATCATAATAAATTTTCCAAACTTTTATGTTGGTTACATTCAATGTTCTCCCTTGATCATTTTAAAACATATATGGAATGATTTCGTTGCAGATCGACCGTTGATTTTCCGCTTGAAAATGAACGGTCCAAAAATATTTTTACAATTTGAAGGGACATACAATGATGAAAGTTTATAAAAATAATATGTATAAGTATTATTTGGCCATATAAGATGTAAAAAAAATAAAAATATATTTTTTGAATTATTTTCGTATGTACTGTTGTACATGTATTAGGTGATTAGTAAATATCAAGCTTTGTTGACCGTCCGATAAACGAAGAACGGTCCTGATGTCTTCATTCAGGAGGTGGTGGGTAGATTTTCCGCCATCTCTGAGGTAACATAATATTTCTGTTTAGATCTGGTTCTAGATGATGCACAAGATCCTTTAATATTCGTGCATCATAATGATTAGACGGTCGGATATAACCACAGATATTACATCACCTTTGAGTTTATGAAAGCCCTTCTATCCCTCCTCGATCTCTGTGGACAAATTTTTTCGAAGTTCCCTCCTTTAGCTCTCTGATGGGACTCCCAAAAATTCAAAACAAATTTTACGAAAATTTTCGCCTAGGTTGGCTTTTCCCCGCCTCACTTTCCCTCACCTTTTGTACACGGATTTTTAATTAAACATCCGTGTACGATACCTTCTACACGGACTTTTCATTAAACGTCCGTGTAGCTCGCTTTGCATTTCTACACAGATGTTCAGTTAAAGAGAAGGGAGTAGGTCCGATGACCACCGGACCTACTTTCATGTTCAACGATGATGACCGTCCGATCTAGTTTAAGATATGTCCGCACGGAAACTGAAACAGATACGAACGTGCTTTTAAACGATTCCGCACGACTTTTAAATCAAATAGACGGTGATTAAGCCCATCGTCGCAGAGTAGGTCCGATGCTCATCGGACCTACTCTCAAGTTTTAATTTGTAACTGGAAATTAAATAGAGGAGGGATCGGATGACACCTCTTTTTGGTGACATCTCTATTACCACATCCATTTTTTTCATTTTCAAAGTCTAAATCGTCGATCCAAACCGTTCAACATGATTATCTAAATAAAATGTACTTGCAGATCAAATTTTACATTTTTTTGAATTTTTTTACTATTTATTAAGATCGGTACAAAATTCAATGGTCTAAGTATGGCTGTTTTTTTGTAAAATACTTAATAAATAGTAAAAAAATTCAAAAAAATGTAAAATTTGATCTGCAAGTACATTTTATTGTGGAGATCATGTTGAACGGTTTGGATCGACGATTTGGACTTTGAAAATGAAAAAAATGGATGTGGTAACAAGAGATGTCACCAAAAAGAGGTGTCATCCGATCCCTCCTCAATTAAATAATATAGAGTTCAAGAGCACAAAAAATAAAAATACTTCATATATTAATTTCAACATAGGGATAGTTACTGGATACATCATCACTTAATACCAAAACAAAAACATAAAATATACAACAAACATAAGTATCTATCCCTAATTAAAAAACTATTCTTTCTCACTAATTGCCTCCCCTTTTTAATTTTAACATCCGTGTCTCTTACCCTTTCTACACGGACTTTTATTTAAAAGACCGTGTAGCACCCTTCTAGAGATCTAAACCCTAAACTCTTTGCAACTTGCATCCGAGATATTTGAAAACCTGCAATTGAGCACTGAGTTCCTGTACCAAACCTTCATAGGGATCATTTTCTTTTTAGAAATACAACTCCACAGCAAGCGATTTCTCCAAATGCTCGACCTTCCTCTCCCAACTCAGATTTCTCCCTCCTCTGAAGGCAGAACAGGCACATGCAGCCTCCCGGGCGAAGTTCTTCAATCTGAGTTGGAGAGGAAGGTTGAGCATTTGGAGAAATCGCAACGAGGGTACTCGGCCTTCGAGAAATAGATAGGTGAAATTGGCAAAGGACTCGAAGCGGTGCGAGCCAAGTCATTTATTATATTGTAACCCTCTTTCTACACGGATAACTCGTTGTTATCCGGGATCATTTCTCCTAAAAGCTTTAATAAGGACGTGAAACTCTTATCGCTCCAACCATTTTCTGCTTTCAGGTTAAATAATTTCAACACAGCTGACAGTTTCATAAATTTGGTACACCCGGGATACAACGGCTTTTTGGATTCATTAGACAAATATTGAAATTTATCATAATTTTTATCAGTAATTTCATCTTCCACATCATGTAACATGTCCTCCAGATTATCAATATACTCGTGTACTACATTTTCATCGATTTCCGTCTGCAGCTCATCATCGTCGTTGCGATCAAGTTCAACATTATCAAAATTTTCGTCATTCAAATCATCATCGCTGAAATCAAGTTCAAAATTATCCAAATTTTCTACATTCTCATCGCTCTCTTCACAACGGTTAGAATTCTTATTGGTACAACTACTTTCTCCAAATTCCTCACCATGCATGAACCAACATGTATATCTTTTCTTAAATCCACGACAAATCAGATGAGCTCTAATTTCTTCGGAGTCCCCAAATCTTAAAAAAATTTTACAATCTCTACAAGGACACAAAATGTCGGCTTCCTTCATCTTCACTCTATACCTCTCAGCGAATTTTATGAACTCATCAACGCGACCCAGATATTCTTCACTATCACGTCTCAATTCATACATCCAACTTCGATCCATCTGTAAATTGAATTAAAAAAATGATTTCAATTAATCATGGTCAACATGTAAATTGGTACCAAATTCTAGGCTTACAAAGGGCCGGTTTACAATCCTAACCCACTCTTTGAATATTAGGTCCCATATGTGAACACATATTAGCGAGATTTAATTAGTATTTGAGAAAAATTCGGCAGCATTTCCCCTTAACTCCCCAAGTATGCGTAAAAACCACATACTCGTAGGAGCATTAAGGGAAAATACCGTCGAACTTTCCTCAATTACTAATTAAATCCCGCTAATATGTGTTCACATCCTAAATGAGACCCAATATTCAAAGAGCAGTCCCAAAACGGGGACTATCCAAAATTAATCCCTATTGGATTAATTATGGACGGGCAAGGACCTAAAAGCATCAGTAGGGGTCGGTTATTGGACAACAATACACTACTTACACATGATCGATCTAAATAAGTACAAATAAGTAACATAAAAATAGAGGAAGAAAAGGAAAATATATATATTTATACACTAACCTTAGAAAGATAGAGAGGAGAAAATACAAACTTCAAAGATCTCAGATAATACCAGCTGCTGGCCTTTGCAGAAATCGGATCAGCGCATTCAATACAGAGAGAGAGACAGTATTAATTACTTGATAAAAAAAAAACGGCGCTGGAAGGAGAAGGCCTTTTATACCAAAACCCTACAAAGACTTTTCTACACGGATCTTACGTTAAGAAATCCGTGTAGCTCTCTCACAAATCATACACGGCTATTTGTATTTAAGAACCGTGTTTATAATGCTAGCCTCTTCTATGAAAATTTATAAAAATCCGGGTTATGCCCCATAGGAGAATGCGTTTCTACACGGATTTTCAAGAAACAACCGTGTACATTTACTTTTGACACGGATCTTTCGTTAAGAAATCCGTGTAGATCTCTAAAAAGCCGTACACGGCTATTTGTACTTAAGAACCGTGTGTAATGGTAGCTAATTTCGTTTAGGTTATCTTTTAATTTTGCAAATTCGGGCAGCAAATCCCATTGTTTAGGGATGCTAAAAATTATTATGGAAATTTATAGTTCATTGATGAATAGAATTAAAGTTTTCGTGTCCTATATATTTTTTGGGTTTTTTTATTTATTTATGGGCTAGTCTTTTTCTACACGGATATTCAACTAATATCCGTGACAATTACTATTTGGACACGGTTTTAAGTTTAATATCCGTGTATGTTATCCTATATATTTTTCAATTAACAATTTTTCTTCTGGGCTAGCCTCCAGTTTTGCTAGCCAGTTTGCTACAAAATTCAATATTGAGTTTACCCCCAGTTTTTCAGATAATTTGACATCCAATTTTCCAATTACAGCACAAAAATTATACTTAGCATTACAAAATTCATAGTTAGCATTACAAATCCATGTTCAGCAATTACAAAATTCATAAATTCATCTCCTTATTTACAATTACAGCACAAGAAATTACTAAATTCTCTATATTTTATTTAATTACAAGAACATGCTTTATATTTGAAACACAAAATAGGTGGATGGCATACAAACCGGTCAATTAATAAGGGTAAACTAAAAATTCATGTACACTAAATTATACAAATCCATATTGAGTATTACAAAATTTAAATTGAAACATTATACAAATCCATATTGAGCATATATTACACAAATCCATACTGGGTAGACATATCCTTCTTCCTGAGACTCGATCCCATAGTGATTTCATATATAAACTTAAGGTTTACTTTTGATGCCGGTAGCCAGGGTTTACAGAGGGTAATATATATGAAGATATACATGTTTTAATAAAGAAAGAGTTGAGTAAAAAGTTGGATGAAGGACCTTGGAAAAAAAAGGGAAGAGGTGGGATGAAGGACCTTCAGAGCCGGATGAAGAGTCGAATGAAGAGTCAGACACAATCTTGTCAGTCTGACAAGATTGTGCCCGACTCTTCATTCGGCTCTTCATCCGGCTCTTCATCCGGCCCTTTTTTTCCAAGGTCCTTCATCCAACTTTTTACTCAACTCTTTCTTTATTAAAACATGTATATCTTCATATATATTACCCTCTGTAAACCCTGGCTACCGGCACCAAAAGCAAAGAGCCATCGTTGCTCACCTGAATGTGACATGGTTCTACAAAAAACAACATTATTAGAAACAAGCACAATTATACATGCATTAGTAAAATAATCACTAAAATAACTATTATACATGCAGTCCAGTATTATACATGCATTAGTTGATTATACATGCATTACTCTATTATTAGAAACAAGCACAATTATACATGCATCACTCTATTTAATATACTAATTATTTACATTATCTCAACAAATCAAGCATGCATGCATTAATTACTAATTGACCTAAATAAGCAATAACAAGTAACAGAAAATTAGAGTAAGAAAAGATAAATATATACACGACTAACCTTAGCAAGATAGAGAGGAGAAATACAAATTAACTTCAAAGATCTCAGATCCGGGCTCCTTGTGCGCAGAAATCAGACCAATTCGTATACAGAGAGAGAGATTATTAATTGATCAAAACGGCGCTGGAAGGAGAAGGTCTTTTATACCAAAACCCTACACTTTTTTCTACACGGATTTATACTTAATAAAACCGTGTACAATATGCAGTGTATAAAATTGGCAAAACCGTGTATCGATAATCAAAACCCTAGAATAACTTTCTACACGGATTATTATGTAAACAGCCGTGTAGCTCTGTCAAAGATTTCTACACTGCTGTTTAAACAAACAGCCGTGTGAATTTCGCATATTTCTACAATTACCGTTTGTACACGGTTTTTAGGTAAATATCCGTGTATGATTGCCCTATAAATTTTTTTAGATTTTTTTTTTTCTGGGCTAGCCTCCAGTTTTGCTAGCCAGATCTGTTCAGTATTGAGATTACCCTCCAGTTTTTCAGATAATTTTGTCATCCAGTTTTCCAATTACAGCACAAAAATTATACTTAGCATTACAAAATTCATAAATTCATATTTAGCATTACAAAATTCATAAATTCAACTCCTTATTTACTATTACAGCACAAAAATTACTAAATTCACTAATAAAACATTACAAGAAAATGCTTACAAGAACATTACTAGAATTCACAAAAATTACTAAATTCACTAATAAAACATTACAAGAACATTACTAAATTCACTAATAAAACATTACTAATATGCATAAATTCATATTTTATTTAACACCTTACAAGAGCATGCTTTATCCTGGTTAGGTTCCAAAGAAATGAGGCAGACTAACTTTCACCTAACAAAACATTTTCTGAAAATTAAATTATATTTTAGTCCCAAGTTTTGGGCGATGTAGAAATGGACATGTTGCAGTGTTCTTACGTTGTTGTTTAAATTCTTTCGCAAACCACATCTTATTCAAAGGGGGTTTGTGTAAGAAATTAAACAACAATGCACTGCAACATGCCATTTCTACACCGCCAAAAACTTGGGATCAAAACATGATTTAATTTAAAGAACATGTTTTATTATTGAAAGTTAGTTTTACCCATTTCTTTGGAACCTAACCAAGAAAAAACATGTTCTTGTCAAGCGTCAAATAAAATATAGTGAAAATAAAAAGAAAATGAAATTCATCACATGCTGTCCATCGGAAAGTTCATCACAATCTGTAAATAAAAAAAAATGATGAGTAAGTAAGCAACAATAAGTAACAGAAAATTAGAGGAAGAAACGGAAAATACATGCCAGAGATGAAGGAGATATTCATGCCAGAAGTGAAGTCCAGATGTAGGTTATCAATTATATCACATCGCTCGTCTTGATAGATGAGCTCCAAAGATAGCGACTTATCTTGATAGATAAGCGATCTGACATAATTGATAAACCTAAATCAAAATTCCAATTATTAACCGTGAAATGATTATCAAAGTTGATCAAAAGCGATATGTAAAGTGACCGGTCTTTCTCTCTTCCTAAGGTTATACAGGAGAACCTACAATTTACCTATGAATTGAAAAAACTCTAACCTTTCCGTTCGTTGAATTACTTGATCAAAACGGCGCTGGAAGGAGAAGGCCTTTTATACCAAAACCCTACACTTTTCTACACGGATTTATACTTAACAAAACCGTGTACAATGTGCAGTGTATAAAATTGGCAAAACCGTGTATCGATAATCAAAACCCTACAATAACCTTTCTCCACGGATTATTATGTGAACAGCCGTGTAGCTCTGTCAAAGGTTTCTACACTGTTATTTAAACAAAAATCCGTGTGCATTTTACATATTTCTACACGGTTCTCTTCATAAATATCCGTGTAGCTCTCACATGGCTATCTACACTGTTAGTTAAACAATAATCCGTTTACAATTCCTGATAAACGTCCGTGTAGCTCTCTCAAGGCTTTCTTCACTGATTCTTTAATAAATATCCGTGTAATAGATCCCACAGATATTTCGGGCTTCCAAAAAATTACAATAGCACACGGTTTTTGTATAAAATTGTCAAATCCGTATACAATGTGCCGTGTACAATGACCATTTCTGTAGTAGTGATAATTAGTGGGGACCATAGTACATTATTTCTCTAAATGCGGGTACTGTAGCGCGGGTACAGTGCGGGTACTGAAATAATTATTCAATTAAATCTAATGACCAACCACTCCTAAATACAAGGTCATGTTCGGCAATCCTCCTTAATAATGAAGGATTAAGTAAGGAGTGGTTGTTCGGCAAAGCACAAGGATTAAGAAAGTTGAATCAATACAATTAAAAAATATCTCAATATGAGAAAGATTGTAAAAGACCAATATAACCCTTGTGCTACTTTCTAACGTAATAAGATGTAATAAATCATCAAAAGAAATTTGATTGAAACCAAAAAATTTTAAGGCCCTAATTAATTTTCTGAAATTGAAAGTTTTAACTATCTTAGGAAATTGAATTACAGTCCCAACTAAATTAAACACTGATACTATTACCAGTACCAAAAATTAGAATAATTCATACAATAATTAATTTAAAAGATGGTCCATTACATGATATAAAGTTAATTAAAGATCAATTAAATTGTTAATTCAAGTAATATGATTACAACAAATCTGCTCTTAATACAGCGGGTTACCACACCAGTAATCTGATTATACCCTAAACCCTAAACCGATTTTTTTTTTAAAATAGAATTCCTTTAAATTGTTTCAACGGAACAAGCCTTTGGCGGGTGGGAATTCAAAAACTAGCCTCCACCGATCCCTAGAATCGGTGGAGCAAAAAAAACCCTATCTACACCGGTCCTAGGGACCGGTGGAGCCTGTTTTGCACGTGGCGAGGGTATCGCCACAGAAAATCCCTCAGCTATACCTCCACCGATCCCTAGGACCGGTGGAGCTTGCTTTCCAAATTTCCATCTCGAGAGGGTTCCATCTCTGTCTCTCCCTTTCCTCTCCTTCTTCGTCTTTCCTCTCCTCTCCGAACTCTTTTTTTTTTTTTTTTCTTTTATCCTCTCAATTTACTCAATCATTTCTCCATCCAATTGTTTTAAAATTTTTGGATCGTCTAAGAGAGTTAGAAACTCTTCAGATCTACGATTTTGACAAGGTAAATATCCCTCTTTTTATAATTTTTTATTTTAGCCGAATTAAAATGAATAACTAATTTAATTTAGTTTGTTTAGTATATTTAGATTGTTTTTGTGAAATGTAGTGTTAAATTAGTATTTGGTGTAATTTAGTGTTGATTTGGAGTATATTTAGTAATTTAGTGGTAATGTAGTGTAATTTAGAGTTCATTTGATGTTAATGTAGTGCTAATGTAGTGTTAATTTAGAGTAATTTAGTATATATGTAGTATAATTTTGTGTAATTAAGTGTTCATGTAGTATAATGTAACTTTTTAGTAATATGTATTATAATTTTTGTAAAATTAGATAAATGTGTGATGACTCTCATGAAGTTTAAAATTAGATAAAATTATAAATGTGTAAAATTAGTAATATGTAGTATAAATTTGTGTAATTAAGTGTTCATGAAGTTTATTATTAAAATCAAAATTAGATGATATGTTGTTTACATATAGTTCAATTTTCATTATTGTAGCCATGCTTGAAAAAATATTTGTTTATATATTTATGTGTGATGACTCTCATCAGTTGCAAAAATATTTGTTTATCAAATTTTCTAACAGAGTCAATGGATAATCCGGAATATCCAGAGTTGTTGAAATTAGCACCGCAGAACCACAGGGCATGAGAAGTTCGTGATATGGTAATTTTGATTATATTTATTAATTATTTGTTGCAAATAAATATTTCTTGAAGTATTTGAAGGGTTTATAATGTTTTAATTCTTTTTGGCAGCCTACCTCTTCATTGCAGGTAAATTCATATCAGACTAGTATTGCTTACAACAGTCGGATGGACAGTGCTCTGAAGAGGTTAGGGTTGTATCAAATTGCTCGCCTTAATGATTGCAAGATTGATCCGCATTTGATTGCTGCTCTGGTTGAGAGGTGGAGGCCGGAGACCAATACATTTCATCTACCTGTCGGTGAGGTGACAGTGACGTTGGAAGATGAACATGTCTATGGGGCTTACCGATTAAGGGTAATTAATAATCAAAAGTTGTTTATCGGTAAATTTAATTAACTATTTATAAAAAATAAATTGTTAATTGTATAATTCTTTTAATTTGCAGGTGACACGATTACTGGCACCAACGATACTGATTGGGACCCATACTTAGAGTTTGATCTAGGGGCTGATCCGGCTATTTTTTACAATCACCTCCATCAGACAATGCCATATAAATATAGGATTTATAATCCTAACACACCGAAAGAACGATTGTCCGTCTCTGCTTATGCGCTTAGACTAAAATGGTTGCGGGCGCAATTTAGTTTACCCTTAGAAGATTGGCACAATGATGAGACAGTTGCACATTACACCCGGGCTTTTTGTATGGATTTATTCGGGTCGGTTATGTTTCCAGATTCAAGTGCGGATGGAGTCCCTGCGATGTACTTGCAATTCATCAATAATTTAGAGACTCCACGAGAATACAATTGGGGAGGTGCTGTACTTGCACATCTCTATCGAGAGTTGTCACGTGCTTGCCACGCGGGGGCAGACACGATAGCGGGTCCGATGTTGTTGTTACAGATTTGGTCATGGACTCGATTTACTGTTGGTCGGCCTATACCCCGATCAGATCCACCTCCCTTCGGCGGTGCCGATGAGGATACGAGGAATGCTTTCGGTGTGAAGTGGACCACTTTTCATTTGTGGCCAGAGAACCCTCACTTAGGTAAAAAGATTTATAATTCGAGATAACTTCGATAGATTTATAATTGTTTTTTAAAATTTATATTTTTTTTACAGGTGGTACAGCCACGTATAGAGATAACTTCGATAGACTAGCTGATGAGACAGTTAACTGGCGACCATACGTTGATTACTATGATCAGTTACCTCGACATGTCCGACGACAAAAGAGGTATTGGATGAGATGCGGTTACGTGATCCATTTTTGGATGGTGGAGTTTCAGCATGCGGATAGGGTCATGCGCCAGTTTGGTAAGTACCAAGGGATCCCGCCTCCTCCTCCTCTACTATGGGATGAGATCAGTTATCTACGAAAGACGTGGTATCACGATGGCAATTCAACAAGGGATGGTTGTTGGGCGATTACTCTTAGTGAGTATACATCGAGAAGCCTACAGTATTAGTTGGAGAGCGGAGACCATATGACATGAGTAGGCATCATATGTACATGCATTGGTTCAACGCGCGTGGTATGATATCAGTGTATCTATCAGATAACAATCCGGAAGCTCTACGATGTCAGGCTCCCCCGCGGACAGGAGATGTTGCAACATGGATGATGAACATTGGTTCAATGCACGATCCTTGTATGGCATTGGCAATTCATCGTTGAATGATGAACATGGATGCTTAAGTCCTCGATTGAGGAATGGGATCGACTCGTGCCAATCCTTCAATATTTCTCGGGCATTCATTTCAGCCTCATATTCGTCCATATCTGCGTCCCATGCTTCAGCCGAATCATCATCATCAAAAGAACTTGTATCAGACTCTGTGTCTTGATCTGATTGCTCACAAGGGTCATCACCAGCCTGAACCGGAGGTGTGTAGGTGGGTACAGGTACACTGCCCGAGTCAGGATGAAAGCCGATCTGAACCGACGGTGTGTTACTACTCCAGGCAAACTATCTGGACACGGATCATAACTGATTTGGGTTCTACCCTGGTGTGCCTCAGCTACCAATTCTATAACCTTAAATCCAGCTATTTGAGCTATAGTTTGTTTAATGGTCTCCCAAGTTTCCTCATTTTCTATCCGAAATAGTGAGAAATGGTACGATCCGGGTTGTGCTGTGTTCATACGTACCCTGATTGTCAATTTGACTCGACTTGGAAGCAATTCAAGTCCAACGTATATTTGCCGTCTTATAATAGCAAAACTGGTAGAATCAGATACGGTAAAGGTAAATGCAGCCCCTATGTCATGACCAACACCTGTTGAAGTGCTTTGGAGGTTACCACCATAATACACATTGATCAATAGCAGTGACATTTTGCTGAACAAAATTCAAACACCAAATTAACTCCAAATATTTTTCAATTTTACAACACTAAATATAAACAGATGAGTAAAAAAAAACTCACAATAATAATCAGAAGATGATGCTGAGTACAATGGTGGTGGCGATCTGTTCATATGGCAACTCCTCTAAGAATTTGAGAAAAACGAAATAATGAAAGAAAGAAGAAAGAAGAGAGAAGAATGGAGGCTGGGAAGAGAAGAAGAGAGGAGAAGGTGCGGCTGTCTGGTTTAAACCCTAAACCTACCTACACCGATCCACAGGACCGGTGGAGGCATTTTTGAAGCTCCACCGATTCACAGGATCGGTGCAGGGTTTTTCGTGTGGTCTTCCGTGTAATATGGTGTGGCTGGTGCAAAACAGGCTCCACCGGTCCCTAGGACCGGTGTAGATAGGGTTTTTTTTGCTCCACCGATTCTAGAGATCGGTGGAGGCTAGTTTTCGAATTCCCACCCGCCAAAGGCTTGTTCCGTTGAAACAATTTAAAGGAATTCTATTTAAAAAAAAAAATCCCCTAAACCTATGGACATGTGCTGGAGGGAGAGGAAGAAACCAATAAAAAAATATAAAAGGTAAAAGCGACTCTTAAGGAGGTACAGATACAAGGATATTATTGTCTGGGAAAATAGACTAAGGAGCTCTAAAGGAGGCAAATTAACTAAGGAGGGGCTCTGAGGTGACTTAAGAATTGAAGCTAAAGAGAATCTTTAATCTAATCTAAGGAACTTTTGTTCAGTTGGATTAAGAGGGATTAAGGTCCAAGGAAGGGATCCGACTCTACTATTATTCTCTAAGAAAAATAGAGTTATGCTTTTCAGATCCCAACCATTCAAAAATTTTCATGCACAAATCTCAACGAATTTGATTGGTTGGGATCTGAAAAGCAGCAGAGTCCGATTCCTAAGGAAGCACTGCCGAACACGTACAACATGACATGAAAATAAAAAAAAAAAAAAATTTAGATATCTTAAATCAAGTAACCAACATAGAAAAATAATATACCTTAATTTAATATTTTAAAATATAAAAATAGAAAACAAAATAACTATAATAACTATTTGATAGAAAATAAATATCTTATAATAACAAAATAAATAACAATAACTAGAGAATATTTTTCATCTTATATAATTAGAAAAGAGAGGAGGGATTACAAGAGAATTTAAAATAGCATAAGATGAAAGAAAACAAAATAAAAGTAAGAATATTACGAGAGGATGCATGTTTGAAATCTACATAATTTTTTTTTTTGGATTGATCTCTAACCTTTACTAAAAAGAAAGAGAACTATCAATAGAATTTTATTTAAATTTTAGAGAAGCGGACAATTTATTTATTTCTTTTAAAAATTCCCGTAATTTTCAAAATATGTGGATCTTAATGCGAACACACATTGCATTCTTTGCTGCAAAATTTATCAGATATTTTTCGATGATTCAAATATTTCTTGCTTTTAGAAAAGCAAATATATACCATGTATATGAAAGTTATTTTGATCTTAAAATACCCACCATAATAAAAAATTATGAGAAATCAAATAGTAAATAATGTGTATTTATAAGTTAATGTATAACTCGTATGAAATAATTATTTTTGCTTTTTTTATTGCAACTGAATAGCTTACACACTATGTTGCATGGATACGGGTACGAGTATTGTATCGGATACGATACAGATACGGCGATACGGCAATTTTAAAAAATCTAGGATACGATACGTCTATTATATATATTATTTTTTATTATTTTATATATTGTATTTAGATAATCATAACTTAAATTAAATTTGTAAAAAAAATAAAGACTTAACCTAAGTATAAGTTAAATACTATATTTACTAGAACATATCACATATGATACTCTAGTGTAGTGGTTAAAAGATTTTGATGCTCAACTGGGAAGTCCCAGGTTCGATTCACACTGACAGTAGAAAAAAAAAAAGACATTTGCAGTGGTCCACGGGCGAGGTTCACAGCCACGGCGCAGCTCCATGGGCTCGGGCGCAGTCCACGGGCGCGGTTCACAGCCACGAGCGCAGCTCTTGGGTTTCGATCTGCCGTATTCAGCCGTATCTGTGGGTTTCAACGGAGTATCAGCGACCGTATCGGCTGAGTAAGGATACGCCACATAAGCCGATACGCCAGCTGGCGTATCGGATACGTATCGATGTCTTATCGGGTGCGTATTAGTATCTGATATGTGTCCGATACGGGTACGATGCTCAATCTGGAGTATCTGAGTAACATAGCTTACACAGCAATTGACAACGTATACATATACAACATGCCACATACCTCCATTCTTATATTAAGCACATAGTTGTCCCGATCCGCTAACGGTTGTGATTAAAAAATGAACTGTTGGATTGAATATCAGTCCTCCAATCAAATAATCTATCTTTTTTTTTATTATATGCACCTTTTTTATGTTTTTCTACGTGTAGAACTCTAAATTGATTTAAACACGTACTTATTACATGTAAATTGTATCATTTTTCTGACTGGTCCTGATTTTTTTTCGTTGTTTAAGTGTCATTTAAGGAACTTTTAGATTAATTGATAATTGATTGGTTATGTTTTTTTTTTTTCTATTTTTGTATATCTTTTAAGGAATATTATTTGTCATTTAATATGTCATTTTGTATGAGATTTTTTGTATGAAAATATGTCAAAAAGATAAATAAAAAAAACATATATGTCATTTAAAAAATGATATTTATGTGTAGATGTTAGTTAATATGAATATTATTTGTTATTTTGTTTATTTATTTTTATCAAAATATGTCATTTTGATGAGATATTTTTTGTTTTCTTATAATATATTTTTTGTTATTTCTGTTTTCTTATAATATATTTAATTGTTTTCTTATCAAAATATACATTAATACATGCTTGAGCTTGACCACATGCCGCATATATACCACATGTATTGACCGCATGGGCGCCGTATATATACCGCATATATACCGCATATACATATGTGTGTGTGTGTATATGCAGAGCCATGCCGTATAAAAAATTAACAAGTATAATATTAAGGGACTTAAATACATCTGCGGCTTGCACATGTACTCCTTTTAAATGCATCATAAAAACATTGGTTCCCCTCCCTCCCCCATGTCCTCTCCAATTTAAAATAATTTCAACTTAACAAGGCATTTAACAACACATGGAGCTTTGCTTGCAAAGAGATCAAGCCAAGTAACTCAAGGCAGATGCTCTTACGGTAAGCTACTACATCTATAGCTTAATCAGTATGTAGTTTTATATATATATATAGGAGTTGGCTATGGTGCTATGCATAGCATAGAGGGCCTCCGTGCTACGGCTCAATATTTGAGTTTTCAAAATCCTAACGGTCGATCCGAACCGTTCAACATGATCTCCATATGAATATGTACTTGCAAACCAAATTTTACATTTTTTAGAATTTTTTTACTATTTTCTACCTATCTGAAAAAATAGTAAAAAAATTCTAAAAAATATAAAATTTGGTTTGCAAGTACATATTCATATGAAGATCATGTTGAACGGTTCGGATCGACCGTTAGGATTTTGAAAACTCAAATATTGAGCCGTAGCACGGAGGCCCTCTATGCTATGCATAGCATATTAGCAATTTCCTATATATATATATATATAGTATGGCTAACGTGCTTCCTCTAGAACTTCAGCGATATGCTTCCGGGGGCATATCTTAGTGTTTGATGTTCAAACAACAAATGCAAACCGTTAGATGTGATCTCTATATTAAAATCTGCTTGGAAACCAAATTTTACATTTTTTGGAATTTTTTTACTATTTATTAAGCCACTTTGAAAATTCCAGATCATATGGTCCAGACTGTTTTTACTGTTCACCCGGATCTGGAATTTTCAAAGTGGCTTAATAAATAGTAAAAAAATTCGAAAAAATGTAAAATTTGGTCTCCAAGCAGATTTTAATATAGATTGAACATCTAACGGTTTGAATTTGTTGTTTGAACATCAAACACTAAGATATGCCCCCGGAAGCACGAGGCCGAAATGCTTCCAGAAGCACATTAGCCATACTCTATATATATATATGTATATATATATGTATGTATGTGTGTGTGTGTGATTGGATATTGTATTTCGTATTAAACAAGAGAGATTGTTTTTAGATAATACTTGGGTCAATAGCGAAAACCAGTCGGAATTCAAGAAACCTCAAATTGGGGAGAGAATTGGGAATAATTAATGGTTTCATTAGTTGAGTTGTACCATTTCTTTTAAGGAAGCTGATATGAGTAACCGCACTCCGGTATCCGTATTGTATCCGCACCTTAACTGTCATATTTCTGACGATCTGTGAGGAATTTTGTGAATCTAAAACCACGAATATCTTCTACGTAATTTTCTCTTTCAAATGAGATCCATGATGACGTACTTTCGGGCTCGTCATCACGCAAGTATTTATACCTATACTTGCAAGTATTTTTTTTACATATGACACTGGATTACATCTGAAAGTATTAATATCAAGTATTGTAAGTATTTATACCTATAAGGTCAATTATTTTTGTTAGAGGAATGTTGACGCGGAGACTATTAGGGAATGTTGATGGGGGATACGGGGTCCCTACTACTTCATTAGAGGAAGGTTGACGCGGGAACGATTAGGAGACTGGAAAGGGGATGATCATATCAAGTTACGCATGCAAGTATTTATATCTTATTTTGCAAGTATTAATATTTTATGTTCCAAGTATTTATACCTATGAAGGTTGACGTGGAGACGAGTGTGGAGACTGAAAAAGGGAACCATAGTACAACCTTCCTCTAATTGTGAGGTTCGTAGTACAACATTCCTCTATTGTTGCTGCAGGTACAATGCGGGTACTGGAGTGGGGTTGAAATAATTATTCTTTTTTTAATGTTTACATTTGAACCGTTCAATTGGAATTCGGGCCAATCCAGTCCGAGGTGAAAAGCACGGGTCCTCTTTAATATTCGTGCAGATTCTGTTTGAACAATCTGGATCCAAACGGAAATATTATGTGATAAGAATTCGGATGAGTTGGGATAGAGAGGTCGGTACCCAACCAATACAAAATGCTTTATCTGGTACAAAAGAACAATGAGCCACTAATATTACTTTATTGATTAATGATTTTGAGCTTATATAAGCCTTACAACTCACTTTTACATATAACACCCTAGATTATCCCGTAATGTCCTATTTACCAATAGGCCCCTAACAAACCCCGAAAACACGTAAACATACAAATATCTCAACACTCCCCCTCAAGATGGGCGAAAGATATCCACTAAGCCCATCTTGTCACATCCTCTCGCTAAGTCCAATGAATTGAGTCCTTTCGTCAGACAATCTGCTGCTTGGTCTTTGGTTGCAACGTGGCCTAACTCCAGGAGTCCACTGTTCAACTTCTCCTTGATGAAGAACCTATCGATCTCGATATGCTTGGTTCTATCATGCTGCACTGGGTTGTTGGCGATACTGATGGCTGACTTGTTATCGCACCACAACTTCATTTGGGCCCCTTGGTCCATCTTGAGCTCCACCAGCAGGGCTCTCAACCACAACATCTCTGCCACGCCTAAGGCCATAGCCCTGTACTCTGCCTCGGCTGTGGATCTTGCAACCACTGTCTGCTTCTTGCTCTTCCAGGAGACCAGATTGCTCCCTACAAACATGCAATATCCAGACGTGGACTTCCTGTCATCAGCACAACTAGCCCAGTCTGAATCACAATAGCCCTCAATGTTCAAATGTCCATTCTTCCTGAAAATCAACCCCTTCCCTGGTGCACTCTTCAGGTACCTCAGAATCTGGTACACAGCATCCATGTGACCCTCTCTAGGGTCATGCATATAGCGGCTCACCACACTCACAGCAAAGGATATGTCGGGACGAGTGTGGCTCAGATAAATCAAGCGGCCCACCAATCTCTGGTACCTCTCTCTATCAACTGGCTCTCCTGCCTCAGCACTCAACTTGGACTTCTGGTCAATGGGAGTAGTCGCAGGCTTGCACCCCAGCATACCTGTCTCTGTAAGCAAATCTAGCACATACTTCCTTTGAGATAACACAATTCCCTCTGCACCACGAGCTACCTCAATCCCAAGGAAGTATCTCAGCTGTCCCAAGTCCTTTACCTCAAACTCCTTGCCCAATCTGGCCTTTAGCTGAGCTATCTCACTCTCATCATCACCAGTGATAATCATGTCGTCCACATACACCGCAAGCATCGTAATGTGAACTCCATGTCGCCTAAAGAACACTGTATGGTCTGCATTGGTCTGCCGATACCCCATGCCTACCATAGCCCTCCTAAACCTGTCAAACCAGGCTCGAGGAGACTGCTTCAGCCCATAAAGAGATTTCTGGAGCCTGCACACCTTACCAACAGTTTGTTTCGTGCCAAATCCTGGTGGGACCTCCATGTACACCTCTTCAACCAAATCACCATGAAGGAAGGCATTCTTCACATCAAGCTGATGCAACTTCCACCCTCCATTCGCTGCCAAGGAGACAAGTGTCCGCACTGTGCTCATCTTCGCCACAGGTGCAAAGGTCTCATCATAGTCAATGCCATAAGTCTGACTGTACCCCTTTGCTACCAATCGGGCCTTGTAGCGCTCAACCCGACCTTCTGGGCCTTGCTTCACAGTGAAGACCCACTTGCACCCAACCGCCTTCTTGCCTGGTGGTAGTGACACAAGTTTCCAGGTTTTGTTCTTAGCAAGAGCCTCAAGTTCCTCTAGCATGGCAGCTTTCCACTTTGGATCCTCCTTAGCAACCTGCCAACACTTAGGAATAGAGACAATGTCCAAAGATGCAATGAATGCTCCATGTGCAGGTGATATGTGAGAGTAAGAGACAAACTGGGCAATGTCATGTGGAAAACCGTATCGGTCAGGTGGAACCCCCGCATTGGTGCGAGAAGTTCTCCTTACCGATAGGGGAGTGGGAGGAGTAGAGAGAGGAATCATATCACCTGTGTACTCTGGATCTGAGGTGGATGGTGTAGGTGTCTCAGGAGTCGGGGTAGGCAGGGACAAGGGACTTGGCAGAAGCGGCACTGTAGGCACGACCCCCTCATTCTGCTTTCGTCTCCTCGTATACACTCTCAGCTCCCCCTGAGCTTGAGTTCCACCATTTCCGAGATCATTCATTTCCTGTTCCGGCACAACGGCCGACTCCTCATCAATCGGACAAGAGACATCCCCCACACTCACCATCCTCCTCTCACTACCACTGCTAGTCTCCCCCTCTCGCCGCATACCTCCTGTATCGAGCGAGTCTCCAAATGGTGCAGTGACCTGAGAAGAGTAGTATGGCTCAAGCTCTCGAAATGTGACATCCATACTAACGAACAACCTCCTCTCCACAGGACTCCAGCAAACATACCCCTTTTGGGTAGCCGAATACCCAACAAACACACACTTCACAGCCCTTGGATCTAGTTTGCCCACATTTGGCCTGTTGTCATGCACGAAGCACACACAGCCAAATGTTTTGAGAGGGAGAATATCTCCATTCTTACCTCTCAGCATCTCAATCGGAGACTTCCATTCCAATACCCGCGAGGGCATTCTATTGATCAAGTAAGCCGCTGTCAGAACTGCTTGCCCCCACAAGTATTTGGGAACCTTCATCGACATCATCATACTCCGGGTCACCTCAAGGAGGTGCCTGTTCTTCCTTTCGGCCACCCCATTCTGCTCTGGTGTGTATGGACAAGTGGTTTGATGCTGTATTCCCTGAGATGATAAGTACTCTCCAAACGCCTTGTTGATGTACTCTGTCCCATTGTCAGACCTCAATACCTTCACAACTGCACCGTATTGAGTCTGGACTCCTTTGTGAAAATCTTTGAAGCAAGCAAACACATCACTCTTGTTTTTCATCAAATAAAGCCAAGTCACACGAGAAAAACAATCAATAAAAGAAACAAAATATCTAACTCCATTTAAAGTAGTTGTGGGACAAGGCCCCCATACATCTGAATGTACCAACTCAAAAGGAAAAGAACTCCTACTACCAGAGCTAGAATAAGAGCTTCTGGTGTGTTTCCCTAACTCACATGCATCACATACCAACTTTTCTTTATTAGCCTTTTCAAACAAAGGCGGATACAACCTACTCAAAACAGAAAAAGACGGGTGACCCAACCGCCTATGGTGAAGCAGCAGGAGATCCTCCACACTCCTCCCGACTCCTCCAGCACCCTCTACAATGGACGAAAGAGCCGAGTCCAAACTCTCCCTATCCAAGTACCATAGACCGCTATGCCATGTGCCAGTCCCAAGCTTCCTGCCCTTCTCCTGGAAGACCACCTTAGGAATATCAAAAGAGACAACACATTTTAGTTGGAGAATAATAGCACTTATGGATAAGAGATTCACTGGAAAAGAAGGAGCATGCAAAACATTGGACAAAGTCAGAGAGTTGGTACATCGCACAGTACCCTTACCCACCACGGGCTGGGCCGTACCATCTGCTGTCTGAATACTCTCAGGGACTGCCAGGTGAGTATAGGAAGAAAACTCCCCAGCAGCACCCGTCACATGTCTAGAAGCACCTGAATCAACGATCCATGGTGATCTAGTGGTGGATATAGAGGCAAGGGCGTGTGAGTCACAAGTACCTGAGGCTGAATGAGCATAAGAAGCAATGTTACCCCTGGGTAAGGATGAGGTGGATGCATCATCGGCCACACTCTGTCCATCTGCCGCTCTTTGCTTCCTCTTCAGTGCCTCCAAAAACTCATGATCCTCATCAGTGAAGACCACACCTGCCTCCTCCTCTTCACCTGCTACCATCAGGTTTGCCCGGTAGCCTCCTCTTCCACCTCCTCTGCGACCCCGACCACGACCGCGATCTCCAGACTGGCCGCGTCTCACCTTTGGTGGCTTAGTGCAAGCTGACTTCAGGTGGCCTACCTCTCCACAGTTGTAGCACTCCCGGGTCTCACCTCTAGACCTGGTGTTTCCCGAGTTGGAGGCAGCTAGGGCCGACTTCACCCCTGGAAGTCCCCCTGCCCTAGCCTGTAGTGCGATCCGGGTCTCCTCCTGTATCATGGCCGAGACTGCCTCATCAAGTGAAGGGATCTTCGGCTGTGCTAGTAACATCGCACTCCTCTGCTCGAAGGCTGGGGCCAGACCCCTAAGAAACCCCATAGTCTTGTCCCGCATCTCAGCCTCGGTCCTCCTACACGCAGGCTCAGGGCAACACAATGTCCTATCGCAATGGTCATGCTCCAGCCATAAACGCTCCAGCTCAATGGCATACTCCTGTACAGACCTCTCTCCCTGTACACAAGCAATGATATCTCCTTTGATCTGGTAGACTCTCAGATTGTTCCCTACTCCATCATACGTCTTCCTCAGCTTATCCCAGACCAGCCTCACATCCTCAATGCCATCCACATTGGCTGCAATCGGTGGTGTCATCGAGCTCAGGAGCCAGATGTATACCAGCATGTGAGTGGACCTCCACTCATCCCATGCCGGAGTCCCCTCTGCCGGCTCAGTGATCGCTCCAGTCAAGTACCCCTCCAGTTTTCTCCCTACCAGAGTGTACCTTACCCGACGCGACCAGCTCAAATACGAAGCTGGACCATCGAGTTTCACATCAATCGGTGGTAGCTCCACCCTCGGTACTGGCCTCGGCGCACTCTCACTAGCAGCCACCTTGAATGCTCTCATCAGCATAGTGATCTCATCCCCACTCAGCTTCCCCAAGGCTTCTTCCATGGGATTCTTGGCCTCCTTGCCTGTACCCTCGTGAGTCATCGATCAGACTCAATCTACTCACACAATTCTTAGTCAAACCCTCTTTCTTCTTCCTCAAGACCCGATCTTGTACCCTCAAGGCCCGATCCTCATCACCTCAAACCTCTTTCTCTTTCTTTTAGCCCGATCTTGATCTCATCTCATCAAGATTCGAGCTCAAAACAATCTGATCAACCAATCCAAACCCGCTTCTCGGGTATCGTGGGGTATAGGCCCCCCACGCCGGCCAAATCACAAAACAAGCAACCTTTGACCTTTCGGTCTAGAGAGAGAGAGGAGCTGAGTAGAAGAGAGAAAGAGAGAAGAGAGGTTACTGCTAGAAAAAGCTAAGTTGAGAAAGAGAGAGAGAGGGTACTGCTAGGGCGGAGCAGTTTGGACCAGCGGGTCTGACCAGCAGGGAGAAGGCAGATCGGACTAGGTTGGGTCACAGATCAGACTGGCGGAGGTCAGATCAGCCTGGCGGAGGTCAGATCGGACTGGAGAGGGTGAGGCGGCGACCAGCGAAGGCTAGTGTACTGGATCGACGGAACCTTAGCAGAAACCAGCGGCGGCCAGCAGAGACCAGCGGCTGCTGGGTCGGTGGAACCCTAGCAGAAACCAGCGGCGGCCAGCAGAGACCAGTGGCGGCCTGGCGACGGCCTGGTGGAGCAGATGCCCTGGCGGTGACCTTGCTGACCCAGGCTACGGTGAAATGGCGCTACAGTAGCGAAGTGCTACAGTAACGGGTTTTACTGTAGCTAACCCTAACCCTAATTGTTTAGGCTCTGATACCAAAAAGAGAAATGAGCCAAAAAGATTACTTTATTGATTAATGGTTTCGGGCTTATATAAGCCTTACAACTCACTTTTACATATAACACCCTAGATTATCCCGTAATGTCCTATTTACCAATAGGCCCCTAACAAACCCCGAAAACACGTAAACATACAAATATCTCAACAGGTACCGGTGTGAATTTTTACCTTCACTAAATTTGGGATGATGCATATGGCATTTTTTATTAAAAAAAAAGAATTTTAAATTCTTCCTTCTAAATAAGTCAATTTTTAAAACTTCAACCTAAAATATGAACATTCATGATGTTAGTAGTCTAATTTTGGACGTATCAATTGCTCGAGTTAGATTGTTTTTTATTTATATCTGAATAGATGAAAATTTTAATAAATCAATATTTTTTATTGAATATGTGGTGTCTAGTACTTGATGCATTGTCACTTCTTTTTTAGAATGGAGTAGGTCCGATGCCCATCGGATCTACTTTTAGGTTCAACGAGCATGATGACCGTCCGATCTAATTTAAGATTTGTGCGCACGAAAATTGAAATAGACACGCATTTTAAAGCATTCTGCACGAATCTTAAAAGCAAATCAACGGTGATTAAACCCATTGAACCAAAGTAGGTCCGATGCCCATTGGACCTACTCTCAAGTGCTTCTTTTTACCGTATCAGTAGTCGGGGCAGAGTCAGACTTTCGAACTATAAAAGTCAAACACATATAGAGTCGATCATATAAAATTTTTCTATAAATAATGTGGGTCAATTTACTGTACCATGACATTTATAATATCAGATCACACACAATAGAATTTATTAATTAAATATCGGATTGATATCACACACTTAAAACAACATGCAATTTTGAACTTCTCCGGTCCGTATTTGAAAACAAAAAAAATGGTCACACGCAATGATAAATAACATTAAATTGGGAACTCAACTATGTATAGTTATCTATTTTTTTTTTTCAAATGTAAGGAAAATATTTTAGCCCGTTTGGTAACTCAGTTTCAGAGCAAAATAGCATAATAAAGTGCTATTTCGGCTAAAAGAGATTTGTCAAACACATAGCTGTTCGCTGGTTAGAGCAACGCAAGTTTCGGTACGCTTGAGGGCGTACCTTTTAAAACCGCGTTTACACTTCACGAGTAAGGGTTGCAAGTGCACAACCCCTATCGAGTAGTATAATCGGGTATCGATCCACAGGGACGGACAATTACGAGGTTAGAATCTACCTAACTCGATTAAAAACTAGAAGTGAGAAAGATTTGGTTTGGTATTTAATTTCCTAAAAAGGTCAATTCAAACAATTCAAACAATTCAGAAAGATGTAATAAAATGCTAGAAGAAATGTAAATTGTGTTTTGATTATGGATAAAAGGCGTTTCCAGGGTTTCAGATTTCATCTCTGATCTGCCTCTAGTGGTACGGCCCGTACCAAGTTGGTACGGCTAGGCCGTACTTCACTTGGTAAGGCAAGGCCGTACCACCCTGGTAAGACCCGTACTGGCTTCCCAGAACAGAACCTACCAGTTCGAGTGAATGCATTTCCTTGCTGGTACCTTGTGCTAAACTCTTTAGAAAGGTTCAATTGACCATACCTAAGGTTCCTAACCCTCAACCATCGTTTGTTGGATCAAGATCTAGGTTGGAATGCAATTGATTGCCTTTTAGGGATTTCTACACCTCAACTCTCGTGTGTTGGTACAGATCTACCCTAGCTGGTTGATTGGAGGTCTAAGGCACCCTCTAATCTGTCGATTAGAGGAGAATTCAACCTCTCGGCTTCAATTCGAACTATTCTACCCTAAGCATTTGATTTGGATGAGAGATTGAGATGATCACATGACCTTGATAGGTTCGATCTAAACCTAGAGGCACATCATACAACAATCACAGCAAGCAAAGCAAAAGATATCAAAGTAAATCACAATCAATCAAACTAAAGAGTTCATACAAGATATAAGTCAAAGAAAGTCAAAACAAATCAAGAATCAATCTCTAACCCTAGAACTAAAAGAACTACTCACAGCACATAATCAGATCTAAAAATACAATAAGAGGGATAGAGATAGCCATGGATCGAAGGGATCGAGAGGAGGAAGCTAGATCCGTCGAGTTTCGCCTCTTCCTCTTCCTTCCTTCTTGCTCTCAGCTCTTTAGCTCTCTTTCTCTCTCTTACTGTGCTCTCAAATGGATCTGGAATGGAATGGATGTCGAAATTGGAGAGTTCCCCGCTTTAAATAGCCTCTGCCAAAATTTGAATCTGTCAGGTCGCCTTTATGTACGGCCCGTACCAAATTGGTACGGCCTGGCCGTACCAGGCGTGAAGAGCTGAAAAACGGCTAAGTCTGGTACCCGTACCAAGCCTGGTAAGGGTCGTACCTCATCATCTGAATCGTCGTTTCTTCGTGTGTTTTGCTCCAAACCTGCAGAAAACAAACAAACACTCAGCAGTACCAAATTCTAAAGATATATCGATGAAATGCACATGATTCTGGTGAATTATGGCACGAATCTGGTACTAAAACAGGCCTAAAATAGACTAAATATGCGAGGTATCAAATTCCCCCAAGCTGAACCCTTGCTTGTCCTCAAGCAAAAAGTTTCAAACTCGGGTAAAAGTGCTGGACAACTAAATCTAAATGCAGATACAAGTCTAAATGTGAAAACCTACGTGAATTTGCTATAGTCAAGAATTTCTAGAATCGATTCGGTTGTAATTCAAATATCCCTTTATAAACCTTGATTCACTCCACCAATTGGTCAATTGAACTTCTTATTTTGAGATGCTTCTAACAATGGAAAGACTAATTACCTAGGTTTGATCGAAACAATTTCATTCTTTTTCCGAATCAGTGCTTTTATTCAAGGTGATTTTTCTTTTCATTTTCCCTCCCCCAAGCTTGAATCAAGCTTGAATCAAGTTTAAGGGTAAGAAAGTTGCGAACGAAGTGTGTTGGTATGAGCAAAATTTTCTTTCTTTATTTCTAAT
Source organism: Carex littledalei (assembly GCA_011114355.1). NCBI lineage: Eukaryota > Viridiplantae > Streptophyta > Magnoliopsida > Poales > Cyperaceae > Carex > Carex littledalei. Next base: position 14,653,113 of record CM022085.1, on the reverse strand, counting down.
TGGGAGACGAGCTCAAAGGCGCCCATTCGAGGCTTATTGCCAGTACTCTTATGTTCTCCATCTTTTTCATTTCTCTTTTCTTTTTCTTCTTTTTTTTTTATTCTTTTTCTTTTCTTTTTGGTTTGCTCATACCATGAATACACACATCTATTGGTATTCATTCATACCAATGGATATTCCAAACTCTCTTAATTTGAAAATCCCAATTCCTAAAGGCACAATTCAATTTTTTTTTTCGAATAATCTCGTTCGATTCAATTCTAAGTTTGTTTCATCGTTTCCATTATTAAAAACATCTCAACCTAAGTAGTTCAATAACCAATCATGGGTTAGTTCCAATTCACTCAGGTCTATCCTAATCACAACTAAATTGTTTCAAAGTTATTCTCAATTCTAGCAATTCACGCAAATCTTCACCTAACAATGCACGAAAATACGAAAAAAATGCAAGAAAAATGACGGTAAAGTAAACATGACCTAAATGCAAATGCCATCCCCCCAAGCTTAGCCTGAGCATTGTCCTCAATGCTTCAAGACTATGAGATAAAAGAGATAAAAGAAGCTCGGGGAAAAGAGAGCGAACCTGATCAGTCCTCAGGGGGGTCATACCAGAGCCAGTCGCTAAACCGCTGCTCTATCCCAGTCACTCGCCGCGTGAGATCACGGAGTGCGGCGCCCTGCGCACGAATGGCAGCACCCTGCTCATAGAGGGCATCACCCTGCTCCTGACGCATGCCGTACATCAGATGGTAGACATCCTGGATGGTGGGCTCATCGACTGGAGGGGGATACTCGGGTCTACTGTAGGAGGTGGAGGGTCCAGCTGCGTAGGCAGAGGTGGATGGGCCGGCAGTGTAGGCTGAGGTGGATGGGCCGGTCTGGTACGTGGTAGGGCCAGCTCCATAGAATGAGGTACCTGCACCAAAGGGTGAGGGATGTACCTGCTCGAAGAAGGGGGGAGCCTGGCTGGGGAAAGGCGGCACATGAGGAGAGAGAGGATGCAGCGGCGCAAACGGAGCCTGGACTGGAGAGGTGGCGGCATCGAGCATGTCCTCATCGCCCTGCAGTGGTGGTGGAGGAGGGGGTGGTGGAGGCGGGACCGCAGGGGCAGGCTGCACGCGGGGCGGACGTCGGAAAAACCAAGTGCTCCGGTCAGTGAAGGAGAGAGTGACCGGGAATGGCATGATATATCTGGTCCGCATGTCAGGCATGCGCCAAGCCCAAGCACCTCGCCCATCGCGTCCTGCTGCTGACTCGATGAACTTGTAGGTGGTGAACTAAGTGAGAGAGAGAGATCGGGAGCTCCGGCACTCCTCGTCGCCGATGATCTGGAGGTGTAAGCGCTCGGCGATCAGAGTGACATAGGCCGAGATGTAAATAACGCCACCCGGCTTGGGCTGCCTCTGGATGCCGAGCCAGTGGTGGATCATGGCGAGCATCAGATCGGGCCGCTCGAGAGTGCTGTCGGGACGCAGCATATGATCCACCAGCTGCATATCCTCAACATTGGCGCGGGCGAACGTCTCGCCACGCGCAAAGATGGTGCAACCGAGGATACGCAGCAGGACCCGGATGACTGGATGAGGGACATTGAGCTGCTTGTACTCCCTGTTGAAAGCTGACCCGGCTGGTGCGCCAGAGATCAGCGCCCAGAAGCTGTCGCGCTCCAAGTCCCCAGAGAAAGAGAGGGAGTCAGTAGTCGGGTTCGGCTCAAAGCCAAACCACTCCCTCAAGTCAGACAGCCAGACGCGGTGGGTCTCACTCAGCATGCGGAACCTGATGAACGGGGTATGGTGCCGCGAGTACTTGAGCTCCAGAGAGGAAAGAAACTCCATGGTGAGCTTCTTGTATCCCCTCTGGGCGATCTCCCAGAAGGCTGGAGTGATCCCGACCCGGGTGGTGATGCGGCGAAACTCATCCTCCAGTCCCAGCGTCTGAAGAGCAGAAAAGTCAACAATCCTCGTATTGTTGATTGATTTCGTCAGCAGAATATCGAAGTACTTGAACTGCCGACGGGTCGGCATGAAGAAGTACTCCTCGGTGTAAGCATCGGCACGCTGGGTGGCGTCAGAGAGGGCCGCATCAGTGCCGAAGGAGTCAGAGGCGTGGTCGGAGTCGTGGATGGAGGCCTGATCAGAGCCCTGGGCCTGGTCAGAGGCCTCGTCAGAGCCCTGGTCCTGGTCTCCTGATGGACGGTAGGAGGGGCTCTCCTGTGGGCTCCGGTAGACGGACTGATGGCCACTGGATGTGGTCTCTCCCTCATAGTAGGTGGGCGTGACGGCGTCCTGAAGGGAAGGGTCCTGGCGGGACCTAGTCCTGGCTGCACTCTCCCGGGAGTGGCGAGATGCGCGGGAGTCACTCCGAGACGCACTCCGGTGGGAGTGATGAGATGACGTGGGGGCGTCAGCAGGAGGGACGTTGGCCATCGGGCCAGTGGCGGAAGGGATGGAGGCGTCAGAGGGTGTGGAGGAGCGAGAGGATTGCCGACGCATCTCTCTCAGACGTTCGTGGCGTTGGGTGATAAGGGTCCGACTGGTTAGGTACGGCCTGGTCTGACCTAGTTGGTACGGCCTGGCCTGACCTAGGTTGGTACGGCCTAGCCGCACAGGCTGGTATGGGCCGTACCTAACTTAGGGTTTTGGTGTTGGCTGGTAAGGGCCGCACCAACTGGTACCAAAGACAAATTTGGGGTTTTGTGCAACCAATTAACCCCTAAACCAGAGAAGATGAGTACACAACACAGAAATGGTCTGCTAAGGGCTAATTGGTACACACTGGAACCAATTTGGTGTCAGTTCAGAGGCTGGTACGGGCCGGACCTACTTGGTACGGGTGTGCCGTACCAAGCTAGGGTTTGGACTGAAATGTGCAGAACCGAGAGAAGAAGAGAGGAAACGCGAAAAATGGTGAAAGAGACACTAACCGGGAGCAAGACGTGCGAGTCGGACCAGAATGGGCGTGCGGGCGGACTAGAGAAAGGGTGCGGGTCGGACCGAAGAAGGTCGGAGGCGGTGCGCTGGTGCTCCTGGTGGTTCCGTGTGTTCGGGTGAAGAGAGAATGGGAGGAGAAAGGAGTGGAGAGGGAGAGAAAAGAGAGAGAGAGAGAGAGAGGGAGAGAGAGAGATCGGTGTGGCTGGGAAGGAAGGGGAAAGGGAAGGGGTGCGTTTTTTTTTTTGGGGTTTAAAAAGAAAAAGGCGGCAGTTATGGCGTCGGTTCGCGTCCCTGACCTAGGTACGGCCTGGCCGTACCAAATTGGTACGGGCCGGACCAACCTCTCATTTTTCAGGCCGTACCAATGAGGTATGGCCTAGCCGCACCAAACCCAAAAAATTTTGTTTTTCTCTCTCGTGACTTCACAAGCCGCTCGTGATGAAATGCAAAAGAATGAATGCATATCTATCTGTTCCTAAGATGCAAAACAGGTAAAAATGGCTTGGGCTGCCTCCCAAGGAGCGCTCGTTTTAGGTCTCGAGCTCGACCTTCTCTCTTCAGGCTTTGGTTGGAGATGGATCGAAGAGATCCAAGTTCACTCGCATTTCTTGGGGATGATCAGCAATGTAGTGCTTGAGACGCTGACCATTGACTTTGAAAGTCCGCCCCTCCTTGTTTTCCAACTCCACTGCGCCAAATGGGAACACTGCCCTCACTCGGAATGGACCGGACCACCTGGACTTCAGCTTCCCTGGAAAGAGCCTAAGTCGAGAATTGAACAAGAGGACTAGGTCTCCCTCATGGAACTCACGAGGCATGATGCGCTTGTCGTGAACCTGTTTGGTCCTTTCCTTGTAAATTCTCGCGTTCTCGTAGGCATTGAGACGCATCTCCTCTAACTCATGCAAGTCAAGGATGCGTTTCTCTCCAGCTGAGAGCAAGTCCATGTTGATGGCCCGTGTGGCCCAGTATGCCTTGTGCTCAATTTCCACGGGCAAGTGGCAGGACTTTCCGTACACCAGTTTGAAAGGGCTCATCCCAATCGGAGTTTTGAAGGCTGTACGGTAGGCCCAAAGTGCGTCACTCAGCTTGAGCGACCAATCCTTTCTCGTTCGAGCCACGGTCTTTTCCAGGATAGACTTGATCTCCCTGTTGGAAATCTCGGCTTGACCGTTGGCTTGAGGATGGTAGGATGTGGTCACCTTGTGAGTGACTCCATGGCGACTCAGGAGATTGTCGAACTGGCGGTTGATGAAGTGCTTGCCACCATCACTGATGACGGCTCTTGGAACTCCAAAGCGAGGGAAGATGATGTCAGTGAACAGTCTTTTCACTGCATTGGAGTCCGCATTCTTGCACGCCACTGCCTCCACCCACTTGGAGACGTAGTCAACAGCCACCAGGATGTACTCGTTCCCACAAGAGGGTGGAAACGGTCCCATGAAGTCAATGCCCCAGACATCAAAGATGTCTACCTCTAGAATAGAGTGGAGAGGCATTTCATTCCTCTTGGAGATGTTCCCGGTGCGCTGACACCTGTCACAAGCTGCAACGAAGGTCCTAGCATCTCTGAAAAGTGAAGGCCAGAAGAAGCCGGATTGCAGGACCTTTGAAGCAGTCTTGGAGGATGAAGCGTGTCCTCCGTAGGCTGAGGAGTGGCAGTGCTCAAGAATGGAGCGCGTCTCATCGTATGGCACACATCGTCGGTAGATGCCATCAACGCCAATCTTGAAGAGGTAGGGGTCGTCCCAGAAGTAGAACTTGGCATCCGATCGCAGCTTCTTCTTCTTCTGGTATGACATGGTAGGAGGAAGTACTCCTGAGGCGAGAAAGTTCGCAATGTCTGCATACCAGGGCGCTGACTTGGTGTTCACTCGGTCAGTTGCATGGAACGTCCGATCTTGCACCGCATGAGTCGCGTGCATCGGTGTACCAACCGAGTGGATCTCCTCCATGGCAGAAATCGAATGGAATTGGTCATCAGGGAACGAGTCATCAATTGGCAGGCTACCAGAGCCCTCATCTTCCCAGCGAAGCCGGGACAGATGGTCAGCCACGGTGTTTTCGACTCCTTTCTTGTCCCTGATTTTGATGTCAAACTCCTGCAGGAGGAGAATCCACCTAATCAAGCGAGGTTTGGCATCCTGCTTGCTCAACAGATACTTGAGTGCGGCGTGGTCAGTGTAGATCACTATCTTGGAACCAACCAGATAGGATCTAAACTTGTCGAGAGCGAACACAACAGCCAAAAGCTCATTTTCGGTTGTTGTGTAGTTCATCTGGGCAGGGTCTAGCACCTTGCTAGCGTAGTAGATAGCACATGGCTTGTTCTCCTTCCGCTGCCCAAGAACCGCTCCCACAGCGTAATCACTCGCATCGCACATCAATTCGAATGGCAAGGTCCAGTCTGGAGGCTGCAGGATGGGTGCTGAGACAAGGGCTTCTTTCAATCGGCAAAAAGAATCGACACACTCCTGCGTGAAGATGAAATCAGAGTCCTTGATGAGCAGGTTGGTCAATGGTTTTGCGATTTTCGAGAAGTCCTTGATGAATCGGCGGTAGAAGCCAGCGTGTCCCAGAAAGCTTCGCACAGCTTTGACATTTGTTGGGATCTCCAGCTTCTCGATCACCTCCACCTTGGCTTTGTCAACCTCAATTCCTTTGGAGGTCACCACATGTCCAAGGACAACTCCCTCTTGGACCATGAAGTGACATTTCTCCCAGTTCAGGATCAGGTTGACCTCTTCACACTTCTCCAGGATTTTGCAGAGGTTGGCTAGACATGAGTCAAAGCTGGTTCCATAGACAGAGAAGTCGTCCATGAAAACCTCAACCTCTTTCTCGATGAAATCGGAGAAGATAGCCATCATGGCTCTTTGGAAGGTGGCAGGTGCATTGCATAGACCAAATGGCATCCTACGGTATGCGAATGTACCGTAGGGACATGTGAAGGTGGTCTTGTCTTGGTCGTTTGGGTGAATGGGGATCTGAAAGAATCCTGAATACCCGTCAAGGTAGCAAAAATGAGAATGAGTCGCAAGCCTTTCAAGGAGTTGGTCGACAAATGGCAGTGGGAAGTGATCCTTGCGCGTGGCAGCGTTGAGCTTCCTGTAGTCAATACACATGCGGTACCCAGATACCACACGAGTAGGGACTAGCTCGTCCTTTTCATTTCTCACCACTGTCGTGCCTCCCTTCTTGGGCACCACGTGAACGGGACTCACCCACTTGCTGTCAGAGATGGGATAGATGATGCATGCATCCAGGAGTTTGAGAATTTCCTTTTTCACCACCTCTTTCAGGTTGGGGTTGAGTCGCCGCTGGTGCTCCACAGATGGCTTGTGATCATCCTCGAGAAGAATCCGGTGTGAGCAGATGGCTGGGTTGATCCCTTTCAAGTCCTTGATCGAGTACCCGATCGCACCCTTGTGAAATCTCAGCTTCTCCAGAAGTTTAGCGGTTTGATCGGGGTTTAGACTCGCATTGACGATCACAGGACATGATTTTTCTGGATCGAGGAACTCGTATCGGAGATTGGTCGGAAGAGGTTTGAGTTCAGGAGTCGGACGCTCAGGCTGATCATTGACACGAGTCGCATCTGGGTGAGCTGACTCGTGTGTCGTCGAGATGTCGGCCTTGGCAGGCTCCGCTCCACTCCTCGTCTCAGAGTGTGATGTACTGTCCTCCAGATCCTCAGGAATCGCATCCGCTGCACAGATTGACTCGCTCGCTTCGCTTGGAAATTGAGAGAGGAATTCAGCGTCTTGGCGCAGCGAGTTGTTGACTTGTTCAAGAAAGTAGTCCTTGGCCAGATCAGCCAAGTACTCCTCTGTCCTGTCAACCCGGAAACATGTCTCGGATCGTGACGGATATCTCATGGCGCGATCGATTTGGAACTTCACCTTCTCTCCTCCAAAGTTCAAAGTCAGGATGCCTTGCTTCACGTCAATTATCGCGCCTGCTGTACTCAGAAAAGGTCGCCCCAAGATGATTGAGACTTCCTTATCTTCTTCCATCTCCATGACGACGAAATCGACGGGCACGAAGAACTTCCCGACTCGAACTGGCAGATCCTCCACCACACCAAGTGGAAGTCGGACTGAAGAATCCGCCAACTGCAATGTCATCCTTGTGGGCTTGAGCTCCCCTACTCCTATGCGATCATAGATGGTGCGTGGCATGAGACTCACACTCGCTCCTAGATCACACAGGGCTTTCTTGATTGTCGCCTTCCCAATGGTGCATGGAATGGAAAACTTTCCAGGATCGTCCAATTTGGGGGGTAGCTCGCTTTTCAAAATTGCGCTGCACTGCTCCGTCAGCTTGACTGTCGCGTGCCCCTCTAAGCTTCTCTTGTTGGAAAGGATGTCCTTCAGAAACTTGGCATAGGTGGGCATTTGGGTCAAAGCGTCGGTGAAAGGGATGGTGATCTGCAACTGCTTGATGACGTTTGCGAAGTTGGCGAATTGCTCGTTCAGTCTCGTCTCAGCTAATCTCTGGGGGAATGGAACAGGTGGCCGGTATGGAGATGGTTTCTCGGCACCTTTCTTCTTTTGACTACCTGACGCTTCGGATGGAGGTTGTGCAGGTCTTGCCGAGCTGGTGCAGTCTGCACTCGCTTGAGGTTGGATGACCTCAGCTCGTTCTGGATTAACCTCCTTCAGTGGAATTGACACAGGGGTCGGGGTCGCGTTAGGTGTCGCGTCAAGAATCGGATCAACTGTGCCCTCACTTGGCATTGGTGGCTCGTCGTATTTGGTCCCACTTCTCAGAGTGATCGCCTTAGCCTCTTCTCTTGGATTTGGTTCGGGCTGAGCTGGAAGCTTCCCGGGTCGAGAGTGGCTTGAGGTGACTATCTGGCTCAGCTGCTCCAGCAACTTGTTTTGAGCAGCCATTTGATTTTGTTGAGCAGCCATCTGAGTGGAGATGCTCTGCATATGTTCCCACATCATCTGATTCATCTTGCCTTGCTCGTGAGTGAAGTTGTTCACTTCGGTAGGCGCAATTGACTTTGAGGGGTCAGAGGGAGCTGCTCGGTTGCCTTGATTGGGAAAGGAAGCGTTCTGGTAGAAGTTCCTGTTGCCATTGTTGTTGCTGTTGCTGCTGCTCGAAGCTTGGGTTCTCCAATCGTTGTTGTTCGGAGGGGGGTAATTTCCAGTGTTGTTCGTCCGATTGTTCCAGTTGTTGTTGTTGTTGTACTGCGGCCTCTGGAAGCTGTTGTTGTTGAAGGGCGGTCTGAACGAAGAGTTGTTGAAAGGTGCAGGGTTGTTCTGGTTCGACCTCCAGTGCTGCTGTTCAACCTGATCCTTGGAGTAGGATCGGCTGAAGGGAGGTCGTGGGAAGAAGGAAGGCTCGTTGTTGAGAGAGTTGACCTGCTCACTCTCCTCGTCTTGTTGCACCAGCGGGCATTGCTCGTATGCGTGCCTCTCGTCTCCGCACATGACGCAGACTTGAGGTTGCTGTTCGACTGCCTTGACACTGAGCTTGTCCATCGCCCGCTGCATGGCGTCCATCTTGGCGGTGAGAGCCGTGATGTGATCGAGCTCGTACTTGCCACCTCCTTGGCTACCTCCTTGGCCTCCTCGCTGGCGTGACGTGTCGCGGCCGGACCACTGCTGGTTTTGCGCCATGCTGTCGATCAAGTTCATAGCCTCTAAAGGCTCCTTTGTCATCAGCGCGCCTCCCGCAACAGCGTCCACGTAAGCACGTGTGCTCTCGTTCAGGCCGTCGTAAAACGTTTGAATTAAAAGCCAGTCGGGTATACCATGGTGTGGACAAGAGTACTGAATTTCTCTAAACCTTTCCCAAGCCTCGTTCAGGGGTTCATCAAAAATCTGCCTAAAGCTGGTCAGGTCATGTCTTACCTTGGCTGTCCTCTTGTGAGGGAAAAATCTGGTCAGAAACATTTTGGACAATTCCTTCCAAGTTCTAACCGAGTCCCTAGGCAAAGATCCTAACCATTTCTTGGCCTTATCCCTAAGAGTGAAAGGAAATAAAGCAAGCTTGGTGTAATCAGCATTCTCACCGTTGGTTTTGATGGTCGTGATGCACTCGAGGAAGGTCTGGAGGTGAGCGTGCGGGTCCTCGTGGTCGAGTCCGTGGAAGGTGTTCTGCTGCACCATGTTGACAACCCCCGGATTGAAGTTCGGTTGCTGTCCTGGAATGTGTGGCAGCCGGATTGCACCTCGCACGTCTCCAGCTCTCGGCACGTTGAACTCTCGCAGCGTTCGAGGCATGAAAACATCCTCATCATCGTCTGTCAGTCGGCCTTCTTCTTCTTGCCTTTCTCTTTCCCTGGCCTCTGCCTCCATTCTGAGTCGGGCTTCGTCTTCTGCCCCAGCCATCTCTTCAGGTTCAGGCTCCTTGGTACGGGTCGGACTAGATTGGTGCGGCCTGGCCGTACCAGAGGGTGGCTGAGCAGTCTCGGCTGAGTCTGGAGGAGTTTGATCGAACAGGGGGCCCTTGCTTCTCAGATTATACTTCAACCTGTATTTTCCTGCAGGGGGGGGTTCAAAAGCCAGTTTTTAGTGATTTTGAATAAGAAAAAGCAAGAAAGATACAAGATAAAATCTAGATTAACTAAGTAAGGTAAAATCTAACTAGGCAATTGGTTACCGTCCCCGGCAACGACGCTAAAAACTTGTTCGCTGGTTAGAGCAACGCAAGTTTCGGTACGCTTGAGGGCGTACCTTTTAAAACCGCGTTTACACTTCACGAGTAAGGGTTGCAAGTGCACAACCCCTATCGAGTAGTATAATCGGGTATCGATCCACAGGGACGGGCAATTACTAGGTTAGAATCTACCTAACTCGATTAAAAACTAGAAGTGAGAAAGATTTGGTTTGGTATTTAATTTCCTAAAAAGGTCAATTCAAACAATTCAAACAATTCAGAATATGTAATAAAATGCTAGAAGAAATGTAAATTGTGTTTTGATTATGGATAAAAGGCGTTTCCAGGGTTTCAGATTTCATCTCTGATCTGCCTCTAGTGGTACGGCCCGTACCAAGTTGGTACGGCTAGGCCGTACTTCACTTGGTAAGGCAAGGCCGTACCACCCTGGTAAGACCCGTACTGGCTTCCCAGAACAGAACCTACCAGTTCGAGTGAATGCATTTCCTTGCTGGTACCTTGTGCTAAACTCTTTAGAAAGGTTCAATTGACTATACCTAAGGTTCCTAACCCTCAACCATCGTTTGTTGGATCAAGATCTAGGTTGGAATGCAATTGATTGCCTTTTAGGGATTTCTACACCTCAACTCTCGTGTGTTGGTACAGATCTACCCTAGCTGGTTGATTGGAGGTCTAAGGCACCCTCTAATCTGTCGATTAGAGGAGAATTCAACCTCTCGGCTTCAATTCGAACTATTCTACCCTAAGCATTTGATTTGGATGAGAGATTGAGATGATCACATGACCTTGATAGGTTCGATCTAAACCTAGAGGCACATCATACAACAATCACAGCAAGCAAAGCAAAAGATATCAAAGTAAATCACAATCAATCAAACTAAAGAGTTCATACAAGATATAAGTCAAAGAAAGTCAAAACAAATCAAGAATCAATCTCTAACCCTAGAAACTAAAAGAACTACTCACAGCACATAATCAGATCTAAAAATACAATAAGAGGGATAGAGATAGCCATGGATCGAAGGGATCGAGAGGAGGAAGCTAGATCCGTCGAGTTTCGCCTCTTCCTCTTCCTTCCTTCTTGCTCTCAGCTCCTTAGCTCTCTTTCTCTCTCTTACTGTGCTCTCAAATGGATCTGGAATGGAATGGATGTCGAAATTGGAGAGTTCCCCGCTTTAAATAGCCTCTGCCAAAATTTGAATCTGTCAGGTCGCCTTTATGTACGGCCCGTACCAAATTGGTACGGCCTGGCCGTACCAGGCGTGAAGAGCTGAAAAACGGCTAAGTCTGGTAAGACCCGTACCAAGCCTGGTAAGGGTCGTACCTCATCATCTGAATCGCCGTTTCTTCGTGTGTTTTGCTCCAAACCTGCAGAAAACAAACAAACACTCAGCAGTACCAAATTCTAAAGATATATCGATGAAATGCACATGATTCTGGTGAATTATGGCACGAATCTGGTACTAAAACAGGCCTAAAATAGACTAAATATGCGAGGTATCAATAGCTTTGGTTTAAAAAAATTGATTTTTGTAAGGAAACCAGAGATGCATGGATTTAAATTTTCGTATAAAAACCGTTCAATCATAAGTCCCAATCTAATATGTCCGTATCTTCGTATCAAAGTAATATGTAAATATGCAGGACCGGTCCTCAAGATTTTGAGGTCCGGAATAGAAGAAAAATTTCGGCTCTTTATATATATAATTTTTTATGAAACCAACTAATAAGCTTTCATAAGTACTTCAACACAATATGTTTATAAGTTATTTTTGCATTTTTAAAGTCCAAACAGTCCATCCGAACCGTTCAATATGAAATTCATATTAAAATGTGCTTGGAGACCAAATTTTACATTTTTTGAATTTTTTTTACTATTTTTTAAGATAGGTAGAAAATCCATTGATTCAGAAGATTCTGGACCATAAAAAACAATGATTTTCTACCTACCTTAAAAATAGTAAAAAAATTCAAAAAATTGTAAAGTTTGGTCTCCAAGCACGTTTTAATATGGATATCATGTTGAACAGTTTGGATCGACTATTTGGACTTCTAAAATGCAAAAATGACTTATAAGCATATGGTGTTGAAGTACTTATGGAAGCTTATTAGCCGGTCTCATTTTTTATTAATATGCCAATTGATCATACCTATTTATAGAAAAATTTGAACCTTTTATATATACAAAATTTTGAATCCTAATATTTTATTTATTTTTTAATATATACAGATTAATTTTTATTTATTTATATACATACTATTTTTTTTTTGGGCCCAGGGTGCCCTGCACCAGGGCCGGCCATAGGAATATGCTATTATTCTATAATAGTGTTCTGTTATCCTCTTGGGATAATAGGGGATCTTGATTCCTCTTGATACAAGAGAAGAGAACGAAATTGTGATTGAAGGTTCTCTCTGTGACGTGACTAGAGTGGAAAAAACGTGTTGTGCCGTGCTGTAATTAACACGCTGTGATTTTGGTCTCGTACCGTACCGTGCCGTGATCAAGTTAATTTTTTACGTGCCGTGCCGTGCCATGACTAAAATGTTAAGAGGTGGTCACGCCGTGCGTAAACATGCCGTGACCATACGTGACTCACGTGACCATTTAATCATAATTTATGTTAATTTATTCAAGATTCACCATTTACACGTAACTCGCGTGACTACGTGACGTGACGTGCTGTGCCGTGCCAAAGTTTCAAAAGATGAGCACGGCACGCAAAAGGTCACAGCACGGAACACGCGAGTCACGGCACGTAACTGACACGCGTGCCGTGTCGTAACCGTGCCGTTCCGTGACGGAGCCGGCTCCGCCGCGCCATTTTTCTCACTCTACTCGTGACTGTCTTATATGTCCGTATCTACTTATAAAATACATATTGCCGTTCTAAGCAAATATAATTTTAAATTTTTATTTACTTAAATGTCAGATATAATACCAAATACATCATCATGTAAATAATATAGAAGTTGGGGCAAATTATTATTGGCTGGCCTCATCATCTAAATATGAGAATTAATTTTGTAGACGTACCGCTATCTTAAGAAAAATCTAATTTTTTTTTTTAATCTTTTACTCAAATGTCAGATTTAATACCAAATACATCACCATGAAAATAATATAGAAGTATGAGTTATATTGGATATGACAATTATTATTGGCGGGCCTAATATGTAAATATAAAAAATATTTTTAAGTAAAATTAGGGTGTTCTTTATTTCACCAAGTTCTTTGATAAACTTAATTTTTGACTTCAAACAATAAATCCATACCGTTGAAACGGATCTATTTCATAGGTGAGCTTAAGAATAATTTAGCAAGACACTTGGTGAGCTTTCGACCTCTCACCATTGAAACCGATAAATAAAAGCTAGTAAATTTGACAGGTCGAACGCATCGCTCGTGAAGTAGATCATTTTTAACGGTTTGATTTTGTTATTTGAATTCAATCAATTTTAGAGTTAAGCTCACTAAAAAATTTGGTAAGCTTAAGATCACCTTAGTTCTACTATGTCTTTTAAATGGCTCAATATCAGGGCGGGGCCATAGTGTATGAATGGGGTCAATTGATCTCTATTTTTTTTTTTTCAATTTTTTTATTTGAATCTTATTTTCTATATAATTCATAATAAAATGTTACGAGTAGTGTAAAATGATCTCCATTCGCAATAAGAAAATCTTGTGTGATTAACTTCTATTCACGTTTGACCCTCATAATTTGAAAATCTGACTCCACCCCTGTTCAGTATTATTATAAAATTATTTTCTAACCGACCTAACCTAACATCAGAAAATCGGAATTCCCAATATTTTAAATCTTTATCAGAAAACTATTTTCCTTACCATCATATTTTGTTATCTGACCATGTCATCCCTGTTCCTGTTCCCCCATATTATTTGAAGATGCGAACCACTATATTAGTCTCATAAATAAATTAGAGTGAGTCTATGGTACTATGCATAGCACGGATTGGTCCGTAATATCAATATTTTTGTTTTCAAAATTCTAACGATCGATCCGAACCGTTCAACATGATTTCCATATGAGAATATACTTGTGGGCTAAATTTTTTATTTTTTAGAATTTTTTTACTATTTTTTAGATAGGTAGAAAATCACTGTTTTTGGATGGTCCAGAATTTTCAGATCAAGTGATTTTCTACCTATCTTAAAATATAGTAAAAAAATTTGAAAAAAATATAAAATTTAGTCTGCAAGTACATATTCATGTGAAGATCACGTTGAACGGTTCGGATCGACCATTAGAATTTTCAAAATAAAAATATGACTCCGTACTTTACGGACTAATCCGTGCTATGCATAGTACCATAGACTCACTCAATAAATTATTTCATTCTCATAAATGAAGGGTTGTAATTAACAAAAAAGGGGGAAATTTCACGAATACCCCTCAAAAACTTCAAATTACGTATTTCCTATTTAAACTTGAAAATTACGTATTCCCCCTCTAAACTTACAAAACTCTAAAATTTACCCATTTTATTGTCTTTTATATTAAAAATTTTTAAATTTATAAAATACTCATTTTACTCTTTATTAAAAGTATAAAAAAATTGTAGCATGTTTAAGAAAAATGTTGGTTTTATAAGATACTCATTATACTCTTTATCCTTTATAAAATACCCATTTTGTCCTCGAAAATCGGATACCCATTACACCCTTTACCCTTTATAAAATATCTATTTTGCCCTCGAAAACCGATCAAATATAAGACCGACATTTTTTTAAAACAAACTACAATTTTATGCTTTTAATAAAGGGTAAAATAGATATTTTATAAATTTAAAATTAGATATAAAAGACAATAAAATAGATAAATTTGTGAGTTTTGAAAGTTTACCGGAGGAAATACAAAATTTTGAAGTGTTTGAGGGGTATGCATGAAATTCTCCCAAAAAAAAAAAAGAATTATGACAGCCGTTCCCCCACATGTCAGCGCTGCGTATACTTGAAGATTTCAAGATATTTGGAACAATAGCAATAGCAAGGCTACACTTGCATAATATTGTATTATTATTAATTTTGCATAATTGCTAACCGGGAAATATTTTGAGCGGACCTAAAAGGCCCGATACAATCCAGTTTATGGAGCCCCATTGAGCGGCTTGAAATCCGGACCCTCGGCTTTTGTCTCCTTCCCTCCGCTCACGTTCTCCGCCTTCTCCACACAATCGTCTCTCTTACTCCTCTCGGCGCATGTAATTTATAAAACCTCGCTTTACCGAGCCCTTTTGCGCTTCTCCTCTCCGACCAGGCGACATCTCAGTCCTCGCTCCTCCTCTTGTCTCCGGTGAACCCGACCTCCTTCATCAGATCCATGCGCCTCGCGCCTCGCTCGTGGGATTAGAACCGCCTGAGGGATTGCGATGCCTCCCCAAACGCCGCCGCTCGAACGCCGGGACTTGTACCAGGATAGGAGGCACGACCGTGGGCCTGGACCAGGCAGCTCCGACCCGTCCCGGTGGAGAGACCCGTACTACCCTTCTTCCAGGGACTACCCTCGACGACCACCGCCTCCAGGTAACCCTTCTTTATTCAATCTTGATTGGCTTTGAATCATAAATCTGTTGTTTTTCTTTGTTCCCTAATTTGTGATCTCTATGAATTTGCGAAGGTTATCACCGTAGTTATGTAGAAGATTCTGGACCAAGAGGAGGTACACCGTCTCGCTCTGATAGGTTCTGGCATGAGGAGCAGAACTACTACCGCTCTTACTCCGGCCGGTATGATCGAGG
This sequence comes from Carex littledalei, assembly GCA_011114355.1. Taxonomy (NCBI): domain Eukaryota; kingdom Viridiplantae; phylum Streptophyta; class Magnoliopsida; order Poales; family Cyperaceae; genus Carex; species Carex littledalei. The sequence continues at coordinate 14,637,790 of CM022085.1, read as the reverse complement.
CCGGGCCAGTGGGACAAGAGACGTACGAGGTGGGCAGTACTCGTACCGGCGATCTCCCCAATATGAACCCTACAATGCTGATTACAGAAGGTCACCGCCCCAATATGACCCTTATCCATACCCGTACCCATACCCGTACCCGACAGATTACAATCCAAGGCACCATCCAGGTCCCAGATCGGTGGCTGTCCCGATCTCCTCCTCCACTCGTGTTATTCCTGACCACAGGGCCGAGTATTACAGGAGATCATTCTGGGAGAAAAAGCCTGACTGGAACAGGGATCGGAACAGAAATCGGGATAGGAAGCCCTATCCAATGAAGTGGTCTCGGAGTGGTAGTGTTCCTAGAGAGGGTAGCAAAGAGGCATCCGAGAGTCCTCGCAAGAGGAGGAGCAGGGATAGGGAGGTGACTGTTAATCCTGAGGGGAGTCCAGAGGATTCACCCTCAAAGATGGCACGTCTAGGGTGGGGCCAGGGTCTGGCTAAGTACGAAATGCTGAAGGTTGGCCCCTCTGACGACTCAAAGCAAGAAAGTGTCGTTCCTGATATGTTCAAAGAGAATACGGTTGATGCGGCAAAAAATGCTATTAATCATGAGAAAGAGTTTGATTCGGAGACTTGTATTGGCGAGGAGACTTCATTTGGTTTAGCAAGAGACAGTTTCACTCAGGAACCTTCCTTTGCTGTTGAGTCGGATTTGCTTACAGACAAGCAACAATATGGTAATATTAGTTTTTTAAGTTTCCTTTTGTTGAGGTCAAGACTATGTCAAAATTATTTGCTTCACTGCCAGTTTGATTTTACATAAATGCAAGATTTTCCGTAGTGTGACATTATCAATTTTAATTTGATCTGATTTAAAAATGGGGAGTTGTAACTTCCCATGTTAGGATATTGTATTTGGTTATATTGGCAAGTCATCCTGCACCTCCCCCTCTAGTGCTCACTGCTGTGATTAGAATTGACACCATGGTATTGCGTAAATTTTGTAACATGTTATAAGCCGACATGTATGTGGTTCTCTTGTTTCTTGAAGCCACAGGGATATCTCAGTTTTAGGTTCTAGATCTATTTGGTACAGCTTGGTGAAAGTTATTTCAACACAAATTATTTGGAATGCCGACCCAATATAATGGATTTGGATTTAGTGTGACCCAAGCTGCATTTTTGTATGACATCTCCAATTGTTATATGCAATTGTAGGTTTTGATTTACCAGAACATTTATATTTTGTAAATGCAAACTGGTTTTTATTTATTTCTTTGTACTAAGAGCATTTTTTTAGATATCTAAATTTCCCTACTGGGAGATTATAAAAGGTTCTTACCATGTCAATTATTAAATAGGCACTTCTCTTTGCACTGTAAACATTTATTGCTTTAAATAAATAAATTTGACGGCAACAGAAAAGCAGCACTTATTGTGACCTCAGCAATTTAGTAGAATTCTTCCTTATATTTCCTCGTGTGTTTTTACTATTGTTACACTTTTCTTTTCTTTTTTATTTCTCTTACCAGAAACTGATGCCAAGCCTTGTGCAAGTGCCGCTAACACAAATTGCGAGATTGTGCTCTTACCAAAGATTGATCTCTTACATGAAAACTCCATGGATGCCCTTGCCACTCTTCTGACAGACATTCTACGACCTGATGATGCACACACTGGTGATCTTACCCTGATGAGGCAAGCTTCATTGAATGATCTGTCGCAATTGAAGGAGGTTATTTCGAAACACCTGGAAACAACTGAAGCAGAAATTGATTTGCTCGAAACAGAACTCACTTCGGTACTACCAGATCCCAAATATTCTGAAACAAACACAACACTTGTTCAAACTCTTGGTCCCGTGCAGCATATCAGTGAGAATAAAACCATTGAAATCCAAGAGGACAGTACAAATGCAAGTTTAATATCGACCATCCTAGCTGCTAACCGGGATGCCTCTAGGAGAGCAAATTCATTGCTTGACAATTGTTTGCATTTAACTGACCCTCCAGACCTGGAGGTGTTGGTTGGTGCCATTACCTCTCAAAAGGAGAAGAAAGAATCAAAAATCAAAGAGAAGCTGTGTCTGAAAAAGGGTGCGCTAAAATTCAAAGAACAAGCGCTTGCACGTAAATATAGAATAATTCGTGATATGTGGAGAGATGAGCTCAAGATGATTCCCTCTTTCAAAAAAAGTCGTACAAAGACTCCACGTTCTCGGCTTACTTCAGATGGTAAATTTGCTACAACCATCTTTAATTTTTGTTTTTCTTTTTCATATTTTGCTTGTATCATTGCACCTGTGCATTTTTAAACATACCTTTTAAATTAAAGAAGGGAAGCCACGTGTTTGAAAATAATGAAGAATCGATAGTGGGTCTATCAAGGTTAATGCTTACTTTGCTTTTTCCAAAAGTAATCATTTTCCTATGGGCCTCTCTCTCTATAGAGGACTTTACCAAAGGAGGTAAGCATCTTTCTTTTTCTTTCCATGCCTGTTTCAACACAGATCTAATCAGTATTTGAGGATGAAATTCTCCTGTTTCTTCAGCAGAAGCTAGTTAAGCACTCCTTCCTTTTACTTTGAGCAAAGTAGTTCCTTTGGTTATAACTTTGTAGTTTAAATGACAGATTTCAACATTCTCTACATTCTTCCTGCTTATTGTCCTTCACGTGAATTCTAAAATAATGATCACTGTGCTGCATCTGTTTGGCTGTTGTAATAGTCTGATATGCAGTATCAATTTGATGTTATTGACTGTAATTATTTTAAAGTTGAACAGAAATACCTTGTTATTGTAAGACCCTAGAGTTTCTGGTTTTGTGTCCCCACTATCACAGGTCATCTTTTAATTACGTCTAAAATCTTGGATCTTTTGGAGATCCATCCTCTTATTTTCCTTTGCACAACAGATTTCTTCACAATAATTGTAATTAGGTTGTTTTGTATTTTTTTCGATCTTTTAGAAGAGGCAGTTCTTCTTTATAAGTATACAAGATGTAACTCAATTTTGTAAATAATCTGCCAGGCAATGAAGATACTACTATATTGAAAAAAACTGGAAATTTCCTTTCTATTTATGGTTCACGTGTTTGTCTCTTTGCTTTTATTTTTCTGCTGGGGGTGGGGGAGCGTGGAGGTTAATTTTTCAATTTAGTGCTTTACAAATGTCCAACATAAATATGCTTAACTTGTGTATTTCTATTCTTGCCCTAATAAAAATAGAATCCTTGGTTTTGCAGTGTGGTCTTGCCGTTTCTTTACAATTTTTAGATATACAAACTGCGTGCTTGTAGAGCTTGGAGAATACTTATTTTTAGACATAAAAGCACATGTAGAAGTTTCAACTTATTCTTTCTCCACTCAATTTCAAAATATTTGCGTATAAATATGACCTTTTTGTATTTTGTCCTTGCAGCTGGCAGCTTACCTCCATTTGCAACCAGAAAGGCATCTAATTTTGCACACAAGCTCATGTCAGACTCTCACACCAAGCTGTACCGACCACATTTGAAAATGCCGGCACAAATCCTGGATGAAGCAGAGAGAACTCATTCTATATTTGTCTCCCACAATGGGTTAATTGATAACCCAGTTGTGATTGAAAAGGAGCGAGCTCTGATAAATCCATGGACCCAAAAGGAGAAGGAGAAGTTCATGGAAATGTTATGCCTCTTTGGCAAGGATTTTGCAAAGATCTCCTCTTTCTTACCCCACAAGACAACTGCTGATTGTGTTGAGTTTTACTATAAGAGCCACAAATCAGAGAGCTTTGCCGAGGTCAGAAAGCACCTGAGTGCTAGAAAGGCAGTGACACCTGGTAACTATCTTGGGTCTAGGACGGGTAAAAAACGAAAAAGAGAGTGTAATGCGGTCTCACTGGATAAGCTTGGTTCACCATCTGTTTTGGCAGTACAAAACCCTAACCGCCCGAAGAACAAGACCACCTCTGCAAAAAAGGTGAAAAATCCTGGTTCCAACAACAAATCCAGTTCTTCAAACAAAAAGAGAACTCTTGATTCCCTGGTGGCGGCTGACCGTCAGATAAAAAATTCGAGTTCCTTAGATAAAAAAGGTGTTGATTTGCCGGTGGTTGGCTTTCAGAAAGTTAATATAGGCTGTTTAGACAAAGCAAAGAGTGTTGATATGCCTAGTGGGATTCCCTGGACCCATTCATTAGAGGGCATGAGTTCGTGCATCACTGCTTCCCCTGGTGATAAAGAGAAGAGCTTTGAGGATGATGAGGATGATTGCTCCGACGACGGGTGGCAGGATGTGGGGCCTGCCTGGACAGACAATGAGAAGTCTTTGTTTGTTCAGGGCCGGGGTTTGTATGGAAATGATTTCGAGAGAATATCAACACTTGTGGGGTCTAGAACTTGCGACCAGTGCAAGACTTTCTTCTCCAAGTCATGGAAGGTTCTCAATCTGGAAGCTGGCTTTCCTAGAAATAATAATCCTGTAAATGGCTATTTGATGGATGATGCAAAAGTAGGCAAAGCTGTCTCTGACGAGGTATGTGTGGCTGAGACTGAGTCGGGCACATGCAGTTCTCAGTCTTGTTCAAAGCAGGAAGGTGATGGTTTTCTTGAAGCCCAGACTAAAGGCGAAGATGTGACTCGATTTCAGGAAAGAGAGGAAATCCCAGAAATGACTTCTGACAAGGTTGGTGATGTCGTTGTTTTTGGGAAACTAATACAACTGAGCAGCTGTGCTGCAGAACGCTTTGAAAATGAAATAAAGGGTAGTTTGGGAAAGGTGGGGCTGGGGGTAGATGGGAATAATGTATAGGTCTATTGGAGTATCTCTCTAACTAGAGGTGCAGCAGGTTAGAGGGCTTCATAAATAACAAGAGTAAGGAGGCCTGGATGGAAATTTTTCCATTCTCAGATCCTGCGGAGGATCTGGAGAAGAGTTAGATTAGTTTGACATAGACGTAGTAGGGAAGTTTTGCAAAATGATCCTTACTCAAACTCAAATAAGCCAACCTAGCCCTGCAGCAAAATAATTTATGGAAACTATCTTGCTGGCCCCACCTGTCAGTCAGAACTCTTTTGGAACTAATCATCTGGTCCTTTTCTTTATTCTTCTTTCTTTTCCTTTCCGGGAGAGGGAGTGAGGGGGGTGTAGGTGGATGGTTATGGTTGTGATGGGATTTTTGTTCCTTTTTTTCTCCTATAACACCAGAACTGGTTTATGTGTGACTTTTCTTTCTGACAGTGGGTCAGCAGGGTGTAGTTTGACGAGCCTTTGACAGGGAGGGTTTTTTGACTTGTACAGTTTTGAGATGGGCTGTTTTGTAAGATTTTTCTGACAGATGCAGGTTAGTGATAAAAATAGGCTTTCGCTTATTGCGGCCTAATGTAATATAATTTGAATGTTTTATTATTTAATATTTTAATTCTGTGTAATTTGGATAAACCGCAAGGAAGGTTTTTATTTTAGGAGTTCCTCTCTTTTTTTTTTTTTTCTAATTTATAATTTTATCATCTATAATTCTCTGTTTCTTTTACTCCCGTTGCTCCCGTAACCAACTTTGATTTTCTCTTTTTCTTTGTATGAGAAAACAATTGCTAGAAGCACCAGCACCAGCACGGCAGCACTACCAATCGAGATAAAAGTTCTTCAAAATTAAAAGTTAAAATTGTATGTACTTTTTATCACTTCTGTCATTTTTAAATTATGCGTGGCTTGAAAGTTGGTTGATAGTTTATAAGATGATTTTGAATTAAAAAAGAAAATCAAATTTGTTGATTTTTGATCGGTGACAAAACAGATTTATTAAATTGGCTTCGAAAGAAGATGATTTTTAAATTTCTTTATTTTTTATGTTTTCTTTATGCTTCCCCGACACATCTTTTGTAAAAGGAATTCTAAAAAATTTCGACATATAACAAAAAAAATTGTGATTAAATATCACTGCTTTACATGAACATGGAAAATTGCCACATTTTCGCACTGGTTTAATGGGGATCAAAAGAAATTGTCTGCATCATTAAATTTCTATAAGCTTTTAGTATCTATTAAAAAAAAGTCTAAAAGTGTTATAGTTTTTTTATTCGCACGTGAAATTAAGTGATAAAAATCACTGAAATTTTTATTTTTATCTTCAAAGTTAAATTAGATTTTAAGTTATCATGCTTGTAAAATTGGCGGCGTAGTGGAGACAACAATAGAGTGAATCCTACTAATTTAACAATGTATTGTTAAAAAATTGGCGGCGTAGTGGAGTCATCTCTTAATTTAGTTTTTTATTTTTTAAAAAAGGGCTGAAATGGCCCGGTACTTGTATTAACTGCTGTATTGTTTTATTTTTATACATCATTTAGCTATCTACTTGTAACAGCTCAAAACCCATCTAAAAAACCTCAAGGTAGACACACCCATGACCCATCTTTATTAATTAGCTACTGAACCTAGCTAATTGACCCATTAGTTAGGCAGTAGCAAGGTTTCAGTTAACCCTTAAATCTTAATCCTCATTGGCAGAGCACCCAAACACAAAATCCTAGATTAATCAAAATGCAAGCTGAATTTGAATTTGTTACTTAACCAAAACAGCCCTAAGAAACAGTCCACTTTTTACAAATTTGAAAACCACAGAATGTTTGTATACTGTAACACTTTCATGCATCTCTCAACTGTAACAGTGGTATCATTGGTACCACTTCTTCGTCCTGTCTGTCTTCTAGAGACAGTTCATTGAATGGGGATCATGTCTAGATCTTCAGCCTTTCATTTTGTGTTTCCACACAACCTATTAACCTAACAAACTGCACTGAACACAGTCAAGAAAGCTTGTTGCTGGGCTAAACATGAAATGTTTTTGCAAGCATAACGATCCTCACGGGATTCGAGTTTTTTTGGGCCAAAGGCCTAGAAGTTCGAAATAGCTCGGCCCAATTGATTACTTCCCTGAACCCTACCTTCCTCTCTCGCACCGTGCACCGTGTTACTCTCCTCCAAGGGGTTTTTGAGTGCATCTCCGATCAAACAGAGCTAACAATGTCTCTCCAACGAGCTCTTAGAAGCATCACTCGACCTCTTGCGCACGCGTACTCTCTCTCTCGTCCATCGCTACTGTCGCAACATTTGCCGGGTCGGTTTCCTCCGACCTCTAGTTTCGGATTTGAAAGTAGCTCGATCCTCGCGAGATTTTGCTCCACTTCCACTTTAATCAGCGCCGATTTCAGCAGATTAACCGAATCGAGGTTCCCCAAACGGAGGCCCGGATTTAAGAATCGGAAGAAGAGAGCTAGCCTCAGACCTCCAGGTTTTCTTCTTTTTTATTTTTTTCCTTGTTTACTATTCTCGATTTATCATGCCGTGTATAGCAGTACAAAACTTCCTGATGGATCAGAAACTAAGATGTTGTCATTATGTAATTCTATCTGACTATTATATGTTAATGAAGCAATTAACTGTTGCAGTTTATTCAGTATTGAGAATTTTAGTTGTATTTATAGTCAATTTGAATAGATTCAGCTTTAATACGAAGGTTTTATAGAGTAAATTTAACATCAGCTGACAATTATATTGGCTATTAGCATTGAGTTGAAGTGTGCCAGTATTTTTGGCCATGATTTATATTTCACTTTTATATGTGATTAGCATTGAGTGTGGAGTGTGTCAGTATTTTTAGCTTTGATTTATATTTCACTTTTGACTATTGCATTATTATTCTCACTATGCAGAAGAATAAAAATGGACTAGAAGCTCAAATTAACTAAAAGGACTTGCATCTTTTCTGAATTTACCTTGAACTTATTTAAATTTTCAGTGATGTTTGTTTGTTTAGTTTTTTGTTTTTATATTACAATGATCTTTATTTGCTTGCAAAAAAAGGGCCATATGCTTGGGTGAAGCATGTCCCGGGAGAACCAATACAACCAAGTCAACCTAATGAAGGGAGTATTAAGGCCAGGCGAAGGAATGAAAAGAAGCGCATCAAACAACACAAGTTATTCGTCTTGGTACTCTTTCTATCTCACTCTCTCTCTCTCTCTCACACACACACAGACACACACACACGTACACACACACATGCATGTTAATTATAAAATAAATCCTGTATTGATGTTGATCTTTCCCATTCATTAGATTTTAGTTGCCTTGTTGCAAGTTGTGTAACTTATAATTAGAGCACAAATTTTCTTAATGATGAGAGCAAAAATCAAGTTTGCGGTTGTCATGAAACTTCATTTCAAGTCTAATAATAGATACTCTTATAGAAAAATAGTGCAACCATGATAGTTAATCTATTCTTAAAAAAAAAAAATCTAATTTTAAAGTTGGAATTCATATGTGGATAGTCTGAGAAGAAGAAGAGGAAGGCACAGTGGGCTGAGGCGAGGAAGAGGAAGGATGCAGACAAGATAGAGAGGAAGATGGCACAGGTGGCGAGAGAGAAGGCCTGGGCCGAGCGATTGGTAGAACTTCAACAACTTGAACTAGCCAAAAAGGAAGCTGCTTCAACAGCTTAAGTTGCATTAGGTTGCGATATTTTCATCTTTTGTTCTTTGAATTTCCTTGCCTTTTATATTAGTCACCTGTTTGTATGGCATCCATCGATTTATTTACCTCTTTTTGTGTGCTGGTGACTGGGTGATATTGTCGAGCTCAGTGAATTGTGATTTAGTGTTTTATCGTTTTAACTAGTTATATCTTTTTTTTGTTGTAAATTGTAGATTAAATTTTGCAAATAACCTTGGACCTTGGTGCCTAAGGGAATTAAAGCTGCCATTTTTGGTTGATTCTCAGAGCTCTGATTTTTGTCTCTAGATTTTTCCAGATGGCAATTTTCAGTCAAAATGTGGAAGGGAAGTTCTCGTAGCATTGATGACATGGAACAAGTCAATTTGTTGTTGAATGGTTTTTCATAAAAATAAGTTGGACCAAATTAATTGAAGGATCTTTTGCCTTTCTTAATTATGTTTAGAAAATGAGAACAAGTAATACTTTGGGAATATATATATATATATACTATAGTTTATAGAGAGCGCAGGGATTAAAGTGTTGTACCTCTTTTTGGGTATTGCTTTAGAAAAGTTTCTCCTTTTCCTCACATGAGTTCACACATGCTCTTGTTTTCATACTACAAATCTTGACTTCATTTTGCAGTATTTGGAAGATCCAGGGAAAAAGATATAGTTGCCTTCAGATCTCGATGTTGATTTGCTTCGTGGTGCTGGTAGTAGGTTTACGAAAATACCCCTTCTTTACAGAATAAGAGGAGATTTCGGATTTTTTTTTTGTTTTGTTTTTGGTGTACTACAAAATTTTCTCTCCACCATCTACTTACAATAGAATATGAAGGCTCAATCTTGTGGACATTTGGTAGTGCTACAGTTGTAACCTACCAATTTTTCTTTTCTTCCAGTAACTATCACTATCAAGCATGGAGTGTTTTCTTGATTGAATATGAATCTTAATATACTTCTGCTCTTACACCGGCCAATCCTAGTGCACACAATTGAATTACTATTTTTGGTTTTTACAGAATGAGATATCCTATAATGAGCTTCCAATTAAAATCTTTAATAAATTTGCTTTCTTATGTTGTTGTTTGCTGTTGAATCATCCTTTGTGATTATGTCAATTTTTTTTTTGAACAACTTAAATCATTAACTGACTTTGTACTTGTAAACTATGTGGAACTAAAATATGCTTTTCTGAAATATAATTTACAAATATTCTGAAATTTAAAGCAAGAGCTATTCTGCATATGACAATCCTTTGTACTAAACATGTAACCAATCCTACATCTTGCTCACTGTACAAAATGCCCCACAAAGATACTGGAGGATATCTTGATAGAAATACACAAAAATATATTATGAGTGCAAAATGCCCATATATTGAAAGAAATATTAAAAACATCAATGTTGTTCAATAAAGCTGTTCTCTTCTGTCCCGCCACCACCTCCACCTGCATTAAATTAACCCAAAAAACATTCTCAATCCAATTCTTTTAAATATAATATCAAGTTCAAATAAAAGGAATTTCATGATTAGCAAGTACCAGTAATAGTCCCACCCGGGGTTTATTTTCGACATATGGTTGACGCCGTAAGGATAGCCAGAATCAGAACGGCGTGCATTGCGAAATGCACAACAGCCCATGGCATAAACAGCGATCAGGACAACAAGGACAATCACATTGAGTACTGATATCTTGTGCCAGTTTCTCCTAACCTGCTCCAGCACCCCGGCCTTGCACGTTTCGCACCCATAGCATAGTATGTTAGGTGCATTGTTCCACCTATAGCAGTCGTTATCCTGCGCAGCAACCGCCATGCCGCCACTGTACATGCATGAAGTCGGTGGTTTGCAACACCCAGACTGCAAAAATAAAACAAAAAATGGCGGTCAATTGACCCCCATTCATATTACTTACATCCGTCCCTGATTATAATGATATTAAGCTGATATTTATGTATGAATTTGAACTGTGATTGAATGAAAGAATGAATGAGTTAAAAGTTTGGAAAAAGAACTCCAATTACTGTAATTCAAGTGCAAATAGAACTAGGAGCTCTGTTAACCTGATAAACTATGGAATTGATCATGATGGATATTTACTCGGATTCAATCTTTAATAGGTATATCACACTTCCCTGAAAGCTAATAATTATGTTCTATGATGTTCAATTTAAGAGTTTTCTAGAACCGGATGAGTTTGTTTTGCGAAATGTGGCAATCGGGAAAGCATACCTGGATCGGGGACAGGTCATGTTGTAGGTAATCTAGCGGTGTATAGGTGGCGATCTTGTTACATGCCTTGGACCCGACCACGCAAACAAGCGCTGTGTGCCAGTTTTTGTCATCAGTGATATGCTTTTTTAACCACGACGAGTATACGCCTAGTTTATATTCTCGGTATACTCTACCCGGCACTTGCTGCCCCCCTCCACCTGCCGTGACGACAAACCTGTAATATTCACAAAAAGAAAAAGAAAAAGAAAAAAAAAAAGGTGGTTTCATACATGACTTAAGGCAAACAATACTTGCCGTTTAAAAAAAGGGTACACTAATGGTACCAAGTGGGTAAGATTAATGGTATTTAGTTGGCAGCTGCCATGTATACATGTAAATTGTCACAGAATTTTTCTGATTGCAGTTTTCTTTTGATCCACTCAAATAAAAAAAAATTCAGAAATAATAGGAATTAAACTTGAAGAACAGAAATTAACTAACCCGAAGGCAGTGAAGCAGAGCAGTGCAACAATGAGAATTAATATTGAAACGAGGTACAGCCAGAGGGCCCACGCCACTCCGAAACACGCCCCGACGAACCCGGCTAGGGAAACAAGCAACACGATAAAACCGAGTGCCAAAAGCGGCGTCTGAAGCGCCGATTGGCATGAGCTCGAGCTGTGGGCCAACCAGAGGCCGCCACCGATCAGTGGGACTGATGCTAGAAGTGTTACTAGATTGAGGTAGCCTATGACAGTGTTGCTGAATCTTTGGTGGTACATCCCTCTTGAGTGCTTTCTATTTCTCTCTCTCTCTCTCTCTCTGGTTGATGGCTTGGTGTATATGGGGCTTGTTAAATTGTTTATTTCTTCTTTGATTTTTTATTATACCTTTCTTTCTTTAGTTAGCGGCAGTGGCGTTTGCTTTTTCCCTCCTTATTTGGTTTGATTTCTTGCTTGCCAGTTCAGTCGTGCCTTTATTTATGGACTTCCATTTTGCCAATATGCCCTCTAACAAAGAATTAATTATGTTAAATGTGCTTCTCAACCCTCACTATATTGTTGTGCTTTACATACAAATAATTAAGGTGGGTGATTAAATTATGGCTCGGTGAGCTAATTTGAAGTCTTTAGCTTATCTGTATAGTAATTCATTTCCATATTTTTTTGAAGAATACAGATGATTCATTTCCAAATTTTTGATAAAAAAAAGTTTAATATTATAATAGGAGTTCGTTTACAGTTGATATCAGTGGTATTTCAGCCTTTATACCACTCACTCCAAGATCTATTAAATTGTCTTTAAACGACGAATCCAAACCGTTTAATCCGGTTTACTTCATGAATGATGCGTTTACATGTAATTTTTTAATATATACATTTTTCATCATTTTTTTACCGCTTGACTTGTACTAAAATAATTCGAAAAATTATAAATTTTGCATATAAACACATCACTCATAAAGTACGTAGATTGGTTTGAACAGTTTGGATCATCGTTTGAAGTATATCCAATAAGTTTTAAAGTTGATGGCACATACCACCAATGTCACATTAACCGGACTCTTATAATAGAGTTTAAATATGCATTTTATTAACAATGACCTATTTTCATAAACTTATGGGGGTTTAGCATAAAATTTACAAAACATAAAAAATATTGAAGATTAAAAAAAGGTGTACAACAACAAACGAAAAACGCTTATCCTCGGTATTGGTGTTACTTTCCCTGGTGTGGGATGCAAATTGCAATATTGTTTTTATCATCCCTATTGCTTTAATAATGTCGATTTGCTTTTGGAAAACCATAGCAGCTTTTATTAAATTGTTTGCTTCGTTAGTTTCCTCTTTAATTCTTAGTGATGAAGTAAAATACGGTGGGGGATAAATTAAAGGGGATTACTTTGTGGGTTATTAGAAGGGTCTATAATATAACAATGCAATAATTAAGACAAGAAAAAGCTTGCTTTACTGATGAGATAAGATCAGGTAGCAAGCAGATCAGTAGAGAGCACAGTCTACAGACACATGCACCTGCTTTTAATAAAGTTAAGTATTGTGCTTTTTTTATTTTAAATATATATTTATCTGATGTGGCATGTTGTCATGTAGAGATGATTGATGCATTATTAATTTAAATAATAAGAGGTCATTTTCTTCACAAAAAACACCCAAGGAATTGTTGAAAATAAAATAAAGAATTAAAGAATTATAAATACTTTGCCTACCGGTCCCCATGGTGCATGGTGCACAAGATACAGAATTTGTAGCCATAATTTATACATACTTTTGATAAGGAATATTTAGATATTATATTATTATTCAAAATCAAGGAAATGTGAGCTTCTAATTGGGTTCTTTTTAGAACATTCTTTTGTCCTCCGTGCATATCAGCTCAGAGGATCCCAAAACAAATTAATATCATCGGATATTCAATGAACAAATTAAGTCCAAATAGTACTGAAATACCTTTGCTTTTTTTTTTTATGTGTCTCCCGTATCTTTATTAATAAAAAAGCTCCAATAATTTAAAAATTAAAATTCATATACTATAATTACATTGTTGGATACAATTAATGTTTCTTTTTTACGCACACAGTTATGTTTTTTTTATTTTTTTTTATGATCAGCAGCAAAGATTGTCGCTAACAATTATATTGATAAGAAAATGTAAAGTTATTTACATAATTTGTAATAAAAGAAAGACCAAAAAGCCCTATAAGTAAAATAGCTACAGCTAACTCCTGCAAATAGCTACAAGTAAAATACAAAACTCACTCGCGTTAGACCTATGCGAACTGCGTCTATAGAAAAATTTCAAGTGTCGTGTCATTAATCATTTGGCTCACCAGACGCCTCTTATTGGAGAAAAATCTTCTATTTCTTTCTTTCCAGAACGACCGAGCACCCACGGCCCATATCACTCCCCATAATCAACATAAAAGTTTGTAAAAAATCAGTAATATAGATAGTGTTGAACTAATTTTTTAAGCATTTAATTTTGATTAAGACGATATCTTTTGTGTGATGTGATGTGATGAAAGTGACAAATTGCATCTAATAGTTGTATTTGTTATTGAGAACTTTTGTTATATAATAATCTCTCTAGCTAGTACCGAAATGATGGAAACACAGCTTTTAATTGTTATATTTTTTCACATCACCTAAATATAATGCTTGTTTACAAAGTCATTTGTTCTGAATTCAGATGCTTTGATCGGGACCTAATTTTTATAAAAGGTACAAGCAATTTTAATAACAAACACATATGCATGAGCAGCATGATACTGGGGTCAGTTATAACAGTTTTTAAAGAAAACAAAATAGAGAAAATTTGAATGTCTAATTGCCAAACATCACTGTGAAATTAAATGTCAAACCAAAAATGGTGTTCTCAATATGTAGCTATGTACAGATGCACAACGCAATTCCCTTCTCTTGAACAAGTCAAGTCAGGAATTAATATCGAATCAAAATAGCAAACAAGTAATGTATCAAGCCGAGCGAACATCCAGGAATCTTCTTTGCCGGATATAAATCTGCTGTTATTCCAAAGGGATCACAGGACCCTGTTATTCAGATCCCAACCGTTCAAACTTTTTTATGCACGAATCTTAAGGAAAAACGTTTTCCGTGCCCGAATCTCGATAAAAATAAACGGGTGAGATTGGAATAACAGGGTCCTGTGATCCCTTTGGAATAACAGCAGATTTATTTCGCTATCCACCGCCCGCCTCTCCAATCAGCACCAGATCCTCTATGCAGCATGCGTATGTATCTTGCTTAGCATTCATTATTTTTCTCTCTAATAAGTCTCTATTCTCTGGTGAGTGGTGACTACTTAGTGAGTGTACCCGCCACATTTAAAACTACTTATTTAGGCCACTGGAATCTGGAATTCTAGGCGGTCACTTCCAGTTTCCTTACCTCTCAAACTCTTCTCATCTTTTGTCTTCCTTTAAAACAGAAAAAAGGGGAAAGAGAAAGAAAAGCGAAGGAAAAATCGAAAAGCGCAGTGACATCTATTCCCTCCAGCCTCCAGCCATGGCGAAAGAGTTCACCGTGCGGCCAGTGATCTTCCCCTCTTCCACTCCATCGACGCCTTACTACCGCCGTCCCGGATCCTCCTCCCCACCGCCTCCATTCCAGCAAGCCCCGCGCTCCTCCAACCCGCTCCCGTTCGTTCCCTTCGACATCCCCTCCACCTCTTCCGCCCCTCCGCTTCTCTACTCCGGAGGCCCCATGACCTCTTCCTCCTCTGGCTACTTTGAAGACGAGCCGCCCCTGCTAGAGGAGCTTGGGATCAACACGCGACAGATCTGGCGCAAGACGGTCTCAATCCTCAATCCGATTCGATCGGATCCGAATTTGCATGAGGATGGGGATCTATCGGGCCCGTTTATGTTTCTTCTCTCGTTCGGCCTCTTTCAGCTACTGGCCGGGAAGTTCTACTTTGGTATCGTACTAGGTAAATTCCTTTGTTACTTGAATTAAATTCAATTGTTTTGTCCCATTTGCGTCTTACGGTTATGCCCGTTGTGTGGTTCAGTCACATAATTAAAGTGAAAACAGAGTTAATTAAGGAATTAGGCTGGGATTGTCACTCTGATCCACTGCTAATGTGCTATCTGTGCGACATTGTAATCTCAGGAATGAAATAAAAAGAAGTGAACTATGTTTTTTTTCTTCAATGAAGTGAAGTTATTACGTAATATTATATATTTTCCATCGGTAAAATCTGTTAAATGCTGAAGGTAGACATCAAGATTTGTTCTCAGTTTTGCTCACCAGTTACCTCTTATGCACCCGTACCAGAACTGTGGTTTGGTACATTACTGGATGGTATTAATTTGATACAATCACTTTTTTGGATCTTTATTTCTAAAACTTAATATCCGAGCCTTAATCTGAGCTCTACGCACATTTATAACCAAAAGAAACAGAAGGATTTAAGTTATCCAAGTGGTCTGTAGAGTATCAATGGTTGCATATTTTGCCCCCAAAGTCTAAAAGTTACTATTTGGTTATAAAATATTGTGTTAGTATCAATTTGGGACAGTGTTACTTTCCACTGTTGCAATATCTTCCTCAACTTCAACAAGGTCAACAAGGTCATATTTGGCTATTGCATCAACAATGTCATAGCAATATCTTCCTCAACTTCAACAAGGTTCAATTTATGAGATTTTATTCATTTTCTAAGGAGGAAATGAAGGAATGGAGATAATTTGGTACAAAAATAAAAATAAATGTTACGGTTTAATATTGGGAACTTCTGAACTGACTGAGCCAATATATGATATCTTGGATGAGAAATACTTTATGAGAATAGAAAGTTTTTAGTCTGAATTGATACTGTCCTAGTGGCCCTGATGACTGTGTAATTTAGAGACCTCTCTGCATGAGAACATTACCAAGATAGAAACCCTGTATTAATCTTTTTTTTTCTATTTGAATAATTGCTAGGTTGGGTCATAATAGCATCGCTCTTCCTTTACTCAACTTTCAACATGATTGCGGGCCGAAATGGTTGCCTTGACCTCTACCGTTGCTTCAGCCTAATTGGCTACTGCATGCTGCCACTGGTAATTTTTTCGGCCATATCCCTGTTTTTACCACGTGGGGGTACATTAATTTTTGTGATCGGGATGGTTTTCGTCTTTTGGTCAACTCGGGTCTGTACCAGTCTCTTGGTTCGGCTGGCTTCATGTGGGGATGAACATAGTGGTCTTGTTGGGTATGCGTGTTGGCTTGTTTACTTGCTCTTCTCTCTTCTAGTTATCTTTTAACTATTTAGGAGCCCACGGTTGTTTTTTCTGGATTTTTTTTTGTATACATTGTGGTATAATATTCTTTTATAGGGTGCTCCTATAGTTGTCCATATGCTGTGATGTTGAAACCAGTTTAGTATATTATTTTGCTTGTAATTAGGTTCTTGGATGTATGAATTGAATTTGTTAACAGTTAAATTTAAGTTTTTTGTTAGTGGTTACCAAGAATTGTATGATTTAGTGTATTGTTATTTAGCGTTCTTAATTGCAAGGATGATCACGCTTGTTGACTGTATCAGATGAATGGATTCATTCCCTGGTTTTGGTCATGCACTGGATCCAACCTAGAACTAGATAATTGAGCAAAGTGCTCGTTTAAACCCAGTTAAAGTTTGCAGGCGTTCAACCCTGATAATAGTACACTTTAATTGTTTCATGATGGATGTATGTGAAATTGTGAATATGTGATATTAAATATGTTTGTTGGGTTATGCATAATATTTTTCATTTTATGAGAGGATAATGACATATGAGCTGAAGGTTTCGTACCAATAAAACTATTTCAAACGCACATAATCTTTTGTTACAAGTAAAATTTATAAAAGAAAATATTGAGGTATTTGCTGGCATATCCAGCATTAAATTTTTTTAGCTTCCATCATAATATCAGAATATATTATTTCTTCAGTGAAAAGAAGCATCTCCTGTAATATCTCCTTTGTTTTATTTAATATGGGAACCTGTAACTTCAATTTATATTTACCGTATAAAAAATGAGATTGTTGTTTTATGTTGGAGGGAGCAAGAAAATAGCGAATCGGATTTTTTTATCAGGTCACTCGACTATTTATCTATTCTTCGTCATTCAGTTTTATTTTTTTGTCAAACAAATATGTACCTTTTGTCTCCGTTTTTAATTGTAATTACACAATTACTTGTCAAGTTATTCTTCAATAGTTGCTTCCTAAATCATATTTAGTCATAAGTTCCACACATAAAGCGAATAATCTCAAATTTGCTTACAAAAATAGTATTGGTTTGCGAAAGCTAAATTTTTTTCTTTCAAAAGGCTATAGGTTTTTTTTTTAAAAAAAAACACCTTTAACGTTGGGAATTTTGCATTGGTTATTTGATACATAAAGTACCCCAATTTTCTTTAATAATTAAGTCTACTTTCAAAATAAATCTCTAAAAATTTAAACAAAAGATTTTGAGAAATGAGAAAGGGACAAGGCTTGCCCACTTAAATTAGACTTACCCATGTCATATCTTTACCCATTAAATATTAACTTAGCCATACCCTATCCATACTTATTAAATAATGGGTAACGAAATGAATAACAGTAATTAACGAATAAAGTGATAGTATATATAATTTAATCCAAAAAAGTAACAAATAAATAATATATTAAATACATCATGTACCTAATATTACAAAATATAAAAATTATAATTTTTATATTATTTATAATTTTTTATCTCATTATTTTAAAAGATATAAATTATTAATTAAATGAAATGATGAATATATTGTATAAATCAATTTTGTCATAATTACTAATTAAAAAATATATAAAATATTAGATAAATTAATTGTATCATAAATTACTAATAAAAAAATTATATGAAATGTAATATAAATTAATATACATACCCGATAAATTAATGAAAAAAAAATCTTACCGATAAACGGTTAAAAGGGTATCATTGACACCCCTACTGCCGATCTTTTATGACAAAATCAGCATGGAAGAAAAAAATTGCTTCCTAAAAAATAAAGTGAGTTCGGAAAGAGTTTGGTTGGAATGAGTTCAGAATGGAACTTCCTTTTCAGAAGGTTAAATTTCTCAAATCATTGTTAACACATTCACATTAGATAATTTAAATTACATAAAAGTATTCATACAATATTAATTTTATTTAGGTTCAAAGGTTGTCTTTGCAGGACAAGAAACAACTGTTCTTTATGTGTTGAGGCGGAGCTGGTATTTAGCTGCCCACCCCTGGAATATGATTTTATTTGATTTTATTAATATGCTAATTACATATATATTGCCCCATCCTAAAAATGTGATTTCCTCATCCTCAGTCTATTCGTACAAAAGAAGAATAAGCAGACACGAAATTAATTAAGTTGGCAAAAAATTGAACTAACGAGATACGACATCAAATAAAGATACAGGAGTGAGGCTACGATACTATGCATAGCACGGTTTGGTCCGTGCTACGGCTCAATATTTGAATTTTCAAAATTCTAACGGTCGATCCGAACCGTTTAACATGATTATAAAATGAATATGTACTTGCAAACCAAATTTTACATTTTTTCGAATTTTTTTACTATTTTTTAGATAGGTAGAAAATTACTTGATCTGAAAATTCTGGACCATCCAAAAACAGTGATTTTCTAAAAAAGTAGTAAAGTTTGAAAAAATGTAAAATTTGATTTGCAAGTACATATTCATTTTATAATCATGTTGAATGGTTTGGATTGACCGTAAGAATTTTGAAAATTCAAATATTATTATATTGAGCCGTAGCAAGAACCAATCCGTACTATGCATAGCACCGTAGCCTCGCTCAAGATACAGAACCAAACATATCTTAGTAAAACTAAGAATAAGAAAATATATAAATAAATTTGGGCCTCTAGTTAAGTTTATATTTTTTCTTAAACGGTTCAAGTACCTTATGGGCTTTCGGCCCAATTGAATGCCTCCGTTTACGGAAGGGACTTCGCTCTGCTTTTTCTATTTCAATTATATTGAGATCTGTACATAAATTTTTTTTTTTGAGATACGTAAATGAAATATTTTGAATGATTGAGATCGAAATTATTTTATTTTGAGATACGTAAATAAATTTTTTTGAACGATTGAAAACAGCAGAGCCTTATCCTCCGTTTACTAACCTAGCTAGCTCTCCTCTCTCCTCTCTCTTCTCGATGGCTCCCAATTCTTGCTTTTTTAGGCCAACTGAACATGCTTAACCACCTTAGTTAGACAAGGAACTTCAACCAGTCGCATCTTGCTCAACCTGTCTCTCCATTCTCTCTTAACCGCTGTCTCTCCTTTCCTCTCTTTTCTTAACAGTAAGTTAATTTTGTCATCCTTTTACTTTCGTGTTCCCCCTTTTTCCCCCCTGAATTTTGGAAGGATTTGAGAGAGATCAGGGTATTAGAGTTTCTCCTGGTGGTAGAATATATGAATCCAACTCGGTACAAACAACTTTAATTTGAACATGATTGATGATCTTTCCAATTTTCCAAAAGAATTGTTGAGTTGTCATTGTTAACTGAAAGAGCTATCAGATAGTTGATTGAAAGCGGTTGCAATATTAGAACCACATAAGTCAGTCATTACATCATACCAAAGAAGGCTTTCCTCTTGCACTCGCATGGTGCTGCCTTAGAATTTTTATAACAAGATTCATTAGAATTTGCACTTCATCAAGGAAACAAAATTATAAATTGAGATTTTAACTTATTTATATCTTTTTCAGCTCCTCCCAGCAACTTTTATCGGAAGTGATAGCTACACGCTTGTCGGGATCCCAACCCCATACCGATTTATTGATATAATGGTTATAATCATTGAAATCAGCTTTCATGGTTTTCCAACGACATTGTAATTCATTACCTTGTCGTGGTGGCTTGTATTGTGAGTTCAGAATAGGAGCCTACCTATTCCAAAGATGTTTCGTTAATGTTCCAGGATTGGCAACTCTCGGAGCCACTTGTTCTTCCCTCGCTAGATTTAACATAAGGGTGGCTTGTTCCACGCTCCAATTTTGAGGTCAAATCCTTTGTGCCGATCACCTTTTTCTCTTTACCCTTACTATATTGGATTTTCAAATAACTCGCCGAGGGATCTATATGCCTAATGTCATGCACATCTAGATTTGTTTACAATAAGAGTACATCAAGCTAAATCTAATTTGATATTGATTTAGACAGGTTTGCTTGGCAGAGATTGGTATATGTGTTTGATGCACATGTTTACAAAGAAAAACAACCAAGGTTATGTTCATGAAATAAGTACAAAATTGAAACAAGTAATTCAGTACCTCAATACAGAAGCAGGCTTAATTAATAACCCAGTTTTTGCTTAGTTTGGTCCAATTTGATATGTAGGTAATCCTGTTTATTCAATACTGGAACAAACTAGTCAAAATCTAACCATTAGGACCCCTATACTATGTTATCTTTGCTTTTAACTTATTGCAATGAAAGAAAGGAAAAAGAAAAAATAAATAAAGCAGAAGAAGTTTTCCTACACATGAAAACAGCGAGCAACACAGAGGGAAACATGCCCAAATACAACACGTTAACAATTGCATAAGAATTAATCATCTTGTTTTTCCTAGGCATAAAACAGTGGCATATGGTTCAGTTATTCAAGGACTAAATTGAAACAGTTTTAATTAAGTAGCTCAGTACAGAAGCAAGCTGAAAACTTAGGCCAGCTTTTGCTTTGTTGGGTCCAATTAGATATGTATGAATATCTTGTTTATTGAAAACTGGAACAAGTTAGTCAGTTTATAAGCATTACAAATCAAGAGCAGTAATATATAATACACAAAATCTAGCTATAAGAAACTTTTTAACCAAATGCCCTTTACACATTCCACATCGGCATTGTTCTAGAAGTCAAGTGTTCATGGAGTGGCAAAACACTACTAAGAATGTCTAAATAAGGAAACTTAAATTGCAAGGTACCTTCATTTTGCACAAGGAAACTGAAATTTTGAATTTTGTTCTGAATTGAACTGAACTTGGTTCACATTCTTTGTTGTTATATTTTATTGTCATATGTTTTTCTAATTGGTTATTATTTATTCAAACAGGAGATCTAAGTGGTGCTTGCATTATTGTTGTTTTTTGCAATAAAGGTATGTGCCAAGCTTAAATAATTGCAATTTTATTGCAAGGTAACTTCTAAATAGTATCAATAGTGTTTCTGAATAGTATTCGAACAGGAGATCTAAGTGGTGCTTGCATTATCGTTGTTTTTTGCAATAAAGGTATGTGCCAAGCTTAAATAATTGCCATTTTATTAAATTGTGTTTCTAGTTTGGCTATTGTCATGTTACATTTGATTAAATTGTGTTAGCACATTATGTCATGTATAGTGTCACAATTAAGGGCAAAGGAATGGGAGATTTTGGATTCAATCTTATTTGAGGCTTTATTTCACAATTTGGGTTAATTTATGCAACATTTTGAATATTTATGGGATGATTGCATATATGGATGTAATTGTACCAGATATATACTGAATAATAGACTGAGTTCGTTGTGTTTCCAGTTCAAAAAGAAAAGACACAGAAAAATATCTGTGTTTGTAAACATGTGCATCAAACGCAGATACCAATCTCTGTCAAGCAAATCTATTGTACTTATTATCAAATTAGGTTAGCTTGGTGTACTCTTTACTGTAACTATTCTGGATGTGCATGACATTAGATATGGATCCCTCGGCGAGCTATTTGAAAGCCAACATAGTAAGGGTAAAAAGAAGAAAGGTGAAGTTGTTGTCGGCACAAAGGAGCCGGCCGTAAAATTGGAGCGTGGAACAAACCACACTTATGTTGAATCTAGCAAGGGAAGAACAAGTGGCTTAGAAATTTACCAATCCTAGAACATTTATGAGACATTTTTGGAATAGGTTGGCTCCTATTCTGAATTGACGGTCTGAGCCACCTCGACAAACTACAATGTTCATTGGAAAACCATAAAAGCTGACTTCTATGATTATAAGCATTGTGTCAATAAAACAGGATGAGGTTGAGATCTCGACAAGCATGTACTTGTCGCTCCGATGAAAGTTTGAGGAGCTGAAAAAGGTATAAATAAGTTAAAATCTCAATTCATAATTTTGTTTCTCAATGAAGTGCATATTCTCATGAATCTTGTTATAAAAACTTATGCAGCACGATGCGAAATTGTACAAGTGGAAGACAAAAGACTTTGTATGGTATGATGTAATGAATGCAAATTACATAGGTGTTTTGAAGTGTATCGAACCCCCCCACATGGTAGCAATCCAACTAAAGATTTTAATTCCAGTGGGTACAGCTAGTGATTTTAATTCGTAACGAGATGAATGTGAAAAAGTCAATTATGTGGTTCTAACATTGCAATCGGTTTCTATGCAACGAGTGACAATCTTGAGGACCATGTTAGTTAACCTGATAGCTCTGACAGTAACAAGAATGCAGAGAGGGAGTTAGAATTTTATATTATTACTTTTAGAACTGCAATGAATATGGACTGCAATTAATATGTGAATAAGTTACTTGGTATAAATAGTCACTCGATCTTCCAAATTGAGAGATATTGGTATGATAGCCTAGGTAATATGTAGCTCCTATACCGTTTTGGTATGGAGTTGCAAATTGCCTATTCTTTCAACGAGGCAAGTAAGAAAACTGAGGCCATATAAACTCCACTTGGGTTGATATTTTGTATAATATAATGTAAAGCTTTTGTCCTAATAAAACTAAATTATAAGTTCTGCACTATGCTACTTCTATTCTATATACTCATTAATTCAAAACCTCCACACACTTCTCCACCAGCCTCGACAACCGTTGCTGAAGCAACATGAGGCTGATTCAGTTCAACACTTATTCAGCCTAGTCAATATAACTTAATAAAAATACACCAATTAAATATTTTTTCAAATAAAAAAAATTAGAAGTGGAACTACGTTGTCGATAATTTGATACATCTATTCCATTTTCTCATACTTTCAAATTATGTGTTGCTATTTTTAATTTCAATTTACTTGTAAATATATTTATATATTATGTATTGATATTTTTAAGATTGTAATTTGAATGACACTTTTTGTTATTATTGTATAATATTATTTTTAGTTAGGTTATTTGAAATTAAATTTATTTTAATATGCATGCAAAGGTGAAAAAGATAAATTCGATTTGACAATAACTTAAGCTACAAACTCAAACCAAACAAATGATAGTTGGAAGTCATGACTAGACTTTAGATCTCATCAAATATAGATAACTTAGATCTCCTTAAAGTTAAGTCTCAATCATATACCTCATATATGTATTAGGATGGGACGGTAGCGTAGTTGGCTAGAAAAAAGTTTTATTGGATATTCAAAGATCGAGAGCTCAAGCTCCTCTCACGACTTCGCAGTCTCTACAAAGCTTTTTTTTTTTAATTATATGAACAAACAATAGTCTGCCTAAATGGCACTACAAGAGATTTAATTATTTGTAATATCACGAGTGACAAGATTAGAAAAGCTAATGTTAATTCTTCCAAAATCAACCCTAAACAATTGCAGACCCCCTCTGAAATTGCATACAATTAAACCTTTTTTTAATAGAACCTATACATAGTTACTACTCATCACCACCAGCTCCTACTGTTCCTTATTTAGCACATCATTTTCTTCACATTCTTCCATTGCAGATCTGCAACTTATAATTTATCTCTTATCGCTATCAATCCTTCTTCCTCGGTTAAAATGCAGTTGTGCTTCATCGGCTGGACATGATATCACAGAAGATCAACTCCCCAAGGGAGAATTGCAGAGGTCTCGAAAGATGAGACACCATTAGCCAAACAGCAGCACCGGTTGCAATCCGCCTCAATTCATCGTCTTGACGACGTCTATCACAATGCCATCCGCCATCTGGGCAATACCAAAGGATCTGACACTGGAAAATGCGAAGACAAATCCCAGTTTGATAATTCACTAGAATTGGTACACTTCTCATGTTCTTTCCTTGATGATTAATCATCATAAAAAAAATAGTTTGTGTTATTTATCTTTCAACAGAAGACTAAACAGAAAAAATGCTATAGGTATACAAGTCAAAAATTAGTGAAATCTGTTCATGATGACATGTTTCAATCCATACTAATTACAAGCATATTTCATTTTCTGGTGCTAAAGCGGGCAATGAGATCATCGTCATTATCGACTAGGACAGCCAATCTCATTGATGGTGAGTTGCCGAGGTCCCCCAGTTTCAAGAATTATTTGAAAAATGACTCAAAACTCGATTTAAATGAAGACTCAAACCTCAATGAAAATCAAGTTTGCAGTCCAATTGACAGGCTAACAATTAAGGGTAATTTTATGATGTTTTATTTGCTTACATTATGTTCTTAATTTCTCAACCGTGATACTTGAATCTTTTGAATTTTCTGTATAGCTCCAAACAGCAATTTAGAAATCAGGGAATATATTTTAAGCAAAAAAACATGAAGTTCTGCTAGTTTTAATTGAATACACAGTAAAATAAACAAAATAATCATAAACAAAGGCAAGAAGTGAATTTTTTATTTAATCTATAACAACAACAAAATTCCAGAATTTGGCAAAAGATGAACTAATTGTCCAAAAATAAATAGTTTTGTTTGTGAAATTTTGAGCTCCTGTTCAAAATTGTTTTGATTAGCAATTAGGATATCTTGTGTGTTTCCAGTATTTATTTTGAGCCAGACGATGACAATAAAGGGTGGGGGGTTTTGTCCAAAGGACTTTTGTTTGCACGAATCTACAAATCGGACGGTTTATGTCTAATTAACTCCGAATAAAATTTGTGGGAAGTCCTCTTGACAAAATCCAATTCTGACAAGAAATTAGCAATTGGATATCTTCTGTGTAGCGCATTACACTGTGCTGAGGATATGCATTGTATTATTTTACTTTAAACTGATTTAAACTTGTAACCCCTGTAACCTCTGTAGTGAATTTTCTTGATTTAAATAAATTATTTAGGTAGGCTATGGCCTGCCTTTTAAAAAAAAAACGAAAAATATATATGGCCTGCATGATGATCCTAGCGGATCTTGCTTCTTGATCCTATATTGTCAGTGAGAACTAAGAAGTTCCTGTTGCAGCAACAGGAGGAAGGAGCAGCAGATGAGAGCACCAAACAGCCAGTGCAAGCACCAGCACTGCTGCAGGAGTGTTGGTTAGCCGAGGCGAGAGCATGTCAATTGCCTCAGAGATCTCTAGGGAGTGTTGGTTTGAATTAAAGTGATCTAACTTAACTAATTCTTATATGTAATCTTAGTTTCTCATTTGTTTTTGCCATTAGAGCAGGTCCTGCCTTTTTTCCAATTACTTTGCATCATCATCATCATCATCATTTTTATTTCTTTTACATTTAAAAGAGAAGTTTAATTAGTACACAGGCTCGTTAATCATCATGCCTTCATATCTCTTGTCAATAAATTAATGAGTAAAAAGCTGAAGGATAGTCGTTAAATGATACAAGGAAAAAGAGAAATCAAACTATTGTTTACAGAAACAATCTTAATAGGAAGCGACCAATACATATCTCTATATTTTTATGAAAAATAATTATTTACTTTCCCATTACAAAAGGTAAAAAAAAAAAAAAAATAACTTAACTGTAGCTGGCACCTATGTCCCCAGCTAAGCAAGAAATTGACTACAAAAATAAACAAAAAGCCAAAATAAATATTTTATCTGACAGCTGTGAGGCTTTTCTTGGACCTGCCCCACAGGGTGCCTGTTTGTTGCATGGGGACCACCACGGATTGCCTTTGTACAGCACCTGTCCATTGCAAAGGTGAGCCAGCCGGGTAATGGTAATGCTGCAGTTGTGGAAAACAAGGACGCATTCTCCGGGACTGCGGAATCAGCCTTCCTTTGTGCAGTGTGGCATATGGCCATTTCTTTGTGGGGCCCAAATGTTGAGGTACTGGGACAGCGGGTTGCCATGCAGGGTTCACCTGTTGCTGTAAATGCTGCTGTTGAGATGGGCTGGGCTGCTGCAGTTCATTATCCCGCATTTTCCATATGGAGCGAACCTTTTCTAACAAGGGATCAGGACGCTTTCGTGCAGGGCCCACCTTCATTGGTAGATGCTTCAACAGGCACCACTGCTGCAGTTTGCTTCCCGGCGTTTGCCATATGAAGAGCTCGTTTTCTATATCTCGCACTGTTGGCCGTGCCTGAGTCAGAATCTTTATTTTATGATCACACCAATCATTAATAATTTCAACAATCTCTCTCTGCATAGAGTATGATATAATGTAGCCAACGTCGTCATCATCGACTAGGTGAATATACACTCCAAGTTTTTTCGCTTTATCCATAAGAAATGCTTTTATTAGTTCGTTGAGGATCAACTTCTGATTCTTATCTGGATTTGAAGTCTCCAGCTGCACAATATCAAAGGAAGTCAGAATTATAGTGGTGAATAATATAACCGAAATTTCTAGCAGTAAGCCAGTAAAGTACCCTTGTGTGCTACATTGTATCCTTTCTTTACCGAGTGTTATACAAATAACACCCAACTTTTTATATTAGCAAACAACCCCAGCATGAGGTTTACATAACAACTTGGGATCTTTTGCAAATATATAAGCAGAGCTCTTGCCTATGTAAATAAATGCATACCTTTGAATAGATTTCCTCTGAAGAATCAGATGCCACTTTCAAATCTATATAAAAAAGGATCCGTTTTTCGATATATTGGATGTATTCTTTCATCTCGAATGAAATTGACCCTTTTTGTGTGATTAGAAAAACTTTTGCAATCAAATCCAGTTCGGCTAAATCTTCCAATAGACCCGGTCCTAGGATGCTTCTTCCTTTATTCTACAAAGAACGAAGGAAAAAAAAAAAACTATAAAAAGTTCTTGAAAATGAGAGTTCTATAACTAGCATACAGTACAATTTCAGATTGACCTTAACACAATGTGCATGTCCATTATGGATATACAAAGGTAGTTTAGAAATGCAGAACAGTTGGAATAATGTGTGATAATGCGAGTTTAAAGAGGAAAAGTGCTAGAGTTGGTTACATGTTGACAAATAGGCATAGATGAATGTAATCATATAGGAAAATGAAAAGATAGATAGATGAATACAATGTATATGGATGCACTACTTGTTTAATACAAGCACTAGACAGCCTCTGTCTAGTTAAAAAAAAAAACAGAGAGAGAGAGAGAGGAAATGTGGAGAGCTGAACCTTTGGACCATCCTTAGCCCAGTAGTAGACATCCCGGAACCTTTTACCATAAGTTTTCACCAAATAGTTGATCTGATAGTGCAGGATTAACAAAAGAAAAGATAAAAAGAAGTTAATTAAAAGAATTTTTCTTAAAAAAGAAGTGACAAAGATCGACCAATAAAGCACTGGTTGGTACCAAAAGGTCTCAATTTTGTTTGTGCAATTCTTTCAATTATGTTTAAAACAAGAGAATATATGAAGTAGCAACTAGCGACCAGCGTCCCAAACAAACTGGACAAAATTAACCTGCCAGGTACTTGAAATAAATCTACTCAGAATTTAGGCCACTAAAAATACAAAAAGAACAACAAAATAGACTAGCAAGAAATCATTCAATGATTCTATTGTTGGAATAAGCTGACAAAAAAATTTGATGATGGTCGATCCCTGTTGTACACCATTACTCTTTTCTCTGTTATTGTGCAAACATACCTTTTATTTCCTGTTTAATACCCTCTGTGCAACCTACTAAATCAACATTAAGGGACAGCCTAATGCTAAATAATGGAAATTGCAATGCAATTTTCTCTGTGAAATCTTCACGAGAAAAGGAGAATACAGAGAGAATTGTACCTTTTTGAGTGTCTCTGCTTGCCAATCTTGACCCTGAATATGAGAACCAGTGCGAGTTGCTGAGTTCTCTGGCATTCGGTATAGATAAACTCCTTCATTAATTAATCAGGATAAGTATCAGTAAAATCCAGAAAAGATAGTTACTACAATTATGCATTAACTTCTTTAAATTTTAACTACGACTTCATATAATGCAAGAAAACCAGGTCTTAATATTTTTTGGTCAAGCCAAAGTTTGCTAATGTGCTCATTTCCTATATAAGGTAAACCGATCTAAATGTACATAACATCTATATCCTTGTAGCTTGAATTTATACTGTTATGGGTTTCAGGAAATGGAACAAGGAAAAATTGTAAATCTTTAACAGAAGGTACCATTTCCATCATGACGGAGTGCTGACGTGGCAGGATTTCTATGGACATCTGGTGGTACAGCATTACAGTGGGAGGTTTGGGGCATCCATCCTTGTCCTGTGGTTGGAGGTATTCTGAGCTCTGTTTTTGAATAACAAATGGTACAAGTAGTTTAGAAAAAAAAAAAATCTTATTTGAATGAAAAAAATAAATAAATGATATATATATAATAAAGTAACATAAATGCAACAAACAATTAACCAGTTGGATCAAACTTTTTACTCGTGACAGCCACGGTAAGACCAAGAATCAGAAGACAGTAGAAAGATAAAAGCCTTTTCCATTTCTATACCTGGATTTGTCTGATTTGCACTCTGAGTAGAAGAAGAGCTTTCCATCTGGCCATACTTGAAAATTGGTTTGAGATAGCCAATGATAGAAAATAACTTGAAGATGATTTTTCCAAGGTAATCAGCCTGATAAATTAAAATTAAGGACAATGTTGGAAAATCAGAAGAAAATTCAAGATAATAAAGAATCAAAATCAAGAATCCAGAAATATTGAAAAAATTTCAAGTAAAGAACATTAACCTCGCTCTTGGCCATAGAGTGGAAGATCCTTGCCTCAAATTCTTTCGCAATTACAGGAAGAGCATTTAGAAGTAAACTGCCCGTGAAATATCTCCTAAACAGATTCTCTCTGAAGAACATTTTAAACAAACAAAGATTAGAAATTCAATTCAGTTTAACCAAGGAAAAACAAGATGAAGAAGTACTGAATGCGATCAATTGAGCAATGAGTTACATATGATTGCAAATCCGCTGGCGAGTCATTTGGGGGAACTCATATCTCCAGTCGCTGTGCTCGAGTTCACTCAAAGTGGGGTATTTCTGTGCTAGCACCAGTGTGCTTTCTACTGCCATCGATAGGGGAACAGGAGAGTTGTCGAGAGATAGAGAGAGAGAGAGAGAGGTGGTTGTATAAGTTATCGAATGGAGCTTTGAGTTGAGTGTTTTACGATTGCGAGACTGCTGTCAAGAATTAAAGAAAAGGAAGAGAAAGAGGCAGAGATGAGAAGAGCGCGCTTCAACAGGGTAGATCCACTACGGCGTTCGTTCGAGTAGACAGACATAAAGCGGGTT
Source organism: Carex littledalei (assembly GCA_011114355.1). Classification (NCBI taxonomy): domain Eukaryota; kingdom Viridiplantae; phylum Streptophyta; class Magnoliopsida; order Poales; family Cyperaceae; genus Carex; species Carex littledalei. Next base: position 14,608,232 of record CM022085.1, on the reverse strand, counting down.
AGAAGGTATCCTTATAATTCGTAGTTGGGTACTACATAATACATATCACGTTTACCATGAGTCCATGACTATACAATAAATCTTTAACAACATATTAGTTTGAAATTCGGCAAGTACAATACAATCCATACTTCGTAGTTCGTACACATCATATATATATATATATGAAAAATGATGAATTTGATGCAAGTTTCATCATTGATCAAATAACATAAAATTTACATTTTATGACACTAGCATGATATTTAAATTGTATGAAAATTGATACACAACCAATCTATAAAGAAAGCAGTATGTTTATAATTTTTTTATTGTTTAAAAATATTTTTACATGGTTTGAGAAAAATATTGTAAAAATTTAAGTTAACTCTTGTCAATAGATTCTAACTCATGTTAAAAAAGGCTCGCATCACCTCCAAGAGATGAAAACTAGAGGAATAATGGATACGAATTATCCGCTCCGAATCCGATCCGTATTCGCTTGGGATATTTTTCAGATTCGGATTCAAATATTTTCTGACTATGAAGAACTTTTAACAGCTCCGGATTCAGATTCAGATACGATTCAAGAATTGTAAACGGATATCCGAATAGAAATGGGTTTCCGAATCGGAAAATTAAATTATTGCCCGAATCCGCTTTGTAATTAAAAGGCCCAGGAGCCCATATGACTGCACTGTACATTGAAGTACTACGACCACGTGGGTGTGATGGTACTCTGGTTCTTCTATTATATGAAGACTTTACTTGCAATTTAATTCCAGTCGTGGAACTAATGTGTGCTCCCGATCGGAGCTATATTTTTTTTTTCTTCCTTTTTTTTTTCCTTTTTTCTTTTTCTTTTTCTTTGTTTGCATTATAAAGAATATTGTTTGATTATAATACTTGTATTATATTATATAAGTGGATTATTTGAGTGGATTATTCATATGACTTAATTATTTGACAATAATTTGTTTCGTATCCGTATTCGTGGATTATCCGCTCCGTATCCGTATCCGTTTAAGGTGAATTTGATTTACACCCCTAATCTGTATCCGTATTCGAATCCGTATCCGTATCCGTTTACTATCCATATCTGTATTTGTATCCGCTTATTTAAAAGCGGATACATATTTGGTATCAGCATTATCCGCTCCGTTTACACCCCTAATCAAAACACATATAATTAATTACAACCAACAATTGTGTTTCAATAATTTTTATTGTACTAAATTTAATTAATTCTATAATTTATTTATGTATGTGCAATGCTTAACGATTAATAATATAATTTTATCGCTTAAAATTTTAAATAAAATTATTAAAATAGCGGAAATTGTATTATCACGGTTGTTCCAAAAAAGTTGTAAGTTGTAAGTGAATCCTCCTTATTCTATTTTTATTTGAAAGAAAACGGAAGTTATTTCTCAAAGTAGAAAATTTTTATACTCGTCCATACTAATTCATATGACCTGAGGTAATAGACTATTTGAATTTAGATCCGTACCGTCTGATCTGCTTTGACGAAAAACCAGACGGTCCGGATTCTGATCGGATGGCCCGTATATAAACTCAAATATTCTTTTACCTCATAGGGTTATATAATAACGGAGTTGAGGATAGCTAAGATTTATTTTGTTAATATGAGCTCGGTTCAGCCGGCTAGCCCATTTAATCTGAGCTGGAGACCACGTGTCAGGATCCCGTTGGCTAATCGACGTGTATCGTTGTCACTTGCGACTCCTACCGTACTAAAATTAAAATTGAAAAACTGCAATTAAAAAGAAGACACTAACAGAGAAAAACTAGGTTTCTCTTCCAAATCTGCCGGGAAAAATCAAACAAAATTGGAAGTCTGAGAGGAAAGATTGATACAAATCGAGAGAAACACGAGGAATTAATTCGATAGTTTGTTCTATCTTTCTGAATCTGGAAGAGGAGTCATGGCGGTCCAGTTCTCTGCTATGGGGACGCTAGTGATGCCCCTTCTCTTCTACCATTGGTGCTCCTGTTTTCTAACTCCTCTAGTTTTCGCCATAGGTGCGGCGTTTCCTAGATTTTCTTACTTCAATTTTCTTTCCTTTCTCAGCGATTAAAGAATGTGTTGGTAGATCAGTTAATTATAAGCAATTAACATTATGCTTGGTAGTTTACTAATGTTGTTTTGCTCTAGTATTGTTTGTTATAAATGGACTATTCAGTAGGTTGAATTAGTTGCTCATTTGGGGATCAATCAAAGAAAAATTGGTGTTAACATGAGGATTTAAAGTATCTCTTTTATTTATTTATCTTTTTTTTTTTACAGAAAGCCAAAAAAGTGATCCGTCAGCTTTGTCTAAACAAGCCTCTGAAATGATAAATTTAAAACAATATGATGAAGCACTGGGAGTTCTTGGTGCTGCGCTTGAAATAGATCCAAACCATTCCGAGTCCTACAGACAGCGTGCTTTTGTTCTTCGGCACAAATGCAGGTTTGTTAGTAATTTATTATACAGTTGTTGAGTTTAAGTTTACTTTAATAGAATTGCCATGATGGTGTTATTCTGATAATTCCAGATTCGACGAATCTGAGAGAGATTACAAGAAGAATTTAGAACTAAAACCAAAATCTTCTTCCACGGAGAAGGAATTGTCCCAATTGGGACAAGCAAAAAGTGCACTGGAATCAGCTTATTCTCATTTTGACTCGGCTAATTTTGCAAAGGTGCTAGAGTATATTGACAAAATTGTCCTAGTATTCTCTCCTGGTTGCACAAAGGTATGTGCTTTTGCCACATTCTGTTGTTTTAATTTGGTCATATCTGAGCCAATTCTATAGTGCTAAAGCTTGTCAACATACAGGCTAAGCTTCTTAAAATGAGGGCACTGCTGGCATTAAAGGAATATTCGAGTGTCATTTCAGAAACTGGTTATATTTTAAAGCAAGATGAAGATAATTTAGAGGCATTATTACTACGTGGCCGTGCCTATTACTACCTTTCTGATCATGATATTGCTATGAGGTTCATCTTTTTTTGTCTTTCAAACAAATTGTAGTTAAGCTGCTTAAATGCTAAATTTCTTCATTCATGCTTTGCTTTCTACTCGGCCCGAAAAACTAATTTAAGTAAAATGCACTTATTTTTTTTTCAGACACTATCAGAAGGGTCTAAGGCTAGATCCTGAGCATGGTGAGCTAAAGAAAGCTTACTTTGGCTTAAAAAATCTCCTAAGAAAAACCAAGAGTGTAAGATAAAAAAAAAAAATTTGGTCCTTTTCTACTCTTTTTGTTTCTATTAATTTTTTTTTTAAATTATTAATTAATAATTTAATACAATTATGTTTAGGCCGAAGATAATTTGGCGAAGGGGAAGCTACGACTGGCAGCTGAAGATTACAAATCTGCCCTAGCACTGGATCCGAATCATACGTCCTATAATGTGAATCTGTACCTTGGATTATGTAAAGTTTTAGTTAAACTTGGCAGAGGAAAGGAAGCTATTACTAGTTGCAATGATGCACTTGAAATTGATGGAGAGCTTGTAGAGGCTTTGTCTCAGGTTTGATACAACCTCAACTGGCTTTTCAAAAAAAAAAAAAAAAAATGCTGCTTCTCATGGTCATTTGGTCAATTACAGAGAGGTGAAGCTAAACTACTAATAGAAGATTGGAAGGGAGCTGTACAAGATTTGAAAGAAGCTGCACAGAAATCACCTCAGGTATTTCAGCTTAATGTGTTGTAAGAAACAAATCATCATTCATTGGTACACTGCAATGTGAGAAATGTCATGAATACTACCTCCCTGAAACAAATAATTGGTTGAAATATGATGCATTATCTTATTACCCCTCAGTTTCCAGTTTATCGGACCTAAGCTACTCTTCCTTGCACATGCCTTTCTTTATCAACATGAAAGAAATGATTGGTACCTTGGGAGTTTTTGATAGTATTATGAGGGCATGCAAGAATATGATCTTTTTACAGGATCCTAGGGCATGTATGGGGTTACTTCCCATTTTGTTTGACTAACTGATAGTTGGGGTTTAAATGTTAGGATGCGAACATAAGGGAAGCATTGATGAGAGCAGAGAAGGCATTAAAAATGAGCCAAAGAAAAGACTGGTACAAGATTCTTGGTGTTTCAAAATCATCTTCTGTTGCTGAGATAAAGCGTGCATATAAAAAGCTGGCACTACAATGGCATCCAGATAAGAATCAGGACAACAGAGTGGAGGCTGAGGCCAAATTTCAAGAGATAGCGGCTGCTTATGAGGTACTTTAACTTCGCTTCAAATTATGGATTTGTGCAAAATTGGCCTGATATATTTAGTGCAACCCAATAGTGTTAGTTATTTGTGAAGTTGATTAATGCAGTGACCAGAGTGACCCTAAATTATCAATAGAAAGATTCCTGGCTGGCGCATGAGCCTTTTGTATCTTGATCGAAGTAAGCTACTTGATTTATTCTGGGTCATTTTGGATAAGCTCAAAAAGGATAAAGCTTCATTTAGGAGGAAGGGGCCAATTTGTCAAGTCTGACATTAGTCTAGCACTTTGTGCTGATTTGCAAATAGTACAAAAAAGAATGTTTAGGTATTTACCTGCAACTACAGTAAAATGTTAATTAATTTTAACATTGCAACAAGAAAGGTAACATAAGTGCTTGCTTTCTCTTTGAAACATTGATTGCAAGTAACCAATTTATTTCAATTTTGTAATGGAAGGTTCTTGGGGATGAAGATAAGCGTGTCAGATATGACCGAGGGGAGGATTTAGATGAGATGGGAATGGGAGGTGGAGGCGGTAATCCCTTTGGTGAACAACAGTTCACTTTCCATTTTGAAGGTGGTTTCCCTGGAGGTGGTTTCCATGGAGGTGGTTTTCCTGGAGGTTTTGGGTTTTAACTTCTGATATATTTTTCCCATTTTTTGTTAATGATGGAAATTAAAGTTCGAATTGCTCAAAAGTTTAGCAAGAAATGGAAGGGCAATACATTGCTAGAGTGTGGGATACACTTGACCCCTAACAGAAGGTAGGGGGGGTTGTAATTTAGAATAGAAATAGTGCAGCATTTTTTCTGGAAAGAGGTATTTACGGAAGTCCTTGTTTTTACCATTTTATTTGTACACTGTCAAGGCATAGAGCGAAGAAAGTTCATTGATTGATGTTATTTTTCCCATTTGTAAAATACTCTATCCATTGTTTTGGCTATCACAACTTCACAAGCACTCAATTCGGAAGGCTGCATTAACCAATCTTATTCAAACTAATTATATGGTTTACCTGGAGAGAACATTGTGGCCAATAAATCTGTGGAAAACAGATACAAAATTGGTAAAAACAGTATTGGGACTACTGTTAGTTTTTTCAGTAATTTCTCCAACTGTATACAACACGGTAGCTGTATTGCCAACTGTTTTCTATGTCTGTTGTAAGATCGCTCTTTTCTCATTAGACTTGATCACAAACTTGTTCCATCAGCACCTCTATAAAATGAAATTTAATTTGTTTTCTATGCTTGTTTATTTTCCTGTAACCTTTGGGCTTTGGCCTGTTAAGAAGACTAGAAATTAGTTACCAAATGTTCCTCTTGCTCGTCAGTAGAAAAATTTGTCACCCAATACACAATTTTCGCACACCTGCAGAGAGTATGACAAAGAGAAATGCTTTCCTGAATATAAAGGCACCGCAGAAATAAACTCTCGATGCCTCTTAACGCCTATCTTACCACCATGAAATAGGTCTAAGCTTTCATACAGGAAATGATTTGTCCAGCAACATCAATTTAATACCACATAAGCTTTTATATATACAACAAGTCAACAACATACACACAAATCAATTTTCCAAGCCAGCAGTTGTAGGCTTCATGCAGTTTTATATACATATACATATATATTACAAACACGAGGTTCAAGCTCTAATTTTGTATCTAGTTACAGTATATTAAATGCTTCATATTTCTATGTGATTACACTCTGAATTTGTACTATGCATTTTCTTTCTCTGGCTTCAGAAGATATCAAACCTAGGCGAGCATCCTAGGACCTGCGAAAAGAAAAAGTTGAACCAATTTCAAAATTTAACCTGAAACTGAATGGTATAAGTGTCAACACATATTTCAAAATTTAGCTTGAAACTGAATGACAAAGGTCTCTAACATAGTGTTTCTGGTCTGAATGGAATTAGGTCAAGGACTAACTTTGTTAACGCTTAGTCCTACTGTAGTAACCTATTTGAAACATTCAAATACTCGTTTTCTTTTGGAAATTAAAAGTAGTTAAGGCAGTGGAATTTTCAAGTCCATCAAACCTTCATTTGAGCTTTTTTTAAGATCCAAACAGCAAGAGAAACTAGAAATGTGCAATATACTGGAGCAAAATTTTCCCATTAGGCAAGGGTATAACTTCAGTTCACACCCTTGCTCAGTTGCTCTGACAAAGAGTTGTGGTAATTTTTGCAAAAAGATCCCAATTTAAACAGCACTGAGATAGGTTGCACCCTATATAATAAATACAAACTACATATTTCCATTGCCCAGAGTACAATGCATATAAAGATATATTACCATGCCTGGTGCCGAGATCAGAAGAAGCGAAAAATGAGGAGGAAGTCACATGCTTAAACTCTTGGAGTTGTTTAAAATGGAGCCATGGCTTGACCCACACCTTGGCCTCATAAAGTTTCTTATTTCCTGCCTCAATCACCTCTAGTGTAAAGTGGTGCAGAGTACCAGCAACCACTTGCTCCTTTGCTTTCACCACACGCACAAACTTGAGAAGTGTATTCTACAACACAATAAAAAAACTTCATTCAGTGAGATCATAGAGGAATCCATCATTGAGAAATTTAAAATGAATCTGGTAGGCTGAAATTCTTTTAAAATCAATCTGGTAAGCTAAAATTCTTTGACTGATGCATGCTGCTATAAGTGCACAACAATATAATATCAGTACCAGTATAGTCAGCTAAACATTGGTGTAGTTCTTCAAAGGTAATTGGCCACACTTGATGATCCAGAAATAATTGAAGAATTTCAGTTCGCAAACAAGGAGTAATGTAAAAGTATCAATTAGATTAACTAGTAGAATTAGAACAGAAAAGGAAATTCCAGGCTGTTCTTTAATTAGTACTAATGACACAATAACTTGAAATTGAAATTCTTTACTCTGGATTTTAACCAACTCTATTATAAAGGTTATTTTAAGTTCTATATAAACTTGCCATCAACTGATAATTTGCTTCGGTCACCTTGTCATATACTCATCTGCACCATCTTTCACAGCAACTCAAACTTTATTCAAAAAACACACAACAGTCCTAATTCAATTTTCTCTCTTTAGGATAAATAACCAGAAATTTCTTAGAAGCTCTTCAATTAAAATATCATATTAACAAATCATAGGTAAAAGATTCAAATAAGCCTAAAGCCCTGCAGATATTATGATTGAACAGCACATTCCTGGCAAATGGCAGCACTTGATTGAATATTAGGTAGTACCAGATAAAGCAAACGAAAAAGAAAAAAAATCAAATTTTCTAAATTTTCTAAGAACGCAAGGGAAAATCGATTAACCTCCTTTTTGTTGTGCTCGTCTACGGCAAAACGAGCGAGTTCTTCGATCTCGACGCTGTTTCCTCTCTCTGAATCGCGCCATCCACCCAACATCGCCAAATCTCGACGCTGTTTCCCCTCTCTTTCTCCAATAAGCACTCTACTTGAAGCGAGGAACGACATGCTCAGAACTAAGACACACGAAACGACACAAGCAGCGGCACGGGATCCCATCTCTCTCCCACGCTCTCCCAATTTTTTCAACCACGATCGGAATCGGAGACGGAGCAGTGCAATTTGGGGGTCTTACAAGAGAAATCTTCTGTTCTTTGTTACCAACTCTCTGTCTGGTACATGACATCCCGACGAGTGGGCTTTACAGGCTTTTATCCTGCGGGCTATACGGGCTATAATAAGTCACCGACGAGTGGGCTTTACGGGCTTTTCTCATCATGACTTGTGACTTGGTCCGAACCAGGGAGTTTGTAACACGGGAGTTAGATTTCTAAGTTTTCTCCAATTGGACCAGTTCATGTTCGTATAATGAGTAAAATAAGTGATACTAAGAAGTGAATTCCTTCTATCAAGCATTTCAAAAAAGAAGAAGAAGAAGTTAATTCTCATAAAATATATCAGGACGCAGACAGGTGGACTAGCTGTCTGCCCATTATATGCCATGTGGGAATTCGACAGCCATTCAGGGGCGGACCTAATAAGGGTCACGGAAGCAACTGTTCCTTTTGGATTTTGAAATTTTAGGGAGATTTATGGGTCCGAATAAACCTTGTCTTCTTTGAAATTTAATTTGTCCACCTCTAAAATTCTGATTTTTAATTTGTGTTAAATTTATGATTAAAATTAGGATAAATTTTTTGAATTATGATTGGTAATTAGGAATAGAAGTTAGAGCATTGGAAATTATAAGTTAGAACATTATTTTTTTATCTAGTATCTGATTAACTATTTAAACCCAATTCGTTATTTTCTTGCTCTCCCTGACGAAAACTGAATGTTGGAGATCTTAAAGACCAAACAATATGACATTATCTAGAGATTTGCAATTAAGAATAACCACTAAATATGAAACAGGTTCTCGTCTAAATCTAGATGTCCAATTTTGAATGTCTAAATAAGGACGTCTAAAATTGAACATCAAAATTTAGTGCGTCAGAATTAGAGTTACTTATATAATGATTAGTCCCCATGGCACAAAACACATTATCCACAATTCACAGATCTGAATAGCAACTTATACATACATAATTGTGAGTCTTATTTTCCTCTTCCACCATCAAAGAATAGAGAGGAGAAATTCATTAAGCAAATTGGAAAGGATTTATCAAGAAATTGGCTTATTGTCTTGAAAGGCCTATTCCACGATTATACGACATACCGGCGAGAATGGACTTCTTGCCATTAAAGACTTGTCTCGTGTACACGGAGACAACTCTTACTTTTCACAGAGATTAAATCAGATAATTTTCTAAAACCGGCACTTGCATTTTTGGAATCCATATCCTCTGAGGTAACAGATTGAAATGCACAGTGCCCTTTAATATTAGTGAAGATTCTAATTGGATGATCCGGATCTAAACATAAATATTTTGTTCTTTGGTTGAGCATTGGGTTTTTTATTTGGGCCGGGTTTTATTAGACATTATTTTTTATGGTAATGTAACACTCTAGTCAGCTAAAATGCATGAAGTGAACATGACATTATCATTAATTGTGAAATTATTTTTGGCGTGACCACTTGTTGGTTTTAAGTTTTTAATGCTGATATGGCATGGGGAACTCCTGTATAAATTTGACATTATCCTCTAGGTTAATTTGGGTCATCAATCCATATCTGTGCGCTCAAGAATCTATAACATTATCAAAGTTCACGCTTGCAGGATCATGTGAGAGATTTGGATTTATATTGTGATTTAGGTACTTAAGAGTGATAAAAAACAATACACTTTTGGTATCCTAATCAATTTTGATAAGTGCTACATGAGCATTTTATTGAATAGAAGAGATATATGTAGATATTATTCATGAGGAATTAGAGGAAATCATAAGAAAGAAAAAAAAATATTTGTCATGTGGTTCGCTGGATGGTAGATGAAGAATTTGTTTAAAGAAAGCACTACAAATGAAGTGACTGAGACAACTTTTCACAAGAGCTCTTTTCTTTAAAAAATAACTTGGTTTTATTTCTAAATGTTGTTTTCATTTCTCATTTTTGACACACTCAGTCCGCAATATTGGGGTTACAATATATGTTATTTTTTATTTGTACATGTATTCGTTAGTATTTAGTTTTTTCAAAAGATATATACTAACATAATTTTCGCAAAGAGAAAACTCTTGATGGATTCTATAATTTTGTTGGAGCACACATTGAAATTGCATGCAAAATATTTTGGGTAGAGACCAATAACAGTGCAAGCTAGATAAGCAAATGTTCTGCTAATTATTTGAGCAATTAAGTACTAAAATGATTTTTTCCAAGAGCTTCTGGATTAAAGTCAAAATATAGCTGTAAATTATTTGTTTGCATAATTAAATTTATTATAATATGTTAAACTCGCATGATTAAAGGAATAACTAAATAAACCTAATTTAGGCCAATACAGTTTTTTAATATGATATTTTATGTCATTTTTGTTGTGCTTATTTCAACCCTATTTGTATTTCTATGTTATATGTTCTATGTTCTCTGTTACTTATTTTATTAAAGGGCATATGCATGTAAAATATCAATATTTTTCAATAAAAAAATATTTTAATTATCAGCTTGGTAATGTCCCAACTAATATTTTTTATTAAAGGGCATATATATGTTCTATATTCTCTGTTTTCTAACCAAAACCAAATGCAATGTGGCATTGCATCGCTTCAGATGACAAGTTCCTATATATAACTAATTATCAAAAGTCAAGAGCAGGCAAACTATTTTCTCAATTGTTAACAAGATAATTAAGTTACCACTATTGACTACTTGTGTGTCCAAAAAGTAATACGAACTATATATATACACATGTCAATAATAATTTGAACAATATTATGACTTATTCCTTGGTGGATGCATAAACAAAAAGCAAAAGAATTTGCTCATTCCTTGTCAGACAATATTGGGGAAAAGTATCAGCTTAAAAATAAACCCCAATCCACTCTATTCTCTGATTCCCCTGATCTTTGTAATAAAAGGCCATTGAAAGCAACATTTTTCTTTATTTCAGCATTACTTTGGTACAGAGTAAGCACCAATGTCCACTTATAGTATATGCTGTTGTTTCAGGCTCCGGTATAGGCCGGCCTCAAATGACCCGTCTGAGGGTCTAAAGAAAGTTTTTAAGGATTATGCCGGTGATGATGGGTTGATGGGGCTGGAGCAATTGCAAAGGTTTATGAAAGAAGTGCAAGGAGAAGCGAGTGCAGTGGAGGCGGCACAAGCGATATTAGATAAATCAAGAGATTTTAGATTGATCAAAAGGAAAGGCCTCTCACTTGACGCCTTTTTTCGGTACCTATCAAGTAATGAAAACTCCCCTTTACTACCAAAGGTAAGTTTGGAAATATCCCCTCCTTTTTTCTACCATGAATTTACATTGTTTTAAATTTATGACAAATTAAAACAAGTTCCAGAAGAATCAAAACAATTTATAAATAAAGAAAGAAATAGACTACGAATATTTGCTCCCGTTCAAACAACAAGAATGAAAATGTAATTTTTTTGATGGCTGATGAAGGTTTACATTCGGTAAAGCCGAAACAAACTAACTCCTGCATTTATTTTTTATTTTTTTGCATATGCACACAATTAAATAACGCTAGGGCCCCATTTATCAGGTTTACCAAGACATGACAGCACCATTATCACACTATTTCATATTTACCGGTCACAACTCATACCTTACCGGGAATCAACTTACGAGTGACTGCAGTGATGAGCCAATAAGAAAAGCTCTGCTAAGAGGAGTGAGAGGAATAGAGCTTGATGTCTGGCCAAACAACAACAATGATGACATAAATGTCCTGCATGGGAGGTAGATAAATAACTTAAGTTTATCAGTTATTACTCTAGTGTTTCTGATACTGCAGTATATATAAGGCACAAGTTTTGTCACTGGTATATTTAAGTAGAGACCCAGTCAAGCTGATGTGCGCATATGATTACTAAATATTTTAACATGTTTATTACTTCAGTAATATACTAGACAGTAGTTTTATTGGGGTAGTAATATTTAATTTATCCAAAAATTTGCTTGTGGTACATCCTCTGGATGGAGATTTAGCAGAATCAATACTGACCTGACTGGTACTTTTAAGTTTCTTTCCTTATTTCTGCTTTGTTTTTTAAGTAGACTGGTACTTTGAACTCCACTGGAGGATCTTAACTGTATAACATTTTTTATATGACTTATACCAACTTTTCTTTTGTTATTTTATTTTTCCAAATGGAAATTAACCACATATGCTTACAACTCAAGCTAGTTTGTGCCTAATTACCTATGATCAGGACATTTACCACACCAGTAAAACTAATAGATTGTCTGAGAACTATTGGGCAATATGCTTTTGCTGCTTCTCCATATCCAGTCATCATCACTCTCGAAGACCACCTGAACACTGCTCTTCGTGCAAAACTAACTTCGGTTTGTCATCTTTCCATCAATTTTTTTCAACTTAAAAGGGTACCAAAATGTCACTAAATAACATGAATAATTTGCTCTGGAAATGCAGATGATGAATGAGATTTTTGGAGACTTGCTATATGTTCCAAACAGAGAGGACATTGAAATTTTTCCTTCACCCGAAGATTTAAAGATGAGAATACTCATTTCAACAAAACCACCGATGGAGTACCTTGACCAGACTAAGACCCCTAAAGTTATAGAGAATGAAGCACAAGGCCATAATGAAGATGAAACTTGGGGTGCAGAGATCTTACAACAAAAACCTCAAGTGGCTGACAATAAAGTACTGTCAAAGATTCATTTGATTTAATTTTTCTATACTAAAAAAATAATACTTTTTTACCTATTTGCAGAACAAATTTTATCTTTTGTGAGCGTACGGGCATTAACAATCAATAATCTGAAAATTATTGTTAATCCTAAAGTATTAAGTAATTGTATATAGGTTAATCGATCGTTTAAGTGAACAAAAAGTACAATATAGGAAAAAGTAAACTTTTGTTTTGTAGGAACCTTTGAGAACCGTACACATTTATTTAAAGCATATTGCTTTGTATAAACCATGTCGATTATATGTATGTAGCTTCTTAGTTAAAAGTAGTTAGGAATAAATACAATCCATGAACAAATTTACTTTGCCATTATTTTAGGTTCTTGAGCATGAGCAAAGCGAGCACTATCCAGATGAAGAAGAGCATGATGATGAGGTTGAGCAAAGGCCCCATGAGGCATCTGATTATACGCATCTCATATCCATTCCAGCTAGAAAGAAAAAAGGTGGATTGAAAGATACCTTGCAATCTGACTCGAATCACGTCGGGCGTCTAAGCTTGAGTGAGCAAGTATTGGAGAAATCAACGGTTCATCATGGAAGCGAAATCATCAGGTAATTTCAAAATTAGTGCCCAATTCGATGAAATAAAACATTAGAATTGCATCAGTGAAATATTGTGTGATGCTCTAGGTTTACTCAGAAGAACCTGCTGAGAATTTACCCAAGAGGGACCCGCTTTCAATCCTCTAATTACAACCCAATGCATGGTTGGATGTATGGAGCTCAAATGGTTGCACTTAACATGCAAGTAATTATCTCTATGCAACTTTCTGCAAGTTTAATTCAATTAGAACATTTTCTAAATGATAATAAATGAGTATAAGTAACATCTTTTTTGTTTAGGGATATGCTAGATCACTCTGGGTAATGCATGGCATGTTTCGTGCGAATGGAGGCTGTGGTTATGTTAAAAAACCAGATTTTCTTCTGGATACAAGAGAAGATCATATATTCGACCCTAAAGCTGAATTACCCGTGAAGAAAATCTTGAAAGTAAAAACATAACAAAATTAGTTCTTTTAGTTAATTTTCTCTATGTTAATTTCAGCATATATTTAAGTGGTAACTGTGAAAATCTTGATGTGTGAAGGTGAAGGTGTACATGGGAGATGGATGGCGATTGGACTTCTCCAAAACTCATTTTGATCAATATTCGCCGCCGGACTTCTATACAAGAGTAAATTTGATCAATCAAAACACGTTGAATTTTAACATTTCAGGAACCTTGGGTAATGCTTCCTCATTCTTTCTTCTCCTTTATCAGGTGGGGATTGCGGGAGTGCCGGCTGATTCTAAAATGGAGAACACGCAACCAATTGAAGACAATTGGACTCCAATGTGGGACAAAGAGTTTGAATTTAAACTCAGGGTTCCTGAGTTGGCAGTACTTCGAATCGAAGTGCATGAGTATGATATGTCTGACTCAGACGATTTTGGCGGCCAAGTATGCTTGCCAGTCTGGGAACTACGGCGTGGCATTCGGGCTGTTCGTCTCTATGACCGTAAGGGAGATCTGTTGCCATCAGTTAGGCTCATGATGCAATTTGATTTCGCATGACCAGATCTCATCTCTCTCTCTCTCAATATATATATATGATGAAAGTATTGTGTTGTATTGATCACTTGCGAGAAGATATTATTTGCATCATGCATTGCTACGTATGTTATTGCAATTTGGACGAATACGTTGGTCCCTATGTGATAAATATTGTTGTGATAATATTTATGCATGATTCAACATGTACTCTTGATAAATAAGAGAGCAGAATTTCATATCATTTTCTCTCCGTATATATTTATGTGTATAATCTAAACCCGTAAGACTGGACCGGTCGATCCAATTATAATACAAGAAACTCTGTTTCAGATGTGTATATACATAGATTGATGTCTTTTATAGAAGTGTCAAAATATAAGACATTCAAGAAATGTGATATTATAAATTAGAACCAACGTTGCTCCTCAGGTGAAGGACGATCCCAACAATTAGGCAGTATCCAGCAAGTATTTCCATAGAAAGTACATTCAGCAATGGCACCTAGTGGATAACTCATACGTGCCTGACATACGTCATAGTATATAAAACTCCCTTCCAATATTGATTGTCCAGAAAAATATATCTCGTCTCGTTCTCCTCTAAATTGCTCAGTAGTCGCAATGCAAATTAAGAGGATTGAATGAAACAAAGAAGCATCGGCCACCTAAGCTCCTTGTTTCCTTCCACTTGTGTCCAGCATGGTCTAGTTTGTATACACAAACAGCAAATAGAAGAAGCTCATCAATCCATACCCTAAAGAGATCATTGCCTGATTCCACAAGAAAATTGATCCCATCCTGAGGTTCAGAGCCCCCTGCATTTGGATTGTCATGAACAAACCATGATTCTGTGGTTGGATAAAAAACACCGAGCTTCCCATTTTCTGCCATCCGGTAGGCCTTTCCTTGGTAAAATACTGAATTCCCATTCTCAGCACTGAAACTATGATTGTTTTCTAGTGGAAAGTATAGCTCCTTCCATTTACTGTCTCCGCGACAGCAAAAGATGATTTTAACATGGTCTTTCTTAAATTTTTCCCCCAAGACAATGCATTGAGAAGATGTTGGTACGGTTGAGAAGCAGCTGTCCCGGAAAACTGTTCATTATTAAGCGGGAGTTCAATTAGAGCCAGGGAGAAAGGGTTGTAAAAGAAAAACGACCTCCTAGATTGACGGCTTAGTAATAGCCAGCCATGTTTTGTTAAAAACGGCTGATTTTTTTTAAATACTCTAAAAAAAGTAACAAAAATACCCTCAGTTTTAAAAAATTTCAAAAAATGCCCTGACCGCCTCACAATGGAGCGGTTTGCTATGAAATTTTTTTTTCCATACCAAACAGTCCCACAGTGAGGCGGTTTGTTATGAATTTTTTTTAGATTTAGAGATCTTTAGTGTGTATAGAACTAACAATATATATGTTTTACATATATATACTAACAGTAATTTGGTCTCACTATTTTTATGATTTTTTTTTCTCTTTTTTTGGATACTCATATTCTTTTATTTTGTAAATAGAATATGTGACAAATAAAATATATTTGTGTGAAGCAGTTGAACCTTAGATATTGTATAGAACTCATGTAATAAAAAATATATTTTTGTTCCCTTTCATAAAATATTGACAATTTTTTTTTATTTTTAAACTATTTTGTGTCATATTTCATAAATCATAAATAATAGTAAAAAGAAATCTAAAAATAGTAAAAATTGGTATTCTACAAGTTCATTATATAACCAATTTACTGAGCTACTTAAATCGAAGTTTGAAGTTTATACGATAGGTTTTTGATTTACCGTTATTTTTCAGAAACTTCAATTACAGTTTTGAGAGGGGGCATTTTTCTTTCAGACAGATGTATATGAATGCTCCAACAATTATACATGGTTTTATTGTATGATCCGTGTGTAATAAAAGAAATATAATATTTTTTCACGTCATCGATTCGTGTCTTTCTATATATTATAATGCATCTTTGTCTATTTTTTGTAAGTCAATTCTCTCATTTCTAAAGCACATGTAGGTTGTACATGTATTTATCTAAGACATCTCTCGTAAATAGGCGAAACTAGGACAAGGGATAAGGCAAGAGAGACGATATCTTCACTGAGAAGGCGAAAAATAACAACAAACAACCACTTTTCGGAAAACTTGCGAGAAGATGCATGCGTCAGTGACCGCTATGCCGTTTTTCAAAATTTAGAATTGTCAAAAAACAAAGGGAAGAGCCTCAAAACTTGAGTTGAAGTTTCCGATTAAGTTTTTCATTTCGATATTTCGATTTTTTTGTTGTTTACAGTCATTTAGTTTACTGTTTTTATTTTAAGATTTTTCCAAAAAAAAAAAATAGCAAACCGCCCCACTGTGGGGCGGTCACGACAAATTTCAAAATATTTGAAATCTGAGGGTTTTTTTGTTATTTTTTTTTATTTTCTGAGGGTATTTAAAAAATCTGTAATTCAGGCATCAATATTTTTTATTCCGATCTCAACTGTTTAAACTTTTTCATGTGCGAATCTCAAAATAGTAATTTTTATGCACGAATCTTAACAAAGATCAACGGTTCGAAATAACATTTGATCATTCATGTTCTCTACTGTGGGGATAGAAATGGTTTCAATTATCCAAATTTTCTGTTTGAAGATCAAAGGTTGGCCTTCGGGCCGTGCAATCTCCCAAATAAATAAAAAAAAAAGTAGACTACTTTCTTGTCATATCAGCCAGCAAACTTGTGCTTACAAAAATGCTTTTGATCAGATTTTAAGATAGCTCAGATTGTGACTATGGAATGCTTTTTTTATTATGAGATTAGGGGTCAAAGTCCCTTCAATTTACTCCGGCGAACAATACTTTAACCACTAGGTCTCAGGTCAGATATATAATTTAGAGAATCCCCTTCAAGTTATTCTTGAAAAATTACACATGATTCTCAGCATTAAATTTGATATTTAGTTTATTTAGTAATTTCTAATATATTAGCAATTGAATTTTTTCAATTTAACACCATTTTGTCACTAGAAGTCAACAATTTTGTTGCTAATTATTTTATTTATTTTTAATAATGAATCTTATTAATTTGTAGTAATAAATTTCTTAAAAATATATATATATTCATCCTAACCAGGATGCGCTACAGATTGTCAAAAGCTGTAACCCATCAATTTTTCAAGTAGAAATAATACTTACAAATTAATGGAAGAAAAAGTGGAACTCCCTGACTGCCTCAAAAGTTTGTGGAGAACAAGTGAGAGCAAATTCCAATTTTGATCAATTAATAAGAAAGTAAAATGTTGGTTGGAATTTTAAATTTCAGTGAATGATCGAATTATTTGAGATTATTGAGACGGATAACGGATGCTACCTTTTTAGTAGCAATCTTGTAATATGTAAAAGTGAGTATAAAATGCATGAAGTGAACGGGACATTATTAATTGTTAATGAAATTACTTAATGCGTGACCACTTGTTGGTTTTAAACTTTTAATGCTGGTATATATGGCATGAGAGACTCCTCTACAAATTTGACATCATCCTCTAAGCATTCAAGGTAATTTGGGTCAATCCATATCATATCTATGCTCTCAAATCTATACCATTATCAGATTTCACACTTTCAGGATCATGAGAGGGATTTCCATTTATACAGAGATTTAGGTACTTCAGAGTGATAGTATCTTTAGATATTTATCATGAGGAATTAGAGGAAATCATAAGAAAAACAATAAATAATAGATTTGCCTTATCAAAGCTTGTCTAGAATTCAAAACTTGTAAATGCAGATTCTGTTATACTTTGTCCTTGAGAGATCGTCTCCAATTTCCTAATGGATCTCTCATATCTTTTCTTAGATGGTGGAAGAAGAAAGAGAATGCCACAGATAAGTAGAATAACTGTTTTTCAAATTTGTGATACTAAAAAAAATAAGGCATTCAGGAAATTAAATGTGATATTAAAAAATTAGAACCAACGTTGCTCCTCAGGTGAAGGTCGATCCCAATTAGGCAGTATCCAGCAAGAATTTCCATAGAAAGTCCATTCAGCAATGGCACCTGGGGGATGAATTACACGTTCCTGACATAAGTCATAGTGTATAAAACTCCCTGCCAGTATTGTTTGTCCAGAAAAGTATATTTTGTCTCGTTCTCCTCTAAATTGCTCAGTACTCTCAATGCAAAAAGGGTAGAATGAAACAAAGAAGCATCGGCCACCTAAGCTCTTGGTTTCCTTCCACGTGTGTCCAGAATGGTCTAGTTTGTACACACAAACAGATGTTACAAGACGCTCATCAATCCATACCCTAAAAAGATCATTGCCTGATTCCACAAGAAAATTGATCCCATCCTGAGGTTCAGAGACCCCGGCATTTGGATTGTCATGAACAAACCATGATTCTGTGGATGGATCAAAAACACCGAGTTTCCCATCTTTTGCTATCCGATAGGCCTTTCCTTGGTAAAATACTGCATTCCCATTCACAACACTGAAACTATGATTGTTTTCTAGTGGAAAGTATAGCTCCTTCCATTTACTGTCTCCGCGACAGCAAAAGATGATTTTAACATGGTCTTTCTTGAATTCTTCCACCAAGACAATGCATTGAGAAGATGTTGGTACGGCTGAGAAGCAGATACCGAACAACTGTTCATTATTAGGTGGGAGTTCAATTAGAGCCTGGGAGAAGGGGTTGTAAAAGAAAAACGACCTCCAATATTGACGGCTTAGTAATAGCCAACCATGCTTTGTCGAGCAGATTGACGTTATATCAGGCAATCCAATAGACATGAGAAGATAGCTATATCTATCTATTGGATCAAGAATCCTTATCCTCTGAGGAGGATCCACATACCAAGTCCTCAAGAGGAATGGCCCATAAGGATCCGCATTGATTACGGAACTCCATCCGGGAAAAGCAAACTTAACATTCCGTTGGTCTAGAAAAGAAATTTTTTTTTTTATGGACAATACAATATCATCAGGCAATAGTTCTGACCATGGTCGCTGTTCATCATCATCATGGTAGCCATCAAATTTATCATGACCATGGTCGTGATCTTCTTTTTCTTCTTCTGTCGCTGCTGCTGCTGCAGCTCCTACTGTTGCTGATACTTCTTCCTTCCTTTTTTTAGTGCTTCTTCCTTCTTCCTCCTTAGTAAGTCTTATCTCAGAGATGGTAACTGTCATTTCCAATTTCCTGTGCATAAACAGCATACAATGAGTGTAAAATTATATAAGTCTGTTTAATTTAGTGGATTTCAGATAGTCTTTGTGAACTAATAATTGTTACCTACATTGTCAAATTTTGGAAATTGTAGGTACCGACAAATAAAGCTTTTGTAGGACATGAAAGACGATTGTCAAAAAAATTTCATCCAAAAATTGAAATTGGAGAAATATTTCTCATCAGACAGGTCATTTATCGAAATTAGTACAATTTAAATTTGATACACAAGTAATTCAATCATAGCAAATGTACCTGCAATCTTAACTTTGATGTTGATAATCATATTTTACCGATATATTGGCATGGTTGTTAAATTTAAATACTAAAAAAGTTTTGCAGTCATAATTTATCTGCCAATCTGAATCCGTAAAGGAAGAAAAAAAAAAAGATATGGCCCAAATATTAGATTTAGACATGCATCATGATCATCATTTTTCTAAAATTGTACTGACTAATTGTATCAAACAAATTACTAACATATTGCAATAGGAGATTGGAATTCCGAAACAGATATATGAGACAATTAAGTGCACACCTGAATTTGATGAAACAAAGGGGAAGAGCTTCTATATATCAGCGATTGGGAGCATAAACCATATAATGATTTTTATGGGACAGGATGGTATGAAAAATACAAAGCAGAAGGAAGCTTTAAATATAGATCTTGACAATACTGCTCTATATAAAGTAAAATGATAAGAAAAATAACATGTCTAAAAGTGAAAGGTGACTTTATTAACATGTTTCTACTAAACTCCAATTTGATGCTTTGTTTTTGACAGGAACTCTATAAAAAAAAATGCACCCCATTATAATGAATTCCAAGAATAATTCCAGGAAGTTCCATTTCACTATTTTTAGATAAAATAAAGAGAAAATATAAATCCATTCCAATCAAAATGAAAAAATAATGATTTTCAGGATCTTTCTCCAGATATAATTTTTAATGTATTTCTTAAATGTGAACCCAATAATTATTTCTTAATTATTTCTACGATTTTCAGGATTTTCAGGATTTTTAATTATTTCTACGATTTCTACGATTTTCAGGATTTTCAGAATTATTTCTTAAAATGTGAATACAATAATTATATAGAAGTCAGCTGTAGATTGCCTTATGAGCTGTCGGTTGCCTCTATGTTGCCTCTGTGATTAGATTATGATCAATGATGAATAATTTATGAGATCTGTTGGATATCACATTCCTTATGCATCAATATTCTCAATATTAACACAATCATAAAAAATGGTGAGGTATATATGTCTGAAATTGTATACATGTATAATCAAATCATAACATGCAAAATATTGAACAGTGATATAGACCTTTAATTTGATGTTCGTTTGGGATTGAAAGATAAAGATCTAAAAAATGAAAGAGAAATCAACAAGCAACAGAGGAAAGGGAGTAAATGAAAGGGAGGAGGAGGAAGAGGGGAGGGAGAGAAAAATTGAGGCCACAAAGGTATTTTGTTTGATGGTTTTTGAAAGAAGTGTAGTTTGTAAAATTTTCCGCTGATGGAATCTTTTCTTTCATTATATCCCTATTGCTTTTTCAACTATTTTCATCACATATCTTAATAAATGCACAACACAAAAGAAAATAATAAAAATTATTACAATGAGAGAACAAATGCATCTCAAGGAAAACAATTATTGCACCTCAAAAGAAAACCACTATATAACTAATGCACCTAAAAAACAACTTTATAAAAGATAGTTTACAATGCTAAATAAAAAATACACAAGAAGAATTTAACAATATGTTCAATTTTTTTGTGTATGTATGTTAATATCCCACAGAGAATCGTGACACTAATCATCAGTAAAATTATTTCAAATTTTCAATATATTATATTGAAGTAAAAACAATTGTTATATCACAAATATTTTTTTTAAAGAAAAACAGAAAGCTCATAAATCCAAGGTTATATACATCCAACTCATCAAGTTTTCAAAAATTAAATTAAAAAATATCCAACTTGTCCTTAATTTTTTTATGCTTGTACTGTTTTCATTCTTCTGCAACTCTATTCACAAAAGCATAAGCATCTAAGATCACCAAGTATTCATGAGCAAATAATGCAGATAACTTATATACTTTATTAATTAAGGATGAATCAAAGAAAAAAGGAAAAGTAAAATTTGACCTTTGGACTTTCCTTTTAAAGTGTATCTTTTATATCATTATAATATTTTATCTTGTATCTTTCTTTCTTGATCAAATATGTGTGTATTAATTGATAATGCAAAAGAAGAAAGAGAGATTCTAAAAATAAATTTAGTTTAAAGAAAGAAAAATTTTACTCAACTATCAATAATCAAAAAAGAAGAAAGAAAAATTCTAAAAACACGTATACTAGGTAAATATATTATAGTGCACTAGTATGCTAATTATATTTGTTTAATGATAATTATATATCCATGTTAGTTGACATTTCATTCTATTTAAGTTTATATTAGTTCCATTTCAGCCGAAATTCGATTTACTTATTTCAGTTTTGGGCCTAGTCTAAATTGGAATGGCCTAGTCTAGTTCATTATTTCCTAAATTTTTAGATAGATTTGCTAAACATTTTATTTTGCTTTTGAGTCTTATTTAAGAGATGGTCTAATAGTTCCAGTCTGATATTCAAGGTTCAAAATCATAATACCAAAATTCAAGTTGTTGGTTCATGCTTCTTTCTTTTACATAGTGTACAAGGGTCCATGAACCCATTTACATAAATTTTCTGATGCTCGGCCTGGGATCTGACCATGTCCACATTCCATTTAGTAACAGAAAAACCAATTCATCCTTTCTCTAATCTTGAGCCTAACCCAAGGCGCAACAGGTCTTCAATTTTACAGCAAGGCTCCCACAAGGGTATATATGTTATGTGTTATTTAATTGACATGTCCCTAACTTAATAATGATTTTACAATTGGTCCCTGGTACCACAAAATCAGTACCAGGAACCTTGGTCTATCTGGTACGGACTGTACATGGTATTAGAAAACTAACTCACATCCAACTGTAAATGAGGCGGCTCGGTTTTGAGTTGTAATTTCACACAATTTGGAAATCAACAAGAACCAACAAAATTCGGTATCCAACTTCACAAGTAGATAAGCAGCGACAACTAATCGACAACAATTTACAACATAAAGAAGGGGGTTCGACTCTTACGAAAAATCATAAGAAATTTCTGATAATTCACATATCAATGTGCGCAATTCAATACTCGATTTCATATTCGAAAGACAACCAAGCAATTAACAACTACACCTAAATGAAATTTGATACTAGAACACGATAACTAACAAAATATACGAAGCATTTCACATTCAAGTCAAAAGGGTCGATGCCCTCGGGTCATCACAAGGCAACACAGAAAAATAGACAATTAAATGAGGATCTGTGAATTACCGAAATTTGCTTTCTCCAAATGTTTGACGAGAGGTGATCGGTACCAATGTTGTGATGTTCTAAGACCTCGGGTCCGGCCTTCCTCCTACTTCCTCACACCACCAAACCATGAAGCGCACAGCTTCGTTGCTAAAATCACAAGGAAAACCCTAACGGGTTTGAATTTGGGGAAAAACCGAAATTAGAGAGAGGGAGAAAAATTTCTCAACATAGTGATTGAAAGAGAGAAGGGAAAGGGAAGATTAATAGAGAGAGAACCCGGGAGAGAGAAAGGCACCACAGCCTAGAGAGGGAAAGCGACTCCAGAGGGTACGGACGAGCGCGTGGGAGAGAGTTTGATCGGCTCCTTTTTCTTCTCCAGGAAGAATGAAAAGAGAGGGAGAGAATGGGGGTGGGGTTTTGGGGTCAGCAAGAGAGAAGAGAGAAGAGAGGGGAGGGGCTCCACTCTCCAGCGGCTTGTACAAAAGAGAGACCGAGAGGGGAAAGGGAGAGATTAACAAGGAGAAGGTTCTTTAAGATCCGTGCAGCCCTAAAGTAAATGGTTGAGATATTTCCAAGAATAATAATAACAGAAACAATATAGGTTGATCATACTTGGATATATCAGAATACGTTTAATCAACTAATTTCGTTGGTATTTAGGTTTATAAATTTATACAAAATTTCAAATATTCATGGTCTTAGTTACTAAATTCCTAATAAAGCTTTTATTAATATTTTTATTCAATGACTTAGCAAACATACCACAAAATTTATACATTAAGATCATGAATTTTATTTGTTAAAATTAATATATAATTCTGTAAATCTTTAAATTGGTTTAATAAACAAACTTACATAATTTAATTTATCCTTTTAATTAACTAACTTTTATTTTCACTAATTAATTAATTATAATTTTAATTCGTTGAAAATTTTAATTGTTAGTCTAATTAATAAATTTAAAATTTACGGACTGTAACATAAATATTGTTGTGATAATATTTATGCATGACTCAACATGTACTCTTGATTAAATAAGAGAGCAGAATTTCATATCATTTTCTCTCCGTATATATTTAATTATGTGTATAATCTAAACCCGTAAGACTGGACCGGTCGATCCAATTATAATACAAGAAACTCTGTTTCAGATGTGTATATACATAGATTGATGTCTCTTATAGAAGTGTCAAAATATAGGTCATTCAAGAAATGTGATATTATAAATTAGAACCAGCAAGTATTTCCATAGAAAGTACATTCAGCAATGGCACCTAGTGGATAACTCATACGTTACCTACGGGTTTCTTTCAAAAAAAAAAAACTCATACGTGCTTGACATACGTCATAGTATATGAAACTCCCTTCCAATATTGATTGTCCAGAAAAATATATCTTGTCTCGTTCTCCTCTAAATTGCTCGGTTGTCTTGTTAAAAATAACGGCTAGTTACAAGTTACAAAGTTGAAATGTAACGGCTAGTTGTAGACAATAGTGTCATATAATTAATAGACTAGGAGTTAGTGGTTAGTGGTTAGTAGTTGTAATTAATAGTACAACGGCTAGTTTTTATTTTTCTTTTATAAATAGGAATACATGTAAAGCTGAAAATAAAATTGCAATAATAAGTTATTTTCTTACATCTCTTCTCTCTTACAAAATTAACATGGTATCAGAGCCATAGATCTAAAAATTCTGCACAAGTGACACCTAAACTAGCAAAGCTAGTCGGTACTAGCGAAAAAAAAAAGTTAAGAGCTAAAGAGCCAAGAACTCAATTAGTGTCAAGAAGAAAAAAGAGTCAAGAGCCAAAGAGCCAGAATTCAACAAGTGTCAAGAGAAAGAAGGAAAAAAGCCAAAGAAGTCCTCTCTCACGTACCAGAAAACCAGTAACAAAAATCTAGCATTTAATCGGTTTTAGCATTTGTTATTATAAAAAAAAAAAAAATTAGTCTGCTTGTTCCGATTTGATTCATACCAGAAATAAAAAAGAAAAACTTAATTAAGAGCTTTTAATTACTTTGCATTGAAGAATAGGGAAGAGCGATACGGTTCAGGATATTATTACTCTGCTTTCAAAATAAATTTTGGTTATTTATTTATCAGAAATTGCACGTAGTAAAAGATTCCAGTTGTGCCTACGGCCGACATTTTTATTAATATCCAAAGTTAATTACAAATTAATAAATATATCCAGAATTTCTTGGTTTTTCGAAAAATGTCCAAACCGGTCAGATTCTGGACAGTTTCTACCCCCGGAAGATTGCTAGAATCTGGCGGTTTCTTCCTTTTTTTTTAGAGACACTATAAAGAGTAAGATAATGAAATCTAACGCTGAAAATTAGAATTTTTTGTTTAAATTATTTGTTAGATTACTTCTTTTGATGTATAATTAGCATATTTATACTAAATACGCTAAATTATTTGAAATTATGTTGAATTACACTATATTACATTAAATTACGCTAAAATATGATAAATTACGGTAAATTACATATGAATATGGATGATATTTTTACTGAGAAGACGAAAAACGACGACGAAACTTCAAATGGCCATAAAACGATGCTCGAGTGTCCGATTTCAGCAAATGACCACTTTTCGGAAATTCAAATGGCCTTATGTAGTCTGCCCATAACCGCCATCCCGGCGGTTATAGGGGACTTGGGCAGTTATGCAAACCGTATCGGCGGTTATCTCGCACGGAGATGGTTTAAGCCATTTTCCGACTAAGCCGTATGAGGCCGTTTATTGGACCCTGTTTAAACAGAGCTTTGGCTTTTCGTATTGACTCCGGATTGGTCTCTGAAGGAGGTCCGAATCTCGGATCTTTCGTGGCCCGTAAAGAATAAGTTAGACGACCTGTGGAACATGGCCCTATCACAGGGTAAGAAAAGAAAGACATGAAATAGAAAAATAGATAATATATATTCAAGAGGTAACTAATACACAATGCAGGCTAAAAATGCACACATTACAATCGAAATCTATTCGTTTTGTGTGTTACTGTTGAAATTGTATAGAACATTAATTTATTTGTTGATTTTGTTCATCACATCTATACTTGCCATACTTTTCAAGAAGGGTTGCCAACTGATATGCATGGGAGAGAGTCTAATTCGGCTTGTACCGAAGCAGTATAAGGTGAAACTGAGATTGCAACAACAAAGAGTGTTGTTAACTGCTGAATATTGTTGCTGTTGGATACTGGTACAAGTGTGGTATTAGTTGTTGTTTTTTTTTGCTTCTTGTGGAGATATATAATCAATTAATACTTTGAAACGCTGTCACAGTACCTAGCTAATTAATTGAACCCTCTACATATAGATAATAATATATATAGTAGATTGGTGGTATTGTTCTTTGTGAGTCTTTTTGTTTTAAGCAATAAAAGCAGGCGACATGTCTACACTTTTTTTTTTTTCAAATAGGTAGAGATCTATTGAAAATGAATTAACCTGATAATTTTAACAATTGTTAAAAGTAAATTAAACTTAAAAAACTTTAATATAACCTATATATAAATGTATATCATACATATGAAAACCATAAACTTACACAATTAACCGCACGTCAAATGATCTGAAAATTATAACAGCCAGTGAAGAGAAAGAATGGAATGCCACACAGGTGCCAAGAGCCTATGGGCATTTATTTAATTAAACAAAAACAAGTCGATTTTGCTACTGTTTGGGCTCACGAATACATCCACAAAATGCTACTGTGCATGAATTAATTTCTGCGATTAGTGGCTGTCAGTACAGGACCTTTCTGGGTCACTTTTCCAGACACGTTGCTCTTCTATATTGGTTTTGATTTCATGCCTTTTAATTAATTACCTGAAAGAGATAAAATTAAGTTAAATTTTGGTGTTTATAAATTAAGTTAGTTGGAGATAAACAGTAAAGATATTTAATCTTCGTTCTTTGTCACTAATGGTTATAGTTTGAACTTTCGAGGATAGAATGATTTGGGGATCTACATTCTGGACCCTTTTAGATGAAAACTTTTTTATGATTATTTAGAAAAGGTGTTAATAATTTTTGTTTAGCTAGAAAAGACGGGAGAGGTTGATGCTCATAGCTTGTTTTTTTTATAATATTCTAATTGTAGACCATTTATTTGTTATTTGTTATTTAGTTTTTACTTTGAATGCCCGTAAGCAGGGGCAGACCCACCTTGAAATTCAGTGGAAAAATATGGATCTGGTATCACTTTGCTCCAGTCAGACCAGTTCAAAAGCACTGTTAATGAGAAATTTTGTTGTTTTTATAGAAATTTTATAGAAATTTACAAGTTCGGACCAACTTTGTAGTTTTTTAATATGTAAAATGATATTATTTTGTTACTTTTTATTATGTAAGAGTATACTATTTTTATTGTTTTTTATTATATAGGTTGATTGTTTTTTATCTAATATCCGATTAGTTAATGAGAATTCTTGTATAGATAATTTGTGGGGTATAAATATAGACCTCTTAAAATTGTAACATTTTAGAAATAATGAGATCGAGGTGACTTTTATAAACTATATATAGGGGTAAGGATTAAAATTCTGCCTCTTCCTCGGAGTCTAATGCTAATTAATTAAGCTTTACAATGTGTAAGCATCCAGCTCAGCTTGGTACCGATTTTGTCTATTGCTAAATACTTTTTGTGGATGGATACTGGTACAGTTTTGTCTTGTCATTTAGAAGATAATTTATACTTTGGTAGACTGTCAGAGTAGCATGCATACAAATGGGTTGGTCATGAATTGAATGTATACCTATATCTATATCTGTATGCATGATTGCTCCATTGCTTGCTCCATCTTCAACAAATTACAAGTAGACTGTCAAGGAGACCGTTGATAAACCAATTAAAGTATGATAGCTAGCTAGATAGAAAGTAACATTTTAATTCATTTAAGAGACGAATAATTCTTATCTTATGAGATGAGATGTAGGCAGGGATATATATATTTTGATGGATCGATATGGAATAAATTAATGAGTTCCACATTATTATTATAATTACTTAATATTGTTGTTGACATGCATGAAGAACGGGTCATATAATTCTGTCTTAAAATAAATACAAAGTTAATCATGTCACATTTCAATGAATAATCTTGTTGACCTTGGTCTTTCATGCTTCCCTAACATGGTACATAACATTCATAAAAAAAAAAACACTTAAGAGTTGGAAAATGAATAGTCCTGTTGACCTAGGTCCTGGTTTTTACCAGTAATACCAGGGTTAAAGTTGGAAAATGGAAGAGTTGTCCTGGTCAAACCTAGACAAGTAAAAGGCCACGTGAAAACTGAGAAACAGTATTGTATACCAGTCATGGCTAATTGGCTATATATATATATTGGCTGCTATAGTTTTCTAGTCTTTCTACTTTTCCGCCGTCTCCTTCTACATTTTTTCCTTTAAGAGTGACACAAATTGATGTAAGGATTTGATTCCCAAAATGAAACACTTAGATCCCCTCCATTTTAGTCAAAATTGAGACAAGTGGTCATTGTAAGTGATATATATGTGATGGACATAATCATATGGCCTAATGCTTTTCTTATTTTTTGATATATTATTAAGTATATTTTTGTTGTACACACACATATATATATTACGGCTAACACGCTTCCTCTAGTATATTAACAATATGTTTCCGGCCTCCAAAATCTATCGAATGAGCTTCAAATAACAAATCCAACCCGTTCAAACCAATCTCCTTACCGAGAGCTTCGTTTCCATATAAAAAAATTTAATTTTTGAATTTATTTACCATCAAGTCAAGCGGTCAAAATAGGAAGGATTTTGTGAGCATTTTAATGCACTATTTTGCTATTTTTTTTACCGCTTGACTTGATAGTAAATAAATACGAAAATTAAATTTTGTTATATGGAAACGAAGCTCTCGGTAAGGAGATCGGTTTGAACGGTTTGGATTTGTCATTTGAAGCTCATTCGATAGATTTTGGAGGCCGGAAGCATATTGTTAATATACTAGAGGAAGCGCGTTAGCCGTACTCTATATATATATATATAGAGAGAGAGAGAGAGAGAGAGAGACTATGGTGAGTTGTGAACCGTTCAACTTGTTCTAAATATTGAAAGTGGTTTAATAAATAGCAACAAATTCCAAAGTGGCTTAATAAGAATGGCTTAATAAATAGTAACAAATTCCAAAAATGTAAAATTTAGTCTCCAAGCACATTTCAATATTTAGAACATGTTGAGCGGTTTGGATCGGTTGTTTGAATTTCCAAAATGAAAATATGAGCGTGAAGTAAAAATGACCTCTTACTTCACAACTCACCATAGCCCAGCTCTATGTGTGTGTGTATATATATATATATTGTTTAATTATGAATATAGAATAGTGACGATTTTTTATTGTCTACTTTTTTTATTGGCCAAGAATGACATTTATTACAACACACTTTTGCTAAAAAAAATTATGACATTTATTACTAAAAACAGATGAAAAAGACATTATGAAAATAAGCTAAAAATTAATGTGAAGTACATGTATAGTTTAATAAAACATTGCTGAAATGATTTTTTTAGGAGCATTATAATTTTTAATTATTTTCTAAAATATTATAAATCTTTACGTCATGCTCATATTATCAGCAGTAAGGAAAATGATAATTTGATAAATATGGCACTGTTAAGAAAATTTAAAGAGAAAAAAATATCCTCCTGAATTTGATAACTTAAAAAACCACAACAAATTACAGCAAAACTAAAAAATGAACGTATCAAAAGAAAAAAAGAAATCATCGAAAGATCCAATACAATTTTCTCTTAAAAATGATTGATGAGATAGTCCTTCCTTGCCGTAATTAGTATGAGCAATGTTTTAATTAAGTACATTAATTATTTTTTTACAGTAAGAATTAGCCTTTGATCGAGTAACAAAGAACAATATCTTCCGTATGTGAGAAGTCATGAATTTAAAAACCAAAAGATTTTTTTGTTGACAATTCATAGTTAGAATTAATTGCAACGAACATATCAAATTCAGCATACTGCGACAAAACACAAGAAAATCTATATATGATTCCATTTCAAATAAAACTGGAGAGAAACGAAAAGAGAAGAGGAAAATTCCGCCCCATCTTAATTCTAGAAACAGTCCAGATAAACTACCTCAGCAAAGAATAAAGAAAACTGCTACAGTTTTGTTGAACGTTGAAATTGAATATTCAAATGTAAGAATTTTACAATTAAGTATTTCTGGAACGAAAATAATTAAAATCTAAAATCTTATGTAATAAAACATAGCACGATTAATTATATGAAAATTTCTATAAAGAAACCAACATATATTTTTTTTTCATAAATTAGGAGAGCATAAAAAATATATAGCCCTCCGATCATAATAAATAAAAAAGAGAAAATAATGGATGAAAATTTTAAATCTTAAATTTTTTTATAAAATATAAATTAACCTCAAATTAATTTAAGACTCACCACACTTCCTGTGAGTTTGCTGTGAGCCCAACCCAATGCATCACGTGTTAGGCTACCAACCCAGGTGCTTGCCTATAATTTTACACCCCCGGTCCATGCGCTTGGAAGAACAACGGGTTCAAGCAGTTATGCTTGAAGAACGCTCAAGAAAAACTAAAGAAGTCGTTTAAAACGCTGATTTAATTACATTGGACTAATTCTACATGATCTCCACTCACTGACTTATTGGACCCCACTTCCAACTACCATATCTACCGTCCGATTTCACACGTGTCGCTCATTCGTCACCTAACTCGCTCTGATCTTTCCTTTTTCCTCCTCCTGGGCTTGGAAGCTACTTTCGAGAGCAACGCGGTTTGCAATCCGATATCCCGGTTCCTATAATCTCTTTCTTCCAATTTGGTTTTTTAACTTAAACCCCATTTTCTCACTCCCCCTCTCTTCTCCAGTTCTCTCCCAATGAAGAAGCACCCCACAGTAACCCCGATCTTGACTCCATTCTTACAATGAGGTTCGAACTCGAATTCTTCACGGTACTAACCGTGGTAGCGCTCCTCTTCTTCTCCTCCGACGCTGTGGGGTCCACTGGTACTTTAGCCATCAGCTTCGGAACCGGTACGGTATGCGGCATCTCCGCCAGTTCGCTCCCTCGAGCCGTGTACTGTACCAACATATCGGGTTCCGTATCAACCTCACCGTACCAGGTTCTTTCTACTGTATCCTTCGATTCCGTATCGGCTGGTGACGCTTACCTCTGTGGTTTAAAAACAGGCGGTGAGGCGTTCTTCTGCTGGAACGGCGACTCGTCGAGCATAAAGCGAGTCTATAACGGATCGCCGGCGGTCGCCGATCTCACTGTCGGTGAAACCCAAGTCTCGGCCGTTGATCTTTCAGGTAATGGAATCCGATGGTGGAGAACAGCTAACTTGTTTCCTCCTTCGGTTCTTGGTAATTACAGTTCTCTCACTTCTGGAAACAATTTCACGTGCGCCATAAACACCAACGGCACGGTTTCTTGCTGGGGCCCACTCAACAATACCATGCAATCCCGTTTCTCCAATTACTCTATGACTACTATTGTCGCCGGCGATTCTCATATTTGTGGACTGAACAAATCTGGTTTTGTCATCTGCGGAGGGAGCAATAGCTCTGGCGAATCTTATGCGCCGGCCGGGTCACCGTATGAATACACCAGGTTTGCTTTGGGTTCCAGACATACATGCGCAATTAAGCGGCCAAATGGCATCGCTGTCTGTTGGGGTGGTCCTGGCGGGGCCCAATTGTACATGCCTTTGAATGGTACTTCTTTTGAGTTCTTGGTAGCGGGTGGTAATCTTACATGTGGATTGACAACCAACAACTATACCGTCTTATGTTGGGACTCCCATTTCAGAAATGTATCAGTTAGAACGCTTCCTCTGCCAAAGATTTTACCGGGAATTTGTGTTGCTGGGGGTGATGATATATGCAGTTGTGGCACTTACCCAGACTCGGGGAGTCTCTGTGCTGGTACTGGTGTCATTTGCCAGCGATGTGACTACCAAAATCCAGTGATAGCATCACCACCACCCGCGTTGGCTCCCGCGCCTTCAGGGTCAAGCGTTCATATAGGATGGAGAGTTTATGCTATAATCGGTACAGTTGGTACTTTTTTGGGTCTATGCGCAGTTGCATACTTTGTGTGGTTAATTTGCCGAAGGAAGAAGGTACACAACTCGGTTATGCCAACCATCGCCCCTCCCAGTGCAAGTAACAACACTGGAGTTGCAACTGCAATCACACACTCTAGTTCTGGTGGAAATGGAGGCAGGATCCGGTTCTACTCTCGGTCTTCCTCGGCCCCACGATCCCGCATATTCAGCAGGCAATGGTCGCGTGCATTGCAGCGGCAGGGAAGTGGGCCCTCCTCCTTTAAAGATCATGCGGATGAGTTCTCATTTCAAGAGCTTGAGAAAGCCACCAAATTCTTCTCTCTTGAGTTGAAAATTGGTGCTGGCAGCTTCGGCATAGTCTACCGAGGTCTCTTGCCAGATGGGCGGGAGGTGGCGATCAAGCGTGGTGAAGCAAACTCTCGAAATAAACGGTTCCAAGAAAAGGAGGATGCATTCCAATCAGAGCTAGCGTTCCTCTCACGGCTCAACCACAAACATTTGGTTAGTTTGACCGGGTTCTGTGTAGAAAATGATGAAAGGTTATTAGTTTATGAATACATGAAAAACGGAGCGCTTCATGACCATTTACACCCGAAAAATAACGATTTTGAGTCGCCGGTAATTTCATCCTGGAAGATGAGGATTAAAATTTTATTAGATGCCTCTAGGGGAATTGAATACTTGCATAATTATGCAGTCCCTCCTATCATACACAGAGATATCAAATCGTCGAATATCTTATTGGATGCCAATTGGGTTGCCCGGGTTTCAGATTTCGGGCTTTCCTTAACGGGTCCCAATACCGAGGAAGGCCACCTTGAAACGAAGGCTGCCGGTACAGTTGGGTACATGGATCCAGAATACTACGGCACAAATCAGGTGACAGTCAGGAGCGATGTGTATGGGTTTGGGGTTGTAATGCTAGAGGTTCTAACTGGTAAACGGGCTATTTTTAAGTATGAAGGAGGTGATGGGGAGCCAGTAAGTGTGGTGGATTATGCAGTGCCCAGAATTGATGCTGGTGAGGTGGGGTCCATTGTGGATAGTAGGGTTGCGCCTGCTGCCTCACAAGAGGTCGAGGCGCTGGAGTTGATCGCATACATGGCAAAACATTGTGTGAGACTTGAAGGGAGAGAACGGCCATCTATTGCCGATGTGGTTGTACATCTCGAGACAGCACTGGCCCTTATTGAGGATGGCCTTAGAAGCGGGTCTAGTACTAGTGCTTCGATTCATTCACTGGAAACAAGGGACTGACTGATTATCTCTTCAATTCCCTTTCTTATTTTGTCTCTTTTTTGGGGGGGACTATAGAATTCTTTCAATGTAGTTGTAGTTATTATTTATTTTTCTTTTGGTTCTCAAGTAAATTCATGGAGATCCTTGTGAATAGAATTTTTCATATGCAAAGGCAGATTCTTTACAGTTCTTGCTCTTCAAGTACTTCATTGGTTAATATATGTTTTACTTCCTTTTACGTGAAATTCAGGATTATTTATTTACAGTAAAATCTTGCCCTGTAAACTAATTTCCAGATAATGTTATGACCTGTGAGAACCGAAATTTTTGAAATATGTCTCAAATAAAAAATAAACCGGCCGCCGTGCCGATAATTACCAGTACCATACTGGTAATTATATAAGCCTTACATAATTAGAAAATTACCAGTATGCAATGCAATGCCGAATAAAAACCGTTTAAACATGGTTTTTATACTTCTACTTGTTTATTTAAGAATTAGAGTTGTTATACATGGTACTGGTAATTAACAATCTTATCTACTTGGGTTGCTCGACTGCCTTTGAAAGAACTGAAAAGAAAATCTGAGAACAAGGAAGCAAATTAATTTAATACATTTTTTTCTCGTGTTGTCTTGTCTGCAAGACAACCACATTCAATAATGATGCAAATCAATTGGATTGATTTGATCATATAATTATTACATCAGAAAGCAACTGAAAAAATTTGTCTTCATCAAGTTAATACATTTGTCCTACTGTTTTGATTTGTTGGTACCATTTTACTAGTTATAAAAAATTGTAACTTATTTGAGAGATAAAGAAACAAAATTATCCATTGTTTGTAAATCAATGACTATATCAGTTGAGTATTATATCAACTGCCAAGTGCACGCATAATTGGTAATATGCCATTTCAAATATCCTGTCAAAATTTGATCCCTACTATATTGTTCATGCTTAACTCGTGAGATAGATCGTCGTCATTAACAAATGAGCTGTGACTGTAAGGCACATAAAAAAAGAACAAAGTATAAATTAATAAAACGAGGAATGTTGTTTTTGGGTAATAAAATATTTCACACTCTTTTTTGTTTATTATGTAATAAAAGAAAAAGAAAAGGTAGAAGATTGCTATCAAAAGAGTCGCCCGCGCAGTCCAGAGTCCAGAGTCCAGACCGCCTTTTTTGAAGTCGCCAATGAAGAACAGAGAAATTAGAATTGGTCTTTAGTCTACGAAGCTGGATTCTTTGTGCCTTAATTTGTGGGATTAAGTAAGTAAGACAAGCAACGCTGTCGCTGTACATGGGTCCCACTCCCACATATATACAATACACAATTTTGGAGTATGTACCAGCAAGACAGAGACATGATTCTAAGTTCTATTTCTATCCATCAGTGTTGACCTTTCACCGTTGCACTGGTGGACTGACTGGTGGTGGTATAAGTATTCTTGGCAGATTAGACTTTCATACTTCATTAATTGTTAATATGTGTTTTTTCTATTCAGGTTATTAATGTTTTCCTCTTTCGGCAGCTAGTTGTTTTACAAAATCAAATTCCTTATTTGTATTAGATTACTTTTGAAAAATATGACAATAATAATGTGAGTTTGAATTTGAATTTGTATTGATTGGTACAGCAACATGTTGGTGTTATCAGACGAGTCTATGAGCTAATTATATAAGTATTGACACTAATTTTGTTTTTACTTTTTTTTTCCAGCATTTTTTTTCCTACTTATAAAACAAGTTTCTGAATCAAAATACGAGCGATGAAAATATCTCCCGAAAAACAAATTAATGTCAGCCTAATTTAACTAATCCATTTAGATCTTCTTAACGTTAAAGTTAATACTCCACCAAACATCACCAATATAATATACCATTTGTGATTTACAATTTTCTACATAATCCTGTTTACAGAAGATCCAAAGATATGGAATCAGAGGCAGGTAGATTTTGATTTGTCGGTAACTAACTCCGCCAGGAGTTCCCAATTGGTATCTCCAAGTTTTTGTTTGTATTGTCAATCTAAATTGTGGAAGTAATAGGCTAGCTAGGTTTTTGAAAAATTTCAATTCAGTGAACTGTGCAAAGTGCAAACCTTCACTAATTGGTCAAATACTGTAATTTGATCCTGCTTTTAATTAGAGATAATACCGTGACAGTTTATCATTAATTGCCATGTCAACGATACATTATTTGTGAAAATTTATGTTTACACGGAGACATCGCCTAAGCACATCATCATCAACGCTTCAGCACTTAATTAGATGCCACATCATCATATTTAAGCAGGGGCGGACTCAGGATTTTCGTCAGGGGGCAAAAAAATATCGAATCGGGTTTAAACCCATTAACTAATTGGGTCCGCCTAGCTCTCCCCCGTGAACAATCCCCCGTTTCATCCCCCGTCAAAAGTAGTTAGTTAGTTAGAATTTATAACTGTCAGTGTATTTTAGGAATTTGCAGAAGTATTCATCTGTAGCACAACTAGTATTCATCCATCTATATGAAGGTATTCACATTTGCAATAGAAACATATTTGGATATATTACAACAATAAAGTAGGGGACAAACAACACGTGTGGGGAACCGCACAACTGTCAGAGCATTAATTAAGTGGGGGACCGCATAACCGTCAGCGCATTAATTAAGTGGGGGACTTCTAACTACCTTCAGCTCATTTTAAAAATTTGCAAAAAAAGTATTCATCTGTAACACAACTAGCATTCATCCATCTATATAAATGTATTCATCCTTGCAATAGAAGCATATTTGGACACATCAATAACCCATCTTTTAGACGTTTTTAGAGGCGGGTTTTTTTTTCTCCGTTCAATCTAACCAATATTTCTGACGATCTGTGAGAAATTTTGCAAATCTAAAACCACGAATGTCTTCTAAATAATTTTCTCTTTCAAATGAGATCCATGATGACATACTTTTGAGTTGTCCGTTGCACAAGTATTCACCCTCAT
The DNA here is from genome assembly GCA_011114355.1 of Carex littledalei. Lineage (NCBI taxonomy): Eukaryota > Viridiplantae > Streptophyta > Magnoliopsida > Poales > Cyperaceae > Carex > Carex littledalei. The sequence goes on along the minus strand of CM022085.1, from coordinate 14,572,211 downwards.
CATACAAGTATTCATCCCGCATTAAGCAAGTATTCATCCTCATCGTGTAAGTGTAAATAGTTAATGTACCAAGAGTATTACATGTTTTTAGAGATGGGTTTTTTTTTCTCCGTTCAATCTAACCAATATTTCTGACGATCTGTGAGGAATTTTGCAAATCTAAAACCACGAATGTCTTCTACATAATTTTCTCTTTCAAATGAGATCCATGATAACATACTTTCGAGTTATCCGTTGCACAAGTATTCACACCTCGTCATGCAAGTATTCATCCCGCATTAAGCAAGTATTCATCCTCATCGTGTAAGTGTAAATAGTTAATGTACCAAGAGTATTATAAACATATGTGATACCAAATAAATAAAAAGTATTCATATATAAGATATCAAGTATTCATACATATAAGTTAAAGTATTTATGCCTAAGATATTAAGTATTCATCCATAAACGTTGAAGTATTCATCTCTAAAACATTAAGTATTCATCCATATGTACTTAGTACGCACTGTTCTAATTCACCATTAATGAAGCTTTGTTCTTTGCAAATAACTCGGATCTGACCCGGCGGTCGACAGTGATGGATCTACTCCGGCGGAGGCGGAGGTGGGAGAGAGAGGAGGCGGAGGTGGGAGGTGGGAGACGGAGGTGGGAGAGAGAGGAGGCGGAGGTGGGAGACGGAGGTGAGAGACGGAGGTGGAGGTGGGAGAGGGAGGCCGAGAGGGAGAGGTGGGAGAGGCGGGCGGAGGTGGAGGCGGAGGTGGAGAGGGAGAGGTGGGAGAGGTGGGAGAGGGAGGGAGAAAGAGGAAAGAAATAAATGGAGAAAATTGGATAATTAATTTGTAGGTCCCACTAGGTAGTTAGAATTTTGAATTATAGTTAGAAAAGTTAGTTAGTTAGTTGGGGGATGAAATGGGGGATGGATAGATGGGGGAAGATATAATTACCCTAACTAATTAGGTACTCGATAAAAAAACAATGTTTTAACTTATACTTTCCAATGCTCTGATTTGTAATTTATGATGCTCTAACTTATAAATTCTAATTACCAACCATAATTCAAAAAAATTATTTTAATTTTAACCCTAAATTTAACCCAAATTACAAATCAAACATCCAGAGGGGGGCAAAAAAAATTTCAGGAGGGGCAGAGTTAATCGGAACGTCCCGATCTCCACTAAAACTCAAAATTCAGGAAGGACAGTTGCCCCTCCCTGGAACCATATGAGTCCACCCCTGGATTTAAGTGCTGATTTGTATAACGCTGTATATCTTTTGGCTGGATTAATTTATATTATGCGGAAAGGTGCTGATTTGAAAACAAAATGAGAACAGGATGCTAATTTAAACAGTTCAAAGTCTTGAACGAGTCTAAAATGCAACACTTTTAATACATTGGTACCAATTAATATGTTAATATGAAGTATGAATGCAGTTAAATATATTTTTAGATTATTAAGTGATGACCAATGAGAACAGCGGCAGAATGGGACAGGCATGATATATATATATATATATATATATATATATATATATATATTAATATGGGAACCAAATGGAATAATGAATGATTATCCACCTGTTAGTTAAGTGAAAGCAACTCTATACTTTTATTATATAAACTTCTTTACGCTACAACCCAAAAATAAAATATTTTTTTTGTAAACATGCAATTCAGGAGAGAACTTTACCAGCATGGATGTCTCTCTTTCCTCCACATTTACCAAATGGCATTACATAAATTATTTATTTATTGCCAGCTCAAAATTATTATTACGTGGAGCTTGATTTTCTGTAACCATATATTTCAGTATGTGAAAGAAGATGAGGGTTCCACTGCACCCTCTTTTGGTGCACCTAACGTGCACTCAAAACTCATATTTTCATTTTCAAAGTTCAAATAGTCAATTCGAACCTTCCAACGTGTTCTTCATATTAAAATGTGCTTGGAGACCAAATTTTACATTTTTTGGAAATTTTTTAATATTTTTTCAGAATTTTTGATTAAACTAAACAATAATTTGAAATTCAGCAAAGTGATGATTTTCAAAAATTCTGAAAAAATATTAAAAAAATTCCAAAAAATGTAAAATTTGGTCTCCAAGCAAATTTTAATATGAAGAACTCATTGGAAGGTTCAAATCGACTATTTAAACTTTGAAAATGAAGATATGAGTTTTGGGTGCACGTTAGGTGCACCAAAAAAGGGTGCATTGGAACCCTCCTCGTGAAAGAAATATTTTTAATATTTATGAATTAGGTTTAACATAGATATAATTAGAAAATAATTAGTTGTTTTAAAATGTAAATACGATACTAAAATATTAATGTTTATATAAAATAAATTAAGCATCGTAATTTTTATTAGTAAAATATATAAGTGACAAATTGTCTGTCATTTAAATATTATTCTGTAAAAAGTTATGCGAAAATTATTCTGCAACCTTGTTACTTTACACCTCATGTACTATTTCACAATACAATAAAAATTGAAGAGTGAGGCTATGGTGCTATGCATAGCACGGATGGGGTCCGTGCTACGACTCAAAATTTGACTTTTCAAAATCGTAACGGTTGATCCGAACCGTTCAACATGATTATAAAATGAATATGTACTTGCAAACCAAATTTTACATTTTTCCGAATTTTTTTACTATTTTTTCGAAAATCACTTGATTTGAACATTTTGGACCATCCAAAAACAGCATATCTAAAAAAATAGTAAAAAATTTCGGAAAAATGTAAAATTTGGTTTGCAAGTACATATTCATTTTATAATCATGTTGAACAGTTCGGATCGACCAGACGATTTTGAAAAGTCAAATTTTGAGCCGTAGCACGCACTCCATCCGTGCTATGCATAGCACCATAGCCTCACTCAAAATTTAATAATAAAAAGAGTTGTGCTCTCCTTTTCTTTGATCAAATCTTTTATTAAACAATCTCAGATTAGCCGCTTCCCGCTTCCAGTTCCACACAACTTGAAAAAGAAAAAGAAAGAAAAGATCCGCCGTATGAATTTAAATGTGAATCGGTTGTCCTTTATATTCTTCAAACACCTTTATTGCGACTTTAATGGATCGGTGATGTAATTGAAGGCACTTTTTTTCCTTTTATTTTTTTTTTATTTTTTAGCCAACCCCTAGATACCTCAATCAATGGTTCTTAGATTAATATTGTTTCATCAGGGATGGCAAGTTGGCAACCGGAATGGTTTATTTTTGCATGAACCGGTCCATTGTAGTACTTACATGGGCCATTAATTGCAAATTAGCCTTGTCATGTTACCAAGGTTTTAAATAGCAATTATAACGCTATAGCTTTGAAGGTCCGAAAAAGCTATAGCGCAACTATAATTAGATATTTAGAATCATTATAAAAGAAAAGCGGTTAATAGCGCTATAGCTTTTGAGGTCCGAAAAAGCTATAGCTAGCTATTTAGAACCATGGATGTTACTGTTTAAGTGTTTAGTCTTCATACTTTTTTTAGCCTTCATTTCTATGGTTCTAATATTTTCACAATTTCAGCACACAACATATTCAAACAGTAAAAAGTTGAAATTATAATTTTTATTTTTATAATTATTTTATGAGTGAGGTATGTATATTATAGACCGGCCCGTATTATAAATTTATATTTTTATTTTCAAAGTTCAAACAGTCGATTTGAACTGCTCATTCATATAAAAATATACTTGGAGATCCCCCATTTTATTATATTTTTAGATAAATAGAAAATCACCGCTTTCGGATGGTTCTGAATCTTTAGATTGAGTGATTTGCTATCCATAAAAAATAATAATAATTGTAAAAATTGTAAAATTTGATCTCCAAGTACCGTTTTATATGGAGATCATATTAAATAGTTCGAACAAACTGTTTTGAACTTTGAAAACAGAAATATGAAATACGTCCCACTTTTGTATATTACCATATATAACCTCACTCTTATCTTATAAGTTATCCTAATTAATTATTCAACAAATTAAGTTACTGTATTTTTTTTTTCCTTGATAAAAATTGAGGAGAGGTCTCATTCATATACCCAAACGACTAGCAAATCCAGAGAATCAATTGGATTTGACAATTGACATATTTTATTATATAGCCTTTGAATACCAATTGCAAGTGATATAATTTTGGGTGGCACAATTAGATATAAAGTCCAATCAACTTCTTCAAGAAATGTTCAAAATTATTTAAGGACTATAGATGGATATCTCAAAATTTCCTTTTACATCTCATCATAATATTCTTAATTATTTGTGAGTGGAGCCCACATCCCAAGAAAATGTAATATTGATTATAATAGTAATAATAACCATAATAATAATAATCATAATAATAATATTGATTAGACTACGGTGCTATACATAATGTTGTCCATTTCATGCTAAAATAAGAAATCTTGATTTTTAAAATTGAAATTGTCGAACCAAATCACTCAATATGTTATGAATATACAAAACAATTTATATTGTTCTTAATTTATTGAAAAAATATACTACTTAAATATTTGGAAAACGATAAAGTTGGACTCAAAGAGAATGGTTAAAATGTCTCCTGTCTTTATCTTTTATTATATTTCATATTTTTATTTTTAAAGTTCAAACAGTTGATTCGAAGCGTTCAACATAATCTTCATATAAAAATGTACCTGGAGATCAAAATTTACATTTTTTTGAAAAAAAATATTATTTTGTTAGATACATACAAAATCACAGTTTCTCAGATACAATGATTTAGTATTATCTAAAAAAATAGTTGATAATTTTCAAAATATAATTTTGCCTTCAAGTAATATTAAAATATGGAAATCATGTTGAGGGTTAGGATCGAATATTTAAACTTTAAAAACGAAAATAAAAGATGTGAGACATGGTAAACATGAAAAGACATGAGAAACTCTGAAACATATTTATGCGTGTTGAATATTTAATTTGGTATATTTAGTTATTATTTAGTCTCCTAATGAGTACCGATTAATTAAGCTGAATTATTAATTATTCAAGATGCTCGATGTTATATGATCGATCTATTTTTATATTGCATTAAACGTATTGTTCTTTCTGAATTTAGAACTTACGATCTCCCACACAGAGAGCATTATCTATGCCATTAGATCAAATAATGATTCTCATAATCTCAATTTTGTGGATCGTACTTAACACGGTACATTAAACCGTTATATTGAAAATATAAGAGATCTTTAGCAGTGCGAATATATACTAAAAAAATAAAAAATAAATTCGTTGCTCATTTACGATCTCTTTCTCTCAATTTCATTCTTTGTTTTTTATTTTTTATTTTTTCCGTTTCTGTATTGAAGTTCCTTACGAATTCTTTTGTTTTGTTATCTTTTAATATTACACGATCAACGTTAATTTTGTACATAGGATATTTAAATTATAATGACATTTTAATGCATCATTAATAGAGGTCCCATCAATAATTTTCCGAGGTAACACAAACAGAATTTAATTGTTACAAACTCACTTGAATTTTTTTTATTTACATCTCATTTTCTCCTTAAATGAGTGCAAGTATTATAACATGCAAACGCGTATAGTCATAATCTTAATTGGTGTAATTACAGAAGAAATATAAAGAGGCGCATCTGGGAATCTTTAAATAATTGACATAAATATTTCGGTATTGAAAAATTTAATGAGACCATGTATAGAAATCTAATTATGATTTGAGTTGTTTTAAACTCTATGTATCTATCACATGCGTTCAAGGAAATTAAATCATCAATAATCATCAAACCAGCAAACCCAGCCGACATTTTTATTAATACCCCAAAAAAAAAGAAATTAACAAATCTGCCCTCACCTCAGATTTTTTATTAAAACTACCCTAACCGCCCCCCCGTGGGGCGGTCCACTGTTCATAGCAGACCGCCCCCCAGTGGGGCGGTTCGCTAACTTTTTTTTTTTTTTACTGTTCATACCGAATCGCCCCACCGTGGGGCGGTTTGCTATGAACAATAATTTTTTTTTAGAGACAATATGAATATCAAGATGCTAAATTCTAGCGCTAAAAATTTGTTTTTTTTAATATTTGTTAGATTACTTCTTTTGATGTATAATTAGATTATTTATACTAAAATACGCTAAATTACTTGAAATTATGTTAAATTACGTTGAATTACACTAAATTACGTTAAATTACGCTAACCTCTAAACCCTAAACTCTTATTTTGGACAATTTCTAAAACCCTAAATCCTAAAAATTACCGTACATTAAATGATTTACAATTTTCACATAACATATTTATAAAAATTAGTGATATTTAAAAGAAACCTAAACCCTAAACCCTAATTTCTAAACTCTAGTTTCCGACATTTTTAGAACTAAATATACCCACGTTAGCTGGGTTTTTTGTTAGATTACTTCGTTTGATGTATAATGAGCATATTTATACTAAAATACGCTAAATTACTTGAAATTATATTAAATTACGTTGAATCACTAAACGTTAAATTACGCTAAACTCTAAACCCTAAACTCTTATTTTGAACAATTTCTAAAACCCTAAACTCTAAACCCTAAACCCTAAAAATTACCGTACATTAAATGATTTACAATTTTCACATAACATATTTATAAATTGTCCTAAACCCTAAAAATTACCCTAAACCCTAACTTGTACGGTAATTTTTAGGGTTTAGGGTTTTAGAAATTGTCCAAAATAAGAGTTTAGGGTTTAGAGTTTAGCGTAATTTAACGTAATTTAGTGTAATTCAACGTAATTTAACATAATTTCAAGTAATTTAGCGTATTTTAGTATAAATATGCTAATTATACATCAAAAGAAGTAATCTAACAAATATTTAAAAAAAATCTGAATTTTTAGCGTTAGAATTCAGCATCTTGATATTCATATTGTCTCTAAAAAAAAAAAAAAATTACTGTTCATAGCAAACCACCCCACAGTGGGGCGGTTCGGTATGAACAGTAAAAAAAAAAAATTAGCGAACCGCCCCACTGGGGGGCGGTCTGCTATGAACAGTGGGACGGTTAGGGTAGATTTAATAAAAAAAATTTGAGGTGAGCGCAGATTTAATAATTTTTTTTTTTTTTTTGGGTATTAATAAAAATGTCGGCAAACCCAGCAAAAAAGGCCTATTTGAAGGTTAATTCAGACCCAGTTTCTCTAGCCCGTAAATATATACAAACAAGGCTACGCAAAAATAGTCAGATTATTATCTGACAAGAGAAAATTGCAGCCCAATTATAAACTATTCGAATGTAAAGTAAAGAAGCCTTGGGCCATTACATACCTAAATTAAAGTATACCCTATTTAGCTCCGCGGATCATCAGACCGCGACCCATCCACTCTCCCTCCAAAAACCCTAGCCGCCGCCTCGCCTCTTATACCCCCTCCTCATTTTGTCCCAGAGAGAGAGAGAGAAAGAGGCGCAAAAATGGTGTCTGGATCGGGTATCTGTAAGAAACGTGTCGTGGTGGATGCGAGGCACCACATGCTAGGGCGGCTTTCGTCCATCATTGCCAAGGAGCTGCTCAACGGTCAGCGCGTGGTGGTGGTGCGATGCGAGGAGCTCGCCTTGTCCGGCGGCCTCGTTCGCCAGAAAATGAAGTACCTCAGGTTTCTCCGCAAGCGCATGAACACGAAGCCATCTCATGGCCCCATCCATTTCCGTGCCCCTTCTAAGATCCTCTGGCGCACTATCCGTGGGTATGATTTCTTCTAATTCCTTCTACAATCTCTACATAGTTTTGGAAATGTTTGTCATTTAGTGAAACTGTTGGCACTAATTAAGTTTAGTTTGCCTCCCAGCCTCATACAACTTAATCATTTTATTTCTAGTATTTAGTATAGTGTAAGAAAGAAAGAGGACTCGGTGTTTTCAGATTTATAACTGTGAAATATTTAATGGGTTGGTTTATATAATTACAAAGTAGGTGGAATAAATTGTGATAGTTTAAGCAAGAATATGTGCTTGTTTTACCTACGGAAGCTCAATGTCATTGAGGATGTTATCATTTTAATAGTGAAGCTACAAGTTACATCAATATTTTCTGGTCAATGTTAATCACTAAGAGAAATCTCGAAATTAGTTCATAATTATCAATCAGATTGCTTTTGTATGTGTAATACTTTATTTGAATGCCAAATATACTAATGTGCTCTATATATCTTTTACCAGCATGATTCCACACAAGACCAAGAGGGGTGCTGCTGCACTTGCCCGGTTGACAGCTTATGAGGGTGTCCCACCTCCTTATGACAAGATACAGCGCAAGGTTGTTCCTGATGCTCTCAAGTAAGTATCCTGACCTTCTACAATTCTCTAATAAATTTTGTTATTGAAATATAAATTCCATGGTTTATTTTGCATTTAATTTTTCTCCAATGTGATAAAATAGGGTGCTGAGGCTGCAACCAGGCCACAGGTACTGCCTGCTCGGTCAGCTGTCCAAGGAGGTCGGCTGGGGCTACGCTGATACAATCAAGGTTCATTTCTGTTATATTTCTCTAAGCTTGTATTAATTATGTATTGAGTACTATTAAATTCTTATTCATCCAGTATGAAGTTAATATTTTGTAAGATTATTTCTCTATACATTTTAAAAGCTTCATCCAATGTATGTTGTTGACTGTTTTCATTGTGTTATGACATTTTGTAGTATAACTTATTAAACTTGAATACATTTGAATGATTTGCACCTAACAAGTGATATGAAATGTGGGTATTACAGGAGCTGGAGGAGAAGAGAAAGGAGAAAGCGAAGGTGGCATATGAGAGGAGGAAGCAACTCGCTAGGCTCAGGACCAAGGCTGAGAAGGTGGCTGATGAGAAGCTTGGTTCTGATCTCCAAATTCTTGAGCCTCTCAAGTACTAGATACCCGAGATTTCAAATCGTAGGTTTTCCTAAAATACTTTGAAAGGCAGTCTGTTGTTTGTTATTAGGCTCTGGATCTAAAGACTTGTTGAGTCAGTTTTGAGTTTTGGTGGTTATGCTTTTGAATTTTGGATGCTCTGTCTATTGCATTTTGCATAACAGTTATTTAGCTTTTCGTTTGATACTTAGATGTCTTTTTTGTGCATTGGATGGTAATTCATTAGATGTTGTATCAGTTGCCTGCTTGCATGAATCTTCTGAGGTTTTGATATCTGTATTTGTTATCATTATCACCATTAAAAAATGTACTCCATTCATGTTCAGATCGTTGGATTCAAACGAACATTGAAGGACCGACCACATTATACCAAAATCTATTGTGGGTAACTAGCATGATATACTTTAAATATCACCGTTTGTTTTAACATTTTCTCCGTCAATTTTTCTCTCATCTTCACTTGCCTTTTTTTTTCAAGGGGGAATTGCACGTATACCTCTCAAAAACTTCAAAATTTTGTATTTGTTCCTCTAAACTTAGAAATTATGTATTTTCCTCTCTAAACTTTCAGAACTTACAAATTTACCCATTTTATTTTATTTTATGTTAAAACTCATTTTAAATTTATAAAATATTCATTTTACTCCTTATAAAAATTATAAAAAAAATTGTGCCTTGTTTAAGAAAAATGTTGGTGTTATACTTGATAGGTTTTTGAGGGCAAAATGGGTATTTTATAAAGAGTATAATGGGTATCTGATTTTTAAGGGCAAACTTGGTATTTTATAAAGGGTATAATGAGTATCTCATAAGAATGATATTTTTCTTATAAATTTAAAATGAGTTTAAAAAGAGAAAAAGACAATAAAATGAGTATATTTGTGAGTTATAAAATAGAGGGGATATACGTAATTTTTAAGTTTTGAGGGATATACTTGAAATTCCTCCTTTTTTTCAATGTGTGTCAATTCATAGTTGTTTGATTCTCTTTTTCATACGCCCATTCCGGATTTCGTTTTCTTTTTAAAAGTTCGTCTCGAGTATCCTTTTGTACCAAGGTGGATTGTATCACTTGTTTGAAGTGTTTCATCTTAATCTAATAACACTACAACTACAATTCAGTCGCCCTAAAATTATGAATGTATGAAATTTTTCTTAATAATTCCATTCGAACAAATTAAGTAAGTCGGTACAAGGTTCACGCTTTGACAGAACAAATTTGTATATGATTCAAATGTGAACCTTATGCAGGATGTCAACTCGTAAATTTGTTCTATGAAGTATAAACCGCATCATCAATTTAAAGCATTGCTGCATATTTCAAATCCTTGGTTTGATCAATGAAATGAGAGTGCTTCAGATAAAAAGAAAGTTTAAACTTCAATCTATATACACTCTGTGATTTTAAAAAATAACAGGGTCTATTATGCAAATTTTACTAGTCAACCTATCCTTGAGAAAATAAAAAAAATGAAAGGTTGATCTGAAAACGGTATAGAGCTTTTATTAATATTCAAGTTTTTCATTTTGTTGCCATCATTTTACATTGTCAGTTTTAATTAAGGCACCATGCTTCATTTTTAAAGATTGTAAACTTGAGATTTATTACATATTCGCATCATCCAAATAAAATTTGATCAGTAGTCTTAAGACTGTTGATGATAGAAGCACATGCATAAGAGTTTAAGCTATGTAGTTACTGGTTTGTTAGACATCCAAGTTATCTTTCAAAAATCCTGGCTGAAAAATATTGATCTGGGTTATTTGTCGTAATCTTTCTAATAAATTCAATTATATAGTATTCCATCTATTTTCAAAGAAATATAAAAATATTTCTAATATTTCAATAGAAAAAATAAAAAATCATAACATTTTCTATTTAATTAAAAATAAAAATCAGAAAATTCTAATTCCAGTAAATTATTCACCGAAAATAGGATAATAAAAATCATAACTGTTATGAAATAATAATAGTAGACATTTCACCTTCCCTACCTCATCCACTTTCTATTAGATTTAATATTGTATTAACTATATTGTTAATTGTATGGCTTTTCATTTGCTTTCTCTAGCCTATAAATAGAAGTTTTGTAAGTAGTTGATGTTGATAGATATATGGAGATATAATATAGAATAAGATTTAGCCTCTCCCAAGTTTTGTTTTGTTTTGTTTTATAATACGTTATCAGTACGAGTTTGCTCTAGTCAAGTTGCGACGGGATTTCGTAAAAGCACACCTAGAAGGTACTCTTTAGATTACATTTCATTAACATTACTGTTAGTAATAATATTTATTTCTTGGATGAAATTTTCTTATTTTATATTGAATGAGAGTAATATTTTCATCCCCTGAAGAGAATGATAAAACAAGTACATGATAATGGCTAGAAGCTTTTGTACATACTATAGCTAGAAGCTTTTTCTAAGAGAACCTGAAGTTCTTAATCATAATCTTTTATACAAGAGAACCTGAAGTTCTTAGCCAAAGTTAAAAAAAAAAAAATCTTTATCATAATCTTCTCTATTTGTACGGTTGCGTATTTTATTTTATTTTTTTTAACTAAGCCTGAAGGTCAAGTCCATGCCACACTTTATTTTCTATTTTAAATTTATCAAGAGATCTCAAAAGAGTCCAAGTCCAATTTTCTTTTTAATTTATTAATCAAGCTTGAAGGCCAATAATTCAAATCAACTTTCACTCATTAATTTCTAGCGGGGTTTTTAAGTTTTCCCATTTTTTTCATGTTAACCCCTCTGACAAAGAATTATTACACAAGCATTAATATCTAGCATATTTGACATTTATTCATTTCTGCCGAAATTTTTATTTCTAACATTTAAAAAAAAAAAAAGGACCAGAAGTTCTTATATGAACCAGAAAGTTATTGATATTTATGATAACCGGAAGTTATCAAATCGATAAAATGTCTCCAATATTTATTCAAGAACCTGAAGTTCGTATTACTCAAATAAAATAATAAGAATAATAACCTGAAGTTGTTATAATTGTTTAGAATCTGAAGTTCTATTTGAAATTTTAATATAAAATTAATATAATAACCAGCAGTTATTATAAGCCACTCGATGAATAATAACCTGCAGTTATTCTCAATTAAAAACCTGAAGTTTTATTAGAAATTTTCATATAAAATCAATATAATAACCAGAAGTTATTATAAGTCATTGGATGAAAATATAACCCAAAGTTATTTCAAATTAATTTTACATAGTGCAGTCAAGTAATTTAATAACCAGAAGTTATTAAATAAGTATTTTATTATAACCTGAAGTTATATAATATTAACCTGAAGTTATTAATACATTTAAATTTATTTATTTATGCAATTTACATATTCTTTTATTTATATTTATTCATCTCCCTTTTCACAACCTGAAGTTATGATATTAATAACCTGAAGTTATGGCATTAATAACCTGAAGTTATGGCATTAATAACCTGAAGTTATGATATTAATAATCTGAAATTATTCATACGTATCTATTTTGTAGTATGATATCTCGTTATTTTGTCTACATTCCGACCGAACTTCGCATTAAAACCTGTGTCTAAAACCCCAAAAAAATGTGTGTATTTCATTGAATATCTATAGGATGTGGTACTGCTGCTCTTTCTTTCTTTGTTGCAGGAAACGGGTGAAAAAGAGGAAGGATCTGGAATCTGAAGAACAATACACGGACCGTGCACTCTTGCATGCGGACCGTATACCCTCTGCCCTACCATAGACTGAAGACTCACACGACCCGCACACCTCCCACTCAATCGGGACACAGGCACACGGTCCGTGCACTCTTGCATGCGGACCGTACACGACATTTCTGGAAACAGAAACCAGAATTGGAAACAGAGGCCAGCTGGAGAGGTCGCGAATGGAAGGCTTTAAAAGCGAGATCCTTGGCACCAGAAGTATCATTCTGGATCTGAGAACGAACCCTAGGGAAGAGAAGTGGCGGCTAGGCTTGGAGAAGAAGAAAACGGAGAAAATCGAGAGATTTGCGACGTCTCTTCTTGATTCTTCGAGTTTTGTCATGAACTTCTTGTTTATCTCTTGTTTTATTTTCTGTTTTTCTATGTTATGCTAAACTCTTTAGTTTCTAGGGTTAAGATGTAGTCGAACGCTTTGTTTTATTTGCTAGTTATTGGAATTTGTATTGGATCTTGTGCTTGTTTGTTGTGTAGTATTTTATTGCTTAGATGAACTTGTTTGAATTGATTAGTTTATCGTTAGATGTATGGCCACATCTAGATGGTATTTCAAGGCTTTGATATTCATTCGACCAAACTAAGTATTTGAGATAGGTTTGTGAACCGAGAGGTGAAACCAAGCGGTAGCCGAAAGGCGAAGTTTTCCTCGTATCGAGAGATCGAGATTATCTTTAGTAAACCAACAAATAACTTAGGATAATTAAACCAATAAATGAGAGTTGAAGTTTAAGAACCCTAAGAAGGTATAAATTGAGTTTCGTACCAAGCAATTAAGCCAATAAACGAGAGTTGAGGAGTATTGACTTAGGTACGGCCAAAATAACCTTGCACAGGAAATCAATACAGAAACCAATAGCTGCTGTATCAACTCGAGGGCCACACGGACCGGGTATGAAAGTACACGGCCCGTGCATAGTACATATGACAAATCTCACAAAGCTTGAATTTATCTCCTTTTTCATTTATCATAACTCGAAGTTATGGTATTAATAACCTGAAATTATATTTTGTTATAAATACGTACTAATGAAAAACGAGAAAGGAAAACATCCTGAAGATGTTTGTTACAGATGTGGAATGACAAATCATTGATTGCGTACCTGTCGTATGCCCAAGCATTTTGTAGGGCTTTATCAAGCCTCAATTAAAAAAAAAGAGAAAATATGGAAACTAAAATGACCCCGAATATGAATGCCATATAGATACAGATTTTGATGTATCAGATTTCTTTCATAATGTGGATAAAGAAATAGACACTTTACTAAGGGAGAAAATATAATGTAGAAGTTTATATTTATAAAAGTTTAGTTTACATTTTAATTTTTATATTGTATGCAAATAAAATTAGAGAATAAAGGTAGTTTATTTTTATTTTAATTTATTCTTGCACTCTTTTATTTTAAAGGAAAATGACTGACGCAATGGTAAGTAAAGAAGATCCATGTCTAGTAGACAGCGGAACAACAAATACCATATTGAAAAGTAAGAAATATTTTTCTCTATTGTCTTATGCAAAGACACATGTTAATACAATTTCTGGTATTAGTAATTTAATTGAGGGCTCCGGAAGAGCTTGTATCTTGTTACCTGAAGGAACAAAATTAATTATAAATGATGCATTATACTCTAGTAAATTCAGAAGAAATTTACTAAGTTTTAAAGATATTCGACGTAATGGTTATCATCTTGAAACCATGACTGAAAATAATATTGAGTATCTCCAAATTACATCTATTGAATATGGCCAGAAGATCATATTGGAAAAGCTGGAAGCTTTATCCTCTGGATTATATTGTATGAACATTAATCCAATAGAATCAAATATGGTAAGTAACCAGAAGTTACTTGACACAAAGATGTTCACTCTGTGGCATGACAGATTAGGTAATCCAGGTAGCATTATGATGAGGAGAATAATTGAAAGTGCAAATGGGCACCCCCTAAATGACCTGAAAATAATTTTATCAAAAGATTTATCATGTGCAGCATGTTCTCTTGGAAAACTGATAATTAGGCCATCTAAAAATAAAATTGAAAATGAATCTCCTTCATTTTTGGAAAGAATTCAAGGAGATATTTGTGGGCCTATTTCTCCTCTATGTGGACCATTTAGATATTTTATGGTTTTAATTGATGCATCAACTCGATGGTCACATGTTTGCCTATTAGCCACAAGAAATGTTGCATTTGCTAGGCTATTAGCACAAATAATCCAATTGAGAGCAAATTTTTCAGATTATCAAATTAAGAGTATTAGGCTTGATAATGCAGAATAGTTTACATCCCAATCATTTAATGATTATTGTATGTCAATTGGGATTAAGGTAGAACATCCAGTGGCTCATGTACATACACAAAATGGTTTAGCTGAATCATTAATTAAAAGATTGCAACTGATTGCTAGACCATTACTTATGAAATGTAATCTACCATCTTCTGCATGGGAACATGCCATTTTACATGCTACTGCACTTATTAGATTAAGACCAACTGCATATCATAAATTTTCTCCATTACAATTGGTCTCTGGAATAGAACCAAACTTGTCCCATCTTAAAATTTTTGGTTGTGCTGTGTATGTTCCAATTTCTCCACCACAACGTACAAAAATGGGACCACAAAGAAGATTGAGAATTTATATTGGTTTTAACTCTCCATCAATTATTAAATATTTAGAATCATTAACTGGAGACGTTTTTACAGCACGTTTTGCTGACTGTCAATTTGATGAGACAATATTTCCAATCTTAGGAAGAGAAAAAGAAAAGCTGGTAAAACAAGAAGTAACTTGGAATGCATCTTCAATATCTTATCTTGATCCCCGAAGTGGTCAATGTGAATCGGAAGTTCAAAAGATTATACATTTGCAAAGAATAGCAAATGAGTTACCAGATGCATTTACAGATACAAAAAGAGTGACTAAATCACATGTACCAGCTTTAAATGCAACTGCTCGAATTGATGTAATCCCAGCAGAGGTTACTATACAAAGAAAATGTGAAAGACCAATTGGTTCCAAAGATAAAAATCCACGACAAAAGAAAGAGCAGAATAAATCAGTTGGTGCAACTCCAGAAGAGATTAATAAAATCCCAGAAGAGGTTGATGAAGTTCCAGAAGAATCTCAGGTACCCAGTGATTATGAGATCTCAATAAACTATGTACATAATGGTACAATATGGAACCGAAATGAAACATGTGCTGATGAAATTTTTGCATATGCTATAGCAATTGATGTGATAAATGAGGAAGATTATGTGCCAAAAACTCCTGAAGAGTGTATGCACAGAAATGATTGGCCAAAATGGAAAGATGCCCTGAAGGCTGAATTAGATTCGCTTGAAAAGCGAAATGTTTTTGGACCTGTAGTCTTAACCCCAAAAGATGTTAACTCTGTAAGTTACAAGTGGGTATTTGCAATAAAAAGAAATGAGAAAAATGAAATTGTGAGATATAAAGCAAGACTTGTGGCACAAGGTTTTACACAAATATCAGGAGTTGATTATGAAGAAACATATTCACCTGTAGTGGATGCAATAACTCTTAGATTTTTAATCAGTCTCACAATCACTGAAAACCTTCAAATGCGCCTCATGGATGTAGTTACAGCTTATTTGTATGGATCACTTGATAATGATATTTATATGAAAGTCCCTGAAGGATTAAAAATGCCTGAAGCATTGAAATTAAAACCTCGAGAAATGTATTCTATAAAGTTAAAAAGATCTTTATATGGACTAAAACAGTCAGGTCGAATGTGGTATAATCGACTCAGTGAATATCTAGTAAAAGAAGGATATAAATCTAATGTAATTAGTCCATGTGTTTTTATTAAAAGATCAATCTCAGATTTTACAATTATTGCAGTATATGTTGATGATTTAAATATCATTGGGTCTCCTGAAGAGATCGAAAAGACTGCAAAATTATTAAAGAACGAATTTGAAATGAAAGATCTTGGAATAACAAAATTATGTCTCGGCCTGCAGATCGAGCATTTGTATAATGGTATTTTCGTCCATCAATCAAACTATATCCAGAAGGTGTTGAAACATTTTAATATGGACAAAGCTCATCCTCTAAGTACACCAATGGTTGTCCGATCACTTGATATAAAAAATGATCCTTACCGTCCCCGAGAAAAGAATGAAAAAGTTCTTGGTCCAGAAGTACCATACTTAAGTGCAATTGGGGCTTTGATGTATCTTGTTAATAATACGAGACCTGATATTGCTTTTTCTATAAATGTACTAGCAAGATATAGTTCTAATCCAACACGCCGACATTGGAACGGAATTAAACATGTATTTCGTTACCTTTGCGGGACACATGATATGGGACTATCTTATCAAAAAGATACAAAGTCCAAATTAGTTGGGTATGCAGATGCAAGTTATTTATCAGACCCGCATAAAGCTCGATCACAATCCGAATATGTGTTTACATATGGCGGTACTGCAATTTCATGGCGATCGACAAAACAGACACTCACGATAACATCATCAAATCATGCCGAATTAATTGCTCTATACAATGCTGGTCGAGAATGTGTCTGGTTAAGATCAATGATCCAACACATCCTGGAGGAATGCGGGCTGGAGTCAATCAAAGGAAGTCCAACAGTACTATATGAAGATAATGCAGCATGTATTGCTCAAATCAAATAAGGATATATTAAAGGTGACAGAACCAAGCACATCTCGCCAAAATTCTTCTCAACTCATGATCTACAAAAAGGATGGCTTAATAAATGTTTGTCAAATCATATCAAGCGACAATTTGGCAGACCTATTCACAAAATCATTGCCAAGAAAAGTTTTTGAGTAACTTTCACAGAAGATCGGCATCCGTCACTTAAAAGATATACGTTAAAATGAGGGGGAGTATTATACACGCTGCACTCTTTTTCCCTGGATTTTTCTTAGTAAGGTTTTTAATGAGGCAGCATAACTAATCCGGAAGTATCAGTTAATTCAAATTGGTCCTGAAGTACCAAATTAATATTTGTCCTGCAGTACAATATTAATAGTGTATAATATAAGGTAAAATATCTAAGGGGGAGTGTTATGAAATAATAATAGTAGACATTTCACCTTCTCCACCTCATCCACTTTCTATTAGATTTAATATTGTATTAACTATCTTGTTAATTGTATGGCTTTTCATTTGCTTTCTCTAGTCTATAAATAGAGGTTTTGTAAGTAGTTGATGTTGATAGATATATGGAGATATAATATAGAATAAGATTTAGCCTCTCTCAAGTTTTGTTTTGTTTTGTTTTATAATAATAACATTTTTTTAAATCGAGTGTAGATTTGGAATTTTTTATTTTATTTGGATAATAAAAATTTCGGAAAATAAACAGCACACAGAGGGAGGCAAATTGAAAGCAGCCCAAAGAAAATGAGATGGAATCCGAAGAGTCCGGACAAATTAAATCAAAAGATGGTTGGGATCTTCATTGAGAGAGAGTTCAGTATCTGATTATAAACCAGCCCAAACTCGGCCCGCTTCTGTAAATTCTCACTCATCAATCAATCTTTTGTTTCATTTTCATATTTTATTTTTTACTTTTTCCGAGTACATGTCATTGCCAGCCGAATGGGCCCAACCTATCAACCAATCTTACTGACCCGGTTCAGGTTCATGTTTGGAAGACCTGTGGTTGGACAGGGTGGTGTCTGACCTGGTCTATAATTTCTGGTGTAGACCCCATCCAACCAATTTACTACTTGTCTTTTGGTTAAAAATAGAACGACTAAGTTCTCATCGCTTTTAGTAAGAATTACATGCACAAACAAATAATTGGATCCAAAGTATACCAACAACCCCATAATTGTCAATTTTGCAATGCTGATGTAACATGGTTCTCAGGTGCTTTGGCTGGACCTACAGCCAAAGAAGCCAGATGGTTAAACTATTCATCAACAGATGGTTCTATCAGTTATCATTTTCTCACTGGATTGTTCTAAGAAAATGATGAGCAGACAAATGTTGCATTTTCATCCACAGTTATTGGAAGATGATCGATGTCTAATGGTGGCTGGCATGTAAAAGGTGCTATGGATTAGTATTAGGCTTCATTCATTATCTTGGTTTGTTTGTTAATTGTTCTCTAAAGTCAAATTGATGATAAAGTTTTCAATACATTACTAGTTAAGCACGGGGAACAGCCACGCTTGCAAGAGGAATGGCCACTGCCCACTGTTATCTGTTTCCAAGAAAAACAACATGTGCTCGCCATTTATTGGTTAGTACGTACCAATCAAGATCGATATCCTAAATCTGGACCCACTTGTTTCTATTTCTTTAATTAGTTTATGCTCAGCCGGACAAATCCAAATTAAATAGTCCTGTCCACTATAAATCTAAGCGGAAATCAGTCCTCATCAAAAACCAATTTCGAAAACTTTATTGAAGGAAGTGATTTGGCTCGTATTTATATATGAGGAGGGATCTACTTACAATAAATTTGAGTTACAACAAAGTTACAATATTTATTTTTTTCATTTTCAAAGTCCAAATCGTCGATCCAAACCGTTCAACATGATTATCTAAATAAAATGTACTTGCAGATCAAATTTTATATTTTTTTGAATTTTTTTACTATTTATTAAGATGGGTACAAAATTCAATGGTCTAAGTATGACTATTTTTTGTAAAATACTTAATAAATAGTAAAAAAATTCAAAAAAATGTAAAATTTGATCTACAAGCACATTTTATTGTGGAGATCATGTTGAACGGTCTGGATCGACGATTTGGACTTTGAAAATGAAAAAAATGAATGTTGTAACTTTGTTGTAACTCAAATTTGTTGTAAGTGGATCCCTCCTCTTTATATATATGTATTTTTTTCATGTTATATATGTCCGAAATTTTTATTGTTGCCACAAAAAAAAACCAAATTAAATGAATACCACCCGTTTGAGATTTTTTTCAATACTACCATCCTCGCTAACCTAGTTGGCGCACCAAATAGGCTGGTGCGCGGACCTGGTTAGCGCACCCCGGTGTTCTGCCTATTAAGGCACCACCTTAGGTAATTGTGCTCATTCCATTCGACGCAAGGCAGCAGGCAGCAAAGAGCATTCTCGCAACGACCAAAGAGTAAGTTTTTTTCATTCTAGTCCTTTATATTTTTTAAATTATTTAATTATTTTTTAAATTTTTTTGTAAATTTATTAAATGTTAGGTTTGTTCTATAATTCAGGTAACTATGATTGGAATTGTTTGTTATTTTGGTGGTGAAGTATTACAAGGGCCCAATGGTGCTTATTACAGTACCCAACCCCATAAAATGTTCAATATCGGCCCGGATTTAGATTTCAGAGGTATAACTAGAGAAGTGTACCAGGAACTTGGTATTGACCCGAATTATTACGAACTGGTAATTTTTGCAAGGATCAATATTGGCCAAGGCAACCAAACATGGTTCCAACAACTCCCTGTACTAGACGATAGCAGTTGGGAGTTGTATATCCAAATGACATTGAATTTGACAACACCTTTCAAGTTCCTAGAGTTATATGTGGTTGCCAACCCCAGACAGAACCCTAGACAGAACCATAGACAGAACCCTAATCGGGGCATGGATCATTCAGTGACGGGTCCTACTCGGGCCCTAAATTTAGAGGGTACTAGTCGGTCCCCATCCACGGGGGCTGGTCCTAGTCGGTCCCCACCCGTGGGGGTTGGTTCTAGTCGGAGCTGATCTCGGGTTCCATCCTCCAGCTCTAGCCGGGACCGATCTGAAACCACAGAACCATATTATTATACTGATAATACAGACGAGGATCCCGAAGAACAGGAGGCAGAGAAAAATTGGGATGCTAGTGACGGCGGTGGGCAGACAGTAGATCACAGTGACGAGGAAGACACCCGTCCCGTGCTGGGTATGCGAAAGTGGCCGATATCGGGTCGTGGAGAGAGACACCCGTTTCCAGCTTTTCATGACACTTCGGGGTTTCAAGAGGCTGACATCATTTTTTTTGCGGGTTCAGAGGTTCGTTTTTGAACTTATATGAATTTTTTATTTCTTTGAAAATTTAATAATTTAAAATTTTTGAATTTTCAACTAGGTTGGAGAAAGATCAGAAATTTCTGAGGGGATGACGTACAACGACAATGATCAAATGAAAGAAAAAATCCACCACTGGCACATAAAAAGAAATATCGAGATCAAACAGACACACAGCGACACAAGAAGGTTGAGGTTTAAGTGCCAGAGCGACAAGTGCAAGTGGGGGTTGGTTGCGAGGGCCACATGCTTTGGTAATACTTGGGCCATCACGAAGAATGAGGTACAGCACACATGCCACGCATATGCATCCAGGTCAGATCATGCGTAGTTGACGTCCTCTATGGTCGCCAACTGCATAAAACTGTCTTTGAAAAAAAATATTGATATTAGTATCAGAGCTATCAGTGACCTGGTTGCTGAAAGCTACGAGGGCATCGTCCCAAAATACAACAAATTGTGGCGTGGTAGAGAGTTAGCTATTGCCCGGGCATTTGGTAGTTGGGAGGGGTCTTACGGGCTTATTGTCCCTTTGTTGGAGGCAATAAAAAGGGCAAATTCGGGAACTGTGTATGAAGTTGTTTCCAAGCCTGCAGAAAAGGCAGGGTACCGGTATTTCATGAGGTTGGCATGGGCATGGGGACCGTGTATAGAAGCAGTAGGTCACCTCATACCCGTCATTAGTATCGACGCCTGTTTCTTGTCAGGTAGATACAAGGGCAGGTTGTTGATTGTCACCGGATATGACGCGGATAACCAGTTAATCCCAATAGCATTTGGATTGGTAGAGAGCGAAGAGATTGAGAATTGGGGGTGATTTATGAAGTGGGTGCGGGAGTATGTCATTGGTCCGAATAGGTTCATGTGTATGGTCTCTGACCGGCACAGCGGCATAAAAAAGGTGTTCATTCAAGATGATCTGGGTTGGTCAGAGGAGAACGGGCAGTGTGCCCACCGGTTCTGCTCTCAACACGTGTTTGAGAATTTTGAAAAACACACTCAGGATAAATTGCTTCTAAATTCTTCAAGATGATGGTTAAAAAGAAGAAACGAAGAAGATTACAAGATGGCCTTGATGCAATCGGAAGGCGAAATCCTGATTGGCTGACATACTTGGATACATGTGGCAAGTATAATGAAAATGACGAGGAAGAACCAGCTAAGCCATGGAAGGTTTATCAAGCTATGGACGACGGGAGTCGTTGGGCCATAATGACCAGCAATGGTTCCGAATCGCTGAACAATGTCTTCAAAACTTCTCGCAGGTTTGTTATTCACAATTTCCATAGTTTACAATTAATGAAATATTTTAGGTTATCTTTATTTTAATTGTAAATTGTAATTATCGTAGGTTACCGGTTGCTGCAATTATTGAGGAGACGTTTTACAAGTGTGTCACATGGTTCGTTGAAAGAAGAGAGAAGGCCGTGCAATGCCAACAAGAGGGTCAACTTTTCTCCACTCGTACGCACTTGAACCTGAACAAGCACATCCAGAAGACTAGCAAAATGAGCGCGGTTGCATTCAATAGATCCGGAGAATTTATGGTGACATCACATGGTGAGAAAATCCCATTTGATATTGAGACAGGCAAATGGGTGTACACGTCCCAAGACTGTAGGTACAAGGTCGTTGTGAAGAACGACCATGAGGTGGAATGCTCTTCCCAAAAGCCTCAGCTCACCGGAATACCATGTGTTCATGTGATGGCAGTGTGTCGTATAAGGTACGAATGTGTGTTAAAATTTCATAATAATCTTGGATGATGAAACTTACAAATGTGTGAAAAATGTAGGAACTACGATCCAAATGTCTTCGTAAATTACTATTACAACATTCAAACGCTTATCGATACATGAAGTGGAGAATTCCACGTGTATGACAATCAAGGTGATTGGCCGCCGCACGAAGGGGATATCTTAATGCCAGAGCACCGGTTAGTGAAGTTGGGTCGGAGAAGACACAACCGGATCCCAATGTGAATGGACATACTGGAAGAAAGGAGAAGAGGTCACCAGACCAACAGAGCTACCCTCGAAAGGAATGCGAGAAGGAGAAGGAATGTTAGGAACCGTACCCAATAATGTCATGGTTAGGGCTTTCTATTTATGTATTAAGGTTAGGGCTTTCGGTTATGTATTATGGTTAGGGCTTTCGGTTTTGTATTAAGGTTAAGGCTTTCGGAACTGTTTTATGTATTGTGTGTTATGTTTTAATTTACTATGACTGCGGAATATGCATTATTATGTGTTTTGTGTTATGTTTTATGTATGGTGTGTTGTTATGTTTTAATGTATTATGTATTGCGGAATATGAGATCTAAAATACGCAACATAAGAAGTAATATGAAAATAACTTAAGAACTAATATCATCAGAACTACACCACGTAAGATAGGCCTTAATAGGCAGAACACCTGGGTGCGCTAACCAGGTCCGCGCACCACCTGGTGCGCCAACCCAGTCCGCACACCAGCCTATTTGGTGCGCGAACTGGGTTAGCGAGGGTGGTAGTATTGAAAAAAATCCCCAAACGGGTGGTATTCATTTAATTTGATTTTTGAGGAGTGTCAACTAAAAAAAATTCGGTATATATGTCTAATATGACAACCATATTTGAGTAAAGTGTAAACTACGATCTAAATAATTTTTTGTCTGAACATTTTAAGTATATGTGAAAGTAATAAATATAGGACCAATATTTCTGTGATATTGTCAACGAAACTGGTTAATAAAATTTTAAGTATGATACGTCCTATGTCAGAGCGAATAGGCTGTATGTGCGAAATTCGAGGTTTGGACTCTCGACAGGCCGAGGATGAGAACAAGGGTTATTGGTTCCCGAGGTGGGAAGGTAGTGAGGTATTCAGACTCTAACCTGTATTAATACCTCTCTTGGTTCAGAATCAGATCCCTAATTTATTGAATTTAGGGCCTTATATAGGTCATTTGATGATTACGTGGCCTGACAATTATCTGCATAATCACCAAATTAAAACAAAAAAGATCCGCATATTAGAGGCTTGCAAGATGAGCCTTATCAGGCCAAGACGGGCCATGTCTGGCCACCATCAATCCTTCCCGAGCCCACTTGGCGGGCACGGGCTCGAGGAGCCAATGTCGCCGGGTTTGATATGCGGCCCGTGGGAGGCCTGCGGAAAGCTCAAGAGCCCTTGAAACATGGCCCTATCAAAGTATGTCAAGAATTAGCCTTAATTTAATCTAATAGCACAAATACATGTTCTCTAATGTGGAAGTCTGGAAGATCATGAATTTGTTTTTTGTTGTAATAATATAGTTTTAAAAAGTGTTGAGTGGTTTGACCTCCAACTGATCTCTTATTAATTTTTAAAAAGAAGTCAAAATCTACGATGGTTAGCATCCTTTTATTTTTATATTAAAAAAAATGTTGCTTAGTTAGTTAATCATACGAGACCTTGTCTGTCCTTCTATACTTGATCATCTACCATCTTTGTTTCCAAAATGTGGGTATAAAAGGACACATTTTTTTTTTTTTTGAGGAAATTTATTATAGGCCACAAATTAAAGACAAGATTCTAATGGCTTGTGGTTCTCGAATATTATACAGAAGAAGAAAAAAATTAATTTACATCTAAACTAAATCACACAATTTATATATGCTTGTCAGTGACAGCTGGTTTTCAATGATTCCACTTGTGATTTACCGCGCGGGCCCTTTCGACGGATGAAGAGTCGATACTCATTAAATGTCATTGGTGTATACAATACCGGTCGGTCGAGCGTAACCAATTCACGGATCGGACTTAGTGGCAAGTCAGCTTTTGGATTGTAAAAGAATGCCATGGATAATCGCTCATCAGTTGCATTTGCCATCACGCGGTGCTCGACACTCTTGTACATCGCATTACTTAGAACCTGAAACCAAGCAAGGACTAGTTACAAATTATCAATTATTTTTAGCATAAGATTAAGATTAATAATTACTAAACTAGATGTAATTATCTAATCTATAAATTTTTTTTTTTTAAATCATGTACATCGATCTCAGCTTGACCTCTCATAGGTGTGAAAGGGTGGATAACTTGCTTTGGTCGGTTTAGAAACCTACATGTATCTACAGTGCACACCTTACAAAATTACACATGTGAAAACTGAAAAGTCAAAAGTGAAAAGGCTCCCACCAAAGTGAAAAGGATATATATATATATATATATATTCAATGATTATATCATTGAAGTTGTAGTCTTCGGTTCTAGACAAGTATTTTCTCACGCTTTGGGACAATGGGACTCACAATTTTACGGTTCAGATTAATTTAATTCAGTGTCTATTTAGAGATAGCGCAGGGACAATATTATTTGTGCTTTGAAATTCGTGCATAACTTAAAAGAATAGTCCGGATCCACTAATTCTAAGTGAAAACTTTTCAATCATAGAAATTATAGAAAAAAAATAAAGAGTATCTTTAATTTATTTTATGTATAGAAGGACCTGTAGCATTTATTTTGGTTCAAACTTTGAAACTGTAAAATTAGTATCAATCCAAACTTTATGCTCTATCATATCATGTGAAGTCATGATGAAAAAAAAAAAGTTTGAATCGGTGTCAATTTTACATGAACTGAAATAAATGCTGTAGGTCCGTCTATACATCGAAAATCGAAGATAATATTTCTTTGTTCCTATATGATTTTATAATATTTTTTACAAATAAAAAATTCTCGCCTTAACTGGGGTTCATGTGTCGACGTGTCATTTGTTTGTCTCTATCTCTTATGGTAACTTAGAACCAAATATTGCAAAAAATTTACTTGGCTGAGAAGCAACTATTCCCCACGTGTTATGACTATGACAATTATAAATCACCGGTCCATATCATGTGCCCTTTTAGCTGTTGATTTTCTACGGCAATGAACTATGTGTGCCAATCTATGTGAAAAAGTAAAATTCTATTACTTTTTTTTTTTTCTTCTAATTATAGATATATTGCTGGTAATTTACATAAGCATAACAACAAGATTGTCTAATAATATTCATATTATATCTAAATTATTTTTGTTTCGGCACCTCTCAATTAAATTATTCAAACATCCTCTTTTAACTAATAAAAAATACAATATAATTATAATTTATAAATTTAAATAATATTTTAAAATATTGGATAATTATACTATAAAAGTTAGATATGACTTATGACTTAGGTATCAGAAGTCTTTTTATTGGCGAGAGATGCCTTCTTCTTTGTTTTTTGAAAATATCACAGAGACTGCAAAGATGAGAGAGACTCGAACGCTCAACTTTTGTGTATATAACAGTTTTAGAACTTTTTTCTAACCAACTGTGTTACCGTCTCCATTCTCGCCTTCTTCTTTGTTAGTATGATGCATGGTTGGTCCACACCAAGGAGAGGTATATATGGTTTGTATTTGGAAGTCAAAATATTGATAAGGTTGTTGTCAAACTTGTCAATTTGTCATGATGGGTATATCCAAGCCTTTATTTATGTAGGAACTTTAATTGAAAAGATAACATTTCGGAGGACCTAATTTAATTAATTATATAGGCAGAGGTGGATCAATTATGATTAATGTGTGACAGTGTACCTATGTAATCAAGTTCAGGGGTGGATTTATAGATAATTAGTCACTTCTATAATTTTAAAATTTTAATTATATATATTAGAATTTAATTTATTTTTTATTTTTTTAGAGTTTTTATATAGTCTAGTTCCTCGTAAAATATTTTATCGAATTTGGTTCGACTTATGCTTGTTTAATTAATTCTTTTTTGACAAGTTTTAATTTAAGGATGACTTCTTTGAGCTTGATTTGAGTATAGCTCGATGTATATTTTTTATGCTATTTAATCTTAAATATCTCGCAATTAGAATATATATATATAACACAAAATGTCTAATTTTCATATTTAAATGTAATTTTAGACAATAACTATATGATTAATATAATGTGAATACAATTGAAATTTAATTATGAAATTTTCATCTAACGATAATTGTTACTCAATTATGAACTTTAATTAGTTGAAATAATTTAAAAATGAATACAAGTTAATAATTGAAGTTTGTATACAGTTTTGAGTTTGAGTCCGTTCGAGTTTTTTTTTTTGTTTGAAACCCTAGCTATCAACTCAAAAATATGTAAAATTATATATGCACTTACTATTTAATAGTATTTTAAATAGCTACATATAATTGCACTATAGCTATAACATGCTCCATACCTATAGCTTTTTCATACTACAGTTATAATAGTTGAACTATATATATTATGCTAAATAATATTTTAGTACTTTAAATTATTAAATGAAAGTTAGTAGGCTAGATCTTCATCTTTCTATCTCAAAAAAAAAAAAAAAATTATAACTCGGCATGGGCCTGTTGATGATGGAGATGAATTGTCTAAAATATGGCTCTAAGTTGAAATTTATTATGATTCAAGCATCCATCATTGTCTGTTGAGTCTTAATTATGCCTTTAATTTATTACTGCGCATTTTCTCCTTTAACATCATGCGGTTATGCACTCTTGAAAAAGGAATCATTGTGCTATCAATCCTTTTTGTGGTTGTTGGAGTTGAGCATCTATTGATTCATTTTCCAATCTAGCTTTTGGATTCATTCGGTAACAAATCAGTTGTCGGTCCATTTTTTTCAAAAAAAAAAAATCTTTTGCAGTGATGAGTTGCAGATTTTCTGGGAGAGAAATAATTTGTTGAAGTTTGTTTATCGTTTCTTATTCAATAATTTGTTGTTGTTGTTGTTGTAATTATTATTAAATATGACAGGTTTAGCAATAGTTTTTTTTTTTTCTGAAACCTAGCTATAATTTTATTTAAAACTTTAGTATATCCAGTCCTTAATAAACTATACTTTTGTCACTAATATACATACACCATCCAAAGTTGATAAGGATGCATGAAAGTGGCCATCTACTTGGCCAACGGATATGACATGACACAAGACCATATCTACACTTTTTATGACACACTTGGACATATCGTAGTGTGAATTGTATAAATATTTTTATCACCAAAACCTCACAATACATAATTGAATTTCAAAAGGTCACATTCTACAATATATCATATAGTAAAAATGTTCAAAACTTTTAATGTATCTGGCAATATTATGACAGAATTAATCGCATAGAATCAGAACTGTGCATTTACTCGCATGAATCAAAATTTCAAGAATATATTTCTATTTATATACTTTAAAAAAAACAAAATATAAAAATATACTTAATATTCAAAATAATTAGATATGACTATTAAATATATTCAAGTCAAAGTACGAAAAGTATAAAATTTAACTGTATTTTTGGTTGGATTGAGAATAGACTAATCTTGAGATTAGGCTATTCGGAATAGTCTATTCGATATTTGATTTGGTTAGTATAAGTAGAACAGTGAATTCAAACTTTTTGTCTCATTAGAATAGATTATTCTTAAGAATGTTTAAATTTGACTATTCTTAATATGACTATTTTAACTTATTCTTATTTTGCAATCAAACGCGGCCTAACTGTACAAAGAAGACGTGGGTTGATTATCCAGAGGTGAAAGAGAAGTTTGAGGTGTTTCGTAGACAAAAGAGGCAGGTGTCGCATTCCTATTGAATGAATATAATTAGGCTCGTGCTTGATTCACTTTCACACCTAGGCTAGCTTCTAGAGCAACATGCGTTGTACTTTTAGCCTACCTGACCAATTTGGCATGTCGATCATATTGTCAGTCATAGATTGCGCGAATGATTTGCAATGGTTCCACCTGTCTGCCAGAGCAAGATTTACGACAGCTTTCTCTACTTTTTCTTCTTCTTTGGATTATTTTATACATCATCTTCCATATAAAGTTTTTTTTTGAGAAAAACCCGTAGTCTTCCATATAAAGTTAATTTAGTATATATCAGGCCTGAAGTAAAACGTTACAACTCACC
The DNA here is from genome assembly GCA_011114355.1 of Carex littledalei. NCBI lineage: Eukaryota > Viridiplantae > Streptophyta > Magnoliopsida > Poales > Cyperaceae > Carex > Carex littledalei. The sequence continues at coordinate 14,543,664 of CM022085.1, read as the reverse complement.
GTAGTCTTTCTCACACATATATATATACACATACATAGCTTGATGCTAATTACTCTGCTAGGATTTTTTTTATGCAAGCTAATAAAACTGAGTGAGTTCACTGGCTAGTAGACAGGTACTATATATATACTAGTTCATAAAATTAAAAATTGGTTTAAAAATAAATAAACATGACTAACCTGTATTTGATCGCCGACATTTATGATGAAAGCATCACGAACCGGGTCGATTGTGACCCAATCAGAACCTCTCCTGACTTGCAAGCCCTTGACACTATCATCCGCAAGCAGCACTGTCATGCCACCGGGGTCGGAGTGAGACGATAGGCCAAGCGTCAACTCCGGCTGGGGGCATTTTGGGTAGTAGTTCACTCTCAAGCACGCGCCAACATCAGCCCGGCCACCAAATGAATCTTGTAAACGGGTCGGGTCTAGCCCGAGCCCGATTGACATTGCCTCCATTATTCTCTCACATAGGTTGATCAACTCTCTACTGTACTCATCTGTTGTATCCCTGTGTTAAAACACATTTAACTTATTTTCCATGTTGTATCAATTATTGGAAGTTGAGGTGCAACATTACAAAAATAGAGGGTGGCAACGGTAAATTTCTCACAACATATATGTAGCCGACTTTTTTGGTAAAGTAGTACTAATAGTGACAGAGCAAAAATATATGCACGTGAACAAATTAAAAAGTTAAATTATTTTAAGGAAATCACTTTGGTATATCTATGACTTGCAAAATCTTCAGAAATAGATATATACATTTAAAAGAATCCATTTGTTAATGGTACAAATTAAAAAAACATGAAATTAAGTACCTCAAAGCATGGGGAAGAGCTGGCCATTTCTCATGGCTCTTGAGACAAGGAGGCAAAACATGAAGGAAATAGTAATCTCCCCAATCCAATCTAATACCTTTCTCCACCCCTAACCGACTTCCATACCCTTCGTACGTAGCCGGTGAATTCGCGTACCGTTGTTTCTCCTCGATCGGTAGGTGAAAAAAGCCCCTCCAAACTTGCTGTGCATGTCGCATGAGCTCAGGTCGGACCCCGTGATTCACCACTTGGAAAAAACCCCACTCGCTACATGCATCTGACACGGCACGGGCCATTTCTTCTATGCTCATTGCACTTAAATCAATAACTGGAATGCTGAGTGGAGAGGATTTGGTTAACTCAGTACCAGGCCGGTCAGATGGCGGTTTGATGTAACGTTCGGGTATGGTTTCGGTGCCGGATTCAGATAAGGATTGGACCGGAATGATTGGCTCAGGCCAGCCATTGTTGCTATCCATTAGTTTGATGAGTTTGCTATCGATGCCCAAGAGGAAAACTGGTGGTTCATTCGTTATGATGCTGTGGTGAATTGATAGGCATGGGTGGTGCACTTGTTATGTACTGCAAATTAAATAAAAGCAAATTAAACGTGATGTAATTGGAGCCATTCGGGTACGGTTCTAATTGATGTACGGATAAAATTAACCTGATTCATTTGGACTCCTTCCATCTAGAATCTAGGCCTCATCTCCGACAACAATATCCTCTCCTCTCTCTCGGCTCTACCTCTTCGAGCGGAGAGGAGAATGAGAGAGAGGGGAGGGAGCCGAGTCAATCGGAGCCAAGAGCGTGGTATCGTTGAATTCTCATCTCGATCGGAGCACGATGGTGATTATGAGTGTATATAAGTAGGATTAAATTAGTAGATCTAGAAATTTAAAGCGTGATTAAGGTTGATTAGAGTAATTTAGAGTATTTCGTGAGAATAAATGAGTAGATCTAGGAATTAGAGTTATTTCATTCATTGTAAATATATTTTTTATCAATCGAATTGTTAGTAGGCATAACAACCACTAACCTTCAAAAAAAGACTATATATATGCATATATAGATTCGATCCGATAATTAATAGTAAAGATCAATTGGACTTTCTCCACTGTTTACATTTTGATCATGTGATTAATAGACCCATTAAAGGAGAAGTCCTAGCTTGCTAGCTATAAGTCATAGATTGAAATCATTGAATGAGATGGATTTTGGGTTTGATGTCATTTTCTTAATCTTAAATAGAATTATAATAAATATATAGAACATCATGGTGTATTGGTGCTTGGGCTGTATGATTTTAATTTTATAGGTGTACATGCAGTATATATTCGGATTGTTTATATCACATTTTAAAGTTGAAATGGTATAAAAATCATCTAATTTTATAGGTGTACCGTGTACAAATATCTATGGAATGGATATTTGGGTTGTATATATTTTGATTGTAAAAGTGGGTCCCATGCACATTAAAAGTTTGAACAGTGAATTTCATAGGAAAAATAGAAACGAGGAGCAGTTTGACCCACCCACAATCAGAATTCAGAGGCCACATCTTTATTTTGTTTGGTATTTTATTAATTAAGACGTTTGGTTTTATTGCTAAATTTACAGTAAGTGGGGGATAGATATTCAATACTTAGCCAGAAAGCCCCTGACAAGATATATCCATCCAAGAAATTAAGATGAGACCAATTTTGTGTACTAGCTAGGACTGAGTAAGCGAAGAATATAAAATTAATCAATTCACCGTGTTCGGATAAACTCCAAAACCTAATTAAGTAGTATTCACTACTATTCGGAATCTTTATTTCATTTTATAGTACTAGTTGTGAAGCTATCTTTTTCAGATTCGTTCCCCAAAAAAAGCATTGATTGGAAAAAAGAAGAAGCATAGATTGCCGACATTTTTATTAATATCCAAAGTTTAATAGAAATTAATATTTATGCTCAGATTTTCAGGTTTTCGCCAAACAGAAAATATTACAACATTAAAATAGTAGTACAACATAAAAAATAAACAGAAAAATATTTAAAACAATTGAATAAGTGTCTTAAACAACAAAAATAAGCTTTAAAGATACACCAATTAGCGCATTCCGAAATACATTGAGTTGATGTGACTGACATAAGTACCCAGAAAAATAGTTAAGAAAATAATATTACAATACAATAACAAAATAAAATTACACTATATACAAGAAGAAAATAATTTGTGTAAAAAAAAAAAAAAAAGTAAGCCGGCCACAAACATTTTGTGGCCGGCTTGGGCATTTTTGACGGAAATCGGAAAATCTAGACATAAATATTAATTTCTATTAAACTTGGGATATTAATAAAAATGTCGGCAGAGATTGTGCTCCACACCGTCTTCATTAAATAAAAAGAAGAGGAGGGAAGGGAAACGAGAAACGAGATTCTTATTGTATCTGACCAACATTAAGGACCGAATTTAGAGAGAGAGCAGAACTGCAGAAGTTAACAGAGATAAGTTGTGTGTATAACTTTGGCAATTTTGTTTATCCTCGATTTGAAGTGTACTGTAGAGCCTGTGTATGAACCTCTCGCGTCTCTCCTCTTATTTCTTTCTACCACGTCAATCGCCTAATTGTTTGTTTGTGCTTGTGGGGTACAAAGTCCAATCTTAATAATCATTTTTTTATCCTCAATTTATTAATGTGTGATTATGAACATAATAATTTTTTAGTGTGAACGCATAGCCGTAAAAAGCCGAAATGCACGGGCACACAGGTACATAAAGTTCAGAGATCCTCTGTGACCAGAAAATCTGAAACCGAGAGAAAAGGGAGGAGCCGGAAACTGAAAGTGGTTACTTTCATAACCTGTATTTTTTCTAGAAGTTCTAACTCTGAATTGACGCAGAACTCTTCTGAAATATAAGTCCATTACCGAAATATCATGTGACTCAAAAGTATTGTAAATACATCTCCATAACCTCTCATATGTTATTAGATACCTGGTATAGTAAGATCTACCCTCCTTATTGTCTTAATTCGAGTAACTAAGTCTACGTCATACCGGTTGGAGTTTACACTAGTCTTTTCGTACACTATTCGCTTAAATCCACAAATGAGGTATTTTCATTCACCTCGAAGCCATAGGCTGCCTCTTTCGTGTACTGTGCTCCCTCCACATCTTGGATAAGCTTCCCGCCCACATACAGTGCAACTAACATTTCTTCTTTTGAGAGCTCATGTTTAAAAATTAATGTAAAAAAACAATTTAAAAAATTAATTAAAAATTTTGATGTAAAAAAATAAATTAAACCTCTACTGTTACCTGAAATCACCACAAAATCGCCTCTCTTCTTACTCTTCTTCCTCTTTCTCTTTCAGCTAAGTTAAAATGAATTTGTGAGTGTGCAAGAGAGAGAAAAGTGACTTTTATACAGGTTTTATAGCAGACCGCCCTCATATGGGGCAGTTTGGTGTAGGCAGCAGACTGTCCCACTGGGGGTCGGTCTGGTATGGATAGTGGACTGCCCCACAGTGAGACAATCAGAATATTTTTAATAAAAATTTGAAATTAATGGCAGATTTGATATTTTGTTTTTATTTTGATATTAATAAAAAAAGCGGGGGAAACGAGAAACGAGATTCTTATTGTATCTAATAGGGCTACACAAAAAATTCGTAGTTCGTAATTCGATTCGAGTTTGATTCGAAAAAGTTCGTAAAAAATTCGATTCGAAATTGAGTTCGTTCGAAATTAATTCAAACCAAACTCAAACTGGACCTAGTTCGTTCGAAATAGGTTCGCAAACCAAACTTAGTTCGAAATTAACTCAAACGTGAACCGTTAATTTCCGCTGATAATGAACTTTAATGTTTTATTTAGGATAATATTTGGGTTTGTAATAATTCTAAGACTTTGATGATTGTTCTGTACTTCTATTGATATTTAAATTGTACTTTGAATACTTTGGATATTTGAAAACTTTGATGATGTTGCTCCTGTTGGCTATTTGGAAAACTTTTGATTCTGTGATTGTACTAAACTTTGGTATTTGTAACGAACTTTGATATAAACTTTAGTGTACTGTGTAATTAGAATTCAGAATGCCTGAGTTTTATTGAAGTGCTGTAATTTCGAACTATGGCCCAGCCATAAGTCATAACTCGTAAGTCGTAACAAAGTTCGTAAAAGTTCGAAATTGAGTTCGTAAAAAGTTCAATTCGAAATTGAGTTCGTTCGAAGTTGAGTTCGTTCAAAATTAATTCAAACCAAACTCAAACTGGAGGAAAGTTCGATTCGGTTCGGTTCGTTTGCAACCCTAGTATCTGACCACCATTGGGGACCGAATTTTGAGAGAGAGAGAGCAGAAGTTAACAGAGATAAGTTGTGTGTATAACTCAGCAATTTTGTTTATCCTCGATTTGAAGTGTAGACTGTAGAGCCTATGTATGAACCTCTCGCGTCTCTCCTCTTATTTCTTTCTACCACGTCTAATTGTTTGTTTGTGGGGTACAAAGTCCAATCTTAATAATCATTTTTATTCTCAATTTATTAATGTGTGATTATGAACATAATAATTTTTTAGTGTGAACGCATAGCCGTATAAAGCCGAAATGCCCGGGCACACAGGTACATAAAATTCAGAGATTTTCTGAGATCTTCTGTGACCGGAAACTGACAGTGGTTTTGTAAAACTAGAGTGGTTTCAATGTGTTGTTAAGATCTATTGGCTCCCAGACAACAACGCCTTTGGCTGACAGCGGGTCCCCCGAAAGGGAATATAACAATTTCAGAGTTCAAAATTCAATATATTGATCGGAGATAAGTTAAAAACTTCAAATCTAAAAAATCTGTTAGGTTGGAAAATTAGTACCTCCAGCCCTGAATGCCAACAAGAAAAATGTGCTCCTCTTGAATAAATAAATGAATAATTCAAGATATGGAAATGGAAGTCTCCATCAATTTACTAATCAACCTACAGAGCATTGCATTATTGCTTAATCTGGCACTTCGGATGTGCTTCAAATTAAGCATAATTACAATGTCAATCGAAAGCTACAATACTTCAATAATTTGATTACGCCTCTTTATTTTTCATTTGTTTATGACTTCCTTTATAACACGTGAAGATTGGGTGATGTGCCACCTTTTAGTGGGTCCCATCCACATAAGAATCCATAGCCGATATAGGCCCTAGTCACTTACGGCTGAATAATCTATTGTTCTCAAGATTCTAGATATCGATTATAGCGCTATAGCTTTTAATGTCCGAAAAGGCTATAGCGCAATCATAACTAGCTATTTAAAATCATTATAAAGAAAAACGGTTAATAGCGTTATAGTTTTTGAAGTCTAAAAAAGCTATAGCTGCGATTTAGAACCCTGATTGTTATAGACTAATAAAATTATATATGTACTTCAGAGGGTTGTTATTAGTATTCAATAACCATCAAGGTTCTAAATAGTAACTATCGCGTCATCTCTTTTAAGGACTAAAAAAGCTATAACTAGTAGCTATTTAGAACCCTGATATCCATCAATATCGTTGTTATTATCATTGCTGTTAATTATTCTGATATAAGTCAATATATATTTTTACTATTCAATTTTATTGTAATCTCAATAAAACACATAAGCTGAATACTAAAGCTCATAACTTATATAAGCTGAATATTAATTAAGGTCAATTATCTAATTCTAAAATACAATAAAATCTAAATATTATATCTTAAATCTTAAGACAAATAAGTTGATTGATTACTAAGGCCAGGGGCGGACCCATGAAGGCCCAGGGGTAGGCAAGTGCCTACCCCTGGATTTAAAAAAAAAAATTAGACCCAGTATAAATTTACCCAAGTGCCTACCCCTGGGTCCAAAAAAATTTAAATAGCAAGGTCCATACTCCATTGAAATATTCCTGGGTCTAGAAATTTTTTTTATTAGTATTGTGCCTACCCCTGATCAAATTCCTGGGTCCGCCCCTGACTAAGGCTAATAAGCTGAATTATGAGATTAATAAACTGAATACTAAAACTAATAAATTTAATTATTTTAAATTATTTAATGATAATAATGATAACAATACAGATTTTTAGTTAACCGCAGACATGAAATGCTTAGATAGTGAGATGCGTTCATCTGTCCTCAGCATCCTTCTATTTTTAAAAGGACGACATCATCAAAGTAAGAAGAAAATTCAAACGGGCCTACACCCCAATAAAAGCCCATTTCGCCATTCAGTTTAAAATTAAATTTGGGCCTTTAACATTACTAATTCAAAGTTGACCTTAACAGGCCCCTTGAAACAGCTTTACTTTATTAGGCCCATATAAACAGTCGCAAATTTCTTAATTTCATTCGACCTGCCTAATTAAAGTTTATGTTAGGTCCAATTCCAACCAGCTGGAGGTGTATACAGTATATTACAGCACAGAAACAAATCACAAAAAATTATATATAATTTGAACTTAATTAAATATTTAAATTTAAATACAGTCTGATTATCTATTTGTCATATTCTTCATAACGGGCCACATTCAGAAAAAAAAAAAAAAAAAAGCTCCATTAACGTGTCCTATTTAGCCATTTTTTAACTTAGCTGTCATCTGTGGATAGCTGAGCCTGAGATGCACCTAATATATATGCTTGCTAAATAGCAGAAAGCTATTCAAAATAAGGCCTAATTAAGAATAGTTCTAGTGGACATGTACATGAGAACAATATGGCAAAAAGAAATTTTATTTTATAATTTCATAATATTTAGAATTTGAAAAAGATTATAACCCAGCAGCTGTATCGGACTGTTTCTCATGCTGCATGTGATTGTGATCAGGCTCTGATCGATGTTGGCAGCAATTTCCACAGTTTTCTCCGTGTTTGTTTTCGACCTCCAAACAATTAATCAATGAAACATTCCAACTATGAAAGCGTGTTGTCAGAATGTATACATACGACTATCTCAAATTTGTACCAAGGAATTAATGAGGGTCAAACTTAAACTGTTGAACTTCAGTCGGCTGCTGTTTTGCCGACATTTTTATTAATATCCAAAGTTTAATAGAAATTAATTGGGTATTTATAAAAATACTCATACCAGCTATTTTTTAGCCGGCACTCTATTTATTTAAATACCGGTCATTTTCTGGCCGGTACTCTATTTATTTAATTACTAGCCATTAAATGGCCGGTACCCTTATTTTTGTTTGCTGTTTTATACCCTATAAAATACTCATCTTTCTCTCTCCCCCTCACAACTCAACTCAACTCACAAAAGAAAAAGGGAGGAAGGGACAGAGAGAAAGAGAATGCGATTTTTGAGGCGAAAATGCCAATATTTAAAGGGGCCAAAATGATGAACAATAGCAACTGAGGTAAGTCGTCCTATCGTGGTATAGCAAGAGGAGGGTCAATTAGTGATCGAGGTAAAAATGAGAGAAAAAAGTACAAGTGTCCAGTATGTCTTGATAAAAAGACATGTCAATCATTCATACAGCCGGAATTTCTTAGTTATGAAATTTCAGACGGTAACTTTGTGGAAAACCCCTACGGCTATGGTTTGAAAAAAAAGAAGGTTAATCCAAAGCCTCTAACATCGGACGATGAGTTTGTTCCGCGTACTTATACTGGTAAGACTACCACTTCGTCTGTTGTGACTGATCTAGATCCGGCAAAATCGGCTCGTTCTAAGAAGTAGTATTAGTAGGGTTTAAAATTTGGATGCATTTGAGCTGGGTTCTAAGAAGTAGTATTATTGTAGTTGGATGAATTAGGTTGTAAATTTTTTGAGTTTCTTTAGTGTCTATTTTGTAGACTTTATTTCATCAATTCAGAGTTTGTTTAAACTTAATGTGTTTGTGCTTTATTAATTAAATTAGAATTACTTTTTATTTAGTAGTCACGTGTTGTTTCCTTTAAAGATGAAGACGTGAGAAAGAATTCAGAGTCACAATTAAATTCACAGCCAAGTCAGACTTGCATCACAAATTGCAAATAAAAAAGAGTCTCGTAACCAATTCAGAGTCTCGTACAAAACAGTAAAGTACACACCAATTGCACATAAAAAAGACCACACAATTTGCAAATAAAGTCCACACAAATTGCAAATAAAAAAGTTCTGAAAGCAGCATCTAAATAAACAAGTTCACAACATGCATATAAATCACCTATTACTACCACGCCTAAAACTAAATCCGCGAAATAAACCAGTTCCAGAAGATGGCCTACCAGATGGCCTACCAGATGGCTCTGCTTGGGTTCTAGATGGCCCTGTTTGGCTCCCAGATGGCCTTGTTGTACGCCTACTAGTTGACCTCCTCGGTTGGCTTCCAGATGGCTCTCCTTGCACCCCAACCGCCTCTCCTCCTATGAGAACTGCCTCTCTCATTGCTTCTGCAAACATAGCAGATGCATCTAAACGGCTTGTAGCTGTGCTACGCCGTGACCCTCCGGACCCACTGGCCTCTACCATAACTCGCTCATTTTTTGCCGCATTTGCTGCGTTTCTTGCCTCTACATTTGCATTTGTTACTTAGTAAGTTGGTATAATTGGAAAGAAATATAATTTTTGATGAATGTTACATACCTCTTCGTTGCCTATCGGTAGTGGAACGGCGAGGCTGATGCCCCCTTCATCTACCTTCCATTTCATCCATCGTCATTACATGACGGATGTGTTTTCGCCTCCCAACCCTAATCCAACCCTTGCTCGGAAGAATTCTTGCTTCAGTATTAGCAGGCCATTCTGGCATATTGCCAATGAGAACAAACACCTCACTCCAAGTACTTTCAAGATAGTTCACAGTATACCAGTCTGCAACAAATTGGTCATCGCACCAGTTTCGGTCACGACAAACAGCTAAGACATGAGCGCACGGAATAGAAGTTAATTGGATACCTCTGCAAGTACATTCCATTTGGTTGTTGGGACCACGTGTCACAATGTACACGAACTCCCTGTGAGTAAGTTCCATATTGCCTATGTATCTGCGGGTGCAAAGAACAAACTCATTTGGAGATGAAACTTGGTACTGACCTTGGCTGTGCGTATAACGCACCAAATGCATTCTTGCAGCTTTCTCCCAATGTTTTCTGATCTTTTAAAAAACCCGGTCGGAAAGAACCTGCTTCTTGTCTTTTAATTTCATTGCTCGCTGTCGCCGCTGAATAAACTATTTGGTGCACTTGTAGAATGTATCCTCCACAATGGCAGCCACGAGTATTCTACGGCTCATTCGGAAGACATTGTTGAGCGACTCGGAGCCGTTTATTGTCATGATACCAAACCGGTATTCTCCATCACAGATTTGGAAAATCTTCTCATAATTAGACAGCTCCATCGCATCATTAGGACGCACTTTGCCCACCTTCCTTAAAAATTCATTACACATTGAATTTAGCTACACAAAACAAAGAGATATTATTTCATTTTCAGAATAGTCTTATAAAATAATTAAACGAAATGTTATAAATTAGACATACTTGAGCAAACTCTTCGAACATCTCTTTCAACCTTCTTGGCTCCTTCTCTGAACCTCCATTCGTACCACTTTTCCTTTCCACAGTTCTGGACTAGGTTGTCAGCAACATAATATATACAAAGCTTGTGCACAAAAAGCTCTAGACCATCCGTATTCTGCTGTCAGTGCAGCTTTGATCTCCTTGTGCTGATCCGATATAACACAGACGAATTTATCATATCCGAGCACTTCATTCCTCAACCACCGCAAGCAAAAACCCCAATTCTCGGTATCCTCCTTATACACAATTGCAAATGCAATATGCAACAATTGGTTCTCGGCATCATAGCCGCAAGCTATCAAAAGCCTCCCTCATACAGTCCAGACAAGAAGCATGCATCTATGCTGATCACTGGTCTCAAGTACTGAAACGCTGCAATGCATGGACCAAAAGCCCAGGCGACGGCCCTGAACTGAACAACATGTCTCATAATTTCTCCTGATTTTTTATCTCGTATCGGACTGGTCAGAAATTGGTACTTCGGGCCAGGATTCTTGTCGCAAATTGCCATCATCAGTGGTCTTAGCAAGCTGTATGAAGTCTCCCAACTCCCAAATTGTCAGGCTATTGCAAGCTCACGACCCTCCACAGTCGGTTGTATTTCGGGGTTATATTGTCATACACAGATAAAATGTAGTCTGCCACTGTCTGGATGCTCATACAGGGGTTTCTCTTAATGCTTCTCTCAATGACATCGGCAAATGATTGATGCCGTCAGATATTCATTGTCGGTCCTTGTATACTCAGTCCTACATGTGTGAGGCTTGTCTTGCCTCATTATAACCCATGCATCTCCATATCCTGCTGATTTTCCCCTAAGTTCGTAATCACAACGCGGGTCCTTGCACACCACATGAATCCGATCCCTGTCACTTTTCTTCATTCTAATCTCCTGATTCTTAGTAATATGGTGCTATCTAATCTTCTTAATTATATCATCTTGGCTTTTAAAATATTGGTCCGACGCCAACTCACATTTGTACTCAATCCGTTGCCTGTAGTAACCAATATTTGTCTCTCTAAACTCAGATACATCATTAAAGTCTGGGAACGGATGCGTATTAGTCCGGCCACTAAGCGGCATATTCTCATATCCGCCCACAAATTGTGCTGTTTCAACTGGACCATCTTCACCACAACCCTCCAGGTGATCAAAGTCCTAGTCTTCTCCATCAAATTCATCCCTACTTTGCATATCTTCCTCCAGAATTTCATTAATATTTTCAAAATCCGACCCAATTTTATCATGTGCCGATCTGGGGTAAGGTTCTGGTGGTGGTAATAGTAAAGACTCCACATGCACGGGTCTAGGTGGGGATGAAACTTGGAGTATTGGTTGAAGTCGTGATTGGGGTGCTGATGGAGTGTAGGGACTGTCTGTTTCTGGGTCAATGTATGATTCTCGTTGTGTTGGAGGAACGGCGGGAGTGTATGGTTCTCGTTATGTTATATAAGTTGGCGCAACTGAATTTTGGTCAGAACTTCCAACTCCTGGCTCTATCGGAACTCTTCTGGCGTAGATTTCTATTATAAAATTTTCAGTGGCCTTTAAATGGCCGTACACCCCTCTCCAAGTATTTTCATCTATTAGTTTCGCAAGGGTATATTTCCCAGAGTTTTCATTGCAAACTCGGGTTGCCAATTCTAAGTTCTACTTTTCTGGGTTATAACCAGTGCATGCGTAAATCATGGATTTCAAGTCACAAGGTGAGATATCATCGGGAATCATAAATGAATTAATTGCCTCTTTGGAGTAATAAGCCTCGTATGCATTACTAAGAATCTTCCCACCATAGGTTACTGAAAATATTTTCATCCCTACTTTACCGGTAATTAAATATTAATGAAGAAGACCGGATTTTGAAAATATGCAATTAAATATGTATTTTTCAAAATCCGGATTTTTCAAAATATGTAATTAAATATGCATTACTAAGAATCCCTCCGGTTATTTTCAAAATGTATTTTTTTTGAAAATATTAATGAAATAGAGTAATTAAATAAATAGAGTACCGGTCAGAAAATAACCGGTATTTAAATAAATAGAGTACCGCCCAAAAAATGACTGGTATGGGTATTTTTATAAATACCCAGGGGATCTGAGTATATTAATTATTTTCTATTAAACTTTGGATATTAATAAAAATGTCGGCTGTTTTGGTTCTCAAAATTATATTATAGTTTATCGCATGTTGAAGGAAATTCATAATCGAATAAATTAGAAAGCAAAGTTGAAACTAACCTGATCTTAGACCAGATGGCCCTCTGCTGGATCTCATTCAAGCCATCCTATCCTCTACTTTTCTCATTCATGTTAGATTTATTGTGTTGAACAAGTTTCCTATGGAAATTTATCATAAGTTTGGTGATTCTCAGTAGCACACTGTATGTAGCCAACTGTGAAATGAGCCAACGAACTTTTGATAACTTCCACAATTTTTTTTTTAAGTTGCACATATTCGTTTTGCCTATCAAAGAGCTAAAGAACATAAATGAAAATATTATACATGGAAAATCAATTTTTGTTGACTACTAAGAGTAATCCTACAAAAAGAGCTAGGGAGCATATTAACAACTTTATTATTGAGAAATAATTTGCTATGATTTAAAATTTATGACTCGGCATATAATTCGGAAATAGCTTTTTAATTTATAATGCAAATAACATATCAAAATATTGATATTTATATATATAAATAAAACATGTCGTAAATTTCATTAATATATTGGACAAACAGAGTGTTGTTCAAATAATTCGACAAATTCAAGAATAATTTTGAGAGATGGTAAAATAGAATGATACGGATACAAAACAAGTATTATTCGGAAACCTCGGTACAATGCAATAGGAATTCATATGGTGACAAAATATTTTTTTATTATATCAGACTGATCAAAATCAACACGAATATTAAAGAGCTTGTGCATTTCACATTGGTTAGGATTCTGATCGGACGGTCCTGATTTAAATAGAAATATTGTGTTACCTCATAGGATATGGACTCATGCAATAGAGATTAGAGAGTTGCTCTTTAAGCAGTGATTTACCACATAAAAGGCCACAGATATATATACATTGTCATTCATAGAGAAATTGAATTGGTGACACCCAACCAAAACTTAGCAAAGAAGACACCTTGGCTAGGTCAATTCGAGTGCGTATCCTCTGAGATATCTCATATTTTGCGTGACCGACATGTCCGGTGCCTATTGGGGGATAGCGCGGGGGCCAGTATTATTTGAGCTTTGAGAATCGTGCAGAACGTATTTGAACGGTTGAGATTTTCCAATAAGTCACGCAAAATATGAGATATCTCAGGGGATGCGTATTTGGTCCATTCGGACTAGTCGTAAGCGTGACGCCACTTCACACGCATGCACCATATCTCTTCTCGAATACACAGAAAAAAAATTAAACAACTGTAATCCATCTCCTCTGCGGTCAACCCAAAACTGGACCTGTCCATTTTTAGGTTTTCGTTTCTGTGGTGTGGTGCCATGCCATATCTGCCGACATTTTTATTAATATCCAAAGTTTAATAGAAATTAATTAATATACTCAGATTCTCTGAGTATTTATAAAAATACCCCTACCGGCCATTTTCTGACCGGTACCCTATTTATTTGCCTACCGGTCATTAAATTGCCAGTATCCTTAATTTTTTTTTTTTAGACACTATGAAGAGCAAGATGCTGAAATCTAACACTAAAAATTCGAATTTTTAGTTTAAATTATTAGTTAGATTACTTCTTTTGATGTATAATTAGCATATTTATACTAAAATACGCTAAATTACTTGAAAGTATGTTAAATTACGCTGAATTACACTAAATTACATTAAATTACGCTAAATTATGTTAAATTACGCTAAATTATCATTTTTTTTTTAGACATATTTTATGTTATTTACGTCATAAAGTCGAAATAAAACTAGGCTATATAAAAAATTATTGTATCCATCCCTTTTGTAATAGATTGAAAATTGCTTTAACTCCTAAGTTTTAATTTAATCTGTTAAAAGATGTTTCTCTTTTGATATACACACATTTATCATGAGTTCATTACACGAATGAAAGTAAGTGTGTGTATGTGTGTGTGTATATATATATATATATAGTGAGTGGCTAATATCAAAACGTTTGTTTCTAGACCGTGGAACAAATGTTCTAGTTTTTACATTTGCAAAGTCCAAACAGTCGATCCAAACCGTTCAACATTCAATCTATATTAAGATGTGCTTGGAGTCCAAATTTTACATTTTTTATTTTTTTACTATTTATTAAGTCAGTTTTAAAATCGTTGTTTTCAATAATCCAATTTTTTTCACTGTTTATTAAAATCAGCGATTTTAAAACTAGCTTAATAAATAGTAAAAAGTTCCAAAAATGTAAAATTTGATCTCCAAGCACATTTTAATATAGAGATCACATCTAACAGTTTGGACTTTGAAAATCGGAAAACTAATTGGTTACACCACGGCTCCGGAACAAAAGTTTTGATATTAGCCAACCTATATATATATATATATATATATATATATATATAGAGTGAGGCTATGGTGCTATGCATAGCACGGATGGCTAGTGTACTACGGCTCAATATGGTACTTTTTAAAATCCTAACGGCCGATCCGAACCGTTCAATGTGATAACCATATGAATATGTACTTGCAAACTAAATTTTATATTTTTTTGAATTTTTTTACTATTTTTTTAGATAGGTACAATTTTGATGGTCCAGAATTTTCAGAAAACACTGATTTTTCTACCTATCTAAAAAAATAGTAAAAAAATTCAAAAAAATATAAAATTTAGTTTGCAAGTACATATTCATATGGATATCACATTGAACGGTTCGGATCGACCGTTAGGATTTTAAAAAGTATCATATTGAGCCGTAGTACACTAGCCATCCGTGCTATGCATAGCACCATAGCCTCACTCATATATATATATATAGAGCTGGGCTATGGTGAGTTGTGAAGTAAGATGTCATTTTTACTTCACGCTCATATTTTTATTTTGAAAATCCAAACAACCGATCCGAACCGCTCAACATGTTATCTATATTGAAATGTGCTTGGAGACTAAATTTTACATTTTTTGGAATTTTTTTACTATTTAAGCCACTTTGAAAATCGCTGATCCGGTGGTCCAGAAAATTTTACTGTTTTTTACTGTTCACAGTGGATCAGCGATTTCAAAGCGGCTTAATAAATAGTAAAAAATTCCAAAAAATGTAAAATTTAGTCTCCAAGCACATTTTAATATTTAGAAAAAGTTGAACGGTTCAGATCGGTTGTTTGGATTTTCAAAATGAAAATATGGCGTGAAGTAAAATGACGTTTTACTTCACAACTCACCATAGCCTATATATATATATAGAGAGAGAGAGAGAGAGGAAGGTTCCAATGTCTCATGTCTTTCATACATCATCATAACTCATATTTTATATCTTCGTTTTCAAAGTCTAAATTGTTGATCCAAACCGTTCAACATGATATCCATACTAAAATATGATTGGGGATGAAATTTTTTTACTATTTTTTAAGATGGGTAGAAAATCACTGTTTTTTGAACGGTCGAAAAACAATGTTAATATAAAATGCAATAATGATGTTAAACTATAATGCAATCAATGTATGTATATATATAACAACTTGAAAATAACTAAAAAACTTTCAAGTACTGTACTGCAAGCTAACAAAGCAGAAATAGTTTATCGTTCTTAATTTGATGATTTAGTTAGACTAGATATAATGCAATCAATGTTAATATAAAATGCAATAATGATGTTAAACTATAATGCAATCAATGTTATAGCAGCACTTTTTTTTGGGTCCATATATATCTTTCTCTGAAACTATTTTATAAACCATATAAAGAACGAAAATATTTAAATGACATAAATTGGATCGCCCTATAATATGATCAAATATACAGGTACATTTAACGGAAATAAATCATGTGAAATTCTGAGATCGGGTACTGTTCACTCTGAAATCCCTGCAATCCGAAATCCAGCCATCGAATTTTTTTCGAGAACGCATCTCAAAACAGTTGGTTTTTTCTTGCACGCATCTTGAAACAGTTCGACGGCTGAATTCTGATTGCAGGGATTTCAGGATGAACAGTACCGACCTCTGATTTCAGCAGATTCGGATCCACATTTAACGAAAGGTTTTGATGTTTTTTTATTAAAGACCTAGTTCCTAGTTTGATAACACAAATTTGATTTCTGGAAATTTCAGGGTGGAGTGTGAAAATTTGCAGGTAATTCTTTCTTTTGTTTTCAATTTTGTAAAAATATTCCCCTCTTTCCAAAAACGGAAGGAAGCCTCCAATAAATCACGCTACTGGAGAGGATGTGAACACAGTTAATAAAGCAGTGGGAAAGCCAGCAGTTTCCGCGTTGACAGATTTTGCTATGACCGCGACTTCTCTTCTCAACCCCACCCTCAATCCATCTCTCTGTCTTTCTCTATCTAAAACCATCGCAACCTTTCACACCTTTTTTTTTTTTTCCTTTCATCGCCTCTCTCTCTCTTATCTTTCCCTAATGGAAGAACATTTCCAACACTTCCACTTCACTAACCCTTATCTCAACATACCATCACCGATCCCACCACCTATACCACCGATCCCGCCACCTCATCAGCTGCCACCATTACTGCCACCTCCACCGGTGCAATCAGAGCCGGCAGATCGAGAAAGGCTACCGCAATGGACTCACACTGAGACAGCTGAGTTTCTATCGATCCGTGCAGATCTCGATGCAAGTTTCATGTCAACCAAGAGGAATAAGCCTCTGTGGGAGGCGATCTCTGCTCGGCTCCAGCAAAAGGGTTTCGGTCGCACCCCGGATCAGTGCAAGTCTAAATGGAAAAACCTTGTCACCCGATTTAAGGTGAAGTATTATGATAGAAGTTTTGTTTGTCTTATTTCTATAGAATTTATCTGATAGAGATTGTATTTGGAAACTTTCTTTAGTAAATCATCAAAAACCAGAAAACCATTCTTCTGTGATTGCTGGTATCTTATTACTGTTTGGTTTACCTTTAAATGACATTCTTGCACAACAAGGTGATAGATCCCAGATACATTTTATATTTAAGATAGCAAAAAAGTGCGGTGCATATATATATATGTTTGCTCTCATACTTTGATCTGAAAGAAAGATTTGTTATTCTATAGTTTATAAAAGTAATATTAGAATAATAATTTGCTTCCAATATTATGTTAATGCATTAAATAAATTAAGACAAACTTCCTTACACAGCCTTAAGGGAACACATTTGTCCAAAAAAAAAAATTAATCTGTGTAGCAAATTAATATGGCATTCATTGGTGAACCATCTTTTTGTAAAATTTTGCATAATGTGTTTCACTTAGGTTACTTGATATATTTAGGGAAGCGAGGCTATGGATGATGCAGGAAAACAATTTCCATTCTATGAAGAGATGAGAACAATATTTTCCCGAAGGATCGATAGATCATTAGCAATGGAAAAGAAAAAGGGTAAAGGTGTTCAAGGAGAAGGCAAGGAATGGATGAATGAAGATGAAGAAGAGAAAGATGATGATGAAGAAGAGGAGGAAGAAGAAGATGAGTATGAACAAAATGCGCTTGAAGAGAAAAGCAAAAAGAAGAGAAAGATGAACGACAAAGGGCGAGGTATTGAGTGGGAGGTGAAGCTTGCACTTCATGCAATCGTCAAACAACAGATGGAGATGCAGACCAAATGGGTCAAGGAGTCGGAGGCTAGAGCGGCTGAGAGGCGAGAGAAAGAGGAGCAATGGAGGCACACCATGATTAGCTTATGCGAGGAGAGATTGGCTCTGACAAGACGGTGGAGAGAGAGAGAAGACGAGAGGAGTGCGCGTGCAGAAGCCCGAGCTGAGAGGCAAGATTCACTCATAACTTCTATACTCGCAAAGCTTTCCGAGGATGATTATGAAAGGTAGTTTTGCTTCAATCTTTTGATAGATTAGGGTTCATCAGGTTCCTTCCAATGATATAAGAGAAATTTGGAGATATGAATCTGAAAAAGAGATGTTGAAAATTCCAATGCTCCAATTCATGTTGTAGATTAGTTTTATTGTAGTTACTATTTTGTTAGTATTTAATTTCTTTCCTTTCCCTTTAGGATATTTTGTAAGATCTTCTTTTAGATAATAAAGAGATTTTGGTCTAATAAAGTGCTAAAGATTATGGAGTTCTAAGCAGCTTTTAAAGATTCTTTGCATATTGTGAAAGTAAGGTTTCTGAATTCTGATCAATATATGTAGGTAGAAGATACCAGAAACATTAAAAGGACGTAGATAACATGCATTTTTCATAGAGTTTGATTATAGTGTTTGGTATGATTGGAAATTTGGAACAAATGAAAGATTTTTTTCTTTCTTTTTGTCTCCATTATGTATGTTTTTTCTCAAGGTCCATTCAATAACGGGACCCTTACACAATTTTTTTGCTTGTTTCTGCATAGAGGTAGGCCCCAAAACCAATTCCACACGAATAAGCATCATACATTCATACTCAACTCTTTTCTGTTTAAGGTAGCACCAAGATTTTTGCTAGAAAAAACAAAGACCGTTTGCTTCTTAGATGGATTTTATGGAATGTGGTCTGAGCAGCTTCATGTGATGCAGCAATCTCAGACAAAAATAGTAGGCTTTCTAAAAGTTACTGTTGAACAATAATTCAATCAATTTTTTGTCAAAGCTTTTATTTATATTATGCTAGTCTTTTTGCTAGGGTAAAGTATTATGTGTCACAATATTCCTTAAGATTAATTACTTCAGGTACGTACTAAGAGTACAAGAAATATTGATACTTTATGCACATCACAAAGTCACTAGAGTGGCTACATATATATATATATATACTTCTTGGAGGTCATTATCTCTAATTCATTCTAAATATATCATAATTATCATTTCTAAATTCATTCTAAATTTATAGATTATGAATCTACTCTTATTTTTTTTTTCTCTAAAAAATTATGTTGTAGTGTCTCTTATCTGACAAAAAGTGTAAATTTTGTTGAGTGAAATAAATTAATTTAAAGGACACTTGCCAAAATTATTTTATATACATGTTCTAGTCCTTCAAAGAATAAATATATATATAAGATGGCTGTATCACACATTCTCTATATATAACAATCAAGATGGCTGTTATATTGAACATTTTATTTATTTATTCATCTTATTATTATGCAAAGATGGTAGAGATTTTAGTAATTATTTTCTATTGAAGTTCATATATATAGAGATGCGGTTTGCGGTATGTATATATAGGCTAGTAAGTAATTAATTAAGGAGCCAAATTGAACTAGGAGCTGATCAATTAACTGCTTCTGGTTCATATATTTTTATTATTGTTTATCTGATCATATTGAATTATCATTGTGTTTCGCTTTCCTCCAACGGAGTCAGGACTTTCATTATTTCAAAGATTTCTTCAAGCATTTCCGAGGTAAAAATAGTACACATAAGAGAGACATTTGCTAGTGGATTATAAAGATGGCTAAATCACTTATGGTGGTATGCAAAAATTTCAGACATGAAGCCGTTGTAATTTCAAAGTTCAATTATGTGACAATACCCAAGTGTTAATATATAATGCTGGATATATACCTTCTTCTTTTTTCCTTGTAGGTACAGATTGCTTACCTTTGTACTTATTAATTAGAAATTAAGGCTCAACCTCAATTTGTATAGGCTTGCAAATGAAAAACAATATATATGTATCCCTTTAATTTGTGCAGACATTTTTATTTATCATGCATTCTGTTGAAAATTTTCAAACAAACTTTTTGCTTATTCTGAATTTTAATTCTTGCTTAATATAAAGGATTGGCAGCAGAACATTAGTTTAAGCGGTCCTTTTCTAATGGGAATGTCGATTTTTCTTTTATTAAGAAAGATTGGATTGGTGGGTTATAGTGATAAATTCAAAATTCAGCAATAATTCGATGAGATCTGAACTTTATAGTGCGGATATAATTCAGGATTAACTTCTTTTCTTAGTGTGTGTGTGTGTGTGTGACAAAAAAAAATGTGCAAATAGTTCAGTATCAATTTATAAAGTTCATGAACCAAAATCCGTTTAATTAACTTGCTCAAAAATATATTATAAAAAGAGGGTTTTATTAGCTACCAACACAAACATAGTGTAGAGACGGTGACACACTTATTTAATAAATGTTTCTTCCTATCTCTCTATCATTTCTTGCAACCCGTAATTTCACCATTATTTTTTCATAGATGTGGTGAAATTATAATTACTAAACCATTGTGTGTAATTTTTCAAAATAATATCCTATACGGTCGCGAAGGATCATTAATTATGATTGATGTAGCTAGAGATAATACAATTGAATCTTTAGAGACAAATTGTATTCTATTTTTGAGTTTGTTGATCAAGTATTATGAGAGATTGTAATTTTTTTTCTTCTGCCCAATACTCATTGAGCAACTTCATGCTTTTTGAATCTTTTGATTGTAGCTTATTTTAAGTTCAATAAAATATAAGATTAGGAATTGACCCTTATATTATTTTTAAAAAAAATAGAGGTTCAAATATCTCCACTATTGTTGTTTTCATTATGTCTTTATTTTTAACATTTCAATAACTCAAAATTTAAAACTTAAATGTCAACATTAAATAGTTAGAGACGATATGTATTATTTTTCTTTGCACATGCAACCTCTATTGTTCCCGGTACTCACACTAAAGTCTATTATGCAAAAGATTATGACATTTCACTTTTGTTTTGATTATTATCAAGAGCTTGAAAAATACACAAATGTGAATATAGATAATATTTAACAATTGTTATCAAGAACTTGAAAATACACAGAAAAATAATATTTTTTTATACACATGTAGAGAAAATAATATATATTACATCTAAGATTTTATTTTGTCATATAAATTTAATTTTTTATTATTAGAAAATTAAAACGTAATAACATGATGGAGAAAAAAACAAATTGTATCCTTATCTTTAAGTATATATAATTCATAAATTTTATTATAATGAGTGGGATCTATATAGGGGTGTTAACGGATTAGATAAGGACATAATATTATGGGAAAGAAATAACATTTAAATACATTTTTTTTTCATTCATAAGTTAGAGTCAATATTTTTCATAATAAATTTTTTTTTTTGAAGAAGAAATGTGAAGGTCTAGCTTTTAGATTCTATTGAAAATAACACAAGTGTCATAAATTTTACAAAAGTTTTTTTTTTTTTTGCAATTTAAAGCCCTTAGGTATTCCATTGATCAATCAGGATTATAGTTGTTACATTCATAGTAATGTCCCTCCATCTCAGTACATAAAACCAAAGTCCAATAAGGCTCTCATGACCTTTTTCAATTTTCCCTCTACTTTCAATTGAAAAACTGTAAAAATTATCTAGAGCAAATATAGTAACTTCTAAATAACCAAAAATAGGAAATCTATCTAATTTAGAATTCCTAAACTTGAAAATTAAATAGAGGGTAAGTGTAGGCCATGATGTCCCAGTTTTTCTTGGTTCCTTTCCTTGCTAGTTAGTCTGCCAGCCCATTGTGGCATCTAGCAAAGTATTCACCTGTGTACTGCTCATTCCTCTTCAATCTTTCCCAAATCTCTTGAATCTCCTTGAAGGCCCTCCAATCTACCTGTATCGAAGGTTGTAGGGATGTGCATAGTTTTGCCAGAACTTCACTGTCCGTTAGGAAAGTACATTGGACATATCCCGCCTTGCTGACAAATTGAACTGCATCAGAAGCGCCTTTGCCTCTGCCTGAATTGGGCTGCAGGATCTGACACCTTTTGATTTTACTGC
This sequence comes from Carex littledalei, assembly GCA_011114355.1. NCBI lineage: Eukaryota > Viridiplantae > Streptophyta > Magnoliopsida > Poales > Cyperaceae > Carex > Carex littledalei. Next base: position 14,521,497 of record CM022085.1, on the reverse strand, counting down.
CAGCAGGGTCTCCCCTTCACTCAACACGAAACCCAGACCCCCATTTCATTTACTGGTCCAAGACCCATCAATCATACAGGTAAAGTCATGGTAAGGGGTTGCGTACCTCTTCGTGCTTTGCGTTCTTTTAACACCCGAGAATGCAATTGTGCATTCATTTTTCATCTTACTTAAGTACCTGTTGAATTGGTGGAAAGAGGGCAATTTACCCGTATAGGCTTTGTCATTCCTGGTTCTCCATATAGCCCAGCATGTGTTGAGAGCATCAGTCAAATTTGCTTTATCAATGATTCTGGCAAGGTTTGTGAAAGCAGTTCTAACAGTCCCATCAGTGTTCAAAGCATCCAACATGATCGCTAAGGGTCCCCTAAACCAGCACGATCTCGCGAAAAGGGCAAGTGAAGATCAAATGCAGTGGGTTCTCATCTCCTTGATTACATGAAGCACATCCCAGATGCCCTTGAGAAGTGCGAGATGCAATGGTTTTGTTGAGTGGCAAACTGTCTTGGATGAGTTTCCAAACAAATAGCTGGACTCTGGGTACAACATTCCCTTATTTCCAAATCAGGCGCCATAGCCCTGTGGGGTCACTTTGAGAGTTGTCAGAATTTCCTTTTATGTGGCGATACGCCTCTTTGACCTGGAAGGACCCACTAGTTGATGGAGTGAAGATGAGTTTGTCCTCTCCATATTGTGGATTTGGCGGTGCTAGTGCTGAGACAATGCGTACACAACCTTGCAGTCTAAAGAGTTGGATTAATAGGTCCATGTCCCAGGTATTCTCGTCCGGTACTGACAACTCTGACACTTTGATACCACTCTGGTCCCGATCAAGCCTTTATGAAATGTGAGCTGCTCCGTTCTGTTTATTTGACCACGTGTAGGCGGGGCCTTAGTAGCCCATGTGTATGAGCCCCGCCCCGTGTATCCATTGCCGGAAAGCTCAGTTGTTTGGTGACAATTGTCGATTGCCCCCTACTTTTCCTTTTTTGAAGCTATCGCATTAAAATCTCTAAGCAAACAAATAGGGCCTCCGTAACGCCCCATAATAGTCTCCAGTCTGTCCTAAATTAGTTGATTTTCTGTCCTGTTCGGGTCTCCATACACCCTGCAGCACATCCATTCCTCCAACCCATTATTCTGTTTAACCTCTACTGCTATGTAATTTTTTGTTTTTTCGATTAATGTTACATCAAAATCGTCATTCCAGATCATCGAGAGGCCTCTAGATTTTCCTTATGACGCCACTACAATTGAATTGCACAAAGGAAGGTTTTTAATTCTTCTACCCGCCACTTTAGTATCACGCCTAGTTTCAGATATGAACGCTATACCGGCCTTTGTGCAACGAAGGTATCTGTTTAACGTGTATCATGTCATGCCCCCGCTGCCCTGACAGTTCCACGACAGGGTACTCATGGATCCACCACCGGCATGATTTGCCTCACCGGCCTAGGCCTCTTAGTTAGAAAGGTGTTGTGTTCTGAGTCTCCACTTAAACCCAGCGTCAGTTGATGATCTTTTTGTTGCCTGATGGGTTGTTGGTTGCTGGGTTGTTGCCAGGCCCATTACTCCTCTTGGCAAAAGAGTCGGGTCGGTCCTCCAGGGCCCGAATTGTGTAGCAAGCAGTTGGGTTTTACTGATGTTGCATTCCATATTTTGTCCATGCACAATTTGCGACCGCCGCCCATAGTCCCTACATGTCTGTATCTCGTGTCCCAGACAACCACAGAAAATACATGCTCTTGTGAGCTTCTCGTAGCAGCACAGGATCTGAATTTCACCTAGTGTTGGGTGCGATGCCATGATACTGTCTTTGAGTGGCTCTTTTATGTTGATTTTTACCTTAACCTTAGTGAACCGCTTCCCCATAACAAAACCCTTGATAGGAGCAGAGCAGGGTGTGCCTATTGATCCTACCAGTATAGAGACCCCATCATCTGTGTAGGCTCGAACTGGCATATTGAACAACTGGACCCAGACTTCTAGTGTTTGCATGCTCTCTGGCTTGAGGTCTGCTAGCGAGTGTACTTGTTTGAGGTCCACCATGTCCTTACGGTAGGACCAAGGCCCCCCAAACAGAGCCTTGTTCAGGTCAGCTTCATTAGTGAGCTCAAGGAGAAAACAATTCCTCTCTACTGGCCTGATGATCGTCTCTGGATCTGCACTCAAAGCTTTAAGCATGGCTGAGAAGAAAGGAGGTTCAAGCACAGTTCGGTCTGCAATGATCTTGGCTAGGAGATTCCTGTCCCAAGTAGAGCTCAAGGTTGCATGACAAGGGACGTTTATGACCTAGCCCTTGGTGTATTGAGTGCTGAGGCCTATGAATTTTTGTATTAAAGCCTCGTCTTCTTTGGTGAGTTTGCTCATGGTTTTGTTGGTTTTGGTTGAGGTTTGGTTTTTCTGTTAAGGCGAGTTGGAGATTGAGTTGTGGGGTAGGGTTGTTTGTGGGCCAGGTCCTAAAATGGAGGGACAGGGTGGAAAAGTTCTTTTTGTTTCTCCTTCATGTGTCTTATCTTGGGAAGAGTGATGTGGGGTGGAAGGATAGAAACTTCTCTTTTTTGTTTTGGGGTTTTCCTGGCAGGATGATGGCTCGTAGGGTGGTTTTGATTTGGGAGGTTTATTGGTATTATGTGGCTGTTCTTGGATGTATTGGAAAGGTGGTCCCTTTGGGTAGGTGGCGGGCCTAGAATTGAGACAGCTGGACTCACTGCTGTGTGGCTATGAAGGTGCATGCCCTTTATGCTATCTGAACTGTTGAGTAGTGTTTTTGCTTTATTTATTCGGCCAGCATGATGTGAGTGCCTCCAGCTGTGCCTTCTTGTCTGTGTGTGATGTATTCCATTAGCAGCCAAAAAAGTCTGTATCAGCGTAGCCATGCCCAGGAATCCTCTGAGAGTGTCAGTACGGTCCTGTCCGGCTTGATCTGTTGTGGCCATTCCTACTCTCCCACTTTTCAATTCTCTTGTGCATCCTCCTTTTTTCTTTGTCGTTCTAACCCAACGGTTAATTCGCCACACCATGGGCTGCAACTTTTGAGGGATTCCTTTGCTCTGTGCCCCCCTACCGTCCTCAGAGCCCTATTTTTGACCGTACTCATGTTGCGTTTTAGGCCTGGTGCACCGCTTCTAGTTGTGGACCGCATTACTCCTCATCCCTGGTCACTGGGAGGAGGGCTCCCGGAAAGGGTATTTCGGGACGACCTGAGCAGGGCTTCTCGGGCACCCGCAATTTCGCCTCGCAGGCCAGCATCGGAACCTTGGCGGTATTGGGAATTCTCCTCCAGCCAGTCAACTTCTCCTATGTTGCCTCCTGAGGTGGGTCCGTCAAAACCCTTTGGTGGGGAGTTCCCATTTAGTTTCCAGCCTCTTACCATAATTTGGCAGGTTTTCCAGCACCCATTATGGTGGATCACCGCTGTTAAAGGAATATTCTCAGGGTCATAACACTCTATGGTCAGTCAGAGGTTCGTGCGGTCCAATCCTCTGAGGTTCGCCTCGTCTACATTCAGAGGTAGGCCAAAATTTGCCGCAAGGAGGTGGAAATAGTAGAGATGCCAGAAAGTTATGGAAAATTGTGTATCCTGAGATGGATACGATTAGGTGGCAGCGTGGGGTGTCAGACATCCACCGGTATGAAGCTGAAGGTGTAGATGCGGTTTGCAACTGCCCAGTCTTGGATACCCTGAAGCACCGCTTCCCTATCCAAGAATTCTGGGAGCCTGATGAGATACATAGAGAGCGAGTAGCGTAGAGCTGGGTATTCATCTCTTCGTCCTCCATAAAGGATGACCAGCTTGTCTTGTATCCAGATAAAATTGCTGGATTGTGCATGTTGTAAGAAACAACAACTATGGTGTGGTTCGCATCATTCTGTAGGAGGTCATGGTAATGCGTATGTGGGAAATATACATGGGTTTGTATGGCAAGGTAAGGTGTGTACGGATATGGCACTTCCATCCGGCTTTAAGTTGCGGTAGTTTGGTAATGGGTGGTGGTTTGAATTGGTAGAGAGAGGTGAGTTTAGACGGAGAGGGGGTGAGATGGGATAGCTGCGAGTGTAAGGAGTAGATAATGAGGCGATGGGTGGGTTTGGTGGCAGGGGGTGGTGAAGAGGTAAGAAAAGGGATCTAGGTTGGCTCAGCAATCGCCATTAGGGAAAGAGCAAGAAAGAGTCCTATAGCATTTTACAAAAGTTTTTAGTAGCAGAAAATAAAAAAAAGGAAAAAATTAAGATTACATTGTGAAAAAGTCCACTGTAATGTAAATAATAGTACTCTGCACTTTGTTCCTCTGGATAGGCAAACCAACTTTGACATTCTGCTACTATCTCCTTTGCTATTAGTTTGATGTTTTGCACTCTTCTCTAAATGTTTTACCACATCTCTCTCTTCAAATTACAAAGCATATAACCATATGCATTCTCCTTGCCATCAGGCTCTTTGAGACCAGCATTTTTCATAATAAGTTTGTTGGTTACAAAACATATATTCATATCGTAGTGTCATAATATTCATCAAAACATACCAACTCAAGCTTGGTAACATTCTTTCGAAGTATATAGGATAAAAAAATTAAAAAATCCTTGACCAGCTGCATCTTTTGTTTTTACTCCTCAACAAGATCATATAATAATGATTTGCGACTAAAAAATACAAGTAATATATCATTGGTGTGACAAAAAAATATAAATAATAAATCACTGGTATGTATTAATAAATTAATTTAAAAATAAAGAGTATATTTGTTGTGGTTTAGAGGTGTAACTAAATCAGATACAGATAATTAGTGATTAAACATATCCTTATCTGTTATAATTTTTCAGACACAAATACAAATAAGAATAGTCTCGAATTAGCTCAAATAATTTTCCGGATTTGAATTATGATAAAATCGGATAATATCCGATACGTTTACACCACTAGGTGACTAGGTCTATATAGACGCCTGCATGGAGTTGAAGTAGCCTGAATATTGTTGCAAGTATGATTAAAAAGAACCAATTCAATTTTCAAGAAAATTTTAAAAAATAGTCTACAGGTAGATCTGAGACAATATTATACTCTACAGGTAGGTTTAAAAAGAAGACAGAACCACGGATGGTCAAGTACAATAAAAATAAAAATAAAAGGAATCTTTGTCTTTGCGGAAGTTTGCCTTGACCAAATCAACAAACTTATTAGACAAGTCTCTTCTCTCTCCAGTGTAAAACAAACCAGAGAGGTGCTGTATCCCTATCATTGATATGTATGCGGAACAATTCAATATTAAAAAGAAAGTATGATCTGCATATTGCTTTCGAAAGTTTAAAAAAAAAATGCATTTTATTTTCCAGCGTTGCTGATGCAATATTGATTACCAGTAGAGATAAATGGTGTGTGCCTTTGTTTGTAGACTGGAGACGATTTCACCTAGTAAAGAGAATGCATGGGAAATCTTTCAACCGCTTTGACCTACATGGCTACAACATGCTACAGAAAGTACAGGCAATTACAATAATTTAATTTTAGCGTACATAATGTTATTTAATACTTAGTTTTCTTAATTAATGAAAAAATCTTGTCAACTTACACGTGAGAACTGCTGAAATGTTTCTTTGATTTCTGTGTACCTCTGTGAATGACAACAATTTTGATTAGAAACCCTAAACCCTAAACCACATTTACAAAATAAGATATTCTAATGTCCTTGATAAATTTAAAAATGATATTGTATTTGCATAGAAAGTTACAGGTTTCGAAATTTTAATATCCGTATTGAAAACATATATACAGTTTGAAATTATGTTGCAAAAAAACGTGAAACTAAGAAAAAGGCATTTCACCAGATTGATAAATTTTGGTAATTATTTTATCATCAATAATCATCATCTGTTTAAATCTTATTCAAGCCTTTTGGGCCTTAAGGGCCTACGAATGAGTTACAAACTGGGCTTAGAGGCCCAGTTGTGGATGGTATAATTGTTAAGCGAAAAAGCCCGGAAAAGTATATAATCAGCTAAGCAGGAGGGTTTAGCCTCTCAAATCTCAAGTAAAACTAATAAATATAATATTAAGCCTGTTACATTCTAGAAATATATAGAAGGTGCAATGGTTGGTGGTGTTTGGAGTTTGGACCACCATCAAAGCAGCAAACAAAACAGAATCATTCATTCATTTGTTCTTATTATATATGTCAGGTTTTCAAATTCATGCCTGGGATTATGATAGTACGATCATGTGATCAGGCACAGGGCTGAAAGCCGTCAAGAATTTATTGTCATATTCTGAATTTTGTTGAGCAGAGTGTATGAGCGGGGAGGGGGTAGAAAAAAAAAAGTTTGCTCTCAAGGCTATATATATAGGGAAAAAATAGTGATAAATTCATAAGTCGAATATAATTTGACGCAAAAGTATGTCTTTTTTGTACCAAATTCAGTTTTCATAATTTTAGTTCATCACTGAGTTTGATCCTGGCTAAGAAGAAACACTAGTTATAGTTTGTAATTCCAGCATAGTTTTTAAGAAAAAAATTGTTCTTCAAACTTGGGAATATTTTGAAATAATTCATCAAATTCACAAATAATTTAAAAATCCATTTAATTTGTCTATTTATTCAGGAAGGTGTAAAAACAAATAATTCGCAGATCTTGTTACCGTGCTGCAAACTTCTACTGAAAGGAGTATTTGCTTTTTCACAAATAGTATGTGTTTTTTTAAGTAATGGAATGCTAATAATATCAGAAAGGACCATATATTTTTACTTTTGTATACTGAAAAAAGGCTCACAAATGTGTATTTGTATCTAACACCTCCTAGAAGTCAAGCTAACAACTTATACTTGACTGTTAATGAATTTTTTTTTACTGTTGATAACACAAAAATATTAAAAAAAAAAGTGAGGCTATAATACTATGCATAATGCAGATTGGTTTGTACTATGGATCATTATCTTCATTTTCAAAGTTCAAATATTCAATTTGAACCGTTCATTATGATCTCTATATGATAATGTACCTACATAATATTTTTACTATTTTTTAAGATTGGTAAAAAATCACTACATTTGAATAGTCTATAATATTTAAATCAATTGATTTTCTTTCTTTCTATAAAAATAAAAAATATTGTAAAAAATATAAATTTTGATTGTTTTAATTTTCAAAATTGAGATATTGATTTATAGTACGGACTAAAATGCGATATGCATAGTACCGTAGCCTCACTCAAAGAAAAATACTTATTATGATTCAGTTGATGGAGGCTTGTTCTATTTTTGCGGAATTCCTAAAAGTATTGGGTACTTTTCAAAATATGGTAGCGAGTTATTAATTACAATAAGTTTCACGGGCCAGCTTCTCTGGTCATACAGCCTCGGCCCACTCAATATTAGGCCCATTTATCCTCCCTCTCTATCTCCCTTTTAAACATCTTGTTTGTAATATATTAACAGGCCACCATTCCTCTCAGGTTAAATAAATTGAAACAATCATTGCCTTGTTGTTTCCTACCAATTGCTCGTCTCTATTACTATAAATTTATTGAAGCGTGTATTTGCCTATTTGGATAATGGGTCAAAGAAGGAACCGAGAAATGATACAATCCAAATCAACGGTCGTCTGTTGCCATGCCAGGTCAATTATGAAGATACCCACATATTTTTTTAAATTTTTGTATAATTTATTCACCCCTGAAATTGTATAGAAACAACCAATGGAGAATCAGTCAACCTTTTATTCGTCACGCTATTTGTGTTTTTCCGTTGTACGCTTGTATTATTTTTATGTGAGAATTTCCTTGCTGATAAAGCAATGTATACTTATTTATTTATTTTTCTTGCTTTGCTTTATTTTATGGGGCAGAGCTGCTCATGAAAGCAACAAATAATAACTCCACAAATTATCACCAAATATACAAACAACAAACCAATTCAACATAAAGTATGCTTGGTCGCTTTTGCTGCCTAAATCATGCTTTTTTTGTTTTTTTAAATATTAATTCGAGAAAGCAATCTCTCAGTATTTTAGTAGTATTTTTGTTTTAATTCTTGAACACAACTATGAAATTATATCGGATTGGTTTCAATGACGAATTCAAACCGTAGAAATCATTCTACTTCATTAGTGATGCGTGTCAAAAAATATTTTTTTTATAAATTATTATTAAGTTATTTATGCATTCATTTTTCAACATATTTTTTACCGCTTAACTTTGTACTAAATGAATTTTAAATTTTCTGATTTTTGCATGTACATGCTTCACTCGTAAAGTAGATCGGTTTCAACAGTTTCATTCTTTATTTGAAGTCAATCAGATAGATTTTTGATGTTGTGCTCACTAAATATTGTTGGTAAACATAGCACACACTAATTTTACTCGTAATTTTTGTATTAATTCTCTTGAAAAATGCGAACAAAAAAAATGAAAAAAATATGGCCTCCCCAAATAGTACAGTGTTTTTTTTACTTCTGCATGGTTTGAACGAAACTAACTAATTGGGCTTCGTACAGGAAGTACAATTATAGAATAGATTTCTTTTTCCCTTTTTTTTTTGCAATCTATTGTAGCATAGAATTCATCGCAGGCCAATTGCCAGTTTGGCAGTTTGCCCAAATTTTATTTTGTGCATTCAATCTTGTCCTAACAGTCCAGTCAATTGATTGACCGTAAATTTATCTTTTATAGTTTGAATGAGCCAGCCATATCAACAGAGATGAGGTATCCAATTATATTATTTTATGATGACACATCTTGTTACTATATATTTATATGTTATTTTTGCAGTTTCAAAGTCCAAACAGTCGATTTGAACCATTCAATATAATCTCTATATTAAAATGTGCTTGGAGACGAAATTTTACATTTTTTAAAAAATTTAGTATTTATTGAGATGCGTACAAAATTGTTTTTTTTTTTTTGAGACAATTCTGAACTATTGAAAAACAACAATTTTCAAAAATTCTAAAAAATAGTAAACAATTTCCAAAAAATATGAAATTAGGTCTCCAAGCATATTTTAATATGGAGATCATGTTGAAAGGTTCGGATCGACTGTTTGAATTTTAAAATCGCACAAAAAACTTATAAACATATAGTGTCAAGATGTATCACCATAAAATAGTTAATTGGATCCCTCCTCATCAATCAATGCCATCATAAAGTAAAAAAGATTTGATCTATTAAACAAATAAACAATATCTTAATAGCACACATAATTAAATCCAATTTAGCAAGGTAACGCTTTACACACAAAATCTTAATTGCATTCGTAACAAAAACAACTTAAAACTTTAACATGGCTCTAGTAATATATCTATATATGAATCAAATGCTAGATTTGAACATAATTTGTTCATTAAGACCATATATGTGAAAATTTCCAATAAAGGACTACTAACAAAAATACAAAATTGCCTAAGAAGAAAGTCCTAGAATTGTTGGTTACTCAAAGATCGAGAGTTCGATTTTCTCATGACTTCGTAGCTTCTACAAAAAAAAAAAAAAAAAATTACACAATTCCTCTATTTTTTGTAAATTTTTTCTCACCATATTTGATCGAAATGGAAATGAAAAGCAATGACAACTTAACATTTTAATGATTTTTGTCTAAAATGAGCAAAGTGATTTTCTTTGGACATGAAATTAATTATATTGACACAATATCTAAAACATCCGGAAATAATTGAGTGATAGTATCAAAATTCCAAAATAAAAAATGATAAGAGGCAATTGCCTGTTTCACTCTTAAATGATATAATCGTAATTATACAATAAAATAAGTCCATGATGGAGATCAGTAACAGCACTCAACATACAGATATGCACACAATTTTTGGATCGAAATCTGTTTCTATTCTTGAGAATAGAGCACCCTCCTCTTTCCCTTTTCTCTCTATCTCTCTTTTCAAAAGCAACATAAAATGAGATTAGCTATCCTAAAAAAGTGAAGTCCACTGGAGTCATTGAAAAGCAGCGGCCTAAAGTCTTCCATAAAAGCATCTGATTTATCTATATAAACACCTAAAAAAAAAGAAGGATGCTCCTTTTCTCAACAAAAAAAAAATGCTGATTTGAATTCAAATTTTTCCCTGTACTGTCAAGACATTGAGTGATAGTATCAAAATTCCAAAATAAAAAATGATAAGAGGCAATTGCCTGTTTCACTCTTAAATGATATAATTGTAATTAAACAATAAAATAAGTCCATGATGGAGATCAGTAACAGCACTCAACGTACAAATATGCACACAATTTTTGGATCCAAATCTGCTTCTATTCTTGAGAATAGGAGCACCATCATCTTTCCCTTTTCTCTCTCTCTCTCTATTCAAAAGCAACTGAGAATGGGATCCGCTATCCTAAAAAAGTGAAGTCCATTGGAGTCATTAAAAAGCAGCGGCCTAAGTCTTCTATAAAAGCATCTGATTCATCTATATAAACACCTAAAAAAAAAATGCTCTTTTTCTCAACAAAAAAAAAAATGATTTTGAATCCACAATTTTTTCCTGAAACAGTCAAGACATTGAAAATGACAATATAAACTACAAAATATAATAAAACATTGGTCCCCTAAAACAAGGGTTAACAAGATCCGATATACCCATGCTTGGATTCTAGGTAAGACTTCGATTGCACCGTGTGGGACCTATTTAATAAACTAAACCGGATCAATGATCAAAGCAAAAAAGGATTTTATTTCCAAATACTTTGACCGGTCCTGCTCCACATTTGTATTGCTTCTGGTACAACAGAAGCTATATATTCACAAAATTGTTACTTTCGGTTGTGCTATTTATTAAAAAAATCAGTCGTAAAGGGCGGGTTTCGGAAACACAAAAAATAATTAAATGCTTCTTCAATGATTTGAGGATTATCATATAGTTTATCTTCATATATTTCATGCAATTTTATATATATTCCTTTAACTTTGATTTATTCGTTGATTCAAATTTCATCGTTCAAAAAATGTTATTTTTAATATTATCTTAATATATTATTAAATGTTTAGGTAGCTAGACAGCATTAGAGCGTAAAATAAAGGAGGTATATATATATAACATCTTTCCAATTTCGAACCTTAGCTTTATTAAAAAGATCTGAGAAAAGTATTAATTTAAGTTTTTTCCTTTTTTAAAGTGGATTCTTGAATAGTTTTGTTCCAGTTGTGAATTCAACCAGTATCATGGAATTCTACAGAAATTAATTTCCTTTCAATACATTAATATTTTACTTATCACGAAAAATACAACCCAATTTTTTTCTAAAGATTAGTCACATAGGTGCTATGTGAAAGAAAAATCTTAATAGAGAGGTTAAAACTTTAAAAAGGAGGGTTCAAATGTCTTTATTTTTTGTGCCTCCATCATGCCTCCATTTTTAAAAACTTTAATAACTCAAAGTTTAAAACTTAAACGTCAAATAAACCGTTAGATGCGATCTATGTTATTTTCTTTATGTGAATCAATAAGTTGAAAAATCAACGTTTAGAAATTATCCACATTAGTATACATTTTTATAAGCTCAAGATGACAACCAAAACAAAGTTCAAATGCCATAATTTTTTACACGTGCATAGATAAAATGATGTAGTTCATATCCAACAGCTTTATTTTGAATTTTAAGTTTTAAATTTTGAATTATTAAAGTTTTTAAAAATGGAGGCATGATGGAGGCACACAAAATGAAGGCATTTGAACCGTCCTCAACTTTAAATGCATAATATGTGATAGGTGAAATTTGAATTCAAGATATCCATAATCACAAAATAAGTTCTAACCACTAGACTATATAAAATATTTTATAAAAATAATATTAAATTAAAATTCAATGTATATAACTAAACTTTTAAAATCATAGGAGCAGTTTAGTCACCTACGGATCAATGTAGATCCGCCTCTGATCCGTAGGCCTTGACACTTCTCTGTACAAAGAATCTCAAGTTTTTCTCTTTCACAAAAATTATTGGTTGAGATGCTTTATTTGAGTAGAACTATGGTTTTTCTAAGCTCCTCAATAAAAATGATGAGCTTAACATCAAAATCTATAATGACGAATTCAAATATTTGAAACTAATCCATTTCATGAGAGATATATTTATATGTCAAATTTATAAATTCTTGAATTAACTTAGTATAAAATCAAGCAATAAAAAAAAAATTTACAAGTTAATTTTAATACATTCATTTTATATCATTTTTTTAGCGTTTTACTTTATACTGTACAAATTCAACAATTTTATAAATTTAACATGTAAATACATCACTCGTGAAATAGATAAGTTTCAATAGTTTGAATTTGTCGTTTCAAGACAATCCAATAGCTTAAGCACTAAATCTACTCGCTTTAGTTTTCTATTTTCGGTTTTCAAAGTATGTAAAAATTAATAAAATACACAATAATCTAAAATTTATTTTATAGCTCGCTTTGTTAACTATAGTAATATATGCTGATTTTTCAATTTACAGCAGTTGTATTAATATTAAAGGAAACATATAAATGAATGACATTGATATTTTTTTTGCTACCAGTCTGGTTTTGTATTTTTTATTAAAGTCCGCTTAATTAGTTATATGGTTTAAATTATACTGATAGTTATCAATAATAATAAAAATCATCATTGATATCTAACTCTTGAGAAAACAAAAAATATTATTTTTGTCACTAAATAAAAAACTGATTCTCGCAATATAACATTTATTATGACCTATCGACAATTAATTTCACCGCACATTAGAAAAAAAAAATCTTAATAATGAAAGAAAACTACAAATGCAACCTTATGTAATGTTTAGTAACAGCTTTGCCAAATATTTAATCAGAATCTACAATTTATAACGTGACCTCATAGTTTGAAAGTCGGGCTCCGCCCTTGTCCGTATGAAGTGTATTTTGAGTCCAAATTTTATATTCTATAGAATTTGTTTACTATTTTGTAAGACAGGTAGAAAATCACTACTTATGAATGGTCTAGAATCTTTAGATCAAATGATTTTGTACCTATTTACTTAAAAGAATACTAAATAAATTATATAAAAATATAAAATTTGACATCCAAGCACATTTTGTATGGAGATCATGTTGAACGGAACAGATTAACTGTAGGACTTTCAAAATGAAAATAGCACAACCTCACTCTTGGTATATTATGATGCATTTTAGAGCGGAATCCAAATATACCAAGGAACTGCATCAAATTGCGGTTTTATATTAAATTGCACATTTGTTGTGTCATTAAAATACCATTATTTTTTCTATTCTTTAAATATATCTAATTCTTTTTCTAAAAATAAAAAAAATGTGCTGCGGAAGATGTGGACCAAGAAATCTAACCTCCCCTTCCCCTGTGTGTATATTGCTCCGCTTGAAATCTCCACAGATATGTTCGAAAAATCTGTGATGAATATTTTGTCAAATTGAAGTTGGCTGGGAGAGCCATGACCGACGAAACCTGGCACACCGTAGTTCGCCGGAAGCCATACCCACCACACTGGCGCCACGCACCTCACCCTCCCTCCATCGCTAAAGCCTATATCCCCTACAAACCCACCTACGCTCAAGCTCTCGGCATCTCCTCCCACACCACCGCACGAAACCCAAGAACCAGTCAACCGCCTCACTCAAACACCACATCACTCCCACCACCCAACACCAAGCCAAGCGCAACCCCTCAGAACCCAAACCGTTCTACACCTCTCCACATGCTCCACTCCGATTCCCTCCATCCCCACAGTTCAAAGAATGGCGTGGCCGCTGTTTTAGATGTTGCCAGCACGGCCACACAGAGACTCTGTGCAAGAATCTCAAGAAATGTGGTCGCTGCTGGCGCGACGGCCACACGGGCAACCATTGCCCCAAACCCAATCCTACCACATTTACCTCAGCCCAGCCCTCTCTGGCCATGAACACTGCATCTCCTACCCCCCAGTCTAACACACCTTTTGAAGAGCTCACACAGGGACCATACCCATACCATCCCAAGCCAATGCCTGAGGTTGCAAGACCACCCAAGTCGTTCTGTTATGTACAGCGTGATACCCATTATTACACGGAACTCGGGAAGCTACAGAGATCAATAGTGCTCTACGCACCAGAAATAGAAGTCGACCTATCGATTGACGAGGTAGCGGAATGTGCTTTAAAAACGGGTCTGATGGGTATCCATGAACTCTCTGTCGCTGTTCTCACCTGCTCCCGATATCTGATTACCCTTCCCAAGAGACTGACCCCGGCCACCTTCATTAAAGCTATTCCGGAAGACGTTTGGAAGATGGGTTACACTTTCAGCCAGTGGAGCCCATTAGTCGATGCCTCTATCAGCATCCCACAGTTCAAGGTACTGATTCAACCTCGTAAGATGGTTAATTGACCGAACATGAGACCTATGTGGTATTAGTTTGATGTGTTCATTCAATGATGCAATAAGAGAAATGGCTTTGATGGATATACCACTCAAAAATAGGCAATTCATGTGGTCAAGTAAGCGGCCCGACCCTTCCTTCTCAAGGTTGGACCGGGTCTTTGCAACTTCAGAATGGGCTTCACACTTTCCCCACATGTTACTGACAACATTGGAAGTGGTGGTATCGGATCATGCACCCCTTCTACTAACCTGTAAACAATTACAGAGAAAAGGGAGACCCTATCGCCTTGAAACTTTTTGGTTCCGGTTTGAAGATGTCAATACCAGAATAAAGGAAATCTGGAAGGAGAGCCACCAGCAATCTCAGGGGCAAAACAGGCAATTCCATGAGAAGTTGGCGATAATGCACAGGGAATTAAGAGAGTGGCACCTCAATCACTTCAGCCAAATGGAGCTTCAATTACTTAATAGTAAAAAAACTCTCTCTTTCTTAGACCAGTTGGAGGAAAAGAGAAAACTGTATCTACAGGAGTTTAAACTGAGACAACAGCTTAGGGAGAGGGCCTTCCTTGTCTCTACAATAGCTGAATCTAAATGGAGCCAAAGAGCGCGTTGTAGGTAGTTAGTAAAGGGCGACCACAACACAAGATTCTTTCATAATTTTGCCTCCTCTAGAATGAGAAGGAATATGGTACTATCAATAGACCACCAAGGGATTGAGTTAACAGATCCAGAGGCAATAAGAGGGGCTTTCTTAGAGTACATGAGGAGCTTGCTCGGCAACGAGGCCCCAGTGCACCACTTTGACTCGACATGTCTATACCCGCCAGCTCCTCAATTTTCAGGTTTGGATAACGATTTTTCATTGCAGGAAATTGAAGAAGCGGTACAGAGAGTAGCCAAAAACAAAGCCTCGGGTCCGGACGCGTTGCCCAATAAATTCGCCCAACTATTTTGGAATGACATCAAGCACGACGTGGTCATTCTAATCCAATCTTTCGGACAAGGCACCGTCAGCCTCCAACATCACAACAAGGCAAATATCATAATGGTACCGAAGAAAGAAAATGCGAAAGAAATCAAGGATTTTAGACCCATAAGCATAATAAACCTAATCCCAAAAATCATTTCCAAGATCCTTGCAACAAGGTTGTTGAAGCTGCTACCTGACTTGATCTCCTCGAGGCAAACGGCCTTCATCAAAGGGAGGCAAATATCAGAGAATTTTGTCACAATAAGGGAAATGCTTCAACACATTTCGTTTGCAAAATCAGCAGCGGTGTTCCTAAAAATTGACTTCACAAAGGTGTTCGACTCAATTAGCTGGTCTTTTTTGAGGAAGATTATGCAGGCAAGGGGATTCCCGAATAGGTGGATTACGTGGATTGATGAAATACTCCAGACCTCATCTTCAAGGGTGGTAATTAATGGAGATTGCACGGATTACTTTCTCCACAAAAGGGGTCTTCGACAAGGGGACCCGCTTTCGCCTCTCCTCTTCATTCTGGGTGTCGATGTACTCCAGCGGATGATCACTATGCTAAACAACTCCCTTAACACCCAAATCACAAACAGACTCCGGGACCCAATTATAGCCCTCCAGTATGCCGACGACACGGCCATAGTGGCAGCAGCAGACCTCACAACTTTAATCTCTCTAAAAATTACACTTCGGGTCTTTGCGGCAGTATCTGGCTTACACATCAATTACTCCAAAAGCTCCTTCCTGCCACTAAACCTGTCGCCACAGCAGCTAAGGATGGTCAAATTAGTGTTTGGCTGTGAGAAGGCCGATCTGCCAATAAATTATCTTGGGATGCCGTTAACCATAAAGAGGCCGACAAGAACAGATTTCATGCCTCTAATTGAGAAGATTGAGAATAGACTGCAAGGATGGCAAGGGAAGCTATTATCGAGAGGTGGTCGACTTCAGCTAATGAACTCGGTATTATCAGCCATCCCTATATACCACATGACAAGTTTCGTGCTGCCAAAATGGGTCATCAACCGCATTGACCTCATTCAAAGAAGATTCCTTTGGGGTAATGCGGAAGGGAAAGGTCAAGGCATATCGCTCATAAATTGGGAAGCGGTTTGTACTCCAAAAGAATTGGGAGGGTTGGGGGCACCAAATTTGGAAATTAGAAATAGGGCCCTGGTTTTGAGATGGTGGTGGAAGGCGCAGATGAATCCAACAGGCCTCTGGACAACTACCATTGAAAAGCTGAGGAGATTGCATCCCCAGCCTGAAGGGCCAAAAATTTGGATTGTCAAAGGCTCTTTTTTCTGGAATAACCTCATCAAACTGCTACATTCCTTTCACTGGAGCACGAATTGGCAGGTGGGCAATGGCAAATCGATCTCCTTTTGGTATGATCCTTGGAATGGAGCCCCCTTGCGGAGCCTATCAGAGACCTTTTTTGCAGTGGATATCTTTGTGGGAAGCAGCTCCGATAATAGGATAACTCCATCCACAAGCAAGTTTTACGGAGCCATTCTCTCAAGCCGAGGATGTGCTGCTTTGGCGGTGGACAGCCTCGGGCTTATATACGGCGAACTCATTCTACAAAACTATGATGTCCGGGGGGAGAATAAAGTGGAAATTCAAAGCAATCTGGACCAGTAGAACTCCGGTCAAGGTTAGATTATTCATGGTGTTGTTGCTACAGGATAAGGTACTAACTCATGAGGTCATGGAAAAAAGGTATATGAATTGTGAGAGGAAATGTGTGATGTGCAACACATGCGACCTCGAAACAGCGGACCACCTGTTTTTATCCTGCCCATATGCCCAACGGGTTTGGAATCACATAGCCGGCAAGATGGGTTTCAAACTCATGTATAGAGGTCACACGATTGAAGATACCTGGGACAAATCCAAGTTGAGTATCCCTAAGGCTGTCAGCAAAAGCACCTGGACATCGAGGTTCATGTGTGTGTTTTGGATGCTATGGAGACAACGAAACGAGATGATCTTCCGTAGCAAGTGCCTGCCCCCAGCGCTGCTCGCTGACAGGATCCAGGAAGAGGGGGGGCCTATGGTTGCAATACTACAAGGGTGCTGTACACAAAACAGGAATAGGTTAACCAATGTATACATTTTTAGGCTGCTAGCGCTTTTACTAAGAATGTTGTGTTGTAAATCTGAGCTGATTGATGCCAGCTATATGTTGTAACCTTACTTAGTAGCTTCTACTAAGTATTTCAAAAAAAGAAATCTCCACAGATTTGCTTCGAAACGGGATCCAATGAAAATGATTCTTTAGAAAATCTTGAAATCCCCTTTATTCTCAGCATATTTGTGTTGCTAGAATTTTCTTACAAATTGCAAAGAATTTGTACCATCTCGAATATGGAAGCAGAAAAAAAAAAGTATGTATTCAGTATTGTACAGCCACAAATTAGATTACTGGCTAGCAGGAGAGACGGTTTCATCAAGGGAACTGTCTAAATCCAATACAAGAAATTTTTAGTGGGTGAATAATATGGTTCCGTAAATAAAGGTAACTAATGGACATGAATGTCAAAAGGACCCACAAAGGGAAAATTTGCTTAGCAAGAAATCAAGTGATTTAATTGGAATCGATGTGACAGCCTGACAGGTCTCCACTGAATACCCAATTTAATGTAGCAAAACATTTTTATATCCATTCCTTCCTTTGAATGTCATTGTGGCTGTCGCCATCTGCCCCATTTGTCAAGGGAATCAAATTTATTTTTATGTGGTCATTCAGAGCAAATTTTTGTGTGACGGATGACAAAATGGGTGATATTTTCGCTGCCCAAACCTGACCCGTGCGCACCTAGGCCCTGTTCGGCGGCCTGCTAAGGAATAGGAATCAACAATTTTGAACTATTTTTTACTGTTCACCGTGGGAAAAAAAAATTCACTCAAGAGTTAATTTTTTTTTCCCACGGCAACCGTGCCGTTGCCGAACGGGCCTCTAGTGTGCGTGGGTGGTAATTTTTGAATTCCAGAGTTTTAGGTGGTGGTTATTTAATTTCGAATTATTGAAGTGCTAACTAAAAAAAAATTTATATTCTCTTCGTAATATCCACAAAATATCACATATCAAGTTAATAATTTTGACATCTGCCTTTAATTTGAGTTGTGGTATGTAATGGAGTTCCTAAGGATCTTTTGAATTGAATATTTACTGATTCCATTCTAACATGAATCATCCCAGTACAGTTCTTTTTGGAAAAAAAAATATCAATTCTGATGCAGAAGTATGATAATATATAGAGGTGATTAAATTGCTCATAATTCGTAACTCGCTCGCTAAATGCTCATTAACAACTCGCTATAACTCGCTCATTAACTTAATGAGCCGAGCATGAGCATACCTCAACTCGCTCATTAAGAACTGAGTTACATAAATCTTGCCACATCTAATCCACTTCTCTATTCTCTAATAGCTGTTAGTATATCCAGAAAATTAATATTAAGAATTTGCAAATTTTTCTAAAACAAGCAGAATTACAATTCCCATTCAATGCACTATTCCTTAATTTTCTTTGGTTTCGGGCCATACTCATCTATACACTAGTCTCAAAATATAACCCAAAATTTGATCACAAAAAATTTGATCATTAATACACCGTTTTGGATTTGTACAGTTCTGAATTTTTATATTTCTAAATTCTACATTTTTATTATTGTTTTGATAATGCAAATTTGTAGGTATGTGACAAGGAGATAGCTTTGAGTATGTGACATGTAGGGCCGTGAGAACGACAAAAAGATAGTTGTTTGATTTTGTTAAATTTGCTTATAGACAATTTTTTGTTGAATTATGTACTGTTTAATTAGGTTGGATTATGACAATTTGTTAAATTTTATAAATGAAAATTAGTTTTTGAATGATGTATTTTAAATAACTCGGCAACTCGCTTATTATCAACATGCTCATTAACAACTCGCTCTAACTCGCTCATTAAGCTAATGTGCCGAGCATGTGTATACCCCAACTCACTCATGCTCGCTCATTAATCACCCCTTATTAATATATGATTTATTATTTTTAAAATGAATGATTGCTGTCATGATTAAATTCTGATGCATGTTATTGTTGATTTGTTTCCACCCTTTTTCAGGCCATGCTGCACCATAGATGTATACTAGCATATAAAACTAACAATCTCTCTCTGATGCGGACAAGCTCCAGTGGACTTAAGCAAGCGCAGTATCATAATCTCAACTGTTGATCGCCAAAACCGCGTGGTTCCTTTCCAGCGGTGAGGTTCTTTCAATCCGACCCCATGTCAGCAACAACCCTTTTATAATATTTTATAATAATTCGAGGGTCAATGGTTAAAGTTACAATGATATTTTGAAGCACCCGTGTGGGTTAACGGCGTTTCTCCGTTAATTATAACGGAGAAAAAGTGGAAGACTGACTCTGCAACAACCAACCGCGTCACCCTTAGTGCCAAGTGCGTTGCGCGTGACTCCCCTAATTCTTTCCACCTCACCTCTCAAGTACAGATAAACGCCGGTAAAATAAGGTGGGCTTCTTATTAGACTAACATCATTTTCCAGTCAAACCAAGTCGTCGCTACTGGCACGTGTCGGCACTGACCCAAGGAGCCGGTAATTCTTACAGTGCTAAACGGTGACGTGACAGGTTCGGATTAGCAGGAACAAAAGGTCCATACCACTTTCGTTCGTAGCGGTCCCACCACCCCAACCAGTCCAAAGAATCCCACGTTGGAAGAAAATATGGAGCGTCCAATAAACATCGGACTCCAAAGAACATTTATTTCAATTTGGACTTCTACTTGGCGTCCAAATCTAAACCTTTCGGATATGCCCTTCTAAAACTTTTGTTTGATGAAACAAACCTTAGGCTATTTTGTTCCGGACAAGCATAACTTTGACATAAACGCATTTTAAACTTTTGTATACAAATACGGAAAAAAAGAGATTGAGATAAGGGTCTGTTCGTTTGTCACGGAATCGTGTGGGATGGAATTTGACGGGTTCGGAAATCTATTTTTTTATTTGCAGGAACCCATACTAATAGGTACGCACAAGAATGATTACGAGAATATACTGAATGAGTGTTCGGTTGTGTCGTGGAATTAGTTATGGAAAATATTAATTTATCTTAAAAATATGTATTTATATTTAGATTTCTTACCTATTTTATATAATAATTTGCATTAATGTTGAGTCTGGCTAATATAACATCAGTGTCATTTCAGCCTATATAACACCAACTCCAAAACCTATCAAATCGATTTCAAACAGTGAATCCAAACCGTTCAAACCGATCTACTTCATTAGTTGTGCGTTTACATACAAAATTTATAATTTTTCGAATTTATTTAGCATCAAGTCAAGCGGTCAAATGTGTGAGTTTTTAAGTTAATTTTAATACATTCATTTTTTAACATTTTTTATCGCTTGATTTGATACTAAAATAACTCAAAAATATAAAAAAATACATGTAAACGCATCACTCATAAAGTAAATCAGTTTGAACGGTTCGGATTAGTCGTTTAAAGTCTATTCAATCAATTTTGGAGTTAGTGTCATATGACACCGATGTCATACTAGCCGAACTCTGTAATGTTAGTATGTTACGACGGCTTTAATTATTTAAAATTACTAATTTTTTTTGAGGTAGCTTTAATTTTTTTTAATTACTGACAACTAATCAAATGATATTTTAATTTGTAACAATCATGTTTTTAAATTTTTTGACAAGTTACTTACTTTTGATGTTATTGAATATTATTAATATTAAATATAATTGCAACAAAAATACAATATTTAATAAAGATTTTGCCTCTGCTACTCCTTTCCAGTAGAGCTTGACAAATAAATACAGCTAGCAGGAGAGAGAACGACACGCTTCTTCGTAGAAAATAATTATTCAGTTTGAGCTCGCGAAACTTATTCTACCTTTTTACATTGCGTAGGAAGCTACGGGCCTGTTCGGCAGATTGAAGGGAATGGAAATGGGTTGGGGAATGAAGATTTTTAAATGGCCAAAACACTGTGCGTGTGGGGAAAAAATAATTCACTCTGTGTGAATTTTTTTTTTCTCACGGGCACAGTGGCAAGCCGAATAGGCCCTACTTGGGAAAAAAACATAGGAAAGAAGGGAAAGAAAAATGTCCTCCAAACGGGCTTTAGGACAGAGTTCCCATTTAGACCTAAAACCCACCTATTCCCATCAAATAAAATGCATCCGAACAGGCTCAAAATATTTTGAAAACTGAAACTTGATTTTTAATTCTTGCGAAATATAACGTAAGACCATGCAATCAAACTTACAGTGCTTATTTATTATCAATATTCCATGTATACCTGAGTTTATTAATGTAATTTTTTTAAACGAGCCAAACATTGATAAGATGGAAAATGTTAATTTAAATAATGAGGACGTAAAACTAAAATAATTCCTTCGGATGGGTAAAAGCAAAATAAACATAATTATGGAATTAAAAGAAAGAGAGGAAGAAGGGCAGAAGGCAACCCGGGCAGCGTTACCTTTTTGACCACGCGAAAAAGAAACAAGAAAAAAGAAAGAATGGGCCCAAGAAACACAGCAAGCGGACCGACCTAATCACTCCAATTCTCCGACACCGCTCTCCTAATCGATTCTGTAACGGATCACTGTAGTGTAAAATGACCCGCTACACATAAGTATTCAGATATTAAGAAAAGGACAATGACACTCCGACTTTCTGTCCATCTTCCCTTATCTCTATCCCTCTCCCACAGTCTCCATTATTTTATTCCCCTCTCCTTTTCGAATTCAGATCCAGTGCAGTAACCCAATTTTTGATTTTTGATCCAAACCGTCCAAGATGCTCTAACACGAATCTTAAAGAGCCTGGACCCCACAAATAATACTGGCCCCCTGCGCTACCACCGAATAGGCACCGTCCACGTCTAAACTCAAAAATTGGGTTACTTTAGGGGATCCGGACTCCTCCTTTTCTCAACTACAAAAGGACCCCGAGCGCCATACCTCTTCTCCTTAGCACTCCCCATCCAACCTTATTCACCGCTATTCCCACCTTGTTCCACCATGTGCAGCGGTCCAAAAAAACACTCCCCCACACCTCCTTCACTGGCCGATCCATCCATCCTACTCGAACTCGCAGCCTCCGATGATCTCTCCTCACTCCGGCGATTGTCGGAGAACCACCTCCCCTCGCTATCTTTTTCTTCTCTGTGGTATGGGCCCTCCTCTGCCTCTCCCACCATCCACGTCGCCATGGAGCAGCGTACTCCTCTAATGATTGCTTCTCTGTACGGAAGCACCTCTGTAGTAAGCTTTATTGTTGCTTCCTTTCCGTCTGAAGCTACGCGTGCTTCCTCTACCGATGGCGTCACAGCGCTTCACCTCGCGGCCTTCGGCGGCGCCGCCACGGCCACCGACATCATCTCTCTCTTGATCTCTGCTGGTGCTGACGTGGAATCTCTAGACTCCTCTGGACGCCGACCAGGCGACCTAATCCCTAGAATCCTACCTCACACCCTTGATAAGTCACTTCGCGCACTTCTCAAAGCAGCATCCGCCTCTCCTCCCTCAACTCCGCCAAAGAAGGTTCTCACAAGGGAAGACTCGAAAAAGGAATACCCGCCTGATCTTACCTTGCCAGACATAAAAACTGGGATATACAGTACTGACGAATTTCGCATGTATGCTTTCAAGATTAAGCCTTGCTCTCGTGCCTACTCTCACGACTGGACGGAGTGCCCCTTTGTTCACCCTGGAGAGAACGCACGCCGAAGAGACCCACGCAAGTTCTTTTACAGTTGTGTGCCTTGCCCTGACTTCCGTAAAGGCACTTGCCGCAAGGCTGATAACTGTGAGTATGCACATGGGGTGTTTGAGTCATGGCTCCACCCGGCGCAATACCGTACTAGATTGTGTAAAGATGAGGTCGGGTGCAAGCGCCGGATCTGTTTCTTCGCACACAAGCCAGAGGAGCTCCGATCTGTAAACCCATCAGCGATTTCTGTCGGATCAGGTGGGTCACCTCGGGCTGGGTCCAACCTTGACATGGCAACTGCTTTGCTAATGATGCATCAAAATCGGCCTGGTTCCCCAATTGCTTCTTCTCCTATGCCCACAAGGCTGAATACTCCAATTGGGGCAAGAGATTTGGATCTTGATATGGATTTGCTCAGTTTAGATCAGTATACCCAGAAGATGTTTGACATGCCCAATACTCCACCTCAACGAGGAAACTGGGGGGCACCAAATGGTAACCTGAGCCCTGGGTTCGACTCGTTTGCTTCTGTTGATGCAGGTTTATTATCTCAGCTCCAAGCCATATCTCTCAAGCAGAGTGTACCCGAATCCGAATTCAACCCATCACAATTGTTCCCAGGCTATGAATCTAACCTCCCCTCTTCTCCAATGACAAGCCAGCTTAATGGTTCTGGTCTGGACCACTCAATGGCAAGGGCCATCATGAACTCACGAGCAAATGCCTTTGCGAAGCGGAGTCAGAGCTTCTGCGACCGCCGGTCAAGCCCGGTAGCTCGGCCATCCTCCCTTTCCGTCATGACCTCAGCTGCCACATCAGCAGCTGTTACCCCAGCTGTTCTCTCCGATTGGGGATCACCAAGTGGTAAACTGGATTGGGGATTTCAAGGAGAAGAGCTTCAGAAGTTAAGAAAGTCTGCCTCTTTTGGAATTAGGAGCAACCAAACCATGCCTGTTAAGCAATTGTCACGAGAGGAGCCCGATCTCGCATGGCCAGCTCATGGGTCGGTTCTTTATAACACCGACCTGTTTGGCCCCTGGCCCGAGCAAGAGCCAACGGCTGCTTAAACCGGGCCGGTCGCCTGAGTCGTTGGTTTCTAAATAAGCTAACCGGTTCTTTCCATCATTTATTTGTGTTCTTTCTTTTTTCTATTTAATTTTACAAAAGTCGATTATTCATCGGAATCAAAGAAAGGCTGTGGTAGCTCATCTCAAGAGAATTGGAAAGAGTCCCGAAGGGAAGTCTTGAGTGGATGAGCAACGGCTTTGCTGTTCTTAGATTTTTTTAATTCATATTCTCATGTATTGATTACATATATTATATATAGGAGGGTTAAGTCAGAGAGGTTGGGTTATAGAAAGCGGGGGTGGGTTTGATTTTAGTTTCTGCTGGGGAAGGAATGTAACATAGAGGAATAAGTTGATAACCGGTGGAGGAAATTTTATTCCTGTAAGATCGATCATGTATAAGAGATTATTTTATTTAATCATTGCTCCTTATTTTTTTATGTTGTTAGCTAACTCCTCTTGTCTCTCTTCTTTATTTTTCATTATCTGTTTTCGTTCGAGATTTTGCACGTTTTAATGTTTGGATTCGTGCAGACTTCACTAATATTATTATTAACAAATGCAAATGCTTGCTGAGCCAACAAACATAAAACATATTTTAAGTAGGGATAATGTGATGTTATTATCAGTATATTTTAACGAAAATGGGTGTTCCACTTCCACTATGAACTGAGAATTTTAGTAGTCTAAAATGGTTTAGTGTATAACTCTACTTTCTATCTTGTTGATGGCACTGCCTTAAAAAAATATATCAGGACAGAATTCACTCAATGTGAAAAGGAAGTCCCAAAATTTCATCTTTACCAGATTGAAGATGTGTTCAAAAATCTGAATTGGTACTCTAGGCTGTCCTAAACAATAGTTTTACAATGTTGTTATGTTTGACACTGTCTTCCTCTCTGTCTCTTTACTAAAAGTGGATTCAATTTCTATATTCTCATAAAAGCTACTTTTCCCTAGCAAAGCGTCGACCTCTGCACGCTCACGGTGTCTAAGGAAAAGCAAACTACTCAGCCGAATGCATGGTGGAGACAACTAAATTTATAACATGATCATGGCCTCTGCTTTAGTGAACCTTTATTGCAAGAATATGCATTCTATACGTTGGAATTGATTACATTTGGATTTGGTACAATTTTTTAGGGGCTCAGTGCGGATTAATATTACACTTATGCTCTAATGCTCCACTTCATGTACCAATCACTTTTACCTTTTTTGAAATGGAAATATAGAAGAAGACTATCCTTACACAAACGATTGGGATTTTTAAATATGATGGCCCAACTTTATATCTGATATTCTTATAAAATAAATAAATATGCACGTTTAGGAAATTACCAAGTTCTGTAGCTCAAGAAACTATATATATATAGAGCTTTTATTAGTGTTGTACATGAGAATCAGATTTTAGTCTACCGGCAAAGGACAATATTTTTAGTGCAAGAGTTCTCAATTTCAAAATTCGAACGAAAATGTTTTAATAAAATCGTAAATTTGAGAGGTTTAGATATTTATTTTTCTCTAATAAAATTGTGTTGTCCATAATTATACCGTTCCTTCGGCACGAATACAACAGTTCTCATGTTCTACGTATGACTTATCCAACAGTGATGCCAGTTTAAGTTGGGTTTCGCTTCACTGGCACGCGATTTTTGTGTGTTGTATAGTGCTCCCTGTTACTTATTGTCTGTATGTGCCTCTTTTTGTTGTTTTCAAATCATATCTGTACAGTTTTAGATATTGGGTTTGGGTTTAAATCATGTCTATACGTCTTTCAGGTGATAGATTTGGGTTTTGTAAGTTTATATGTATATATTGGGATATGTCTTTCAGTGCAATGGATTGCGAGTTGACATAGCTGGGAAGTTGTTTACAATTCAGTTTTATGATGGCCGGTACAGGTACTGGTACATGGGAAAACTTGGTACAACTACTGATACATAGGGAAACTGTGGTATATAGTATATGCTCCTCTGTCAGATGACTACTGGTAACATGGGAAAACTTTGGTATCTGGTATATGTTCTTCTTTCAGGTGCATGACAAGCTATTGACAAGCCAATCTAATACTGGTACACATCTCTGAGCAACTCCTTTTCACTCATCACTCAAAGAAGATTGTCACAGGTGCTGGGGGTTTTCTGACCTGGGTTTTTTTTTCTGTAAACTCATATGTAATATCCATGGGTCCCTGGTTTTTATATTTTTTCTTGAGATACATAGGGTTGCTATGTTCTTCTGGTTCTATGGATTCTCAAACATGTATTGTATCAGATACCCCTCCTGGATGTTGAATTTTTATGGAGATCTATAGGTTCGGACCAACTTTGTCTCTTCTTAAATTTTATTTTTCTCATTTGAAATTCTGATTTGTAATTAGAGTTAAATTTATAGTTAAAATTAGAATAAATTCCTTAAATTTTGATTGGTAATTACTAATTAGAATTAGAAGTTAGAGTATTAGAAATTAGAAATCAGAATATTAAAAATTATAAGTTGGAGCATTATTTTTTATCTAGTATCAAATTAGCTAATGACTTTGAACATAATTAGTTATTTAAACCCAATTTCCTATTTTTTTTATCCTCTGACAAAAATCCTGGATCCGCTCTTGTGTCTAAGAGCCAATTTGCCAAAAATAAATAAATTATACCGTTCCTTGTATGGTACAATTGCAATATCAGATATTTTAATAACATGAGGTCGTTTCACCAATTTTAAGAGGAGATGCACATTTAAGAAATCCCATGATCTCTTATTATTTTAAAAGATGAAGAAACTTGAATTGACTTACTAGATTTTCAAATATTTTCTTAGTATTTTAGTGGTTCACAAGATTGACTATGAATTATTTCCCAATTCTTATCCTGCAATATTACTTTGATGTAACCTGAAGTATTTATTTATTCACACTTTCAACGAATGATGTTCACAAGGGGTCGTATAATTATTGTTAATTGCCAATAAATTTTCTACACCCCATCAAATCTTTTCCTACAAGCATTCTATTTTAAACCATATAAAAAATTGGACGTCTAGCGACCTTGCGATTTAATAGTATAAAAACATTGAATAATACTGCAGTGCCTGATGCTACAAATCTTATCTCAAACACAATCGAAGTCTTGGTCGTATAAAGAAGCTTGAATCCTCTCAATTTTACAATAAATGGAGAGTATGTTTTCATATGTTTCATTAGTATAATGGACAGGACAGGACATGACAGGACAGGAGGGATAACTCTGGACATCTCATCTCCTGATCTCCTACAAGCATTTTATTTATTTAATGTGGCAGAGAGGAATCAGTAGATGTCTCTTGATAATTGATAATGGGAGATATTTGTTCTTTCCAGGCCAACAGTGGCCTCATTTTTGGTTGAATATTTATTTTTTCTGAAAATGCAAGCAGCATCTTGGTTTTTTTTTTTATATATGCTACTGTGCTAGTGGCCAACATTAATTTTAAATTTAGACTGAATTGTTCATCTTGGTATGAGATTGAAGCTGATGCAACATAGTTTTAGTTTTAAGAATAATAATAAAAAATAATTTGATTGAAACAGAAATTACTTTATTTTATTTGTTGATGTAATGCTACATAACTTATTATTAATTTGCTCCGAACAAAGGATAATTTGAAAAACATAATACGTACACAAAAAAAATTAGTTTGATATCTTCTAAATAAATCTAATAAATTGAACTGGGATGATCAAGACATCCTTGATAAGTTTGTTTATTTGAAAAATTTACACAGTTATTTAACAATTTAGATGGCAAAATATCTTTCTCTCTTACTCCAAAATAAGATGTTCCGTATGGATTTTTCTCTCTTTCTATTTGCTTTCTATTTTTTTTTAAATAAGTTGATTGGCCCATAAAAGCCCAAACTAAATTATAATAAAGTATGAGCAAAGTATTTTATATCTAATTAATCTCTCTTTGTTTTGCTTTCGCTTTATCAATGACTCAGATTTTGTCCATACCAATAAAGTACTCTATTTTACTATCCTCTAGAAAACAAAACCTCAACTTCATTGTACGGAATGAAATGAAAAAAAATCTCTGCTGCAAAGGAAATTTTTCAAATATATTTTGTGGTTCAAATTTGTGGTAACTGGTAAGTCACAAAAAGGATAGCTTATCAACATCAATTGCAATTATATCCGTAAAACAACAGGGAAATTTTACGTATAAAACTCAAAAACTTCAAAATTACGTATTTTCTCCTCTAAAATTCATAATATCATATTTACCCATTTTATTGTATTTTTTATTAAAATTTATTTTAAATTTATGAAGTACTCATTTATCCTTTATTAGAAAAATATAACATGTTTTAGAAAAATGTTAGTCTTCTAATTTAGTCGGTTTCAGAAGACAAATGAATAATTTCTCTACCTCTTATACTCATACAAGCATATACTTAAATGTCAAGCGTAAATATGATATTATGAATTTTAGAGGGAAAAGTTTGTAATTTTTAAAATTTTTGAGGGGTATACATTAAATTCCCCCATGAACTAAACAAATCCACACAGACAACTGCAGAATAAGAGGATCCAGGCTCAATATCTGGTTGACAATGGTATGATCAGATGGCCAGTAGTTTGAAAGTTTGAATTATCGACATCAAAAGAGACAGAACCTCACTTAGTCTTGCTCAAATCTTAAGCAATTATGAGGGCTTTGAATCCAAATTCAATGTCTGACGGGTCAAGATCAGCTATTTTTAACATCTGTATTATCTAGTTAACCGAATATCCAGTTTAAACAATATCCATAACATTTTGTAGAGACAGGAGAGTAGGTTCGATGGGTTCCAAGACTGTCTAGTATGCTTTAAGATCCGTGCATCACGCTTTAATATTCGTACACGCTCGCGTCAATTTCATGTGCACTGATCTTAAAGCAGATCGGACAGTCCTGGAGTCCATCAGACCCAAAATTAGATCTGATGTCCATAGGACCTACTCTATTATCGAAAAATATGAATTCTTGATTTTTTTACAATATGAGTTTAAATTAATGATAGAGTTAGTGAGCTTAAATTCACAAAATATCAAATTAGATTCAAATGATAAATTATACTACTAATTAATGTTAAGTGTTTATTTTGTATGTTTTTATTTGTTGATCTATTAATTTCATTTTTCATATAAATCAAAAGATTAAATTTTTTTGAAAGGCAGATTCGCCGAAATAATCCATTTTTCACATCATGATATTGCAACAACAAATCTCCAGAAATTGAAAATTGGAGTGTTAAAAACGCTTGACTCGGCAAATAAATTAAAATTAACTATTTGGAGTAGAACTAGGGTGTCCTGAGTTCACCAAGCTCCTTTGTGAACTCAACTCTAAAATCTATCGGATTGGCTTCAAACGACGAATCCAAACCGTTGAAATCCTTCTACTTTACGAGTGATGTATCTACATGTAAAAATTTTAAACTTTCAAATTAATTTAGTATAAAGTCAAGTGGTCAAAATTAGAAGGTTTATAAATTAATTTTAATGCATTCATTTTTTGAACGTCTTTTGACTACTTGACTCTATACAAAATTAATTTTAAATTTCAATTTTTTTGTATGTAGATGCATCACTTGTAAGGTAGAAGGATTTTAACAGTTTGGATTCATCGTTTGAAGCCAATTCAATAGATTTTAGAGTTGAGTTCAAAAAGAGCCTTGGTGTACTTAGGAACGCCCTAGTTCTACTCAACTACTTGAATTCAACAATAAAGGAGTTTAATCTCCTGTGCTATCTTTGGTATGATGAAACTGACTAACTGGGCTCTACGGGCCTTTGGGCTGTGAACGAGAAAATATACCAGTATAGAACAGTAGGGGATTGAGAGAGAATTAATAAATTGATGAAACAGAGAAATTTCCAAAGACTAACCTAGAAAAGAACCCTCTAATATTTGAAATATGATAGCCTACTTAAATTGCTGCCTTCCATGTGAAATGTTTTTTTTTTTTTTCACATAAGAGTAACACGTGCGTCATCTATGTCTAAAAACATCCGAATAATTATTGAATTTTTTTAAAATAATTTGTATGAAGTTTCACATGTGTCCAGATTTTACAAACATATGTA
This sequence comes from Carex littledalei, assembly GCA_011114355.1. Lineage (NCBI taxonomy): Eukaryota > Viridiplantae > Streptophyta > Magnoliopsida > Poales > Cyperaceae > Carex > Carex littledalei. Next base: position 14,491,255 of record CM022085.1, on the reverse strand, counting down.
AGAAAATAAGAGGAAACTACCATCACAGCAGAAGCGATTCTCTTGATTTTTTTTTTTGGTAGTAGCAGGCTTTGCCTACATGGTTTTAAAATAAAAAAGGAGTACATTTATGTGGAAGAAAAAGGGTAGAAACTAGAAAGAGAAATTTAACAGTACAATCAATGAAAAATTGGCATCACTTGTGGTGATTTGCAACAGTATCCGCTTTATACCAATGAATCGGTGATTCGCAGCAGATGTTTTTTCGGTTTGCTTGACCCGCAACACTGCAGAAAAGTATATTTGCCACAAAGAATCGCCAAAACCCGTTTTATAATATGACCCACGACATGTGTGACCACAGAAAAGAAATTTCATACCACGGCATAACACATAACCCGTTACCCGTCCCATGACATTGACACTTGGAGCAGAGGTTATGTTCAATTGATTATGGTTACTGACAAACAGCTCAGAAAGAGACTACTTTCAATGCCAACTTCTGTGCCAGCTATGTTCAATTGATTATAAATCAAAGGATAATGGATCAATAATGTACAATTTAATGATTAGTTAAAATTAGAACAAATTTCAGATGTTGTCTCAGAAATAAGCAGATCAAGTATCTCCATCCCAATCTCAACCGCAATCTCCTCTGCATGTACTGGCTTCTTAATTTCTCTCTCAACCCAAATTGAATTCTTCAAATCTTCATCCACAAAATGTTTCCAAACAATTTGGTTGCAAATAGTGGTTCCACAACTGATCAATTTATTGCTCTCTTCATTGGCTTCAAAATGACTATCAGAAAATGATCCTTCTAAATTCTCGAAATTTGATGAAAGTTTCCTTCTTGAGCTCCCCTGCTTTGCGTGTTGTCCAGCTCCTTGTGCATCTTTACATTTCAAAATTAAAATTGTTAATTAGTAACATTAATTTTAGTTCCATACATGATGGTCGGTTGTAGTTACAAAATTGTAAAATTAATAATTTAGTCTCAGATATCTGTGTGACATCTAGATTTCACTAATAATTACAAGAACAGAAAAAAAGCAGGAATAATCACATTAATAATTTTTTATTTTTCATGCGTACAGAAATGTACAATTCAAATTCAAAAATTCAAAAATAGTTACCTGAATTTGGCGAATTGGGTTCAGTTGGACACTCGTCATGTGTCTCTGGCAGATCCAACACTGAAACAGGACTTGAATTCTGAGATAAGCTCTCTGTTTCCACTTTTCTTTGAATGAATTTAATTTTCTCCAAATCAAAAATCAATGGCAACTCCCCATTCTCTTCACATTTAACAATACCATCTTTTTTACTAACCCTCTGCAACTTTCTGAAATTTTCCTTCTTTTGACACGAGTCGCGTACACTCTTCTCACTGCTTTGTTTCCTCCGACTCCTTCTGATATTTCTGGCATTTGATGTGCAATTACCCCAATTTGACAAATTTTCTTTTCCATTTTCATCTGGTGTGAAGCTAAGTATCAGAAACTCCTCGTTCTCCTCTCTCAAGTATATCGGTTTCTCATGGAATGAAACCGAACTCTTAGCAGGTGAAGCATTGGTTCTCTCAGTCATAATTTCTGGCCAACTCGAAGCCGTAGAATTCGTTGAAATCGGCATGGAATCCAGACCCATCAATCTCGCCACAATGTTTGGACTCTGTGCTTTAGTATCTCCCGTAGATAATTCAACCACTTCGTTGTAATTCTCGTTAATTGGAATTCTTTGTCGGCATCGGAAGTGGCGTAGAATTGCCGACACACAACCAAATGTATGTTCGTGTGAACTGAATTGAAATGAATTGGAAGAAGGGGATTTCATTTTCATGGCTAGAGAAAAATGGCATGTGGTTTAGTTCATATTGCAATATTGCATGTACTTATGGTTTGACTAGAGATGAAGGTTTAAGATTTGAATTGGGTTAGGAGGGAATGAGTGTGCAAAGGGATGGTAGTGTAGTAGGTGTCTAGTAGAGATGAGATGAGAAGTGTGATTGAGAAGAAAGGAAAAAGTGAAGCGGGGGATGGATTTGAAACAGAGAGGTGGGATGAAAAGCTGTTGGCTGTTTGCAAAAGAAGAGAGCGTGTGGGCCCACATGGGCCCCAGTGGTCCTTTTGGTCTGGTTCCCCAATTTAATTTGGCCCATTTTGGTATCTCATTTCACATTTGCCATCAACTTCCATTTTTCATGAGGCTATGGTAGATTGTTGCTTCAAACAATCTTAAAAACTGTTTTGGTGTTCAAAATGGATCAAGTAACAACAAATTTGAGTTACAACAAAGTTACAACAACTATTTTTTTCATTTTCAAAGTTCAAATCGTCGATCCAAACCGTTCAACATGATTATCTAAATCAAATGTGCTTGCAGATCAAATTTTACATTTTTTTGAATTTTTCTACTATTTATTAAGATGGGTACAAAATTCAATGGTCTGAATATGACTATTTTTTGTAAAATACTTAATAAATAGTAAAAAAATGTAAAATTTGATCTACAAGCACATTTTATTGTGGAGATCATGTTGAACGGTTTGGATCGACGATTTGGACTTTGAAAATAAAAAAAATAGTTGTTGTAACTTTGTTGTAACTCAAATTTGTTGTAACTTGATCCCTCCTCATATATATATAATTTTAACATACATCTTTCCAATTTTGATTTCTTTTTTGTTCTGATAACAGTTATTTGCTAGGAATATATAACAGTTGACTCTTAATTAACAAGGAGATATATTATTCTAAAATTGTAGTTAGTTTTGACGTGATTATTAAAATTACTAAGCTGGTAGATTAAAAATAACACATAATTAGAATATTTTTCATATTAAAGAATAATTTGAAGATATTGGAGTAAACTTATGAAATTATATATATAAAAAAAAGTAAAAGAAATTATTAGTAAAGTTGCAAACTCCACTTAGAGCCCATTTGGTAAGAAAACAATTTTCATATTATAAACTTTTAGAAAGGGCTACTCAAAAGTTCCTTTCAAAAATTGCGCATAAACACTGTTTTATCTTCAACTCTAGTTAAATTTTAGTTAGTTAATTTGAAATAAATACTTTTTATTTATTTATATTATATATATAGATGGGCTATTGTGCTTTGCAAAGTAAAACCCCCTCTTTACTTCGGGTCATATTTTTAATTTTGAAAATTCAAACAACCGATCAGAACCGTTCAACATGTTCGAAATATTGAAATGTGCTTGCAGACTAAATTTTACATTTTTTGGAATTTTTTTACTATTTATTAAGCCACTTTGAAAATCGCTGATCCACCGTGAACAGTAAAAAAACAGTAAAATTTTCTGGACCACCCGTTCAGCGATTTTCAAAGTGGCTTAATAAATAGTAAAAAAATTTCAAAAAATATAAAATTTAGTCTGCAAGCACATTTGTCTTCACGAATTCGTTATGTATTTTTTTTTGTGTATTTCAAAAGCAGTTGGTTTCTGTTAGGAGAACAACTTGGGTCCGATGGGTTCCGAGACCGTCCGATCCACTTTAAGATTCGTGTGCATGAATTTTAAAGCAGATGCGAAAGTTGCGGACGCGAATCTTAAAGCAGATCGGACGGTCATCGAACTCATCGAACTCACTTTGAGTCCGATGGGCATCGGACCCAAATTGACCTCTTCTGTTAGACAGTGTAGTCATGTCACTGCCAGAAAAATTATAGCATATAATTTCACGAGCTACTACAATTTTACACAAAAATTAACAAGTTAGCACCAATATCGAATCTGAATTTTCTATTTAATATGATCCTCAGGCGTCAAATTGTCTCTTTTTATTCTTTTTACTATTTAATATGATCCGTTTCGTTCCTTCTGTTGCTGTTAATTTTAATGTTTCCTTTTTTACAATGTTCTTTTTGTTGCCGTTACTTTTTGAATTTTTTTTTTTAATAAATGAGATGAAGATCAAAATCTTTCAATTCAATTTAGTTCAAATTTAAATTGAAGTTATAAACAAGACAATTTGGAGATGTAATCTGTGTTCTTTCGAACTTAATTTATTTGCAAATTTTACAAGTCTGAGATTAATCTAGAGGTGCGTATCCTCTTATTAAATTTGACCTAAATAAAACTAAAATTAAGTATCCCTTTAGAAAATTTGTGCAATATGAAAAATAAAATATATTATTGTGTTCATAATAACATCCATCTTTAATATTAATTTCCGAACTCTAAATATTCTATTTTCTGATATATATGTAGCTTAGATATGTAAGCACATGGTAAATTGCATATTACGGATACATCATCGATGTGTACTATAAATTTATATCTTTATTTTTAAAATTTAATTAGTCTATTTGAATTGTTAATAAAGACCAAATTTTATATTTAAAAAAAATAAAGTACTATTTTCTAATAGGTAGAAAATAGTTGCTTTTGGGTCTAGAATTTTCAAATCAAGTGATTTTCTATCTGTCTAAAAAATATAAAACAATTCTAAAAATATAAAATAGGTGCAAGCATATTTTCATATAAAAATTATGACAAACAATTTAGATCGACTATTTGAACTTTGAAAATAAAAATAAAAATTCATAATGCAAAATGTTATGCAATAAAAATATAAATTCATAACGCAAAATGTTATGCAATATGCATATTACTGTAGCCTCGCTCAATACTAATAGAGCCGAATTTTTTATTAATACCATTTAAAAAAAAAAAACCAAAACACCAGTGAAATTGAGGAATTTGAAAAATACTATGGCCTCCAAGTCAATCTGCGGCCTCATTCTTGGGGGTCCTCCAAGTCAATCTGCGACCTCTCAAAAACCTAAATATCAGTATATTACAATGCATTTTGGGATTTTTGGAATGGAGCTGCATATTGACTTAAAAGTCCTGATATTTTTCAAATTCCCCATAATTGGTGATTTTTATTTTTTTATTTTTGACAGTGGTATTAATAAAAATTTCGGCTAACAGAGGGTTCAGCTGAAGTAAAAAATATTGTTATTTAAAGATTAGTTGAGCCCAAACGAAAATTAAAGATTCCTGGAGTCCGTGCCAACCGATCCACAGTCCAGAGTACAGAGTACAGACCACATAATAACCATACGACCAAAGCTGAGATGTGTCAGGTTCATACTTCATACTTGGAGAGTCAAAAATATTTAAATGCATACAAGTTAATGTTCACATTAAATTTCAAGCTCAAGTATCTCCATCAGCTTGCTACCGGCCTACAGTTCTCTTAATGTAATTAACATTAATTATTCCTTTTTGATGAGATAGTAAACAAAAATCATACATTGATTGAAGGGTTGATTAATAGGGAACGAGATCCGGTGCTTGCCAAACCACTGCTCTTTCCCTGCTTGCCTCTCTATCTCTCTCCTCCTCTTCTCTCTCCCACGTGACTCTCTCTCTCTTCTCTTTTTTTTAGAGAGATATAGAGAGAAAGAGACGAGCAGCTCCCTGCTTTTCTATCAAAAAAAGCAGCGGATGCACATCTGATTAATAGATAGGTTTTAGATGAATAGCCCGGTTTGGTAATCAATCACCTCACAACATCACATCCATGTTTTTATTACTCTCCGGCTCTTTCTCACGAGACACCTCTAAGACTAAACCCCACCAAGGCACCAACACACAGTCAACCCACAAGTACGGAGTACCGACCTCTTTAAGCAATGGATCAACCAACAACAGACAGCTCGTACCCACCTCTCTTTTTGACACCCCGGTCCCACCACAATCCTACCCCAAAATCGACCTCCCTTCAACCGGGCCCCACTCTCCAGGTCCCGCTTCTTGACCTCCAACACCTGCATCCCAACCTCCTCTCCCAATCCTGCCAAAACCTGGGCCTGTTCCGCCTGACCAATCATGGAGTGCCACCTGGCCTCTCCGCTCGCCTCTTTGCTCTGGCGAAGGAGATCCTGTCCCGGCCGTTCGAGAGCAAGGTCGCGAAATTCGCTGATGGAGCGGTGAAGTATTTCTGGGGCACACCGGCGGTGACTCTAAGCGTGAAGGACCTCAATTGGTTGGAAGGCCTCCACGTGTCACTCGGTAGGCTTGCGCCTGCGGCGAGTGAGGCACAGTTCGGTGACTTTAGGTATGGCATTTTGCTTTTTACTCTGTTCATTTTTCCGTTTTGTCGTATCTTTAGTATTAGCCTGCTTTTTCTGGATTGGGCTGGGCCTTAATAGAATTTGCAAAATCGTGATGATTGCTAGGCCTAGAAGAATGTTGTGTTAAAAAAGGAATATAGTGTGAAAATCGGAAACTAAGAACTGACAAGTTGTACATTTTAAAGCTTTGAAAGAGCGCTGAAACAAGCAACAGTTTACAAAGGAGTGCTTTGAGAATATTATTTTCCAAAACAAAACAATTTTTTTTTTAAATGAAGCATGAAAACATTTAGTTATTTAATTTCTCCGTGTTTGTCTGCCAAGCTATCCTAAATATATTGCTTGTTTTGAATCAAAATCAGTTTTAACCATCAATTTTGTTATTCTTGTAGGAACCTTGCTATAGAATACTGTGTGCACATGGCGCGCATTTCAAGAACTCTGTTTAACACAGTGGCAAATGATCTCAATCTAGATGTAGAACAAAGGGCCGCGTCTTTATCAGAGTCAAATGGCATATTTCGGATCTACCGATACCCAATTTGCCCCCATCCATCTGGCTATCTCGGCATGGAGGCACACACCGACAGCTCGGTTCTGACAATTTTGAATGAAGATGATGTAGGTGGTTTACAAGTTCTTCATGAAAATGCATGGTTCAATGTGGTACCAGTTCCTGGTACGCTGATTGTTAACCTTGGAGATCTAATGCAGGTATCTTTACATCTATGGTTCCTTGTATCATTCAAGCTAAATCGCAAGTACCAGATTTTTAATGTCAGGAAAAACTTTTGGCACAGAAAATATTTTGTTGTAAATATGTGATTCAACCCCAAATAGAGAATATATTCAAGCTAACTACCTATTTATCATCTTTAGGTTATTAGTGATGACAGGTACAACAGTGTGAAACATAGAGTACTTGCAAATGGAATTGCTGAGAGATTATCTCTTGGTTATTTTGTCTTTCCCCAGGAAGACAGTGTGCTGCGTAGCTCAACTTACAGGCAATTCACTTTGAAGGAATTTAGAGCTCAAGTTCAAGAGGATATTACAAAAACTGGATCTAAAGTCGGTTTAAAGCAATTCAAAATAGAGAAGCCAGAATTAAGCAAAAACAGTCTGAAGCATAGCATTTTACCGAGCACCTAGACCAATTTTACTTGTGTAGTTTTATCGGTATATATTGCAAATGGATATCTTCCTGGTATAATTTACTGCATAATATTTCAAGTTTAACTTGTATTGATTCCTCAGAACACTCTGGTTTTGTTGTTCGGAAGAGTCATGTTATAGGTTGCATCCTCAAATGATACCTACCAGTGTTTATTGTCTAGCACTTGAAATGCAATTCAAGGACTCTTTTTAACACAATGATAATTCTTCTCAAAACTGTTTCTCAAAAAAGAAAAAAAAAAAGATAATTCTTCTCAAAACTACACAGAACAAACAAGGAAACTGCAAGATTTTCTCAACATAATAAGAGAGTAATACAAGTAAAACACAAAATAAGAGAATATATAGCAAGTACAAAATGAATAATTCTTTATATGTCTTCTCAATCTTTTTTCTATTCAATAGCGCTGAAAGGTTATTATATTAATTGAGATAAAACTAAATCTCATACAAAATTAATTTTGATTAATTAAAGGCGGCTGAGATTTGTCTGTGAAGGTGGTTTGAAGCTTGCAATGCCACTGATTTCTCTTCCAGTAATCAAACAATTGATCTCATAGGCGCCATCAAACGAAAATATAGGCTCCATGTCACAAAATGCCTGAATTTGAAATAATGAAGGTGCTATTATATTTTAAAACAATAAAACCAAAGCCGATACTTCGAATACATTATTACCTGAGAGGATCAATGAAGACAGCAATGCTGAAATTAAAACAAATTCCCTTGAAAACTAAACAAACAAAAAAGAATTTTAATACCTTTCCAACAAGAAAATCAGTTAAAATGCCATTGCCACCAAGCAATTCCCTTCCAAGAGCAACCGTCTCTCGTGCCCTCAAGGTTATCCATGCCTGTTAATCATGCTCTAAGTTCACCGATCAAATTAAATGAAAATTAATCCATCATATTTGGGTGTATTGATCAATCGAGGTACTTGCCTTTCCCATGCTAGCGTGACCGGTAGTCATTTTACCAGATTCATGCAGCTTGCAGAGACGCCAACCAGTGAGAAACATTGCTTGTATATTACCGAGCATGCGCACCAGTTTTTCTTGTGTAAGTTGGAATGCTGCAAGTGGGACTCCGAATTGTTTCCTCTCCTTGACATACCTGTTTAATTCAGTCGCAAACTTAGTTTTGTCCACAAGGTGAGAATTTAGGAGAATCTCTATATACCTGTTGCATAAATCATAGACACCCATTGCTACACCAATAGACAGCCAGGATACCATGACGCGAGCCAAAGATAATGCCTGTTTCATGTAATTTTCTCATTATATAACGTTACCTTGCAACTCTGAGAAATGCTTAGTGATATTTTAACAAGGTACATGTAGAAAATAAGTAGGATTAGGGTAGGATTAGGGAACAATTAGCCTCAGAAATTATTGATCATCATAGGCTAAATATAGAAATAAAGGGAGCAACTATTATATAAAGTTACTCAACCTTTATTTCTAATTATGGCAAGTTACCGTTATTTTCTCCAACAGCTATTTTCTCTTTGTTTCTTATATATAGCCCACTGTACAACAGCTTCAATAATACAAGAATTCTGTTTTCTCAAACATCATTATTCCGCTATTTCATATCACAAAAACATCATGGTATCAGAGCGGGAATGAATTCCTGACTCAAAACAAAAATCAGCAGTACCAGTAACTGCAAGAATAGATAATCCAAGCACACCAGAAGTGCAAACCAACGAGAGACAGCAGTACCAGTAACTGCAAAGCAAGCCCCAGCTCATTTACCAGCAAAATTACTCATAACCAGAAAAAACCAGAAAAACCGAAATGGCACAGAATCACGAAAAACTCACAGGGGTGATGCTCAGTGGTAAGAATTACCATATTTGGGCAAGGCAAGTCAAATTTGCCTTAAGTGGCCGAGAAAAAACCAATCACATCGACAAAGACTTCAAAATTCCAAAACTATCCGAACCAGTGGCAACTGAGGTCGAGAAAAAAGAGTTAGCCAAATGGCGAACAAGCGACCACACTGTCATTACTTGGCTCCTCGCAACCATGGAGCCCAAGGTATCAGATTTACTCTCTTACAAAGATAGTGCCCTTGAAATTTGGGAGAGAGCAGAACAATTATACGGTCACCGAAAAAATTACTCTCACATTTACCAAATTCAAAGAGACTATCAACAAGCCAAACAACAACAAGGTCAATCGTCAATGGAATTATACGGTTACCTTCAAAAGAAAAGAGATGAACTCAGAGTTTATCGGCCTCCCACCATTGATCTCACTGAAATCCAAAAACGAGAAGAGCAAGATGCCATCTTCCAGTTTCTAGCAAGCTTAGATCCCAGCTATGAGGCCGTAAGGTCACAGATACTGCTATTGGCCGAGTTGCCAACCTCAGATGAGGTGGCGGCTATGATCGATAGAGAAGAAACAAGAAGAACAGTTGATATGTCCATATTTCATCTATTATTTCGACCTATTTTCAGACCAGACCTTATGTTTTCGACCACTAAATTGCATAGTTTATATTGAAAATCAATAGAATATGGTACTGCTGCAGTTTTGTGGTTGATTTGCAGGAAATAGGCGAAAACAAGCAAAGCAGGCAGAGTTCTGACTTCCCCCACGCGACCTGCGTCAGATCCAGAAATTTCAGCACCGAACTTAAAACAGTCATAACTTTTGACTCGTAACTCCGTTTTGAGCGTATGACCACTTTTTGGAAAGCTAGCGAGAAGATCTACAGTCTCACCATGCCTGGTACGGCCAGGCCGTACCACTTTGGTACGGGCCGTACATAAAGGCGGCCTGACAGATTCAAATTTTGGCAGAGGCTATTTAAAGCGGGAAACTCTCCAATTTCGACATCCATTCCATTCCAGATCCATTTGAGAGCACAGTAAGAGAGAGAAAGAGAGCTAAGGAGCTGAGAGCAAGAAGGAAGGAAGAGGAAGAGGCGAAACTCGACGGATCTAGCTTCCTCCTCTCGATCCCTTCAATCCATGGCTTTCTCTATCCCTCTTATTGTATTTTTAGATCAGATCATGTGCTGTGAGTAGATCATTTTAGTTTTTAGGGTTAGAGATCGAATCTTGATTTGTTTTGACTTTCTTTGACTTTTACTTTGTATGAACTCTTTAGTTTGATTGATTGTGATTTTCATTGTTATATCTTGCTTTGCTTGCTGTGATTGTTGTATGATGTCCCTTTAGGTTTAGATCGAACCTATCAAGGTCATGTGATCATCTCAATCTCTCATCCAATTCAAGTACATAGGGTAGAATAGTTCGAATTGAAGCCGAGAGGTTGAATTCTCCTCTAATCGACAGATTAGAGGGTGCCTTAGACCTCCAATCAACCAGCTAGGGTAGATCTGTACCAACACACGAGAGTTGAGGTGTAGAAATCCCTAAAAGGCAATCAATTGCATTCCAACCTAGATCTTGATCCAACAAACGACGGTTGAGGGTTAGGAACCTTAGGTATGGTCAATTGAACCTTTCTAAAGAGTTTAGCACAAGGTACCAGCAAGGAAATGCATTCACTCGAACTGGTAGGTTCTGTTCTGGGAAGCCAGTACGGGTCTTACCAGGGTGGTACGGCCTTGCCTTACCAAGTGAAGTACGGCCTAGCCGTACCAACTTGGTACGGGCCGTACCACTAGAGGCAGATCAGAGATGAAGTCTGAAACCCTAGAAACGCCTTTTATCCATAATCAAAACACAATTTACATTTCTTCTAGCATTTTATTACATCTACTTGAATTGTTTGATCTTACCCTTTAGGAAATTAAACACCAAACCAAACCTTTTTCACTTCTAGTTTTTGATCAAGTTTGATAGAATCTAACCTCGCAATTAACCGTCCCTGTGGATCGATACCCGATTATACTACTCGATAGGGGTTGTGCACTTGCATCCCTTACTCGTGAAGTGTAAACGCGGTTTTAAAAGGTACGCCCTCAAGCGTACCGAAACTTGCGTTGCGCTAACCAGCGAACAAGTTTTTGGCGCCGTTGCCGGGGACGGTAACCAATTGCCTAGTTAGATTTTACCTTACTTAGTTAATCTAGACTTTATCTTGTATCCTTTATTTTCTTTTATTTTGTTTCTTTTATTTATTTATTTTCTCTTTTTTTTTTTTTTTTTTTTTTTTTTTTTTTTTTTTCAGGAACACTATGGCGATTACTATCTGAGGAGCTCGAGACACCATGGATCTCATGTACAACATGACGACAGACCAACATTGGTTTGGCCGCGACAATTTTCAAGCTGGAGGAGGCGGCCGATCCAAAGCTGATCAGATCGCAGCTCTATATGCTAGAGCTGCCGAGCTAGAGGAGGCCATGATCGCAGCTCTATATGCTAGAGCTGCCGAGCTAGAGGAGGCCATGGAGAAGTATTCAATCAGAATGAGCGTGAGGGCAGCCAGGAACCATCAACCACAGCCATGTGTCATGTGTGGGGACAGGAGACACTCTTACGAGTATTGCCCACTGGCTGATTGGGATGAGGAACCGGAGCAGGATGGCTACTGCTACAACACTGCACCGTTTGATAACCCCAGCGATTACGTATTTCAATCCGATCCACCCGAGCCGTACAGTGATCCCGCTGAGATCGAATTCATACACGAGCAAGGGAAGGTGAACCAGATGCTGAGGGAACAGATGCAAAACATGTCCACACAGATGGCCGCTCAAAACAAGCTGTTGGAGCAGTTGAGTCACATCATCATCTCACGCCAATCTCAACCTGGAAAGCTGCCAGCTCAGCCAGAATGCGAAGGACCAGCCCAGCCAACAGACCAGACCGCACTTGACGCGACCCGCATCATTGAGACACGACCCGCATCACCCACGGAAGAGCATGTGGACGCGACCCGCACGCCACCTGATGCGACCCGCATGCCGTGGTCTGATGACCTGGAGACCAAAGGAAGCGAGTCGGATTGGTCAGCATGCGATGCCATTTCACTTGATGCGACCCGCACGCCACTTGATGCGACCCGCGTCAAGACCCAGACAGAGCGGCTGACTCCTGAGCTCAAGCCTCCAGCAGCTCACCTCAGGTATGAGCTTCTAGACCCAGATAGATGTCGTCCTGTGATCATAAGTGCAGATCTTGAACCCGATCGGACTGCTACACTCTTGGAGAAATTGGAAGCGCACAAAAGCGCGATCGGGCGCTCGATCAAGAACTTGATGGGAATCTTGCGGATTCTTCTGATGTAAGAGTGTGATCGCATGGGCCGTGTACCTCAGAAGTGGGTGCTCCCACCAGTGCCACCTGATCCACCTCCCACCGATGACTGAGCGGGTATGTTTTCTCTTTCCCTTTTGCTTCTATATCTCTTTATCTTTCAGTCTTGAAGCATTGAGGACAATGCTCAGGCTAAGCTTGGGGGGGGAAGACGACTTTTGTATCTTAGGATTTACTTTTGTGTTTTAGGATTTATTTTGATTGCACTTAGGTCATTTTTACTTTTCTCTTGCATTGTTAGGTGAAAAATTTGCTTGATTGTTTCGATTTGGGACCTGTTTGAAAATTTTCATGTGATTGGGATGACTTTGGGAAGTTAGAACTAACCTCATAATTGACCAAATAGAACTGATTAGGAATAAATGGTTTGAGACTTGTGAGAATGGAGACTTGAATGTTGAAATAGAATTTAGAAACTGAATTGTGCCTTTAAATTTTGGAAATAGGGATTTCAAATAAAGAAAGGTTGGGATATCCGTTGGTGTGAATGAACGCTAGTGGATGTGTGTATTCATGGTATGTGCAAATAAAAAAAAAAATAATAAAAAAAAAAAAAAAAAAAGAGAGATGAAAAGATGGAGAAAATAAGAGTACTGGCAATAAGCCTTGAATGGGCGCCTTTGAGCTCGTCTCCCAAATTAGAAATGAAAGAAATAAAATTTTTGCACATATCAACACACGAAGTCCGCAACTTTCTGACCTAAGCTTGATTCAAGCTTGGGGGGGCCAAAAGGGTAAATCTCCTACAAACGAGGGCACAGTTTAGTGAAAGAATGATAAATCGACAAATTCGAGTAATCAGCTTTGCAAGTTTTGAAACATTTAGAGTTTGAGGTTTTGTTAATCAATTTGTGAGGTGAATCAAAATTTACCAAGGTGAGTCCAAATCATAGCAAAAAGATTCTTGAGTTCCTTAATTGAGTCAATCGAGTAAATTTTCACATTTAGGCATTTAGCTTGCATTTAGAATCCAAACCCGGTTTGAAAGTACAAATTTGCTTGAGGACAAGCAAAGGGTAAGCTTGGGGGAATTTGATATGTCCATATTTTATCTATTATTTCGACCTATTTTCAGACCAGACCTTATGTTTTCGACCACTAAATTGCATAGTTTATATTGAAAATCAATAGAATATGGTACTGCTGCAGTTTTGTGGTTGATTTGCAGGAAATAGGCGAAAACAAGCAAAGCAGGCAGAGTTCTGACTTCCCCCACGCGACCTGCGTCAGATCCAGAAATTTCAGCACCGAACTTAAAACAGTCATAACTTTTGACTCGTAACTCCGTTTTGAGCGTATGACCACTTTTTGGAAAGCTAGCGAGAAGATCTACAGTCTCACCATGCCTGGTACGGCCAGGCCGTACCACTTTGGTACGGGCCGTACATAAAGGCGGCCTGACAGATTCAAATTTTGGCAGAGGCTATTTAAAGCGGGGAACTCTCCAATTTCGACATCCATTCCATTCCAGATCCATTTGAGAGCACAGTAAGAGAGAGAAAGAGAGCTAAGGAGCTGAGAGCAAGAAGGAAGGAAGAGGAAGAGGCGAAACTCGACGGATCTAGCTTCCTCCTCTCGATCCCTTCAATCCATGGCTTTCTCTATCCCTCTTATTGTATTTTTAGATCAGATCATGTGCTGTGAGTAGATCATTTTAGTTTCTAGGGTTAGAGATCGAATCTTGATTTGTTTTGACTTTCTTTGACTTTTACTTTGTATGAACTCTTTAGTTTGATTGATTGTGATTTTCATTGTTATATCTTGCTTTGCTTGCTGTGATTGTTGTATGATGTCCCTTTAGGTTTAGATCGAACCTATCAAGGTCATGTGATCATCTCAATCTCTCATCCAATTCAAGTACATAGGGTAGAATAGTTCGAATTGAAGCCGAGAGGTTGAATTCTCCTCTAATCGACAGATTAGAGGGTGCCTTAGACCTCCAATCAACCAGCTAGGGTAGATCTGTACCAACACACGAGAGTTGAGGTGTAGAAATCCCTAAAAGGCAATCAATTGCATTCCAACCTAGATCTTGATCCAACAAACGACGGTTGAGGGTTAGGAACCTTAGGTATGGTCAATTGAACCTTTCTAAAGAGTTTAGCACAAGGTACCAGCAAGGAAATGCATTCACTCGAACTGGTAGGTTCTGTTCTGGGAAGCCAGTACGGGTCTTACCAGGGTGGTACGGCCTTGCCTTACCAAGTGAAGTACGGCCTAGCCGTACCAACTTGGTACGGGCCGTACCACTAGAGGCAGATCAGAGATGAAGTCTGAAACCCTAGAAACGCCTTTTATCCATAATCAAAACACAATTTACATTTCTTCTAGCATTTTATTACATCTACTTGAATTGTTTGATCTTACCCTTTAGGAAATTAAACACCAAACCAAACCTTTTTCACTTCTAGTTTTTGATCAAGTTTGATAGAATCTAACCTCGCAATTAACCGTCCCTGTGGATCGATACCCGATTATACTACTCGATAGGGGTTGTGCACTTGCATCCCTTACTCGTGAAGTGTAAACGCGGTTTTAAAAGGTACGCCCTCAAGCGTACCGAAACTTGCGTTGCGCTAACCAGCGAACAAGTTTTTGGCGTTCGCTGGTTAGCGCAACGCAAGTTTCGGTACGCTTGAGGGCGTACCTTTTAAAACCGCGTTTACACTTCACGAGTAAGGGATGCAAGTGCACAACCCCTATCGAGTAGTATAATCGGGTATCGATCCACAGGGACGGTTAATTGCGAGGTTAGATTCTATCAAACTTGATCAAAAACTAGAAGTGAAAAAGGTTTGGTTTGGTGTTTAATTTCCTAAAGGGTAAGATCAAACAATTCAAGTAGATGTAATAAAATGCTAGAAGAAATGTAAATTGTGTTTTGATTATGGATAAAAGGCGTTTCTAGGGTTTCAGACTTCATCTCTGATCTGCCTCTAGTGGTACGGCCCGTACCAAGTTGGTACGGCTAGGCCGTACTTCACTTGGTAAGGCAAGGCCGTACCACCCTGGTAAGACCCGTACTGGCTTCCCAGAACAGAACCTACCAGTTCGAGTGAATGCATTTCCTTGCTGGTACCTTGTGCTAAACTCTTTAGAAAGGTTCAATTGACCATACCTAAGGTTCCTAACCCTCAACCGTCGTTTGTTGGATCAAGATCTAGGTTGGAATGCAATTGATTGCCTTTTAGGGATTTCTACACCTCAACTCTCGTGTGTTGGTACAGATCTACCCTAGCTGGTTGATTGGAGGTCTAAGGCACCCTCTAATCTGTCGATTAGAGGAGAATTCAACCTTTCGGCTTCAATTCGAACTATTCTACCCTATGTACTTGAATTGGATGAGAGATTGAGATGATCACATGACCTTGATAGGTTCGATCTAAACCTAAAGGGACATCATACAACAATCACAGCAAGCAAAGCAAGATATAACAATGAAAATCACAATCAATCAAACTAAAGAGTTCATACAAAGTAAAAGTCAAAGAAAGTCAAAACAAATCAAGATTCGATCTCTAACCCTAGAAACTAAAAGAACTACTCACAGCACATGATCTGATCTAAAAATACAATAAGAGGGATAGAGAAAGCCATGGATCGAAGGGATCGAGAGGAGGAAGCTAGATCCGTCGAGTTTCGCCTCTTCCTCTTCCTTCCTTCTTGCTCTCAGCTCCTTAGCTCTCTTTCTCTCTCTTACTGTGCTCTCAAATGGATCTGGAATGGAATGGATGTCGAAATTGGAGAGTTCCCCGCTTTAAATAGCCTCTGCCAAAATTTGAATCTGTCAGGCCGCCTTTATGTACGGCCCGTACCAAAGTGGTACGGCCTGGCCGTACCAGGCATGGTGAGACTGTAGATCTTCTCGCTAGCTTTCCAAAAAGTGGTCATACGCTCAAAACGGAGTTACGAGTCAAAAGTTATGACTGTTTTAAGTTCGGTGCTGAAATTTCTGGATCTGACGCAGGTCGCGTGGGGGAAGTCAGAACTCTGCCTGCTTTGCTTGTTTTCGCCTATTTCCTGCAAATCAACCACAAAACTGCAGCAGTACCATATTCTATTGATTTTCAATATAAACTATGCAATTTAGTGGTCGAAAACATAAGGTCTGGTCTGAAAATAGGTCGAAATAATAGATAAAATATGGACATATCAACAGTGATGGCATCGCAATCCACTGAAAACCCAGAGAACAAAGCCTTCACGGTTATGGCCAGACCTAACCCTAGTTACCGGCCGGAGGCAAGAGGAGACCAAGCAACTGCCAAATGCGAGCATTGTCGGCGAGAGGGACACCGCAGGGAGCAGTGCTGGTTCTTGCACCCTCACCTCCGGCCCAAATGGCACAAAAAACCTGGAGGCGGCGATCGAAAGGGGGAGCGAGAGAGAGGCGGAAAAGAAGAGGCGGAAAGGA
Source organism: Carex littledalei (assembly GCA_011114355.1). NCBI lineage: Eukaryota > Viridiplantae > Streptophyta > Magnoliopsida > Poales > Cyperaceae > Carex > Carex littledalei. The sequence goes on along the minus strand of CM022085.1, from coordinate 14,474,331 downwards.
AAGGGGTTTTTTTCGCTGATGGGAGAATCGGATCCGAACCGACCAACAATCCACTAAATGGAGATGGTGCCGCTGCCGCCTCAACTTCCTCTCCAGATCCAATGCGGCTGCTGCTTGAGCAGCTTTCTGTGTTGCTCAACCAAAAACAAGAAAAACAGAAGACCTCTGGTATAATTTCTGTTGCAAATTTTTTGTTTTGTCCAAAAAATCCTAAATGGATCTTAGACTCAGGTGCAACAGATCATATGACTGGAAATAAAAATTTATTGACCAACTTTAAATATTATGAAACCAAAAAATTCGTTACGGTAGCAAACGGTGAAAAAATGGAAATCCTTGGAGAGGGCTCAATAACTATATTCTCAAAATTAATTCAAAATGTCTTGTATTTAAATGATTGCTCATCAAATCTATTATCCATTAGCAAAATCACGAATGAGTTAAATTGTGAACTCATATTTTTAGCAAACAATGTGATTTTTCAGGATCGGATAACCAAGATTATGATTGGTGAAGGATTTCTAGAAAATGGGCTTTATTTTTTGAATGAAGAAAAATTCAATTTCAATACTACAAAAAATGAAGAATTGAGTACACTATGGCATAGAAGAATTGGTCATCCCTCCGACAAGATTTTAAAAAGTATTTTTAATTTCTCAAAATTAGATAATAGTAGTTGTGAAATTTGTAAGCTAGGAAAACATACTAGGTTACCATTTAAATTATCAAATTGTAAAAGCGAGAAACCATTTGATTTGGTTCACTCGGATGTATGGGGACCCGCCCCAATTACCTCTTTTAATGGATTCAAATATTTTGTCATATTTATCGATGATTTTTCTAGAACAACTTGGTTATATTTACTAAAAGATAAAAGTGAAGTTTTTTCACAATTTCTAGATTTTTACAATTTTATAGAAAATCAATACAAAGCCAAAATCAAAATATTTAGATCCGATAATGGAACGGAATTTGTAAACCAAAATTTCTCAAACTTTTTTAAAGAAAAGGGAATTTTACATCAAACAACATGTGTTTATACACCTCAACAAAATGGTGTATCCGAAAGGAAAAATAGGCATTTACTCGAAATGACTAGAGTACTTTTATTTCAAAATAATGTTCCAAAATTTTATTGGTCGGATGCCGTTCTTACCGCTACATATCTAATAAATAGATTGCCAAGTGTCAATTTAGATTTCAAAAGCCCGTTAGAAATTCTTTATCAAAGAAAACTTAACATTGAGCATTTAAAAATTTTCAGTTGTACATGTTATGTACATAAAAATAATAAACAAGACAAATTGGACTATACCTCAATTAAGGCCATTTTTTTGGGGTATTCAACACAAAAAAAGGGGTATAAATGTTATGACCCTAAAAATAAAAAATTGTATATTTCTAGGGATGTAACATTTTTAGAAAAAGAGTCATATTACAAAGAAATTAATCATGAGAATTTTTTGAGAGAACCCTCCAAGGAAATTATTTTACCACCGGTTACAATAGAAAATGCTAGACCAACACCACTTGAGAATGAAAATGAAAATGAAAGTGAAATTGAGAATGAGGAAGAAATAGAAGAAAATTCCTCAAATGAAGAACACCATGACATAGAAGAGACACCGTTGAGAAGGTCGATTCGAACAACACAACCTTCAACACGGCTTAGAGATTTTGTCACTTACAAGGTACAATATCCTATACAAGATTTTATTACATATGACAATGTCTCTTCCAACCATAGGGCTTTCTTGACCTCAATTGAAAAAGAACAAGAACCAAACAATTATGAAGAGGCCATGAAAAGTTCCAAGTGGAACAAAGCCATGAAAGAAGAGTTGAGTGCTCTTGAAAAAAATGGTACTTGGGAAATAATTCAATTACCAACAAATAAAAAATTAGTAGGTTGTAAATGGGTGTATAAAATTAAATACAATAGTGATGGCACCATAGAACGGTATAAAGCACGTTTAGTTGCCAAAGGATACACTCAAACCTACGGTATAGACTACTATGAAACATTTGCCCCGGTAGCAAAAATGAATACCGTAAGAATATTATTTTCTATTGCGGTTAACCAAAATTGGAAATTGTACCAAATGGACGTAAAAAATGCATTTCTTCAAGGAACACTTGAAGAAGAAGTATATATGTCATTACCACCCGGTTATGAAAAAAATCAAAATTGTAATCTAGCTTGTAAATTGAAGAAGTCAATTTATGGATTGAAGCAATCTCCAAGGGCATGGTATGAAAAATTAAGCTCTCATTTAATATCTTGTAATTTTAAAATTAGCAATGCCGATCATTCATTGTTTGTCAAAATTGAAAAAGAAAACACCACCATTATTTTAGTATATGTAGATGACATTATTATTACCGGAAACAACCAAGAGCATATTAAAAATATAAAAGCCCAATTAAAGGAAAAATTTGACATTAAAGATTTAGGCTACTTAAAATATTTTTTAGGGATAGAAATTGCATACTCAAACCAAGGCCTATTTATTTCCCAAAGAAAATACACTTTAGACTTATTAGAAGAAACCGGAAAATTAGGGTGTAAACCGGCCTCAACACCGATAGATGGTAAAAATAAATTAAATGGTGAGGATGGTGTACCGTTAGAAGATATAAACCAATTCCAAAGACTTGTAGGAAAATTAATATATTTAACGGTAACACGGCCGGATATCTCTTTCTCGGTAAGTCAAATTAGTAAATTCATGCATGCTCCTAGAACACCACACTTAGAGGCAATAAATAAAATTCTAAGGTTTTTAAAAGGAACTCCCGGAAAAGGAATTTGTATGAAAAACAATAATTCTAACAATGTGTGTGGCTATTCCGATGCAGATTGGGCCGGAAGTTTCGATCGAAAATCGACAACCGGTTTTTGCACATTTGTAGGCGGAAACTTAGTCACATGGAAAAGCAAGAAACAAAATGTCGTGGCAAGGTCAAGCGCCGAGGCGGAGTATCGAGCCATGGCATCCACCACGAGTGAATTAACATGGATAAAACAACTTCTCTCGGATTGTGGAATCCAAATTCAATTGCCAATGCAAATGTTTTGCGACAATCAATCGGCGCGTCATATAGCATCCAACCCCGTATTTCATGAAAGAACAAAACACATTGAAGTCGATTGCCATTTTATTAGAGAAAAGATCCAAGCAAAAGAAATTGAGACTCCGTTTGTAAGAAGTGGAGATCAATTAGCGGATGTTTTTACAAAGGGTTTAGATCCAAAACCGTTTGAAGCAAATATAGGCAAGTTAGGGTTACGAGATATCTACACACCTAACTTGAGGGGGAGTGTAGAAAATAAGTAGGATTAGGGTAGGATTAGGGAACAATTAGCCTCAGAAATTATTGATCATCATAGGCTAAATATAGAAATAAAGGGAGCAACTATTATATAAAGTTACTCAACTTTTATTTCTAATTATGGCAAGTTACCGTTATTTTCTCCAACATCTATTTTCTCTTTGTTTCTTATATATAGCCCACTGTACAACAGCTTCAATAATACAAGAATTATGTTTTCTCAAACATCATTATTCCGCTATTTCATATCACAAAAACATCAGTACAGAATGGGGAAAGATTTGCAAATTTTCTGAGATGTGGAACAATAGAATTATACAGTGGAAAAACAGGAATACCTCCACAAAGCCTTGAAATGAAGTGATACCAGGCAACTTATCTTCGTCAGGGACAAAAACGTCATTAAACATAACATCTCCATTTTGAACAATTCTTAATGCTACCTTGTTCTCTATTTTTGTTACGCTTACGCCTGGAGCTCCTTGCTTAACGATAAATCTGAAACTCAAAATCTCAAAATTATTGAAGGGAAAATCAAGGGAGTTCAATATTGGACAATATATAAGTCAATCAATGGTAAAAAATAAATAAATTAATCATCATAGGTGCTACAAAACATATTATACACAGAATACCCAAACTTGATTACGTACTTACCCATTGACTTGTTTCGTTTCAGCATTTCTCGCACTGATAACAAATATATCAGCAAATGTACAATTTGCTGTCCATCTTTTCTGGCCGTTTATAATCCAACCTCCCTCGATCTGTTTGATCAAATATATGAGTTTTTTTATTTGAATAAAAGACTTTCAAAAACATGTGAAAAGAATAAAATTTTGGTTTACGTAAAGTATTCTATACTATTATCTTTGAATTAATCTGTAACCTTTGTTGCCCTGGTTTGTAGAGAGCTTGCATCACTTCCGTAGTTTGGCTCAGTCAAACCCTACCAGTTGAAATTAACAATGCCTAACTAGTCAGTATCCCACAAAGAAAAGAATAAGAAAACATTATCGAACCCAATAAAATAACATACTGACAATAGTAACCAGTATAATCTAGAACATACACAAGTAGCAATTGTATCCATTCGAGCCAAGGATGGTATATACTTTTGCTTTTGCTCCTCAGATCCATGCTGTGCTGCATTTTGACAGAATTCAAGGGAGGATAGGAAGTTTGTAAATGTTAACTTGCCCCATCAGACTAGTATGTGATTATCAACAAACAAAAGAATGACACTAGTAGTACCAATGGTAAGTGTAGCGAGACAAGAATGAACCAAAATAGATGAGCCGATGCTTGGATCAACCCGTGCAATCTCTGCATATGCAAGTGCACTTGCAGTGGTAGAAATCCTTTTACAGCCATAACCCTAGAATGGAGCCAGGTTTTGTGAGAGCGATTTCTTGTTGGTAAATTTACTAGAAACATTTTTGCCCAATTGCAAAACAAACCTCAATTGGTCCTCTGGCGACACCCAAGGCACCAAATTTGGGAATAATATGGTGAGGAAACTCTGCCTTCTCCCAGTACTACAGAAATAGAAAAAGTCAACGTAGGGTTATAATCAAATTGGTATTCTCACATTCGATGATGCATATGTATCGATAGAGTGTGCTAGGGTTTTTCAACAGAGGATTTGAATTCCTCGAAACATTGTGTTTTTCTATTTTATCGGATATTAATTTGTTCACTTGTAATGGTAAATTCTTTAAACTGTGTAGCATATAGGTATTGATATGAATATTTACCTCGGCCATTATAGGAGCAACTTCTTCCACCACAAGTTCACGAATCTTATTGCGCAAATTCTTTTCTTCATGTGTTAATAAATCATCTAATTCGTAGTAATCTGATGCTGCATGTTGAATAAAAAGCAAGTTTATTATCTCGGCTAAGAATTCAGGTCAAAGTTAAACTTGAATCAAATAATTACATAATTTAGCATGATTTTCTGTCCTTCTTTTCCACAATATTGAATTGTAGTTATATCTAAGTGACAATAAAATCACACCTGGAGGAGGGAAGATAGATGCTGGTGTGGCCTGAGGAAATGCAACTGAGAGAGGTACATGCACTGCTGGTGCTGGGGATGCATTCTTTGAACCGGTGCTCATGTTGAAATATATATCTTCTGTCAATTAAATCAGTTACACATATTAGAATTCCGAAATAGAAAAGAAAATTTAAATAAAATTAATTAGTATGAATGAGGATTTGCTGCATAAATTATAGGATATATATACATCAACCTGTCATTTAAGAATATATATTATATTTGATAGATATTTAGACAAAATGATTCGCTTACTTAATTTGTAGTTGCACTAGCAAGCTCCCATCCTTGAGATCTACAAATGTATGTCCTCCTTTATAATTCAGAGTTGTTTCACATCCAGAAAGCCAAAGAGGACAAGGTATTATTATATTATATTACATTATATAAGAGAGATGGGTACAGCAAGATAGAGAGATGGCAATTTATTGACTATATTGGTGAACTTTAATTAATGTTATATAATTATGTTCATAAAGATCTGAAAGAGAGAGAAATTAAGATACAGCTGGTGGTGCTGCATATCCACTCGAGAAGATATATATAGCCCGTTCAGGAGGGATGAGGCCGACCCAGTAGCCACAGAGATGACTTAGAACTTAGAATTAGAAAGTCAATTGATAGATATACACCGGACCAGAATTATATATTCCTCTGCTAGAATCTAATTAAGCAGGTGACCTAGTATATCATATATATTTGCAAATCAAGTAGCAGAACATCATATTTGGTCTTCAAATATTATCAAGAACAAGCGTCATGATCAGCAAATAACCAAATTTTAGTAAGTAATTTGTACGATTGCAAAAGGTCAATAAATGGTGATCACTGATGACTTTATACATGTGACTCAACAGAATACATGAAATTCTTTAAAATGAAGTGGAATTTCATATATAATTTAAAAATCTAGAAATTAAGTACTTTTCTTCTTAAAAACTTAAAAAATTATTATATTAATTATCTTTCTTTTATTAAAAACTCATTTAAGTTTATGTAAAGTTCATAATATTTTCTTAATTTGGAAATGCCTTCTTTTATTCCTTGTATTTTCGTTGTAGCAATACCTAGGCATGGCTGAATTGGGCTGGGTTAATAATAGAACTATCTTCAGCAAAAGAAGGGATGCTTTGTGATTAGAAATGGCCTTGATATAGGAAACAGTACTAGTACTGTATAGAAATGTTATCTTAACAATTTCATGCATCCGAGTCCGAGGAGAGATTTTTTGGCAACAAATCCATCAATGATCGATGGTTTATTCATGTAGAAACTTGCTGTAGAATGCAGTGAGCACATCACACATTTTAAGAACTCTGTTTATCACAGTGACAACTGATCTCATGCTAGACAGAACAAACTGTATCGCACTTAATTGTTGTATGCATTTTTCAGTTCATAACAAGAAGTTCTACGAACAACAGAACAGAAAAAATTAAAATAAAGAATCAGAGCATTAGCAAGAATTCAAAGATAGCCTCAGAGATCTTGGTGGTTAGGTTCATCAGATGGGCCGAAATTTTTATTTATACCATAACATAAAAAAAAATAAACCAAAAAATCACCATTTTTGAAAATTTCGAAATTCACCACGACTGCACTTTGTCGGTGCGGACCCATTTCAGGGAGGTCGCACAATGCCAGTGCAGACCCTGAAATGGATCAGCACAACACCGGTGCGGACCTTGTTATTTTATTTTTTTTATCAGAAATGTATAGTTTGATTAGGATTTTGTTTTGGAAGTGGTTTAATTGTTTGTGTTTGAAATTTTGTTTCATCTGAAATTTTTATTCGTTTGTTTGATCAAATATAAAGAAACATTACTAATAAATATAAATAAGCCATATAAAGAAGCATACAATATAACAATGCTTGTCATACATTACAAATACATCTAATAAACCGAAAATAAATAACGTTTTTACGAATATAATTAAAAATAGATAAATATCTCATCCATTGATAGACTATCAACCTGCAAATGTATGAAATAGTGACTGTTAAATCTAATTGTTTCAATATTTTATTAGAAGTTGAAAGTGATGAGTAAAAAAAATTAACTACCTCGTGCACCTCGAGCAGCTCTGTTCTGTCTTTCCTGTGTATCTCGGCCAGCTTGGTGTCCTCTTTTCCTATTATTTAGTACGTCCATCCACATCGGAATTCGGTTGTGTCGTCTTCTACCCAAAGAAACATTTTTATCCTCTGGAACAAGGATCGGGCCCTCGTTTTCAGGCCATTCCGACTGATTTTCATACACATGCCATTCAGCCCTCTATGTGTTGATCAGTGTTTGGATGTGGTAGTAGCGACTTACAAAGATGCTAGGGTCGATGCCTCGGACACGACATACAGACTGAACATGAGAACACGTATTCTGTCCAATTGAGGCTTCTGGCATGTGCATTCCACCGTGTGATCATCCCCGATTATCACCGTGTATTTGAAATTGGCCTTTGTAAACCTGTCAGAATCGTCAGGTAGGAAAACGTGAACTCTCTCTTGTGTGGAGGTTACTTTGAACTCGTTGTAGTTACCAAACCCCCCAAGCGTCTTCATAGTATCGGACCTCTCGAACCGTTTGTTAATCAGCTACAAAAAATTTAAAAATAATGAAGAAGTCAGATTTTTTAACGAAGTTAATAAAAAATTATGAAAAAAACTACAAATAAAAATACCTGATGCACACGACACGAGAACTGTTGACCTTGACTGGCTTCAAATTCCGCTTCGGCCCTCCTTTGCACAAATCATTTGAGGCATTTGTAAAATGTGTCTTCAATTATTGCTGCCACCGGTAACTTACGAGATGGCCTGAAAACATTATTTAACAACTCAGAACCGTTTGTAGTTATAATTCCCTAATGGTAACCACCGTCCAGTGCTTGAATTATCTTCCATAGTTTCGGGCACTCGTTCTCATTAAATATTTACCCACACCGTCCAACCAATTAAGGGTACGGTCACATACATTCCCCATTGCTTGCATTCCTTGCTCGTATCTCCTCATCTTCCTTTTAGCCACACATATCCTAAAAAACTTGATTGCCGCATCACTGCAACCGTTCTTCTTCATGTTCTCGGCTATGTGAGTAGCACAAAGACGGTGAACTAGATTTCATAAGTAAAGGTCTAGCAATTAATTACAACCTTTTAATCAACGATTCTGCTAGACCGTTTTGTGTATGAACATGGGCCACTGGATGTTCTACCGTAATTCCAATAGACATGCAATAATCATTAAAAGTTTGAGAAGTAAACGCTCCTGCATTATCAAGCCGGATTCTTTTAATTTGATAATCCAAAAAATTAGCTCTCAATTGGATAATTTGTGCTAATAGTCTAGCAAACGCAACATTTCTTGTTGCTAACAAACTCACATGTGACCAGCATGTTGATGCATCAATTAACACCATAAAATATCTAAATGGTCCACATGGAGGTATAATAGGTCCACATATATCTCCTTGAATTCTTTCTAAAAATGAAGGAGCTTCAGGTCCAATTTTATTTGGAGATGGCCCAGTAATTAGTTTTCCAAGAGAGCATGTTTCGCATGTCAGTTCTTTTGATTAAATGATCTTCAGGTCCTTTAGGAGATGCCCATTTGCACTTTCAATTATTCTCCTCATCATTATACTTTCTTGATGACCCAATCTTTCATGTCACAGTGCAAATAATTTTGGATCAACTAACTTCTGGTTAGTAACCATATTCGATTCTATTGTACTTATATAAGTACCATATAGTCCAGAAGACAATGCTTGCATCTTTTTCATTATAATTTTCTGGCCATTTTTAATGAATGTGATATGAAGATATCGCAATTTCTCTCATTCATAATTTCAATATGATAACCATTCTTTCAAATATCTTTAAAACTTAGTAGATTTATTTTGGATCTACTTGAATATAATGCATCATCTATTATTAATTTAGTTCCTTTAGGTAACAAAATACAAGCTCTTCTGGAGCCTTCAATTAAATTACTTGTGCCAGATATAGTGTGGATATTAGTCTCACTAAGATGCAATTGTGAAAAATATTTCTTACTTTTCAATATGGTATTTGTTGTTCCGCTGTCTACTAGACATGAATCTTTTTTACTTATCATTGCGTCTGCCATTTTCCTTTTGAAATAAAAATAAACTACATTTATTCATTAAATTTGTTTATATATAAAAATTTAACTAAACTTTTATTAAACATAAACATAAACTTCTATACTATATTTTCTCCCTTAAGTAATAATATTTATTTCTTCATCCACATTATGGAAGAAATCTGATACATCAAGATGTGTATCTATATGGCATTCATTTTCGGGATCATTTTTAGTAAAGTTAGTTTCCACATTTTCCCCCTTCTCTTGAGTGAGGCTTGATAAAGCTCCACTAGGTGCTTGGGCGTACGACAGGTACGTGACTAATGATTTGCCATTCCACATCTATAATAAACATCTTCAGGATGTTTTTCATTTTCATTTTTCATTAATACATATTTATAACAAAATACAACTTCAGGTTATCAATACCATAACTTCGAGTTATGATAAATGAAAAAGGAGATAAATTCATGCTTTATGAGATTTTCCATATGTACTACAAAATAGATACGTATTAACTTCAGGTTATTAATGCCATAACTTCAGATTATATAATTTCATGTTATTAATGCCATAACTTCAGGTTATGAAAAGAGAGATAAATAAATATAAATAAAAGAATATGTAAATTGCATAAATTTAAATGTATTAACAACTTCAGGTTAATATTATATAACTTCAGGTTATAATAAAATATTTATTTAATAACTTCTAGTTATTAAATTGCTTGCCTGCACAATTGTAAAATTTAATTTGAAATAACTTCGGGTTATATTTTCATCCAATGACCTATAATAACTTCTAGTTATTATATTGATTTTATATGAAAATTTCTAATAAAACTTCATGTTTAAATTGGGAATAACTTCAGGTTATTATTCATCCAGTGGCCTATAATAACTGCTGGTTATTATATTAATTTTATACTAAAATTTCTAATGGAACTTCGGGTTCTAAAAAATTATAATATTAACTTCTGGTTATTATTCTAATCGGGTAATACGAACTTCAGGTTCTTGATAAACTTTTAGTTTCGATAATAACTTCAGGTTATTATTCTATCATTCACTTCAATGAATGATTCTTATAAAGTAAAACAGATATGATAAAAAATTTAAATGAAATTTTGAATTAATGAAAGATATAATAATCAATCATACAAATTACTTACAGAATAACTTTGCAACTTCTTCCGAGCAATTCGTGCTGATAACGTGTTGTAAATTAAAGAAAATAAAAGTAAACAAGATATTGACAATGTATAAAGATAGGTATCTTTTATTTATATGTTTTTCTTGTGTATCTAATACAAGCTTACAAGGAACTATGTCAGTGGACCTAACCCACCATTTCCATCTTACTGATGCCATAGAGAATCCCGAATCCAGCTTGCCAGGTACGAACTCTATCAGAGTAGGCCAGGTTACAATACTAGACTTAGCTGCATCAGCTCAGACTTTCACCAATTTGGAACCAAGTACACATCAAAACCCACCCCTCTATGCCACTCAGGACACGCCTTACCCAAAATATACTCTTCCCTCAGCTCTGAATAAAGAAACAAGGACGGGGGGACCCACAGTCACTGACAGACAAAAAAGAACGGTTCTTCTCGTTGGGGAAATCTCTGTGCTCGAGGCACTGATACCTGACAAGGGACAAAAAGCACTTCCCAAAGCTTACCAAATACAGCCGCAAAGCAGAGGAGCATGCGCTGGCCTCAAATTCGCATTTAATACTGTTCTGGACCTGCTCTCCTTTACACAAGTTGGAGGATACACAATCCCAATTATATTAACTCCACAAATACATGGAAAAGGAAACGGGGGGGGCCCAATAGAACCCAACCTCAAACCAAACATCCAGGCCTTTTATGACCCCCTTAAACACTCTCACCAAACGACCCTGGACGGCCCACTGCCTATATCTCCCCATCAACTGCCGGGCTCTTCCTCACAGCCCCCCACTCTAGCTAACCATCAAAAAAGAGCCCTCACCTCTACCCAAATCGCCTTCCACCTAATTGAGACCCGTAGACCGAAAATGAACGACGAAGAATTTCTACAAAAGTTTGCAAACCTTTGATCGGGCTCTACCTCGGCCACCCCCGTAACATTGGAACCAAGGGGCATTACATCAACAAACTGGGATTTTTGCATTCTAGCCCGGGTGGTTAGTGACAGAAACATCATAGACTCAAGTTTTTACTCGACAATGAGGAAGGCATGGACAGTTCACCCCGACACCGGTTTTACCAACCTAGCACGAAACATTTACTTGGTGGAACTCAAAAATGAAGGCGAGCTAGCGAGAGTAATGAATAAGGGGATTTGGAGCTATCGGGGGGATGTTGTTGCCCTCAAACGTATAGAGGGACCGGAGGAGTTAGCCGTGCCTATGGTGGACGACATGGACCTTTGGGTCCAAATACACCGTATTCCGGCTCATGCCATCAACAACGAGGGGGTCCAAATGTTAGCTGAACAGATAGGCATACCCCTGACTAAAGTATCAGAGGCACACGTGGCAGGGACTAGATTCTGCCGGCTCAAGATGCGCCTCTCGTTATAGGAACCGCTCAAGGGCACTATACATTTTACCCACCCCTCGCTCGGCATTTTCACTATGTACGTGGTATACGAGCGAATCTCCAGGATATGTACTTTCTGTGCCCGAATAGACCATGACATCGACCATTGCTTTGACAAGACCCGGGTTGACCGATTAATCCAAGATGAACGTTTTAGAGACATACCCGAGTACAAACTGATCACCAAGAGGCGTACTGCACCATGGATTACGGACTCTGCCCTCATCCCGGTTACCTCCCCACAGAATAGTCGTCACGCAAGCCCAACACAACACAGCCCATCAAGCCCCGTTCATCCAGGCCACACACAAGCCCACAACACCGATTACCCTCAACCACCACCTCAGACCAACCACACAACCCTGTCTAATATCCCGGATACTGGCCTCACACGCAACAGGACACCCTATGTTCGAGACCAGGTCTGAAAGCGCAACGGTAAGGAGGAAACTAGCAACAACAGTGCAGTAACAGTTCATGAAGGCGAACCATCTGCACATGGTACCAAGAGACGTGCGGTGGAGGCCCAAGTGTCGGTGCCTCCGCCGACACAATGAATATCGTCGCATGGAATTGCCGTGGTGCCGGAGGAACACGGAAAAGACAATTCCTGGGCGACCTCCTCCGGACGACGAGGGCGATGATCGCCTTCGTATCTGAAACAAAATGCTCTGAAAAGAAATCCAAATTGTTCTTACCATAGTTACCACTATCCAACCACGCCTTTGTACTGGCACGTGGCCGGTCTGGAGGGCTATGGCTGATTTGGGACCGCACGGTCAACCTCCAGGTGGTCAAAAAGTCCAGATTCCTTGTTCATGCCAAGATCACCCGCCATGATGGCGGTCAGTGGGCACTGGTGGGAGTCTATGGTGACCCATCCCATACAAGAAATGGGGAAATTTGGTCTCAAATCAACGCCATCATCGCTACCGAACCAATGGTATGTGTCCTTGGAGACTTCAATGAAATCACAGGAGACGAGGAGAAATGGGGTGGAAATCATGCATCAGCAAACCGTACTAGAGCCTTTCGGGACTTCATCTTCGACGCCCAATTGATTGATTTGGGTTTCAAAGGACCGGCATATACTTGGACGAACAAGCAACAAGTCTCTACTGCTATCTTCGAACGTTTGGATAGAGTGCTAGTCACATCACAATGGAGCCAATGCTACCCGCAAGCACAAGTTAACCACCTACCGCGACTGCACAGCGACCACCTCCCGGTTCTTCTCCGTACCGACAACAGACCACACAACCGACGCCCCTTCAAGGTGGAAAACTGGTGGTTCCGATCACAGGACTTTCTAGCTGTCACTGCAGCTAATTGGCCGAACTCAGAAACCATGCTGCTGGAAGAAAAAATGACTCGGATAAAACAAGGCATCCGAAATTGTGCCAGAACTAAGCCCAGTCCGGAAAATAAATTGCAACAGCTAAAACAGCAGATATTGATCCACCAAACCTTGCACCCAACTTTGCAAAATGCGGGATACGAGGCCCATCTCCTTGAAGAATTTTACAAGACAGAAGGTGAACTGGAGGATTACTGGCGGCAACGCTCCCGGCTGAGTTGGCATATGGAAGGGGATCGGAACACCGCCTTTTTCCACACCATTGCGACCACGCGACAAAGAGTTAACCGTATATCCCAAATTCAAGATCACAATGGGAATATAGTCACTGATGAGGGCCAAATCAGACAGGTCTTTGTCCGGTACTATAAGGAGCTCTACGGCGCCCCCAACTCAGGCACGTCGCCACCACAGGATGCCTATTTTGACCAATTCTCCGCAATGAATCAACCCCACATTCCAATTGATGCGCATCACAGCTTGACCATGCCACCAACTTTGGAAGAAGTTAAATCAACACTTTTCTCAATGGGGCCTGATAAAGCCCCAGGACCGGACGGGATAACTGCGCGCTTTGTGCAGCTAAACTGGTCTTTCATGGCCAAGGATGTCACAGCTGCCATGCAACTTACCTTCGCTACTGGTAAAGCACCGATTGAGTGGCTGAAGAGTAGGATTGCCCTCATTCTGAAAGGCTCGGACCCCCTATCGCCTAAGGATTTCAGACCAATAACGGTAGGCAACCTATTCTACAGACTTCTCATGAAGATCATTGCTAACCGGATCCAACCGCATATCCCTCACCTCATCTCCAATACCCAGACCGCATTCATCAAGAATCGACACATCTCGGATAATACAATTCTAGTACGTGAAGTGACCCATTCTTTCCAATCAAGAAAATACCGGGAGGAAGCTTTCATGCTAAAGGCGGATGTTAGTAAAGCTTTTGATACGGTGGCATGGCCATTCATTCATAAAGCTTTGCTAATAGTGCGCATACCGGCAAGCTTAATTCATCTCATTGAGAATTGTATGGCAAATAGTAGGGTGACTATCCTAGTTAATGGAAGTGGTCAGGGCTTCATCTCACCCAGCAGGGGCCTCCGACAGGGATGCCCCCTCTCACCATTCATCTTCATTATGGCTATGGAATTCCTATCGCGACAATTTCAACTACACCTCCTACGGGGGACGCTTAAAGGCATCTCTCTGGCAAGAACAGCACCCCCACTAACCCACATACTCTATGCGGATGACCTAATGATTATGGGCAGAGCCAACCCGGAAGAAGCTCAACAAATTCAGCGAATCCTACAAGAGTTTGCAGCGGCCTCGGGCCTCCATGTCAACCCCCTTAAATCAACAATATGGTTCAGCTCACGGTGCACGGAAGAATGTAGAGCGCAAGTTCTGTCTTTCCTAGAGGCAAGAGAGGCTGACACAAATGAGCAATACTTGGGGGTGGTAATCACACAAGCAAGCCGCACTTGTGATACTACCCACGATCTCCTAATAGACAAACTGTACAGGAAGCTCACTGGATGGAAAGTAAACATGTTATCATTCGCAGGGCGGGTTACTCTACTGAAATCAGTTCTGGCTTCAATTCCAGTTTACTACATGACCGTTGCAGCCCTGCCAACAAAGACAATCACTGCGATAGACCGCTTAATGCGACGGTTCCTTTGGGGTAAGCTGGGGGATTCCCGATTCATCTCCTTTATAGCGTGGCGCAAGATATGTGCTGATCTCGATAATGGCGGTTTGGGGATAAGGGACTCCAAAACCTTCAACCAGGCCCTGTTACTCAAGGTGGTCTGGCACATCGCTGGACAGGAGGACCGAATCTGGGTACACATTTTCCGAGCCAAATATTTCTCGAGGCGGGGTTTTTGGGATGTCACGGGCACACAAGACTCGAGTGCACTCTGGAAAGCGGTGCAAGGGCTGAAACATTTCTTTAGGAACGATGTCCGGTGGCACATCGGAGACGGTACTCGAGTACCAGCCATAAATCAACCATGGTATGATGGGTGGGACACTCAATGCATCCGAACCATTATGCAGAGGGAAATCCGGGTTGCGAATCTGTACGACCCCGAGACAAGTTCCTGGTGTGTTAACTCCATTAGAGACTTATTGGGCGACAGGGCGGTTCAGCGGGTTATACAAAACGCGCGAAGACCTCACGCACAACCCCTCATACCGGATAAACTGATATGGACACCCAGCAAGAGCGGAATCTATACAACCAGGCGGGATATGTCACACTGGCTCAACAAAAGGGACACGAAACATACGACGAAAGGAAAACACAGGCCTGGAAACTTATCTGGTCTTGGAAGGGAGTGATACCAAGGATCAAAATGTTCCTTTGGAAAGCAGTGCATGAAGGGGTGCCAACTATGACGGAGTTACACAAGAGAATTGAGCCCATCAGCCCTAGATGTGTACGATGTGATCAAGCAGATGAGTCCTTAACCCATGCTCTGTTCTCTTGTGAACTATCACGGGCAACCTGGTTCTACTCAACTTTTGCTCTACGTGCGGACCACATGCCACCGGACTTCACACAGGCACTACTAGATTTGAACTCGGTAATGGACCGAGATCGGATACCTCACCTATGCAACCTACTGTGGGAAATATGGAAGGCGCGCAATGAACAGATTTTCCGTGGTACATAGTTGAATTCGGTTTCAATCATTAACCGTGCTAAAGTCTTAGAACGACCGAATGGTGGTGGCCGGGATACCCCCCCAACACGCGTTATCATACAGGTAAACCACGTACCAAAGAACACCAATATCTTACTTATCGATGCGTCATGGGATATGTTACACCAAAAAGGTATAGTACAAAGTTTCAGTACAGCAAGCTGTACTTTTTAACCTTAAAATACACTTCTGGTTCAGACTGCAAGTATACAATCCTACCGCGTAGTATATCGTCGGGTATCGATCACAGGGACGGTTCAAGTGTTATCCGGACTCTACCTAGGTTAATTAAAAACTAGAAGTTGGAAAATGGTTGATTTTGGTTATTTATATTTCCTACAGATTCAAAACAGTAGTAAAGTGCAAGAAAGAAGATTAAACTGGTTTTAATCAATAATAAAAAGCGTTCCCAGGGTTAAGACTTCATCTCAGTTTTGCCCTCTGACTGTCCTGTCCGGGCCGTGTCATTTCGCTACACGGTCTGTGTCAGCCTCGGGTTAATGCAGCAGCTATTGTTTCTTTGTATCGTTCCTTTGTGTAGGGTTCTACTGACCGGACCTAATGTTTCTGGACCTCAACTGCCGTTTGTTGGTTCATCAACTTGGTACGGAAACTGCAATATATGCCCTCGTCGGGTTCTAGACCTCAACTTTCGTGTGTTGGTCCCTACTACCTAGTTGCTTGATTGGTATACTAAAGGTAACTCCTATCCGCCGATAGAGAGTAATTTTCACCTCCCGGTTACTACTTGGTTTCACCTTCCGGATCACAAATCCTACCTCATGTACTTAGTTTGGTTGAGAGACGTTAATTGGCTATAATGCCTTCTAGATGTGCGCATTCATCTAGTAGCAAACCAATATAAGTCAAACACTTCAATCTAAGCAATTAAAATACTACTCAATCAATCAAACACAAATTTCAATACAAAGATTCAATAACTAGCATGCAAGACAAAACATTCGATTACATCAAAACCCTAGAAACAAAGTAAATTACTCACTCATGGCTCTAAAACAGCAAATACAAATAAAGATAGAGTTGATCATGACAAAACCCAAAGTGCAAATAAGATCAATCGAAAGTGCAAGAAATTCGCTTCTCCAATTCGCCTCCAAGCTTAGCTGCCAAAGACAAACCCTAAAACGTGCTCTCCTGTTCCAGAATGACCTTTCCTGGAGAGAAAATCCCAATTATATGCTTGATTGGTCGACCTTTCATCAATAGCCTACTTTCCAGATTTCTGGATCTGTTTCCGGATTTGCTTGACACGGGCCGTGTCAAATCTGTCCGGCCCATGTAACCTGTGTACTTAGCTTAAATTGTAGATCTTCTCGCAAGCTTTTCGAAAAGTGGTCATACACTCAAAACGGAGTTACGAGTCAAAAGTTATGACTGTTTAAGTTCGGGTGCTGAAATTTCATCATCATATGGATGGTGTCCTGGTCGTGTCTGTAGTCGAGTCGAGGTTGACACGGGCCATGTAGAATGTGACACGGGCCGTGTAGAGACTTCAGAATTCCAGATTTCTCCTCGATTTCGCCCGAATCCTGCAAAATAAGAATAAACTTGCAGCAGTACCACATTCTAAAGATATTCAATGAAATACAACTGATTTAATAGATTTAAACACAGGTTTGGTACAGAAATTGGTTGGAATTATAGGTCAAATAACGAGACATCAGGATATTAATGACAACGCGGGATGGGGAGTAATCTGGTATGACCAGCAGGGGGTCCGGACTCGAGCATGGGCAGGTTACATGACAGCCAAAGATCCATTACATGGGGAAGCATGGGCACTGTTACAAACCCTTAACAGGTACAGCGAATTCAGGTCAACTCGTGAAACAACCAAAGCCTATATCTTCTCAGACTGTAGTACATTGGTCACGGCTGTCAATCGAGGCTCCATTGATGACTTACCATCCTGGGAGGCTGCACCAACGGTAGCACTCTGTGCACAAATAGCTAGCAGATTCAAGGAGGTACTAACGGTCAGACAAGTTGGCCGACAGGCACTAAAGGACCCTCATACTCTGGCCAACTGGGCAAGGAGAACCAAGCAGCAGCCTACCATCTTATCTGACGAACAACTCGATTTACAGCTCAAGATTTCACGAAGGGTGGACAGCGAACTCTTCCATTTGGAAACATAACCAGTCTTAGCCGTGCCAAAACATTGGCCATCAGTGTGCTGCCTTTTAAGATCGCTTCGGTTCACAAGCAAGCACAATGTCTTCTACTTTAATTTAGTTGCTCTTAATTAGTTTCTTCCGAACTTAGCCTTAATTTCTCTACTGTAACAGTACTTTGTATTCAGTCTTTATCATTAATGCCAAATCGCCCAAGGGCTTTCACTCAAAAAAAAAATACAAGCTTACAATCCTCTATTTATAGATAGAAAATGTAAATGATAAGCCATTGTAAATTAATTGTATTGATAAATGAGAAGAGATAAAACATAAATCTTTAAGGAGAGTTTTGAATTAATTAGTGAAGAGTTGCAAATGAACATCCATAACTTTAATTTATTTATAACACATACATAATTCTTATTTATTAAAGGCGGCTGAGATTTGTCTGTAAAGGTGGTTTGAAGCTTGCAATGCCACTGATTTCTCTTCCAGTAATCAAACAATTGATCTCATAGGTGCCTTCATACGAAAATATAGGCTCCATGTCACAAAATGCCTGAATTTGAAATAATGAAGGTGCTATTATATTTTAAAACATAAAACCAAAGCCGATACTTCGAATACATTATTACCTGAGAGGATCAATGAAGACAGCAATGCTGAAATTAAAACAAATTCCCTTGAAAACTAAACAAAACAAAAAAAAAATGAATTTTAATACCTTTCCAACAAGAAAATCAGTTAAAATGCCATTGCCACCAAGCAATTCCCTTCCAAGAGCAACCGTCTCTCGTGCCCTCAAGGTTATCCATGCCTGTTAATCATTCTCTAAAGTCACCGATCAAATTAAATGAAATTAATCCATAATATTTGGGAGTATTGATCAATCGAGGCACTTGCCTTTGCCATGCTAGCGTGACCGGTAGTCATTTTACCAGATTCATGCAGCTTGCAGAGACGCCAACCAGTGAGAAACATTGCTTGTATATTACCGAGCATGCGCACCAGTTTTTCTTGTGTAAGTTGAAATGCTGCAAGTGGGACTCCGAATTGTTTCCTCTCCTTGACATACCTGTTTAATTCAGTCGCAAACTTAGTTTGGTCCACAAGGTGAGAATTTAGGAGAATCTCTATATACCTGTTGCATAAATCATAGACACCCATTGCTACACCAATAGACAGCCAGGATACCATGACGCGAGCCAAAGATAATGCCTGTTTCATGTAATTTTCTCATTATATAACATTACCTTGCAACTCTGAGAAATGCTTAGTGATATTTCAACAAGGTACAGAATGGGAAAAGATTTTCAAATTTTCTGAGATGTGGAGCAACAGAATTATACAGTGGAAAAACAGGAATACCTCCCCAAAGCCTTGAAATGTAGTGATACCAGGCAACTTATCTTCGTCAGGTACAAAAACGTCATTAAACATAACATCTCCATTTTGAACAATTCTTAATGCTACCTTGTTCTCTATTTTTGTTACACTTACGCCTGGAGCTCCTTGCTTAACGATAAATCTGAAACTCAAAATCTAAAAATTATTGAAGGGAAAATCAAGGGAGTTCAATATTGGACAATATATAAGTCAATCAATGGTAAAAAAATAAATAAATTAATCATCATAGGTGCTACAAAACATATTATACACAGAATACCCAAACTTGATTACGTACTTACCCATTGACTTGTTTCGTTTCAGCATTTCTCGCACTGATAACAAATATATCATCAAATGTACAATTTGCTGTCCATCTTTTCTGGCCGTTTATAATCCAACCTCCCTCGACCTGTTTGATCAAATATATGAGTTTTTTAATTTGAAAAAAAAGACTTTCAAAAACATGTGAAAAGAATAAAATTTAGGTTTACGTAAAGTATTCTATACTATTATCTTTGAATTAATCTGTAACCTTTGTTGCCCTGGTTTGTAGAGAGCTTGCATCACTTCCGTAGTTTGGCTCAGTCAAACCCTACCAGTTGAAATTAACAATGCCTAACTAGTCAGTATTCCCCAAAGAAAAGAATAAGAAAACATTATCGAACCCAATAAAATAACATACTGACAATAGGAACCAGTATAATCTGGAACATACACAAGTAGCAATTGTATCCATTCGAGCCAAGGATGGTATATACTTTTGCTTTTGCTCCTCAGATCCACGCTGTGCTGCATTTTGACAGAATTCAAGGGATGGAAAGTTTGTAAATGTTAACTTGCCCCATCAGACTAGTATGTGATTATCAACAAACAAAAGAATGACACTAGTAGTACCAATGGTAAGTGTAGCGAGACAAGAATGAACCAAAATAGATGAGCCGATGCTTGGATCAACCCGTGCAATCTCTGCATATGCAAGTGCACTTGCAGTGGTAGAAATCCTTTTACAGCCATAACCCTAGAATGGAGCCAGGTTTTGTGAGAGTGATTTCTTGTTGGTAAATTTACTAGGAACATTTTTGCTCAAGTGCAAAACAAACCTCAATTGGTCCTCCGGCGACACCCAAGGCACCAAATTTGGGAATAATATGGTGAGGAAACTCTGCCTTCTCCCAGTACTACAGAAATAAAAAAAGTCAACGGGTTATAATCAAATTGATATTCTCACATTCGATGATGCATATGTATCGAGTATCGACAGAGTGTGCTTGGGTTTTTCAACAGAGGATTTGAATTCCTCAAAACATTGTGTTTTTCTATTTTATCGAATATTAATTTGTTCACTTGTAATGGTAAATTCTTTAAACTGTGTTGCATATAGGTATTGATATGAATATTTACCTCGGCCATTATAGGAGCAACTTCTTCCACCACAAGTTCACGAATCTTATTGCGCAAATTCTTTTCTTCATGTGTTAATAAATCATCTAATTCGTAGTAATCTGATGCTGCATGTTGAATAAAAGGCAAGCTTATTATCTCGGCTAAGAATTCAGGTCAAAGTTAAACTTGAATCAAATAATTACATAATTTAGCATGATTTTCTGTCCTTCTTTTCCACAATATTGAATTGTAGTTATATCTAAGTGACAGTAAAATCACACCTGGAGGAGGGAAGATAGATGCTGGTGTGGCCTGAGGAAATGCAACTGAGAGAGGTACATGCACTGCTGGTGCTGGGGATGCATTCTTTGAACCAGTGCTCATGTTGAAATATATATCTTCTGTCAATGAAATCAGTTACACATAATATTAGAATTCCGAAATAGAAAAGAAAATTTAAATAAAATTAATTAGTATGAATGAAGATTTGCTGCATAAATTAAGTTCCATATATAGGATATACATCAACCTGTCATTTAAGAATATATATTAATTATATTTGATAGATATTTAGACAAAATGATTCTTTCGCTTACTTAATTTGTAGTTGCACTAGCAAGCTCCCCCCCGTCCTTGAGATCTACAAATGTATGTGCTCCTTTATTCAGAGTTGTTTCACATCCAGAAAGCCAAAGAGTATTTATAGAAGAGAGATGGCAATTTATTGACTATATTGGTGGACTTTAATTAATGTTATATAATTATGTTCATCAAGATCTGTGAAACAACGGGCTATATAATTTTTTTGTTATTTTTTTGCAATTAGTCGGCTGCTGCATTAATGACTACGTACTGTGCGCATTGGTTGCAAAAATCAAATGTACTTTTTAATTCACATCAAACCTTGCAGCCTTTATTTATTTCTTTTTTTCTATTATACCGTACGCATGTATTATTCCTTCAAAATCTTCATGTGACCTAGTATATCATATTTGCAAATTAATTAGCAGAACATCATATTTGGTCCTGGATCCTCAACTCAAGCATTGTTTGTCTTCAAAAATTATCAAGAGCAAGCGTCATGATCAGCAAATAACCATATTTTATTTTAGTAAGTAATTTGTACGATTGCAAAAGGTCAATAAATGGTGATCACTGATGACTTTATACATGTGACGACTCAACAGAATACATGAAATTCTTTAAAATGAAGGAGATCAATTTCATATATAATTTAAAAATCTTGAAATTAAGTACTTTTCTTCTTAAAAACTTAAAAAAATTATTATATTAATTATCTTTCTTTTATTAAAAACTCATTTAAGTTTATGTGAAGTTCATAATATTTTCTTAATTTGGAAATGCCTTCTTTTATTCCTTGTATTTTCGTTGTAGCAATACATAGGCATGGCTGAATTGGGCTGGCTTAATAATAGAACTATCTTCAGCAAAAGAAGGGATGCTTTGTGATTAGAAATGGCCTTGATATAGGAAACAGTACTAGTACTGTATACAAATGTTATCTTAACAATTTCATGCATCCGAGTCCGAGGAGAGATTTTTTGGCAACAAATCCATCAATGGTCGATGGTTTATTCATGTAGAAACTTGCTGTAGAATGCAGTGAGCACATCACACATTTTAACAACTCTGTTTATCACAGTGACAACTGATCTCATGCTAGACAGAACAAACTGTATCGCACTTAATTGTTGTATGGTTTACAAATTCTTCACGAAAATTCATTGGTAGTGTTCACATTCAACATAATTCCGTAACAAATTCGGAGTGGAGGTGTATATTTCTCAATTTAGTTGTCGAGCAAATATGGAAATTAAGCCTACCTACTAAATAATCACAATCTTTAGGTGATTGGTGATGACAGTTGCAGCAGTTCAAAGCGCCGATTAGTGTTCTTTTCGGCATTTTACCATTCAAACAACGGAAATTTTTAGCCTTTTTGTAACAATTATTTATAATTGAAGTTCTTTATTACAAGGTTTCCTAAATGTACCACAATCGGTACAAAATCATTCTCGACTCACCAACGAACATGTACAAAATGCTTGCAGGTAACTTTGTTTAACTTTTTTTTAGTAAAGTTGGAGATCAAGCCACCTAACTGTTTTTAATATCCATGAAAGATCCTCAATTCAGATTTCGAACCTGTAACCTCCGACACAGAGACGAAAGACTGGTTCTCAACTTTCTTTAACTTTTAATTGTTTTACCTATCAATTTCAGAAGATTAACATCTAAAAGTGCCCGAGGCTATATTGGCATTGCAATATGCGGATGACACCGCGGTGATTGCATCTGCGGATGTTACTTCACTTATTTCACTCAAGTTGGGGCTGCGCTTTATTTCGGAGTTGCAAATAAACTACAACAAGAGCATATTCATCCCTATAAACATCCCACAGGAACACATAGCATGGATACGGCAGGTTCTGGGTTGCTCACAAACCGAATTCCCAATCTCCTACTTGGGTATGCCCCTCGCAGTCATCAAGCCAACTAAAGAAGTATACATGCCACTGCTTGAGAAAATTAAAGGGAAGCTAGGTGGTTGGAAAAGTAAATTACTTTCTAGAGGAGGCCGACTCCAGTTGGTCAGATCGGTTCTCTCGGCCATGCCCATATATTACATGACATGCTTCTAGCTGCTTCAATGGGTCATCGCTAGAATTGACAGGATACGAAGGGGCTTTCTGTGGGGTACAAACAATACTTCGCGAACCGGAATATCAATCACAAACTGGGATACCGTCTGCCTGCCAAGGTCACATGGCGGGTTAGGGGTGTCCAACCTTAGGTTGGTTAACATAGCCTTACTGCTTCGTTGGTGGTGGAAGGCGTACCACGAACCGGGCAGCCTTTGGTCGGTAACCATTCACCGGATTAGGAAAAAAAGGACAGCTCAACTTAAACCGAAAATATGGAACATAACCGGATCCTTTTTCTGGTCACTATTGTATCGAATTAAAGCCGTGTTCACTTGGGGGGTGTGGAGGCAGAAAGAGAGAGTGCTTGGGTCCCAGTAAGAAACAGAACAAGAGAGAAGATTGGATTGAAAAAAATAAAATTTGAGACCGGATTTTTAGCCCACCAAATTGCATTGAATTGGGAATGAATAGGTTGTACACCTATGAGAATATTATGAAAAAAAAAAATGGACTGCTCAATGCTCAATGCCCAGTTAGAAGTGTCAGCCGAACATGACCTTAGCTATCACTAAATCTCAGCTGAGATTGGAATTTGGTGTCTATTTATATATAGGTGTCAGATTTGTGGCATGTTAATACTGACAACCCAACCCAAGTCATTAAATGTACCAAGCAGGTATTGCACGGGATCTGAATTCCGCGTTTTGCATTTTTCAGTTCATAACAAGAAGTTCTACGAACAACAGAACAAAAAAATTAAAATAAACTACAATAAAAGGTTACCGTTCCTATTCCATAATTAATTCTGAAAACAATTTTCACGTAAATAAAAGAAATTGGTAATATCGGATTAAGCCTCAGAATTGCAGAATGACAGCATGGTAAATAATACCAATCAGTCCCGAAAGATGGTATGATAAAGAGTTTTCCTCACAGGCAATTGAAAACAGAACCAAAAAAATAAAAAAATTATTTGATGAAACAGAGATTGGGAATCAAATTCCCAAAGACATTTCATTTAACAATTAAAAAAGAAAGAATCAGAGCATTAGCAAGAATTCAAAGATAGCCTCAGTTATCTTGGTGGTTAGGTTCATCAGATGGGTAAACCCATCAAGAGGCAAAAACGAAATATCAAAAAATCAATAAAAAATTCCGATTGAAATAAAGAGGAAATTCATCAAAAAAAAGATGAAGAATAACATGGTTTGAGTCAGAAGTAGCTGGTTAAGTAATCATTTTTATACAAATCAGAGGGAATCCGATTGATTTTTTCCTCATCCAAACAACCAAGTATATAGGAAATAACTAAAAAATAACTAAGAAAAGGGGAGGAAGAGGTGCTAGATGCCATGGACATGGAAAGCGGCGGCTCAGGCCTCAGGGTATTTATAAGCTCAGTTACAAATCCTCAGGGTAAACAGTTCAGGAGCATGAAACAAAACAATGATGGGCCGGTTACTAAGGCCCAATATTAAATCATAAAACTTTTGAAAAGTAGAGTTTAATTATTTTATGATAGATAACTAATTAAATTTTATATGGATTCAAATTTAATATACATCTTATCTAAAGAATTGACAATTCAATTAATATTTTCCTTTTTTATAATTTGAATAACATATTTTGTAAAAAGTATATTTTTATTACTTTATATTTTATTACTTTGACATTTGACAATAAGACCCAATACCATGTAAAACCGGTATCAGCACATAGCAGTAGTGAGGATTTTTTTTTAAAAACATAATTAAAAAAAATATTTTTACTAAACCAACATGATTACTTTTTTTTTACAAAAGCCATAAGAACCGAATTGCCAATTCGGTCCAGGTTGATTTCACAAATTTTTAGAAAGGCGGCCACAGAAATCCAAAAAAGACTTCGGACCGAATTGGCATTCGGTCCCAATTTTTTTTTTTTTAGGGTTTGCTAAATAAATAACATTATTGTAAAGTTAGTTAAGAAAACATTTACATTAACAAAAATGTGTAATTCTTACTCGTTAGGTTATGCCAAAAAAATTGAAAATAAAATAAAGTAAATCAAATTTCATCAATATCCTCTATGGGAGATAAAAAAAAGTGATCCGGCAAAAATTCTATCTAGTTTATTCGTTTTAAATTTCAATTGACCACATTATTATTTCATTAAAGAATCTAATTTATCAAATTATTATTTCAATTGACCAATCCTAATTTAAATTGTTCTTAACATGTGATGTGATAAAATTCTTGTAATTGTTAAAAATAGGAATATGAAATTTTAAAACGAATAAACTAGATAGAATGTCTATGTTAAAAAAAAATGTACATTAAAAATATTTTATAATATAAGTTAATACTATGTATTTTAATAATTTTTAAAATGATCTATATGTTGGAAAGATTCCACGTATAAGCTAATATTATACTTTTTTTATTTAAGCAAATAAAATTTTACGCTACATTTTTAATTCTAATCAGTTATACACAAAAAAGGTAAAAATAATTCAAAACGTGAATGAAATTATTGTTGTTAAACAAAGAATAAAGAAAAGTAAATAGGGAGAAGTGGGAGGAAAGTAGGGGTGCAAAAAAAGCTCACGACTCGAAACTCAGTTCGGAATCAATTCGGATTCAACTCGCTAATAACTCGAGTAAAAACTGACTCGAGTTTATTGACTCGGTTAATTTATGAGTCGATTCCAAATTACTCCTAACTCGGTTTGGAATCAACTCGGTTGGACTCACATCAAATTCTAATTTATATATTTCTAATTTTTACATTTGGTACAGTTTTTTTTTCTTTTTTTTATTTATACATTTGGTACAGCTGTTTCCCAATTTTTACATTTGGTACAGCTTTTTTTTTTTTTGTTTGATACATTTGCTACAGCTGTTTCCCACCATATAGATGTATTGCCGCTTGATTTAATGAGAGAGAATTCAAAAACATCAATCTAGTATATTCGATTGTTCACGAGGATACCTAAGCCAACTAAAAACAAAATCACCGCTTCTCAACTAAACCTAATACCCATTCCCCACTTCGCGTCTAAAGCCTTGCCAAGTCGGCCCAGCCTCCGCCCTCCGGCCATTCCCGGCCTCTGCAATTCCCATACACGTCCTCTCAGGCTCTCGGGCTCCAGTCTCGACTTCTCCTTGCTCCCTCAACTCTCTCTCTTCCTTGCCGACTGGTACGGTGATGTGGTACTGATTGAACTTCACTTCACATTTTCGCCGAGCCTATTGGAGAAATTTCATTTCATGTTTTCACCGAGCCTATTGGAGAAACTTTGGGTAAGCCCCTTTCTACCTTCTAGTAATGAAAATCGTAAGAATCAAACCTATGCCGATACTGGTACAAGACTGGCATGAAGACTTAAAGACTCAAAGATGTAACTGATCGTAATATTTAGTTATATTATAACTATCAGTTAGTTAGGTTTGTTACAGTTCTCTATGTACAAGCAGCATTGTCTATAAAATAATTTTGTAATTAGAAATTCTGATAAAGGAAAAAAAAAACAAAATTCAATTTTCTTTCTCTTATCAGAGTGTACTGTTTTAGTAAGACCTAACTACTAATATATTATGTAATTTCTGTTCCATATGTTATTGTAGAATGTCTTCACCTATAGATGAAGCAGATGTATCTTCAATCGAACTTGAAGAAGGTAGTGAGAGTGTCGACTTAAGCGAAGAACTAAGAGATACGGATGATGGAGCAACTGTAGATGATGAGGCTAATTTTGGAGGTGACCCCAAAGGCAGTCGAAAACGCAAGTCTGATGTTTGGAAAAATTTTAAAGATGTACAAGTAATGGTAAAAGGAAAGTTGGTGCCAAAGGCAGAGTGTCGCTATTGCAAAAAAAAGGTACATGGCCCCGGCAGGATGCCCTACAACAAATCTTTGGCGCCACTCTAAAAAGTGCGGACCTATGAGAAGGGTAAAAGGTAACAATCAAGGTCTTATTAACTTTGAATATGGTGACAATACTACGGTACATGGTTTCAACTCGGATGCGAGTTATGATCAATTGAAGTGTCGGGAAATTATTGCAAAGATGATCATAGTGCATGAGTTACCCTTCACATTTATCGAGTATCAATGGTTCAATGTTTTACTAAAATACAAAAGAAAAACTAAAAAAGGTCTTTAAAAGTGTTGATAGGATCTCACTCACGAGTGATTGTTAGACATCAAACCAAACCATTGGTTACATGTGCTTGACGGCACATTACATTGATTCCAATTGGAAATTGCAAAAACGTATTATTAGTTTCAATGAGCTTGCACCACCACATAGTGGTGAGGGAATTTCAGATGCTATTTTGGAGTCACTTATTAAATGGGAAATTCAAGATAAAATTGGGACTATCACTCTAGATAATGCATACAATAATGATAGGGCAGTCGTCATTTTGAAGTCTAATTTTCATGTGAGGGATAAGTTATATTTTCATGGGCTATTTTTTCATGTGAGATGTTGTGCTCACATCTTGAATTTGGTAGTCCAAGATGGGCTTAGTAAGATTGATGATTGTATTTGGAAAATTAGGGATGGTGTGAAGTACCTTAAAAAGTTCCTGACTCGCCTTTTGAAATTTGGTGAGATAGCAAAAGGTTTAGGTATCCAAACTAGTCGGTCATTATGTTGTGATGTGAAAACTAGATGGAACTCAACACACCGTATGCTTGAATCGGCTCTTCACTACAAATCCACTTTTTTTTGGATATCAATTGAGAGATAATAACTTTAAATGGTTGCCCACAGAGGATGAATGGATGAGAGTTAGAAAAGTGTGCAATTTGCTTGAGGCTTTCTTGGATGCCACTAACTTATTCTCGGGAACATTATATCCAACGGCAAATTTGTTTCTTGTGGAAATTTTTAAGGTAAAAAATGTGATATGTGAGGCTTATACATCAGATGATCCATTCTTGAAGAAGATGAGTATTCCTATGTATGAAAAGTTTGAGAAGTATTGGGGAGAAATTGGGGTGTTAATGTCAATTGCATCTATTCTAGATCCACGGTTTAAGATGGTCTCGGTTGAATTTACTTTTCAAAGATTGTATTCAAGTCATGAGTTTGATAATCGGGTTGAAGAGGTAGCCAATAAGTTTAAAACTCTCTATGAAAAGTATTCAGAGGAGCGAATGGCAGCTCGGTTGGCGACTAAGGCTGTCGCAAGTACCTCAAATTCGGCAACAGTTGCTGTCCCTACCGGACGGGTGCTACCAGATGATGATTTTTATGCTTTTCTTAAGACTAGAGGGGTAGAAAAGCCACCCAAATCTGAACTTCAGGTGTATTTGGAAGAACCCATATATGATGTAGAAGATGAGGGTCCATTTGATGTTTTGAAGTGGTGGAATCAAAATTCCAGCAAGTTTTCTGTTTTAAGCAAGCTGGCGTGTGACGTGTTTTGTATTCCAATCACAACTGTGGCTTTAGAATCAGCATTTAGTGCTAGAGGTCGTGTATTAGACGACTATCGAAGCTCTTTTACGAAAGATATGGTGGAGATTCTTGTTTGTGGAAGTGATTGGATAAAAAACTACCTCAAAAAACACAATACAAACGTTACAAGTAAGACTTAATTTTCATTCGTTTATGCTCTAAAATCTAAATGTTTTTTGATACATATTGTTGACTAATACTTGTTTTTTTTTTTGTAGCAATCTGCAAAAGAGGAAGAAAATTTGGAATTTCAAATCCCTATGAGCTGAGTAATGAAGTAAGTCTGTAAGTCAATAATTTTTCAATTTCTCAACCATATTAATAGACTTTCTAGTAAAATTTTTTTGAAGAAGAGCTGATAAAATTATGACAAATTTTGAAATTATTTTAATTTGCTTCTTTCAAGGTGATGTGAATGCTGTTATTTATGGCTTATACTTGACAATGTTGTTATAAAATTTCTAGAGTTCTCTACAAATAGTTTTAAAAATTAGAAATATTTGCCACTGCCAATATTTTTAATTGCTACTGTTTCATTTGACTAGTACTTGCTTTTATTGAGCAATCTGTAACAGATGAAGAGAAGTATAGAAGAAAGAGGAAGAGAAGTAGAGAAGAGAACTGTGTATTTTCAGTTATGTATTGGCTATTATATTTTGTATTGTCTTTAATTGTATATTATTGTGTATTATTTTGGTAAACTATGTAATATTTCCTTTGTTATAATTAAATTAGATTGTCTCACTGTGTACAATATTATAAGTCACGAGTTGACTTGCCTCGACTCGAGTTACTCGCCAGTTGATTCCAAATTGGAGTTTCTGACTCGGAACTGGATTAGCAACTCGGACTCAACTCGGCTCATGAGTTCGCGAGTTGAATCCAAGTTGTCCTCAACTTGGCTCATGAGCAACCCTAGAGGGAAGGGAAGAGAGGAGAAAAGTGGGATTCACAAGAGCATTTTGTTAAGAATTTTGAGAGAAGGATATTTTGTTCTATGTTTTGAAAAAAGAGGGCACAATGTAAAATTTTCCTATTTAATCGTTTTTCGGTTTCAAATTCAATTTGACCTACATCTGATATGATATACGATACACAAGTGAGAAATTAACCAAACCTAAAAAAAAAAGTTCGGACTCAATTGTGAATTCAGTTCGGACTAAAAAAACTCTAGACCGAACTGGCAATTCGGTTCCTAAGCATTACAAAAACGGCAACAAAGTTTTATGTGAAAATTTGTGAATCAACCTGGACCGAATTGCCAATTCAGTTCAAAACAAAAAAAATCAAGCAAACCAAATTAGCAATTCGGTTCTTATGATTTTTGTAAAAAAAAAAATAATCATGTTGGTTTGATAAAAATATTTTTTTAATTATGTTTTTAAAAAAAAAATCTCAGTAATGACACGACCTTGGTAATTCAACTTTTGTCAGAGAGCTCCATTTATGGGCTGGAGGACCTCCATTTATGGCCTTTGCCGTGGTGACGCGAACTTTGTTTTGCTGGAGTAAATTTATCTTTTCTTAATTTTGATTAAAAAAGTCGGGCCTTCTTTTCTTAATTGCACACATCTTATATTTGTTACGATAGCTTGCCACTTTATTTGCCAACAACTATTCTTTGAAAGTAGGCCTGTTTTTTATAACCCATTTTTTACATCATAGAATATGCTCTAAATACATCAAACATCAGAGCCTCCTTATTTAAACATACAGCAGAAAGAAAAAACAACATGAATAAAAATAAGAAAGAGAAGCGCCTGCTAGCCATATTTCAGCCATAGTTCCATCTCCTGGGCACATCTCATTGCCAGGATACGCGATTCAATCCTTTCTTCCCTGAAAGTCCATTCTCTTCGTCTCATATGGCATGCAGAACAGTAGAAAATGTAGATAGACAGTGGCATGTAGAAAATTTGAAAGTATTAGTAAACAGAATGTTGCACTCAGGTCGGTCACGCTTGTTCTCAGCCTTCAACTTTCTGGAGGTTCTCTCTAGATTAAGAATAAGCAAAACCGACCCAAACACAACACTACTGCCACCGCCAAACAAAAAATTATGAAAATTCATTTTGCCTTTAAAGAATTCAAATAAACTATTAACAATTAATTGCACACATCTTAGGAGATAGTTTTTACGATAGTAGGCCGCTTTATTTGCCGACAACTAATCTTTAAAAGTAGGCCTGTTTTTTTATAACCCATTAATTACTGATGGTTTATTGGTGTCATATGACATAAAATTTTAAAATTATTACTTGATGAGTGAGACATTTACCTACAAAAAAAATTTCGAATTATTTAATATTAAGTGGTCAAAATTATTGAAAAATGAATGCCAAAGATTTGCGATGATTGAAATTTGCCTTAGCGTCGGAGAGCAACTTCGAAAATGTTGCTATTGATTATAAAGAAGGCACACAGTAAGTTTTAATTATCTGTTATGGGTGGTGCATCCTGCTCATGAACCAACCACAACAAATCATTAAATAAAGGAGAATACTGCACATCGCATTATGAAGTTCATAACCATAAATTCTACCAACAATTGAAATGAAAATAATTAATAGTAAACAACGATAAAAGGCTACAGCAATATTTCATTTAGTTAAAATTGGTAATATCATATTAAGCCTCAGAATTGCAGAATGACAACATGGTAATTAAACCAATCAGTCCCGAAAGATGGTATGATTAGAAGGTTTTCCTCACAGGCATTTGACAACAGAAACCAAAAATCTAAACATTATTTTTTTGATGAAAAAGCAAATACAGATAAATTTAATCAAATTCAACAAAAATTTAATCAAATAGCCTCAGAGATCTTGGTGGTTAGGTTCATCAAATGGGATTAAACCCATCAAGAGTAGCAAATATTTTTCTTACATCAGAGGCAAAAACGAAATCTCAAGATTTTCAATCAAAACATCAGAATAAAATAAAGCGTGAATTCATCAAAAAAATGAAGAATAACATGGTTTTGAGTCAGAAGTAGCTGGTTAAGTAATCATTTTTATAAAAATCAGAGGGAATCCGATTGATTTTTTCCTCATCCAAAAAACCATGTATATTTGAAATAACTAGCAAATATCAAGAGAAGTAATCAAAGATGAAAAGAACGATAACAATTGATGATAATTTGGGGGAGAATCGAACAGAATGAGAAAAATGAGAGGAAGAGGCGGCAGATGACATTGACATGGAAAGAGGCGGCTCAGGGTATTTATAAGCTCAGTTACAAACCCTAATTTCTCCCTAGGTTAAACAGTTCAGAAGCTCAATACAAAACAAAAATGGGCCGGTTACTAAGGCCCAATATCAAATTATAATTACAGATGCCGCTTGAACGGGTCAGGTCTTAAGCCTTATACTCTGGTTGGGCTATTTCTCGTTTCAGATTTTGAATTGTTGCGTCCATATATTTTCAGTATCTTACTCGGCCTGCTGCATATTAGTAAGATTCTAAATAGCGATTATAGCGATATAGCGGACAGACAAAAAAAAAAACTATTGTGAATAGCGTAGCTACAGCGGAAGCTGTCATATAGCGTTTTCTTTTTCTTTTTAAAATTTATATTATATATTTCTACTAAGAGGAGGGTCCAAATGCATCATGATTTTGTGCTCCAATATGCTCCACATTCTTTATCTCCGTTTTCAAAGTCCGAACAGTCGATCCGAACTTCTCAACATGATCTTCATAATAAAATATGCTTGGAGACCAAATTTTATATTTTTTAGAATTTTTTTACTATTTTTTTAGATAGGTACAAAATCACTGTTTTAAGGAGATTCTGGACCATCCGAAAAAGTGATATTGTGTATATGTAAAAAAATAGTAAAAAATTCTAAAAAATATAAAATTTAGTCTCCGAGAATATTTTATTATGATGATCATGTTGAGTGGTTCGGATCGACTATTCGGACTTTGAAAACGGAGATAAAAAATGTGGAGCATATTGGAGCACAAAATCATGGTGCATTTGAACCCTCCTCTTCTACTAATTATCAACATGATCAATATTGGAGAATTGGGGGTAACAATCAAATGACAACTAATCTAAGTCTATACTTTTTTCAATCATGCAAATAAGAAGAAAAAAATAGGATCTACAAGGTAACATTATTTAATAATTCGTACTTCATAGTATTACATATTATAATAGACGAAGAGCAATTAATTTTACAAGTGAAATAAGGTAAGTATACCTATTTGAACATTTTATATATTATAATAATCAAAATCAGCTTTGAATTGAAACGAACGGCAATAATTTTACAAGTGAATACTAGATGAAGAGCAAGCAAAAGGAAGAATTACTATTTGAATATTTTCTGATATAGAATGAGAGACTAAATCACAAATAGGAACAGAAACACATAGTTCGGTTTAGCATACTCATCATAACAGACCATGTAGCATTAGAAATAAGAACAAAAGCTCATGTAAATCGCAAAAAAAAACTCATGTAGCATAGCGGTAGCAATAGCGCGTAGCGGTAATAACGGTAAGCTATTACAGCTATAGCGGTCGTAGCTAAATTAGTGCACTTTTATTTCATAGTTTACCTTTTATTATCCGAAAAAGCTATAACTAGCTATTTATAACACTGATATTAATAGTAGAACCATCCTGTGTTCTATTTTCAGAGTATAAACAATTGGAGAGCTTACGAGAAGGTGCTCTGTTTGGGGGGTCCCACAATGAGAACTCTCAGTACTTCGGCTTGCATACCCGAAAGTAGAGTGGGAAAAATGGCACGCTGGAGCCGGCTCCGTCACAGAACGGCACGGCTACGGCACGGAACGGCACGGCACGCGTACCATTCGCGTGCCGTGACTCGCGTGTCCCGTGCCGTGACCATTCGCGTGCCGTGCCCATCTTTTGAAACTTTGGCACGGCACGTAGTCACGCGAGTCACGTGTAATTAGGACCATTAGATATTGATTTAATGGTAAATCTTGAATAAACTAACCTAAATTATAATTAAATGGTCACGTGAGTCACGCGAGTCACGTATGGTCACGTGAGTCACGCGAGTCACGTATGGTCACGGCACGTTTAGGCACGGCGTGACTCACGTGGCGTGACCATTCGCGTGCCGTGACCACCCATTGACATTTTGGTCACGGCACGGCACGGCACGTGAAAAATTAACTTGGTCACGGCACGGCACGGCACGAGACCAAAGTCACGGCGTGTTAGTCACGGCATGGCACGGCACGGCACGTTTTTCCCTCTCTACCCGAAAGGGAGAGCAATCATGCATTTTACATTATCATGTCTATTAAAAACAAAGAAAATAACAAGCTGTTGTTTATTTCTTTTAAAGCCATTTTTAAGTCTTTTTATGTGTCTTTTTTTTCCTTGAATGCACGCTTTACTTTTTCCTTCCACTTTAGTATCGAATTCTTACCTGTTTTGTTAAAAAAAGATAGTTTTGAAAGACACACAAGGCAGTTTTTAAAGGTCATTTCCTCGTCCATTTTCTTTGTACCTTCCCTTGGGTCCATATTGTTCTTCTCAAAAATTTAAATACCAAGGAACAATTGATCTGTTGTGAAGCACAGGTTTTGTTTCCAGCACTAGGAAGAAATACAAACATAGCTTCCAAAAAATGGTACAGTATACATAGATTGGGTTGGGTCAGATCCCCGTTTCAGTATAACCATGTTGATTACTGTACCAGTATACATAGCATGTTGTACAGGACGCATTATCAGTTCATTTTTTGGGTAACAAGTTTATATGCAATAATCAGGGTTAGAACTTAGAAGGTAACATATGCTTCCTCCATATAATCAAACTTCACAGAAATAATATAAATATAAGCGTACAAGACTAAATGAACTTGTAAAAATTTGAAGCAAGCTGAACTTCAGATTTATTTCCTAAGCATATCAATTGCTTGTACCAGATTTAACATTTTAACATATCTAAAGGCATAATCTGCTTCAGAACAAGAGAATTGCTCCTTCCAACATCAGGATAACAGTCAAAATAAAAAATGAGAAAGAGAGACAAAAAAAACAAATTAAGCAAGTAATACTCTAAATTTACCCCAATTAACAACTCAGTACCACCTTAAATCCTCTAAACTCCTAACATGAGCAAATATTATCCACAACACTAACATCTCATTGCCTCTCAATCTGAATTGTAACATGGCTAATATTAAAATCCCTTTTGATGTACCCAATCACCTGATCCAGTATTACGTCAGCATCTGCATCTGGTGCAATAGTGACGTGGCATGCCAGAAGCACCTTTCCCACAGTAATAGCCCATATGTGCAGCTCATGTACCGCAACCACTCCATCCATGGTGCACAAACCCTTCTCCAGTTGGGTCGCATCTATCTCTCTCGGCGTGCTCTCCATTAGCACCTCTAGTATGTTCCTCAGCATTTTAATTGTCGTGAACAGCACTATGACCGAGAAGATCAAAGTACAAATCAGGTCAATTATCTTCCATTCTGGCTTATACCATATAATAGCCCCACCTATCATGACTCCTATACTCTGTATTGAGTCCCCTAGCACATGCAAATACGCACTGTGCACATTAACGTTCCTTTTTGACTTCTTCTTTTCCTTCTTGATCAGCTGCTCCTTCACATCTTTGTTGTGATGGTGGTCATGGTGAAAATATGTGGTCATGGTATTTGCATCATGGTCATGATCATGCTCATGCTCATGGCCATGTGCGTGCCCGTGCTCATCACTATGATCGTGCCCGTGCCCGTGCTCATGGCTGTGTCCATGCCCGTGCTCATGGCTGTGCCCGTGCCCGTGCCCATGCTCATGGCCGTGACCATGGCTGTGACTATGACCATGGTCATGCCCAAGCAGCACGGCCATGACAATATTAACAACCAATCCAAATGCCGACACGGCAAACATCAAAAACCCCTTGACCTCTCCATTATCATGAATCAACCGTACAATCGCCTCATAAACCAGAATCCCTGCCAACAACCAGATCATCTGTATCGACACCAGTGCTCCCAGAATCTCAATCCTGAAAAATCCATATGACTGCCTGGGTGTTGCCTCCCAACCTGCGGCCCAAAGAGAGAACAGAGAGATCATGAAAGCAGCAACATCAGAGAGGAGGTGAGCTGCATCAGTCAAAATCGCAAGACTGTTTGCCTTGATGCCACCAATGACCTCAACAGTCATGAAAATGATGCAGAGAACAACAGCAATGATAAGCTTGCGCATTGAAGCAAAGCGCTCATGTGAATCCTTGGTGTAGGAGAGGTCGCATGTGCCACCTCGGCATGCTTTGCTGTCACCAGTTGGGCTGGGGTTAGTAATAGGAGGGATGGTTGGGGGGTCCGCATCAGGGTCGATGTCGATGTTTACTTCAATTACTTGGGAAGGGGAGGCTGATGCAGGAGAGTTCTTCCTTTCCATCTGGAGAAAAAGCAGATTACTGAAATAATATATCAAGAATTAATAGGTAAGAAATAGAAGTAAACAATCATTGGTAACATTGGAAAGTAATAAATAGAAAAAAAAAAAAAAAGACCACTCTCTGTAAGTCAGAATTGTCTAAAAGAGAGAGAATACACTATTAAACCTGCATATCAAAGCACTAAAAGAAGTTTTCTAATGACAATGATCTTGGGGTTGGGCATGATTTGCATTGTTAGACATGAATTTTGATGCCATATTTAACAATTCCACAATAGGGTTTAGACAAATTTTAGTACTCCTGTGAAGAAAGATAGTCTAGTACTTCGACTACCTTCTGAAATAAATAATGGCCTCTTCAATTGCAAGTGGGGGATGGTTGTGTGATTTCTATTTCTATATTCTAGACGAGTTAGCTGTTACAAGCATATACAGACTAGGGAACAAAGTGACTTTGTACCACTTTAGATGCTAGAGTGTGGTGTCAAAAAAAGATGGTCATGACATTGACTACTAAAATAAAGTTAGACAGGACCATCACAGGATATAGACATGCACAGCCAGAAATTTAGAACAAAAAGGCATAGAAAAAAAAAAGACCTATCTAGTTAACATCAAAATAAACTTTAGTTACATGAACAAGCAACCTAATCTGCCAAGCATTAGTATTTAGTGCTGGCCATTCTATAATTGTGCATCCTTATCCTACCAAATACCATTTGGAATTAATCATTGTTCCCTTCTAATCATTCACACGTTTGATCTCCATAAAGAAAAAGAAAATGTGGAAAGCAGGTATATTTTGTCTGTATATCATGGAATCCTCTGATTCGAACTGATAAAGGGAGAAAAGTAGATATGAAGATTTGAGAAAAGTCTCGCAAATTTATGAGTTCTATGTCAGATTCAAAACAAAGGGAATGTATGGGGACACGTAGCATAATTCCTGGTTACAGGTGTATGGTCACAGCCACCTAATTTTAGCCTGGAATCGAGAAACCTCCATTAATTGTGACTTACCTTTTTTTCAACCTGTTAGTAAAAATAGCAAATAAAATGATGATGTGTTCCCAAGAAGTTGAAAAAACAACGAGCAATTCGAAATTTCTCCTTTCTGAGTTCGTGTGTCCATAGTTCTTAGTAAAAGAAAAAACAAACATCATAAGCTTTGCTATTTGACAGATCAATACACAGTAACAGACAAATAGAGGCACAACCAGAAGGAACTAGATTTAGATTACAACGAGAAATAATATCACGAAATATTATGAAAGAAACGAACGGCGCAAATTAGACATCATCCTTAATCAGAGAAATGCCAGCCTAAACGGAAAAGAAAATCTCACTGCGCGCGAATTGAAGAAGACACTCCAATATAAGCAAAAAGGAAAGGAAGGAAGTTGCAATAAATAATGCATGGCAGAGAAGAATTTGAACTATGTACAGGAAATTAAGCATAATAAAAGTATAAAACTAAAGAAAAAGACTGAAACATACGAAGCTAGCTCGAAGAAATGTAGAAATCTTGGGAATAGAGAAAGGACTGGAGTCGAATCAATGGAGAAGGTCGAACCTCGTCGCGAAAAAGCGCGGAGAAGGGGGAAAGAACCAGATAAATAGAAGGAGGCGTAGAAAAAAGTATAAAACCAAACAATTTGGATTTGATGGACTGCTTTAGACTACTTGTGTACAAATTTATACCGAGTCAGATATTAAGTAAATATCACACGTACAATTAGCCTGATCGGTTCAAAAGATAAACAAGGGTCCTATACGGCTACACGACTCATAGTCAATTTTGTCCGATGTCCATCGGACCCTAAGGGAGTTCGATGGTTTTTATGACCGTCCGATCTGTTTTAAGATTCGCACCAGCAACTTTCGAGTTTACTTTAAAATGTATGTGCACAAATTTTAAAGCAGATTGAACGGTCCATTAACCCATCGGACCCAAGCTGCTCTCCACGGCTATACATCAATTTTTTTTTTTTTGTATGAAAACTACATATTAATATTACACATCATAGTATGGAAATCATAAATAGAAAGCTTCTATTATAAAGTATGGAGGCTAATTTTGGATCTATAAAAAAAATTATGCATAAAAATGTAAAGTTAAATTACCAAAGCTTATCCTTGATGATAGAACGACTTTATGTAATAGTCAACTTGGAATTATTACAATTATTTTGCAAGCAACAGACAGAAATGACGGAATTAATAATTGAGACGGTGATTGCAACTTTGCAAGATGAGAGAGGAATTAATGTCTTCTGATTTTAGAGGGAGGCGGAGACACCTGGGGCAGATGAGAGGGATCGATTTTCTTTTTTATTATTATATTTATGGACCACTTGATTAGTTTATTTGCTTACAAACTCACACCATAAGTACTGAAAATCTCAGAAATCAGTAGTTCAGTGCTGCTGATCGCTGAATCACTCTCATAAAAATATTTTTGTTTATTTTATTTTTATATTTTTGAAGTTGAATAACACCTAAAATATGGCACACAGCTAGCACACAGGCATGAACATCAACCTGACAGAGAAATTGAAGCTCATCCTCTCCACCCGGGGAACCTCACAAGGAACTAGACCAGCCGTCCGATGTATAGACCGGTTGTGCAAGGCAGTTATAAGTAGGTGTGTTCATTGGGTCCGGTTTATTTGGTTTTTAACCGAACCGAAAAAGCTTGAACTGATTGGTTCGGTTGTTTGGTTTAAATGGACCGGTTTTGTTTATTTTGGTTCACGTTAATTGGTTGGGTGTAGAGCTTTTAATAAAATCAACTGAATCGAACCGACCGAAACCTTTTCTCCTTTCTCCACAGACTCTTTTCAAAACCAGTTCGGTCTATAACTTTTTACGCATAACCATTTTCAATACATTTTCTAACCCCTTCTCCTCGACCTGCGCTCTATATTTTTTCCATCAACCCGTGCGAAAAATTAAAAAATCAGAATTATTAAAACCTAAATCGCACTCAGGGACTCTCCAATATAAATAGAAGGTTTTTCAAATAATTAGATACTTGTAGGCCTTTTTTTTTGTTCTTTGTACTTGCAGCTTTTTTTTTTTGTGGAAAGTCCTTGGACACTTATAGCTTGTTACATGGTAATAATTCATTTTGTATTAACAGGAATCAGATTGTAAATTTCATAAGGGGCGGCTTGTTGATTTCTATGGATCACAGAGGTACTTGAATAAAAAATTAGAAATTTAAATTAATTAATATTTTATTTCGGTTCAACTGAATAAACCGAACTTTACTTCAGTTATTCCGGTTCAAACTTTATTTCGGTTATTTCGGTTCGGATTTTATTCAGTTGATTCGGTTCTATTTTTAGAAATTGAATAAAATTTTAGTTTAACTATTTTATTTGGTTTTAATCGAATCAAACCGAACCGATGAACACTCTAGTTATGAGACCAATCCCAAAGAAATGACAACCGTTTGATCGTAAATTCATCTTATCCCTGCAGCAGAAGATCTCGCCATATAGAAAAGAAAGGAAAGGGAACTATTAACAGTCGCGGTTGCATATATATTCCGTGTGAAAGGAAAATCTTGCACGTGATCAGTTAACAGTCGCAATTCTCAACCCATTCTAGCTTGCTGCTTGCAGCATATTAAATAACCAAATTGGGCTATCAACCGATGCAAAAGTTGATACAAACAGGAACTATGTCAAAAACTGATACCAAACTGAAAGAGTGTGTTTCACGAGTTGCGTGATATCCGGATCCCTGTCTCTAGCGTAGCCTAACAGTCTTAGGGTCTGTTCGGCTGTCAGGCGGGAACGGGAATGGACTTGAGTTTGTGTTCAATTTGAATGGCCGAAACACTGTATGTGTGGAAAAAAAAAAAATTCACTTTGAGTGAATTTTTTTTTTCCCACAGAAACAATGGCAGCCAAACAGGCCCTATGGTATGTGAGTACGGAGTAAGTCCGATGGACATCGGATCTACTTTTAGGTCCAATGAATTTCAAAATCATCCGATTTGCATTAAAATTTGTGTACACAAAAATTGAAAAAAGTGTGTTTCACGAGTTGCGTGATAACAGCCTTCTGTATATGAGTACGGTAGGTTTGATCGGCATCGTATCTACTTTTGGTCCAATGAGCTTCGATACCGTCCGATTTGCATTAAGATTTGTATACACAAAAATTAAAGCAGATAAGTACGGATTTTAAAACAGAGCGCACGTATGTAATTGTGGATCGGACGGTGATTTAGTCCATCAAACTAAAGTTGGTCCGATGGACATCGGACCTACTGTTCTCTATTGGTATGTAAGATTATTTTTTTGGGGACATTGAATTTGAGCTCTGAGTTAATGACAATAAATGACAAGGAAATGAAATAAAAACAAAGTCTGCTGTCTAGTGCTTTAACACTATCTTTTATTTTAAGAAATAAAATCTGTGTATCTACTTGTTTATGAATAAGTTTAGATGTTTGAGAATAAAAATAATTCTGGATTTAATTGGAGACATGTAGAATTTTAGACTATAGGGGTTGATATGTACACAAAGTTATTAATTTTTTTTTTTTAATATCTGCCTCCACCTCTTAATTAAAACATCTGTGCACGAATAATATCTTTCAATAAGAATTAATAATCACAATCTGTATCATTATTTCATTCACGGAACAAACTAAAGTTCAACACATAAAACGCTAAAATGGAAATCAAAGATATGTTGATAACGACGTGCCTAAAGCAAAGAGTAAATTGTAGTCTTTTTTTTTTTTTTGAGGGGAAGCCCGTGGGCGTGAGTAAATTGTAGTCACAGCAGTGCTGTAAATAACGATATGCGGTTGTCGAACGGACAGGGTACCATCAAGCAATAAATTGAAAATAATCGGTCATAATCGGGAATAATCGGTCGATTAGTCAGAAAAATTCATGACAGTTTGGTTACCGCCAACGACTAATCGACCAATTAATCGGCCTAAACGGACGTTTTTTACAACACTGAGTCACATAGAAAGGATAGGTATGACAGAGCAAAAGCAACTTATTATTACAATACAAAGACAACGGAGCTATCAGCGATTAACTGCTCCAGTCCAGACAACGGGACAACGGTTGCACTCCATTATTGTCGAGTCCGGCTAATATGACATCGGTGTCATATGACATCAATTCCAAAACTTATTGGATAGACTTCAAACGGCCAATTTAAACCGTTCAAACCGATTTACTTAATGTAATTTTTTTATTTTGTCGAGTTATTTTAGTATCAAGTCAAGCAGTCAAAAATGTTGAAAAATGAATGTATTAAAATTAACTTAAAAACTCTCACATTTGACCGTTTGACTTGATACAAAATAAATTCAAAAAATTATAAATTTTGCATATAAACGCACAACTAATGAAGTAGATCGGTTTGAATGGTTTGGATTCACCATTTGAAGTCGATTCGATAGGTTTTGGAGGTGGTGTTATATAAGTTGAAATGACACTGATGTCATACTAGCAAGACTCATTATTGTCACAAGAGAAATTTTAGCATGTAGCATGTTTGCATTTGATATTGAAAAACAAATAATCAGCAGACAATAAAAAAAACTTATTGTCTTAATGTTGCTACAGATTTCATATTACTTAATGTTTAAGATAAATATTAGATCAATCCTTTCTACTTTAAAAAATTATAAAAAAAAACTTTACTAAATCCAGATGAAGGTAATCATTTGTTGTAATAACAAGAGTATTAAATGGTTCGGTGACTTGACCTCTAACTTTATTTTAAAAAAAACTTGCTCTGCGTAGATTTGTGGATGAAAAAGAAAGTTGCAGATTCCATATTCATCAACTGAAATGGTTTTACTTGGTAGTAATAACATTTGTGTTTGGATTGTTCACTGGCTCATTGGAGATGTTGATAAGACAGGGGTTCCGAAACCGTCTTTCGTCTCAATTTTTAAAAGAATGTACAATTTCCGAATTTTAGAGATTTAATATTAACACGTGTTTTTTGTGTAGTATGTAGTTTTATGGACATGATTTCTATCTTTTATGTGGACTGATGGCTTCTTACTTGTAATCAATGTTCTAAATAGCGCGCTATAGCATTTTCGGACCAAAAAAGCTATGACGCTATGGCCATATAGCGCTGTTTTTTCAGCCGTTCCGCTATGACGCGATAAACGCTATTTAAACCTTTGCTTGTAATAATGTAGGTAGAAATGGGCGTTTTATGGACAGCGAAATCCGCATTTCTCTTTCTCTTCTCTCCTACTCTTTGACGAGAGATAGAGAGAAAAGTAAATAATAGAGTGCTGCTATTTTTTCTTTAAAAATAGCAGCAGATTCGGATCATCCGTATAAGTGAACATGCGCATTCATACAAATTTGGATGCTTAAGTCTGCTTCCATGATCTGAACACATAAATTAAAAAATCAGATATAATTTTATTATTATTTTTTAAAATTAAACATTAGTGTTATTCTTTTTGGAATTTAGGTTCGGCAATAAGAAAAAGGGTATTAAACATACAATTAATATTACACATCTATGGAAAGCCCTACCATGAAGGCGACACCCAAGGCGATATCCCAGGCGACCTCCAAGCCGAACCAAGCCGGCGACTGG
Source organism: Carex littledalei (assembly GCA_011114355.1). Classification (NCBI taxonomy): domain Eukaryota; kingdom Viridiplantae; phylum Streptophyta; class Magnoliopsida; order Poales; family Cyperaceae; genus Carex; species Carex littledalei. The sequence goes on along the minus strand of CM022085.1, from coordinate 14,431,113 downwards.
ACGCTGGTCACACGGAGGAAACGTTACCCAGACAACTGGCGGACTCCAACGGACATCAACCTTGACCGAGTGCCACCCTACCGCCCGTACAAGAAAACATACGCACAAGCACTCCTTGCGGCTCCAACCAAATCCTTCTCAGGTAGCAGCTCTTCAAGGTCCACCGCATCCAACCGAACCTCTCCGGTCAGCTCTCGCCCATCATCGCCAACCACACCACCTACACCCCAATACTTCTGCTCACCTCATAGCCCGACCAGGCTGCGGTTTCCCCCTCTCCCGGGCTACCAGGAATGGTGGAACCGCTGCTTCAACTGCTGCCGCCTCGGTCACACCACCCTTACTTGCCGTAACTCCAAGGTTTGTGGCAAATGCTGGTCCACTGGCCATATAGCAAGCCGTTGCACTTCCACACCCCTGAATCCTTCGGCACCACCATTTCAGCCAGAGCACCGATACCCTGTACCAAACACACCTGAACCGACATTCGATGAGCTGCTGGGAGGTAATGCTGAACCATCTGAACCGATTATGCCAGAAGGTAGGCCTGACAAAATCATATCCTTTCATGAGCGAGACAGCGAATTCTATCGTGAAGTTAATAACCTTCAGAGAGCAGTCATTATGAATGGAGACAAGGCACGGACGGCCATGGAAACACAACAGGTAGCTGCAATGGCCGTTGACACTGGCCTTGTACGGCCAACTGAGATTAGGGTTGCAAAGATTGCTCCAGCTCGTTTTCTCATTCACTTACCAAGAGGCTTAACAGTTGCGACCTTCATCAACAAAACACCACCCGGTCTGTGGGATGAGGGCTACACATTCCATCAGTGGTCTCAGACCAAAAATACCTCGGTATGCATGCCTCGGTATAAAGTTTTGATCGACTTAGTTGGGATCCCTCCACACCTAATGAAAGAAACTGAAATCATTAAGGTCGTCTCCAAATTTGGCCTCTTCCTCGGTACCATAGCACCCGAGCATGACACAGACCTCCCTGCCTGGAGAGTTGCACTAGCAACCGATGACCTGCTACGTATACCTAGGAAGGTAGGTATGGTGTCGGGGGGCCTTGAACATCTGATCGCCGTTCAACCACTAACATGGCAGCGTGGGGATATCTACACCCCGGCCGACTTCCCCAAAGAGCCGCCAAGGTACACAAGGCCACCGTCGCAACCCCCGATCAGACCTGTTTCTCCGGACACGTATCTTGAGTCCTTACCGGCTTGGTCCCAAGATGACCACCTGGTCTCTTGCTCCAAGAGAGTTCTACTCGCCATGTGTGCTGGCATCAACCCTGCCCAAATTCCACTCCCGGTCCGGGAGGCCATCGCCGGGCCATCCATGAAAACCGACCTACCACTCGAAGTTCTCCGTGACCTGATGGATGCAGCTGAAAATCCACCGCCACTACCGGAAAACCATGAAAATGGTGCAACGGGTCAGGATGATGACATAATTCCGATTGCAACACCATTGGCCACACCGCGAGAGGAATACCCAACCCAACTTTCGAATTCAGCTAACACTCCCACCTCGTATCGGCCTGGGGAGACGCGAGATTCAGCTACACAGAACAAGGCAGAAAGTACATCAGCGAAGCATGTCTTGGTGTCAGTACAAGGTACTGTACACCAGCTGCTCCAACGGCAACATGAGCCACATCACTTCGAGAACAGTGCTGGTCAGCCACATGAATCATACAAACATTCTGTACCGAGTGACCCAGATGCATCAACTGACCCTAACCCACAGCCACAAGTCCATCAGCTGCCACAACAGATCCGTGGAAGAGGAAAATACGTACATTCGGTCTCCAGAAACATTTTTCGGGGCCCACCAATAAGCACATCACGCCACAATAGGTTCAGAGGCTTTATTAATAGGGGGAGGGGTAGGCTGAGTTCGGGTGCAGCAATCCAGGGTAAACCAAGAGTGGGGGATAGCCATAACAGCCATGTTTGGCGCCTCACCGATACACTGCCACAGTTCCCCATGCCGCAAAAGATCAATGAAGAGTACACCGAACAGCAAATTCAAGAGGAGAATGGGGCTCAGACTACGCTGACCCGAGCTGACACCAAGGATAAAGGTAAATCAATTTTGCAGGAGGACAGCTCATCAGCGCCAATGGTGGGCCAAAATGCGGGCCTTTCAATCAACAAAAGAAAATCTCCACCTCCCTTACAACACCCACTCGGCCCAATACAATTACCTAAAAGGTCTTCTCCCACTGATGATGGATCGCAGGCCAAACAGGCTGCAGGAGCATATCTCCTCTTGAGCCCCGAAAACTTTTATGAAGCCCACATAACCGAACAGCACGGCCAGGCAATCGCGGCCCACTGTGGAGTGACCACGGAAAATGTATACCAAACACTGGCGCAAGATAATGAGGAAAGGAAAGCTGCACTACCCACTGACCAACAAGCCGACTCAGACACTGATCAAGATGACATTAACAAGAGGTTTGAGCCAGACACGGATGATGAACTGGGCTCGGAGGAGGATTAAAACCGTGCCTTAGTCTCTTTGGAAAACCGGAAGTGTATTTGATGCGTAACTTTTTTATGAATTATAAGAAAATTCAAATTTTATCATGGAATTGTAGGGGTTTGGGAGCGGTGGATAAGTGCTCGGTAGTAAGTGATGTAATTCGAAAATCGCGGTGCGATGTTGTATTGTTACAAGAAACTAAATTAAGAGAGGTGCATTTGAATTATGTTCTGAATTTCCTTCCTTCTTTCTTTAATCCTGAGTGTGCATATAACCAAGCTCTCAACACCAAGGGAGGCTTAATTGTAGCATGGAAGAGATCTTTCCAATTGGAGACTAGCTTCTCAACACCTCACACCCTCTCTGTCCATCTCAAACACATGAAGACGGGGCATACGACATGGATTACTAATGTCTATGGTCCTTCGGTTGAGGCGGATAAACCACGGTTCATAGATGAATTATTGGCGGTTGGCAAGTTGATACAAAATTCATGGTTACTTGCCGGTGACTTCAACTTAGTTAGATGGATGATAGATCGCTCGGGTGATTTCAGAGGCCTCGAACTTATGGATCTATTTAACGATTTCATCCGCGACACGGGTCTAATAGATGTGCAACTGAAGAATAGACGGTTTACATGGTCAAATAAAAGACCCTCCCCCACCTTCTCCAAAATCGATCGTGTCTTTATCGCAGCAGATTGGCAACTCAAATACCCGATCATCAACCTCAATGCTCTCGAACTGATAGTGTCCGACCATGTCCCGCTACTGCTCTCATGCAAAAACAGGGCCACATACCCGAAACAAACCAAACTAGAAACATTCTGGTTCCGCTATGAAATGCCAAAGGTAATGGTGCAGCGTTTATGGTCGGATAGTACACTGCCGGCTAGCCCACAAAATAAATTTCATAACTTTCACTCCAAAACCAAGCTCCTGCAGCATGCACTCTCACGTTGGCATCAAAATGAATTTAGCAAAATGGAAGTGCAACTAACCTTTTGCAAGAAAGCAGTTTTGTTTTTTGACAGGATTGAGGAATATAGAGTGCTGGCGCCGCAGGAATTCAAGCTAAGGTGTATGATCAAGGAAAAGGCATTTCATCTTGCCGTCAACTTGGAGGGAAGATGGCGCCAACGAGCGCAATGCAAATGGCTCAGCCAAGGAGACCGAAATACCCATTACTTTCATGCCCATGCCTCGTCACGGCAGCACAGAAATACAATCACATCCATCAACCACGAAAATCACCAGATAACCGACCCCACACATATCAAGCAAATCCTGTTCCAGCACATGCAAGGCATGCTTGGTATATCGCAGCAAACTATGAACTTTGACCCTAAAGCACTCTATCCCACTAACCCAGACCTGCACCATCTTGATGCTAATGTAACCGAAGAGGAGATTGAATATGCAGTTCGGGGGCTCGCCCGGAATAAAGCATCTGGACCTGACGGCATCCCGACAGAATTCTTACAAACTTATTGGCCGACACTCAAGGCAGAGATATTCAGCATAATACAAGGTTTCTTTGATTTCCGGGTCCAGTTGGGTGATCTCAACCTTGCAAATATAGTTCTACTGCCGAAAGTTGCTATACCAACAAAAGTTACAGATTTTCGGCCTATTAGCATCATCAACCTAGTCCCAAAACTCATATCTAAAATCTTAGCTAATAGATTGCGAGAGTCAATGCCGGCACTAATCTCCACCTACCAGACTGCATTCATACGTGGCCGACAAATTACGGACAATTTCGTCGCCACTCGAGAGTTACTACACCACATAGCGGAGTCAAAGCACAAGGCCGTGTTCCTCCAGCTGGACTTTGCTAAGGCATTTGATACCGTAGAATGGGCATTCTTGACCATGGTAATGGAGGCACGGGGTTTCCCGGCAAAATGGATTGAGTGGATTAGGCAGCTGCTCTCTACTTCCGAATCCAGGGTTATAGTCAATGGTGACATAACAGAAACTTTTAGGCATAAGAGGGGCCTACGGCAGGGGGATCCCTTGTCCCCACTATTATTTAACATTGCTGCTGACGTTTTTCAGCAAATGGTAGCCTCTTTAAACCGAACTCTCAAAACCAGAATGACCCGTAAGGTGACAGAGGCAATCATCGCCATGCAGTATGCTGACGACACGGCAGTAATAGCTTCGGCGGATGCGGCCACCGTTATTTCTCTAAAGCTCATTACACGCCTTTTTACTTCAATCTCGGGCCTCAAAGTCAACTTTACCAAAAGCAAATTTGTGCCCCTGAACATCCCTGACACAGAACTCCTCACGATACAACAAATATTGGGCTGCACATGTACAACTTTCCCAGTAAACTACCTCGGTATGCCGCTGACATTGAGAAAACCATCAAAAGAAATGTACCTACCTCTCATAGAAAAGGTTGAACGGAAACTAGGTGGATGGAAAGGTAAACTCTTATCTCGTGGCGGTAGACTGGAACTTGTGCGCTCGGTTCTATCCGCCATTCCGATCTACCATATGACCTGCTTCCGCTTACCTCAATGGGTCATTGCAAGAATCGATCGGGTCAGACGAGGGTTTCTATGGGGGAAAGGACATTCTGCGGAAGCTGGGCTTTCGTTAACCAATTGGTGGACAGCATGTTTACCAAGAAAATATGGCGGCCTAGGGATATCAAATCTAAACCTTGTCAACATATCCCTTCTACTGCGATGGTGGTGGAAATTATACTGTCCAGCAGACAGCCTATGGTCTATCACAGCTAACACGGTTAGAAGGAGAACAAGGAGGATTATCGGCCCCAAAATTTGGCTACAGAATGGTTCCTTCTTTTGGGCTCAACTAACAAGGCTCAAACATCTCTTCAATTGGAGCACAGAATGGCAGATAGGTGACGGAAGCACCATTTCCTACTGGCACGATTCCTGGCAAGGGCAGCCTAGAGCGATCTCGCGGGTACCAGCACTGCAAAAACCCTCAATATCTCTCTCTGATGCTTGGGAGGACATCGTGGCAATCAACCCTGAGGAACCGCAGCAGACGCCGCCAACGATGCAAACTGGGGTGCAGGACACGCTTATTTGGAGATGGAGTAACACAAAGACTTACTCATCTAGATCAATCTATAAAACAATGCGAGAAGGAGGTCTCATTAGATCGCACTATGGCTCGATATGGAAAATTAAGGTGCCTCCAACGGTCAAAATATTCCTCTACTTGATGCTTCAGGGGAAGATCCTGACACGGGATGCTCTAAGGCGCAGGGGTATGCATCTTCCCCTTCATTGTGAAATGTGTAGGGACTGCCCGGTTGAATCAATACTTCATCTCCTATACCTTTGTCCCTATGCTGTGGCTGTTTGGTTTGAGGTATCCCGATTGACAGGCCTTCGGATAATGACTCCGGCAATGACGGTGCAAGGAGTCTGGGATGCATAATGGTCATCAGCGAGTATGAGGGGGCATAAGAACAACAAAAGAAGATGGATGACAATATTTGAGTGTGTCACGTGGGGTATTTGGAAGCAACGGAACTCAGTGATCTTTAGAGGCCAATGGCTGCCGCCTGAGCTATTGGCGTTAAGATGCTCAAATGAATGGAGATTATGGCTTAGTTTCTGTTAGTTAGTTAGTTATGGTGCAACCTTGCTTTGTATGGGGGATTATGGCTTAGTCTCTGCTAATTAGCTATAGGGCAACCTTGGCAAATAATGCTCAGACATCTGATGTAGATCGGTATTAAGCTGCTACAATTCGGTTTTATTATGTAAGGTAGGACAGAGGTAACAGGGTATTTCAGATGTAATAAACTTTTCATTAGTAAATTTCACTTGTCAGTCTCTGACAAGTCTTCAAAAAACAATAAGAAAAAGGTTTGGCTTTATTCCACGGGCCACAGCTGAAAATTTATGTATACAAATTTAGAGATTTTTTTGCTTTCATCCTATTTATCAATCAAAATGCACCATATGATTTCACATTTTCATTTATATACATAAATTAAAAAAAATAAAATAATATAAAGTTTATGTGACGAATATATTTTGAAAACACAAAATTTATATAAATAAATACTTATTTTAATATTAACGTTTTAATCTTTATGAATTATGGAGCTATTTGTGAAGTAAGTTCATTGATCCGATTTCTACATAGAAGCTTATTGTTTATTGTCACAGAAGATCAAATTAATAAATATATTAGATATAAGCAGTTGGCTCAATGCTACATTTATAGGCAAATAATTTCATGAATTGCATCAGCTTTCCGTTTGATTTGGTCCGTTGATGCTCAATTAATTCCTTTGAACCACATAATATATAGCTATGTTCATTTTCATTGCTATTTTAACGTTTATCTTTTAATATAAGAAAACGGTAATATAATGAATAGCATTTTAATATAAGAATGTACAAACTTTACTGGTGCCTATGAAATTTGTCTATATAAATAGTACATTGATATTTGAAGATCATATCATTCAATAACAATTCAACAATTCACATACCCTTTTGCTCTTCCTCTTAACTCTATAATTCATAAAGTTCAATTTAAATTCTCCACAAGCAAATATTTTCTTTATAGTAAAAATATTATTTTGCTATCATTGTTGAAAAGCTACATCAACCTCTATCACGATTGCGCCCGCAGAAAGAGGAATACCGGCGTAACTTGAAGCAAGCTTAACCGATTATTCTTGTGCTTAGGACAAAGTTGTCTTAGGTCCGTATTTTGCAGCTCCGGATAATAAAGTTATAATTATATTCTTGATTATATTTTTTTATATATAATTATTTTTTATTTAGTGATCAAAATTCAGATTTAAATCTAGTTAGTTAGTTAAATTTTTCTAACAGTTTACACTTAAATTTTTATATGACCGAACAAAAAATGTACATGTTTGCGCTTTAGTGAACGAGCGCGAAAAAATCGACGTCGACAAAATCATATCACAAATCACAAAGCATATCCCTTGCCCGTACCAATGAAGGTTTGGAGTGGGGCCGTTCGGCAACAAGGGATTAAGAGTGAAGAATTAGAGCTTAAGGAGCGCTAAGGAACCGATGTTCGGTTGTCTTTAATCCGCGAATGAAAGCTAAGGAAGCAAGGAAGGGGTAGAGGTGCCTTAAGGTCCAGACAAATGATTAAGATTTGAGCAAAATGAGGCTAAAGGAGGTGATCTTAATCCGCGCTAAGGAACCGGTATTCGACAGAATTAAACGGCTAAGGAAGCTAAATGAAGCGGATTAAGCTTTAAGGAGGCTTAATCTCTTGTTGCCGAACGGCCTCAATGGATTTCATTGGAATTTGTATCCTCTGCATTAACTCAAAATATAATCTTTTGAGTTAATACATTTGGACCGTACGATCTGCTTTAAGATATGTGCGGACTAGATCCACACTAATATTAAAGGGCCTCTACATTATAAGTTAGAGCCGAATTGGCTCCGTTTAAAATTAGAAGATGCGGACTCATTTCATTGAGGGTCGTCTGAAGGATTTTAATTTTCGGATTTTTCGTTCACGATAATTATTGTAAATAAAAAATAAGATAAAGAAATTCATGGAGCATGCCTTCTGATCGATGCCATTGGAAAAACGTGTGGTCATCAACAATTAACAAACCCAACCGTTCTATAGATTCTCATCCCGTGCAATCGGGTTGGTATCTCGATGATCGCACGGACAGCATCTGGACCTCTCGTTTTGAATTTATGGTAATAATTAAGCATAAAGTTAGAGGGTGTTTTTAACGGACATCGAATCGAAATCCGATAAACCGTTAATATGGGTGAACATATGCGTTCATACTTCATACAATTTTGAAATTTTATGAAAATTTACAGACCTGTACCAACTTTGCCTCCTCTCCAACCCCTGAAATTTAATTCACCCCCTCTTAAAAGTCCGCCAGGTGCCAGCTCAAAGAGCACAATTAATCATTTCTTTTCTTCAAATCCAATTAAGTAAATATGGTAATTAGGGTTTAAAATTCTAATTTATTTGAATTTCTTCAAATTAGCTAAAATCTAATTTAGTTAATGAATTTAAATCCGATTAATTATTTAAATCTGATTTAGTATTTTCTCACGCCTCTGATAAAATTCTGAATCCACCCATGATGCTTTCTAAAATTTGCGCTATGTTTAATTAAACAAAAAGCTAACATGCCCTGCATCTCCCGTTCTTCAAATAAGAGAAGAATATAAAATTAATAGAAGAATATAAAATATTACATGTTTGCCATAAAATAATGCAATTAATGCAATGGGCCCAATCCTTCCCTTAAAATGCTAAGCCCTTTGTAGTACCGGGTGTGGTCTAAAATTTCAAGAGAATAAAAACTGGACTAGTTGGGCCTTTGGTTGCAAATCAAATTATTTTTACCGAGGTAAAATTGCCTGTATATCCATTGAAATGTTTATAATTGAATACTTTTTCACTAAAATATAAAGGGATCGACTAACAGTCCCCCCCATTCAGTCCCCTAAACGTCCCCCTAACTGTCAAAGTACAGCTGTCAGTCCCCCATTCAACATACATTAATTCAGTCCCAAAATGGAAAGTATGAATACCTAAGATATGAAGTATGCATATCTAATTCATCAAGTATTCATACCTAACATATCAAGTATTAATTCATATATGGACTGGGGACCATTACTTTTCGGGGACAGTACTGCCTCGGGGACCACTCCCAAAAAGTCACGTGGATCACACCACCAATCCCCCATTCATTGATTAAATTAATTCACATACAAAATGGAAAGTATGAATACCTAAGATATGAAGTATGCATATCTAATTCATCAAGTATTCATACCTAAGATATCAAGTTCATACTCTAAAAACTGGACACAATACTACTCATCTTTTACACGTTTTTCAAGGCAGTTTTTGTTTTTCTCCATTCATTCTAACCAATTTTTGGGACGATTTATGAGGAATTTTGCAAATCTAAAAACACGAATGTTTTCTATTTTTTTTTTCTCTTTCAAATGAGATCCATGATGACATACTTTTACACGTTTTTCAAGGTATCAAATATTCAAATATGGAAAGTATTCATACAAAATGGAAAGTATTCATACCTAACATATCAAATATTTATATATAATTCATCAAGTATTCATACTTAAGAGATAAAGTATTTAAATCCAAAAAACTGGACTCAAATATGGAAAGTATTCACCCAAAAAAGAAAGTATGAATACCTAAGATATGAAGTATTCATACTTATGATAAGTATTTAAAGAAAAAAACTGGACTATTCAAATATGAAAAGTATTCATACAAAATGGAAATTATTCATACCTAACATATCAAATATTTATATATAATTCATCAAGTATTCATACTTAAGAGATCAAGTATTTAAATCCAAAAAACTGGACTCAAATATGGAAAGTATTCACCCAAAATAGAAAGTATGAATACCTATGATATGAAGTATTCATACTTATGATAAGTATTTAAAGAAAAAAATGGACTCAACTTGTACACGTTTTACACGTTTTTCAAGGTGGTTCAATGATTGAAAAAAATTAGTTATAATGGGGGGACGTTTAGGGGACTGAAGTGGGGGGACTACATCTTTACTCAAATATAAATCTTTAATATTTTTCATCTAAACATTAATTTTTCTATATTTATTCATTAATATGATTTGGATAATAGGAACTTGGTTAAATTAAGTCCGTACCGTCTAATCAGAATCCATATCAATCCCATCAAAATGCACAGGTCTCTTTAATATTCGTGCAAAAGCAGATCAGATGGTTTAGATTTAAACTCAAAGTTTGAGTTACTTTATGTCATTAGGCGATGTGATTGAGTGAGAAGGTAAAAAAAAACTAAGCTATTATGATTTAAATCATCTTAATGAAGAATATGAGATGATGTGATATTTGAATAGTAAATATCCAATGAGGGGCTCAAATGCTCCATTGTTTTTGTGTCCCAATCATGCTCCACATTGTTATCTACGTTCTCAAAGTTCAAACTGACGATCTGAACTACTCAATATGATATCCATATTAAAATGTGCTTGGAGATCAAATTTGATATTTTCTTGAAAAACTTTAGTTATTTTTTAGATAAGTACAAAATCATTATTTTTGAATAGTCCATAATTTTCTGAAAAACATTGATTTTGTACTTATTTAAAAAAAATAGTAATTTTTTTTTTCAAAAATATAAAGTTTGGTCTTCCAACACATTTTAATACGAAAATCATATTAAGTGGTTCAAATCGACTGTTTGAACTTGAAAATAAAATAATAATATAAAATATAATTAAAGCACTAAATTAATGTGACATTTGAACCCTCCTCGTATCCAATTCCCATATTTGAATGAGGAAATGCCCAATTACAAAATTTCCCATGGGTAACACGCCCAATTTTGAAAGTATGACCAGACATTTAAATTATTTGACAATATTTTTTAATTAAGTTGAAAAACAGACCGTCCATTTTTGTTGAGAACTGATAAATACATAAATCGTAATTTCAAATAATGTAATAAACGATAAAACATGCATCGAATCTTGTCATTCATTGTATAAACAACGACGTATCAAAACCAAAAATTAAATGTGATTGATATGATATCTGTAATCATTGAATTTTTTTTTTTGATATCATTAATGTTGATTGTCAAAGATTATTATAATGAATGAATTCTCAACGATTCATAATTTCACAATACATTGTACATTGGAAACACATCTGTCTCCAGAACAACATTTAGCTAAAATCTAGCTAAAATTCTGACACATACAGTGATAAATTCGCAAATAATTGTTAAGTAACATCTACACAAACCCAACACATACAGTGATAAATTCGCAAATACGAAGGACGAAGGTGTTTGTTTTTTCCCAATCTTGATTGATTCTAGAATAGAAAACGGTAAAATTTTCTTTTCCTTAATTTAATATTATGAATTATCAAAGCACACAACTCTACACAGCATTTTCCAGAGTTGGGAATTTCAGGCTAGGCATTACCTCAAACAGATGGCACTCGCGCTCAAATCCGCCTTTTCCGTGCTCCCTTCGAAGAGAGGCTCCATCAGCACCCTTTCTCACTCCAATCCCAGTTTGATATCTCCCTCCATAGTAAGGCTCAAATCTGCTACTGTAATGGCTTCTCTCCAAGTCGCTCAGACTCAGACAAGGAGCATCTCTGAGACCTTCTCCAAGCTCAGAGAGCAAGGCAAGGTTAGCATTTTCTATCTTTTCTCTCTTTTTCTCTTGGTCTCTGTCTCCATCTTCACCAGCTACTACAGGTTGCACTTATCCCTTTTATAACTGCTGGCGACCCTGATTTGGCCACCACTTCAAAAGCACTGAAGATTCTAGACACTTGTGGGTCGGATTTGATTGAATTGGGCATGCCGTATTCAGACCCATTAGCTGATGGTCCTGTTATCCAGGTTATATATCCTTCAACTTGCCATTTCATTGATCAGACAAATTGAATGGTATTATTATCAGATTTCAACTTTAAATTTGTGTTTATTGTTTTCTGTTGTATATAATAATATCTCAGGCAGCTGCCACGCGTGCCCTAGCGAAAGGAGCGAATTTTGATTCAGTCATTTCCATGCTGAGAGAGGTAAATCTTCTAGTTTGGTTATCTTTTTCTTGTTTTCAAAAGCAGTATTGCCAGATCAATGTTTGCCAGTTTGTATCTCAATTTTCATTTCCAGTAGCAATAGTCTGGTATGATACCTATATGAAGCAGCCATACCAACCCATGTCAACCCAAATTCATGTAGCTCACGCTTCACTTTTCTATCTATCAGTACTTTCTGTGATTTTTATATGGATGATTACAAGTAGAAATGTATATAAGCAAGTAATAAGTAAAGTAATAATCTTTCTTTCAGTATGTACGAGTACCGGTTCAAAAATTGCAACTGCTGCATGTACCTCTGCTAAAGTATAAATCATGCGTGCCTTGTAATATGCTTGAAGTACCAATTTGTGCAGCGAAGCATCTGTTCTCCTCCTAGCTTCCTTAAAAGTGGCCTATTTTATGGAACTTGGAGAGGAGTCACGTAGTATGCTGAAATTATATATATTGAAGAAGAAGAGGATTTCTGAGTGATGTACTCTTTTCTTTCTTATTTCTTCTGTAATGTTTTCTATAATGCTAATCAAACTATGCATAAATAGGTTGTACCAGAGCTATCATGTCCAATAGCCCTTTTCACATACTACAATCCAATTTTGAAGCGTGGTGTGGAGAGGTTCATGACTATTATTAGAGATATCGGCATTCATGGTAGTCTCTTCTTGTGATGCCTAGAAAATACTATTATTTTTGTTTTAATATTTTCATTTAGGCAATTGCAGAAATTTTACCAACAGTATTTGCAAGTATTGCCCTTTTGTTGCATTGTTTTGAGATATTCTTTCCTGCTGTTTGGCATTAGGATTGTTAGCTTATAGTACAAAAAAACAACAATGGAATGATGGAGCTAACCTTAATTAAGTGATACTTAGATTTGATTTCTCAATATTAGTATTTCTAAAAATTGTATTGGTGATGCCTAATCTTTTTTGAGTAGATTTGCACTTATATTATTGTCCACTATATTATTTTATATTCTTACTACTGGTAGTGCTAAACAACAACTAATGTTGGCAGGTCCTTTTTCTAACTAAAGCCTTTTTGCAAATATTAGAAGTATAGGGTTTCTTTCCTATTCTAAGCTCCTTTTAATGTAGAGGGCTTACAAAAGGAACTCTTTTTCAAAACCTAACCTGCATCACTACTTTACATGTTCACCAGCTTACTGGTACATTCCAGATCTAGTTTGCACTGCCATTCTAGTCTGGATGGTACCAGTGCTGTTGTGAGCCTTCTGATAATGATGAAATGGTTGTATGGTGTTGGTGCAGGTCTTGTCGTACCAGATGTACCTTTGGAGGAGACTGAAATTCTAAGGAGTGAAGCTTCTAGACATGGCATTGAGCTGGTACCATTTTTGTCTGTCTTCTGTATTTCTCATCATACCAGGACTGGACTTGCTGAACTGAATACTGAGGCACTGATAACGACATGTCAGTTCAACCTGATTTATTCATAGAAAGCTTACCCACTCTTAGTTGAGACTGAGAAAAAAAACAATCTGAACATCACTATTACATTTCTACCTGGCAGCTTATGAATAATCCTCTTGCAAGGACCTATTATCTTTTTCTTCTTCGAGTCCTTTTGTTCTCTGATGTTTCATCTTTCTTATTAGGTTCTACTTACTACACCAACCACACCCACAGAGAGAATGAAGGCCATTGTGGAAGCTTCTGAAGGCTTTATCTATCTTGTAAATCATCATCCTTGTCTAAATATTATTATTTTTTTTATACCACGTGCTTGTCTATTGTTTTGTTTTTTGTGAATACCACGTACTTGTCTATTGTTATACTAACTAATTTACCATAATATTTATGATCCTGAAACCTCACTGCCTTCCAATTAAAATGCATCATTTCTTATACTTGTGAGTAATCCTAACTATTGGATCCAGGGTTTAAAAAGGCTAATCTGCCCCTATGTATCTCATCTAAACTGAACCTCACTTTCTAACCACTCAATACAACAAAATCCCCTGAAGTCTGTATCTCTTTGTTTGGTTTTGGCACCGGGGAGTTAATGAGGCCGAACTCGAAGTTCCTTAAATGAAGATAAGGACAGTATTATTTTTAGAAATGAGTAACGCATGGTGTCATTTGCAAATACAAAATGAATTGGGTTTTATCTGGCAAAAATCCTATGTTCTTTTACTGCATTTTTTTTAAAGCAAAATCAGTCAACACCATAATGCCATGTACTAGCATGTGCAAGCCTAGACTACCTGTACTGCTCTACTACTAAATTTGATACCTACCAGTACTAAAGAATATCTGTCCTACCAGTACTAAAGAATATCTGGTGCAGCTATAATCAAATAGCTGGTACGGTTATTTTTTCGACTCACATACCCTTTGCACAAACTAGAGAACTAAGCGTATATATGTAGTTCTCCTTGAAAGATATAATTTGTTTTCTTGTTACTGGATTGATTTATGTAAATATGAATTAAAATCTTAACTTATCGTGTAGGTGAGTTCGGTTGGGGTTACAGGTGCACGTGCATCTGTAAGTGCGCGTGTTCAATCCCTTCTTCAGGACATTAAAAAGGTTTCACCTTTTTTATCACTCTTTTTTGTTGCTTATACAAAGAAAAGTTTCATGCTTGCCCGACACATGTGCGCATTTGTAAAATAGGAAGAACTATGTACTGCTCCCCACAAAATATACTGTCACCTGTAGGCTCCCATGTCCTAATGTCTTCAATAAGTACCAAACCTTTTGTTGCAGGTGCTTGTTCATAAAAGTGCCTTTTCTGTTACTTTTTTTCATTTTCTTGCTCAAAAGCACAAAGTGATGTGGGCAGTTTTTTTATTTGACAAAATTATCTTCTGTTATAATTATGCTCATAATTAATGGAAAAAAATTATGCTCATATGATTTTATATCTTCTCAACCTTTTCTTTCTTGCTTCCTTTAATTTCCGTTCAATTATTTTTGGATCTCTAATTTTTTTGCTTTTATTGTTGATAGGCAACAAGCAAACCTGTTGCAGTTGGATTTGGCATATCAAAGCCGGAGCATGTTCAGCAGGTAAAACCACACTCAATTCTGTAGTTAATCCATAATCACGAGTTCTATATACCAGTATTGAACCAGTAGCACTAAAGTACAAAATTTAAAACTTCTTTCTTCAGTTACTAAAAGACAGTTCCTCTTTGTTTGCTTTTCTGGTGCTTTTCGTAGCATATAATACGTTTTGCATACATATGCATTTAAATTGGTAAATGTACAATTACAGATAGCTGAATGGGGTGCTGATGGAGTGATAGTTGGCAGTGCAATGGTGAGGTTACTTGGTGAATCGACCTCTCCTGAAGAGGGATTAAAAGAGCTGGAGACATTCACTAAGTCCCTTAAGGCCGCTCTTCCATGATAATAAAAATGATTTTTTTTGTTTGATATTTATTGGAATAAAATTGTTGAGTCAGGTAATAGCTGTTAATTTATCTGAATTTGGAGACATGAAGATGGCTTAAAGTAGGGCCTTTCTTTATGGTGTGGAGTATCTGGTATTTAGTATTGTCAGCGAGTAAACTCTATTTCAATCTTCAATATCCATGTAACTTTATATATGCCGAAATTTTTATTAATAGGAATTTAAATAAAAAAATATCAACAATGAGGAATAGTTTTGTTGGATTTTGAAAAATAGAAAAAACGTTATGGTTTGTAACGTCTAGGGCACTGTAGCTGGACGTTATGGTCGATAAGGTCCAGTTAATCTGATCGCTAATGATCTCTAATTAACAAAAAACACTGTAGTGGGACGTTATGGTCCATAATGTCTAGCTACAGTGTTTTATTTTTTTGCGTTTTTTTGAAAAAATCCACTGTAGCTGGACGTTATAGATCATAACGTCTATAACGTCCAGCTACAGTGTTTTTTGTTAATTAGAGATCATTAGCGATCAGATTAATGGAACGTTATGGTTTATAACGTCCAAACCATAATGTTTTTTCTATTTTTCAAAATCCAACAAAACTATTCTTCATTGTTGATATTTTTTTATTTAAATTCTTATTAATAAAAATTACGGGGAAGGACTCTTCGATATTTTTTTTCTTTTTGTCCCCAAGGCTAATTATAATTTATAACTGATTCAACATAGTTAGCAGATACCAAATTAACATTTTATATTTAACTAAGAAAAAGTTAGACAAAAATGTCTCTCCTCCTCTTCCTCTCCTGTGTACGTCGTAGCAAGAAAAAATAGAAATACGAGCAGAATATGTAGTTTACAGCGGTTGCGAAGTTGATTTAAAAGAATAATGACTGGATTGGATTGACGCCACTAATTTTAAATTTTTTTTTACTTGTATAAAATTTTCGTTTTGCTGATATTTTTTGAAAGAAGCTTCTGTTAGTTGACGTCATTGGTTTTGTATCTTGGCTCAGTCATGATCCTCACATGTGTTAATCGTGCACGTCCTTTTAAACCATGTTTTAATTCTACCCGTCATTGTTTAGATATAGTGTAATTAATCACACTATTACAAAAATTTCCAGCCTTTCATTTATAGCATTAAAAAATAAAACAATAAATCCATGTCACACTTTCCTGAAATTTTTATTAATAGAAAATAAAAAATAATTAAAAATCAGATTTTTTTTTTGTATCTCGGAAGATAAAATTGCCATAAATACAACGGTCTTATTCATGGCAGCTTGCTTATCTTATGAGATCTTCAATTTTTTTTATTTCCTATCAATAAAAAGTTCGGCACAATTTTTGTTGAATCTCGTTATGGTACGATTGATCAAAAATTCAGCGGTCTACATACGTAATTGCACCCGCGAAATTATTTAGCGACTTAAACCGCGCTAAATTATTCAATAATTTATGCTCCAGACCCAAAATAGTTTCCTTTTGCGCAATGTGTATGAACCGTTCTACTCCACAATCGGAAAAATATTTTTATTGTTGTTGGTGGTGATGTATACCTATCTAAACCGTTGCACTGAAATTGATTGAATTATTAATTATTTTATTGATTAATCCCATAAAAACTTATAATATATTGTTTTTTAGGAAGAATGTGAGTCAAGCCCACATTTAATTCCATTGATAATGGTAAGGTTACAAGAGTTTTGTAACAAAGTGTAAAACAAATGAAAATGATCAATATATACATGACTTTAGCCATTAACAATTGTACTAAAAATAGGAGATAAAGCAGTATTGGAGAAACACGGTAATAACCCAAAATAGAAAGACGGGATACTAAGAGCATCTAATTCCCTGGTACTATTAGAGTTTCTAATCAGATGTGACAGTTTCTAATTCAGTTTCAGGAATGTGGAAGAGTTTCTTATTTAGAAACTATACAGTAAAGTTTTTTTATTAAGAAACTATTTATAAACTCCATACTGACTAAATGATTGGCTCAAATTATTTCTCCTTTTTAATTTGTTACTGGCGTGGCTTAATAGAAATTCTAAAATTAATTTCAGGGATGTGAGAGTTAGAAACTTTAGAGATCTTAATTTCTAAAAAGTAGTTAACAGTTATTTAAAAACTCATTTGAGTTGCTAGGATGTAGATGCTCTAAGTATCTCTGGATATATTATCTTCAACAGGATTCTAAGAGCATCTACAACCCTGGTACTATTAGAGTTTCTAATCTGATGTGGCAGTTTCGAATTCAGTTTCAGGTATGTGGGATAATTTCTTATTTAAAAACTATACAGTAAAATTTCTTATTAAGAAACTGTTTATAAACTCCATACTGATCAAATAATTGACTCAAATTATTTTTTCTTTTTAATTTGTTGTTGACGTGGCTTAATAGAAATTCTAAAATTAATTTCAAAAATGTAAGAGTTAAAAATTTTAAAGACTTTAATTTCTAAAAAATAGTTAACAGTTATTTAGAACCACGTGCTAATTGTACCACCTCATTTGTCGGCTTTACTTAGGTGGGGAGACGTCTAGGCGGAAAACAACAACATATCTCAATCTCTTATCGATTAGTTTGAGAGAAAAAAATCTAATTTAACATTTATTCATGCATCTATTCTTTTCGTGAAACAGTGCAAGCTTTTGACTTTACATAAATGGTACGATATCCTAATCAACTTTCTATCAATTCGCTTATCGACTAGTTTGAGAGAAAATCTAATTTAACATTAATTTATTCATGCATCTATTCTTTTCGTGAAACAGTTCAAGCTTTTGACTTTACATAAATGGTACGATATCCTAGGGTTAAGGTTTGGTCCGAAGGCATTTGGACAGGATTCCTATCCAAAGCTTTCCTAGACCGCACGATCATATCTGATCCAAATTGGTTGAATTAATGCTAACAGTGTTAGCTTATCTCCCCGTTAAACCTTTTTTTAATCTTTCTCCAAAGTTTTTCCTTGTGTCGTTAATTATGGTGCTCAACATATTTCTTTCTGCATATGGTGAATTTAATTTTTTTATTTGTCTACCTAACAATTTTTGCTTTGTGCAAATGTTTCTTCAACTTCAATTTGTAGTTGCAAGTTCCCATAACACCTTTTTGTTTTTAACAAATTTCCATAATCAA
Source organism: Carex littledalei (assembly GCA_011114355.1). Lineage (NCBI taxonomy): Eukaryota > Viridiplantae > Streptophyta > Magnoliopsida > Poales > Cyperaceae > Carex > Carex littledalei. Next base: position 14,412,440 of record CM022085.1, on the reverse strand, counting down.
TAATTAACGACACAAGGAAAAACTTTGGAAAAAGATTAAAAAAAGGTTTAACGGCTAACGCTGTTAGCATTAATTCAACCAATTTGAATCAGATATGATCGTGCGCCCTAGAAAGGCTTTGGATAGGAATTCTGTCCAAATGCCTTGGGACCAAACCTTAACCCGATATCCTAATCAACTTTGTATCATACGTGGATAAAATTGCATATCACACTTTCCTGAATTTTTTATTAATAAAAAATAAAAAATAATTAAAATCGGATTTTTTTTTTTTTGGTTATCTCGGAAGGTAAAATTGCCATAAATACAACGGTCTTATTCATGGCAGCTTGCTTATCTTGTGAGATGTTCAATTTTTTTTATTTCCTATCAATAAAAAGTTTGGCACAATTTTTGTTGATTCTCGTTATGGTATGATTGATCAATAATTCAGCGGTCTATGTACGTAGTTGCACCCATAGTGACATAATTCGCGTATAATTCGTTTTTTCGACGTAACCAAACCGAACTCCGAATAAAACACAGAAATGATATAATACGTTTTTTTCGTGAATAAAACGCATATAAAACGCGAGTTGACGAATTATTCGCTATAAAAATGCGAAATTTTTTTTTAAATTTTTTTTATTTTTTTTATTTTTTTGCTTCCTTATTGTACCGAATCATTCCCGAATTATACCCGAATTATATCCGAATCACGAATTTTTGACCTCGCCGAACCGAACCCAAATTTTTAATTTGTCACTATGGTTGCACCCGCGAAATTATTTAGCGACTTAAACCGCGCTAAATTATTCAATAATTTATGCTCCAGACCCAAAATAGTTTCCTTTTGCGCAATGTGTATGAACCGTTCTACTCCACAATCGGAAAAATATTTTTATTGTTGTTGGTGGTGATGTATACTTATCTAAACCGTTCCATTATTGGAAGAACATCTGTCAATTGTACTGAAATTGATTGAATTATTAATTGTTTTATTGATTAATCCCATAAAAAACTTACAATACATTATTTTTTAGAAAGAATGTGAGTCAAGCCCACATTTAATTCCATTGATAATGGTAAGGTTACACGAGTTTTGTAACAAGTGTAAAACAAATTAAAATGATCAATATATACATGACTTTAGCCATTAACAATTGTACTAAAAATAGGAGATAAAGCAGTATTGGAGAAACACGGTAATAACCCAAAATAGAAAGACAGGATACTAAGTATCTCTGGATATATTATCTTCAACAGGATTCTACACTAGTGGAGAATGTACAACTTGTATCGCCCTATCAGGATCGGTTAATGCTTAAAAATGATACTGATACAAATAGGAACGGTTGTTAATAAGGAACCGACCTTGAAAACACACATCAGGAACGGCTGTTAATAAAAAGCCGTTCCTGTTTATCAGTAACTATCAGGAACGGCTCTTTATTAACAGCCGTTCCTGATGTGTGTCTATCAGGGACGGTTATTTAGCTAATGTCCGATCTTAATATTTGTATATCAGTAACACCATATCAGGATCGGCTGAATCTGTTTAACCGATACTTATAATGTTATATCAAGATCAGTTATTTATATGTCCGATCCTGATACCTCACCAGGCCTTCACCTCTCCCAGTAAACGAATTTTTTAGTTTGTAAGCTAGGTTTTGGCGATCTGAGCTCTCTTTAGGCGATTCTTTCTCCACTCGGTGATTTATCTCGGTGATTTATCTCCATTAATAGGTAGAAGTTTGTAGGAGCTTACTCCGTGGTGTATTTTAGTGGTATTTCTTCTATTTATCACAATTGATCATTTTGTCCAATGTGCCATAAATAGGCGATTTTTTCTCCACTTGACTTATATATTCGTTTTGTTTGTCATAAATGGGCGATCTTTCTCCCTTACGGTGATTCTTTCTCCACTTAACTTATATGTATTGTTTGTTTTACTGACAATAAATTTCAAAATTTTAATTACAAGATCGAGGTTGTGTATTATGTGGAGGTTGAGAGATTTGGAGCAACGATCTCTTCTTGTCTCTCGTTCCGGCAAAAAATTGTAAGCATAATATAAAAACTCATGTTTAATTTTGTGTATGCATGGATGTGTATTATGTTAAATGGATGTACGTAGTTAATTAAATGTATCTATAATTGGTAGGTATCTAGCTAGAGTACGTACGTATTGTCTTATGAGCCACAATCGAATTATTAATGCCTTTAGGTCATGATACCCGTTCAAAATTAATCCAATAGGGGTTAATTTTGAATAGTCCCCATTTTGGGACTGCTCTTTGAATATTTTGTCTCAATTAGGATGTGAATACATATTAGTCGTGTTTTAGTATTTAAGAAAATTTCGGCAGCATTTCCTATTAGTTCCCCGAATACTTGGGGAACTAAGGGGAAATGCTGCCGAAATTTTCTTAAATACTAAAACACGACTAATATGTATTCACTACGGAGACAAAGTATTCAAAGAGTGGGATAGGATGGTAAACCGGCCCCATATAAGCCCTAGTGGACATTAAACCCTAACTGTGTAGTTAATTTTGTTTTTTAATAATTGCAGATGGACCGCAGTTGGATGTACGGAACATCACGTCTTTCGGATGAATATAAGGCAGGTGTTGATGAATTTATGAAAGTTGCTATGGAAGATATGGCGAGTAATGGGAATGCGGTGATGTCGTGTCCTTGTCGTGATTGTAACAATATCAAGAAATTTTCCAACCCCAACCAAGTGATGAACTATTTAATCCGTCATGGATTCAAGCAACAATATACGCGTTGGATATGGCATGGCGAGAGTTTAGAAACCGACATAGGTACTGGTACTGAGCATCAGGAAGATCATAATTCCAATGTCGACGGAAGTGATGTGCAAAGCAATGAAAATGATTATATGGTGGTAGATGAAGGTGTTAATTTGGATCAAATGATACGTGATTTAGAAGAGGATAAGCAGTATTGTGTATTCGAGAATTTGTATGAAGATTCAAAAAAAGAATTGTATCCTGGTTGTACAAAATTTACAAAATTATCTGCTGTATTGAAATTATATAACCTTAAAGCAAGTAATGGTTGGAGCGATAAAAGTTTTTCTGCGTTATTATAAACTTTAAAAGGAATATTTTCGGATGGAAACGAGATACCATGTAATGTTTATGAAGCGAAAGTCCAGTGGATTTGGAAGTTCAAAGAATACATGCATGTCCAAATAATTGTATATTATACCGAAATGAGTATGAAGATGTCCACAAGTGTTCAAAATGCGGTGTATCACGTTACAGGAGAAAACAGGTAACCAACAATAAAAGTGATGATTATAAATTGGATAAATGACATCCGGCAAAAGTATTGTGGTACCTCCCCGTGATACCGAGATTCAAACGTTTGTTCTCAAATGCTAAAGATGCGAAATTATTGCAATGGCATGAACCAGAAAAAAGATAAAAAATTACGGTACCCTGCTAATTCTCCTCAGTGGAGAAATATCGACAGAAAGTTTCCTTAATTTGGCAGTGAATCAAGAAACCTAAAGCTTGGGTTGAGTACAGATGGAATGAATCTGCACAGTAGCATGAGCAGTAAGCATAGCAGTTGGCCGGTTCTATTGTGTATTTATAATCTTCCGCCTTAGTTATGTATGAAACGCAAGTACATCATGCTGACCTTACTGATATCAGGACCCAAACAGCCCGGAAACGACATAGACGTGTATCTAGCGCCATTGATCGAGGACTTAAAAAAATTGTGGTGTCCAGGAGTCCAGATATTTGATGCATATAGCAAGGAGAATTTCACTTTACGGGCCATGATTTTCTGCACCATTAATGATTTCCCGGCGTATGGTAATTTGTCGGGTTATAGTGTTAAAGGAGAAAAAACGTGTCATATTTGCCAAGACGATACAGTCGATGTGTGGTTACCTAATTCCTCTAAAAATGTGTACATGGGTCATCGTAGGTTTCTTCCTGCCAATCACGCACACCGAAAGAGAAAGAAAACATTCAATGGAAAGCCGAGAACAACATATTAAAATATTCGCGAGTGAAGGATATCAAAGTTGAATTTGGGAAATTTAGAAAAAAAGTGGTGAGAAAGAAAGGATCCGAAAATTAGCTGGAAGAAGAGGTCAATATTTTGGGATTTACCATACTATGATCATTTAGAGGTTCGACACTGTCTCGATGTGATGCATGTGGTTAAAAATGTGTGTGACAGCATGGTTGGAACCTATGCTGCATGGATACGGATACGGGTATCGTATCGGATACGATACGGATACGGCGATACGGCAATTTTCAAAAATGACGGATACGATACGGCTATTATATATATTATTTTTATTATTTTAATTATATTATTAGTTCAATACTTAATTCATGCCCGTAGGCCCAATATCACAACTACATCCCCTGGTACCGTACCAGTTCTCATCCATCCAGAAACATTGTATGAAAAATACCTTCTAACAAGTAATACAAAATCTACTCAAAAGCAAAAAGAGGAAATGTAAAACCAGTGCAGCTCCACCCCCTCTTTCTTCCCAATTTGTCTCCTACTGATGTGCTGACAGCTGAATTGGGAATTTTGCTTAAACACCCTCCAATGATGAAAAATCTCACCAAAAGCCTTTCAGTCAACTTCAAATTGGACTCTCTATCTCACTTAGAAAAAAATGAACTTATTATATGCCACTGGTACAAAGGTATAGAGGACTTGGAAGATTGAGAACTTATTATATGCCACTGGTACACTGGTACAAAGGTATAGAGAACTTATTATATGCCACTGGTACAAAAATGAACTTATTGAATTAAACCAACCTAAGCAATAGCTCCTTTTCTTTCATACACCAGCACACAAAAAATTGAATTAAACCAAATTAATTCTCCTTTTCTTCATTAAAAATCATATAGAGTTTAGAAATCAAATTAATTCTCCTTCACATTCCAAATTTCCAATGCATATCGCAAAATAATTAACTTACAAGGACTTGGAAGAATGTTGTGACTTAGCCGTCTCCCTCAACACAGCACCAACAATAGCAGCCTCCTCTAAACACTCGGTCCTAAGCAAACAAGGGTTAAGAGCAGAGGAGAAGGTCTCGGGGTTGAGAGCAGAGAAGAACACGAGAGGAGAGGAGAAGGTGTGGCCGAGAGGAGAGAAGAAGGTGTCGCCGAGAGGAGAAGAGACGCGATTTTAGGTTTAGGTCTGGGCGGGAGAGGAGAGAACGCGAGAGAGAGGGCTAGTGGGGTGTTTTCCAATTTTTTACTGGACCGTCCAGAATCCAGAGAAAAGAGGCCGTATCCCATCCAATCCCTGCCGTATCCCATCCGTATCCGACTTTAAAAACCGTATCCGATACCGTATCGAAGAGGGTACGATACGCCACGTACTCTGATACGCCAGCTGGCGTATCGGAGCCGTATCGGGTGCGTATCGGGTGCGTACCCGTATCCGATACGCACCCGATACGGATACGGGGCCTAAGATGAAGTATCGGGGTAACATAGGTTGGAACATTATTGAATATTCCGGGTAAGACTAAGGACAGTATCAATGCTCGAAAAGACATGAAATTTTTGAACATATGGCCAGATCTACAACCAGCAGAGAAGGAAAAAGAAAAGAGTAATGTTTTGTACGTATCTAAAACCCGAAATGCATACGTTGTCGAAAAAATAGAAAACTAGCTTATGTGAATGCCTTTATGGTGTCAAAGTTCCATCTGGTTATTCTTCAAATATTAAAAACCTAGTTTCACTGGGAGATTTAAAATTGACAGGTATGAAGTCTCACTACTGTCATGTATTAATGATACAACTTCTTCCCGTTGCAATTCAGGACATATTGCCCCGTGCATTAGGCAGACCATCACGAAACTTTGTTTTTTCTTCAACGCCATTTGTTGCAAAGTAACTGATCCTGATACGTTGGATGATTTGCAGAAGGAGGTTGTTGTCACTTGATCACTCAAAAGAGAGCGATGTTTTCTTTTAAAATTTATAAATTCAGAAATGCTATCGGTTCGGACTGTAAGCGCACAATCCTATCGAGTAGTATATTCGAGGTCGATCCGCAGGGAATATTGGTTCAGAGTCTTAAGAGATCAAATCACAATCTTTCGAAAGGCTAGATGAAATCTGAAAATTTGAGAGTTGAAGTTGTGATCAATGTAAATTTAGAGATAATTAAAAGTAATTAAAATAAAGATAGAGATGATAATTTCTAGGATTTTGGCACACTATTGCTACTCAATTCACTTTGATATTCTACTTCTGTCGGGTCTGATTTTCTGATTGTTGTTTTATGAAAGACACCACATAGGTCAATGCGAGTTATCTTATGCAAATGACAGATCTTTCATCGAGATTCTACATAGAACACTGCGAGTTATCTTACGCAAATGATGATCTCTAAAATACACAAGTTACTGCATAGATCACTGCGAATTATCTTACGCAAATGATAGAACTTGGTTCGCGTTTTGTTGTTCCAATTTATGGTTTCCCCGCTAAGATTTTATTCACATAAATCTAATGACTCCCAACGAGGCTAACTCGTGCAACATAGTTTCTCTTATCATTAAAATACTGTCACTACCCTAACGGATTAAACTAGATCATTGAATTTAGATGAAGGGATAGTAAATCACAAAAGCATTTCGATTAAACAACAAGAAATTATAATCAACATAAATTATATATATTAAAGCATCAAGAGTAACAAGATTTACGCCTAGCCCTAAGAAAAGAACTTAGCCGCGGAACGGCATTGTTACAATCACTCCTCTCTTTCTCACTTAATCAAATCTAACCCAAATTACAAAGATACTAAACTATTCTGTCTAGGGTGCTTACATAGGAGTGGAGGGACGCCTGGAGTTGAGTGGAGACCAAGAAACATGATCTGGATACAGCTGTCAGCAGTTATTCCCCAAAGAGCGCCTTGGTTACGGACCGTATTAGGTGATACGGTCCGTATTGAGACCATGTCGCTGAAGGGTTTAATACGTATTGTGCTATCTCCTGAACTGTATTCGGCTAGATCCGTATTAGGCAATACGGGCCGTAACAGAGACTTAGTCGATGAGCGTCGCTTATCCGATTGACCCGATTCTTGCTCTATTTGGTGTAAAATAGTCCCAAAACATGTTTTCTTTAATAAAACACAAAGAAGAGTGACAGTAGCTTTTTTTTATCTAATTAATTAAACATAAGTGTGAGATAATATGCAAAACCTAAGCCAAAACCCTACGTAATTCATCATCATTTTAACTCTGATCATCACTCTCTGTCAACTTGAAATGTATTTCCCGCCGTCTTTTTTTTATATTATGGTTCACTTAATTGTTCATCTAGTAAGAGAAATTAAGATCTGTGGACCAGTTTTCTTGCGGTACATGTATTCGTTTGAGAGATACATGGGGTTTTTGAAGGGATATGTTAGGAACCGATATCATCCTGAGGCTAGCATTGTAAGAGCCTATGCTGCCGAAGAGGTTATTGAGTATTGTACTAATTATATGGATGAGTTAAAAGCTATCGACATCTCTAAATCTCGGCACGAGGGAAGACTTCACGGTGAAGGCACAATCAGTTCGAAATTAATCATGCCCGAACTTAAAATGATGACACTAGCACATTTCCATGTTTTGCAACACCTCACAGACGGTCATCCATATTTGGACGAGCATATGACTATCTTGCGGCAATAGAATCCTAAGAAATCCGATAAGTGGTTGATTGGTGAACACAATGAAAAGTTCGAAGGTTGGTTTACACGTAGAGTCATGGATGCTCCGGAGAAAGAAAACACTAAATAAATTGTCAAATTGTTAGCTCTTGGTCCAGTCCATGTCGTGAGGTCCTTTCAAGGATTTGACATCAATGGGTATACATTTTACACAAGAAGTCAAGATTTAAAGAGTACCGTGCAAAACAATGGAGTGACATTAGTAGTCATTTCGAGTGATTTTTCAGGAGCTAAAGGTGCCGGGCCATCGCATGCATCAATGTCATATTATGGTTTTATTGAAGAAATTTGGGAACTCAATTACAGAAAATTTAAAATCCCTTTATTTCGGTGTAAATGGGTCGATAACCGTAAGGGGGTTAAAGTTGATAATGATGGTTTCGTTTTAGTGGATTTCAATAAGGTTGGATATAAAGATGATCCATTTATACTTGCAACAAGCCACACAAGTGTTCTACGTAATTTATCCTACCGATCGTTCAAGACATGTTGTCCTATCCGGAAAAAGACGTATCATCGGAATTGATAATGTGGATGACGAAGAAGTATACGATCATTTTGATGAGATACCTCCGTTTTCCATTGGCATGGCATCTTTACCAACTGGTGAGGATAATGAAACAAATCACATGCAGCACGATCACAATGAAGGAAAATTGATTGAATAAAATTGATTTTTACGGGTTTATTGGTATGTCTTATATAGAATTTTTTTAATCATTTTGAAAATATAAAAATAGATTTAACATTATTAAATATTTGTGACTTACATATTATATTAATTTTTGCCAGGATGCATTAAATGACTGGACAATGGAAAGCATGCAAGTTGTTCTTCAATATTTATGACTTATTTTATTTCATGTTATAAGTATTTTTCCGTTTTTTTATTTCATGATAAAACTTTTTGAGTCAATTTAGGAGATTATTATATTTCATGTTGTAAGTAATTTTTTAAGATTTGAATTCACATCACTTGAGGTTACCTGACTAAGTACAATTAAAATAGATGGTCTAGGATTGTAATTTGAACTTGACACAAATCTCAAAGCACAATTAATACTGGCCCCTGCGCTATCCCGAATAGGCACCGGCTGAGAGTAAATCTGGACCGTCCTTTTCGATTGTCTTGAGTCAAAAACCTGGGATGGTACGAATCCCAAAAATATATGGTTGCTCCATATTAAATGCAGAAAGACAATCAGGAACGGTTCTTTATAAAGAACCGATCCTGATACCCAAGTGGCACTTAAAATAAGGAGCCTTCCCTCTCAAACCGATCAACTTCCATTCAAAAATCTAGATTTTTCTCTCCTTCAACAATCGCTTCTTGCAGTAGGTTTTCTTTGATCACTTTGTCAAGGTTTGAATGTCCTTCTTTTGACCCTTAATTAATGTTTTCATTATTTTTTACGTTATCTTGTTTCTCGTATTAGAAATGCCTCCTCTCCGTCGGTTCATAACCAGCAAGGGCGATGACTTTGCAAAGCACTTCACCAAGCAAGAGTTGAAGGATTTCTTCAACAGTGATGACCCGGGCTTGGCACTCATTGCTGAATGCATTCTTGATTCCATCCTTACCTCGATCCGGATAGTGACGGTGAGGATAGTGATGGTGAAGAAGTCGCTCGAGCATGTGAAAGAAGGGCAAACATTTGCAGAGACAGTGGAGTGTTTCGAGTGCCTCTTGTTGGCCAAGGAGGATGTCATGCTCCATTGTGAGACATGTCGCAACACATTCCATCCGGAATGTGTTGGCAAGGAGGTCAAGGAGAACAAGGACTTACGACTTGTCAAATGGAGATGCCAAACATGCATCGACGGGCCATCAAAGTCTCTTGAATGACTAAGTTTATTTTAGTTACTAATTAAGTTTATTTTGAGATTTGTATGAACTTGACTTTTGGATGAACTTGTTAATTTAGTTTTCATATCATATTAGTTACTTCAATGACTTCCCTTCTATTGAACTTGTTGAATGGTAAGTTAACTTATTTATATTATGGTTGTTTTTATTTATGATTGTGTGATGCTTGATTAAATTGTGATTTGTTTGGCATAATTGTTTTAATTGCATATTTGTATGTCATGTGTGAATAATGGGTGTGGATCACAAATGACCTGTTTTTCAATATACTTATATATATATATATAGAGTGAGGCTACGGTGTTATGCATAGCACGGATTGGGTCCGTGCTACGGCTCAAAATTTGACTTTTCAAAATCCTAACGGTCAATCCGAACCGTTCAACATGATAAAATGAATATGTACTTGCAAACCAAATTTTACATTTTTTTGAATTTTTTTACTATTTTTTTAGATAGGCTGTTTTTGGATGGTCCACAATGTTCAGATCAAGTGATTTTTGGAAAAATAGTAAAAAAATTCAAAAAAATGTAAAATTTGGTTTGCAAGTACATATTCATTTTATAATCATGTTGAACGGTTCAGATCAACCGTTAGGATTTTGAAAAGTCAAATTTTGAGTCGTAGCACAGACCGAATCCATGCTATGCATAGCACCGTAGCCTCACTCATATATATATCGAGAGAGAATCACTAATATACAAACGTTTGTTCCTGGACTCAGGAACAAACGATTCGGTTCTCTGATTTTCAAAATTCAAATAGTCGATCCAAACCGTTAGATATTCGATAAATATTAAAATGTGCTTGGAGACCAAATTTTACATTTTTTGGAATTTTTTTACTATTTATTAAGCTCGTTTGAGATGCTGCAAAAATTTAGTAAAAACAGCAGTTTTTCAAACCATCTTAATAAATAGTAAAAAAATTCCAAAAAATGTAAAATTTGGTCTCCAAGCACATTTTAATATAGATTGAATATCTAACAGTTTGGATTGACTGTTTGGACTTTGAAAATCAGAGAACCGAATCGTTTGTTCCTGAGTCCAGGAACAAACGTTTGTATATTAGCCATTCTATATATATATATATATATATATATATATATATGCCTGAATTGAAATTTTTTTTTGCAGAAAGACAATCAGGAACGGCTCTTCATATAGAACCATTCCTGATGGTCCCATAATCAGGAACGGTTCTATATGAAGAGCCGTTCCTGATTGTCTTTCTGCAAATTTTTGCATTTTTGACAGCAACACATATGAAAAAAAAATTATAAATGAATATTTTTATTTTTTCAAATCATTATATGGCTTTATATTGAAAATGCCAAAATTAGACATTGACATGCTTTAGGTTGCTGCAAGTCTGTGTCCTACCTAGGACTGGAAAAGCGGTGAAGTGGATGGTTCTTCCGTTTTGGTACCATTAGGGTTTATAGAGCGTAATATGAAGATACATGTTTTAATAAATAAAAAGGTTGGTGAAGAGTTGGATGAAGGACCTTCAAAAAAAAGGAAGAGTCCAATAAAGAGTTTGACAAATCATATGTTCCTACTATGGAATTGAAAAAAATTATATGTTCTTCTATGGAATTGAAAAATTAATATGTTCTGTCTATGGAATCGAAAAAATTTATATGCTCTTCTATGGAATCGAAAAATTCATATGTTCCTTCTATGGAATTGAAAAAATTTATACTATCAGGAACGGCCCTTTATATAGATCCGTTGCTGATTGTCCCATAATTAGGAACGGTTCTATATAAAAGGCCGATCCTAATTGTCATTCTGCCAATTTGTGCATTTTTTTTACAGCAACACCTATGAAAAAAAATTATAATTGAATATTTTTATTTTTTCTGCATGTTATATGGCTAAATAATCCTTACTAATATTAGTTTGATATACTTTGATCATTGCGTGTCCATTCAAATTTCGAAAATATTTTCGGACCGTTCATTTTCACGCGGGCATTCAACGGTCGATCTACGTCAAAAGGTGTCCAAATCTGCTCTATAATGATCAAGGTACAACATTGAACGTATCCAACATAAAAAATACAGAGTTTTATTGCGTATGAGTTTCGATCCATGTCGAAATGTTTATGGCCATACGATGCCTCAATTTTTGATCAACTAGATGGATGGGTAAATGAAGAAAAAAAATTAATCAAAATTTCATGGAAGACAGTAAATGCAGTGCTCTTTGATTTCAACGGTCCCGATCGGTCAACCTACGATATGTTTACGTCCTTATTCATTATTTTGGAAAGTAAGAGTATATGTTTCATGAAAGATATACTCTTGCTTTCCAAATTAATGAATGAGGACGTAAACATGTCGTAGGTTGACCGATTGGGACCGTTGAAATCAAAGAGCACTGCATTCATTAATTTCCATGAAATTTTGATAATTTTTTTTTCATTTACCCATCCATCTAGTTGATTGAAAATTAAGGCATCGTATGGCCATAAATATGTCAGCATGGATCGAAGCTCATACGCAATAAACTCTGCATTTTTTATGTTGGATACGTTCAATGTTGTACCTTGATCATTATAGAGCAGATTTGGACACCTTTTGATGCAGATCGACCGTTGAATGCCCGCATGAAAACGAACGGTCCGAAAATGTTTTCTAAATTTGAATGGACACGCAATGATCAAAGTACATCAAACTGATATTGGTAAGGATTATTTAGCCATATAACATGCAGAAAAAAATAAAAATATTCATTTATAATTTTTTTTCATAGGTGTTGTTGTCAAAAAAATACACAAATTGGCAGAAAGACAATCAGGATCAGCCTTTTATATAGAACCGTTCCTGATTGTCCCTAATCAGGAACGGCTATATATAAAGAGCCGTTCCTGATACAATCATGATCGGTTCTTTATGTAAGAACCGTTCCTGATTGTCCCTCTTGTTTTGCTGCAAAACTTTTCATTTTCATTTTACGGCTTATCAAAACTCCTCGCATTCATTTTCAAAGGACTCCGATCGACTCTCATTTTCAAATGTTTCTTCCACTCCAACTCTCTTTCTCTCACTCTAGGCGCCACCCTCTCTCTCACTCCGATTTTGGATCAAATCTCTCGGGCTCTCTCTCATGGTCGCGACCTAGTTTCACTAATTCTCTCTCACGGCCGCGACCTAGTTTCACTCATTCTCTCATCTACCTCTCTTGAGCCTCTTGTTGCTCTAAAAACCTAGTTTCACTGATTCTCCCCGTGAGGTGCGGCGGTGAGGCGACACCCTTCTCTCTCGGGCTCTCTCTCTCTGCACAAGTTTTGATGCGATACCGCTCCCCTTCTCTCGGCCGTGAGGTGAAACCCTTCTCTCGGGTTAGTGAATTTTTTACTATTTTTCTTTTCAAGCTCTCTCGTGTTATGCGAAATTCATAGGAACTAAGTGAAATTAATGAATGAACTATTTTTCTTTTCAAGCTCCCTTATTGGATTATAACCTGTTATTGGATTATACTTAGCTTTTGGATTATACCTATTAGCGGCTCATATGCAAAATTGCAAATAATGGTAGTGTGGATTATAACCACTAAATAATGGTACTGTGGATTATAACCTGTTATTGGCTCACATGCAAAATTGCAAATAATGCAAAATTAGCTTTTGGCTTATACTTAGTATCGGCTCATATGCAAAATTGCAAAAAAAGTGACCAAATTGACCAATCATGGTACTGTGGAGTCAAATCCTCTATTTACACCTTCATGTAACAACTTTGCACCTATATTCTTGTAACTTGTTTATTTATAAAAATATGTCTTGTCAAATTGAATGATTTCCAGATCCAGTCATGTATAGTCAGGGGCGGAACCAGGATTTGAGTATAGGGGGGGGGGGGGGGGGGCTAATTAATAATATTATTAATTTTTTTAATAAAAAAATCCATAACAAAATATAACACAAGATAAGAAGATCTTTCACAATTTGATTTCACAAAATGATACAATAAATAACTAACACCAACAAAGTGTCATGTCTATGAAAATCAAACTAAAAACATAATATTGATATATTTTTATTTAAATTTCGTCCTATGATTTCCTGAAAAATCAAATGCAGTAATAATCTTATGTAAGTAATTTCGCCCAATGATTTCTTTGAAATAAGTGTCTAATGTGAACGTCTTTCTCTTAGACATAATATTATATGTCTACAAATTACACACAAAGAAAGAAATCATTTCATCCTTAATTCCATACACAAATAATTCTTAACATAACTTAATATTTTTACACAGATCCAATAATTTAATAGATGGAGCTGTAAATTTTTTTACACAAACCTATTGAGAATCAATGATCTGAAATAAAATAAAGAGAGACTAAGAGAGTAAATTATATATGAGGAGAGATCAAGTTACAACAAAGTTACAACAACTATTTTTTTCATTTTCAATGTCCAAATCATCGATCTAAACTGTTCAACATGATTATCTAAATAAAATGTACTTACAGATCAAATTTTATATTTTTTTGAACTTTTTTACTATTTATTAAGATGGGTACAAAATTCAATGGTTTGAATATGACTATTTTTTGTAAAATACTTAATAAATAGTAAAAGAATTCAAAAAAATATAAAATTTGATCTGCAAGCACATTTTATTGTGGAGATCATGTTAAACGGTTTGGATCGACGATTTGGACTTTGAAAATGAAAAAAATGATTGTTGTAACTTTGTTGTAACTTGATCCCTCCTCATTATATATTCTTACAATTCACTAGGTGTTGTACTGCCCCTGAGAACCGAAGTGAAATTTGGTGGAGACAATCCAGATGGAGACGCTAAGTAGTTGCCTAGTTGGAGTCGTGGAGAACAGAGAGTCGGAGACACTTCAATTTTATATATCGGACGATCGGTGCTATAATTTATAATTTGAAATTGTCTTCTTCATTTGTCTATTTCAGAGAGACAGATACTTGGTGCTATAAAGGGTTTTAATTTAATTTGTTCTTCTTTAACGCAAACACAGAGAAATAGAAATAAATCTATTTTTGTAATCAGAAGGCCCACTGACATGACTGGCCCAAATATAAATAAATCTAACTTTGTTTTTTAAATTTTACATTGAAGTCCTATAACTTTGTATATTATTATTAGGGTTTATACATGTAAAACAAATCATATAGTATTGTTTTTATATACTTAGCAATAAAAAATTTCAAACCTTGGGGTGGCTTAGCACCCCCTAGCCATACCTATGTTCCGCCCCTGTGTCTAGTGGTGGTTGGTGATAGTGAGTCGGCCAAGAAACCAGGAAGAGGTCCTACGAAACTTACTCGTGTGGTTAATAAGCCCAACAAGGTGCTTCAATTTGATAAACTTGGGAGGCCTATTATAAACGAACAAACAACAACTTTTTCGACGCATCTTGGGATTTTAGTGAGAGCCCAAGTTTCAATACGCCATCGATAGTGGAGTGACGTACCAGATCACATTAAGAAGAAGATTTGGCATGAAATCAGGGTAAATAACATGAAACTAATTCTTTAATTCACAAGCTTTCATTTGATTTTAATGACCGATTGTTCTTCAAATTTTTTTTGCAATTGGAATGGAAGTTACCTGACGACGATGTTATGCGGAAGGAGGTCACCCAGCGTATGGCTGTACATTTCAGAAAGTTCAGAAGTAGGCTGCACAATGATTACATGAAGAAAGATGAGCCACCATTCAAAGATTATAATGCGATTACACAAGAAGATTGGGAAGAATTTTTCAAGTACCACCAATCGGAAGAATTTGAGGTATTTTTATTTCTTAATGGTAGCAACTCTCTTTTGGCTTATTAAGAATTCATTTGGTTTTCTTAAGGCAAATTGTTTTCTTGTTCAAATTATATGACCTAAGTAAAACAGGGAAGGCGAACCAATCCAATAACATGTACCCGCATTTCTTGGGATCTAGAGGTTATAGTGGTGAGAAATTCCAGAAGAGACTTAGAGAAGCGTTGACGGAGATTGCTTCCAAAGAGGGGTCAAGTAGTGATTTGTCATCTCAAGGGTCCACTAGTGGGTTGTCACAAGATGATCACTCAAAAGAGAGCAATGTTTCTTTTAATATTTATAAACTCGGAAATGCTATCGGTTCGGACTGCAAGCGCACAATCCTATCGAGTAGTATATTCGAGGTCGATCCACAGGAAATATTGGTTCAATGCTTTGAGCGATCGAATCACAATCTTTCGAAAGGCTAGATGAAATCTGAAAATTGAGAGATGTTGTTGTGATCAATGTAAATTAGGAAGCAATTAAAAGTAATTAAAATAAAGATAGAGATGAGAATTCCTAGGGTTTCGGCACACCGTTGCTACTCAATCCGCCTTGACAATATATTCCTGTTGCGTCTGATTTTCTGTTGTTGTTTTATGAAAGACACTACATAGGTCACTGCGATTTATGTTACGCAAGAATGACAGATCTTTCATCGAGATTCTACATAGGACACTGCGATTTTCCTTACGCAAATGACTGATCTCTAAAAACCCCAAATTACTACACAGATCACTGCGATTTTCCTTACACAAGTGATGAAATTTGGTACGCGTTTTGTTGGTCTGGTTTATGGTTTCTCCGCTAAGGTTTTCTTCACATAAACCTAATAGATCTCAACGAGGCTAATTCATACAAATAGTTTCTCTTACTATTAAAGTACTGTCACTACCCTAACGGACTCAAACTAGATCATTGAAGTTAGATGAAGAGATAGTAAATTACAAAAGTATTTAGATTCAACAACAAGAAATCATAATCAACAGAAATATATATATCAAAACATCAAGAGTAACAAGGTTTACTGCCTAGCCCTAAGAAAAGGAACTTAGCCGCGAAACGGCATTGTTACAAGCACAAATCTAACCCTAATTACAAAGATAACTTCTTCTTCTGCCCAGGGGCCTTATATAGGAGTGGAGGGACGTCTGGAGGTTGAGTAGGGGCTAAGAAACTGATCTGGAAACAGCTGTCGGCAGTTATTCCCCAAGAGACGCCTTCGGTTACGGACCGTATCAGGTGATACGGTCCGTATTAGGACCTTGACGGTTAGGGTTTAATGCTTCCAGCGCTATCTTCTGGTCTGTGCTAGGCCTGGTCCGTATTAGGCAATACGGACCGTAACAGAGACTTCGTCGATAAGCGTCACTGATCTGATTGACCCGATTCTAGCTCCATTTGGTGTAAAATAGTCCCAAAACCTGTTTTCTGTAATAAAACATAAAGAAGTGTGACAGTAGCCTTTTTCTCTAATTAATTAAACATGAGTGTGAGAAAATATGCAAAACCTAAGCCAAAACCCTACGTAATTCATCATTATTTTGACTCTGATCACGCCTCCTAACTTGAATTGTTGCTTGTCCTCAAGCAACGACATCCCAGCTGGTCAAAGGTCTGGTGTAGGTTAAACCATACAATCTCAAGGATTTGCTTGAAATTAAATTAGAACTCGGGTTTGGTACAATTGACATGACAATAAAAATTTAGAACTCTAAAATATTCATGACCTCTCCCTTGAACAATTTATTCACCCCATGATTGACCTCATTATGCATACCCTAGAAAAATTATAATCGAACAATTTACTTCACAAATATCCTTAAAATTGAGAGTATTAATTTCTCCTTCGATTATAAATGGATCCCTTCCAATCAATAGGAATTCTAATGATATAAATTTTGATTTTCCTTCCCAATTGATTGGAGCAAAGTATGACAACTAAGTGTGTCTCATTTTTGAAAAATTAAATATGTACAAAATTTAAAATTTGGGAGATTTTCTCGAGCCTATTGGTAACCAGTCTTGTGTAGGCACCCGTACTCTTTTTTTATCCTCCATCTTTTATTCTATTTTTTTTTTCTTTTTCTATTTTTTTGGATTTTTCTCATTTCTTATTTTTTTTTTCTGTTTTTCTCAAAAATAAAATAAAATATTTTTGTGTCACAAGCACCATGATTACACACAATTCCAAGTATTCATTCATACAAGGAATTATTGCATATTTTCGCTAGGGGTCTATCTATAATAAATGGGTATTCTAAAACACTATCAAGCTTAAAAGACTTTGCAAAAATAAATTACTCAATAAATAAAAATTTTAGGGTTTGCGATTTTGGTCAACACTCATGGTTAGCAATTCATTGTTCACTTTGAGATCACTAATTATTTTAAAAATTCCGAATTTTTGTATCATGGCCAATTGTCTAAACCTTAGCCTAATTCAATTTAAAACAATTCCTATTTGATTAACCTACATGCAAATTACCCCTAAATTATATGCTCCTATCAATGCAAATGCCTATATGCGCGCTAGATAAAAACCTCAATCGTTCCTCCCAACTTCTCTTGGTTAAGCCTTGAAAAGCGGTCCCGATCAAGTAAAACTGCTAGCGAAAAAAATGAAAAATAAGGGTCCTACATGCCATGATCCTAGATACAATGCAATTCCTAAACTAATTTCTTACCCCTACCCCCATGCTTAAATTTTGTATTGTCCTCAATGCAAGAAAATAAACAATTAAGAGAGGGATAAGAAAGATCTCACAGATTACTCGTGGTGAAGGGGTGGTGGTGGGGTGAATGGAATTGGTGGTGTGAATGGTATTCCCTTGGAAAGGCAATATTCATAGAAATTCTCGTGGGCTTTGTTTACCTTGTCCAAATATTCCTCCAAGTAGCGGGTGCGTTTCTTCAAATTTTCGAGGGTATTGTTGGCGTAACGTGTGGTTGGACCGGGCTCACGAGCTTGAGATATGGTTGTCTCTTGGTCCCATCCGGTTGGTGTGGGCATGGAGTTTGCTTCGTTGGTGTTATCGCGAGGCGGAATGAGGTGGCGTACGAAAGCCATGTCATGATGGTGGATGGATGAGTGGTGTGATGCGCTTTGTGTTTCCTCCATGGGCTCTTCGGTTGGTTCCTCCTCGGTTGGTTCTTTCTCGATTGGTTCCTCCTCTATTGGTTCTTCCTCGTCGCTTCGTGCATCATCTCCATGTTCAGATTCGTATCCAAACTGGAATGACCCCTTATCCGTTCCGATATGGAGGGTCATTCCCTCGCCTATTTTCAACGTGTACCTTATGTCTCCTGTGTGTGCATTGAATACCGCTTGCACGTGATTGTTGTTCACTAGGTAGTTCATATTGAGGCGGTTGTTTCCGAATACTTCAGTTTCGCCGACGAGTTTTATGTTGTGGTGGTGCACAAGGAGGGTTGCATAACAACCCACGAAAACTACGTGATTATTCTTTGTGTCGGCGGCCACCGATTTGAGGTGGTGCAAGATGTGGTATCCAATGTGCGGTTGATGCTTGTGACTCTTCATGCACCGCATGATGTAAATGTCCCTCTCTCGCACTTCCGTTGTGTCCTCTCCTGTTGGGAAAATAGAATTAGTCAAAATAATATGAATATACCTTAATTCTATCGATGAGATGAGGTGTGGGTCTTTGCGGTATATTTTGCGCTCATCAATTGCGATTGTTTCCCAGTACTTCATGCGTTTCTCCCTTGTGCCTAACTTGGTTTTGCCGTTAGTGGGAATGGACAGCGCCTTGCAAAATTCCTCCATTGTTATGGCAAAGGGGTGGTTGAATAATCGGTATTTGATCATGTCGCCATCCCATTGTAGTGTTGATAGAAATTCGATGGAGGGCCTCAAATAGACTCTTGTGGCTCGTAGGCGGTCCGCCAAATCCCATAAATTGATGTTATTAAGGGATAATCGCACATAATCATAGCAGCCAAGGACCTTCATGGTATTGATACACATCGCTTTATTGTTCGCGATGGTGAGATCAAGCATTGTTTGAGCACGGTCGAATTATTGTTTGTCGCGGAATTTGATTTCCATGGCTGTCGTGAAGGTGTTTTCATCGTCGGATTGAGAGTTGGAGGAGCGAGGGCTGTTGTGTGCCATTTTTCTCGGGTTTTCGGGCTCTGTTACGGGCCGTATCACCTTGATACGGGGTTGATACGGGCCTGACTTTGAGGATTTCTGTGGACAGGATGCGAATTTTTATCTGAAAATTCTATGAAATGGTGCAGGAAAAAGGGAAGTGGATGAAAGGTTTATATGGCAGTGAAGGGATGTGATGAATGTGCAGAAGGTGGTGATGGTGGGGGGGGGGGGTTAAATTCGGTTATAATTTGAATTTCTTTCTTGGAGCGCCAGAATTGGAGAGTTGGTTATTTCTGCTCATTGAATACGGTCTGTATCAACTGATACGGTCCGTAACCATTGTGTGATTTTGTGTTGAACCCTGCCTTTTCTGCACCAAGTCCGAGATAGGTCCGTATTGGAGTACTACCCCGTATTAGACTGATACTATCCGTAACAGAGAGCAAATCTTCATGACGGGCTTCGAATTTTTTGGCCAAATTCTTCCAGCATCTCCTCCTGTAGGTAAGATTAGTAACCCTGAGATTAGTATAATAGTTTAGGATCAAATGAAATATTTTTTTTATTTTTGAATTTTTTATATGAAAAAGAAAGTAAAAGTGGCCTTGGATTGCCTCCCAAGAAGCACTTGTTTAAAGTTATTAGCTCGACTTTTTGTTCTCATCCATCGTTTGGCTGATTCCCGAAGGAACATGTCTCATCATTTGTTCCTGCGATGTAGTGCTTCAGCCTCTGGCCGTTCACCTTGAAATACCCAGTTCTTGACTCCAGATTTGGACTGCCCCATAAGGGTACACGTAAGTGACCTTGTATGGTCCCGTCCATCTGGATCTCAATTTTTCGGGGAAGAGTTTGAGTCGTGAATTGAAGAGAAGCACCATGTCGCCTTCCTTGAACTCCCTTTTTCTTATCTTTTTGTCATGGTAGAATTTCGCCCGTTCTTTATACATCTTTGCATTATTGTATGCGTGGAGTCTCAGTTCGTCTAGTGCATTCAAATCTAGTAGCCTCTTTTTGCCTGCGTCCCGAAGATCATAATTGAACGTTTTGATTGCCCAATATGCCTTGTGTTCTAATTCCACCGGCAGATGACAAGCCTTTCCGTAGATCAGCTTGTAGGGTGTCATTCCGATCGGAGTTTTGAACGAGGTTCTATAGGCCCAAAGTGTTTCGTCTAGTTTGAGTGCCCAATTTTTCCTGGACCAAGACACCGTCTTTTGCAAGATGTTCTTGATTTCTCTGTTTGAAATTTCTACTTGTCCACTGGTTTGTGGATGGTAAGGAGTTGCCACCTTGTGCGTGACGCCATATTTTTTCAGAAGATTGTTGAATTGATTGTTGATGAAATGCGATCCTCCATCACTTATCACTACTCGAGGGATGCCAAACCTTGAAAATATGATCTTCTGGAACAGCCGCTTGACTACATTTGCATCTACTGAGGGCGCTGGAATTGCTTCCACCCATTTTGAGACATAGCCGACTGCTACGAGGATATACTTGTTGTTACCTGAGCTTGGGAATGGCCCCATGAAATCGATTCCCCAAACATCAAAAATCTCCACTTCTAGGATTGAATTTTGTGGCATCTCATCGCGTTTAGATATGTTTCCCGTCCGTTGACATACGTCACAGCAGGAGACATAATCCTTAACGTCTCTGAAGATGTCAGGCCAATAAAAACCTGCTTGAAGGATTTTCAGTGCTATTTTTTGGAATGATGCATGGCCACCGTATGGCGAGGAGTGGCAGTCATGGATGATGCCTTTCGATTCTTCGTGTGTGACGCATCTTCTGTGTATTCCGTCTACATAAAGGCGGAAGAGGTAGGGATCATCCCAGTAGAAATGTTTAGCATTTGCCAAGAATCTCTTCTTTTGTTGAAATGTCATGTCGGATGGGATGGCCTTGCATGCAATGTAGTTGGCCAGATCTGCGTACCATGGCCGTTTGCTTATTTCTACAGAGTAGAGGTGTTCGTCAGCAAAAGAATCATCGATCGGCTGATCATTCTCGCTTGGTTGTCTCAGTCTTGACAGGTGGTCGGCCACCGAATTCTCTGTGCCCTTCTTATCCCTAATTTCGATGTCGAACTCTTGTAGGAGAAGTACCCATCGGATGAGTCTAGGTTTTGCGTCCTTCTTGTTGATGAGGTACTTGATTGCTGCATGATCTGTGTAGATGATGACTTTTGAACCTACAAGGTAAGATCGAAATTTATTAATTGCAAAGATTACTGCGAGTAGCTCTTTCTCAGTTGTTGTGTAATTGCATTGTGCTTCATTTAGAACTTTGCTCGCGTAGTAGATTGCATAGGGCTTCTTATCCTTCCGCTGTCCCAGGACTGCTCCTACTGCGTAATCACTTGCATCGCACATGATCTCAAAAGGATGGTCCCAGTCAGGCGGTTGGAGAATTGGGGCTGAAATCAAAGCATTCCTGAGTGTGTTGAATGCTTCGATACATTTCCCATCGAAAATGAACTCGGCATCGTTCATGGTCAAGTTTGAGAGTGGCTTTGCGATTTTTGAGAAGTCCTTGATAAATCTTCGATAAAACCCTGCATGACCAAGAAAACTGCGAATGTCACGAACACATGTTGGTTGAGTTAGTTTTTCAATTACCTCGACTTTTGCTTTGTCAACCTCCAATCCCTTAGAGGAAATGGTGTGACCAAGCACAACCCCCTCTTGTACCATAAAATGATATTTTTCCCAATTTAATACAAGATTTACTTCTTCATATCTTTTTAGAACTTTAGACAAGTTCTTCAAACATGAGTCGAAGGTATACCCATAAACTGAAAAATCATCCATGAATACTTCCATTATTTCTTCAACAAATTCTGAAAAGATAGACACCATGGCTCTTTGGAAAGTCGCTGGGGCGTTGCACAACCCGAAGGGCATGCGTCGATAGGCGAAAGTTCCGTAGGGGCATGTGAATGTGGTCTTTTCTTGATCTTGAAGATGAATTGGAATTTGGAAGAAGCCGGAGTATCCGTCAAGGTAATAGAAGTATGAATGCTTCGCTAGTCGCTCCAACAGTTGATCGATGAACGGAAGGGGGTAGTGGTCCTTTCTTGTCGATACATTTAGCCACCGATAATCAATGCACATTCGCCACCCCGTAACGACTCTTGTTTGGAGCATTTCGTCGTTATCTCCTTTCACAACTGTGGTGCCTCCCTTCTTTGGAACAACCTGGATGGGACTCACCCAGTTGCTATCAGAGATGGGGTAAATGATGCATGCATCTAGCAGCTTGAGGACTTCTTTCTTACCACTTCCTTCAAGTTCGGATTAAGTCTTCTTTGCGGTTCTCGTGAAGGTTTGTGATCTTCCTCTAGCAGAATTCGGTGCATGCAAATGGTAGGACTGAGGCCTTTGATGTCATCAATCGTGTAGCTAATGGCTTTCTTGTGTTTCCTGAGTGTATTGACGAGTTTGCTGATTTGGGTCTTGTCAAGCTGAGAGCCGACAATTACCGGATAGGTTCGGTTTGGGCCTAGAAATTCGTATTGTAGGTTGGGTGGAAGAGGTTTAAGTTCGAGTTGTGGAGGAGAGGTTGCCTTTTCCTTTTTCTTCTCTTCGCTACTAACCGTATTGGGAAATACGGGTTGTAGGACTTTGGACGTGGGAATTTCTTCTCCTTTTTCTGTGACAGTAGTGCAACTTGCGCATGTTTCATTATAAACCTCGTCAGGTTTAGTGGTGATATCTTGTTCAGGTTGCACTTCATCATCTTCCCTTCCAAGAAGGCTATCCAGATCCTCTATACCCATGAATTCTCCAAATTCATCAAATGGATATTCTTCCTCTTCAAATTCATCAGTGATGCCCAAATTGAAGACACGATCGATGTCAGAAGGGTATTTTAAAGCTCTGTTTATGTCGTAAGTAACCTTGTCCTTTCCGACATTCAGTGAAATTTTCTCATTCTTGACATCAATCATTGCTCCACATGTGGCGAGGAATGGTCTCCCAAGGATGATTGGAATGTGTTCATCTTCTTCCATGTCAACTACAACAAAATCTCCAAGTATCCAAAAGTCTCCAACTTTGATCGGTACATCTAGCAATACTCCTTCAGGATATCAAATTGACCGATCAGCCAGTTGTAATGTCATTCGAGTTGGTGATAGGTCTCCGCAATTCAATTTATCAAATACCGCCTTAGGCATCAAACTTACACTTGCTCCCAGATCACATAAAGCTCTCTTAAAATCAGTTGTGCCAATGGTGCATGGTATCGAGAACCTTCCCGGATCTTTCAGCTTTGTCGGCAATTTGCTTTGCACGAGCGCACTACATTCCAGATTAAGCGGGATTGTTGAGAGTTCTTGGAGTCTACTGCGATTTGAAAGAATCTCCTTCAGAAATTTAGCATACAAGGGTATGCTTGCAATTGCTTCAGTGAAGGGGATTGTGACTTGTAATTGCTTGAGTGTCTCCATGAATCTCGCGAATTGCGGCTCCATCTTGTGCTTGGCTGGACTTGGAGGGAATGGCAGAGGTGGCTTTAGGGTGGTGGTGCAACATATTCAGGTTTGATTTGTCGTTCATCTCCACCTACGGTGTCATTCTGCTCCTCAATAGGGTCTGCCTGCGTTTCGAATACGGGTGGCTCCGGTGGTTGCGGCTCGTATTCTTCGGAATGCGATGGTTCTGCATGCATCTCATCGGAAGTTTGATCGGGCATGGGAGGTCCCTGATAAGCTGTATCGCTCCTTAATGTTATGCTCTTACAAGTCTCTCTCGGATTTTCTTCCGGTTGGCCCGGAAATTTGCCTTTTCCACGTGTAATACTTGAGAGTTCTTTTGCCATCTTAGAGACATTGTTTTCTAAGTCTTTGTTGCGGTTTGTTAAGGATTCGATCTTTTGTGCGATTTCGGCGTTAGCCTTATCTTGCTTCTCTAGGAATCTCTCCATTAAAGATGTGATGTCAGGTTGCTGTGGTTGATTGTATTGCCTTGGTTGGTACTTCGGTTGGGGATTGTTGTATCTTGGTTGATAATTGGGCTGTGGTTGGTAGTTCTGTTGGGGTGCAGCAGGCCTTTGATTGTTTGCGTATGAGAGATTTGGATGGTTTCGGTTGTTCGGATGGTATGTATTGTAGGTGGGCTGAGGTTGAAAGCTGTTGTCGATCGCTTTTGCTTGCTCTATTTCTTCCTCAGTTACCATCACACTCATACATTCGGTCATCTCATGTGCTCCTCCACAATAGCCACATGTTGTTGCGGCATTGACTGCTGCTATCGTTCGCTGCTTGGTTTGCTTGTTGAGTGCCATTTGTAAAACATCAATCTTTGCGCTCAGCATGGAGATATCATCTACTCGGTGCATGTCAGGTGCTGGAGTTGGCTTCTTTCGCTCAGGGATCCAGTAGTGTTGGTTGATTGCAATCTCTTCAATTAGGTTGTAAGCCTCGTCGGGTTCCTTGTTCATGATTGCTCCTCCTGCGGAAGCATCAATAGACAACCTATCGGTAGGGTTTAGACCATTATAAAAAGTTTGGACAATCAGCCATCTTTCTAGACCTTGATGCGGACAACACCTTAACATGTCCTTATATCTATCCCATGCCTCACACAATGTTTCACCATCCCTTTGTTCGAAATTAGTAATTGCATTTCTAAACCTCGAAGTTTTGGATGGTGGAAAATATTTTGCAATAAACACATTAAACAATTGGTCCCAAGTTTGAATGGAATTGGCCGGTAAGGAAAACAACCATGCTCTTGCTTTATCTTTTAATGAGAATTGAAATAGCCTTAGCCTGATTGCTTCATCAGTAACTTCGTTGATCTTTATCGTCTCGCATATCCCTAGGAAAATTGACAAGTGAAGATGTGGATCTTCATGTGGAAATCCTCCGAATTTGCTGTTGCGAAACCATATTTATGAGAGCAGGTTTGATCTCAAAATTACGGTTCGTGACAGTTGGCGGGTTTATGCTAGAATTAGGATCATTCGCGCGCGGTACGCAATAG
Source organism: Carex littledalei (assembly GCA_011114355.1). Taxonomy (NCBI): domain Eukaryota; kingdom Viridiplantae; phylum Streptophyta; class Magnoliopsida; order Poales; family Cyperaceae; genus Carex; species Carex littledalei. Next base: position 14,386,911 of record CM022085.1, on the reverse strand, counting down.
TCTCGTAGAAGTTTGGGTCTTGCTGCATCGTGAACTTCATTATCACCATTGTTTTGTCTTCCATTGTTGATCGGTTCGTTCGGTGGGATATTCATGTTGATCGAATCTGAGTCTTCTTCGCTTTCAGAATTACTCAATGAAGAACTATGATTGGTTCTTATCGGCGATGTGGAAACGAATTTTCCTATCCTACTAGCAATCCTCTCGGATCTTCGTACGGATGATTCGACCAGCGTGCAGTGTCCTAAAAAGAAAAGAAAATCTAAAAATTAAACTAAAACTGAAAAATAAAAGAAAAATAAAAATAAAAACGAAATTGAAAATAAAAGAAAAATAAAAATGCAGAAAATAAAAAGAAATCTAGGCGTTTCTAATTAATTGGATTCAATGGTCAAAGCAAGGGCGTCTCGCGAGGCCTTGCACAATGAACTGTAATTCCCTGGCAACGGCGCAAAAAAGCTTGATCACTCAAAAGAGAGCAATGTTTCTTTTAATATTTGTAAACTCGTAAATGCTATCGGTTCGGACTGCAAGCGCACAATCCTATCGAGTAGTATATTCGAGGTCGATCCACAAGGAATATTGGTTCAGTGCTTTGAGCGATTGAATCGCAATCTTTCAAAAGGCTAGACGAAATCTGAAAATTGAGAGATGTTGTTGTGATCAATGTAAATTAGGAAGAAATTAAAAATAATTAAAATAAAGACAGAGATGAGAATTCCTAGGGTTTCGGCACACCGTTACTACTCAATCTGCCTTGACAATATATTCCTGTTGCGTCTGATTTCCTGTTGTTGTTTTATGAAAGACACTACATAGGTCACTGCGATTTATGTTACGCAAGAATGACAGATCTTTCATCGAGATTCTACATAGGACACTGCGATTTTCCTTACGCAAATGACTGATCTCTAAAAACCCCAAATTACTACACAGATCACTGCGATTTTCCTTACGCAAGTGATGGAATTTGGTACGCATTTTGTTGGTCTGGTTTATGGTTTTCCCGCTAAGGTTTTCTTCACATAAACCTAATAGATCTCAACGAGGCTAATTCATACAAATAGTTTCTCTTACCATTAAAGTACTGTCACTACCCTAACAGACTCAAACTAGATCATTGAAGTTAGATGAAGAGATAGTAAATCACAAAAGCATTTAGATTCAACAACAAGAAATCATAATCAACAGAAATATATATATCAAAACATCAAGAGTAATAAGGTTTACTGCCTAGCCCTAAGAAAAGGAACTTAGCCGCGAAACGGCATTGTTACAAGCACTCCTCTCTTCTCACTTTAATCAAATCTAACCCTAATTACAAAGATAACTTCTTCTTCTGCCCAGGGGCCTTATATAGGAGTGGAGGGACGTCTGGAGGTTGAGTAGGGGCTAAGAAACTGATCTGGAAACAGCTGTCGGAAGTTATTCCCCAAGAGACGCCTTCGGCTACGGACCGTATCAGGTGATACGGTCCATATTAGGACCTTGACAGTTAGGGTTTAATGCTTCCAGCGCTATCTTCTGGTCTGTGCTAGGCCTGGTCCGTATTAGGCAATACGGACCATAACATAGACTTCGTCGATAAGCGTTGCTGATCCGATTGACCGATTCTAGCTCCATTTGGTGTATAATAGTCCCAAAACCTGTTTTCTACAATAAAACATAAAGAAGGGTGACAGTAGCCTTTTTCTCTAATTAATTAAACATGAGTGTGAGAAAATATGCAAAACCTAAGCCAAAACCCTACGTAAATCGTCATTATTTTGACTCTGATCACAAGACCAGCTTGTTGATATGTCGGTTCAACATAGGCATGTCCAATGGAAGCTCGCAAGAGAGAAGGTGTCAGATGGGGAAAGCGTCTATCCTAACCCGGAAACAAAAGCAATGATCGAGTATATTGTGAGTACATGCTTGAAATTTTCTTAAGTTTAAATTCAATTTGAATTTAATATGTTATAACCTATTGTCTTTGTATTATTCAATATCAGGACGAACAACAAAAGGCTTTCGATCAAGGCATGATGACCTTCGACCGATACGACGATATTCTGGGAAGTTCTCTGCCAAATTGAGAACATCCTGGGAGGGTGAGAGGTGTTGGATCTCTGGTGGGTATAAAAAAAACTTATCAAGGGGTCGGAAAAAGAAAGAGACATCGTTTGTCGGAGTCTGAGGCGAATATTGAAGAGAGAATTGATAGAGAGGTAGGAGAGAGTGAAACCGATACGAGAGCAACAAGAGGCTCTCATGAGGTAGATGTCAATGTTGATAGGCCAACATGTGGACACGGAGAACACACTCGTAACTAGCCCACAAGTTGTTCAGAGTAGCTGCCTGTCAGTACAACAACCACATTTTCTTGATTCGATTGAGGTAATCCAATCTCCATTTCATGTGAATAACCAATAGAATAATACCATGACATGACTTAGTTTATATTTGTCATTACAGGAAGAACGCAAATGCAAACTCCATTTGGTTCGGGATGGCCAAAAGATTCAAGTGGCCGTAGGGACAATACTTCCATCATCACAAGGCTCAATTACTCACGGTAGACCTATACCGCCCGACCATGCGAGAGTAATGGTTGATGATTATGTTGCGGGTGAAGACGATACCCCTGTACCCGTACCAAATGGCGAGGTGGAAACTCTTCGATCAGCCCGTTCTAGTTTCACGGCATGGCCTAAGGATTTGATATCTTTAGATGAGGTAAAAAATGTTTAATTACAAATTCTTCTACTGTCACACCCCGAGACAACTCGCCACGTATTTACACGTAAGGCGTGTGCACATCACATACATTATCAATAAGAAATACTCATGCAACATTTTAAAGTCAAACAAGGTCTTTTATAATCACAAATAGTTCAAGTACATAACATACATTAAACATGAGATCAAGACGAACATGGCAAACAAACCGATAACTGCCATGTAAGTCAATGTATCCACTTTCAAAGAGAGAATTAAATTTTAATTAAAAGAAAATAAAAAGAAACTTGAGCCGTCTGCTCGTTGACTTCCTAATCCGCATCCCTCCTATTCGTGCTCCTCGTCGGCTTCATCATTTCCTGGAACCCACGTAAAAGTAGAAACGGATGAGAGATCGAACGGTCTCTCAGTACGGGATTTAGTTCCAGTCCCGGATTTTTGTCAAACTTACTTAGTTAACACAACATGATATTATAATTCTAACCTCACATAAAATCTTCCTAATGCCTATTTAATCACACACGCACAAACACACACACACACTTCTACAGTTATCTTTCAAGTTTTCCGTTAAACAATTTATTTGCCAATCTAATGGGAAATCCATTCGACATTGGAAGACCGCCAACTCGTTGGAAAATCCAACCAACAACGAAAGACTTTCTTACTAGATGAGGAATCCACCCTACGCTAGATATTGGCTGTCGCACTAGACGGGGAATCCACCCTACGCTAGATCTTGACCCGTGACGGGAAATCCAACCAACGCCACGTTAACGAGGGGTCTAGTTGAACCCAGACCCAATGTACACATTCCAACATATGTTCAACACACGTTGGCCCCTTTTCCTTTAACTTATCCGTTACCTTCCATGTTCATTTCATTTAACACTACACAATGTCATGCTCAACACATCCTACTTACAAGTCTCATGATCGATATGAATAATCCTATTGTATTTCTAAACAAGCCAAAGGGATCGTTCGATTCAACATGCACAATTCCAAAAATAAATAAATAAAATGCACACAAAATGGTAAGTAACAATTTGACAATGTCCAGAAAACCCGTACCTGTTGTCGTGGGGCAGTTTACTGTTGTCTCTACTTCTCTCCTTATTTCGCCACTCGGATCTAGACCACGAAACATGATTTCTAAATTAATATTTGTACATGTTTATAATTAAATATGTTAGTTGGTGAAGCAATATTTATTAAGTTTAAGATATGATAATCATCCGTAATATTCCGAAACATAATCATTACTTTGAAATAAGGCAATTATATTTACTAATCGTTTTTACGAAAAATATAATTATATCATTGGTAAGTGTTTAAAATTAGATTCTTTTCAATAAAAATAATTTTAGAATTATTTGATGAATAGACTCTCAGAATCTTCGGTGAAACTTTACTAATTAAATATCTAATAAATGAAATTAAAGAGGACTTTTGATAATAGAAATCATTATTAATTGTACTCCCATCATTACAGATCATTAATAGAGATCTTTACTTGTATGATTTAGGAAGGTTGCCGATGAGAATTTATCAAGCATCTAAAAGTTTGCTTAAATTAAATTAATATAAATAGAAATTGAACTTCATGAAATAAAATTAAGTTTCTTGAAATTCCTTAGTGAATCTATTGATTTCTACAAACGTAAATTCATATTATAAAATTGTCAAAGAAATATTTGAAAATCAATTAGATTTTTATTCAATAATTACTTTAACTAATTGAACAAGCATATAAAATTTCAGAAATCTAACGATAAGTCAAACATATATAATTTTCAGAAATCTTATCAACTAAATCAATTTAAAAGTTTATTTAATCTACTTACTAATTAACCACAAATTAAATATAAATTTGAGATACCTTTATTATTTTCAGAACTTGATATTGGCTATGGTGCGGCTGAATTCAGATCCAGTGCATTAACTCAATTTTTGAGTTTTGATCCAAACCGTCCAAGATGCTCTAACACGAATCTTAAAGAGCCTGGACCCCACAAATAATACTGGCCCCCTGCGCTACCACCGAATAGGCACCGTACACGTCTAAACTCAAAAATTGAGTTACTTTAGGGGATCCGGACTCGGTGCGGCTTGGGTCCTCCTATTGTGGTTATGAATGAAAGAGGGAATAAAATATTGGTTTCCTTTTGTAATTGATGTGAAGAAGGCAGAGAGAGAGCAGACGGTACGGACAGATGAGTAATTTTAATTATAGGAGTAGTTTTTGAAATGGAGACAGATTCAGCGTATAAAAAGATGTTACAACTGGTGGGGTTTCATGCATAACCGCCTTACAAAGGTGTCTTTTCCTTTTTATTTACAGTTTTTATTTTCTTTAAGTTTTTGAAATATAAATTAATTTAGAATAATTATTTTGGTACCCGCAGTTGAGTACCCGCGTCGTACCCGTAGTTGATTCTTTCTCAATTAACTTTCATAACGGTATAACTAACTTTGTCAATCATTAAATCACCTTGAAAAACGTGTAAAAGATGAGTCCAGTTTTTTTCTTTAAATACTTGATATCTTAAGTATAAATACTTGATGAATTATATATGAATATTTGATATCTTAGGTATGAATACTTTTCATTTTGTATGAATAATTTTCATATTTGAATATTTGATACATTGAAAACATGTAAAAGTATGTCATCATAGATCTCATTTGAAAGATAAAATTGTGTAGAACACGTTCGTGGTTTTAAATTTGTAAAATTCCTCATAGATCGTCCCAAAAATTGGTTAGATTGAACGGAGAAAAAAAAAACCACCTTGAAAAACGTGTAAAAGATGAGTAGGTATTGTGTCCAGTTTTTTTTTAAATACTTGATATCTTAGGTATGAATACTTGATGAATTATATATGAATACTTGATAATTTAGGTATAAATATTTTCCATTTTGTATGTGAATTAATTTAATCAATGAATGTAGCACTGGTGGTGTGATTCACGTGACTTTTTGGTTGTGGTCCCCAATGCAGTCTGACAGTTATAAAAAGGTGCGGGTACGGTATAAATACTTTTTGGTTTTGGTTGTGGTCCCAATTCATATATCATATATGTAGTTCATTGTATAGATATAAATACTTGTCTTGTATAGGTATAAATACTTCACAATGTTACTATTAATACTTGTAAAACAAAATTACAATTTTGGAAATGTTGCGGTCCCCAAAAACAGTTATGACAGTTAGGTGCGGGTACAATGCGGGTACTCAACTGCGGGTACTCATATCAGCTTCCTTTAATTTAACGGACTGCGCAAGTAATTGGAAATAAATTTGATCAAGTTAATGATTTAGAAAATCAAACTAAAAATGGCATGTTTAGTATTTTATTAATTTTTTGTCTGTTAATTTAATTGTTTTAGAAACTCTCTTTTTTTTTTTTTTTTTCCGCTACGTATATAGTGATTCAAAATTATGTAAAACAATATTTAAGTATAAATAATAATAATTCAATTATTTCACGATGTTACATTCTTCCCTCCTTTAAAATGAATTTTGTCCTCAAAATTCTAACATAAATTATTTAGGTTGTAACATAATTTAGTATTTAAAATACGTAGTATTACATCCTTCCCCTCTTCAAAAAGAATTTTGTCCATCAAAATTCAAATATTAAATTGTAATTACTTTCATACAATAAAATATAAGTAATAGATGAAGTGTTACATCTACTTACTCTTTCGTAACTAGTAGAGCAACAATTTAATTTTTCATAATCTAATTTGCAGAAAACACGCAAAGACTTACAAGTTTCTACAAGTGGGAAGTGAAGTCACACTAAACTGCTTCCTACAAGAAGTTTGATGGTCTCAATTTTGACAAGTTGGGTCAAGTTTTCAAGAATCTGCGTGATCAGTTTTTGAAGAAAGATGGCAACGAGTTTATGATCGAGTTGCCAGTCGACCTTTTCCATAGCGAGGAGCCTATATTCGTTCATGCAGATGATTTGAAGGACTTGATTACACCGGAGACGTGGCTCCCTGCACGAATTATTCAGATCTTCATGCTGTGAGTTAATATTTGTAATAATTTAAAAATTTATTACTTTTAATTCAAATTTACTAATAATGACATTTCAAATCATTATTTGCAGGTGGGCGCACAAATACTGTAAGCAAAAATTTTCGGATGAGCTTGTTGGTTTTATGGACCCCGAGAGAACATGTGGGAGGTATTTGGAGGGTGCTGATGTAGACTGAGAATTTGCTGATCAATACATAAGGACATCATTGAGAGAGAACCGACACAAGAAATTTATATTCATATCGTATATTCAGCAGTTAGTTCTATCTCTCTATTCATATAATTTATTTCAATTTCTTTCATTTCGTAGATAACTCGTGTGATTCCTAATATACAGATGATGTCTCCTTATTTGATCTATTGTTTCGACCTATTTTCAGACCAGACATCATGTTTTTAACCACTAAATTGCATTGTTTACATTGAATATCAATAGAATATGGTACTGCTGCATTTTGTGGTTGGCTTTGCAGGAAATAGGCGAAAACAAGCAGAGTTCTGACACCCCCCATGCGAGTCGCGTCCCACCTGACGCGGGTCGCATCACAGTCCAGACGCGACCCTCATTGCTCACATCAGTCCCACCTGACGCGGGTCGCATCCCATCTGATGCGGGTCGCGTCGAATTAATTGCGCCAGGGCCCAATTGAAGCCCGTTAAGAAGCCTATATAAGCATAGGGCCTGGCGCAGGAAAATGATCGAGAAAATTTCACAAAAAAATAGATCTGATCGGGATTTTGAAGAGAGAGCTTGGCGCGCGACAGAGGAGGCGATCTGGAGCCGATCTGGAGCCAAGAAGGATTCGACTTGGAGAAGAAGATTCGGCCAGAAGCTTCGATCCTCTTCAATCCTTCATCTCTCATCATGATTTGCACTCTCTTTCTCTCTTTTATTTTGTTTTTGATCATGTCTGAGTAGTTTTGTAGTTTCAGGGGTTTGGATGTAGTCTTAAACTTTGTTTGATTATGCACATTGATTGATTCTGAATGTTAATTCGTGTTTCTTTGATTCTTGTATTATTTGTGATTGCTTGACCTAAATTGCTTGATTGATTCTTGATTGTCTACTGTTGAATGCCTATGGTATTTCTTCTTGTAATTTGGCCTTGATGTTTCTTGCAAATTAGGTTAAGTATTTGAGGTAGGTCTGAGATCCGAAAGGTGAGGTCAATAGTAGCCGAGAGGTGAAATTTCCTCTTGTGGATATCTTTAGTAAACATAACTGAGAACTTAGGTTTGATTAAACAGTTTGATTAAACCTAGGAAGGTGAAATTGCATTTCCAAACCAGGTCTGTTAAGCCAACACACGAGAGTTGAGATTTAGTGACATTAGGTACGGTCAATCGAGCCTTACACGACTTAAACAACCAGAAACAGACATGTGCAGACTCAACTCAAGGGGCCATGCGGGTCGCGTGTGAGAGCACGCGGGTCGCATCACAAGGGTCGCGTACGAGAGTACGCGAGTCGCGTGACAGGTCCAGAGTAGCTTAAGGGCCACGCGGGTCGCATACGAGAGTATGCGGGTCGCGTGGCAGGTCCAGAGCAGCAAAGTTGAAGATGAAATCTGAAACCCTTGAAACGCCTTTTATACAATAGTCCAAAACAAAACATTTAATTGATTTTACTTTCTGTCATTACATTTGTTCATTACATTTGTTCATTTCATTTGTTCATTACATTTGTTACAAAACCTAGGAATAGACAAACACACAACCTTCAAACTTCTAGTACCTAACTAAGTAGAGTAGAAATTCAGAATTTGAGTCGTCCCTGTGGATCGATACCTGATTAGACTACACGACGGGATTGTGTTGCAATCTTAGTCGAGAGTTGAATAAGGTTTAAAAGCTACAGTTCTGCTGTAGTGAAACTTTGTTCTACCATTTGAGCACGAACAACAGATATCATTGGGTATTGGTTGTGCTGCACGTAAGAGAGAGCACTTTGTACGTGTTTGATTCCAGTGCCAAAACTCCAAGAAGTCTGACTATCATCAAGGTGCTTGCGGAGTAAGTTTTTCAAACTTGAATTTTATATGTAGTCTCAAAAGGTTTCCTTTTGCACTTGCGAATTCTTGATTTTCAAAATGTTAAACAAATTCTTCTAAGTATTGATTATTACTCCCTGTAATAATATTTTAACAGCCCCTACAAAACGGATAGGTGTTTTGGAGGACTTGGAAAAAACGCTACCTTGAAGGTAGTGCGTTGCAAGGTAATTATTAGTGAATCTGGAATTTATTTGAAAATTGCTAAGTAGAGGGTTATTAAATTAGTCATAGGGGCTTAGTTGCAAAAATTGGGAAAATTGCTAAGCCTCAATCGACTCGAGGTCGCTTGACCATTTTGTGTGTATTTAAGCAGGGGCGGAACCAGAATTTGAGTATAGGGAGTGCTAAACAATATCTTTATTTTTTTTAATAAAAAAATGCATAACATAATATAACACGACGAGGGATCCATTTACATTGATTTTTTGTGACACCGGATTACACCCTACATTTTCAAAGTCCAAACAGTCGATCTAAACTGTTTAAAATGGTGGATATATTAAAATGTGTTTGTAGATCAAATTTTATAATTTTTTGAATTTTTTTACTATTTATTAAGATGGGTACAAAAATTCAATGAAAGGATCCGTTTCTATATAGGATCATGACAGTTCCAGATGGATACAAAAATTCAATATATAGAATCGGGCATTATTTTTTCCATGTAGGTATGACCTTTTCAAATTGGAAGGATCTGTTTTCTTTTGTTCACTGCACAAACACAGAAATCGAAACGTCCAAATAAAATATGAAGCCCAGTCTGCTGTGACTTTGATTTTTAAAATTTACATTCAAGCCCTTTAAATTTGTTAGTATTATTGGGGGTGCTAATACATATAAAAGAGACAAATTAGTAAGAATTTTAGATACTTGATAATAAAATTTTGAAAACTTGGGATGACTTAGCACCCCCCAGCTTGAACTATCATCCGCCCCTGTATTTAAATGATGTGCTTCATGTGCTTTTTTATTATATTGTGCGATACTTGAATTGCTATTATTATTATATTGTCTTTAAATCTAATCGTTGTTTAATACAGTGCCCACAACAACTCGGCGGTTAGGAATGTGAATATTATGTCATGTTGTTCGTGCATGACATAATAAAGAGCTTCCTCGGTGTTTTTCCAAACTTAAAGGTATGCATATTTTTTTTTATATTGTTAGCAAAATGCAGGACTTCCCCAACAATGTTGCTTCAAAATTACACAATTAAAATTGTACTTGTAATTTAAAACCTTCTATCATTTGCAAAATGCAGGTCTTCCCCAAGATTACAACGGAACAAACATCAACTACATCCGATCAGTGTGGGGTAACTTCTTAAAGGATTTGTTGGTGGAAAAAAGAAATACAATTTAATTAGGGTGTGTTTTTTAATTTATTGAATTTGTGTAATTGAGGATGTGTTATTTTAATTTGATGAACTTGTTTAATTTAGGATGTGTTATTTTAATTTGTTGAACTTGTTTCTGATGTGTGTGTACATATCCTGATGCCTTTTCATAAGCCAGCAAAAATATATGGTAGCTGGCCATATATAAAAATTATTTTTTTAAAATTAAAATCACAATCAGGAACGGCTATTTATAAAGAACCGATCCTGATTGAATTCGGATCAGCTATTTTAAATAACCGTTTTTTATTATTGGACAATCAGGATCGGTTCTTTATATAAATAGTTGTTCCTGATTGTGATATATCGCATCATATATTTAACCGTTCCTGATTGTAATTTATTAGTATCGGCAATTTAACAAAATAACCGTTCCCAATTGTAATATATAGTATCGGCTCGTTAATATGAACCGTTCCTGATTGTCCTAATCAGGATCGGTTCTTTATATAAATAGCCGTTCCTGATTATGATACATTAGTATCCGCCCATATATTTAACCGTTCCTGATTGTAATTTATTAGTATCGGCTCTTTAACAAAATAACCGTTCCTGATTATAATATATAGTATCGGCTCTTTAGTATGAACCGTTCCTGATTCTATATAGTATCGGTTCATAAACCGTTCCTGATTGTTGAATTAGTATCGGCTGATTAATAATTAACCATTCCTGATTTGTGTATCTGTATCGGCAATTAACCGATCCTGATTAGTGGTACTATCTGTACCGCCTAAGTCAGTATCGCCTCGATTCTGTTCCTGATAAGCGATTTTCCACTAGTGCTAAGAGCATCTACAACTCTGGTACTATTAGAGTTTCTAATTTGATGTGACAGTTTCTAATTCAGTTTCAGGTATGTGGGAGAGTTTCTTATTTAAATATTTAAAAACTATACAGTAAACTGTTTATAAACTTCATACTGATCAAATAATTAGCTCAAATTATTACTCCTTTTTAATTTGTTGCTGACGTGGCTTAATAGAAATTCTAAAATTAATTTTAAAAATTTAAGATGTTAAAAATTTTAAAGACTTTAGAAATTAAAGAGTAGTTAACAGTTTAATCACATGCTAATTTATAAAATTTACGTAACTACCAGTCTACCACGGTACCACAACATTGGTCGGCTTTACGTAGGTGGGGAGACGTCGAGGCGGAAAACAACGACATATCTCAGTTCGCTTATCGACAAGTTTGAGAGAAACAGTGCAAGCTATTCTTTTCCTGAAACAGTGCAAGCTTTTGACTTTACATAAATGGTACGATATCCTAGACGTGGATGGTAAAATTTTCTAGTTCTTATAAATTTTACTAGAGAGCAGGTTGGGTCCGATGAGTTTGGGACCGTCCAATCTATTTTAAGATTCGTGCGCACGAATTTAAAGCAGACACAAAAGTTATGGGTGCGAATCTTGAAGCAGATTGGACGGTCATCGAGCCCATCAAACTAACTTTTGAGTCCGACGGGCATCAGACCCAAATTGACCTCATTTTGAGAAAAATAAATCTCTGCAATTCCAGATCTCACCATTTATTTGTTGGAATGCACAAATTTCAATAGAAGTTGTTTTCTTTACACGAATCTTAAAACAAATAAATGGATGGATGTAGAATCGCAGAATCATGTGATTCTTTGGAATCGCAGCAGATTTGGATCCCATTTTGAGAGCACTACTATAAAAGCATGCAACTCTATTACTCTACACGGACTTCATCCAGGTTTGGGAATTTCAGTCATCTCGTCAAACAGATGGCTTTCGCGCTCACATCCGCCTTTTACGGGCTCCCTTCCAAGAGAGCCTCCGTCTGCGCCCTTTCTCACCTTCCCTCCTTAGTAAGGCTCAAATCTCCTACTGTAATGCCTTCTCTTGAAGTCGCTCAGACAAGGAGCATCGATCTCTGAGACCTTCTCCAAGCTCAGAGGGCAAGGCAAGGTTAGCATTTTCTATCTTTTCTCTCTTTCTCTCTCTGTCTCCGTCTCCATCTTCACCATCTGTTATTACAGGTTGCACTTATCCCTTTTATAACTGCTGGCGACCCTGATTTGACCACCACTTCAAAAGCACTGAAGGTTCTAGACTCTTGTGGGTCGGATTTGATTGAATTGGGCATGCCATATTCAGACCCATTCCTTGATGGTCCTGTTATTCAGGTTCTATATCCTTCGACTTCCCCTTTCATTATTCAGACAAAATGAATGGTGTCATTATCAAATTTGTGTTTATTGTTTTCTGTTGTATATAATAACATTTCAGTCAGCTTGCATGCGTGCCCTAGCGAAAGGAACGAATTTTGATTCAGTCATTTCCATGCTGAGAGAGGTAAATCTGTTAAGTTTATGTTTAATTAAAAGAAGGAACCGTGCTTAGGGGTGGCAAAAAAGCTCGTAGTTCGTGGCTCGATCGTGATTCGCACTTGACTCTCTTGCTAACAGCTCGCTCGTTACTGGATCGAGCTGTTAACGAGCCAGCTCGTCACTAGCTCGGTCCAAAATTAATGAGTTCAAGCTGAAATCTAGCTTGCTCGCTAGTTCGGCTAGGCATCAATTTGTGAATTTATATGAATTTGTGTGAATTTTATACTGTCTAGCTCGGTCCGGCTCAATCCAAAAAGTTTGTAAAATTTATTTTCTTCTTAAAACAATATCTAGCCAGACCCAGCGAGCCAGCTCGGACTGGCTTGTCACGATTTGAAGCTGAGATTTTAGCTCGAATGCCCTAGGTCCAGCTCACTCGGCTGTAACTCGATCCAGAATTAACAAGCTGAGCTAGGACCTAGCTCTGACCGAGCCAGCTCATTGCCACCCCTAACCGTGCTCGTCTCTCTTCGGAAAAACGCAGGTTCAATTTTCAAAAATAACATCTAAAGGATGCTGGATGTACCATAGCCCTTTAATAAAAAAAAAAGTCGTATTAAAAGTGATAAATAAGATTAAGATTATTTTGAACATTAATGTGTCATATAGAATGCGAACATTTAATGTGTAGAACTTAAAGTGGTAATATTCATTTTAACGATTGACTAAACTGAATAATTATCAAATAATGAAGCCAAGGTCCTTCGGCTTATTTGTGAATTTGGTCTCGAGCATTTCAGAATCCTAATTTATCAAAATTTGAAATTTTAGGTCTCATTATGTATTAGATCATGAATATGAGTAATATCAAAATACCAAATACGCTCTTTATTCGATCTATATAAAGAAAAATGAATTGTTTTCTGGAATACTAAAGAAAGAACTTCTTCTTCTTCTGTAAAGAACTCTTCTAAAAATATTGAACACCACAAGTAAAGTGAGTGCTGGGGCCCACTTTTACAAGGCACACTGAATTCTCTCTCAATCATCCCATCAGATTAGAGAGTGAGAGACATTGGAGTATAAAATCTAAAGAAGCCTTGAAGAAGAAGAGGATTTTTGAGTGATGTACCCTTTTCTTTCTTATTTCTTCTGTAATGTTTTCTATAATGCTAATCAAACTATGCATAAATAGGTTGTACCAGAGCTATCATGTCCAATAGCCCTTTTCACATACTACAATCCAATTTTGAAGCGTGGTGTGGAGAGGTTCATGACTATTATTAGAGATATCGGCATTCATGGTAGTCTCTTCTTGTGATGCATAGAAAATACTATTATTTTTGTTTTAATATTTTCATTTGGGCAATTGCAGAAATTTTACCAACAGTATTTGCAAGTATTGCCCTTTTGTTGCATTGTTTTGAGATATTCTTTCCTGCTGTTTGGCATTAGGATTGTTAGCTTATAGTACAAAACAACAACAATGGAATGATGGAGCTAACCTTAATTAAGTGATACTTAGATTTGATTTCTCATTAGTATTTCTAAAAATTATATTGGTGACGCCTAATCTTTTTTGGGTAGATTTGCACTTATATTATTGTCCACTATATTATTTTATATTCTTAATACTGGTAGTGCTAAACAACAACTAATGTTGGCAGGTCCTTTTTCTAACTAAAGCCTTTTTGCTTAGAAGTATAGAGTTTCTTTCCTATTCTAAGCTCCTTTTAATGTAGAGGGCTTACAAAAGGAACTCTTTTTCAAAACCTAACCTGCATCACTACTTTACATGTTCACCAGCTTACTGGTACATTCCAGATCTAGTTTGCACTGCCATTCTAGTCTGGATGGTACCAGTGCTGTTGTGAGCCTTCTGATAATGATGAAATGGTTGTATGGTGTTGGTGCAGGTCTTGTCGTACCAGATGTACCTTTGGAGGAGACTGAAACTCTAAGGAGTGAAGCTTCTAGACATGGCATTGAGCTGGTACCATTTTTGTCTGTCTTCTGTATTTCTCATCATACTAGGACTGGACTTGCTGAACTGAATACTGAAGCACTGATAACGACATGCCACTTCAACCTGATTTATTCATAGAAAGCTTACCCACTCTTAGTTGAGACTGAGAAAAAAAAACAATCTGAACGTCACTATTACATTTCTACCAGTCAACTTATAAATAATCCTCTTGTAATAACCTATTATCTTTTTCTTCTTTGAGTCTTTTTGTTTTCTGAGTTTCATCTTTCTTATTAGGTTCTACTTACTACACCAACCACACCCACAGAGAGAATGAAGGCCATTGCGGAAGCTTCTGAAGGCTTTATCTATCTTGTAAATCATCGTACTTGTCTAATTATTATTATTTTTTTTATACCACATGCTTGTCTAATGTTTTTTTTTTTTTTTTGAATACCACGTACTTGTCTATTGTTATACTAACTAATTTACCATAATATTTATGATCCTGAAACCTCACTGCCTTTGCAATTAAAATGCAGCATTTCTTATACTTGTGAGTAATCCTAACTATTGGATCCAGGGTTTAAAAAGGCTAATCTGCCCCTATGTATCTCATCTAAACTGAACCTCACTTTCTAACCACTCAATACAACAAAATCCCGTGAAGTCTGTATCTCTTTGTTTGGTTTTGGGACCGGGGAGTTAATGAGGCCGAACTCGAAGTTCCTTAAATGAAGATAAGGACAGTATTATTTTTAGAAATGAGTAACACATGGTGTCATTTGCAAATACAAAAATAATTGGGTTTATCTGGCAAAAGTCCTATGTTCTTTACTGCATTTTTTTTTAAAGCAAAATCAGTCAACACCATAATGCCATGTACTAGCATGTGCAAGCTAGACCCTACCTGTACTGGTCTCTACTACTAAATTTGATACCTACCAGTACTAAAGAATATCTGGTGCAGCTATAATCAAATAGCTGGCACGGTTATTTTTTCGACTCACATACCCTTTGCACAAACTAGAGAACTAAGCGTATATATGTAGTTCTCCTTGAAAGATATAATTTGTTTTCTTGTTACTGGATTGATTTATGTAAATATGAATTAAAATCTTAACTTATCGTGTAGGTGAGTTCGGTTGGGGTTACAGGTGCACGTGCATCTGTAAATCCGCATGTTCAATCCCTTCTTCAGGACATTAGAAAGGTTTCACCTTTTTTATCACTCTTTTTTGTTGCTTATACAAAGAAAAGTTTCATGCTTGCCCGACACATGTGCGCATTTGTAAAATAGGAAGAACTATGTACTGCTCCCCACAAAATATACTGTCACCTGTAGGCTCCCATGTCCTAATGTCTTCAATAAGTACCAAACCTTTTGTTGCAGGTGCTTGTTCATAAAAGTGCCTTTTCTGTTACTTTTTTTCATTTTCTTGCTCAAAAGCACAAAGTGATGTGGGCAGTTTTTTTATTGGACAAAATTATCTTCTGTTATAATTATGCTCATAATTAATGAAAAAAATTATGCTCATATGATGTTATATCTTCTCAACCTTTTCTTTTCTTGCTTCCTTTAATTTATTTTTGAATCTCTAAAGTCTTTTCTTTTATTGTTGATAGGCAACAAGCAAACCTGTTGCAGTTGGATTTGGCATATCAAAGCCGGAGCATGTTCAGCAGGTAAAACCACACTCAATTCTGTAGTTAATCCATAATCACGAGTTCTATATACCAGTATTGAACCAGTACCACTAAAGTACAAAATTTAAGACTTCTTTCTTCAGTTACTAAAAGACAGTTCCTCTTTGTTTGCTTTTCTGGTGCTTTTCGTAGCATATAATACGTTTTGCATACATATGCATTTAAATTGGTAAATGTACAATTACAGATAGCTGAATGGGGTGCTGATGGAGTGATAGTTGGCAGTGCAATGGTGAGGTTGCTTGGTGAATCGACCTCTCCTGAAGAGGGATTAAAAGAGCTTGAGACATTCACTAAGTCCCTTAAGGCCGCGCTTCCATGATGAGAAAATGATGTTTTTGTTTGATATTTATTGGAATGAATTGTTGAGTCAGGTAATAGCTGTTAATTTATCTGAATTTGGAGACATGGAGGGAATAAGATGGCTTAAAGTAGGGTCTTTCTTTATGGTGTGCAGTATCTGGTATTTAGTTCATCAGCTTAGGTTTTACCGTTGTAGGGATATTCTCCTTTAGTCTTTCATTGTGTTGATTACAAAGCTAGTAACTTATAATTTATATATCCAATTTATTTCATTTCTGTTGCTTCCATGTCTTCTGATCTCTAATGATGCGCAGTAACGTCTCTGACATTGTCATATGTGAATATGTGATACATCTTGACACGCTGGAGAGTGGAGACATAATGTAATGAATGCATTTGGGACAAGATGCTGCAGTTCCGACTGCAGGATTGACGGGGATGTCATATAAAAGCTAATGCTCAGAAGTCACGATAAATCTGAGGACTACTTCTATATCTATTTATTATTGAAATTGGGTTTTGTTCTAAGGGCTTTCGACAAATTCTATTCAAAGTTGAATCTAAACACAAAATTGTCAGCGAGTAAACTCTATTTCAATCTTCAGTATTTATCGTGACTTAAACAACACGCGATCCTGACAGTCGGTAGTGGTCTTTATCGGCACCAACAAAATCTTTTAGTTTGGTTATCTTTGTCATGTTTTCAAAAGCAGAGTCTGTCTCAATTTCAGTAGCAATAGTCTGGTATGATTCCTATATGAAGCAGTCATACCAACATATGTCAACCCAAATTCATGTAGCTCACACTTCAGTATTCTATTGGTACTTTCTGTGATTTTTATTTTGATGATTACAAGTACAAATGGATATAAGCAAGTAATAAATAAAGTAATAATACTTTTTTAATAATGAACAAGTATTTAGTCTAGTGTCAAAGTGAATGTCTTATGTGTAGGAGGTCGCAGGTTCAAAATCTGAATGAGAAATCTCTAGTAGATATTAGATCAGTTGTGTCTTTTTTTTTTTGAGGAAAAATAAGACTGTAGGCCTTATTTGATTTATTAATGACCGGCTCCTAAAGGGAGCCAACTTACAGTTTTAAAAAGTAATTCAACCCGGTTGAATTAATCAGGATTTTTTATAAAAAAGCCAAAAGAGAAAAAAATGAAAAAGAAGGACTAAAATTAGAAAAGGAACTGAAAAAAAAAAGAAAAAGGAATAACTAGGAAAACAAAATTGGTAAAGGCTTCTTCTCATGTAAGTAATTCCACTAATCCTGTACTTCTGATACTAATTCAGAGATTATTTTCGTTTCATCTCGAAAAATTCTTGAACATCTCTCCCTCCAACAGATGAACATGGACAGAAGAAGAACCGTTCTGATCTTCTTTTCCTCTCCTTTTTTAGCGATCCATTTGTGTGCCCCTTCCCTTCTTAAAAGCTCCTTCCAATTCCTAGCCGTCAGACCCAGCTTTAAGGTTACCCTTCCATATAGTTCTAAGACAGGGTGGCATTCAGTAAATAAATGTAGAATCGATTCACAACTCGATCTGCACATTACACACATGCTAGGCATGACCCAGCCTCTCTTCTGTAAATTCTCAGCTGTTAGAATTTTCTTGTGATAGACCAACCACCCGAATATATGAATTCTTGGTGGAACCTTTAAATTCCATATGCGATGTACACCAGAGGTTATCATAGGTGTGTTTTTGAGACCTTGGTAAGCTGAGCATACAGAAAAGATCCTTGTAGCGGTCAAATTCCATCTTACATCATCCTGGCCGTTACTGCTCGCAGGTTGCCTCTGCAGTAGAATTTGCAATTCAGCCAACTTCTTTTCAAATTCGTCCGAGGTCCCAGCATGAAACATTCGTCTTATATTCATAGAACTTAATTGAAGAGCTTCCTGATAAGAAATGGTCTGATCGATTGCTTCATTGTATAATACATTGAAAGTTGAGTACAGCATCCCTTGCCCCCAGTTGTGCTTCCAGAACTGAATTGCGGTTCCATCACCCAAGGTTCTAGTTATGTAACAATCGCAGAAGTTCTGAACCCGTTTCAGATTTTGAGAGAAGAATTTGCAGTCCGGGAGGGCACTTGGTCTATCAATTTCAAAAAGCGACAGTAGCAATGACTTCCATAACCTCATTTCTGGTTTTATCCAGAACCAGTACCATTTAGCTAGAAGGGCATCATTGAAAACCTGCAAGTCCATGATACCAAGTCCACCCCGTGATTTTGGTTTACAGACGGACTCCCAATTTGCCAGAACCATACCTTTTTCCTGTAAAGATCCTCTTTTCCACAAGAAATTTCTTCTCGTCTTGTCTATCTCTGTAATCACCCATTGAGGAATTTTAAAGACCGACATGAAAAATGTCGGTATTGATGACAGTACTGCATTAATCAAAACCAGACGTCCTGCTATTGATAGTTGGGCTGCAGCCCACCCTTGTAATCTGGTCTGCACCTTTTGAATTAATGGAATGTAAGCTGACTTTGGTAGCTTCCTGTCAGACAAAGGGAGCCCCAAATAAGTGAAAGGAAAGGAGCCTTCCTTACACCCCAGGGTATCAATCAAGTGCTGAGTCATTGACTGGTTCTCTGTAGTTGTCAGCAATTCAGATTTTTCCATACTAATGGTTAATCCTGAAATTTGCTGAAATGTCATGAAAAGGATCTTTAGAGCTTGTACCTGCCTTAATTCTGGCTTTAAGAAGGGAATCATCTGCATAAAGTAGACATGGTTTCATTCCTTGAAAAGGTAATTGCCATGTGCCATTTTGAACCAGCTTATTCAACCATCTCGGGATGAAATCCATTGCTAATATGAACAATAATGGGGACAAGGGATCCCCTTGTCGTACACCTCGTCTAAGCATGATTCTCTTGCCTAAGCATCCATTGATAATTATCTGTGAGCTGCCCCTGAAAACACACCTGAGAATCCAATTTGTCCACTTCTCAGGAAATCCCATTCCTGTCATTACCCTTGTTAAAAATTCCCAGCTAACAGTATCGAAGGCCTTGTGTATATCCGCCTTAAAGAGTCCAATTGGTACATGTTTTTCCTTTGCCATCTGGATGACCTGTTGCGCATATAAGAAACCTTCTGTGATTTGCCTTCCTTTGACAAATCCTGTCTGGCTTTCTTCCACCAGTTGATTAATATGCGGTTGTAGCCGTTTTGCCAAGATCTTTGAAAGTATCTTCTGTACACTATGCACTAAGCTGATTGGTCTGAAGTCCTGCGGTTTCTTGGCTCCTTCTTTCTTTGGGATAAGCACTATGTAAGAAGTATTGAGATGATCCAGAGATACGTTCCTGTTTAGAGTATCATTGAAGACCCGAAGTAAATCCTGAGACACCTCATCTCTGAATTCCTTGAAAAATTCTCCAGTAAGCCCATCAGGACCAGGGCTTTTGTTATTCGGCATTTCTCCAATAACCTCCAGAATCTCATCTAGTGTTATGCAGTCAGCAATTTGACTGAGGTCATTACTAGGAGCATATAAAGTTATTCCAACTTATAATCGGCATTTGAACTGATTCTTTGCCCATTAGTGCCACAAAAAAGTCCCAGAAAATTTTGGCTTTACTCGCCTCAGAGGTATATTCTTGCCCCTGGAATTCCACTGCATTGATAGTATTCGCTCTTTTGGAAGAAGTGGCTAAAGAATGAAAGTATCTGGTATTCCTGTCGCCTTTGAGTTCCCACCGCACTTTAGCTCTTTGCCGCCAAATTGCCTCTTCAATGACACTGAGGGAAGTAAACCTTCTTTTAACAGTGGCTTGAACCCATTTCTCCAGTTGTGAGACCCTTCTTGTCTCCTCCACCTTCCCAATCCATCCCAGATATTCCCTGCACACCATCAGCTGAGATTTGATGCAACCAATTTTTGAGTTTGTCCATTCTTTTATAGCTGCCTGCAGTCGAGTTAGCTTGATGTGCAACTCCTGTGCTGTGGTTGATATCCCCAAGTCATGCCACGTAGCTCGGACAAAAGTTTTGAAGTGATCAGATAGCAACCAGCCGTTTTCAAATCTGAAAAAAGCTGTCTTTTTAAATCTGGATTGAGCAGTGTAGAGTACTGGATTATGATCTGAGGAGGTGTTTGCCAGGGCTGCTTGTTTGGAGTTAGGAAATGAATTATTCCAAGCTGGCGATATAAGAAATCTATCTAGCTTGGCCATTGCTCTTGAGTTTGACCATGTGTATTGCTTGCCCGCCATCGGCAGGTTGATAAGCTCTAATTCCATGATAAGGTCCGCAAATTTGACAGACTGCCCCCAATTCACATTATTCAGATTATTTCTATCTTCCTGTAGCAGTGTGACATTGAAATCCCCGCAAATCAACCAGGGCATACTGTCAACTGGCTTAATGTCCTTAATTTCCTGAAAGAAGTCCCTTCTTATTGCTGCTATTGTTGGACCATAAACTGATGTCAACTGAATTAGTTCACTTCCATATTTCAGAGAGACTGTGACACTATATGTACCTTTTGAGCAGCTTACATATGTGAGCTTTTTCTCATTCCAAGCAATTAGGATTCCCCCCTTCGTTCCCAGTGCGGGCAGATAATCAAACTGCCTCAATCATCTGCCACACGTTTGCATCACAAAAGTACTATTGACTGAGGACAACTTCGTTTCTTGCAAGCATAACACATCAGGCTTTTCTAGAAGAACAGTCTGCCTTACGGCCAGTCTCTTATCCTTTTCATTGAGACCCCGCACATTCCAAGACAATATTTTAAGATTGGAGATAAAATTCATTTAAACTTAGTGACATCTCATTAACACTGCTTAAAGCTCTTACAACTGCCCTGAGCCTTAAACAACAACTAGCAACCAAAAGCTCAGCCCCCTTATCACCAACTTGTCCTTGAAGGGCATGGCATTGATCCAACTTACAAAATATTCCAACAGAGCCAAAAAGGAAAAATAGAAACAACTCCCCCTTCTTACCGTAATTCCTTCCTACATCCAAATAAATACTAGACCACCAGCATAAGTAATCTCTACCCCGAGACATAGCTTTGATTGAGCTAATCATTAAAATTATAAAACATTCTTGATAATCAACCCCCCTAGCCCGTCTCCTAACCTCTTTCCTATGTCCTGACCATGTTGGCCACTTCATTCTCTATGTCTCCCTGAAGTTCCACCCCCGCTAATTGTATCACCAGCTTAGCTTGCTCCATGTCAAGGGGATTGAGGGAATTGAGATATTCCAGCTTGGCACCCTTAGCCTTGTTGTATTTCTTTTTATATGACCGCTTGCCAGCTGCTGCGCTGTAATTAACTTTGCTCGTTTTTGCCTTGAGCCTTGCACTCCGCTTGATGTTCCCTTCGCCTTGTACAAGCAACCCCAATCCCCCTGGACTAGCCTTGGAGTCAATAGATGCGGTTGCACTGGCATCTGGCATGTCTAGGGGTCCTTCAGCCACTGGACTGAATTGAGTTCCTTGCTGAAGAATGGACGGTGGCTGATGTTCAAAACCAGGTGGAGGTCCCTGCTGCATCCCTGACTCATCACTGACTGCAATCACATTCTGTGGAGCAACATTGGTATCCCCCACCTCCACCAGGACCATATCCCTGCCATCCTTTTGAAAACCCCCGTCTGCCAATTCCTCAATTATTACCGAACTCACACCTTTGCCAGTCAAGCACTCTTCGTCCATAGGCCCATTACCCAGATAAAACTCCCCATTTGTCAGATTGCAGACAATACGGCCTTGGTCAGCCTGGTTACCTCCCATTAAATTCCCTGTCGCTGACATTAGACAAAATGTGCTGTATCCCCTGTTTTGCATTACCTGATGCTGTTGATTTTCAGAGTTTGCTCGGATTGCTAAAGTGCTGCCAGGAATGAACCCACCTTGGTCTGGCTGAGTGTGTATTTTGCTCTCGCCCTTTTCAGATTGAATCGGAGCGCTGAGGCCGTCCTGATTGATGACCCCAGCCGCTAGTAACTGTCTGCGAAGATTGTCCATCCACGGGGCTGCTGCCCTATCCCAGTTTGAGCCGGAGCTGGAGGGCGTTCGATGGTGCCTCGGTCCCCTACTACTAGCCCGGCCTCGGTCCCTTTGACCATTCACTGATCCATCCTGCTGGTGATGCCCGTTTCTGGGAGCATCCTCTCTGTGATGCCCTCCATCCCTGTGTCGCCTGTTGTCACTGTGGCCTCCTCTGTTCTGGGGGGGTGGTGGAGGACCTTGATTGTCAAGCCAACCGTCAATCTCCACTCGGACCTTCTTCTTGTAGGGGTTGACTCGAAGCTTAAGATGGAAGGGGATCTTTTCTGGCTTCTTACACGCCACAAACATCGTGAGATATTCATAGTTACCATTGTGGAAGTACGGAGCCACACGGAGCGGGTATCCAAAGCCAGAGACCAAAGTGCACATGTCAATCCTATTCCAATGCTGAAGGGGTAACCCATAAAGGTTAATGCGGGCTCGACCCCCCATGGGATCAAACACCATTTGCAGTTGAGGAGCATATGGGTGTAGAGAGATTTCAGTGTTGTTTCCAACATAGAAAGAGGCCCGTTCGATGGCTGCTTGGGCCATCTCCTCAGTGGGGAAGATGATAAGCATGTCCCCGAATTCTTGATGAATGGTGAACACTGGAATCTCAGCCGGACTCATGTGGAAGAATCTCCCCATGCAATCCGCTATTCTGCGGTGAATCGTAGGATCATTAGCAGCCGGCCCCGCAAACACGAAAGCCGACCTTTCCAAGAAACGGTTAGCCGGACTGAGATCCTCCCTGGGTGCAATGTAAACATCCAATGATTCAGGCCGTTGTTGCCACAAAACAGAGCCCTCATTCATGATCATCGTTGCCCATTCTCTAGGAACCGCCATGGTGGTGTGAAGTTTTGTTGGGTGGGTTGGTTTTTCTGCTGGAAATGTATGCTGGAAAGGAGGAGGGTGATGCTTGGGAGAGGCACTGGGAGAGGCAGGTAAATCTTGTGATTTATAGCCATTGGCGTCCTTTGGATGGACCTTTGGGTTTCTCATTGGTCTTGAAGGGCAGTCTCGGATAATGTGCCCAGGGTTATTGCAGTGAAGGCATCGCCTAGGGTTCCTGCACATTCTCTGTATGTGGCCTTTCAAGAGGCATCTGAAGCATTTCTGTTGCTGGCGCAGCTTAGATGCATGCATTTGAAGGGGAGTCTGTTGGGTTCGCCAATGTTGTGCCGCTTGGAATCCTGAGCGTTTTCTTCTTCTAGTGACCAAAGTCCAACCGTCATCATCAGTATTGATTTTGGAGGAGGGATCGTTTAACCTGTGTCCTTCCCGCTTCTCAAGAGAAATACTTATTTGGGGAGGATCTATAGCCACAGTTGCTTGCTCTTCTTTGTCTTTGTCTTTGTCTTGAAACGGAAGTTGATGGGACGGCTGCACTGCTGACGTAGAACCTCCTTGAGTACCATCCTTGATAAAGCGAAGAATAGGAAGATCTCCCACCATCAGTATATTCGGTATCTCCTCCCGATCCTCTTGCTGTGTCTCAAGGATAGGAAGGATCTTGTACGCGTCGTCTTGTCCATCTGGTGGCATCGTCTTGGTAGCCGTCAAAATCGCCATTCTTGTCGCCTAGCCGCCGTCTTCAGGTTTAGGGTTTTGTCTGATCAGTTGTGTCTTGACCTCCAACTTTACTCAAATAACAATAATAATAATAATAATTACCGATTAAAAAATTGCAACTGCATGCGCATGTGCCTCTGCTAAACTATAAATCATGCATGCCTTATCATTAAGACGCTTGAAGCACCAATCTGTGCAGGAAGGATCTGTTCTCCTCCCCTCTTCCTTAAAATTGGGTTTTTTATGGAACTTGGGGAGGAGTCAAGTAGTATGCTGAAATTAATCAATTATAATATATTGAAAGGATTTGAGTGATGTACTCTTTTCTTTATTATTTCTTATGTAATGTTTTTAATAATGTTAATCAAACTATCCATAAATAGGTTGTACCAGAGCTATCCTGTCCAATAGCCCTTTTCATGTACAACAATCCTATTTTGAAACTTGGTGTCGAGAGGTTCATGACCATGGTTAGAGATGTTGGCGTTCATGGTAGCCTCCTCCTCTTCTTCATCACTAGGAAAAAAAACTACGTTCTTTTTTATAGTTTTCATCAAGGCAATTTTTATAAGTAATAGTACTGGTAAGTATTAATTGCCCTTTAGAAGCGGAACCAGACTTCAAGCTATGGGGATCAAACGTAAATGGAGTCAAATCATATAAAATTTTCATCCTGTATATGAGTGTCAATTTTACAGTACCATAACATTTTACTTCAAATTATATAGAAAATAATGTATAAATACCTAGTTTTTGAATATGAATGGGGGTCAATTGACCCCCATTGAATACATGTGTATCCGCCCTGGCGCCTGGCCCTTTTGTTGTTGCATTGTTTTGAGATTTTCAAACATGTTTCCTGCTGTTTGGCATTAGCATTGTTAGCTTATAATAACAAAAAACAAAAATGGACCGTTGAAGCTAATCTTAATTAAGTGATAATTAGATTTGATTTCTTATTTTTAGTACCTCTTATAAATTGTATTGGTTATGCCTGATATTTTTGTTAGTAAATTTTAGTTATATTATGTCAACTATTTTATTTTATTCTTAATACTGGCAGTATTAAACAATATTAACTAATCCAAGGCCTTTTCTTTTCTAACAAAAGCCTTTTTGCAAACATTATAAGTGTAGGATTTCTTGTCTATTCTAATAAGCTCCATCTAATGTGGAGGACTTTCAAAAGGAACTCTTTTCAAAACCTAACGCATCACTACTTAACATGTTTAGTAGAAATATTAGTGGATACATTATAGGAGATGGTTAGAAATGTAAGGTTGGTAGGTAGGAGATACTTTGTAGAGATGTTTATCAATATATACATAATCAAGTTTATAAATAGACTCATGTAAGTGGAATCAAATTATACACAAGATCAATACAGGATTTATCCTCTCTTTCCTAAATCTATTCACCAGCTTACTGGTACATTTCAGATCTGGTCTGCACTGTCATTCTAGTTTGGATGGTACCAGTGCTGTTGTGAGCCTTCTGATGATGACGAAATGGTTATATGGTGTTGGTGCAGGTCTTGTAGTACCAGATGTGCCTTTCGAGAAGACTTAAAATTCTAAAGGGTGAAGCAGCTAGACATGGCATTGAGCTGGTACCATTTTTATCTGCCTTCTTTATTTCTAATCATACCAGGACTAGACCTGCCGAACTGACTACTGAGGCACAGTGGTACTGATAACCACATGTCAGTTCAGCCTGATTTATTCATAGAAAGCTTGCCTACTCTGAGTTGAGACTGGAAAAGAAAACAATATGAATGTCACTATTACATTTCTGCCTGCCAGCTTATAATAATCCTCTTGTAATGTTGATCTGTCTTATTAGGTTCAACTCACTACACCAACCACACCCACAAAGAGAATGAAGGCCATTGCGGATGCCTCTGAAGGATTTCTTTATCTTGTAAATCATCGTACTTGTCTAATGTTATACTACTATTTTACCATAATATTTATGATCGTGAAACTTCACTGACTTTGCTATTAAAATTCAGCATTGTTTATACTTGTGAGTAATCCTAACTATTGGATCCAGTGTTTAAAATGGCTACTCTGCCCTTGTGTATCTCATCATCTCAACTGAACCTCACTTTTTAAGTTGTAACCACTCAATACAACAAAAATCCCCTGAAATTTATATCTCTTTGTTTGTTTTTGGGATCAGGGAGTTGGATGAGACCGAACTAGAAGTTCCTTAAATAAAAAACATAACAGTAATATTTTTACAAATGAGTAATGTACACATCATTTGCAAGTATAAAAAAGAATTGGGTTCATCTGTCAAAAGTCCTATTCTTTTACTGCATTTTCTTTAAAGTGAAATCAGTTAACACCATAATGCCGTATACTAGCATGTGCAAGCTAGTCTACCCGTACTGGTCTCTACTATTAAATTTGATCCCTACAAGTATATATAATTTATATCTGGTGCAGTTATGATCAAATAGCTGATACGGTTATTTTTTCGGCTCACATAACCCTTTGCATGACCTAGATAACTAAGCATATATTTATAGTTCACCTTGAAAGATTAAATTTGTTTTCTTGTTACTGGATTTATTTATGTAAATTCAGATTAAACTCTTAACTTACCCTGTAGGTGAGTTTGGTTGGGGTTACAGGTGCACGTGCAACTGTAAATTTGCGCGTTCAGTCCCTTCTTCAGGAGATTAAACAGGTTTCACCTTTTATCTCTCCTTTTTTGTTGCTTATACAAAGAAAAGTTTCATGGTTGACCCGACAAATGTTCAAATGTCATGTACACATTTGTAAAACAGGAAAAACTATGTACTGCTCCCCACAAAATATACTAACTGTCACCTGTAGGCTCCAATGTTCTAATTTCTTCAAGAAGTACCAAACTTTTTGTTGCAGGTGCTTGTTTATAGAAGTGCCTTTTCTGTTACTCATTTCATTTTGTTGCTTGGGAGCAGGTAGTAATGTGGGTAATTTTTTTTTATTTGACAAAAATTTGCAAGTGCAAATCTTCTGTTAGAAGTTAGAACTATGCTCTCATATTATTTCGTATCTTCTCAACCTTTTCATTTTTTGCTTATTTTAATTTCCTTCCAATTATTTTTGGATCCCTAATTTATTTGCTTTTATTGTTGATAGGCAACAACAAAACCTGTTGCAGTTGGATTTGGCATATCAAAGCCGGAGCATGTTCAGCAGGTAAAACCACACTGACTTATTTAGTCAATCTATAATCACAGTTCAATATACCAGTATCGAACAAGTACTACTAAAGTACTAACTTTAAGACTTGTTCAGTTACTAAAAGACAGTTCCTCTTTGTTTGCTTTTCTGGTGCTTTTGCATACATATGCATTGAAATTGGTAAATGTACAATTACAGATAGCTGAATTGGGTGCTGATGGAGTGATAGTTGGCAGTGCACTGGTGAGGTTACTTGGTGAATCGAGCTCTCCCGAAGAGGGATTAAAAGAGCTCGAGACATTCACCAAGTCCCTTAAGGTTATGAATGATTATTTTGTTTGATATTTATTGGAATGATTTGTTGGGTCAGGTAATAGCTGTTATTTTATCTGAATTTGAGGACATAAGGGAATAAGATGGAAGAATCAGCTTTTGGTCTAGTGGCAAAGGCAATATCTTTTAAGTGAGAAATCATGAGTTAGAAATCTGGATAGTTCAAATATGGCCTTTTTTTATGGTGTTGGAGTATCTGGTGTCAAGATACTCTACTAAATTATGAAGATTTGGCAAGATTCTTACAAATCTTTTATTCTGTGGAATATATATAAATATATGTAAATATATTATAGAATAGGTTTTTCTCCTTTATTGTGTATAATGTACTTATAAGAGATGGTGTGCACTGCATTGGATATACAAAAACTTTTTGATAATAATTCCAATTTCAATTTTATCTAAATCTTGTCATCTGGTATGTAGTTCTAGTTCATCAGCTTAGGTTTTACCGTTGTAGGGATATTCCCCTTTCGGTATTTCATAGTGTCGATTACAATTTACAAAGCTGGTAAGGGGTAACTTGTAATTTATCCAGTTTATTTCCTTTCTTGCCTCCGAGTCTTCTGATCTTTAATTGGATTCTTGCCCTATGTGCCTACCGCCCTATGTGCCTACCGCCTACAGTCCGACACCTGTAGCACCGACACCGTCTAGCATTTATTCAAATCTTTCGTCGGAGATGGAATACGAGCGACTAGAGTGGAAAAAATGGACTGACACGGCGGCACGTCAGTTACGTGTCGTGACTCGCGTATTCCGTGCTGTGATCATTCACGTGCTGTGTTAATCTTTTAAAACTTTGGCACGGCACGGCGCGTGGTCACGCGAGTCACGTGTAATTAGAACCATTAAATATTGATTTAATGGTGAATCTTGAATAAACTAACCTAAATTATGATTAAATGGTCACGCGATTCACGTGAGTCACGTATGGTCACAACACGTTTAGGCACGGCGTGACTCACGTGGCGTGACCACCTCTTGACATTTTGGTCACGGCACGGCACGTGAAAAATTAGCTTGGTTACGGCACGGCACGGCACGGCACGGCACGAGACCAAAGTCACAGCACGGCACGTTTTTTCCCCTCTACGAGCAACACATAGCAACGTCTCTGACACGGCCATATGTAATACCTTTGACACGTTGCAGACACCGTGTAAACTTTTTAGTGTTTTCATCCATAATTTGGTCTCTTGAGTAACCCACCAGCATGGGAAATTTTACAAACTGACCTATCTACCGAAAATATCAAACAAAATGCCCTTGTCAATAAATTATTGATAAAATGCCCCTGTGGGGTCCATTTGCTGAGCTGCCAAGTTAAAGTTTTCCCTCCCTCTAATTTACTTTTGCCTTTCCAGTTCTCTTCATCGAGTCACCTCCCTCCAAAATTTTCTTCTCTTCGCCTCCATTGATATTCTTCGCTCGTCAATTTTAGCTGTTTTTCAATCACAATAACACCAGAAAACTTGGACACGTGTTCGAATACAAAAAACCAAGTTGATATGTCAAGAATTTGACACGAAATCAAAGTTGTCCTATAAATTTTTTATTTTTGCTATTGTTTAATTGACTATGAGCTTAAAGCCATTTCCAACCGGGTTGACTGCGAATTCAGATCCAGTGAAGTAACTCAATTTTTTAGTTTTAAATCGGAACCATCCGATTCGGATCCGAGATCATCCATCTCGAAGTGAAGCGCACACATCCCGACGACGGATTCAAATTTCGAGACGATCTCGAGCAACAGAATCAAATCGAACGGTCACAATCGAAAACCCAAAAGTTAAGTTACTTTAGGGGATCCGGACCCGTTGACTGCTCGCCCTACTTCCAAAAGTAGCATTACTTTAACATTATACAGTCTTTCATATCAAGGCTTTCTAACGAGACCTGAGCCCCTCACTATCCAAGCACATTGATGTTGTTTCAACAGGAACTAATACAAGCTTAATAAAAATAAATACCAAAGACCACTGTTGAGTATTTTAGGTGTAGTGTTTTTATACTCTTTTTGCCTTTAATATTTATAAACCTTCGTACCCAATAAATAGGTTAGTTGCAAGCGCACAACCTATCGATCGTAGTATTTAGGTATCGATCCACAGGGAGATAGGGAAATACCAATTTTTAATTAAAGAAAACTACTATTAAAACTAAACAATAAAAGTAAAAAGGGGGGTTTTGTGTAATTCTGTTTTTTGAAGGAAAATTAAAGTAAATTAAAAGTTCGTAAAAAGCAATAAAAGTCGGGTGAAAATCAAGTTTGAGAAGTCTAGGGGTATTCGGTCCACAATCCCTTGCTAATTCTATCTACTCGGTTTGTTTAAATTCATGTTTGATATGACGAGGTTTCTAACCTAGATTTGATTAGCCTTTGGAACAAATATTAATACAAATACTTTGGGTGGATGGATTAATGTTCCTCGAATTCTAGGGTTGTCACTAACCTAGAGGGATATTTAAGTCACATGCTTCAAAGTATATATCGATATTTGTTCTAAGGTGTCCTAATTAGGTTTTGACTTCACGATTAAGTCCTTCACCAAACCCTAACCTTAATTTCTATAGTTCCGGGTTGGATATCAAAGTACGGTCGCTTCTAATCCAAATCCTAAGATATGTATTTATGATTTCGATTAGTACTGTCCTTACCTTGACCAATGCTAGAATTTAATAAACTTAAAGCAGAAAGACACGATCAACGCGATTTCAAGCTACTTCAATTCAATAAACCCTAACCAGGTGATTATGATTCAAGTACTAATAAAATTCATAAAGAATAAATCACAGAAATTAACATCAAATCAAACAATCATCATGAAAACTAAAATCCGAGTAAAATAGAATTAAACAAGTTCATGCTACATGACCTAAACCCCTAGAGAGAAACTAGCCTCTCATGGAGATGCGAGTATTCATCATGAATTCAAGTACAAAATAAGTAAAGACAAAGAGAAACTAACTAGAGAAATAGAATACACCATTCTCTAATCAAAAACCTTAGTCTTCCTTGCGTTTTGTTGTGAGAATTCGCCTTCTTTCTTCTTGAATGCTCCTGTGGTTGATGCTCTATCTCGTGAATTTCTCTCTTAGAATGGTGATGATTATGGAGAAGAAATTCCCTTCCTTTTATAATGGATCTGGAGCATATGGACGTGGGGAATCATTCTAAATCTGTCCCAACGTGTTCCCCACGTTTCCACCTTCCATTCCCCACATTTGGGTCGTGGTCTGAAGTGCCGAAAATAGAAAATCCTCCGAAATAGCAGTTTTTAGGCTGAATGCGGCCCAAGTGCGTCCGCACTGCGTCCGCACGGGTTTTGGTTTCTGTTCTGGTTTGCTCTCCAAGTGCTGAGTGCGTCCGCACAGCTTCCCAGTGCGCCCGCACTCCTCTCGGACTTTTCTGTTCTTCCTTTGCTCAGAATCACAAATTTTTCTAAGTCCGGAGTGTGGGTCAGGTGCGGGTCAGTGCGTCCGCACTTTTCTTCTCTGCTGCTGGATTTCTTCTGGAAAATCTGGCTAAGTAGGAAGTGCGTCCGCACCAACATTTAGTGCGTCCGCATTCCGCTCGGACATTTCCTCTGGAGCTTGCGTTTTCTTCTAAGTGGCGGGTGCGGCCGCACTATGGGGCTGTGCGTCCGCACTTTGCTTCTGTTTCTTGTTTTCCTGCGAATTACACACAGACAAATGCAGTAACTTGATTCTAGGGGTATTTAATCCTATATTATACTAAAATACATGATATTTGGTGCTATTATGTGATAAAAATCAGACCGAACATATATATAAATTAAACCTATCAACCACAAAACCAAATTAGAGTACTCTAGTTAAAGCTTATTTAATTTTTAGGTCAATTTATATTATGTGGGGTAAATTAGTTGCTTGGCAGAGCATGTACTGATCTATGAATACTGACAATCACTCGTCTACATCCTGGACATCATACAACTATTTTATTTCATTTGAAGTTCAACACTGTACCATTCAAGTACCAGTAAATGAAAGGGAGGGAAAGGGAGGGAAAGGGAGGGGAAATTTGGACTTTACGGGAGTATTTTGTCAAGGAAATTGCTAATATGCTACGCGTAGCATAGAGGGTCTCCGTGCTACGGCTCAATATTTGAGTTTTCAAAATTTTAACAGTCGATCCGAACAGTTCAACATGATCTCCATATGAATATGTACTTGCAAACCAAATTTTACATTTTTTAGAATTTTTTTACTATTTTTTTAGATAGGTAGAAAATCATTTGATCTGAAAATTTTGTACCATTCAGATTAAGTGTTTTTCTACCTATCTAAAAAAATAGTAAAAAAATTCTAAAAAATGTAAAATTTGGTTTGCAAGTACATATTTATATGGCGATCATGTTGAATGGTTCGAATCGACCGTTAAGATTTTGAAAACTCAAATATTGAGCCGTAGCACGGAGGCCCTCTATGCTACGCGTAGCACCATAGCCAACTCCTTTTGTCAATAATTTTAAGAGAAGAGTATTTTGTTTGATATTTTCAGTAAGTAGGACATTTTGTAAAATCCCCCCACCAGCATACTCATATCCAGATAAAAATTTAGGGTATTCTGTTGACAATTATTGGATCATTAGCCATGTAGTGTCGTTTCAAAAATGATAATATGGGACAGGTCCCTGTCTTAACATATCTTTGGAGCCTTTTGACTTCTATAATGGCACCAGCAGAATATATTAGTGGCCAATCCTGAGAATTTATTCAAAGAGAAATATCTAATAAAAACTTTTTTTTTTTTCAATTTTTATGCAGAATCAGGTTGCTTTTCGGATTTCACTCCAAAAGAGAAATATATATTATTTTTTTAAATAAAACAGTTTTTATAAAAACAAGTTTGCTTTTACGAAAAAAATTAACTAGCACTAAAATAATAAAGAATATAATAAATCACCCGGTAATCCTTGTAAGAAAATATAAAAAAATAAATATTTTTAAGAAATTATTCATGTCTTGGACATATCAAACACATGAGAATTTTTAATCTATAGAAAATATTAAAAAAAGAGAGAAAAAATAGAAAAAGTACTATTAAATTTTCATGGGTAGAAAGATGATAGGAATTCTAAAAGTTTAAATCGGTAGAAAAACTACTAGTTTTTTATTTTCTCTATTATTTTTTTTAGAAAAATAGATAGAATATTTTTAATTTAGATGTACTAGAAAGACTTCATCTATTTTTCTAAAATTTTAAAAAAATAATAACGGGTTTGGATCGGTAGGAATTCTACCGATCCAAACTAATCCAAATTTAAATCCATAGGTGTTGTTCAGCAAGCTCAGCTTCTGCTTCATTAGAGCTCCTTAGTGCTCTAAGGAGTCGTAAGCTTACCGAATGGGTGCTCTTTAGTGCAGCTTAATCTCACTTCCTAAGTGTTCCTTTTGCTCATTTTTCTTAAGCTTGTTCAAGTTTTTAAGTCATGGTTTCACATGACTTAAGCATTTTGCCAAGCTTAATTAAGCCTTTTTTAAAAAAAATTATTTTTCAACTTTATTGCCGAACATGTGTGGATTAGTGCAGCTTAAAAATTAAGCCTCACATAGTTCCCGAATGTAGTCCTATTGACTCTTCTACTCATAAAAAATATGTGGGTACTCTCTATATTTTTCTTTCTTCTTTTCAAATATTTTTTAAAAACAAAAAATTCTCCAAATACATTCTCTCCAATGTAGGCATCTGTTGCCGACATTTTTATTAATATCCAAAGTTAATTACAAATTAATAATTATACCCAAAACCGCTGGGTTTTTCCAAAAATGTCCAAACCGGTCACAAAATGGCCGGTTTTTTCTTCCCCAGAAGCCGGCCATTTTGTGGCCGGTTTCCTATTTTTTATAATTTATTTATTAACTTCATATTAAAATAGAAACTTTCATATTAAAATAATCTATTCAACTTTTCAAATACGAATTTTCTAATAAAAAAACAAAATGTCATGATAAAATTTTATATTAAAATATTAATTATATATCTCAAACCATAAACTTTCTATTATTTTAATATAAAAAGCAAAAAAGTCAAACGAAATTGTTGCTCAATCGTTTTCTAATATTTTAACATTTTTCATATTAAAATAATCTATTCAATCTTTCAAATAAGAACTCTTCTTGTAAAAAAAAAATGTCATAATGAAATTTTATATTAAAAATATTAACTCAACATCTCAAACCATAAACTTTATATTATTTTAATATAAAAAACAAAAAGGTCAAACGAAATTGTTGAATTGCTGAATCGTTTTCTAATATTTTAACATTTTTCATATTAAAATAATCTATTCAATCTTTCAAATAAGAACTCTTCTTGTAAAAAAAAACAAAATGTCATAATGAAATTCTATATTAAAATATTAATTCAACATCTCAAACCATAAACTTTATATTATTTAATATAAAAAACAAAAAGGTCAAACGAAATTGTTCAATTGCTGAATCGTTTTCTAATATTTTAACATTTATTATATTAAAATAATATATTCAACCTTTCAAATAAGAACTCTTCCTGTAAAAAAAATGTCATGGTGAAATTTTATATTAAAATATTAATTCAACACTTCAAACCATAAACTTTCTATTCATATGATTAATTACGTGTAAAAAAAAAAAAAAAAAACCAGTCATAAAATAACCAGCTTATAATTATTAATTTGTAATTAACTTTGGATATTAATAAAAATGTCGGCATCTGTTGCGTTGGAGCTTACGCATCTTGTCTCCTACTTTTATTTAGTTGTGTTGAATCGCGTACAACGGGCAGTGTTGCCATTTGATTTCTTCTCTATTATACATATTTTTGGCACACCACACACCCGAATTCAGAGTAATAGACGCAGAAACACACACACCTTTCAGTGTTCCCATTCCGCATTTTCTTTTAGTAAGGTATAATAATTAATTGTACACGCCTGTTTTACTTCAGCTGTTGTAGCACATGAACTCATCCTTGTTGGTGTCGTAAGCGCTCACGTCGAGATGGAGTCGGGCCCAGTCGACAGTTCATCACCTTTCTTGAAGAATCTTTCTCTTAAAGTGAGTGCTGGGGACCACAAGTAAAGATGATGAATAAATGAAAAGCAAAAAGTACGACGAAATTTTCTTTTACCACATGGTTAATTCTTAATTAAACAAATATTATCCTAATTAACTTATTTTTAGAGTTACCACTCACGCTTTTTCAGTCCGTGCATCAAAATAGGCTGGTGCGCACTCGGGAGAAGGATACCATTTGATGCTCTAACTGGGGAAGGGCACCATCCCCAGGTTGCGCACCAACTTTTTTTTTTTTTTTGTGGTTCTGTTCTGTTTTGTTTTGCAATTTTGGAATTATGAATTTTGTTTTAAGGAAAATAAAATTTTGTCTTTTAAGGAAAATAAAATTCAGCATCCAAAACAAAATTCATAATTTCAAAATTGCAAAACAAAAAAGAACAGAACCACAAAAAAAAAATAAAGGGTTGGTGCGCGGACTGGGGAAGCGTGGGTGGTATCTATGGAAAAAAAAAGTTGATTTGGGTGGTATTTGTTTAATTAGAAATTAATCCAATGGTAACTAAAAAAATTTCGAAGAATATAGACCCAAATTCAAACTCTTTAATGAAGGTGAAATAGAAATAACACCTTGCAAGTTGTATATTGAAGTTTTCAAAGCATTTTTAGAATTTTTTTGGTTGTTATGAGATTATTCAGAATGAGATTTTACGGGTATGAAAATATAGAAATCCATACCTATAAATATATAATTGTATGATTATGAAAATGTGTTAAAATGAATAATTAGTTGTACCGTGAAAATAGTTGTGGAACACTCTGATTTATTTTCAAAATATGTATATCTATTTAAATTCATTTTTGTTGTCTTTCATATCAATTCTATAGAAAATAATTGCTTAAAATATTACAAATACTTTTTATTTCAAAAATTATAGTTATAAAAATTAATATGCAAATTTTGAGTAACACTATCAGTTATTGTATAAAAAAATAGGAATCAAACCTATCTTTTAGAAAAATTTGCAGAATTTTGTTAATACTAAAATGAAAGTAGTATAGCTAAAAAAATTATAACTAAATTAGTGTGAACAAAAATGCAATTGGTACTGATTAAAAAATGCATCCACTACGTACAAGGAGAAAAAAAAAATTGAGTTGGACTTTATTTTGTTTTTTTTTTTTTATCATTTTACACTAGTTGGAAAAAAAATAGGGTTAACATTTCATCCCATTTAATCCAAATTCTCACTTATTTTTGTGAGATTTTTTTCACCAAACACCTCCTTAAGCAGCTAAGCATGAGTCCCCATCTTCTGCATTAACTCAAAAGAGCATCTTTTAAGTTTAATGCATCTTGACCGTCTGATCAGAATTGAAATCAATTTGGCCCACGCTTATAACACACTTTTAATATTAGTGCATATCTCAATCGGACGGTCCAGATCTATTAACGCACGTTCCGTTAATGCAGAGGATACGAATTCCTTAAAAGAAAGGAAAACAGGAAACGTCTATACAAATGTTTATTAGCCAACCTTTTTTGTAAGATTTTATGGGATACTATGAGTCGGTGGAGAAAGGCTTGGTCCGATGATCATCGGACTCAAATTTGGGTCCGATGGGTTTCGGGACCATCCGATCCACTTTAAGATTCGTGCATACGATTTTTCAAGCAGACGTGAAAGTTGTGGGCGCGAATGCTAAAGCAGATCGAACGGTGAGCGAACCTGTCGAACTCACTTTGGGTCCGATGTCGATCGGACCCAAATTTCTCCCGAGTCGGTGACGTAGGAAATATATTTCTAATTAAATATTCCGCTATTTAATCTGCATCATGGTTAATTTTTTTAATTCAAAACCTTGATTTTTTAAAGAAGACCGCAGCTCCATGATGAAGGGAATAAAGAGAAGTGATAATAATTGTCATCTCGTAATTGCCTATGCGTACCAATCATATTACCCATAAGAAGGAACCTGTATTAGATGTCAATTTTAGGATTTTTTTTTTTAAATAGAATTACTTTAAATTATTTCAACCGAACAAGCCTTTGTTGGACCGAATTTCGAAAACTAGCCTCCACCGATCCCTAGAATCGGTGGAGCAAAAAAAACTCAATCTACACCGGTCCTACAGACCGGTGGAGCCTGTTTTGCACCAGACGATACCCTCGCCACAAAAAATCCCTCATCTATACCTCCACCGATCCCTAGAACCGGTGGAGCCTTGATTTCCAAATTTGAACGTCATCTTTTATTTTGCTGATTTGATTTCCAAATTTGATCTGTCTTTTGTTTTTTTTATATGATAGGTTACCTGTGATCTGTCATTGCCAAATTGTCAGTACATTGATTTTCTGTGCTCCTATTAAATAATACAACTTGTCTGGAAAAATAATTGTGAAATCTAGCCATGATAATAATTGTGAAATCAAGGCTCCACCGGCCCTAGGAATCGGTGGAGGTATAGATGAGGGATTTTCTATGGCGAAGATATCGGCTGGTGCAAAACAGGCTCCACCGGTCCCAAGGACCGGTGTAGATTGGGTTTTTTTTGCTCCACCGATTCTAGGGATCGGTGGAGGCTAGTTTTCGAAATTCAGTCCAACAAAGACTTGTTCCGTTGAAATAATTTAAAGTAATTCTATTTAAAAAAAAAAAATCCAATTTTAGTGTCACTTGATATTCTATGCAAGACTTTTTACAAATAGATCCTTGTAAGTTTTAAAGTTTTTTTTTTATAAATGATAAAACTAGCATTAAATTCTATCATTTTTCACATGCATCATATAATTATATAATAGATAGATAATATTTTTCACCTTGATCATATTATCAGACTACAGATAATATTTTAAAGGTTGGATTCTACAATTATAAATTATTATTTGCCATTGATAAGATTATCAAGTTAATACATTGTCCGTGAATTATCACCATCCATACATGCCTAATGATCATATTATGTAAATACAATCTAACTTCAACCAATGTATGCAAATTATACCAAATCAAGAAATTTTTTGTTGAAATTCATTTACCTGATATCCAACGTGTAAAAAAAAAATCATGTCAGCTTGCAATTGACAATTACAATAATACAAATTTTAATCTCATAAATTTATCAATACAATCGGAAGTAAACATAACAATTATATAAAATTTATATAACATTTTTGCTGACGTGGCAAATTATAATATTTTTGCAATTTAATGTTCTACAGACTACACTGCGAATATTTTTCACATGCTCCCGGTACCGTAATAGGGAATCTTTTACAATTATTGGATCTGGACCGTTCTTTTTAACTTGGCACGAATCTCAAAGCCCAATAATGCTGCTCCTGCGTTAGCCCGAATCTCAAAGCGGCTGAGAGTTAATCTCAAACCGTAAAGTGAAGGGAATCTTTTACAGTAATGGAGAGGATACTTGTTCTTTTATTACCGACCCCTTATCCTTCTTCATCGACCAAAAGAAAAAAAAAGCAAAAAGCAAACCGCTGCTGCAAAATGTGCGATTTTCTTGGGAAATAAGAGAAAATACAACCCCTCCCCTTCCCTACCACCACCTCCCCTTTCACTTGCGCCTCCCTGCTGCGGAGAATTGAAGCTACTCACAGAGCGACGCTACACACAAAGGGTAATCTCAAAGACCCCTGTATTGGACTGATGTTGATTTGTTTTTGTTTTTTTTAATAACCTACTTTGTTAGCATTCGCTGTTTAATTAACCGATACAGAAATTATTCGCTCCAATTTTGGGATCCCATGAGTGCGTATGAACTGTTACCAGTATGTGATTTCTCTTTCCAAGGGTGGTGTGAGATGTACACCAGTAGCCATATACTATTATTTTTTTTTGCATTTTTGAACCATTCAATTAAACGAGGCGTTTCTGTATACTGTTATCATATCATGATATTTTGGACAGAGTGAAAACATGCATAAATAATGGTAGGCTTTACTTCATTATTTCCTCAATCCTTTGTTATTTTGTGACTGAAGATTCCAGTACCAGAAGCCTGTCAGATACCGATATAGGTATCTTAGCCTGGTGAGGTACAGTTGACAACCAAAGCCATTATGAATATAAGGATTCCATGAAATAGCTAATAGTTGCTTCAAATTGTACTCCCTGGGCATCCAGAATTGGAATATCTCTGTCATTAGCATGATCATAGCACATGGTTACTTTTCCTCCTATGATTGTACCCAATAAGGCAATGCAGGTACAACAAGTACAGAATAGTGTAGCCTGTAACCCTTTTACTCTTTTTTTTTTCTGGTGGTAAATAATTTGCTTTCCTATATCGCACTTTGGGTTGTTTGAATCTAACGGTGCTTGAATCCGAGATCTGCTAAAAACCCTAATTATCCTCTTATTCTCCTGGTAATCATGCTTTTCGTTTTTCACTATTCTATCTTATTGTACTTGGGAATCGAATTGCTGTTCCTTTTACCAGTGGAATAACACTATTTCCAGTGAAAAAAGAGAACTGCTGTTCTTACTGGAACTGAGTTCTTGGTTTCATTTAGAATTATTTTGGCATTTGGCTGGAATACTCGGATATGGCCTTCTCTGTGCTACCATTATTCCCTTAGGGAAGGGCACTTTTAACCTTGTCCTTCCATTTAATTAGGCTAATTTTCGTTATAACGAGGAACTGATTTGTCAATTATTGCTGAAAGAACACTTGCTCCATGTTAGTGCCAATCTGAGTAATATTCCAGAATTACAAAACTGTACCTATTTCTAAAATCAAGTCTAACTTATTCTCATTTCATCTATTCCTGAACAGGCTGCTAGCAATGGTAGCTGCTTCGAGATTGTCACTCAGCCAGCAAATCCACTGTCATGATGCACTGAACACAAGATTAAAGGAGAGAAAGCTCAGATTTGGAGAGAATTTTATAAATTTTAGATTTAATAACATTGCAAAAAGAGGCAATAAACTGGCAATGCATGCAAGCCCTCCTACAGATGATGCTGTGGTTGCGACAGAACCACTAACAAAAGAGGATCTTGTTGCGTACTTAGCCTCTGGATGCAAGCCGAAAGAGAAATGGAGGTAATTTTAACTATCCATGATACATTTCTCATATCTTATTGGTAGCATGCATGGCCTTGCAAATTATGAAATTACCACTGATACCTCCCCTGCAGTACATGACGGGAAAAAGAAAAACCACAAGCTGTTCTACCCTTGTCTCATTTCTTAAAAAGAAGCCTTAACTACTCTTACTTTTCACAGCTACTTTTATCCATATATAAAGGAGAATGGAGGAGCATTTTGGGTTCCTTACACAAAAACAAAAGAAAAATAAAAATAAAAAAGGGAGGGGATAATGTTTGCATTACATATTTCACAATTTTCTGGGAGATAGATGAAAACTTTTCATTTTTCTTTAATGCCTGAAATTTAGTTTTTACAATAGTGGGTAGGTTGTGTAGTTGAAGTGCAAGTGCAGCTGGCCTTTGCTGTAAATTTGATTTTTACTTTTTTTTTTTTTTTTATATGTAGCTTCAAATTTGCCTTTCAAATTAGGCTTTGTATCAGAAGTTTTCTAATATCTGGTGTCAGAATTCCAATACTATATTGGGTTAAGATGGTGGTAAAATTTGAAAGCACTTGACAATGAGAACTTTTGAATGCCATTTCATTAAATAACGTGGTAAATGTCAGTGACAAACATTGGACTTGGGGTACTTTTTAAAAAACAAAACAATATTTACAAATATATTAAACCAGGTTTTGTTCTCATTGCAGCCTATCTGGCAGCATTTTAATACAGACACCACTTGCGATATAAAAATCCTTGAGCATCTAAGCAGATCTGACTTATGATTTAGATATTTCAATTTGACCCAATTGATTCCCCTTTACGTTGTCACTGATATTAGGACACTGACAAATAAGAGCTATGAGTTTAGATTAATTATGTCGAGGTAAATTATGCCTCATTTTTCTTTACTGTTAGTATTTTTTTCTTTTCAGAATTGGTACTGAACATGAGAAGTTTGGTTTTGAAGTGGAAACTTTACGCCCAATAAAGTATGAACAGATAAGAGATTTACTAAATGGGCTTGCCGAAAGATTTGATTGGGATAAGATCATGGAAGGAGATTATGTTATTGGGCTAAAGCAGGTAAATTTAATTATCACATTATCTTTTGTCATTGTTATACCTCCTCCCCAAAATTTCTTGGTGACTAATTCATATTAACTTGGTACACATCACATAATTTGCTGGGTTTATTTCAGTTTGATTTGGGCTTGGGAGGAAGATAAATTGTAGATTAGGGGCACATTATCTCTAAATAACTGAAAATTATTTTATGAGAATATAACATAAAAGCTATTTTTTTTGTGAGTATTTTTAGAACAGACATGTGTTACCTGTGAATGTGATAAACTATAGTGCTTTTCGCAAATATGATTAAAAGCTATTTATTATTTGCAAGAGTTTTTGGCAATTAGTGTGTGGGAATTTTTTTTCTTTGACATGTTCACTTTTTTGCGTGTAGGGTAAACAAAGCATATCATTGGAACCTGGTGGTCAATTTGAGCTTAGTGGTGCACCTCTTGAGACACTTCATCAGACTTGTGCCGAGGTGAATTCACATCTTTACCAGGTGAGCTCTATACATCTGTATGCACTGTTACTTGGTACCTGACATATATATGCTTTTAATGTTACTTGCATGGATAGTTATTTTATATATTTAGTTAGCGATTTTGTGTTGCTTGACAGGTGAAAGCTGTCGCAGAGGAGATGGGAATAGGTTTTCTCGGGATTGGATTTCAGCCGAAGTGGGCTGTTAAGGACATTCCTATAATGCCGAAAGTATAGTCTTTTTTTGTAAAGCTTTCACATATCCAGTGTGGTTACTTATAATTATATTATCATGTCAACAGGGTAGGTATGACATCATGAGAAATTATATGCCCAAAGTAGGCTCCCTTGGGCTTGACATGATGTTTCGTACATGTACTGTTCAGGTATCATTTTTACTTCTTTCCAATTATCTGTATCCCTCCCGATTGTGACTCCGGTTGGTTTCATTTCTAGCCTACCCCAACTTGTTTGGGACTAAAGGCTTGGTTGTTGTTGTTGTTGTTGTTGTAGGTAAATCTTGATTTCAGTTCTGAGCTGGACATGATCAGAAAATTTCGTGCTGGTCTTGCCCTTCAGCCTGTATGTATAATTTGGCCTTTTCAATTATTTATTTTTTTAATTTTCAATTAAATAATTGTATCTTATATCCTTACCTTTTTCTCTGTGAAACAGATTGCAACTGCAATATTTGCTAATTCACCGTTTAAAGAAGGGAAACCAAATGGCTTCCTTAGCATGAGAAGGTATTGTCAAGTTGTTTCACCATCACTTTCTTTAAGATGTCTTTCTTTCGAATAGATGTTGATATCAACTTGAACAAAATTTGCAGCCATATTTGGACCGATACAGATAATAATCGAGCTGGCATGCTTCCTTTTGTCTTTGACAACTCTTTTGGGTTTGTTCAACATGTTCTCATTGACTATATTTTTTTTTCTTATCTTTTTCAGAGGTAAATAAATTTCCAACTAGTACTTTCATCTTCATTTTTGCAGATTTGAGCAATATGTGGATTATGCGTTAGATGTGCCAATGTACTTTGTGTATCGGAATAAGAGATATGTTGATTGTACTGGCCTGTCCTTTAGGGTTTGCTTCCTCTCTCCCTCTTGTCTCACACCAAAAAGCACACAACTAAAGTTATGGAAAACATTATTTTTGAATTGAAACATTGGTAAATTTTGAAATATGCAGGATTTTATGGCAGGAAAGCTGCCTCCTCTTCCTGGGGAGCTACCTACCCTTAATGATTGGGAAAATCATCTGACTACTATTTTCCCTGAGGTTTCTTTCTTTTAATTTTTCTAATTATTTTTCTTTCCTTTCGTGAGAGAATTTGACATGTGGTACTTTTCTCTTAAGGTAAGGCTGAAAAGGTACCTTGAAATGAGAGGCGCTGATGGTGGTCCCTGGAGGAGATTATGTGCATTACCAGCCTTTTGGGTATATTCTTAACATCTTTTCTTTTTTAATTTTAAATGAAGGATAATCAATTTACTATAAATTGTCCATGTCTGCATGCATTGCTCAACTCTAATATTACTTTTTTATAGGTGGGCTTGTTGTACGATGAGGTTTCACTTCAGAATATTTTAGATATGACGGCTGATTGGACAAGAGAAGAAAGAGAGATGTTAAGGACAAAGGTATCAGTTAAATTTATGTAAACTTCATGTTAAATGACTTTGTACTATGTATCATTGCATACTCTCTTTGCAAGAAAGGAAATGCAGTAGCAGCAAGGTGAAATCATAAAAAATGATACTTGTCTTCTGAATGTAGCCTATTTTAACCTAATTAAAAAAAAGTTAATAAACGAATGGAGCATTTCCCTATTCCAAGCATTAAAAAGTAAAAAAAAGAAAAAGAAATCCAAGCACCTGGGCTCATGTGTTTCTGTTGTTACTTAGATTAACTAGTATAGCAAGTAATGCATGTTGGTTTATCAGGTACCTGTTACTGGATTGAAGACACCATTTAGGGATGGACTGTTGAGGCATGTGGCTGAAGATGTTTTGAAAATGGCTAAGGTTATTTAATTGTGCTATAGTGTCTAACAACTTTTATTCAGGGTCTATTCTTGAAAATGTTTGCTTACAACAAAATTTTATTTTGTTGCACAGGATGGATTGGAGAGAAGAGGCTACAAGGAATCTGGCTTTTTAAGAGAGGTAGCTGAAGTGGTTACAACGGGTATAGACCTTTTTATTATATTTACGAGCATTGGCGGACCCCTGGATTTGAATTTTTTTTTTTAGATTCAGTGGTATTTATACTTGTGCCTACCCCTGGATGGAAGTAATGCCTATCCCTGGATTTAATTCACGGCCTAGTAAAAGAAAATTACGTGGAAAAGAAAGTCAGCTCAGATTGATTCGCGTAAAAGAAAAAAAGAAAGAAAGAAAGAGACACGGTCCGATTCGCTACTCCACTCAGAAGAATTGTTAATTCGCTAAGAAATAAGACGTCCGCTACTAGAGATTTAAATATGTACCGTGCCATGACTTGAATCACGTGTCGTGTTTTGACCGAGTCAGATTTATACGTGTCGTGTCGTGACCAAATTTGGAAGGATGGTCAGGGCACGTCAATGGTCACAACACAAAACGTTAGTCATGCCGTGACCGGTCATGTTTGTCATGTTTGGTCATGTTTAACTATTTTTTTCATAATTTAGGCTAGTTTATTTAAGATTCACCATTCAATCAAGATCTAACGGTCTTAATTACACTCAAACTCATGTGACCATGTGCCGTGTCATGACCAAATCTTTTGTGTGCCGTGCCGTGTCGTACCAAATTTTTGAAAGATGGTCACGTCACGTGAATGGTTACGGCACGGGGCATGCGAGTTACGACACGTAACCGACACACGTGCCGTGTCATACCATGACAGAACTGTGTGTGACGTAACTTTTTTAGATCCCTATCCGCTACTCTGCTCCGATTCGTCAGGAGAAAAAAAATTAGTACTACTGTTAATATTTTGTGCCTACATCGAAATCCTGGATCCGCCCCTGTTTACGAGTCATAACAAATTCTTCAGTTTAAGTTAACATTCTGAAATTCTGGCATGTGCATGCTGTTTTTGGACCCAACTGGTGCATAATTTTACTTATATTTTTCAATTGAGACCTTAATTAGCCTGAATTGTTGATCAAGCAATCAAACAGCAGGAGAGCATACGCATAACAAATGCCTGTGTAAATCTTGCTAAAATATGAGTCCAATTCTTCAGGCTAACAGTTTCAGTTATTTTCATGACAGGGGTTACACCAGCCGAGAAGCTCCTTGAACTGTACCACGGGAAGTGGGGAGGCAGTGTAGACCCGGTTTTTGAAGAACTGTTGTATTGAAACTGTATATCATTTTTATTGACTTTGTTTTAAAAAAAGGTGGGAATTCCTAGCTGGAGGAATTTGAACCCCCTTAGAGGATTGTATAATCCTCAACAAGGAAAGCCTTTGGATTGTCCAGTCAGGTTGCTTTTGCAAAATAATTTCCATTGGTAGCGTTGTACTCGAAAACTCTGAGCGTAGAGTTGTAAGATTTAAATGTCAGT
Source organism: Carex littledalei (assembly GCA_011114355.1). Lineage (NCBI taxonomy): Eukaryota > Viridiplantae > Streptophyta > Magnoliopsida > Poales > Cyperaceae > Carex > Carex littledalei. The sequence goes on along the minus strand of CM022085.1, from coordinate 14,342,087 downwards.
TGTTGACAAAATATGTTTAGAATGTAATGGGCAGAGGAAGAGGCAGAATGAAAAGAAAACTTGATTCCTCTTAGGCAAATATTATGATATTTTCGTTTTGCATTGGACTAAACTGTAACTTTTTGATGTTTTCAACCACAACCCCGCTCTCTCTCCATCGGCATCGCTCGTCTTTTTTTGAATTTAGCGCTGCTATTTGATTCTCTCTGCTATTAAGGAACTAGTGGTTTGCTTCCGGGTACCTCGGGCAGGGCAGGGCAGAACCCGTCCCGGGCAGCGGGCAGGACGGGTACGGGTACAGCGGGTACCTGGGTACAACGGGCACGGGTAGGCGGGTTTTTTTTTAAAACTCCGCCCTGCCCGTCTCAAACCCGTGCCCGTCCCGGGTAGACGGGTACAACGGGCGCGGGTACAACGGGCACGGGTAGAGGGGTATTTTTTTTTTTTTTCTGTTTTGTTTTCTTATTTTTTTTACCGTGTCGTACGAATATTATTACGTGTCGTACGAAATATTATTTCTTTACACGAGTAATTTTATTTTATTTTCAAACTCTCATTCTAATTATATAGTTTCATAATTTATTTATATCTCGAAATTTGTAGTTTACATTTTAAATTGATAATATATTTTGTAAACGTTCAATTTAAATTGATAATATAAATCTAAATCTAAATTCAAATCTAAATTAAATATAAATATAAATTCAAATCTAAATTTAGATGCAAATTAAATTAAATCTAAATTGAATATAAATGTAAATCTAAATTAAATCTAAATTGAATCCAAATCTAATTTAAATCTAAATTAAATTGAATAAAAGAAAAAGAAAAAGGAAAAAAAAAACAAGGCATTTCAATTTTCAGCCTCTGCCGAATTTTCAGCCTCAATATATTAACAGAGCAGGTTTAGCATCATGCAGCGCAATAATCATATGCAGTTCTGTACTCCGTGCGCTGCCTGTAGCCAAAACTGCTCTGTTAACTGTCGCCAGAGGGGGGAATTTTTTTTTGAAATAAAGTAGCTTCGGGTAGCGGGCACGGGCACGGGTACGGGTTACCGGGTGCGGGTGCACGGGTAGCGGGCACGGGTACGGGTACACCCGGGTTTGTTTCCAAAAAGAGCCGCCCTGCCCGTTTGAGACCCGTACCCGTGTACCCGTTTACCCGGGTATACCCGGGCACGGGTACGGGTACCCTGGGCACCGGGCACGGGCGGACCGGGTTCGGGCAGCCCGCGGCGGGCACTGTCAAACCACTATAAGGAACCCGATTGTGTACTTGCTGCTTTTACTTGTAAATCGGATGTAGTAGCAAGTTAGCAACTTCTCCATTCCTCAGTTTTCCCCTTTCTATAAACATAAATTTATATTCGAAAAGCAGAGAGGTCCCCCTGAAGCTTATACTATTCTGATTCTGTCATCCTGATCTCAGCTCTTGAAAAACTGCTCCAGTTGTAGCAACTCTATTTTTCAATATATATATATATATATATTTTATATAATATGTTTAAAATCGGTAAAAGAGATAACCGAATTTTTATTATGTATCATTAAAAAGAAAAGGAAACTAAATACATGACATCAAATTCAGAAAATATCTATACAAGCACAAACGCTATTAACAATAATAATATTTTGGAGCTGAGCGTTTTTGGTCTAAGCCTTGATAAAACGAGTTAAAAAAATCTTAAATGTTGAAGAAATTAAGCGCACATATATCTCAAACGTCCCGTTGAGAAGCGGCGTGGATTGTGAAAACTGAGCCGCGACAATATTCGCGAATTAAGACAAAACCGTCATTATTGATAGATTTTTCATTTTTGGAATATCTCAAAGCCCTATCAACGACAGCAGTCAGCAGTCGTTTTCCTGTCAAACGCTGTCCACTATAAAATTCAGTTCTAAAATATTATCATTAATTCGCTTTATTATTTTGTATAAATATTTTGAAATTCAATATTATATATCTTTTAAAAAAATTAAATTGTTATAGAAAAAAATCGAGAGAGATAACGACGAACGAGAAAATGGCAAATATTAACAATTCCGCATAAATTACCAAATTACCATAATCAACAAAATTAATTACCCAATAATAAGACTCCTAGGCCCAGTCCTTGGGTAAATATATTGACAGAGCATATTTTACTTCACGCAGCGCACGGACAATAAACCTAGAAACACAAACGGAGTTCAATTGATTTAAATTCATTAGAATTCAATAGAGGTGATTTCTAATTGAATTTGGTTAATCGGAATAAAAATAGAAAAGAATTCATTTCTTCTCTATTTATTGGAGTCTGGCTAATATAACATTAGTGTCATTTCAGCCTATATAACACCAACTCCAAAACCTATCAAATCGACTTCAAACAGTGAATCCAAACCGTTCAAACCGATCTACTTCATTAGTTGTACGTTTACATACAAAATTTATAATTTTTCGAATTTATTTAGTATCAAGTCAAGCGGTCAAATGTGTGAGTTTTTAAGTTAATTTTAATACATTCATTTTTCAACATTTTTTACCGCTTGATTTGATACTAAAATAACTCGAAAATATAAAAAAAATTGTATGTAAACGCATCACTCATAAAGTAAATCGGTTTGAACGGTTTGGATTAGTCGTTTAAAGTCTATTCAATCAATTTTGGAGTTAGTGTCATATGACACCGATGTCATACTAGCCGGACTCTATTTATTGATTGAAATGTACACATAAAAAGCTAATGATTTCATTTGAGTAAAAATAACTTTTATGCCCTTAAAGTATATACTTAAAAAAATTATAAAACAAAGTGACACTAGGTACCAGCAAATACATTTACTAACTCAGTACCAGTAAATACAAAGCAAAATGACACAACAACAAGTTGTTCAGATTACATGGTTTAGTAGCATGAAACGAAAAAATTATGAAAAAATAAAATTAAAAAAAGTAGAAGGGGTATGGGAAAAACAAACAAATGAATAAGAAAATTAGAACATTCATTCTGAGGCAGTACTTGGAGAATTCAATGCTCACTACCAGGTTCAATACCACCGATATTTTTATTAAAACCCCAACAAAAAAAAAACAAATTATCAAATCTGCTCCCACCCCAACTTTATTTTTATTTCTACCCCAACCGCCCGTGGGCTGGGCGGTTCACTTTCCGGACCTGACCGCCCAGCAGCTGGGCGGTCTGCTATAAAACCCTATAAAAGAGCCTTTTCTCTCTCCTGAGCAACACAGTGTTCATTCCAATTCCAGAAATTTTCCAGAACCGATCGAATGAGAGATGAGAGAGCCGTCAGAGGCGATTTTGAGGCGATTGTGCACAGTAATCTATGCACAGTAATCCCAGCACAGTAATCCCAGCACAGTGTTTCCAGCACAGTGTTTCCAGAACAGTGTTTCCAGAACAGTAATTCCAGAACTCTCATATGTTGGTTGCACTGTATGTGGGCGGGAAGTTTACCCGGGGTGCGGAGGGAGCACAGTACACCAAGGAAGCAGCCTACGGCTTTGAGGTAAATGAAAATACCTCATTTGTTGAACTGAAGGGAATAGTGTATGAAAAAATTGGTGTGAACCCCAACCGGTGTGATATAGATTTAGCTACCCGGATTAACACAGTAAGTGGTGGTAGACCTTACTATACCAGGTTTCCAATAACTGATGAGTCGGTATGGAGGAGTGTTTACAACACTTTTCAGACACAGGGGGTAATGGTAATGGACTTATATTCCAGGAGAGTTCAGCGTGAACCCGGGGTTGGAACATATAGGGAAAATAGAGGTTATGATCACTCGGGTTATGACAACTCGCGTCACTCGAGTTATGACAGCTCGAGTTATGAGCACTCGGGTTATGACAACTCGGGTCATGAGCACTCGGGGTATGACAACCCCCGCCACTCTAGTTGACAACCCCCGCCACTATAGTTATGACAACCCCCGCCCCTCGAGGTATGACAATCCCCGCCACTCGAGTTATGAACCGCCCGTATCACCCGTTTATGAGAATTATGTACCTGATTTTACCACCGATCTACCACCACCACCACCTCCTCCTAAAACCCCAATCCAACCCAGATTTCCATCTGTACCACCATCAATACCTATAGTGTCACCCGTTGCTATCCGGAGAGACCTTGACCTTGATGCTGAGCTCGATGCCGTACCACAAGGAAATTTGGAAACAGGTGACGAATAGGAAGGGGATTGGGATTCTGATCACCTGTCAGAAGGTGATGGAGATTATTTACCTAAGGAAGACAGATTTCCGATTAGAGGTCGGACAGATAGGCATACGTGCCCCACATTCAACAATACCACTGCTTTTGAAGAGGCAGACATCTCATTTTTTGGGCCGCGTGTCAGGTATAGTCAAGAGCTTGCTCCGCAGCAGGTTTACACCAACATAGATGAACTTGTGAAGAAAATACATGAGGTCCATGTTCACGGCAACTGGGAGTGCATAACTGAAAAAAGGGACCGAAGAAGGTTAGTAATTGTTTGTAAAGACGAAGAGCATTGCCACTTCCGTCTCTATGCAACCCCTGTGGGTAAGGGCGAGGCATGGATTATTAAGAAGTGTGAACCACCTCACACATGCAAGGCTGCGTCATCAAGGAAAGACCATGCAAATCTTACGGCTTCACTTATTGCCGATGTAATTGAGAATGACGTTAAGGAGGACCCATCGATGAGCCTTAAGGAGGTCGCTAGACATGTCAGACGCGTTTACAAGCATATCGTCCCAAAATACAACAGGTTGTGGAGAGGGCGTGAACTTGCGATTTGCCGAATGTTCGGTAGCTGGCATGGTTCATACAACTTGCTTGCACAATTGCTGCAGGCCATAGTAAGTACAAATCCCGGCACTGTCTTTGAATGTTGGAATATAGGCGTACGGGATGTCGACAACGCGGTGCAATTCAAGGCCATAGCATGGGCATTCGGTCCATGTATTCAAGCTGTGCCATACATTAGACCGGTCATCAGTGTGGATGCATGCTTCCTGTCTGGCCGTTACGACGGGAGACTGCTGATCGCATGTGCATATGATGCTGAAAACCAGTTGTTGCCTTTGGCCTTTGCAATTGTTGAGAAGGAGGACGGGGAAAACTGGGGATTTTTCATGAGGTTCGTAAGAAGACAAGTGGTTGGCGACCGGTTTTTTTGTGTCATATCAAACCAGCACAAAGGAATCAAATATGTTTTTGATCGCCCAGATTTCGGGTGGTCGACAGCGAACGGCGAATGTGTGCACAGGCTGTGTATGCAACATGTTACAGACAACCTACACAAGAACTGCGGATCTGAAAAATGGGTTGCAGATACATTCAGAATTGGTGCCAAGAAGAAGAAGCCGAGAAGGGTGGAAGAGATGTTCAAAGATTTTGCCAAGGTATGTATATTTTCACAGACTTATATTTTCTGAATTATTTAATCAAACGTTTTCTCATCTGAATTTTTTTTTTTGCAGTACTGTCCAAAGGCAAATTTGTACTTACTCAAGGTGGGAAAAAATAATCCCGCCGATATGGCTGAGCCACCTCGATATGAGAAGATATTGCAAGCCCGTGATGGAGGTTTCCGATGGGGAATTATGACCACAAATGGGTCTGAGTCCTTGAATGTTGTTTTCAAGTAGAGCCGGCAGTTGCCCGTGGCAGCAATTGTGGAGGACACCTTCTACAAGTTAAATGCATGGTTTGTTGCACGGCGTGTTAAAGCCCTCGAATTACTGTCCAGGTATGTATATTTTTATTCAGAGATTTTGCCAAGGTATGCATATTTTTATTTGTTGACTTATATTTTCTGAATTACTGTCCAGGAATCAAACGTTTTCAACAAGGGTGGAGGGGAAACTAAGGAAACATAGGGAGAAATGTGCAGTTATGAGAGTTGTCCCCTACGGGGATAACCAATTGGAATTCGAAGTGCACTATCCAGATGAGTTTGCTCCAACCGGCCGTAAACCGGATGGGACTATGGAGTTTGTGAAAAGGATGTTCAAGTATGTTGTTATTTTTGCACCTGACAATATTGTAACATGCACTTGCCAAGGAATCCAGTTGGCCCACATACCTTGTTCTCATGTTATGGCGGTGTGCCGGGAGAGAAACTTCTCTGAGGATGATTATGTCGCAGACATGTACCGTACCGAGTACCTTACGAGTACTTGGGGTGCATCTTTCCATCCTTATCCCAACCAGTATCAGTGGCCGCCCTATGTTGGTGATAAAGTCTGTCCCGCAAGCGGGTGGATCAGAAAAGGAAGAAGACCCCACAAGCGTCAAGTAATGACCATGGACGAGATGGAAGGTAGGCGAATGGGACATCAGGCCCGCCGTTCAACAACTGACAGGCAGCAAGCAGGTACGGTTGATTCCTTTTATTTACTTATATTTTATTTATTTACTTATATTTTATTTGTTTACTTATATTTTGTTTTGATTTTATTTCAACTGGAATGCAATGCAGATGCCATTAACGAAGCCAACGAAAGAGAAAATGCTAGAGTTGTTGCTGAGGCTACCGGTAGTAGCCACCGCAGGGGTGAAAGCTCAGGAACCGGTAGTAGCCGCCGCACTCATGAAAGCCCAGGAACCGGTAGTAGCCATGGAGAGACATCCGGTAGTGCCGCAGAACCAGCTGCAACCAGACCCAGACGTCGTATTTTGAGTTTGTTCGGTCGTCGTCGCTGATTACCAAGTTTTGTTAAATTATGTTATGAACTATTTTAGATGTATATTGTGAACTATTCTAATTGGTAGTTTGTGAACTATGCAATTTTTTATTTGCCTCGATTATTTTATATGCTTCATTTTTGTTATTTTTATTACTTAATTACGTATACAAAAACTAACAACATAAAATATAAACAAACACAAAACTAATGAAATAAAGTCTGCGACATAAATTTCTAAAAATTCTACAACATAAATTCCTAAAAAATCTACTTCTTACAACGAGCCTTGAAAGTGCATGGAACAAAGTCATCATCAGAGTTTGCCTGATCTGGATCAGTCACAGCAGACGAAGTGGTAGCCTTACCAGTACACGGAACAAACTTATCGTCCGATACTGGAGGCTCTGGATCAACTTTCTTCTTTTTCAAACCAAAGCCGTAGGGGTTTTCCACAAAGTCATCGTCTGAAATTTCATACTGAACATGTCGTTTCTTCCATTCCTCCAGCTTACATGTCTCACAATTAAAAAAATCACGACATATTTGACACTTGTATTTTTTTTCCTCATTTTTACCTCGATCACTAATTGACCCTTCTCTCGCTACGCCACGATCTCGGTTGCTCGCTTTCTTACCTCGTTTGTTACTGTCCATACCTCAAAATCGCCTGACAGATCTCTCTTTCGGTTCTGGAAAATTTCTGGGATTGGAATGAACACTGTGTTGCTCAGGAGAGAGAAAAGGCTCTTTTATAGGGTTTTATAGCAGACCGCCCAGCTGCTGGGCGGTCTGATAAGGGTAGTGGACCGCCCGCCTGCTGGGCGGTCAGGTCCGGAAAGTGAACCGCCCAGCCCACGGGCGGTTGGGGTAGAAATAAAAATAAAGTTGGGGTGGGAGCAGATTTGATAATTTGTTTTTTTTTTGGGGTTTTAATAAAAATATCGGTCAATACCAGCACCCACTAGTACTTGTTTAATTTGCAAACTAGCCCTCCATTTCTTCAATAATTCCCTTTACCATTAGTTGTGCGGAGTAAAACAAAAGAATCACTTAACCTTTTGTCAAACCAAGAATCCATTACTCTCTAACCACTGCCGCTTCAATCTGTCTCGACAACCGAAGATGGTGTCAGCATCTTCAAATTTTCTCTACATTCAATTTAGACGAATATTTCTTCACTGTTTTGTTAACAGAAATTGCACCATTGGAATTTCATAGTTGAAGAGAAGTATGTGGGTCTTTCAAATTTTCTAGAATTATCACTTCAGCTTGAAGCTTGTCCACCTCATCAATTGTGTTGGTCTGTTCTCAATGATGGAGTCTCTCTCCTTGTCACGAATACACTTCATTTTTTTGTTTTGCCTAAGCCCAAAGAAACATAATATATGATTAGCCAGATGATCTGGTACAGTAAACTTGGTAAAATTTAATGATCTGGTACCATACCTGATACAGTTTGATTATGTTAACCCGGCGTCTACTGCACCTGACTATTATGAGACCATTCTCAAGCCGTTGAACAAATACAATATGCCAAAAAAAACCACCTCTGGCTCAACTAAACGGGAATTCATTTTTACAGTGTGATTTTTAGTGCGTACAGAGCTTGAATTTTTTATGGACCAAAATGCCTCTACAGCGAGTCGATCTGCAGGCACCAAGAAGGAAACAGAGCAGGAGATCAAGCTGAGCAGGGGTATTTTGGTCCATTAAAAATTTAAACTCTGTACGCACTGAAAATCACGCTGTAAAAATGAGTTCCCAACTAAACCTTGTCACGGAAACTTTGGTTTACATCCCAAGTCATGTGGATGTGGCGATACTCTATTCTAAGAAGAAGGGTATCGCTGGAATAAAATATCGCTAGTTTTTCTCCGATTGAACTCTCGCCAAATCTCTATGTTTTTCACGGGAATTCGCTGGTGGAAAAGTTCCACGCCAAATCGCCTCAAACAAAATCGTTTCCTGTCACTCACAGCGATCCGATCAGAGAATTTCAAAGTTCGTCAATTCCATTTCTTGTTTTAAAGGGAAATAGTTGGTTCCGATCAGACCCGTCAATATCTTTACCCCAGTATTTGTTCAACTTCAGCCGACTCCATCTCCGTTCGTCACCAGTAACACATCGATTTCTCTACTATAATAGAATACCAGTACTTCCATGGCTCACCTCCAATCTCTCAACACCATTCACTCTTCTCTCCCAATACCATCTAAGAATAACAAAGGTCTGTTCATTAAACCCCACGCCGTCAAAATCTCCTCATGCCTAGTCTCAGATGTCACAACCAAACCCATCACAGCCGCCAACTCAACCTCAGTTTCTAATGCGAGCAAGGAGTTGATGGAGGCCGATAAGAGTGTCATGGTGGGGACTTACGCGCGAACCCCAGTTGTACTAGAGAGGGGGATTGGATGCAAAGTGTATGATTTGGATGGGAAGGAATACTTAGACATGGCTGCTGGTATTGCGGTTAATTCGCTCGGCCATGCAGATCCTGATTGGTTAAAGGCTGTGAATGATCAAGCCAGTACTCTTGCACATGTCAGCAACGTGTTCTATTCAGTGCCTCAGGTGGGTTTCAAAATCTCTTTGTTGGAAAAATTGGGGATTTGGGAAAATCTTTTTGGTTTAGATTAGAGTTACTTTCTTGGACCCCCCTTATAAGTGTAGATTAAGTAATGAAAGGAATGGACTATATGTTATTGATTCAAATATTACGGACTATACATAGCTCCTTTGCATCACTGTGCTAAAACCCTAAAACCTTTGAACCATTTATTCTGAACCATGTAGTACATGACCAGACCTGCGGTCTTTTTCTAGAAGTATTAACTTCAACTTCTATGGATTTGCTGACATAGGAGCCGGGAATACAATTTTTAAATGGTGGGTCCAGGTACCAGACATGCATAGGTGGCGAAGTGTGTTATCAGTCAGGTAAAAATTGTATAAATTGTACCAATTTTGCAAATTACTCCCAATTAACCTCAGCGAACCTTAAATGATAAACTCGGCAGTCAGTTTCCTATCAGAACCCTGGCTACCTTCAGTTGTGCAATTAAACCCAAAACCGAGATATAAAAAAAGAAAAAAGAAAAACAAAGACTAACATTGGATGTAATTGATAGGTTAAACTCGCACAGCGACTCATTGAGTGCTCCTTTGCGGACCGAGTATTCTTTTCGAACTCTGGTACAGAAGCCAATGAGGCGGCAATAAAGTTCTCCCGTAAGTACCACCGACATGGTCATCCTAACTCCACCAACCCACCGACTGAGTTCATCGCCTTCTCAAACAGCTTCCATGGTCGCACTCTTGGTGCTCTGGCACTCACCAGTAAAGAACAATACCGAGCTCCCTTTGAGCCGATCATGCCAGGTGTCACCTTTGTGGAGTATGGAAATGTGGAGGAGGTGGCAAGATTGGTTAAGAAGGGGAATGTTGCAGCTGTTTTTGTGGAGCCATTGCAAGGGGAGGGAGGCATTCATAGTGCAACTAAGGAGTTCTTATCGGGATTAAGGAGTGTCTGTGATGATGCTGTGGCTTTATTAGTTTTTGATGAGGTATAAAATTTCTTGATTTAAACTATCTTTAGGTGAAATGGTTGCCTGGATTAGAAGTATTGTTTTTCTACAACTGAGTATCGTTGTTATATTATAATTAATTGTTACATCGTTGTCTGGAGGAAGAACAATGAACTCAGTTGCTGGTAATGTACTAGCTATTGTTAAATAAAACCTGATAAATTGGGTTAAAGTTTGTTTTAATTATAGGCAGGCTTAATTTGAGTACAAATTGGGTTAAATTTAGTACCTTGAAAGAGGGAATGAGGGACGGAGGGGAAAAAAAAAGAGGGGGGAGGTAAGAGATTCACCTGGTATTATTAAATCAACAGGCAATGTCAAAAGTGTGGAAGAAGAGAGGCAAGAGGATGCAAATGAAGGGCATGTGACTAAGCCTTACTTACTAGATCCACTCAAACATAGAAGAGAAGGAACCAGTGGTTCGAGTTTTTGTCAGAGGGAATGAGAGGGAGAGATAGAAGGGGACTGAGAGATTCGGGCCATAACAAATTATTTATACAAGTTAGATTTCATAACACTAAAATCATCATCAACTTTTTGGTGCAGCATATTGATAGCAAGCAATTTGTATGTTATTCACTATTATAGATCTTCTATGAAAAGGTATTAAATTGCAGGTCCAATGCGGGTTAGGCCGAACAGGTCATCTATGGGCTCACGAGGCATACGGCATCTATCCTGACATAATGACGCTTGCCAAACCACTTGCCGGTGGCCTACCTATTGGTGTTGTACTTACCACACAAAAGGTTGCATCAGCTATCAATCCAGGGGATCATGGTAGCACCTTTGCCGGTAGTCCTCTTGTTTGCAATGCAGCCTTGGCTGTAGTTAACAAAATTAACACTCCCTCTTTCTTATCTGACGTGGCCAAGAAGGGAAATCATTTGAAAGAATTGCTTGCAAAGAAATTGAAGGGGAACACACATGTAAAGGAGATCAGAGGCGCAGGGCTTATTGTGGGGATTGAGTTGGATATGCCAGCAGCTGAGTTGGTCGATGCTTGTCGGGAGAATGGTGTGCTGGTTCTGACGGCTGGGAAAGGAAATGTGGTGAGGCTGGTGCCCCCTCTGGTTATTTCAATGGAGGAATTGGAGTTTGGTGCTGAGGTTATCAGTAATTGCCTTGCAGCTCTTTGATTCCAAATTATTTATAACAAGTACTAGGGATTCTTTGCTGGTTTTATAAAATATTAGTGTTTGTTGTCTGTCGAGAGTCGAAGTGCTTGAGATTGGTAATTTCCTGGTGTGTTATTGCAAGCTTGTTAATTAATTGTTAGCTTGTTTGTTTCTTTCTTTCTCTCTCTTTCTTTTTTGGAATTCTGGATGAGAAATGCTCTACCACTACCTTCTGGATGAGGAATTGCTCTGGCGCTGCCTTGTTTGCAAGCTCACATGCTAGTTTTTTTGTTTTACTCAAAAAGTTTTTTAAAAAATTAGTATTTTTTTTTTCATTTTGTACATGATGGGATAGCAACCCTACTTTTGAGGTTTTTCAATTGAAAATTAATAAAGGAACTGTGGCCCTTCGTGTTGAAGTTTTTGAGTTTTAGGTTTTCCAAGAGGGGATAAAGTGAAGAAGGATCCAGATTCCACTATGAGGCTTTTTTTTTTGAGAACTTAGCAGAGGCTGCCAAGCATGTACCACTTTGAGGCTTTTAATAGAACTTTTACAAAATTACTTAGACATGTAAATTACAACTAAGTCCCTACTACTAAAACGCACAGGTACAATAAAATATAAACCAAAATTCACGACATTTCAACTCTTTGATAATATTCAAAATAACTGGAGCAATGCCACAGTTTTTACTGAATAAGCATTCATACTGGTCTATTTTTGGAGTTGAAAAAAAAAATGCACATGCTAGGATCTGTGACAAAAATTTCTTGAAAATTCATACTTCTATTATAATACTGCAAGCTAATTAATACAAAATGTGTTCCTCATAGTTGCAACATCACATTATTTGAACAATATGTTTTTGAGACAAAGTAAACCTATATCAATCATATCTCAATTCAAACTGCACAAGCCACTTGAAGAAAGAGCTCATGCAAATCTTGCTAGCACGCCAACAAAAGGGGCAGTGTTGACAGTAGCCGGCTCGGCCTGCTGATAGTTTGACCGAATGTCGGAGTACTGGTCATTTGCATCGGGACCACCAACAATTGCACCATCAATCACATTAGGATTTGGAGCATTCTTTGAAAACCAACCGTCGTAGCCACCGTGGCATGTGACATTCGAGCTGTCTTTCCTGATTGAAACAATCGATGCGCCTCTGTGGTGCACCTGAAGGGGGTAGCTTGACCTGAATCCAACCATGTAACTCATCTTCTTTGGGTTTTTACCTAGTATGTAATCCACCTCAAAAGGGCAACAATTAAATTTAGATTACCTTCTACATATTTCTTTTGTTTAGAAGTGAAGAAAACGCAAACTGAGTTTCCAGACCTTTTTTGTTCCAAATGGAGATAAATGCATGAAATTATAACAAAAAAAATTTAATCAAAAACCACAAAAAACAAGGCCCAGCTTTCTAACTCAACTAGGACCAACAGAGTTAAAGAAGTCACACTTAAGACCTAGTTTTTGGTCCAAAAATACCATGCATGCTTTCACCTTTCAGCAAATTTAATCATCTAAATTCCTTACATAAATTACCTGAGATTTCACAAACGAGATAATTTCCTGGGAAGAGACATTGCCAGATGGGCACTGCAGGGTTGTGCCCTTAGCTGCCAGGTGGTCGGCATGGATTGAAAGAACAAGCATTGATGAGGTGACATATTGCAAATTGTTCCATGAATGAAACCACAACAGGCCGCCGGGGCTTTTTTTAGTGTTACCATATCCTTTTTGAAGCACATTACAGATGAACTGACCCAGGTTGCTCTTGTGCTGGGCCCACATGCCATTGTCTGACAACTTACCTTCTAAAATCATCTGCAATGTTATACAATATATTATTTATTGGCATTATCATACTTTGTTATTTCCTCTGGTTGGTTTGAACAATGCAGCTTGAGAAGTCCAATTTTGATTCAAATTTGTAAATGAGCTTGCCTTTGAGATTAGCGTTTGTGCGCCAACAAATTTGTCGTCCCAGCTGAATTCAGAACGTGCACCGCCATTATTTCCAGATGTGATGAAATTTCTGTAGGTGAAGTCCCCAGTTGCCGTGTAGAGCCATGCGGAAGCCCATGCAATCTCATCCTGTTAAGTAAACATGAATTAGCAACTTTGTACTAGCTTTCCACTATCAAGTTTTTCAAAAAAAATTGTACTGGCTTTGGAATTTTTTTCTTATTGTTTCTAATTTCTTTAGGACCTTTAAACAAAATACAAGCATAATACAATCAAGGAACATTATAATATTGATTGCAACTATTTAGATCTTGAAGTGGATATGTTTACAATCATCTGACCACCACACTATAATTTCACAGCTGCAAATTGAAGCAAGCTTGGTACTGATTATGTCATCTTCAACTGGTACTAAATTGGATTTATGTGAATTTTGTTGTTGAATTTTAAAATTTGTAGGAATTAGGAAATATTAAAAACAACAAGGATGCAAAAATCAAAGAGCTCTGTACAGAGTGTCACTTACATCATCTCCACTGCTCGAGTAAAATGACCCTGCTACTGGCACGCTGTTCTGATACAAGCCTCTATGATTTCTTGCAAAATCAAACAACTGTAAAAAATAGAAAATCAAGAAAATAATAAAAGGGATTGATACTAATACAGTTTTCTTGGTGGCAACGATGAGACTTAAGCCTTTAAGGAGGATCACATAGGATCTATGTGTATACTAAGTAACTTAGTGAGTAAAAAATCTCAATCTGAGAGAAGCAGAAACTTTCTTCAACAAAATTACTTCACAACTTAATTATTTATTTAGGAAAAAAACGGTAAACTAGTATATTCATTGCTAGATATTTGAGAACCTCCTTTCCTAAGCTGGTTCATGCCAAGACCTATAATATAACTAGTATATATTCAAAATTTCTAGAGAAGCTTTTTATATTACTAGATCAATTTTTGTGGTAATCATTCCCTGAAACTCAACATATATAACACCTTTTACTTTTTTGTTCCTCTACTCCTCACCTTCTCTCCAATAAAAGAGGACAATTTATATACCTGCTTTGAATGGGTCAGGAGAGTAGAGGCATAATTTGAATCCGACTTAGCAAAGGCAAGCGACGCTGCTGCCAATGCTGCAGCTGTCTCAGCCGCCACATCTGAGCCGGGTTTAGACTCGTTGATCTCATAGGAATTTCTCGGTGTGGTCATATCCTCTGGCCGCTGCCAGCACTGATGATCAGAATTCCCATCGCCTACCTCCACATACAACTTGTTAGGTGCTGGATGCGCATTGATCAGATAATCTGTGCCCCATTTAATGGCATCCAGAGCATTCTGTAGCTCGCTTTTGTTTGAGAGTTTCCCGCCGTATTCTACAACGCTCCACGAGAGTAGCGATACTGTGAAGGCCATTGGAAAGCCAAATTTCACGTTGTCACCGGCATCATAATAGCCTCCAGTAAGGTCAATCTGCATCACACGCGTAACGATATTCAGACCAAGACTAGACCAACTCTGACTTCATAAGCTTCTTGTCAAAGCATGCTTTTCTTGGAGCAAATAAGATAAGTAAGATTTACAAAAATTTAAATTATTGCACTAGAAGAGCTTTTGATTGAACAGTAGGCCATCCTATTTTCTCTCTGAACTTTGTGTGATATGATAATATAAATAAGGAAAAAGAATGCACATTATACTACCTATTACATCTGTATCTTTAGAGGAAAATTATTGTCAACAGTAATATAGACAAGTATGTTGAACAAACGCATGCATATCATAAGCAGAGCATACGTTTTTTTCTTATAAGTAGGAAAGATAGTTACCAAGGAATCAATGAAAAAAAAGATGACAAAACATCCTATCAATATACATCACTTACATCTGCATCACTTCCATCCTTTGAAGCAGAGTTGCCACGCCATGTTACACGTTGGCTAGTCGGCAACTTCCCCGACCTTTGAGCCTCAAAGTAGAGCAAAGACTTCGTTAGTGCCGAGCCGTAATCTATTTTTGCATCTACTTGCAGTAAAACTGAGGAAACTAACATTCCTAGAACAAGCAACAACCTTGGCACCATAGCTCTAGTTTTTTTTTGTATGTGGCCTGCACTTTTTCTTTTTTATAAATTTATTTTTTGACGTGCTTTCCGTTGGTAGTTTCATGTATTTATAAGATGAGATCATATTGTACGAATTTGTCAAGTCTTAAAGAAGAGAATTTTCAGTTAGATATTCTTTCTACTTTTGCTTCTATCGTTTGTTATTTGCGTGGCCTATAAAGGGGACTATACAATCTTTCTTGTATGGAAAGATAAGATTGTATTGTTGAATGGATTTGTTAGAGAGATAAATTGAATATTTTAACATGATCAGAACTCGTACTTGCCTTGTAACAGTAAAATAAATTAGATTTTGACAAGAAATATACTAAAATGGATACATTTGTTCACGTAAATTAGGCAACAAATTATTTTGTTAAAGAAACTAATAATTACTTTCCCTGCTAGACCTTAGTAGATTTTGGGTTTTGATCTATTACCTCAAAAAATTTAGCAGTAGGCCCCCTGAAATATCATGCGCAAAATATCCTCCCAATTCATTGATTTTTTATTTTTTTTAACTTGTGTTTCTTCCTTAGTAATTTTGTAAATTAATTTTCAACAAACCAAACTTTTCATCTATCTATTCGGTTTTATACTTGGATGATTTATCTTCGATTAAAGGATTATGACGATGAGAAATGGCGTGCTGAATCTGCTCATTCCTTGAAAAGCTCTAAAGGATCATGGTTCATTCCTTGAAAATCACTGAATAAGGGTCACGGTGAAGAGAAATGGATAAGACCAAAAAATAATATGCATTGAATTTGAAAAGCTCTATTTCCTGTTAATGCATGGAGTCAGTTAACAGTAGCGTACGCTCTTGTAAGACACCAGAAAAGAGAATGCATAAGACCAAAAATAAATACACCAGAAAAGAGAAAGAAAGACTTGGTTTGATATAATTCAAAGTAGCAAAGTTTCATGTTCAATAGATAAAAATGGGCCACATTAGATAACAACTTAACTGGGCTTTAGGCCCAATTTCAAGTACAATAGTCAGTAAATGGCCCCATTAGATAACAACTTAACTGGGCTTTAGACCCAATTTCAAGGACACTAGTCACTAAATGGCCTAATTAGATTACAAATTAACTGGGCTTTAGGCCCAATTTTAGGTTCATAACGAAAACCTAATTTTCCTGAAGAAATACATGCACGATCCTATTTTTGTTTTTAATTTTAGAGTAATTATACTTTCCCTCCATCTCCCTTCCCCAAAACGTCCTCCAACTCAGTTAACTTTTTAATTTAACTGTCCTCGCTAACAACTTTCTAATGATTTTCTAATAGACTCTCTCCCCTTAACGATATAATTCGGCCCTCTCCCAGTCTGCTCTCAAGCTGTCTCTCATGGGAGATCCAAGAATCGCACTACTAGCTAGCGCTTGATCCTCAAACTGGTGAACGCCGCTCTTCTCTCCATTGCTCTCTATTTCGATCTCCCTCGCTCGAACAACCCCCTCCCCCAATTCTCTCCTTTCGGACATCATCCAGTACCATATGGAAAACAAATTGATAGAATTTGTTAGATACAAACACTTGATACATGAACTATTTACACTTGCATGACGAGTTATGAATACTTGCAATACTTTATAATAATACTTTCAGACACCATCCAGTGTCATATGGAAAAAATAAATTGATAGAATTTGTTAAATACAAACACTTGATACATAGACTATTCACACTTGCATGACGAGATATAAATACCTGATGTTAATACTTTCAGACATCATCTAGTGCCATATCGAAAATAAATTTGATAGAATTTGTTAGATACAAAACACTTGATACATGAACTATTCACACTTGCACAACGAGGTATGAATATTTGCATGACGAGGTATGAATACTTGCATGATGAGGTATGAATACTTGTGCGATGGACAACCTGAAAGTATATCATTATGGATCTCATTTGAAAGAGAAAATTGTGTATAAAATGTTCGTGGCTTTAGATTCGCAAAATTCCTCACAGATTGTCAGAAATATTGGCTAGATTGAACGAAGAAAAAAAAACTCACCTCTAAAAACGTGTAAAAGATGGGTGAGTCATGTGTCTAGTTTTTTTTTCGAAATACTTGGTATTTTAGGTATGAATACTTGATATATTATATATTAATACTTGCGTGCATAGATATCCATATTTGCGCGCGCCAGTTGTAAAATGTTTCAAATATTAGATGATCCCCAAGTAGTTAGTGGTTACCCCCCAGGTAGTTAATGCCTAGGGGATAGAATGGAGGATTGTTACAGGGGGACAGCTAGGCTCTCCCTTAATTTTATATTGTACAGTTTGTTCTATTAAAAATCCTTTTATAAAACAAATAGAATTTATTTCAGAGGAGGGTTCAAATGTCTTCATTTTTTGTGCCTCCATCACGCCTCTATTTTTTAAAACTATAATAACTCAAAATTTAAAATTTCAAAGTTAAAATAAAACCGTTAGATATAATCTACATCATTTTATCTAAGCATGTAATTATGATATTCAAGAGTTTGTAAAAATGTACTACATCATTTTGTTGTGTTTGTAATCAAAAACTTGTAAAAATGTATTAACATGGATAATTTATAGATGTTCATTTTTCAAATTTATTTTATTTTATATTGATCATGGAACTTTTGTTGTCATTTGTTTTATATCGACGGCGAAAAGTATGAGCTTCTCAAATTGACAACAAAATTCACCAGAATGAAAAAATATCATGGCTATTGTGGTCATTTTTTAATCCAGAAGTTATCATGTTAAATGAATCTGACAATATGAAGGGATATTTGCTTTTTAAATTTTGAAGTTTCGAAGTTCCAAATTAAACATAAATCAAATTTGATTGCGTTCTTTTTCTATGTACGTTATCGGATTTAACATCTAATTTTGATGAGTGTAGAAATTATCAAGGTTGCCATCGTCGAATATTAAATCATTATTGCAATCCGAATTCTTAAAATATTGATACTCCATAAAAGTATTAAATCTTCAAATTTTTATTTATTATGCCACATCATCGATATTTTTATCCGTCTAATTTGGTTGTTTTTTTCATTTTTTTTAACGGATAACTATTGAATCATAGTTTTTCTCTCTTTATTCAAAGAGTAATTATATCGTCCCCGTTTCTCTATCCTCTAAGGCTGTGCTCCAGAAACAATGGCGTAGAAGAAGGAGAAATAAAGGGAAGGGGAGAGATCAATGCTAATTTCACTCTTGCTACACCCTGATTTGGAGGTGATGAATCTCACAACTTTTGTACAGCGAACTCATTCTTTTTCCCCTCTGTTCTCCTTCGATTTTCCTCTTCTGGTCGGTCAGGTCCGGTCTGCTGGCCTTTCCCCTCCGCTCCTTTCCCTTCCCTTTAATGAACAATATTTCACCTCTTTTGGAGCATAGCCTAAACATCCCCCAATCTCAATATCTTCCCGATCAATTCCCAAACTCAAACTCAGTTCACTAACAAATTATCTTTACCGATCAGAAACGAAAAATTGCTCCAACAACAAAAAACCTAGCGTTTCAGAAGGGAGAGATGGTGCCACCTAAGAAAGGCAAGGGAGAGATGGTGTTAGATACAAACACTTGATACATGAATTATTCACACTTGCATAACGAGGTATGAATACTTGCAATACTCGATATTAATACTTTCAGACATCATCCAGTGTCATATGAAAAAAATAAATTGATATAATTTATTAGATACAAACACTTGATAGATGAACTATTCACACTTACATGACGATTTATGAATACTTGCAATACTTGATATTAATACTTTTAGACATCATCTAGTGTCATATGGAAAAAAAAAATTGATAGAATTTGTTAGATACGAAACACTTGATACATGAACTATTCACACTTGCACGATAAGGTATGAATACTTGCATGACGAGGTATGAATACTTATGTGACAGACAACCCAAAAGTATGTCATCATGGATCTCATTTGAAAGATAAAATTGTGTAGAAGACGTTTTGGTTTTATATTCGCAAAATCCTCACATATCGTCAGAAACATTAGCGAGATTGAACGGAGAAAAAAAACTCACCTCTAAAAACGTGTAAAATATGGGTGAGTGATATGTCTATTTTTTTTCGAAATACTTGATATATTATATATTAATACTTGCGCCCATAGGTATTCATATTTACGCTCGCCAGTTGTAAAATCTTTCAAATATTATGCGGTTCCCAAGTAGTTAGTGGTCACTCCAGTAGTTAGTGGTCTCTCAAATAATTAATGACTTGAGAGATATAATGGGAGATTGTTATAGGGGGATAGCTAGGCGCTCCTTAATTTAAAAGGTATGTTTTTTTTGTGTATAACAACGCAATTATAAACTTTTATAAATAATATTTTTTTTTATATTTTTCTATTAAACTATAGGTAGTTAATCGTTGTTTATTGTTGTACGTGTATTTAATATTTAAAAGAATATTTATTTATTTCCAGTTTTTTTTAATAAAACAAGTTTTTTTTTGTAAGAAAAATCATTTTATTTGAAATTTTTTACCAAAAACATATTTTTTCGAAGGAAATTAAAAAAAAACCGCATTAGTATGGAAAATATTGCAAAATTTACCCAATTCTTTGAATCCAACAGTTGAAATCGAGTCTGACTTCTTTAGAGCATGTTCGGCTGCCGGGAACGGAAATGGGTTTGAGTTCGGATCCAATTTGAATGGCCGAAACACTGTGCACGTGGAAAAAAAAAATCCACTCTGAATTTTTTTTTTTTTTTCCCACGGCTAGTGGCAGCCGAACAAGGCCTTAATGTTACAATTAAAAAGAACATATAGAAAAAACAATTACATGATCAAATTTGATTTGGATTCTAATCAACAAAATAAGCGATCCGAATCTGACGTGAATCATGTAACGAGAAGAGATGAAAAAGCACAGACCCAAACAAAAGATGCCAACGAAAAAAGAAGAAAGATACGACGCTGTTTTTGTGTTAGCTACATGCGACAAATAATTGCCACAATTTGGGGAACTTAACATGTGATACCGGGGCTCTTCTATTGGGGAAAAATGAATTTTCGACAGGGAAAGCAATGATGCATATTTTGATTGTTTTCACTTTTCATCTCGTTTCGAGGTAAGTAGTTAGCATGGACCATGTGGTCCATGAATCATAAAATCAAGACAAGGTTCGTATAAGGGCCACAGCAAATCTGGTACGCTAGCTGGCCCGGCTTGAAAACGATGGATCATTGGATCGATCAGGCCTGACAGTGGGCCCTGGTTATCTTTTTGAAATGAACGATCTGAATTTATGTGGTGAAACTCAATAAATTATGTATAATTAGAAGCCGACATTTTTATTAATATCCAAAGTTTAATAGAAATTAATTATTATACTCAGAATTCTCGGGTTTCGCCAAAAATGCCCAAACCGGCCATTTTTGGTTTACTCTTTTTTTTTTTTTTTTTTAAGACACTATGAAGAATAATGTAATTTTACGTAATTTAGTGTAATTCAACATAATTTATTGTAATATAGTGTAATTCAACATAATTTCAAGTAATTAAGTGTATTTTAGTATAAATATGGTAATTATAAATCAAAAGAAGTAATCTAACAAATAATTTAAACAAAAAATTCGAATTTTTAGTATTAGATTTCATTATTCTTCATAGTGTCTCAAAAAGAAAAAGAAAAAAAAAAGAGTAATCCGACCATTTTATGGCCGGTTTGGGCATTTTTGACGAAACTCGGGAATTCTGGGTATAATAATTAATTTCTATTAAACTTTGGATATTAATAAAAATGTCGGAATTAGAAGACATGTCGGAAATGTGGACCCTGATTGGTACAATCCGCATTTAATTTCTTTAACTTGGAAGCATATATGAGAAAGCTTATGTAAATTAAGAGGTGGATCCAGCTTTTCTGTAACGGCGTACACAAAAAGTGTGCATATTTCAACTAATTCATTTCAAATTGGATGGATCGTGGCCGACATTACAATACATCTACTACTTAATTAATTTTTAAGCGTTTCTTTTGCAACAAAAATATAAAATTATGGCAATTAGTCTCGCGTCGTTATTGAAATTACAAAATTTCTTATTTTTTTTTCTTTTAAAAGTTAAAAGAAAAAACATATCGCTTAAGATCATCTGGGGTGATTTGTGTTTGAAAGGGCACAAATAGGGGCGCAAACGGATCGGATAGTAGTAAAATTATATATGTATCTGTTTGTAATTTTTGGATACGGAATGAATATTTAACAGATGCAGGTTGGATATTAAACAAATATTAATTGAATATATGTAGATTTATACATAATTTTTTTCATAATATATATTAAATTATATGATATATATCTACTATTCGGATACGAATAATGAAAATTTAAAATCATATCTGTATCAGTATTCGTATTCGTATCTGCACGGATATTCAGATATCGAATATCCGTATCTAATTTTCAAAAATAGATCCGGATACGGACAGATAATGTTTGATACGTTTGCACCCCTACACACAAAGCGACAATCCAGTAATTAAAATATGTTTTAGCGATTATGAGTATGTCGAATTAAGCCGAGTCATAAGTGAGGTGGGGTAACTCGGACTCAACTCGTGAACTCATGAGCTGGGTCAACCGGAATTGTTCATTCAGGACCAAGTTGAAAATTCAACTGGAATCAACTCATAAACAACTTGAGTCAACTCGCTAAAATTAGTGATTTTCATTTTAAGACAAAATAACATTACAAAATAAAATAAATAGTCTACAAATTATCATAACAATCCACAAATACATAATTAAAAGTCTACTAATTATCAAATTACCAAAACAATCCAAAGTTTATAACATTGTCTAAAATATTATAAAAAAATACAAATTACTAAATGATACCGACTCGAATTGCTCATGAGCGAGTTATGGGCTCAGACTCAACTCGAGTCAGTTTCAAATCGTATTGTTGGAGAGCAAGAATTAATGTGGGGTTACCTTTTAAAATATATGATGTGGTGTTACTTTTTAAAATATCATCCCACAACCATAGGATGTGTTTTGCTCGGAATGAACTCTGCTGTTATTCCAATAGAAAAACAGAGTCTTGCTTTCCGATCTAATCATTCAAAATTTTCTATTAACGTATCTTGATAAAAAAAAAAACTTTTTTCATGCACGAATCTCAATGAATTTGATGGTTGGGATCGGAAAAGCAGAACCCTGTTTTTCCATTAGAATATCAGCAGAGTCGTATCCGTTTTGGTTGAGCAAGAATTAATGTATGAATAGTGTCATTGGCAGTAGTAGTTGAGAATTGTAAAAAATTAGTACTAACTCAAGCAGTGGAAAAATTAGTGAAAGTATTAGTTAAATTATAATCCAAGTAGTTGAGAATTTTGAAACTTGATGAATATTTGTTATTACTTTGTTAGCACATTTTTCAGCACAGCTGGAATGTAATTAGGTAATAGTAACTCTCTCTTTTTTTTGTTCAATTTATTTTGAATGTAATTAAGTACCATCACTTTCATATTGATACAAGTACAACATAACAATATTAAAATAGCTAAAATAAGAGAAGAAAGTGCTGGAATTTATTACTAAAAATGGACATTTTACAAACAACTGCAGCAAATCACTTTCATTCAGGTACAGTATAATATAATATTATCATCAGACATCAGTTACAACTTACAACTGATGCCAGCGTTTGTATTCTATCAAATCATGTTCTACAATTAGTACCATGTATGGTACAACGCATCAAAGGCATCGGAATATAATTTTTCTCTCAATACAATAAAAGCCGAGATTTTTATTAATATCCAAAGTTTAATAAAAATTAATATTTATGCCCATTCTGGATTTTCGCCAAAAATGTCCAAGCCGGCCATTTTATGGCCGGTTTACTCTCCCCATAAGCCGGCCATAAAATTGGCCGGCTTACTCTTGTTTCTTTTGTTTTTTTAGAGACACTATGAAGAGCAAGATAATAAAATCTAACACTGAAAATTTGAATTTTTTTGTTTAAATTATTTGATATATTACTTCTTTTGATATATAATTAGCATATTTATACTAAAATACGCTAAATTATTTGAAATTATGTTGAATTACACTATATTAAGTTAAATTACACTAAATTACATTACATTACGCTAAAATACGGTAAATTACATATGAATAAGGACGATATCTTCACTGAAAAGGCGAAAAACAACGACGAAACTTCAAACGGTCATAAAACGGCGCTCGAGTGTCCGATTTCAGCAAATGACCACTTTTCGGAAAGCTTGCGAAAAGACGCATGCATCCGTGCCGGCTATGTTGAATTTCAAAATTCAGAATTGCCAAAAAACTAAGGGAAGAGCCTCAAAACTTGAGTTGAAGTTTCCGATTAAGATTTTTATTTCTATTATTCAATCTAAGTAGCTCAGTAAATTAGTTACATAATAAACTTGTAGAATACCAATTTTTACTATTTTTCAATTTTTTTTACTATTTTTTATGATTCATGAAAGATGACACAAAATCGGTCTACTTTAGCGTAATTTTGCGTAGTTTAGCGTAATTACCGTATTTCAACATAATTAGCGAAGTTATTGTAATTTAACGTAATTTAGTGTAATTCAACATAATTTATTGTAATATAGTGTAATTCAACATAATTTCAAGTATAAATATGCTAATTATAAATCAAAAGAAGTAATCTAACAAATAATTTAAACAAAAAATTCAAATTTTCAGTGTTAGATTTCATTATTTTGCTCTTCATAGTGTCTCTAAAAAAAAAAAAATTGAGTAAGCCGGCCATTTTATGGCCGGTTTGGGCATTTTTGACGAAAGTCGGGAATTCTGAACATAAATATTAATTTCTAATTAACTTTGGATATTAATAAAAATGTCGGCAATAAAAGCGAATATAAAAATTAAACACGGATGGGATTAATTTTACATAAAAACGAATATAAAAATATCTTCGTCTACCGCACTTGATCGAGTGATATTCATCGGGCGCACGAATTAAGTGGAATCCTATTAGCTGTTCATTTTGACCCAGTGAATCAGTGATGTGGTCTACTGGACATGGACTACGGTCCACGTGCATTACCGCCTCAGAACTTCATAATTCCTCTGGCGCGTGAATCAATAGTGTAATCCGATTATATGTTGCGGATCATTATTGAAGTACTGGACGTCTGGGCTATCTTTTTAGTTCTGAAAATTCATAATTCATGCTATACTTTTTCTCCATGCCGACTCTGCGCCCCGACCCACTACAACTAACACCACATAGAGATGTTCACATCCCATCTCATCACCCTGCGAGCCACAATTAATAAACCGACTCCTCAGTCTGTACTCTCTTTCACCACCCTTAACAGAAACAGACTACCAATCCCACACAAGTCTCTCTATCTCTCTTGCTCTCCATGCGAATGCCACGCCGCAAGCCATCCTTCCTTTTCACCACCAACTCCGCCGTTTCCACTCGCAAATCCAACCAGCCGGAGCTCCGGCGAGCTGGCGCGCTGGTCTTCTCAGCGATCCTTCTCGGTACTCTCCTCTACTCGGCCGACAACATCCGCTTCATCACCATCCACTCCCAGATCGACCGATCCTCCCCTCGACACCTCAATTCTCTACAAACCGGTCTCAACCACACAACAGAGCCGTCCGATCCGGAGCTTAGAGGGCTCCAATCGGCAGCTGATCTGTTCGACGGGGCAAAGAAGAGAGTGCTCAGCGTGTATGGAAGAGGAGAGAGGAAAGAGAAATGCGACCTGTTTGATGGAGAATGGATTTACGAGGGAGAAGAGGATCAGGGGAGGAGGTACCCCCTGTACAGAGAGGAGGAGTGTGCTTTCTTGACCGAACAGGTCACGTGCATGCGAAATGGAAGGAAAGATGATCGGTACCAGCGGTGGCGATGGCAGCCTCGCTCCTGCTCCTTACCTCGGTATGTACGTAGAATCACATAATACTAGTCTTTTCTGAAATTCATTTTCAGTTTAAACCTTATTACTTTCTATTTTTGCATTTGCATTTTTGTCCTCCCCTAGACGTCTAGACGAATAGACCGCTCATTTCTGTAGTGTCTTAGGTTCCTATTAAAAATGTAGTCTTAATGATTATTGCTTTTCTCTCAAGTGCTGACAAAGTAGGTTTGGTGTTTAATTTACGATTCTCATTAATGCATGTGGGATTAGCAGAATATTCTATTTGGTTATATTTCCATTTTCTGTACACTTGTCATTACACAAGTTTGTTAAGATGCGGATTTTAATGAAATTAGTCTATTTAAGAAACCTTGATTTTGACGTGACTAGAGAAAAAACAGGGCATGACTGCACAACAAATTCAAAGACAGTTTTTATTTTCCTCGTACAAAAAGTAGACATCCAGAGCTTAGCGTGTTATTTCCAAATTACGAGGGGTATGTCAGCACATGTAAGTTGCTATTAATAAATAGGTACGGTATATTTAATTATGAATTGAAAGCTGCTATAGCATGAGTAAGTTAAGTGGGAGCGTTGGATCTGGCTCTCCACTTTAATCAAAAGACCGTACGCTCAATATCTGGCGTACGGCGCGTACTGCTGTCGCAGCTAAACGCGAATTTAACAACTTTTTCGTAATTTTTGTTTTGAAATCTCAGCTTTTCCGTGATTTTAGATTCTTTTTCGCGTGATTTTTCCCGGCTCTTCGGGCTTTTTCTTGTCCGGGAAAAGATCCAATTCTCTTGCAGCGGGGCCCACATAATTAAGACTCCTTAAAAGAGGGGTGCACGTGACTGGCCAGCAGCTCTCAATTATTTATTTTAACATAACATTCTATCCGACATGCAATTTTAACATGTATTTTACCTAGTAGTTGACAAGGCGACACAGGTCACACTGCTATAAAGTATACGAGGTTACTTGTGCCACGTCAGAAATAGTACAAATTTGTAGTAATCAGAGTTTGTGCCTGGTCTTTGTACAAGTGATTTTTACCAAAGTGCCCTTGAAGTAACAAAATTTTTGTTTCTTCCTACTTTAGCTTTCCCTTCATCCAGTGGCTATTGTCCTTTTCTTCCCAATGAATTTATGTACACAAGGATATCTCTTACTTTAAGTAGGCTGGTCCTACAAGCATTAAAAGCCGATTAAGTAGGTTTTATTCCAACACAGTGAGACATTACTATTTTCGCAATTATATGATTTGTGTGGTACAGTACCTTGTAGAAAGCACAAAAACGGTTCCCTGATAATGGAAAAGGGAACATTATTTCTCCCTTGTTGTTTGTACTGCAGCAACTTGTATGCATTCAATGGGAGATCACAACTTGTATATACGCATCTTAGATTTTTAGTTCATCTATTTTTGTGAAAGCAACATTATAGCATAAAATTTACATGTCATGTTAAAAGAAATTAGTTAATATTACTTGCAGTTTTGATGCTATATCTCTACTTGAGAGGCTGAGGAATAAGCGCATGATGTTTGTGGGAGACTCACTAAATAGGAATCAATGGGAGTCCATGGTGTGCCTAGTCCAGTCAGTACTTCAATGGGATAAGAAGACTCTTGTTAAAAATGGTTCACTTAATGTCTTTCGAGCTGAGGTACATTTTACCTATAACCATTCAAACACAATTTGCTTAACAACAATGTCACTATTAACTCCTATCTGATTAGCATCATTCACTCACTATTCTACTTTTACTATTTTAATAGCACCATACTAGTAGTATTTTTTTACTTGCCAAATGAGCTCTCTAAGAATTTAAACATTAAAAAAGGCCCCTGTTTCATTTGTTGACTTAGGAGTACAATGCTACACTGGAGTTCTATTGGGCTCCTTTCCTGGTGGAGTCCAACTCTGATGACCCAGCAATGCATAGCATTAGAGATCGCATCATCAGGCCGACATCAATCTTAAAGCACGGTGCCAACTGGAAGGAAGTTGATTTCTTGATTTTCAACACCTACATATGGTGGATGAATGGTCCCAAGATGAAAGTCTTGTGAGCTCTCTTTCTCTCTCTCTCTCTCTCTCACACACACACACACACACACACACACAAATTATCATACTTCATAAGTTGTATGATGCCTTTTCTTTTCTTAGTCTTGCCATGGTGTTTTCTACACTGTTATTGCTGTTGATTTTTCACATGGAATATCTGAAGCACTGATTTGATAAAGTGCTAAGTAGATCCACAAAGTGTTTATTTAGTTTCTATGAAAAATTTGCTAAAAATAGGAACACCATAGCAAAAACCTTTTTTTCTTGGGGTAAAATAATATGCATGTCTAAAAACTGCTAGCTTATGAATTAGTTTCCTTTGTTATTTGTTGTGTTTTCTTTTGTTAATAGGAGGAAAGGAATTTTGAATAGAAGATCAATCAAGTATGAAGAGGTTGATAGAATAGTAGCATATAGAAGAATTCTGAGGACATGGTCCAAGTGGGTTACAGAGAACGTCGATCCCCAAAAAACCATGGTCTTTTTTATGAGCATGTCCCCTGCTCATGAGTAAGTCTCTCTCGACATGTTTCTCAATTTATGCTTTAATTAGAGGTCATATTTTTGCATAGTCCTTCTTACATTATTCATATCTTTGAAATGACCAGGACAGTCACTTGGGGAAATCCCAATGCAATAAGATGCGCAATGGAGACTCTCCCTATAACAAACAATACACAAAGAATTGATGTAGGCACCGACTGGCGTTTATTCACTGCTGCGGAGGATGTGATGCAGTCGATGGGGCAAGTGCCGGTACATTACATCAACATAACGGCATTGTCTGAGGTACGAAAAGATGCACACACATCAGTGCACACGTTGCGGCAAGGAAAGGTGTTGACACCAGAGCAACAGGCTGACCCGGCAACTTATGCTGACTGTATCCACTGGTGCCTCCCAGGTTTGCCTGATGTGTGGAACGAGTTTTTGTATGCTGAGATAATGTCATGAGCACATTGCTGACATTAGATGCAGGCTGAGATAGATGGCGAGTGGAGAACAGGCCATCAAGTGAAATACTTGAGGCAATGGTTTTTTTTTTTTTTTCCTGTTCCTTTGCCTTCTGTTGCTTAGTTATTTTTGGTTTTTTTTGTAATTTTCGCATTAGGAGTGCAGGTTAAATTTATGTTTATATTTATTGATGTAGTTTCAGTTCACTTTGGCTATCAAAAATTAGCTAGTGGTTTTCTAGGATAATACTATGTAAAATGACGCATGTTTATAGTAGCAGGTTATTTTTTATGAGTTAACTAGATGAGTGAGGCTATGGTGCTATGCATAGCACGGATGGCTAGTGTACTACGGCTCAATATGGTACTTTTTAAAATCCTAACGGTTGATCCGAACCGTTCAATGTGATAACCATATGAATATGTACTTGCAAACTAAATTTTATATTTTTTCGAATTTTTTTACTATTTATTTAGATAGGTACAATTTTGATGGTCCAGAATTTTCAGAAAACACTGATTTTTCTACCTATCTAAACAAATAGTAAAAAAATTAAAAAAAATATAAAATTTAGTTTGCAAGTACATATTCATATGGATATCACATTGAACGGTTCGGATCGACCGTTAGGATTTTAAAAAGTACCATATTGAGCCGTAGTACACTAGCCATCCGTGCTATGCATAGCACCATAGCCTCACTCTAACTAGATCGTATGTTGATGTTTGCATCGAACCTACAGGGTGGTTGGCCTACGATTACACTATCACTGAATTTAATTACAGCAGATAGTAACGCCAAGAAAATATTGCTAATTATGGGCGTAAAACTTGGAACGAGTGACTTCAACAACATATACCTCGTTCATAATCATAAAATCTCCAACGAGAGCGTGTTGAGGTGCTCTTTTCAGTGCATCTGCATTTAAACAAAATCACGTTTTTATTTGAACCATGTATTTACCAGCCTTATACAGGATATTCTTTTTGTTTTTTCTGATTTTAGACCGTCTTGACATTTTTTAGATCCGAAATATTAGTATTATATTTAAAATACGAAAGAGAATTCAAGAATTCCATGAGAGCAATGAAAATAAGAAAGAAACGCTTTCTAGTTTCTACATTGCCCAACAAGATCAATGTAACTATAAGAAAGAAATTACAAAGATGGCAAGAAGGTAATGTACTATGCAAGACAGATTATCAAAATTATCTTATTATGTACAAACGAGAAAAAGAGAAGCTAAGAAAACAACTAGAATAATGAGACTGCTGAGCACCAGTTATGGCCATATGGGGCCACAATTTTTAAGACTATAAATATCAGCCTACAGTTATTGGATTATCTTCCCACTAACCTTCAAAATAGAGGAACCTCGGACAGTGGGTGATTTTCGACCGATTAGTGTCATTAACATAGTGCCGAAACTTATATCAAAGATAATGGCAAATAGATTGGGGCACTCCTTACGGGATTTAATCTCGCCATTCCAAACCGCTTTTATAAAGGGTAGGCAAATTACAGACAACTTTGTGGCTACTAGGGAAATTTTGCAACACATCTCTGTTTCCAAGAGGGAAGCGGTGTTTATCAAATTGGATTTTGCAAAAGCCTTTGATTCAATAGAGTGGGATTTTTTACTTACGGTTATGGCGGCCAGAGGCTTCCCGGCAAGGTGGATTGAATGGGTCAAGTCTCTACTATACACGGCTCAATCTCGGGTCCTTATTAATGGAGACTCGACTGAATTTTTCTTGCATAAGCGGGGGTTGAGACAAGGCGATCCCCTATCGCCAATGCTCTTCAATATCGCAGTGGATGTCTTCCAACAGATGGTGAAATCGATTAATCAAATACTACCCGGAAAATTGACTAGGAAAATAGACGCGGCAATTCTTGCACTGCAGTATGCAGATGACACCGCTCTCATTGCATCTGCAGATGTCACCTCACTGATCTCTCTCAAGCTGATAATGAGACTGTTCGCTTCAGTGTCGGGCCTTCAAATTAATTACAACAAGAGTACATACATACCAATCAACACCTCAGAGGAAAACATAATATGGGTACAGAGCATTCTGGGGTGTGCTCGAACAGACTTCCCGGTCCTTTACTTGGGTATGCCCCTGACGGTCAAGAAACCGACAAGAGAAATGTTCATACCGTTGATTGAAAAAATCGAGCGAAAGTTGGGAGGATGGAAAGGCAAGTTACTGTCGCGAGGGGGCCGCCTACAATTGGTAAAGTCGGTGTTGTCGGCAATGCCCATCTATTACATGACGTGCTTTCAATTACCGCAGTGGGTTATCGACCGAATTGATAGGATCCGTAGAGGTTTCCTATGGGGTAAGAATAATGGATCTGAGAGAGGCTTATCAGTAACAAACTGGAGTACGGCTTGTTTGCCGATGACCCATGGGGGGCTTGGAATCTCAAATTTGAAATTGACTAACATAGCGCTCCTACTCCGTTGGTGGTGGAAAGCCTATCACGAACCGGACAGCCTTTGGACGGTCACCATTAGTAAGATAAGAAGGAAGGGGCGGGCTGATCTAAAACCGAACATTTGGAATATAACAGGGTCATTTTTCTGGTCTCTGTTAATTAGACTCAAAAGAATTTTTACTTGGAGCACGCAATGGACTATAGGAGATGGTACGTCAATAGCCTACTGGTATGACAGATGGCATGACATGCCAAGGGCAAGTTCGCCAGTGTCTACGGCCCTTCGGCCATATGCTTCTCTCAGTGAAGCATGGTTGGTAATTACACAGGTTAACCCACATGAAACAGCCTCCAGGGACTCAGTGCTTTTTACTGCAAATGAGGACCAGATCCGATGGAGATGGGAAAAGACGGGCTTATATTCAGCCAAATCCGCTTATAAAGTCTTGATTCAAGGTGGACGTGTAAGAACACGATACAATGCAATTTGGCGATGTAAAATTCCCCTAACAGTGAAAATCTTCACATATTCTGTTCTGTGTGACAAATTACTAACGAGGGAGGCTCTAAGAAGAAGAGGGATGAACCTGGAGGTTAATTGTGTGCTATGCGAGAATTGCCCGACTGAGTCCCTTTTGCATCTACTGTTCCTTTGCCCCTACTCGGTGGCCGTGTGGTACCATGTATCTAAGGAGGTAGGGGTAACTCTTATGACACCGGCTATGACGGTGACTCAAATTTGGGATAAGTCCTGGGAAAATGTCAGACAAACAGGGCTCCTCCGATTTAAGCAATGGTCGGTGCGTTTCATATGTGTGCAATGGATGATATGGAAACAACGAAATGCAATCATCTTTGAAGATAAAAGACTACCGGCTATGCTACTGGCAAGGCGAAGCGTGCAGGAGATGAAACTATGGCTGAGATACTGTTGATTACCAATCACTCCTGCCAAGTCTGGTCTATACGGCAAGGTGAAGACAGCAATGGAGTGATATTCGAAGTTTTACTTCGGGCTCATATCCTATTGGAGAAGGATGCTGTGGGACCTCATTAATTTCTAATTTCATTGTACTTTACTCAAGTTATTTTTATATTCTTGGTTTTCTTTGGGACCGGTACACAGATGATACCGGATCTCACCTAAAGGATGCAGAGTGATGTTGCTGTAAGAACGCTATATATTTAATACAATCCCTTGGTAGCACCTACCAAGTTTTTCAAAAAAAACCTTCAAAATAAACAAAAAAAGTTGACTTGCATTATCTTCCCAAACTAATGCGAAACTTCTCAATTTCAATAATCCCTTTCTGATGGGTAATTGGAAGAAGCAACCTAAGCAGAGGAACCATGGATAACTTATCATTTGATTTTCCCTTGAGAATTCTCTTCAGTGCAGAACTAACAACACTAGGTGGGGGGATTGAATACCACAAAAGGTACCAAGCAAGAAGCACCGCATCTGTCCTTTTGGTACCACTAGGCCACTGTTCTTTACTCAGGTAAATTGAAAGGCTCTCTTGGATCCCGTCTGAATTTGTCAGAATATCTTCTATGCGTTTCCTGAGAGATTCTATGAAGATGGGTTGGATAATGTCACCTCCATTCGTACAACTCAGCCGGCCACTTAGTAAGGCATCACCATACGCTAATGCCACCTGGATATAATATGCAAGAAAGTATTCCTAAGATGTTCCGACAGTCATATTAATTCTGGCCCAAGTTAGACAACATTTACTTTATAATAGCTGGGAATATTTAATCCAACTCGAAACCCAACTAACCTGAACCGCAAAATTTGAAAGTCAAATGATCTGAACTGACCTAATGGGTTTCCTATTTCCCAACCTCCCACAAACCCAAACCTAGTTGAGAATTTGAAAAGTCAAACAACACAAACCTAAAATGGCCTGTGATCTGCAATGACCCGAACTAGATAATTCTGAATACCATTGGTGACCAGACCCACGTGAGGATTTTGAAAATTCTTAAGAAAAATTGAACCTGCCTAAATGACCCAATCTGTTCTGAATGGCCTAAATGGCCATTTGCCACCTCAATTTTCATACTGTAGTACTGTGTCAATCAAGCAAATTGTGTACTTATTGCACGTAACAATTAACAACTGAAGTTAACCAAACTTGCCTTTAAATTGGAGAGGAAAAGAGAGTCATGAACAACAAGAAGCCTGTTTTGCACTTGCTCCCACATCGCTTCAATCATTGTGTACAAGAAAAGATATACCTACAAAATGTCACAACAGAAATACAAAATAAAATTAATAATTGCAAATGTCGCAACAGAAGTACGTGCTAGTTGCTAAATACATAAATAAAAAAGGAACTAAGAAAAGTTTAAACAAGAGAAAAAATACCTGTAGCAGAGCAGGTCGATCTTTGCTCACACACTCGTACAATACTTGCAAGCAAAATTCGTTAAAATTGGGATCACAACTGAAAAGAAAAAATAATGAGCTTTATTTACCAAATATATGAGAAGAAATCAGGACCAATTCTTCCAAACAGCAATGCTCTTTGCCTTGTGCATGTAAACAGCAAGATATAGAAAAGTAAAAAGAAAAGGATGAAGGAAAAGCAAATATACGAGGCTTGCCTGCGACCTGGCGAGTCACAATATAGCTTAGAAAAGGCTATCAGGCTAGGATCAGCTGAAAAGGTACTCACTAACTGGTCAACCTCAAATGAACTGTCTTGTGGATTATTGCCAATTCCAATAGTAGAGCATGACGCGCCAGAGACCTATACCCATAAAGAGAAAGTAGTTCAAGCTTACTAATGAAAAAGCTAGAGATTGCAAAATCTGACCTGACCAGAATACTTGCAACCCCCCGCTGCTGTTGCTTCAAATGACCCAATCCAAGACGCAAACTCATATAATCTGAAAACTGAAATGGCTTGAAACCCAACAGTAACAAACCTGAATAACACAAGACAGACACGTGGCAGAAACCTGGAAACAACCTGAACTGGATGACAAGAGGCACAACATTACCTAAGCTAAATTTCTTTTTTTTAAAAGTAGGAAAACCTGGAAACAATTCAGTTCAGATTGTTTCCAGGTTGCACCTAAGCTGAATTTCACCCTGTTAGAGAGAGGGAGAGGGAGAAACCTTGTGCATAGCTCGAGAAAGTAGAGATTGACATCCCACTGGGTCATCGGCATATGGACAAGACCCAACTTTTCTCTTTATGTATAAAACCCCTTCATTAAATGGGTCGCTCTTATCTCCAGCTTTCCACCAAGGTTTATCTATGGTAAAAGGAGTTTAAGGGACAGTATTTATTATCTCGGATTACTACAAAAATAGAAATAATTCAAAAACTCAAGGAGCTACTATTACTAGCATACCTTCAGTTTCAAGTTGAATGAATTGAGACCAATATCTGGGGCCACAAACTTGAACACTTTTTAACTGCAAGTATTACGCAAAATTTATATAAAATTATTGATAAAATTTCAGACAGCAGCTTAGTGTGTGACATTCATTAACAAAACAGCAACTATAGTAGGAACAAAATATTAATGCATACCACAGAGCGCTCTGGGAGTATGCAAGGAGTGACCTCACAAAAGGTAGTCTCGCGATAAAAATCTGTTTCATTAACAGTGACTTCAAGGGGACAGTAAACAGGTAGACCTGTGTCAACATCTACAGTCTGGACCCACCGCGATTCAGCAGCAATTACATATAAATGTCTGAAAGCCTAAAAAAATTATAATATTTCAAAAATCAAAACTCATAGAAGAAAAGTATTTTTCCTGTCCGTACTTGCAAAACCTAAAATTGCCTGCTAAGGTCTCCACCACCCCATGCAAAGAGAGTGAAACTGAAAAATGAAGTACTTTGGAAAACTATAAGAATATCAGGTTTTATTTCTTTTTCTGAGCACAAATTGCTTACCTAGATAAAAGGAATTCTAACTAACAATGATCAATGTAGTACATGTTTTGTCAGCTTTTATGTTTCAAGAATCATTGAATATCCAGAAAAACATTTAAGAGTTTAGGCTCAAAGCACTAAATTTAAGTACATAAGAAAAGATCAGTATACCTGAAGGTGGCACCGGTTATCATTTGGGCCCGTAGGTAAACGAGGATACAGAGTAATCAACAAAGCTGCAATTGCACTGTTACTAGTAGAGAATGTCTGCATACCACCTCCTAGAAATAAGAATCCAATGCCTAAGCTTACCTGAAACATTAGGGGAAAAAGGCTGAGAAACAAATTCCAAGCAAATGTCCTATAGCAAGATCAATTCAAAGTATAACTCACAGCCATTTGAAGACCATAATTCATATGGCCTTCTGCTGAGCTTCTGCTCCGGAGGTACCTCAGTAGTCGAAAAGTTTGTAAATGGCCCGATCCCGCCATTACCTTACAATAAACAGAGGGCACCAAATTAACAGCCATGCTTTATGTGAATAAAAACCACCCAGTTTAGTTGCAAAACAGACAATTATTCTGATGTTATGGAAATATTATGTCCGAATGAACATTGATAATTTTGCACTAGACTATATTGAGCCCCATTTTGAAGTTCTAATTCTAATTGAGATCAAGACAACCATATTTAGATGTAGCTGTCAGATTCAAATTTATCATGAAAAATCTGAGACCAATTTGTCCATGGCTTGTGTATAGCCAAAAAGAATCTAGAAGGGGTTTAATTGCAGGTATGAAAAATGTTAGGTGCTATTTGCAAGTTGCAACAACAAGGAATTGTCTGTCCCATCATAACAACAAGAAGCCTGTTTTTTGTTTGCAAACACAAATGAACAATTATGTACATCCTTAATTAGTGGAAAGAGTTAAGAAAAAAGCAAGATTCTAACCAGAGAAAGAGATAGGACAATAAGATGCATGCTTAACTCAACAGTGCCACGATCAACTTGTTGGAGCAATCCCTTTGGCAGTAGAAGTTTGTTTGAAGGAGGATATACATGCTTCATCTGTGATATTGAGTAAAAAATTAACAAAAAACACTCTTTTCTGCCACTAATGGTTTCAACATAAAGAAATGATATGCATCTTTGCCTCATTCAAAAAGTAGATGGCGTAGTTGTAAAGCAGCTCTTGGACATCCCCATTTTTAGTTCCGGCATATTTTAATCCTGTTGGTGACAACATTAGCATTAGCACTTCAATGAAAGAAAATTTCTAATTTTAGTTTAATTAAATTAGCTGGAGGCATATATGTTCCTAGACTGCCCCACATTTCAAAAGAAAGATAAAAAGAAATATTAGCGGGTTCCAAATGGTTTGTCGGGAAAAAAAGAAAAAAACAGCACTTATCCTAAATTACAGAAAGAAACCACCACTATGGATATCTGCAAATCCATTCGATTGGTATATACAATTACATGATGAAAGTATTTCTTCTCTATTAATTGCTCTTTTCTTGGACAAGTTCAACCTTGAAGGTCTAAATATGTTCAAATATGCTGTTCAAGTGGTCGCTTTTGTTTACTTCATTTTACACCTAGTATAATAGTTACGAGCGCCCTTTGAAAAAATCACAAATCATGGAAGACTCTGCCATGTCAAGAGAAATTTGGGTGCTTTTTGCAAATTCCATAAATGCTCAAGATTATTTACCAAGAGAGATGCAAGCCCCAGTTATAATATTGACATAAGCCTGACAGACATCTTCCAACTCACACTCATCACCAGTGACAGTATCATCTTGAGATTTGAAAATCACAACTCTGATAAATTCAGGAACCTGAGCTTCAACCCACTCCCTCGAAGGTTGCACCCTGGAAAATGTCACGATGACATAAGCTTGTAGAGTTATTTGCCAAAAGCAGAACTTTAGGGGTGTATTTGCAAAAATAATCAGACAGTATGATTACCTGCTCCACATTATAAGGCTTCGAGCAATTATACGAAGCATAATAAAGTCAGGCCTCACATATTGCAAGTCAAAGCGAGTCGTTGGGATATAAATTCGTTTTGCAATTTCCTCAGACTCAGTCTGCATTAGAAGTTCTTTATTAGAATGCAAATACTAAGTAATGCATGACTGTTATATCCACTAAATATATTCCATTTGCAACTTAGCCTTTATTTTCTTATGAAAGCTCAAGGTTCGAAGTATTAGAGGGGAATATATGCCAAGCAGTATTAGGCTGATAATGTATAACATATCTGAGATGAATTTAGACACGTCGCAACAAACATAGGTAAAAAATCAGTATAAATACAAACAGAAACAGCTCATAAGACTTGCCTTCAAACAAATTAGGGCTAGAGCAATTGTGGCTCCAGGTGCAGTGACATAAAAGTTAACTTGTTTCCCATCTATTATCTGAAGAAATGAACCACACAAGTATTAAGACATACAAAATTAGCTGAAATTCACGGCACGCAAAACTAAAAGTTGCAGAAGTACCTGTCCAGAATTGCGGATTTGTTCATCTGCAGGTGGGGTTCTCTTGGCAGTTTTCTCCTGCAACAAAATACATAAGATTAGACAAAACATGACATGAAGAATAAAGAAACAAAAGCAAACAAAAGGATAGTACATACCATGTAAAAACCTTTGGCACCCATGTAGAGGAGAAGCTGGTCAACAAAAGAATCAGCAAAGCTGAACGCATTTGCACCTCGCCCTTTACAGATTCCATTGAACTCAGGTAAGCATAATTGAAATTTAACTTATTTTCTTTATAACTTGAAATTCACATCTAAATGTTTATTAGCCTCCATAAGAGAAATAAGAACAATCAGGGAAAAGAAAAACTGAAATAGATAAGCTTTGTTTTCAAATGTAGGGTTCATTTCTACTCCACATACATAATTTAGTTGTGATTTTTTCAACTCCTAGTATAGAACCTCTTTGTAAAATTAGAAAATACATGTACTATGCTGACAGCTTCATTACCTAATGCAACAAGCCCCAAAGCTGATCCTGCAGCAACAGCATATCCTTCCCATTCAAGTACATTTTCACCGCTGCTTCTTCGGCCTATCTCACCCTTCAATATGAATAGAAAAAGTTAAGACTAAGATCAAATAATTGAGAGCCATGCACAGCAACATCGGGTATGCACTTGATTACATAAGTATGGTGTTCAGGAGTTATTGTATTAATAACTAAATACAAAATAAATTTCTTACCAAAAGCATTTTCATTGTTAATGGGTGAGCTGAACCTTCAAAAAGAAGCCCAATTCCCATCAATGCGGCTACCTGAAAAAAAGCAACAATAAATTAAATTTTGTAATTAAAAGTGTCTAGCAAACACCAGATAGAAATTCAAATCCTAAATATATAAAAGAATATTTTTTTGTGTGGTCCCTAATAGTGTAGAAGCCCTATGCTTGATATGTTACAGTACGAGGTGGCTTATATGTGCATACATATTGACTAATATGTTATGGTCCAGAGATGAATATGCTTCAAATTAGTTTTATACTAGAAATAGGAAGGATCCTAGGAGGTGGAGGACCTCATGACAGTATCATAATTGAATTGTTACAACCATCAAAAATAAAGAACTCACCATAACATATAAAAAAGATCAAATTTGATGTTTGTTTTACAGCTGATCAAATGCTTTGAAGTTTCAAGGGTCAACATTCTGTTGCCTTCTGATAAATTTTGCACTCAAATTCCATAAAATTTGATTGGTAAGCTATTTAGATGTTCAGTAACATAAAGCTATTCTACTTCTTGATTAAAAGTTATTGCCGAGATAAGAATTAAGCAACAAGATGGAAGGGGAGAAGGAAGAAGAACCTGTAAAAGTGTTGGCAGCTCAATTTCTGGCTGTCGAGAAGGGATATGAACATTGAGAGTCTAAATATAAAGAAGAAGAAAATTCAAATGATTACTCAGTAGATCAACTAAAACCCTTCAATTATAAAATTTCACTTGGAAAAATAAGTCAGCAGAAAGTGTATTATTCTTTTCACCTTAGATATTTCTGGGTCCATGGTTCCCCTGTTAGATGCAGCAAGGCCAAGCAATAAACCTGCACTTGTTACATCATGCTCCTGGAAAAGAAGTAAAACATTCATTTCTTTTCTAATCTTTTGTTTTCTTTACTTTCCCCATACTCAGAGTCAACTTCTCAATCAAATGTAACAGGAAACTAATTTAGAAGGAAACAATGAAGCCATCGTCCTTATAATTTATAAGTGTGAGAGTGCAATTTAGTAGGAGCCATAATTAAAACACTGAATTTTTTTTTGTAAAGAACACGGTAGAATGACATACAGGAGTGCAGAAGGTTAACATACAAGAAGGATATCTGATATTTTAGAACTCAGTATTGTTTCTGTACACGTTCAAACAGAAAGGGTACTAACATACTAGATCAAAAGTTGCAACTGATAGTCAAATTTGGCAAAAGACTCCAACTAATAAAAATATGAAGAACAATCAAAATTAGAATCATTTGTCCTTTGTAGCAGGCTTGTTAAAGAGCTTACTGTTCATCAAGACCAATGGGATACAGCTGATACTGTTAAAATAGGATATCCACAAACAATTATTTTTGGAGCAGAAATTGCAGATTCGTTTTGGTGCAAGCCTAATTGAAATTTAGTGCCCAAAGTGACTGAAATTTCGCCAAAATTACAAACCTTGCATCAAGTAATCAGAACAAAACAATGACAAATCTTGCATCAAGTAAATCAGAAAAAAAAAAAAAACCATGAAAAGCAATAAATGAAGAAGAAAGAGATATACTCTACCTCAGAAAGGTACCGGTATGCATCAGTAGTTGCCAAAACCTTCAAGTGCCCATGCAAACCAAATGCAAAAAGAAGCCCAGCATGAGTGAAGCTTGGCTCCTCAGGTTTGTTGTATTGTATCCAACTTCTCAACATTTTACCCTGTAGCAATATAAGGGATGCCCAAAATATATTGCACAAATATCAGTTGTGCAGGGAAAAGCTACTACAAATGAGGATTCGTTTTGTGCTTATTGCATGAATCTTGAGCTCTAATCAGTGCGGGGCCATACTAAAACAAACAGGAACCTCAGTAGGTTTTGTTTACCTGGAAAGGAGCAAGCCTCAAACCAGCAGCTACACCATTATGAAACTCAGGCCATGAACTAAGCTCCGAGATATTTCTTATATTAGGGTCAAGATTAACCTAACCATCAAGAGCATGGAAAGTGAAAGATGAATTGTTAAGGAAAACAAAAGGTTATTTAACCTATACAATTGATACTTGAATGTTAGTTGCACAATTATACTAAATACATGTCAAAATCAAAATCAATAAACTGAATATCCAATATTATTTAGAGTTAATTACATAAATGGTCCAGTAAGTATTACCCAGTTACCATTTTGGTCCTTCAAGTTTCTAAGTTGTATCAAATTGGTCCTAACTGTTAACATCCATATAAAAAATAATATTTTTCATCCATCTCACCATCAATTTAGCATTGCAAATAACATGGATCTTCTTGCAAACGTAATAAAGACAACATGAGTGCAAACATTACTATCCACAATACCAAATATTGATTAAATGGGTATTAACATCCATACCCTTGTCATAAAAAAATAATTAAAAGGTAACATGAATATCATAACATAGATTTTCATCAAACTTTGTCTGATGATAATAATAGGAGCAATTTAGTAAACACATTGAAAACTTTAAGGACCGACAAGATACTTTTGAAATTTTAAGTACCAAAATGGTACATGAGTGATACTTTAGGGACCATTTATGTAATTTACTCTATTATTAAAAAATTATATTATAAGGGAAGAGGAAAAAAGGTTTTGCTTTCTGAAGTATTTGCTAATGAACTTCTCTGAGAATTCATGAAGATTACAATTTACATCAAGCAACATCTTGTTAATATTTCCTACTAAATAACAATTACAACAGCGTACCGTTGCATTTTGTTGTGCAGGCAATCGGCCAGCCAAGACCAGCTTGGGGATGACAAGTGCCTAATTAAAGAAAGTGTATATAGAGTTACATATAAAGCAAGAAAAGTCAACATTGAGGCATGGTGCAATTATATTACCCTAATACCTCTGTTAAGAGAGTATAAGTAGTAGACAATGTAAAAGCACCACGGCCGAAAGGTAAAGCAGTAGTCCTCTGAGCAAGGTTCCATAGCTTTGCCTATCAAGAAAAGAAGGGGGAAAATATCAGCAGAGTAATGGAGCTCAAATAAAGAACCAGAAAAAAAACCAAGGAAAAAATCAAAATTATTGCAAGCCATTGTACAAACCTGCTGTACTTCTTGATCACTCGCGCTAGGGTTAATAGACATCTGTATAGCCACAGGCCTAGAGGAGCACAAGAGCCTTCTCACCTTCACCAAAATAAGTCAGCAATCAAAATTTAGAATGGAAATGCATAAACATAAAATTCCCAAAAAAACAGGAAGTACAAACCTCATTGAGACGTAAATCACGGCCATATCGTAGCTGGGTGCTGGAATTGAAGATATGCTCCATGCCATCCTCCACATTTCTGTAAAGAGAGTCTGGGTCCTCTGAACTGGACACCTCCAACCAACTGGGTTCTGATGAAGAAGAGGGCACTGTCACTGGCTGTAAATGTAGCATGTATGGTACAGATAATGAGACCAGATCAGCACTGCTTTGAGATCCATGCTCCTTCCTCAGTTTAGCCCTGGCGAGGTCCTCACGACCAACCAAGACGTAAGCTGCAGCAGGCCAATCAAGAGGTGGAGAATCACGGCATATGTCCAATGCCTAACAGGAAAAACAAAAGATAATAAATTAATTGGAAGAGGAAGGCATTTAGTCTTGAATGCAGAAAACCAAAATCAAGGATAAAAGTTTTGAAGGTATGGTTCTTTACCTTCCATTATTTTACTAAATAGACTGAATAACTACTACATCCTTCGTTATACACCACCTTTTAGTGAAATTTTGGGTCAGATGAAAGTATATTGGATATTATAAAAAAGTTAAGAGATTTGCTCCAGTACACCTTTTAGTGAAGAAAATTTTGAAATTAATTTTGATCATCCAATATACCAAGGGCAATATAAAAAAAACAAAATATTATTAGTTGCATTTTTCTGGTAAGAAATCTTAAGATTTGGATTGTAATAACTAAGAGAT
This sequence comes from Carex littledalei, assembly GCA_011114355.1. NCBI lineage: Eukaryota > Viridiplantae > Streptophyta > Magnoliopsida > Poales > Cyperaceae > Carex > Carex littledalei. Next base: position 14,300,132 of record CM022085.1, on the reverse strand, counting down.
AATCCAAATGTTTGCTTTAGCACTTAAAGAAGGAGAAAAAAAAAACATTTCTTGTTAAACCATTCTTGATTCTCGCCGGATGTCACGATAGGTATGTAATTCCAATAATATCCTTTCAGAAAAAAATTTCATCAAATAACAATCAGTGTACATTTCTTTGGTGTCCTGGGCCAAAAAGAGGATACTCATTTTTTAAAAGAGCATACCATTATAGTGTCATTAAGAGTACATAAAAGGTATCATATGGAGTATGACCTAAATTATTCCCATTTTAAAAAGAGGACAGTCATTTCCTTTTCTTCAGATATGTCATTCAATAACTGTTTATTTTATGTATAAAAATCAAATAAACTAAATATCAGAGGGATGGAGGGATGGGGCGAACGTAAACTCACATGACGGAGTGGGAGAGACACACCGACAGGGAGCAAATCGAGATGTTGGCGGCCAAATTTTTCAGCTACCATGGCCAAAACCATAATTTCCTCTCTACTTCTAGCAGATCCATTAGCAATCTCACAGTTCACCCCGGAAGATAGTGTGGCACCATCCCTTTTGGCACCCAAAAGAAGACTAAAAAAGGATAGAACCTTGCGGGCCCACCCTACCACAGGGCTCTTAGAATTACACATTAGAGTCGGAATGTTGTTTGAATTACTGACTGATTTACATCCGTTCTTAAGAGAAGTCTCCAGCCAACAAAATACAGAAGGCGGGTTTAAATGGGCAAGGGCATTATCCTCGTTAATAACAGGAGGGGGATTGTATTGTAATTCCATTAAGATCTCAGGAAAGTCTCGACAATAGTAATCAATATACTTGGTCTTCCCTAGATACACTGACACGGTACACAACAAAGATGCAAGGTGCTCCACATCCCTGAAAGTTTGTAATATTATTATTTAGAAAGCAAACATTTGACCATGAAATAGCAAAATGAGAAGTCGACGATTGATAAAAGAGAAGGATTAATAATCAGGTCTTACATCTTGCGCAATATATTAAGCTTAAGACTCTCATACAATGCATGCAATGAATCCAACACCTCCCCGAGCTGCATGTAATAAGATAATTCCTCAACTCCTTGTTCTCTTCCATAATTGCACTTGTATAGCCCAGCAGATGGAGATGAATCTGCCAAAATCGGTAGCAAAGAAGCCGAAGACTGCTTCCTATACTGGGCATGAAACCTGCTACTTAATAGGAAGTCCCATGCTGTTGTTTCCTTTTGAGAGCGCGCAGGGTAATTCCTCTTTGATGGTGGATGTACAAATTTATTGCAGAATTTTGAAATTTCAGATGAGAAAGATTCCCACTCCTGATCAGGATGGGAGTTCGAATCAGCCAAATAGGAGGAGCTGTTGTCACCCCATAGAAGAGAGAGAAAGTGTGTGTAGTAAGGACATTGCAAACCCTCGGCCATGACAGTTATGCAATCATTCACCAAACAAGAAAAGGGGAATTTTCGTAGAGCACACCGAAATACCTATTTTAATATTGATAATAAGTCATTGCAATAAGATTTAAAGGAAAACTAACTGTGGAGTCTAAAGCTGCAGAGCAGTGATGTATGAACTATTGATTACGGCTGCCAAAATGCACAAATACCACCTTCTAGTTTATTAAACTAATTTGTTTCCATCTCCAATGCACAATTGAGGTACAAATGTTTTTATTTGGGTTCAATAGCCAAAGTAAGCTCTACTGAGGCAGAATTGGCATAAAAAAAAACAATTGAGATAAAAAAAACTGGCTTGACAATTGCAAAATTAAAGATTAATGGTATACTTCAGAACAATTCTGATTAAATAAAAATCTGCTCTTGCTCGAATTGACTTTAGATTGTCACAATTTAAGGTTACTCGAGACATAAAAGGTTTTGTTCCAACTAAGAAAATGCACCATCTCAATTAATAAAATTTCCAAGTTAGGGGCTTGACCCATATCTTATATATTCAAAAAAAAAAAGGAAAGTGCACCTGGCCATTGTTACAAGTTACATTTACTCGCCCTTCAACAGAATCCTTCACACCTATAATCTTCAGCTCACCTCTTAAAGGTTGTAAACCATGTGTAGCAAAATCCTTGCCTAAACCAACTGGTAACATGTATCTACAAAGACAATGCTGTCCAGACTGTAAACAAACACACGAGCATTGTTATTAACAAAATTACTTTTCCAACAATTAGTGTACCCACCAGTATCCACCACATTAATCTTAACTGGTACAGAAGTTGCAATATCCAAACTTCTTGGTGCATTATACTGTGCCCTGATTTGTGCCAAGTTACAAATTTCAATAAACATAACATGGGACCATAATGATACAACAATTGTCAAACATCATATTTTTCTATCAGAAAAAGAAAACTTACGTAGAGAAAGAGCTGGTTTTCTGCTCCCAAGATAACTACATCAGTGAAAAGAAAAGCTCCAGCTCTGACTCTGAAACAATTTAAACGCACAAACGTAAATTCTTAATATACCCAAGTTTGATAAAATGGCAGAACATGAAGGTATATATTCATGCATGGTACCACCTAGGTCGAGTCACAAGCACAGGTGAAGCATCAACAGCAGGAAGACTCCAAGTGGTAAGAGGTTTAATATCAATAGCACCCTCTTTGTTTGCCTTGTCAATGTGAAGCTTAATTCCAAGCAGCATTTTCTGCTCCGAAAACAAGAAATACAGAACAGGCATTGCATCTATATCTGTTGCCAAGAACACCTGACCAATGATATAAATATATCAAAATTCACAATATCAGAAGTAGGAGATTGCAGGTGCGAAACCAGGCTGGGGGATCCTTGATTCCCATCTTTATCTCAAAAAATAAACAAAAAGAAGAGGCATCCGAGAAACCTTATTGACAGAAGACTGAGCACTCTCCCCTTGCCATATCCTCCTAAAAGCAAAATGTTCAGCAGGAACGGATGAAGAGGACCCGACAATACTAGCATGCCAAAGAGAGTACTGATGCTTGCCTGATTAAAAAATTGAGTATTAAAACATGACAGAAAATGTGAATGAATCCGAGCAGATATCAGACTTAACCTGATATAGGTAGATTAACCAAAAACTTTGCTTTTATTACAAATGATGGAGAACCTTTATTGTAAGATGCCATAAGAGGTATCTGATCGCTTGTCCAAATAACTTCCTCCTCAAAATCTTTCATCAAGCACAGCTTGCCCCTTTCTTCAAAATAAGTAGCCTGAAAAGTTTATTGACAAACTTATTGAGTTGAATTGGAATGAGAAACCATTAGACCATAATTCAACTTTTTACCAGTATTGGCCATTTCGTCCTAACACCAAATGCTTTATCATTTTGATCAATACTGAATGCTTCGCATATTTTACAAGATCCAGCCATAAACTTGTCTGACAGGAATGAAACATTCCATTAAATATTGACAGACTGCCTTTATATGATAGCACTGTTTTTCCATAAACCAGATTGTACTAAGTCATAAGCTCCCAAGTTTAGTTTGCATAAGTTCAATCATATAGACAAACCTCAGGACCAAATTAGACACTGATTTGCTTGAAATTTTTCACTATCAATCTCTAATATTTGGGTTTTAGCTGGAAAAACGAGAAATGTTTACCATTATCAAATATATCATCATACTGGCTATAATCCACTGAAAAATTTGCACCACATTTTCTTACAATATTTTACCAACAAACAGTTGAATAGCCAGTAACTTAACTTCAGCAGACATGTGTTGCACTGAACCACCATTCTGACTCAAACACACATTTTTTTTTTGAGGACTCAAACACACTTACAAAACAGGTATGTGCCCGTGTGTGCACAACAAAACACATAATGCTCACAAACATCACAGAAACAAGAGTAAATAACCTGAGGTTCTTCAAGAGGATGCTTTAAGACCAAAAGGGAAGAGACCATAGCTGGGTCATCCTTGACAGGAGGCTTGAAGTGGCTGAACCCATGCTCCTTACTGGGTCGGGATATGTCCCTTCTATGTAAGGGAGGGCTGGAGGTTGATGTGGCACGGTTGACATCAGCAGCCTTTTGGATAAGGAGGCCAATTTTTGATGGCCATATTGAAGCCACATAATATGGAAGTGGGGTGCAAAACACATCTCCTAAAAATAAAATCAAAAGAAGTTATAAACAACTCAAAACTATGGTATTACTAAAAGTTTAGTACTAATTTTACTTGTTTAATATTTTTATGCACACTTGCGCAGAACATAATATTTGCTTTATGCTTGCTTCTACATCTGCCTACAGATTGCTACCGAACGGAACTGGTTGCTGTACTTGTATGTGATGCAGCAGGCTGCACTCATGGTATTCCATATTTTTTATGCCACTTGTTTGAACCTCATAGCTTTTTATCGAGGTTTTGTGTCTATTAGTAGGTCTGTTTATCATGGTGTCGGAAGGGTGATCAAAAGGTCGTTTAGGGCAAACCGAACCAAACAAAATCAAACAAACTTTTCTTCAGTTTGACAAAACACAACTGAACGAACCAAACTAAAATGTCAACTGAAGGAAGAACCGAACCATACAAATGGAAAGTTATTTTGGTTCCATTGGTTTGACCGAAATTCCTCAATACTCTCATTATAAAGAACAAAATAACAAAATATATAATTACAATTCCACAAATTACTAGCAACGCAATAATCTAATTTAGCAATCTAAACAAGCAGTCAGGAAGGAAGCACAGCTAGTCTAGCTCGATATGCATTGTTAACAATGTTGAGCAGCAAATGGTATGAAATGGCAGGAAATAAAGCTTGCAAGAGAATCTTGACTGAATAGTTATTCGGCTGTGGCAAAGGAGAGAGTGTGTGTTTCCTTTTCTTGTTTTCTAGTTGCATTGGGTAAGACAACTGATCTTTTTAATTAAGTAATCCTGTGATTTGCCCAGTTAGACATGAACAGAGCTTTAAATACAGAAGGTCAGAGAAATACTAATGCATTATCGCGGCCGTTCATCAATGTTGGTGGCACAAAAAATGCACTCTCACAGCCATTGTTCAATGTTGATCCAATGGTTGCAATATGTGATATTTGGTGGCACCAAAAATCTGTGGCACTGGAACCCAGATTTTATGTTTCTATGTTTTTTTTCTGTCATCTCGCATAAGAGAGAAGAGTAGGGAAGATGAAAAGTTATGTATATTATTGTTTGCTCCAAGAGTAATTTTACAAAATATAATTAACGCATTTGTTGTTGGGCCCCTCGGAGTTATTGCCTTAAAATGATGTTATGGAAGTAATAACGAGCTATCTTAACTTTGCTTCTACTGTTGCAGGTCTATTTGAATCCCGAACTTTGGTTGGTTCAGCTTATCTGGATTTAAGAAAAACTAAAACCAAACTAATATCAAAAACTCAATAATCCCAACTTTTAATTGAACCAAACCAAAGAAAAACTGAACTGTTTTATCCAAAATCTGACGGTTGGTTTAAGACCAAACAAAGAAGATCCAATGAATACCCCTGGTTGGAGACAGTACTTGTCTTATATATCTTTCATTAAATAACCCTCAAGCTGCCAAAGAAGATTGATTGCATGCAATGTTTGAGTGGAATGTATAAACTAGTGAAATAGCCAAAGCATTGTTTTTTTAGATAATTTTATCTATGTATCTCCCCCAAATTGTATTTATCAGTACATCCATCTTTTGCTTGATTTTGAGGTTCTTTTTTCTTGAAGATGAAAATGCAGAAAAGGCAGTAAAACAATAGACTACCTTGAGCTGTATAAAATGACAAGCAGTCAGCTTGCAAAGCACAAAGTACTGGTTCTGAGATAGAATCCATGCGGCACCAGCGTACCTGATAAATCAGAGTGCCATTATCTTCCCAACTGACACAAACTAAACCACTACAATTGTTATAATCTAAGGCAGTTACATAATTAAATGGAACCTACCATAAGAACTGCACTTTCAGCTGTATACCTTTTGTAAATCCGAGTGCCCATGCTCCATATTATCCTGCCAAGAGTAAAAATAATTAATAGGATTGCTTGAGTAGATACACTGACACTCACACCTAATAAGTGAACACGAATTAACCAGTAAAATGAATTATGCTAGTCTTAGTGCAGAAGGCCTTGTCTTCTGACAATACAACTACAGATCGTACAAGCAGCATTACATCAATTTCATGAGAAAAATATCACCTTCATCAAAATCCCACCAAAATTACAATGACAATAGGAACTCTCCCCAAGTTTAATATCATGTGAAAGAAAACGTTACTGTTACCGGTTACCACGAACAAAGAGCTCATGCTCTCCAAATTCACTGGAGGAAGTGGCGGACGCATCACTGGATAAATCGAGGCTGGAGCGGAGGGGATCTGAAGGAGTCTCGCGAGTGACTTCTGGGCCGAAGAGGGAGTAGTGATATTTCTCCGGCGAGGTGGCGGCCTCAGAGACCTTACCGTCGGCTTCCTCCACCGTAAGGCCGAACGGCCTGAACTCGCCGAGCACTGTCAGCTGCCGTACCTTGATCGACATTGCCAGAATCTGTATCAGAGAGAGACGCGGGACTGAGAAGATTGTTCCCGCCTGTAGGCGCGCCAATTTTGGGAAGGAAAAACCCTAAAGAAAAACCCTTAGCGATCCCGGCCCGGACTTGGATCCGAATCCGACCCGCCTCAGCTTTGGATCCGTATCCTCCCAGGCACCTGACTCAAGCAAATTGCAACGGACGGCCCACGTTAATCCTATACAGGCCAAACTCAATCCGGTACCTATGGAGACTGTAGGGGCCTGTTTTGAAATTCGTGCCATGTTAAAAGAACCATCCGATTATAATTTGCTTGAGTCAGGTAACCTGAGGTGATGTGAATTCCTCACCTTTGGTTAGGCCTTCCTCGCAGCCCATTATTAGAAAATAAAATTCAGAATTCACAGGACCTATGGGGTCGGATTTATCTGAATTCTTATCGAACAATCTGAATCCAAACTCAAAATCGAGTTACTTTCAGACCCAATAGATTGTGGGTATCTCTATTTTTATATTAAGCAAGTAGATGTTCTAATTCGCTAACGATTTTGATTAAAAGATTTTGGATTGAATATCAGCTCTCCGATCAAATATTATAATTCTATGCATCTTCTTTTTATGTTTTTTTATGTGTAAAAGTTTAAGTTTATTTAGACACGTACTCGCTACATGTCCTATCTACATACAAATTGTATCATCTTTTTTATTAGTCCTGATTTATTTTTATTTTTGAAATGTGATTTAAAGAATTTTAAATTTATTGATAATAATTTGGTTGTCTTCATTTATTTCTATTTTTATATCATTTAAAAAATGTTATTTGTCATTGAATATGTTATTTAATATGTCATTTAAGGAGTATTATTTATGTGTGGATGTCATTTAAGAAATGTTATTTGTCATTTAGTCTAATTTTTTTATGAAAATATGTTATTTTGGATGAGATCTTTTTGTTCTATTATTATATGTCCTCATTGCAATGCACAAGCACAATACTAGTTAATTCTTATGAACGATTTTAGATTTGTATATTCTCTTGTATTTTTTTTGGAAATATTATGTATACTTTTCAAATTTCTGAAATTACATATTTAAAATTTATAAGATTATATTTATCTTTTAAAATTTTAAAAACTCACAAATTTATTTAATTTATTATACTTTCTATTAAACTTATAGTTTAAATTTATAAACTTCTTATTTTCCTTCATGAAAAAAATAAAAATTATGTAAGCATGTATAAGAGAAATATCCAGTCTTCTAATTGGCTAATTTATGATGGTATTGTTTATTTTTCTACTTGCGACGCATATACAAGCGTATGTCTAATCATTTGTCCTCGCAAATCAACCAATTAAAAGAGTTAACATTTCTCTTGCATATGGTGCGGTTTTTTCTAATAAAGGGTAAAATAAAAACATTATAAATTTAAAATGTCAATAAATTTGTGAGTTTTAAAAATTTAGAAGGGTAAAAACATTATTATTAATCTTAGAAGAAAAAATATATACAATTTGATATTTTTTAAGGAAATACATAAAATTTCCTCTTCTAAGATCATTGTTGTCATCTTTGAAAAGTTCTCTATCATTGTAACATTGGTCCTCAGAAGCAAATCTTTTGTATTGCATAACTGTAACATTATTGTAACTCGATGGCTTTTCGCAATCACGATAGCAGTGTAATAGGACGGATCGGGTTGAGTACTTGGGTTCATGTCAGATCAGGTCGGGTCGAGTTAGTTAAACATTCGAGATTTATTGGTTCAGGTCATCAGGTCTGATTTTAGGTGACTGGTTTCGGATTATGTTTGTATTTTCGAACAGATCGAGTTAGGTCGGATTCGAATCAGTTTGATTTTATTTATTTATTCTAGGTTAAACCAGGTTTGAGTCGAGACGATTTAGACGAGTTCTTCAGATTGAAATTTGTTACTTTCAAATGACATCAAATTCTGTTTGCCTTTACAAAATTGTCAAGTCATGGATCGAGTCGAGTAAGTCGGATTGGAGTTTTGACTCCTCAAAAAATTGAATCAAATCAGATTTAGATTGAATCGAGGTGGAGATCAAAATAGTTAAGTGGCTTGACCTCCAACCTTTACTTAAAAAAAATCAAAATTTATATTCCTCCAACCTTTACTCAAAAAAAAAAACATAAAAATTTATATTCGGTATAAAGCTCAATAAATACGCACATTGCAATTGATGATGAACTTCACATCTTTCGGAAAAAAACTGAAGCTTTTTTTTCAGAAAAAAATGTTCCTACATATACATAGAGCGGAAAAAAACTATTTAACCACTACAACATAGCTCCAAACACCAAATTGTGAGCCTGCTTTTACTACTTTATTTCTTCTTATTACTTTGGTTTTACCAGAAGGCGAAAACTGAAAACTATCTATCCTCTTTTAAGTACTAATTCATGATACATCTCACAAGATCAGTATGGTCGAAATTCACTTCAAGAGCAGGGCTCCAATCAATAGTTCTCTTCTGTCCCCCCCTTTAAATGTATATTTTCTGAAAAGATGTCAAAGTCGTATAATTCTTTACCAACAGGCTGCAGCTAAGGTGTCTTGACTGGCCCTGCAGAGAACAGGCAGACCGAGAAATATAAGTCAGCATTTGAAATAAACACCAAAATATTTGAAGTCATTCATAGACCAATTTTTTTACCCAACAAATAAAATTTTATTCACTATTTAACCCTGAACATAAAACCCACTCCTGTGTGAATACAAGTGCATTAGTCCCTTGTGAGATTACAACTTAATATTCTCAAAAACTTGAGCAACCCTGACATTAAATTATGAGAACAAGAAAGATTTGACTTACCAGCAGACGTTACAGCTTTGCACATTAGAGTCTTGAATTTAGGGGTCCACTTCTTCAGGTATCCTGGCATGGCCCAAATAAACCAGCTGCATCTCATCTCTCCAAATCTGCCTCATTCACAACACAAATCACAACCAAAAAATTAAGGTAACCAAACCAGTGGCTTTTAATAGATGTAAAGTCAGTATTACATACCATCTGTCTGAATTCTATTCTGATGTGAGGGACATTAGTTTTATGAATATCGTTGCCCTCTGGACCTCGCAAGTAGTAATTTCTACCAATCCAGTGCGACTTAAAAAATAAAAATAAAAATATAAACAATATGTATCAGTGAGCATATTTATGAATTACAGTCGCCAAACAAGTAAAACCTTTTGAAACCTGACCTTAAGGGCGTGTGAAAATCCTGACTGATATACTGAATTCCTAGCAATCTCACATAAATCACAGGAACTGAGCTTCCACAACTGCATGAAAACAAAAAAGACAATTAATTAGACCTTCCAAAGGAAGTGAGCAGTGTGTGTGTGTGTGAGAGAGAGAGAGAGAGAGAGAGAGAGTACAGAGGCAGCAATACTGTATTCTTCAACAAGGGGCTCTTTGGTGAGATGGATTTGCAAAGGATCATCAGTGGAGAGTGACACATTAAGGCCTCTTTGGAAGAAAGTTGGGAATGGGTTACGGTGATAGTCCAGAAATAGCGAGTTATTACTTAAAGGAGACATTGCTAGTCCAATCTAATTCAATAAAGAGATTGAAAATTAAGTTATATAAGCAATATGCATGTTCATAGCAAATTTTCGAGAGTGATTATAAAGTATAATTAACAAGGGGAAGGCAGTACTGGTAGTAATGATTACCTGCGCAAGATAGTACAAGTACTGAAGGACAGGCGACTTTCTTAGGTTGATTCCGTGAGAAATATTGTTAGCAATAAGAAATGTTGCAGCCAAGTGGTCAATATCTCCAGCCTTCACATAAACCAGCAAAAAAGAATAAATACCCACAAAAAGAAATTATTAATGAAGGTAACAAAATAGCTAAATTTTAAAGACAATTAATCAATACCTCTCCAGCATGTGGACGGAATTTAATAGTGGTCATCCCCTTGGACTCCCGGAGCTGCACTTGTTATAAAAAGAAAAATACCTATGACTATGTTCCTTCAAAAAGTATTCTAATAGAATCAACATATTTCTACAGAATTGTCATCCCTCTTTGCCAATAGGGACTAGGAAGCACAACAATTAGAATTAGAGCAGTAGAGTCTATATAGTGCAAGCACCAATATTAAAGGAAAAATTTAGGTTTTGGTCCCTGAACTTCTTTAGAAAAATCAAATTGGTTCATGAACTTTCATTTGCACTATATCGATCCCTAAACTTTTTCAGCATTTTCTAATTGGTCCATGAACCTTTGAGTTGCTTCAAATCAGTCCAACTTTTTTTAGAAAAAGAACTATGTTGATCCTTCAACTTCTCTCAAATTAATCAAATTAATCTTTCTAACTTGCTTCTTTTTCAAAACTTAAAACCATATCTGGACATTGCTTCAACTTACTATATAAACTTGAACGGACTAATTTGGTCCAGATAGAAGTTTGAGGATCAACTTTGTCATCTTTTCAAAGTTTGCGGACAAACTTAACTTCTTTGGAACTTCAAGGACTGATTTGATGCAAATGAAAGTTTAGGGACTACCTTGGTGGTTTTGAGAAAGTTCAGGGACAAAAAGCTAAATTCTCCAATATTAAATGGTACAAATGCAGGCATGTAGTACTCTCCATTTACAATGAAGCAGATCAAATATCAATTCCATAATTTCCATTTTCTTTAGAAAGGAAGTACCTTGTTAAGGGTATATAAATTAGCATAGCAGTAGTAAGCATAATAGGAGAATGCAGGGTTAAAGACATTAGTCCATTGAGCCGGTGTAGGCATGTGCTTTGTTGGACGCCTCTCTGGCTTGCTCTCATCATCAACCAAATCCAACCCCACAACCTGAACAGAGAAATATACTCCTCATGCCAACTATGTACAAGTTGTAACATATTTATATGTATACTAGTGGAGACCATAATACCTGTTTCAAGAAAACATGCAGCTGGGGGTGTGAGTCTGGATTAACTGTGACCTCAAAAAGTGGGAGAAATATGTTATCAAGCAGGTTTTGAAATGAGGTCACGGTACCCATTTCCTTGTACACATTATATAGCCTGGGAAGCTGTCAAACAAATTGAATAAAAAAGAAAATAAAGCTTAGTTACATTAATGGCATTTGCTAAGGAGTAAACATGTTTTGGTGAAGTGAGACAGAGAACCTGAATTAACCAGACAACATTATCAGTGTAAAGTTCATAATTGACTATCCAACTTGCGAGTTGATCCCACTCACTTTGCTTCCTTCCATATATAGATATTCTATATTCTGCCATCTAATAATCAAGGAAAAAAAAAGAGAGGAAAAGAAGGTACAAAAATTGAGAAATGTGAGTCACAATAGCGAGTTCTACCAGAAAAGTTATTACAAAGAACAGAATATGAAGAAGCATTTCAATTAGTGTCACAATATACTATCTTAATTTACCAGTGTTTTAATGATTGGATACTTTTCACTTTACGATAATCCACAAAGGCATAGCACAAAATGCTTTTGTTCTGTAATATAGAATGTGGTTATTATCAATTAGCCAAAAGAAAAGTATTACCTGATATTTGCTCCCAGAAAGATCTGAAAAAACCTGCTTTGTCAATTCAGCAAGAAAACGACCTATATGGAGTCAAATAGCAACATAATTAAGCAACTAAATTCCCCACTCATATAAAATAATCTTAAAACAAAAAGATTTTTCATTTAGACAATATTTCTGAGCAGTGTACCTTGAATAAGATTGTCCTGTTTAAGGAAAATCTCTCTGAGCCGACTTTGACCACAAGGATTGTATTTTAGGTTGAACTTGTCAAAACGGTGAAAGGTACTCTTATCAGCATGGACATCTAACAAGTCAACATTCAGGTCATATCTGAAAAGAAAAAAAACAAGCAAACAGTAAGTGATCACCATTAAAATATACTTTGTTGAACAATAAAATTAAAATTGATATTTGCAATCCTTACCCAGTCAAGTCCAAGCTCTCAAAGACCTCCTTCAAGGTCATATAGGTCCCATCTCTAAAAATCACAACCTAAAATAATGCAAAATTTTAGCAACACTTTCAGTTGAAACTGACATAAAAGAACCTAATTATAAGCTAAATCCCACCTCATCAGGTTCTTTCCTAAGCTTGGATTTGATAAATCTTAACAGGTGCTTTTGGTTCATGCATGCCGAGTGGTGCACGTGTGTGTCAACCTTTCTGACATTGTAAAAATCACGATGTGGTGCACTTTTTTGGGCAAGGAACTCCTTATCCGCATTAAGCATCAGATGAAACTTAAATTTCTGCATACAAATCACAACCACAAGTTAAAACCAAGTAATAATGAGACAGCTTTAATTTTTGTCTGATTGACCTGGACTGCCAGTCCACCAGGTTGACCTCACAATGGGTCATAGTTTGCTCGAGACTTGACACAGCTTGGATCAAATCAGATTTGGGTCAGTAGAGAAGATCATAACCCAACCCCTTTAGAACTTAGCTTGGCATTGTTGTTAACATAAAAGGCACAAAGTATACTCCATAAATGAACCAGTTAGTTCAATCCAACCCAGTTTAAGCTGACCCAACAAGTTAACAGGTAAGATCCAGGTTATTGTTTCACCAGCTAGGTGCCAGGTTGGGTCTCAACCAAATGTATATCATAAAATCTAATCACCCATTTCCAACCCTAAATGAAACTATAAATTACATGTTCTAGAAGATTCAAACGGTTGTGACACACAGTCCTGATATTTCCTGCTGCAATTACTCGAAGGATGTAATGTAAATCAGTGAAAAAGGTGGTAGCATCAGCCACAGGATAAATTCTCTCCTTGCAATCTTCATCCGTGTACACGTGCACAACACCATCCACCATTTGAAAATAGTGCTACATTAGGAAAAAAAGTTAATACATATACATGAGTCAAGTACATTTAATATTATTAAACTACTAACCTCAGTTTTCTCTTCAGGGGTATAGCTGAAAGGATTAGGGTTAGGTTTTGGTGTGCTAGGGTCAGTAATGACTTCTTTCTCCCATGGTGCAACTTTCTCTCTAAAAACATAACTGTCTCTTAACTCAAGACACTTTTGGAGGGTCTTGTACACATCAATTTCATCAATAGCTGGTGTCTCTGTAATTGAATTTAATAAGACCAAAAGTCAACTCAAGTAATTCAGCAATCTTGAAATCAAAGCACACTTTACCCAAGTCAAATTTTAAATTTGCATATGTATTCACTAGTGCTTACTCCAAACTCCAGACCCACTAAGACAACAACTATACATTTGCTTTCTGTGTATAAGAGATTTTCTTATCCTTAATTACAGTTAGAATATATGGGATCACATTCTGACTACATGGAAGGCATTCCAAGTACACTGTGGATCGGAGGATGCTAAGAGAGGTCATACCGATTGGAGATATAACCAGTGTGGTAAAAGACTCCTGCTCAGGTTCTTTCCTCAGAATGTCAGCAGCTATCGGATCGGGTTGGACCCCATGTAGATCACCCGCGACACTGTGTGACCGGATCATTGCTGTAGATAGAGCATTAGATTCTCCATTCTCAGTCTGAAGCTCAATCTTGGCTCCATTTTCCTGCATACCATCAAGCAAAAACCTTCTTATGGTACTGTACGTACTATATAGGTATTTCATCAATACAAGAAAAAATTATAGCAAATTAATAATGTAAATTCATATATATATTTTTTGGACAAGAATGAAATTCACATTTCTACAAGTAAAAGATAATTCACAACCTAAAATACAGAAAACTTGTGTAGTAGTCAGCAATATTATGCAATTATCCAAAATTCAACTAGACAACTCTACTTTAACCACAACAGATTGACTTACTATGTTTCCATTGGAATGCAAATAGATAGCGTCGAGCTTGGGATCATCCTGCAAGACATCATCTTCATCTGATCCTGCTAGGCTGCCATAGGCACTTGCACCTGCAACTGGAGACTTGGGAGAGGTTGGTCTAACTAAATGTGTCGTCCTCTTGGCTGAACCCGAGTGCACGACTGGCCTGGCACCTGATATATTAATAATTACACTGTAAAGCTGATTGAGATTATGAGGTTAAGAGAACTTATTTGAAGTAGGTGGCAGTTTGGGAATACAAGTAGACTTGAGAATTTCAATATGATATAAAAGTGAAGTGAAGGATTTTGAATGACAATGGCAGGAAGAGAATGAATGTGTAAGGTAGTAATGCAAAAAATTTCCATACAACAGAACTCCCAAAATATTTTTTTCTTCTATGAACTGCATCTGACCCAGTCCAGTCCAGCATAATGTATATATTTGTAAAAGTCATTTAAGCATGAGGATTCCAAAGCCACTCCATCATGCCTCCACCTTTTTATTAGTAATAAAAAGAAAAATAACTTAAAATGACAAATAAAGTAGTTGGATATGATATAAATCACTTTCTATATGCAATGTGAAAGATGATGACAACCCAGCCGCACTTTCATGACATGAAAAACATGATAACCAATGTTACAAAAACAGTCAATGTTGCTGAATTTTAAAGAAACCTCTCGATGCATATGAAAATGAAGCCAAAATGTCAAAATATTTTATAAGCATGTATGGAAACTGGTTTCATCCACATCTCTCAGTGTATTTTACAATTTATGTATTTCTCAAAGAAATTTCTAAAGCTGGACAAGAAAGAAGCACAAAAGGTGGAGGCATTTAAATCTACTCAAGTATGTAACTATGTTTACCATCTTCATCACAATTTTGCACGAAAAAAAAGAAAGGAATCAATTTCCTAAATTCATTCCAGTTAAACAATAGCATCATGCCTTTCTGAGAGGGCTCGATTAATGAAATAGGAGCTTGCAATTTCGTAATTTGAAACAGCATTCCCTTCTAATAATTTCCGTAAACGGGGAAAAAACGGTGTTTATTACTAACCAGTAATTTAGGAGACCTCGGCAAGAACAAAAATTCCATGAAGATAAATCCACTAATCTTATCTTTAGTCGGAACAATACAGTACTACACTAGACATTCTACAATTTATCGAAACACAGACAAATTTCTCACTCAGGCGAGAAATCAGAAAAGAAATGGGGAGAACCATAGTGGCAGTAATCAATACCTTCCCTGGAAACATGAAGCCGGGGCAGCCCAGGAGGGATCGCGAGACCACCATTGGGGACCTGACCCGTGGGCCCCCTTCCCCACGCCACCTCCTCCTCCCCGTCCACGTCAGCAACCGCAGCTATGTCCGGGAGCGATATAGACCCGGCTCGCTTGACTCGTTGCTTTTTACGGCGCTGGCGTGGCGGGACGTGATTGGAGGAGCGCTCGCGCGCGAACTCGAGGAGTTGGTTTAGGGTTTTGCGGTGCATATAGTAGGCGGATACGGCGGCGAAGGAGGCTCCAACCATCGCCGCCATGGCGAGGTGGATAGCGTAGTATGAATCCATGGGATAAGTAGGAGTACAGTTTGTTGGTTTCGTAAGTTTCTTTGTTTTTATTTTGAGAGGGGGGACAGGACTGGAGGGGTGTGTGGGTGTGGCCGTGTGGCTTGAAAGGCCGAAGATGTGGGGAAAGGGGTGTATTTATAGCGGGAGACGGGAACAATAGCGAGCGAATATTTGCGGGTGATCCGTATTGTAGTGGTCCCTTCAGAAATTCGATCCCCTAGTAACTCAAATTTTGAGTTTAGATCCGGACCATTCAATCTGCTCTGGCACGGATATTAAAGAGGCTCCTGCATTCCATTTCGGATCGGACGTTCCTGATATACACTCAGAATATGAGTTACTTTCGGGGATTCAGAGCCTCTGTTCCTGGGCATCGGACCTACTCTGGTTCGATGATTTAATCACCGTCAATTTGCTTTAAAATTGTGCGGAACGCTTTAAACTTCGTGTGTGTTTGTTTCAATTTTCGTGCGCACAAATCTTAAATTAGATGGACTGTCATCATACTCGTTGAACCTAAAAGTAGGTCCGACTCCGTTCTCGATACCTATACATCACCTATCACCGGATGTATATCTCAGATCGAGATCAGATTCAGACGGTCCGGATCAAACTCAGAGGATACGGATTCGTTTTTGGATCTACATTTCTGTGATTGGGGAGCAAATAGAATAATTTATTTAACGAGGGTCATAATATTTTTTTTTGGCTCATTATGATTACAATATTCTTCTGGTAATTGAGAGCAGCTTGGTCCGATGCCCATCGGACTCAAATTTAGGTCTGATAGATTTCGGAACCGTCGATCTGCTTTGAGATTCATGCGCACGAATATTAAAGCATACGCGAAAGTTGCGGGCGCGAATCTTAAATCAGATCGGACGGTCATCGAACCCATCGAACTCACTTTGAGTCCGATGGATATCAGACCCAAATTGACCTCCTGGTAATTATATATAATTCAAATTATGTATGAAAAATATGAACCATTGATGATATTCTATCTCAAAACTAATATATTTACTTCAAAAATTACGAAATTGAAACTCTCTCGTGCAAGATCAAAAGATAAAGTGTAACACAAAACTGTAATTGCATTGAACATTTGATTTATTTTTTTTCCCTCTTTATCTTCCACCAAAATGATCTTTAAACTATTTTTCTTCGATAAATACAAGGTTTTGTCAATCAGAAAGATATAAAGAGGATTGAATTTTCATCTTTCGGGTCATGGTCATGTCACATCATTCAACAATCTTAGAACTTTCTTTCTAACTAACTGTGCTACATCTCCTTTCTTATCATTTGACAACTATTATTTTAACAATTTTGACAAAAAAAATCAAATAAAATTGTAAATTGCAAATTTATAGATATGTTGGATATATATAGTCCAACGGTTTAATTTTTATGCAATCAAAGGTTGTTAATATTGAATCGTTAAATTAAACTAGTTGATGCACGGTAATATTTGAATAACGTAGATCATTTATGTAATATTGTATTTTAAATGTAACTTTATTTTTAAAAATATTAAAATTGTTAAAATATAGAATTGTAAAGCGATATTTTCTTTATCTATTTTCTAAATGGTACAACTAATAATTAATTGGTCACTTTCATTAGTACTGCCAATGTCAAATCATGGTGTCTAACAAAAAAAAATATCAAGGTAGACTGAGTTCAACTCTGACGTTACAATTGAGTGGATAATTGCCTTCCATATATGATATGCCGACATTTTTATTAATATCCAAGTTTAATAGAAATTAATTAATATACCCAAGTTCGTCGGAAATTAATAAAAATACCCCTACCCCTACCGGCCAGAAAATGACCGGTACTCTATTTAATCAATTACCGGCTGGAAAATGACCGGTACCTTCTTTTATTAACTACTAGCCAGAAAATGGCCGGTACCCGTATTATTATTATTTTTTTTGGCCTGTTTTAGCGTTTACTGGAGTATTTTCCGTTTAGATTTTATGTTGTAGTATTTTATGTTTAGATTTTCTGTTATTGTAGTATTTTCTGTTTAGAATTATGTTGTACTATTTTTATTATTGCTGTAGTATTTACTGTTTAGCATAATCATAATAATTTATTTTATTTTAGTATAATTTAGCATATTCCTGAATATTTATTTTATTTTAGTACAATTCTCATTAGTTTAATTTAGTGTAATCCTGATAATTTATTTTATTTTAGCGTAATTTTGCGTAAGTTAGTGACGAAAAAAGATCTAAAAAAATATAAAAATAGTACCATAAAAGCACACATAAAAAAGAACCAAAATATAAGATAATCCAAACATAAAACACCAAACATAGTATACCAAATATAAACAGTACAAAACAATCACCGCTACGGATTGGGGGACCATCGCTCAACTGGTACTCTGGCATTCGCTCGAACCGGCCAGACTCTCTCTCTCGGTGTGATGACATTAGCCTAGGTCTCGCTGCGTATCCGCTCGGTGGTATCCTAGACTGGCTCATACATCGGCTTAGAGACTGGCGGGGGTGTACAGAAGATGGATGCAGTGAACTCAGTCCCAAAGCCAGGCTGAGTCTGGGACCCGCTACCACTAGCCTCTCTATCATATGGCATCTCTGTCTCATATCGTGGTACTGGCGGTGGCAGCATGTCGGCCGGATCCTCCTCGAATACCCCGATCTCATCGAGACTGAATGCGCCAAACGCGACATCCGTAGGAAAGGACTTCGGAGGCGGTGGCGGCATCTCGGCCGGACCCTGCAATCATATACATAATTAAGTAAATTTGATCTGAATAAAAAAATTTGTACTAACCTGACAGCTAATGAAATATGACATACCAAAGGCTGAACCGGACGTCCATGCTCGTCGTAGAATGCCTCCCACCCAGTCATGGACAATACCCAACGATGGTAGTCCCACTCTGGCTGCTCATCGGGGGGAGGTGGCATCTCATCTAGCATAACCGGGCTCGGTAGGATCTATCTCACGCCAGTTGATGTTCTCTCCGGCGTCTCGCAGCATGGTGATGAGCTGCCCACCGTGCTCGGCATCCTCAACAAAATTGGCATTCTACTTGAGAAAGTAGTACCCAATACGTCTCCAGTTCTTCTTTCCCAGCATGGTGATCCCATGCGCGACACCTTTAAGCGAGGCCAAAAGCAGGAAAAAAATTAGTTTGTTAGATCAAACATTGATGAACTAATCAGTTAGGAAAAAACTATGTAGTTTTAGGTGCATTACCTGGCGAGCCCATTTTTTACCGTTGGGTGTGTAACCATCATCGTCTTTGACCCTGTCGCATAAATGAGCACCGTAATCGCCCTGCAGATATATGGTGGCCATGCAGACCCGCAAGTACCAAGCCTCATACCTCAATAGGGGATGTCCCGGGGTCTGCATGAGCTCATCTGGCATGTGATAAAAGTCGTGGTACCCCGGAGCCTCCGCCATAGTGTAGTACTCCTAAAAATAGTCGTGCCAGTCGAGCTTCAGTCGCGCTCCAGTCGCCCTAAGTGGCTTATCCTGTAAGGAACACGTTAATTGCAATACAAAGCTATCAAGTAATTTGAGATAATAGATAATATGATACGACTTACTTGTGCAGGTCTTTGATGGTGGAACTCGATAAAGATGGGTCTGTGGAAATCAACAGCGTATGTCCAAGCTGACGGAGTACCCGATCTTGATAGTGGTGCTCCATTATCCAGAAGTGTACGAGTGGACCTCTGTAGTACCATCTCTCCCGCTGCTGCAGACAAATCCCCGGCAACCGCTCATCCTCGTACAACTGGTCGTACGGTGTCCACTCAACAAGCTCTACAGCCAAACTCTGCAGCTCTGAACAGACTAGCTTGATACCAATGGTACTACTGTGGGTCTAATCCACGTAGTTGTGATCACCATGCCACTTTTTTGCATATGCAGGAGGCTCATTCGGGATAGGCCGGCCCACCGGTAGCCGTGACCATGACCAGTGCTGAAGCAAGAGTGTCGGCCCATACATCTGCTTCTTATCCTTCTGCATTTTCAAGAATTTTAGCCGTCAGGGTATTTGGATTGGTTGATTAAATAATTAAGTAAGAAAATAGTTAGAGACTTACCATACAACTATGGCACATGTGGGAGTACAGATGGGCAAGGACAACCCCACTCCAGTTGTACGGCGACGACTGTTCAAGGTCTGCCAGCAGTGAGAGATACATCATCGACATCATATCACCGTTGGAAATCAGCAAACATGACAGAACCAAATAGGTCCATCACGTAGCCCATTATATATCTGCAATACAAAACAGATAATGAAACGCTGTTCGGAATAATATAAAGTCAATAGTAAATGTAATAGAAATAATTTATAGTTTTTACCTTTGAATCTGCTCATTGGTGGAATCTGTCGTCAGACCCGGGCTGAAGTGCTCTCGCAACTTCTTCATCCTCATATGGAATTTGGACTTCTCACGATCCTCAATAAGAGAGTGAGAATCAGCTCCTAACAACTCCTCGATCTGAGCACCAAACTTAGCGCTGTCAGATACACCACCAACGGGGGTGCCACTGATAGGCAAACCCCAAAGGGCGCTCACATCCTAGAGTGTCACAGTCATCTCTCCGAATGACATGTGGAACATGTGCGTCTCGGGACGCCATCGCTCCACCAGTCCTGCGATGAGAGATGCATTAATGATGCCACTCCCAGTCCGCAAGATGCCCACAACCTGGTAGAGGCCCAGATTGATGAGGTACTGGTCCATCACCTCGAGGTACTGGTCCATCACCTCGTAGTACTGCATGTGAACACACCGCAACTTCACATCTAAAAGAAACATGTCATGCGTTGAAAAAAGTAATCCACATGCTGTTAGCACAATAAAATTTAAACTCAACAAAAAATAAGTACCTCACGAGAAGCCAGTGAGACTCGGTGCTCACGGTGGGGCATCCACAGGAGAGGACTGAAATGCTCTGTGCTGCTAGTCTCGATCGGCTCGTCAACTATAGGTGGTGTTGGACGAGTCCTAGGCCGTCCTCTAGCCATCCTAATGTCAAAAATAAAATTCTATTAACTTACGCTAAGTAAATCCTAAACCCTAATTTCGGTAAAATATGCTAAAAAGAGCCAAAATAGGCTTAATTATGCTAAAATAGGCCAATTGCGGTAAAAATAACCTAAAATAAGCTATAATAAGCTAAAATACCCTAATTTCGGTAAAATATGCTAAAAAGGGGCCAAAATAGGCTTAATTATGCTAAAACATGCTAAAATAGGCCAATTGCGGTAAAAATAACCTAAAATATGCTATAATAGGCTAAAATACCCTAATTTCGGTAAAATATGCTAAAAAGGGCCAAAATAGGCTTAATTATGCTAAAATATGCTATAATAGGCTAAAATACCCTAATTTCGGTAAAATATGCTAAAAAGGGCCAAAATAGGCTTAATTATGCTAAAACATGCTAAAATAGACCAATTGCGGTAAAAATAACCTAAAATATGCTATAATAGGTTAAAATACCCTAATTTCGGTAAAATATGCTAAAAAGGGCCAAAATAGGCTTAATTATGCTAAAATATGCTATAATAGGCCAATTGCGGTTAAAATATGCTAAAATATGCTTCAATAGCCTAATTTCGGTAAAATATGCTCAAATGGTCTAATTATCTAATTATGCTAAATTGCACTAAATTACGCTTAATTATCCTAATTACGGTAAAAGGCTTGTTCGTTGTGAATTGTGTGAACAAAGCTTCACTACAGCCTAAGCTGTAGAGTTTAAACCCTATTCAACTCCCGACGAAGATCGCAAGTATACGATCTTGTCGTGTAGTTAGATCGGGTGTCGATCCACAGGGACGGTTTAATTTCTGAACCTAAACTCTTCTTGGTTAGGTACTAGAAGTTTGAATGTTTGGGGTTTGTCTAATCCTAAGATGTATGAACAAATCAAATGAAATAGAAGAATGAATGAACAAGTAAACTAATGTATGAACAAGTAAACTAATGTATAGACAAGTAATGAATCGATTAAATGTTTGTGTTTTGTACTATGGTATAAAAGGGTGTTTCAAGGGTTTCAGATTTCATCTTCAACTTTGCTGCTCAGGACCTGCCACGCGACCCGCATACTCTCGTATGCGACCCGCGTGGCCTTAAGCGCCCTGGACCTAACACGTGACCCGCAAGCTGTGGCTTGCGACCCTCGTGATGCGACCCGCGTGTTAACTCACGCGACCCGCATGGTCCCTTGAGCTGAGTCTGCACATGTCAGAAACTTGTTGTTTAAGTCGTGTAAGGCTAGATTGACCGTACCTAGTGTCACTGAACCTCAACTTTCGTGTGTTGGCTTAGCAGACCTGGTTTGGAAATGCAATTTCACCTTCTCAGGTTTAATCAAGCTGTTTGATCTAAACCTAAGTTCTCAATTCTGTTTACTAAAGGTATCCACAAGCTGAGCAAGAGCAAGTGGAAACTTTCACCTCTCGGCTACTTATTGACCTCACCTTTCGGTTCTCAGACCTACCTCAGGTACTTAACCTAATTTGCAAGAAACATCAAGCCTTGGTACAAGAAGAAATGCCAAAGGCATTCAACAGTAGACAATCAAGAATCAAACAATTCAGATCAAGCAATCACAAATAATACAAGAATCAAAGAAACACGAAATAACAATAAGAATCAATCCATGTGCATAATCAAACAAAGTATCAGACTACAAATCCAAACCCTCGAAACTACAAGTCTACTCAGACATGAATAAAATCAAAGTAAAAGAGAGAGAGAAAAGGCAAATCATAGTGAGAGGAGGAGGAGGGAAGAGGATCGAGGCTTCTGGAATCTTCTTCTCCAAGTCGTGGCTCCAGATCAGCTCCAGATCGCCTCTCCCCTTCCCTGGCGCCAAGCTCTCGCTTCAGAACCGATCAGATCCCCTTTTTCGTGAAAGTGTCGGGGGGTCCCTTTTCTCAATTTGCGCCAGGCCTTATATAGGCATCTAAACGGGCTTTAATCGGACCCTGGCACAATTAACTCAACGCGGGTCGCGCGCCACCTCATGCGGGTCGCGTCGAGTGGAAGTGAGCAGTGAGGTTTGGCTCAGATTGTAGATATTCTCGTGAGCTTTCCGAAAAGTGGTCATATGCTCAAAACGGAGTTACGAGTCAAAAGTTATGACTGTTTTAAGTTCGGTGCTGAAATCTCAGGGTCTGATGCGACCCGTGTGGAATCTGACGCTACCCGCGTCGAGTCTGATGCTACCCGCGTGGGATCTGATGCCGCCCGCGTGGGGGGTTCCAGAACTCGCAATTTTCCCTGATTTGGCTCATTTTCTGCAAAGTAATAATGAAAATGCAACAGTACCACATTCTATAGATATTCAATGTATATTCAATGTAAAATACATGATTTGGTGGTTTGAAACACAGATTGTGGTACAGAAATTGGCCGGATTTATAGATCTAATAATGAGACATCAAGGCTAAAATACGCTAAAATATGGTCAACTATACTAATTATACTAAATTACAATAAATTACCCTAAACCCTAAACCCTAAATTTGGCTAATTACTCTAAATTATACTAAATTTAATAATTAAAACTAACTACAACAAATTTAACACTAATTACAACTAAATTATTCTAATTTTGGTACATTACTAACAAATCCTAACATTTTACAACTATTTTGCACTAAAAATGAATTTTTAAAAAATTAGAGGTTACATGCAAATATGGGAAGAGGTGGAGAAATCTGGGAGAAAGAGCTCAACCGAGGAGAGATAGTGTGAAATTTGATAGAATGAATTGTGAGAAATTCGGCCAACCCTCCACACATATATATAGCACAGGTACCGGCCAGAAAATGGCCGGTAGTTTATTAAATAGGGTACCGGCCATTTTCTGACTGGTAGGGACATTTTTATAATTTCTCACAAAATCTGGATATATTAATTGATTTCTAATAAATATATTAATAAAAATGTCGGGATGTCATGCGTATTTATCTATTTAACACGTGTCCGAGCGAGCGTGTCTATTTAACACATGTATGCATCCGACGGATATAGTAGATATCGCCATAGCACTCAGAGTGACAAACGAATAGTTCGGGTTTGGTTCGGCGAATCAAAAGTTCGTGATTCGGATATAATTCGGAAATGATTTGGTACAACAAGGAAGCAAAAAAAAACAGAAAAAATCCCAAAAAAGGAATTTACAAAAAAATAAAAACATTCGCATTTTTCTCTCAAATAATTCGTGATTCGCAAATAAAACGTATTATACATTTTTTTTGCATTTTATTCGGAGTTCGGTTCAAAAATGTCAAAAAAACGAATAAAACGTGAATTATTTACGAATTTCTCACGTATATTATTACTATACTAGCACCTAGCAAGATTGCGATGGGAAGACTTTACAGAAAATAAAGAAATAGGAGGACATTTTTTCCAGGATCAACAGTACGGCGAGTTGAATATTTGTCGGCAGAAATTTTAGGCATACAGTTCAAAAATTATAAAATTACTTATTTTCCTCTAAAATTTATGATATCATTTTATCTTTTTATTTTTTTATAAAACTCTTCAATTTATCTAGTTTATTGACTTTTCTATTAAAACTTATCTTAAAAAGTACGCAGCATGTTTAAGAAAAATATTTAGTCATTTGATTGGTTTTGAGAGTAAATAGTTCATTTTCTTACTTGTGACTCACACACAAGCATATGCTTAAATGTTATCGTGTATGTATCACAAGTACGTAATTTTATTTTTACGTAACATGACATGACTAAAATGATGGAGGACAGTCACGTCGTGTGTGGTAACGTGATTGATCGTGTTTAATTATTTTTTTCATATTTTAAGTTAGTTAAAATAAAATAATAAAATAATATACTAAAAAAGAAATTACCACAAAATGAATTATAGTTAAGAACTATGTTAAAATAATTAGTCATATGAATTGACCGAGTCAATTTGTATGACGTGACGTTACGTAACTAAGATGGCGGAGGACAGTCACATTACGCAGCACGCGAGTCACGTGATCGACACACGTAATGTGACGTGCCGTGTTTGATAACTACGTGACTAATTTTATTCTCTATATTTCGAAAATCAATTAGTTAGAAGAAAAAATATTTTTTTACACAGTCTATATAGTTTTTTTATAAGAAATTAGTATATTATAAGTTTAAAATGAATTTCAATCGAAAAATAAATAAATTAGATAAATTCGTGAGTTTTTGAAGTTTAGAATAATAAATATGGTATTATATAAATTTTAGAGGAATAAATGTTTTCGAGATTTTTAGTGGGGGAAACATGAGATTCTTAGCTTGTCGTTTTCTCTTTTTGTATTTGTTCTCTTTTTATGAGTATGGTATCGATTGATCTTCATGTTATATAAAAAAAAATGAAATAACTTTTAGTTATTTTTTTTTAATACAAGCTACAATAAATTAATATTAACACTCAAACTTTTAACAAAGGTTATTCGTTATAATCCTTATATGTCTAAAAGTGAATAATCTAACTTAGAATCGTAATATGCAATTTACAATCTGTATTTTTTTTTATTAAAAAATACTCATGTTCATATTTTATTACAAGCTCATAAGACATGGGCATTAGACTATCTTCAATTTTCTAACTTTTTTTTTAAGAAGAAATTTGGAGGTCACTGCTTTCTTTTGTAAAACATAGTTGATCTATATACAAAAGCGGAGGCAGACTTCGAAGTTATGCGGATCAAATTTTGAGAGTTTTGTATGGGGTTGATCATATAAAATTTTCACAAAAAATATGGAGTCAATTCTATAGTATTTATTTTAAATTATATAGTAAATTGCGTCATATTATAAATTTTTTTAAAATGAATGAGGATCAATTAACTCCATCCAATAAGAGTGGATCCGCCTCTGCCTACAAACAAACAAAAAAAAGAAAACTTTTACGGAGGTTAGAAGATTGAGATTGTGCGTAAGAACCAAAATGAAAAAGGTACGAAAGGAAAGGAAAAGAAAAAAAGAAGAGAAGTGCCGGATAATCAACGAGCTAGTATGACTTCACCGGTCACTAATGTAGTGGCTTTAGGGGTGCAAACGGATCAGATAAAATCCGACCGTATCCGGATCCGTATCCGAAAATTAGATACGGATATCCGATATCCGAATATCCGTGCGAATACGGATACAGATATAGTTTTGAATATTAATTATCTGTATCCGAATAGTAGATACATACCACATAGTTTAATATATATTATGAAAATATTTCTGTATATATCTACAAATATCCGATATCCGATCCGTATCGGACTAAGGTTTGGGTAATTCCACAGGCTTGGCTGGTTTCTTGCCTTTCCAGCTGCCATTCTTGTTTGGTTTGCGATGGATGACCCGTGGTGGGGGCCTTGGCACTGTGGGATTCAAATCATTGTCCCATTTGACCTGAGGTGCCTTCAATAGCTGTCTCAGTAACTTCTTTGTTTTCTTGGAGAGGTGGAATTCCCATGTTCCACTCGTGGAGCATTCCGCTTCTTCTCCTTCAGTCATTTCGATATGAGAGACAACATTGACCTGCTCATGAACGGCAGGGCTTTGCATGGCACTTGGCGCTAATTGCAGGCGACCTTCTTGAATTCTTCTTTCTATTAGGTCTTTGAAGACCCAATAGTCTTCTATCTTGTGACCCACTACCCTATGATATGGGCAATACTTGGGGTCATTGACCCTGTCTGCTTCTTCAGGGCGTTTGCATGGAGGTAACTCTAAACCATCTTCCATGATTTGTTTGAAAATATCCGTACGTATCTGTCTAATATCCGATTCGTATCCGTATCCAAAAAATAAAAACGGATACGGATATGGTTTTACCACTATCCGATCCGTATCCGATCCGTTTGCACCCCTAAGTGGCTTGTTGCATGAATGTGCAACAAGTCTACAAAATTTACTTTTTTTTCTAATGTTCCAGTACTAGAGGCAGAGGTATTCTTTATGAATGGGGGTCAATTGACTCTCATTTTTTTTTAAATTTTTATATTTATGTAAGATTTTATATATAATTTCAAGTAAAATGTGATAGATACGATAAATTGACCTCCATTTTTAGCATGAAAATTTTGTACAGTTGACTCCCATTCATATCTAACCTCATAGTTTAAAAGTCTGACTCCGTCCCTGGCCATTACTAACCAAGAAGCCATGTGTAAATGGTACATAAAATATATATAGTGAGACCATAACAAATACATCATAATGTAACCGGCCAAAACACTACCATAGTTTACTAGTAAATTTTTTATTCATATTCAAGTTGCAAGCGGAGAATAAGATAGAAGAAAATTGGCTCATGAAAAATATCCATTGAATATTAAAAGGTGTTGGGTGGATTGAATTCATATCACCCAAGATAACATTGAAATTATGAGTTTAGACTTGCACCGTCCAATCTACTTTAGCACGATATATAAGAGGCCCGTACATTCTATTTTCGATTTAATTGGTCCGAATTCTCATCATACTATCCGCATCTAAATTAAAATATATTTGTTATCTCAGAGCTTGAATGCAAGATTCGGTGGCTTGATCCACAATCACTAATTAAAATAAAATAAAAGATAAAATAAATTTACCGTAAGATTTGGAGGGACCGCCATGAAGCACCCACCATACACAATTTGTTAAGTAGAAAAAATCAAAACTAAGAACCTGATACTACTTATAAAGGGATCTGATTCTGCTGTTTTTCAAATGTGATAACATGATCTTATTATTTCAAATCTAACCGTTTATCTGTATTGTGATTCATGCATGAAAAAATTCAACGGTTAGATCTGAAATATAAGATCCTGTTATCTCATTTGAAGTACAGCAGAGTGGATCCTTATAAAGTGGAACTAAAAGTGGGCATGCATAGTGTCCATTTGGGTTTACTGGTCCGGTGGTCCCCCTCTACTCGGTGATTGGGTTAGCGAGATATATAAGCAATTGTACATGCCGGTTGCTGTCTTGTTTTATTGTTTATCATTTCATAGTACACATAAATCAATTTTTTTTTGTTAACATAAATAATAATAGTGGTTGCTTTACAAGGACTTTGAAGAGTGGAATATATTATGGAGTTGCTTGATTGGTAGGGTGCAAATGTTTCTTTATTTTCTCTTTGGATTTGTTTAATTCTGGGTCCGGATTCTCTGAAATAATAAGATTCTGTTATCTCATTTGGAGTACAGCAGAGTCGGATTCTTATAAAGTGGAACTAAAAGTGGACATGCATAGTGTGGCCATTTGGGTTTACTGGTCCGGTGGTCCCCCTCTACTCGGTGATTGGGTTAGCGAGATATACGCAATTGGTCATGCTGGTTGCTGTCTTGTTTTATTGTTTATCATTTCATAGTACGCATAAATCAATTTTTTTTTGTTAACATAAATAATATAGTGGTTGCTTTACAAGGATTTTGAAGAGTGGAATATATTATGGAGTTGCTTGCTTGGTAGGG
This sequence comes from Carex littledalei, assembly GCA_011114355.1. Taxonomy (NCBI): domain Eukaryota; kingdom Viridiplantae; phylum Streptophyta; class Magnoliopsida; order Poales; family Cyperaceae; genus Carex; species Carex littledalei. Next base: position 14,271,685 of record CM022085.1, on the reverse strand, counting down.
TGCAAATGTTTCTTTATTTTATTATTGGATTTGTTTAATTCTGTGTCCGGATTCTCTGAAATATGGTAAGGCAATAATTGGAGTACACAATATTTTGCACATCTCTGTTGCTTACAAGTGTTATGTGATTGGTTAATAGAATAAGTTATGTTGATAACAAAAATGATTTGATAATTATGAGGACGGATCAAATAGTATCTAAATAAAATATAAAATTAGACGAATAAGGCATGCTATCTGTAGCATATAGTGATACGGCATGCTACCACTATAAAAACCTATTAAATATACTTCAACGATGAATTTAAATCGTTGAAACCGATCTACTCCACGACCGATGCATTCATTTGCAAAGATTTTAAATTTTGGAATTCATTTATATAAAATCAAGCGGTCAAAAAAATGAAGATTTATAAGTTAGCTTTAATGCATTCATTTTTAATTATTTTTTACCACTTTACTTTATACTAAATAAATGCAAAAATTTATTAATTTTATATGTAAATGCATTACTCGTGAAATAGATTGGTTTCAACGGTTTGGATTCATTATTTGAAGTCTATTCAATAGATTTTTAAAGAGGTAGCATAAGCATATCACTATGCTACAGGTAGACGCTAGCCTTTTCCCATATCACTATGTTTACAGCTGAATGCTTTCAAAGACACTCGTTGGCTAATATCATGTAACAGCTAACTTAAAACTCTTTGAATCAATGCAATCGTCTTCGGGCTTTCAACCAAAAAAACACGAACATATGAAATGTGAGTTTTATAGTGGAAGGATAAAAAAGATAAAAGGTGAAATAACTCGCCGGAAGCGAAGAATTTTGAACCAATTACAGGTTGATTACATGCTAATTAAAGTAGAAACTTTAATAGAAAACATGAACAGTATTTTTTCTTTTCTTTTCATGTAGATCATATCAAATCAAAAGGCCTATATATAAAAGACTCTAACAAGTGCTCCACGGCTCTACCCCTTCTGATCAGAATTCACATCACCTCATGTTACCTGACTCAAGCAAATTATGATCGGACGGCCTATTTAACATGGCACGAATCTCAAAATAGACCCCTACAGTCTCAATAAGCACCGAATTGAGTTTGGCCCAGATAAAATTAATCTAGACCTGCCGTTGCAATTTGCTTGAGTCAGATACCTGGGAGGATATCTGTCCTTCTGATCACTTGTGAGTTGTGAATATGTATCTTCTTTCTATCCATATCTTAAAAAAAAAAAAAACAATTATTACAATCGTGTCTGTTCAATTTAAAATAGAATTAGAAGACTGGATGAATAAATATCATATAATTAATTTTATTTTATGAGAAAGACTAATAGTTATATTTTTTTGTAAAAATAAAAAATTCTAGAGGGTAACAATGAAATAAATATTAACCTCTTTTTCCTAACACTTCCTCCCTTGATTTAAACTAAGACCCTTCTGTAAAACATCTGGCAATGTATCTGAAAATTATTTTAAATAAAAAATCATATGATATTTGCACGAATATGCTTTTATGAAAATAAAAATAATGCAACTGGAGGGTGACCCCACTTAAATTATGATATTTATTAGTGCTAGCCTACTAGGTATGGATATATATATGTGGAGTAAATGGGGGTTGACTATCTTTAATTGTCCACTTTGACGGCCCATATACATAAAATGATAAGCATTGTGGAATTAATTAATGGACTATAATATAATACTTATTATTAGTACATGATTGACCCCCATTAAGTAACTGCGTGCGTCCGCCACGTATTAGTGCTTGTGTAATATTTTAGCAAAATTGCTAAACATCTCCAGTCCAGACTACATTTCGCCACGTAAAACGAAGAAACCAATTCCCCCACTGATTTAGACCAATCACCCGTACGAGTGTCAATGATACCCGTGTAAACGTTTACCCGATCTGTATCGTACTCGATAAGCTGGGTACTTTTTTGGTTAACTTATTTGAAAGATCGTAAGTTATATATTGATAAGAGTTTTTGAAATGAAAGATAGAAGTCTAGCTTACTAACTTTTTTTTTTTTTTGAGAACTTGGTAGTAGCTACCAACTTCCTTTAAACCAAGACGAAAGAGGCTGTTGAGCAAGCCAAGTTGCTGGAAAGCCTGGAGCGGCTAGAGGGAGATAACCTAGAGATGTCTATAGAGCTAGCGTCCGAGAAGGACAAAGCTGCTCGGGCAGAGAACACTGTTCAGCAATTGCTGTGGAATTGGAGAGGCAAACAACGACTGTGCTTAATGATTTCTTGGCTAGCATTGCATTTAGGAGTGCGGCTATGGTGTCGTTAAAAGACTTTGTAAGGGATTTTTTATATTAGCAGCTAAAAGAACTCGGGGGGCTGTATCCTTTTGCCCCCGAACATGTGGACTTTACTCGAGTGGAAGGAGACAAACAACCAAAAGCTTTAGGCGGGTATAAGTGGGACATGACGAAGGACAAAATGCTGGACCCCGAGGGCAAACCCATGCCGCTAAGGCTGTCGCTTAAGGGGTACCCGTCAAAGAAGATTCCTCATACCTGATTAACCGTCGCCCCGTGGCCAAGCAATATATATGCACCGCCTGTCATCAACGCGCACATTGAAAATGTAGCCGGGGTAGTGGTGTAAACGACTCCAACGCCCCTATTTTCGAGGAGAATGTGCAAAATCCTGAAAATCCGTTGTCGGCCAGGATGAAGATGCCACCTCGAACAATCCAAGTTCGGGAGGGATGGCGCGTAAAGAGGTATGTACTCATATTACTACGCACCTATTATGTATTGATTGTGAGTTCGAAGTCGAAATGTAACTAATGTAATATCTCTATAAACGTGTAGGTGCTTGACGGAGGATCGATGAGGCATGTCGGATGATTATCATTGAGTGGAGCCATCTGCTTTTCGTTCTGTTGTCTCTTGAGTGGAGCTATACGTCTTTGCCACTAGACCAAATGCTAGTTCTCTGAATAAGAGTTGTTTTGTACCGTTACCCAGTAGGGTAATTATTAAATATAAAATTATATATAATATTTTTTATTATACATATAACTATGTAATTTTAACTTATTGTTCTAGATCATGTTGAAGAGCTATTTAATCAATTACAGGTGGAATAGTTGTTGTGATCTTAATTTGATCATAGATTATCTGAATCAACTTTCTCAAGTGATTTACTTGGAGCTTTACCGCCGTAGGCGGAGCTACATAGATAATTAAGTTTATCCTCAATATATAAAGCTACATAGATAATTAAGATATAAAGCTACATAGATAATTAAGTTTATCCTCAATATATAAAGCTACAGCTGTACCTTGTTGAACAGACTTTCATATCTTCTGTGTAAATGTTATTTGGGACAGCTCCTGCTACTTAAATAGTATTAAGTACAGAATGGAGAGTCAAGATGTAGTATTGTTCTAGAACTAGGAAATTATTAACCACGTTCATTCTAAGAGCATCTCCGTTCCATCTCCGTTTCAGCAAATGTTTAGTAATTAATTTGCACGTCGCTGAGTTTAGCAATTAAAGGGATTCATAATTTCTAAATCACTCAATCCCAGAAATTTAATTAGAGTTGCTTATTTGATTATAGAGTTGTTTTTAAAACAAACTTGCTAATTTAAAAACTGTGGTACATCCCAACAATTATATTAGCAATTTAAAAGAAATCACTGTTGTAGATGCTCTAAAGAGTTGCTTTTAAAGCAAACTTGCTAATTTAAAAACGGTGGTACATCCCAACAATAATATTAGCAATTAACACATCAGATTAGTAATTTAAAAAAAATCACCGTTGTAGATGCTCTAAGTATATACTTCTTAAATAATATAAAGGTGAAGTGTGAAAGTACTTAGAGAATGCTCACGAATATTAGCGAATACAATATTTTATTATAATTAGATTGAATTATATATATAACACTCCATATAATTTTTTATTTATTAATTTGTGTTAAAATTAATTTATCTAACATTTTATATAGTTTATTAATTAGTAATTTATGACAAATTTAATTTGTACAATTTGTTATTATTTTATTTAATTATTCATTTATATATTTTAAAATAATGTGATAAAAAATTATAAATGAGATAATTTTTTATATTTTTTTATATTTTTGTGATATTCAGTACATAATGTATTTAATATATATATTTATTTGGTATATTTTTGTATTGAATTATTACGCTATCAATTTGTTTACAGATTACCGTTATTCGTTTTGTTGCCTATTATCGTAATAGGCAAGAGAAGAGAATGAATAAGACTAATTTTAAATAAGTATGAATAGCAAGTGAACCTCCTGATAGGGGTCACTTTAGAATTCATTGCGGCATTGTTAATTTATCATTGTTGATGCTATGAATAAAAAACTAATGAACTTGAAAAAACACCATATTTACGAAAATATGATGACTGTGCTTGATGAATATTTTACACTTTAACATAAAAAATTTATAATACCAATATTAATAGATTATGCTATACTTAATTCCTTTTTTCTAAAGTCTGTCTCCAGTCCACTATAAACCCAAATCTCTTGAATTTTATCTCAGCCGGGTAAAAGCGCTAGCGTGATCCATATTTTTCTGGCTTAAATAATTATTGAATTTAATATCTGAGATTCGAACTTAACATTATTTTTCTTATTAAAAATTGTTCGTCGGATATCCTTTGTTATCGCCAAAAGATACCACTTATCTGGAATGTGACATTGACAACTAAACTCAAAAGACACATACACCAAACTCTATATACATAGAGGAGGGATCCACCTACAACATTTGTAAGTTACAATAATATCTTACAATAATTAGGTATTGCAAATTTAAAAGTCTAAACAGTCGATCCAAACCGTTCAACATGATATCTATATTAAAATATGTTTGGAGATCAAATTTTACATTTTTAAAATTTTTTTTAAGATGTTATTAAGTGTTTTACAAAACTGTTGTTTTTAGACAATTCTAAACCACTGAAAAACAACAGTTTTGTAAAATACTTAATAAATAGTAAAAAAATTAAAAAATATGTAAAATTTGATCTCCAAGCACATTTTAATATAGATATCATGTTGAACGGTTTGGATCGACTGTTTAGACTTTTAAAATCACAAAATTGAATTGTTGTAAGATATTGTAACTTGCAAATGTTGTAAGTGGATCCCTTATATATATATAGGAGGGATCCGATTACAACACTTTTGAGTTACCACAAAGTTACCACAACTATTTTTTTCATTTTCAAAGTCCAAATCGTCGATCCAAACCGTTCAACATGATCTCCACAATAAAATGTGCTTGCAGATCAAATTTACATTTTTTTGAATTTTTTTACTATCTATTAAGATGAGTACAAAATTCAATGGTCTGAATTTGACTAGTTTTTATAAAATACTTAATAAATAGTAAAAAATTCTTGTATATTTTTCTCCCCATTGTCATATACAAAGGTAACTACTTTTTCTACCTATTGTCTTCAAGCCAAAAAAAGAAAATTCTTGTATATTTTTTCAACGATCTGTGAGAAATTTTGCAAATCTAAAATTACGAACGTCTTGACTTGATTTTCTCTTTCAAATGTGATTAATGATGAAGTACTTTCGAGTTATATTTATGTTGTTTTCTTCTTCTTGATATGCGATGTATAAAAACTTGATGTACTAGGTTTAAAGACTTGTACATGTAAGTTTAAATGTTTGCACGTGCCAACTAGCGCTAATTGTAAATACACTAGCGACCTTCTAGAAGATAGTCCTACCTAAAAATAACTAGAGTTGGAGAATTTAAAAATACCTAGTGTTGGAGAATAACCAGAATTTAACCGCAATTTGTTAACACTACAATAGTTTACTATTATTATTTATTTTTCAAAAAAAAAAGAAAAGAGAGAGAAGGGCTAATAAATTATGTGCTTCTATATAGTCACGCATCTAGAAACTGAAAAAAAGGGTGCGCGCAAACCTAAAAGCATGAAATTATTGTGCTACTACTAAGCCCAAGCCTATGCAAACTTTATACCAAGCGCCATCTAAAAAGTTTATTATCAAAAGAGAAAAGGGCTTGTAATTGTTGTTGGAATTTAAGCATGGGGCCCAAGCTCTGAAATTTTTATTTATACCTTATTAAAAAGAAAAAAAAAAGAAAAAAAATCATGTGTTGTGCGGATTTCGAAAAATACCAGGACCTCCAAGCCATAGCCTCATTCTTGGAGAGCTGCAGATTAGCTTGGCGGCTCCCCAAAAACCCAAAATGCACTGTAATATTAAATATATTTAGGTTTTTGAGGGGCCTCCAAACCAATCTGCGGCCCTCCAAAATTAGTTTGGAGGGCCTAATATTTTTCAAATTCTCCATTATTTGAAGTGTTTTAGTTTTTTTTTTATATAGTATAAATAAAAATTTCGGGCCGAAGCTTGTCCATTTCTAGAATACCTGTGCACTATACATTGGACCGGAATCAAAATATTTGAACGGAGAATAAAATCGCTAAAATTATTTGCTGACAATGTCGGATCCGAAACAACCTCATTATATGCAGCTGCAACATCTGCATGGCCACACGGACTACGACTGCTTGACATTCTGCATGCATAACATTTTGAAAGAATTACATATAACTCTAGAATTAATAACAATCTAAATTTACTAAACACTCACATGATTAAATAAATTACTAAATTAAACAATTACCTATAAACTCTAAAACTCACATGAATAAATAAATTAAGAAATAAATAAAATAAGATATGAATAAATTATCTAATTTATCAATTCTTGCAAATGCACTTAACAAACTAATAAAATGAAACCTAATCAATTCAATTCAATTTCATAATAGATTCCAAATTAATAAATTACTTAATTAATAAATTCTAAATTAATTCTTATAAATTTAACTACTAACTAAATTACTTACACTGCCAAAAATTCAAAATAAATGATCTACTTTAAAACGGACGGCCCAGACAAGAAACATTATTGTAAATATTGCCAAAATAATGCTAGGAATTATTCATATCTAATAAATTATTCTAATAATTGAGAGTAGATGATTAATCTCAACAATAATTAATATAATGCTATCAATACTCTCAATTTTATGCTATGGACAAATTAAAATAAATGAATTAAACAAAATTGATTATACCATATCAAATGAACTTAAAAAATAGATAATTAATTCTTCTAAATCCTAAACTCTAATTTATCCAATTATTTTAAAATACAATTAACAAATTAATAAAATTAAATATAATCCGAATATTTGCTAACAAATCAATCATAAATTTTATCAATTAACTGATTTCTACTCTAATTTACTTCAATTATATATAAAAAAATTACCTTTACCGACACTTTTGCCAACAGATGGAAGAGGCGAGTTCGACAGAGGGGAGACCGGAATTCGCGGAGCTGGATGGGTTGCCTTATCCCGTCCTAGAGAAGGCATGCGCGATGTGGCTCCCGGACGGACCTTCTGTCTGTGAGGCAAAAACAGCGACAGGGAGGAAAGAAAGAAAAACAGCGACATGAGGAAAAGAAAGAGAGGGAGCGAAGTAGTAAATTGCACTGGGGTGGGACGCGACAATCTATACCGTCCTCATTTTTTTTTTGGGCCGGACAAGATGGAGTTTACCGTCCCTTGTTTTTCTTTTTTGGGCTGGACGGGATGGATCTTACCGTCCCATATATATATATATTCCTTTGCTTAGTTAACTAGTTGGGATTAGGAGATGGATTAGTGGGACGGGATAAACCAGCCCGGTTTACCTATGGTACGTCATATCCCGAGGGAGTAGGCCGTATGGGAAAAGAGTTAGGGAAGTGGGCTCGTCCCGCCTTAAATCGATGGGCCGAGACTGTGAAAGGGCGTGAAGGTGGAAAGGTATTAGTGCTCTATCCCCTATAATACTTTGCTTAGTGAAAAAATGCGACCCCCGTTACCGGGAATTTTCCGCCTTAAATAGGGGGCCCCAAACTGTTAGGACGTCTTGTCGAAACAGTTAAAGAAGTTCGCATAGCAACAGGGGTGCCCGCATAACGGGCGGTAATACTCACATAATTGGCGGTGACGCGAAGTCGAGATTGGGCTGGGCCTTGTCAAATGAGGCCCAGCTCTACTCCGTGGGTCGAATTGTTTCGGGTTGATTGGGCGTGGCCCAGTTTTGGTCCTCGCCAGGCCGTCCGGCCTTTGGGCTTCGGGCTTTGCTCTGTTTGATCTCGGGCTGGCCCCCAGAGGGGGTCCGAGTCCCAAATCGCCTTTTGGGCCTGTCGCGCAGTGACCCGACTGGGCCTTGTCGGACATGCTCATTGACGGCCGCGGGCCTGGTTGCCTTTGGTCTAGGGCTGGCCCCGGGAGGGGGTCCGAGTCCCGAGCTGCTCTTGGGCCGCGACCGTATTAAAGGCCCTGTTTTGCTTTATCTCGGGTTGGCCCTTTGAGGGGTCCGAATCCCGAGTCATTTATGGGCCAAGTTCAAGTTTATTGAGGGCCATTGGCACATGGGCCTATCAACCTATATATCGAATTTCCACCGAAACCATTCCGTTTCGTGATATTTTATTTATTTATTTTCGATTAATAAAAATTTCAGAAGCAGAGATAATAACAAAAAGTGTAAACTTGAGTTTTACAAGAACATTTTGTTAATAAATTTGAAGGAAACTTTTTTTTTTAATGTTTTAAAATTCTTACATTTAATAAAATTTTCCGTTATTAAACTGGTTGCTAACAGTAGTAGAAAATTGATCGTGTTTTTATGATTTGTAGAATTTTTTTTTGTTTTTTCAATGACTTTCTTAGAAGTCATTTGAAATAATTGCAAGTATTTTGTTTTCAAGGTAAAATGAAAGCATGCAACCAAGCAATATTGCTTGGGTAGTTATTCTTATTTTTTTTTTTTATAAACAACTTGACTGGCATTTAGATCACGTGAGGTTTTTTTTTTTTTTTTCTGAATTCAGACCCTAAAAAGTATTTATACAGATTTTTTTTTTCTGCTCATACTGGGTGAATTTTTTTTATAAAGTTTTCATGAAATTGGATGGGATGGAATGGAACGCATATTTATATGAAATAATATTGTCAATTTTGTTAGGTTGAAATTTAGTTGAAATTTTTCGGAAAAGAAATAAAAAAGTTTCGTCAGAAATCGATCAAGATATCTCTTTCGTTCTTACCTCATTTAGAGACATTTATTAAGGCCCAAATTTCCATTTTACAACATTTTATCATTTGACAATGAAACCTAACCTTTGTTCATTTATGAGATTTTTTTTTTTTTTTTATCAGAATTGGCAAGATTCGGATTGAATTGGGGAGGCAGAAAGCGATTTTCATTGATGTAAATCTACTTGTTTTGTTGTGTCATTGTCTCCAATTCGATCCATAGGCATCACTTGTGTTGTAATGGATTGATGATTTAATTTAGTATGTATTATTTAAGTAGAATTATGCCAAGCAGAAAAATGAATTATGCTCTATTGGAAATTCTTTAAAGAATAATCCCTTTACTTGCACTAGAATATTTGTGCTTATAGTACTTTACCCATCTATTGAGAAAATAAAACTTAAAACCTACCGTAGATAAACAATTAAAAAGCCTCCTTAAAAAAATATTGTGCCAAAACATCCAGATATTGCTGTAAATATATATATATATATAATATGGAAAAACAAATCCAGTATCATACAGTGTCAAAATTGAATTCTGGTATCAGTCCAATATTAAAATTTAATTCTGGCATTAATAAAGCACCAGATTTAATTTATTTAAAGGAGTTTCCCTTACATCAAAAAGTAAAAAATATCCTGTTGCAACATTAGAATTTATCTTAAAATCTTGAAATTTGAATTTATCTTAAAAACTTCTTGGATACTAAATGAACAGTATTGAACTGAGGATAAACTTTTTAGTACAGTTAGAAAGTGCAAAACAAGTAGGAATGAATCTGATGCTTCCGGAAGAATAAGCATATAATTGGAATTTTACAGCAACACATTCTCCAAATTGGAATAGAGTAATTAATACTCCCCAGAGAACAAAGTAATTTGTGGAATTTGGTTTCTGCTCTGGATCCAACAACTGAAACTCTAGAATATTCTAATTGGGGTATATTTCCCGAACCAGTTGCCCAAAAACAGAAAAAAAAAGAGAAAAAAATTGGGTAAAATTTGATGCATTTGCATAAAAGTTCATATCTTATATACTACTACAAGAAGTTGAACACACATGAATGTACACAAGCATTTTGAACAAGTCCAACAAAATTATACAACAAACAAGAAAAAAGAAAAATGAAATCTTCTCCTTTTTCAGGTAACAACAACACATCAACAGTTGAAAATATTGCATCTACATATTCTTTATTAATTTAATAGAACGGCGGACTTAGTACAGTGGCGCGAGCCATCGTCTTTTCGGAGATGCACAGATTCAATTCTCAAAAATAACATCTAAAAGATGCTGAAGTGTAGAGGGACACTTTAATAAAGAAAATATATATTCTTTATTTACCTTTACAGTCTGCTAAAACATCACTCTTTTATCTCTTTTAGTAAAACCATTACAAATTTCACCACTAATCCACTGCTGCATTAAAATCATCTCTGATGATGCCTCTCCATCTTTGAACTGGAAATGTGGAATGACCAGTTTGCCCCTCTCCTATGCCATTAACACAAGCAAAAGTCACCCCCCCTGTTATCCATCTCCTCAAGTGCCATGTCAGCATAGAGACTCCCATACAAAATAAGCCTATAATTACCCCTTGCTCGAATCACAAGCAGGCGGGATTAAGATTTGAATATAGGGAGGAGGGTAAACATCATTCCTAAAAATTATTTTAATAAAAATAAAATCTATATAAGATTAAAAACACAACATAATGAATTTTACATGAAGGTCCTTTAAAATTCTCGTATTATGTATTACTTTAAAAATTCTTAAAAGACCTGTCATAAAATTATATAACAAGGCCTCAATAAAGACAGTTTCTTGTTGTGAGCACCCAAAAGAAAATCCAAATAATAAAAAAAATTCACCAAAAGGGGGCTAATACATACAAAAAAAGACCAATTTAAATTCTAATATGCAAGATTAAGATTTTAAAAATCATGGAGGGTGCTTAGCCCCTAGCATAGTACTAGATCCACCCCTGATCACAAGCCTTGCTTTGTGGTAACCTGTTGTGGTGAGATTAAGCTTAAGCTCATCATTCTCCTCCTATATCAACCTTTGATCTTAATTGACATCATAAATTAACATTAATTCCAATGCTGGCTGCCTAGCTCTCATATAAGAACCTAAAAGTAGATCAAGACTTGTAACCTTACAGGTCATATTCTGTGAAGTAAAATTAAAATTTTGAAGCGAGATGGTGAAGCCAACTATGCGCAATTGCTTTATAACTTGGATCTTTGTTGAAGACTAACAAAATCCAAAGACATCTGCAACTGTGCGCATATATCCAATGAAAGAAATGAAAAAGAAATTTGATCTTGTAACAGGTTACGGAATTGGAGGCTAGCCACATTTGAAGTAATGGAGATTGTTTCCAATTAATTAGAAGGCCGATGTTTACTGTCTGGGACATATTAGAGATATCTGCGCATCATACCATCAGACTCAGAAAAAGTTAAGAGCATCTGGAAACATTCTAGCAGTCTACAACCAAAACAAGAGAAAATACTTAACTCACTCTTCTATCTACTGCGAGGTGATCGATACACTTTTCAGGGAACCGCATGCCATTGATTCTGATAAACTCGTCATGCGTCAGCTGCATATTCAATCATAAAATACTGGCAAATAAAATAAAGGCCGCAAGTTTTATTCATAGTAAATAGAAAATAAAAAGTTCCTTCCAAATTCTTAGTATTTAACTTGGTACACTAACTGAAGCAATTGTTATGCTATTTGTAAGAGTACATCTAATACTTATATATACTAATTTCATGTGCATGGTACGAAAATCCTAATTTCAGAATAGCGTGATAGTTATCAAACCAAAATATATCTATTAAAAACTACATGACAGCCGTCCGAGAGTACGCACGTTTATGCAAATGCATGTGTCATTCAGCCACCATCAAAATCACAGAAAACTATTGACAATGTACCATCTTCATCAAAAACTATTTAGCCTGAGATCAGTTATCCAGCCCATTTTATTCTTGTAATCACCAACTATATACAATTGAAGAGGTCCAAAGAATCAGTGAGGTAGCTAGCTAGTCATAATATTTAACAGCTATGTAACAGCTATACATGATAACCAAATAAATATTCTTCTAGATTAGAAACAACAAAATTTGGTTCCTGTAGAAAAAACCTAGACCAAAAAACAAAAAACTACATGAGAAAAGACTGGAGATCTGAGAGATCATCCAATGGAATGTCAAGCCCTATAGAGTCCACCTCCTGGAGCCCATCTCCATCCATACTTGCCCAAAAGTCTTGATCATTACCGGCATTGTCCTCCACTATGCCCGACATGTCAGGGAGAGCTTCTTCAAGTTCTTCGCTCTTCCCCATCTGCTTCGACCCAGACTTGGTCGGCAGAGGTGGCAAACCTTCACGCTTGTTGTTTGACTTGGGTGCCAGGTCAGCAGTGCCATTGGAGAGTAGAGTGCTGGTTGAGGCGCTTTTCTGTTTGGGCTTGGCCTTAGGTTTGCGGTCACCCTTGGGATTTGAGGAAGAACTGCGGCCATTCTTTTTGTTTCCTCTAGCATCCCTTTCGCTGCGCTTCCCTTTCGCCCCACTGCCCAAAGAAACAGATCCAGTGATATTGCCAACCACGTCATCCAGTAAGAGTTCCTTCTTTTTTACTCCAGTCGACCACTGTTCATCCTTGTCAAGAAACAGATCTGTGCATTACAGAATGAAATCACATAAGCAGGAGAGAGCAAAGAGAAGTTTAGCTCTGGAATTTTCAAGTAGAGCACTGTTAAAAACAAGCATGTATCGTGCACGTGCGCGAGAGAGCAACAGAAAGAGAGAGAGAGATAGGGAGGGAGAGGACCTTGAGGGGACTTGTCTTCATTTCGAGTAGGGTCACTTTGCTTGGAAACAGAGGTGAGAAGCAGCTCCTTGAAAGAGAGTTCATCAAAGCAACTTGTACCATTGAGCTCGAACTCCTTCCACCGTGCCAAAGTACGATTCACAAAACCCATTGCGCTCTGTCTTGCAGCTCGACTTCCATGCTTTCCACGGGATGTCTACATGGATAAAAGTCGACAAATGTTAATTAAATAGAAGCACAGTGCCCTACAGTACCATGAAATAATTTCCATCTTGCATTGTATGAACAAAAATTTCTAGTATGTCAGAATGAACATGAAAAAGAGCAACCAGAAACATGATGAGACCAAATAAATTACCAAATATTTCTCGTTTGCTTTAATTATGAGCTTATCCAAAGCAAGCTGGGAGAAATCCCTATACAAGCACCAAGAATAATCATTAAGAACAAGTAAACAGCACATAATACCAATTAAGAAGTGAAATTGGCACGAGCTTTTGTAATTACAACATACCTCTCCTGTGTCTCCTTCGCAGCTTCTGCTTTCTGCTCTACCCTCGTTAGAGCCACTTTTGTTCCCAAAGCCTTTTTTAATATAATAGAAGTAAAATAATTAATTGCAATGTTGTACTGATGCAAAACTTATTAAGAAGGTAAGGAGAATAGAGAATCCAAGGTGAAAAAAATTAAACCCAACTTCTGAAACTAGAATATGGTGAGTTCAATTACCACTGAAGGGCTAGATATAGTCATACAATCTTAAGTTTTGTCAGGTCGTACAAGGAAAGACGAAATAAATTAAAGAATGCCAAAGAAAAAGAACTTCCACCTGTTTGGCTAGCCGAGCCTCCAACATTGGTAACTCATCATTGATGTCATCCTCATCAGTCAATGCTAGGTCAGGCTGAAGGCAACACCATTAAATACGTTATTTTCACTTATTAAAGATGAGTAAGTTTAACATTATTTTTTGAAATGAAGTGAATCTTACTATAGATTCACGGCAAATAAAAGATGGGAATAATGTAACCTAAACTTACCACATGCTCACAAGGATCAGGGTAAATGCCAATCTGGCTCAGCTCGAGGAGGATCCGATCATTGATTGACATCTGTTCATAAGGGCAGTCAACAGACAGCACGTCCAACTTGACACCATTGCGAGGCTGGTTCCTTTCTGACTCCTGGTGGGCCAGCCATCCCTCCTCGAGCTCAAGGCACAACATGTTTGAATCATGACCATTCATACGCTCGATCCTCTCTAACTCTTCTTCGCTAATTATTGCTGACATTAGCTTCTGACAGATGGAAATGCTCATTACAGACCTGATGTCAGAACCGGCACCAGGTCTGACATCCATACCCTGGACAAGCTGCTCCAGGATTGGCTCCACAGAATCATTCTGCCAGGCAATAATTTCTTTTTCCCCTCCATTTGAGAAGGGGCCATAGCCATTTGGAGTTGAGGGAAGTGAGACGTAATCAATAGTTCCCTGGAACAAAAATATATCTTTAGTTGTCTTAGAAGTGAATATATATTTTAACATATAAAGTCTCCACTAATTTGCTTCATTATCAAAGAATCCTGACCAACTAGCTATTAATGGTCTGATCATGTGTAACATCTCCTGTCATGTAATGGGAAATTTATCAAAAAGCCGTAATGTCATACAATTTAGAGATTTAACTTTCGAATGAGCTTGAGGAAAAAAAAAATGATTTTCAGCTGTTCTTTTCTTCATTTGTAAGTTTGAAATTAGAAGTAATGGAAGGTGAAATGCAATTAGCATTTATCATCATTCACCTTTTTAGAAAGATCCCGTTCATCTGCTTTTGTACTGCTAATCTGCTCTTCCAGAGAAGCAACCTGTTTATCAAACCAGATGTTATTACACAAGTAACTGGATTAGTATAACTATAAAAGTATATAAAATTCTATCTAACCTCTTTATTTAAGAAGCTCATGTCCTCATCAGAGATAAAACGGAAGTATGGCTCATTCTGCTTCCAAAGCACATCAGTAGAAGCATAGCCTTCCACAAATATAAAAAAAAAACAGGAGAGAGAAGCATCATTCAAAGTCAACAATACAGAGATAAATCAGCATAAAGCTAATCTTACTGTGATTCACTGTCACCACTAGCTAAAGTATACTAGTCAACTGTTGCACCAGTGAATCATACTATATAATGTACATATCAGGCGCATATAAGGTTCTATATTATGCTGCCAGCTTGGCTTCTCATTTACTACCAGTGTTCACTTATCTCGAACTTCTATAACTTGGACTAATTTGTAAACATAGTTAAGGCATCTCAGGTGAGCTATCGATATGATGGTCATTAATTCACACCTTTTTTGAACTCACATATTAATTGTGATCTGGAATACATACATATAGCTTCAATTTAAGTAATTTTGTAGTTTTGCCATTGAAAATGATACCTGGAGCAAGGGCAGCATTGGCAGCAGCTAGCAATTCTTCACGATCATCCTCTGGTTGTCCTAAAAACAAAGATAAAGCAAGTTAAATGACTGCAATCTAAACCAATTAATAATTGTGTGCCATCATAAAAAACTGAATCAGAACGACCAGACCTACTAAACACAAATTATATCCATGCACCCATATTTTTATTGTTTTCAGCTTTACTGCACAGGTTTTCTGATAAGATTACTGTTTGCTGCAAAACATGACTGATTGCTTGCAACATAAGTGATTTGAACAATTCAGCTACAACCAGAAAATAAACACTTACGCATTGAAGTACCTGAAATATCCAAAGGCGAGTCAATGGCTACTTCTCTTGCTCGAGTGTTACACTTTCGTTCAGAGAATTTCTTCACTGGAGGTCTTCCAGGCCTACTGCTGGATCAGAGATTAGAAAGGTTAGAATAACAATAACGGCGATCTTTTATTGCATTACAGTAGCAAATATTTGTGTAACATCGGTATCACTCAAGCATATATCAATTCCCAACAGAGAGCCCTTTAATAAGCTTAAAAAATATTATTTCCATTCTTACCCCTCTACACCAGATCTCACACTCCTCTGCTTAGTAGTGGTGTTACTTGCTTCAGGTTTCTCAACAGAAGAGGGTCTACCAGGTCTAGGTGGTGCAAACCCGCGCCCACCCCGCCCCTGCTTTCTGACAGCAATCTCCCCAATATCATCTTCCACCACTAATTTGTTCTTTTTCAGGGGGTGGCCTGCAGTTCCCATCCTCTGAGAATTCAGACTATTGTTTTCTTCTGTTTCTACAGCTCTTTTCCTCTTGTTGTCTTTCGGCTTGTGAACAGCAGCCCCCGACTCTTCACTACTTGATTGTGCATGATCCCCTTTCTTGATACGATGGGTTGCTTGTGAAGGTATAACCACGGATTTGTTCTCTTGCGAGTCTGGCATCTGAGACTCACCACCCTGGCTACCAATGATGGGAGCTATGTTTGACCTTCTTGCTCCACGGGATGTTTTTGGAGGCCTGTGGCTGGCCCACTTGGTGACCGGAGGAGAAGGAGAGAGCGCAGATTTTGCGCGCTTAGAGCTGGAGGAACCGCCAGCAGATGTACCAGACTTGTTGCTGGGAGAAGGTTGGTCCCACATGTCAGAGTCAGGAGTTCTAAACATGCCTGAAGAAGCCTTTGGTAAGGCAGCAGAAGTTGATCGGGGCCCACGGATGGAGGTGCTTGCCCTTGAAATGGAAGTTGTTGGGCCACCTTCTTGATCAGTCAGCCTGGACACCACCAATCCATTATATTAGTACTGAGGTAAAGTTTCACAGAAAAAAAAAAATAATGGTGCTCAAGGAAGAAACAGCAGTTGGTGTTCATTACTTATTAATTGCCTTGAGGTTGTTGCCCATTTCAAATCCACCCAATCGTTCTTTTTTGTTGATGGATAAGGCTCCACCACCATCTTGACTACCCCTAGGCAAAGGCCGGGGGGATTCAAGACCACCTTGCTCAGTGTCTGGTTTCCCACCACTTCCTCCAGATGCTAAAGTAACCCCATACCTGCATATTCACAGCATCTTGTCTATTTAGTAGTTTTTTTTAATATAATCATCAATTTAAGAAGCATTAAATAATAATAGTCTCTCAAGTGAAATAAAATAAAATAGTCATACTAGTTCAAAATCCAATTTAGGCAATACGACATGAACAGATCTATGACAGGTCTCAAGTCACAAGCATTTTTTTACTTCATCATGCAGTTCACATGCACATCTTTAATTATTCGCATCTCAAAGTAACTGAATGTGTTTCCTTTTTTATACAGCTAACGGATAAAGGGAACATAAAATTAGATTAATCAACATGTTCTCACCTTGAACTGTGGGTTCCTGTCACCTTTGGTCGAGAATCCCCACCCATCTTGGGCAGCAACTCTTGCTTCCTTTCTCTATCTCCATCGACTGAGCGAGCCAGACCAACACTATTTGAGGCATCTGTCTTAATAACAGAACGCCTTTTCTTCAATTTAGGCTTCTCCCAGCTGTTGTTAGCCGCCAATCCCGAAAGCTTTTCTTCTCCTGAGCTCTTATTGTTAATTTTTGAGATGTCTCTAGTTTTATCAACTGAACCCGAGCTTCTGGAAGTTCCAATGTTCCTTGCATCCATCTGAGAATAGAAAACAGATGAGTGATAAATTCTAACAACACAGTGACATAACATGAACTGGATCAACTGGACGAGCCATCAAAACAATCTGATGAACATATCTAGACTTTTTGTCTCCAAAGGCTCAGTTCACATGGGTTAGACAGGTTTATTCAAACAATCTTAGTCAGGCACACAAGATGAACACCGATATAAATGGCCACAAGTAATAAAGACAAAACCTGCAGAACACAAACAAATATAGAAGGTGGTACAATAAAGCAAATTCAGACGGGTTGTAATGTTCGCAAGAACTATAGTAACGAATTTAACAAAAACCAACTAGAGTAAAATTCAATGATTTATCTACGTTGTCGTGAACTCCCATTTGCGGTTATATGAACTTAATTACATTTGGGTCTAGTTCTAAGTAGATCCTGTGATGGACCAAGTGCCACATGTGCTTCTTGTTGGGAGCTTTAGATATGTTGCATGATATACAAGACTGGTCTGTAAGTAGAGTTCCACCTCGACAAATAGGTGAGTGACCCTGACGATTATATGAAGTCAGATATGAGTTTTTTGTGGGCTGCAATGGGACATGATTAAGCTACATTGCCCATTACGTTACTTGGACTGTGATAATAAAGGTATGAAAAGACATAATTACTTTCCTTTTCATAATACAGTAGGTTGTGAAACGAGCTAACAGAGTTTCCAAAAGTGAATTTATGCACTACTACTGACAAGGGACCAGAAGCAGTGGTGGAGCCACATCCACACAGGTGTAGGCTACCTACCCCTGGAATTTGAAGAACGTTAAAAGACTCGTATATAGTTGGCTTGGATCTGGGTTTGCCTGCCCCTGAATTTAGGTTTTGCCTACCCTCAACTGAGATCTGTTTCGGAAATAGAACGAGAAGGGGAGAGGGGAAGAAGGGTGTCACAGTGGGACCACAATTAACCTGTTATTTTTCTTTCAAAGGGATGGGCCAAATTCTTTTACAAAGGAATGGGGCGAACTTTAATGTAAAGCATTAAATTACTTCCCGTGGGTCAACTTTTCAAAAATGGGTTGAACTTCATAGGAAGGGTCTTATGGACTATGCTTTAAAGTAAAATGTAATATTTTAATGCTTTGCATTAATTTTTTATCTAAACGTAATTTTTCGAAAAAAAAAATTCGAGTATTCGATCAGGGGTGGACCCACATGTAACCAGGATCTGGATTTTGAAAATAAAATTTCCGATATATACTATTGGGCTCTTGCCCTACCCAGAAAATAACTTTGCCCTACCCTGTTGAGTCCAAAATCTCCTGTGGAGCCTAGGGATGTAAAAAAGTTACACCGTGACCAGATACGTCAAGGTACGACACAGTTTGGTCAGGGCACGGTACGTGCCGCGACTCGCATGTCCCGTGTTGTGACCCGTGTCTTGTGCCGTGACCATCTTTTGAATTATTGGCACGACATGACACATCACGCAAAAGATCTAGTCACAGCACGACACGTGGTCACGCGAGTCACATGTGATTATGACCGTTAGATCTTAATCGAATGATGAATTTTGAATAAACCAACTTAAATTATGAAAAAAAATAATTAAATGACTGGTCACGTTTGGACATGTCACGTGTGGCTACGTCATGACTAGCGTGCCATGATCATCCTTTCGAATTTGGTCAAGGCACGACACGTAAAAATCTGACTTGATCACGGCATGGCACAGCACGTCACGTATTTACATTCCCTAGTTGAGCTCATAATAACAAAAATTGTTGTGCAACCCACAATAGTACCCGATTTGCTAATCAGCTTCAAACCCAATTACCCTTGATCTCTTGCCCTACCCTAATAGAAATCCTGGATCCGCCCCTGTATTCGATCTTATTCGGCTGATTCCTACCAATTCTCTCGATTTCGATTTCATGTTAACTTACTGAATCTGCTTCTATGAAAATTAATAATAATATTTTAATAATATATTAATAATAATTTTTTTTGCCTACCCCTATTAAAAATCCTGGCTACGCCCCCGGAAGGGACTTTCAATAGTCCTACTAAAAGATTTAAGTAAGCTTCAGAAGTGATAACAAATTCCATGCGCTATACTCTAGCAATGATTAAGCTACTGGTGGCCAAAGACATTTTTGCTTCATCTGGTCTGTATCTAAATATATCTATTTCAGGCTAAGAGAACAATAGACAAAGTACTTAAGAGAAGTACAGTGTGACAAAGTAATTTTAGAATACTATTCATATAGACAGCACATAAGTTGAACAAAATTTTTTACAAAGTAATCCAACAGATCAGTTATTTCTTTTCTATTACCAAAATTAGCATATTTTGTTGCCATTCACGCAAACAGTAAAGGAGAAAATTGTATGCCAAACAATAATCACAGTTTACCCATGTTGTTATCTTGGATACTTGATTCGATGAAATTTCTAACTCTGCTAATAGAGCAAGTCACCTCAGAAGGGTAATCTATGCCAAACGCAGAAAATAAAGAGCACAAATTGCACTGTCATAACTACCCCTAGGTGAGGTGACACGACATTTCAAATAAGACACCCAAACAAATGTAGGAATAATGAAACAAAATTACAAAATGTCCAAAACATGTCAATTATTTTAACTCAGTTAAAATTGAGAATCAAGATAAAACAAAAGGGGGGATGATAAAAGCAAGTTCATACTTCTGCAATGGAGGTGCGGGCCCGTCTGTTAGGTCCTGGATTTTTGGGTCGTTCGGCTTTGGGCGGCCCCATCTCTGACTCATCGGCATTTGATGAATGGCTCTGCTGGACTGCCCGAGAGGCGCTTGGACCTGACAATGGCCCCCCTGGTCGGTCACTTGAGGATTCACCACGCGAGCGTTTGCGTGGGTTAGATTTGTTATTGCTAATCTTGTCAATTCTTGAAATGGCTCCCTGAATAGTCTTTGCTCTTTCGCTGCAATAAATGAAATGATGAGTGACTATCGAGGCAAAGAAATTTAACCAATAATCACTACATAATTATCTTTTACTTATGATGGGGCATATACTGCATGTACACTTGTTATGAACATATTTTGCAAAGAGTAATTCTCACTGTCAGACATAAAGGCTTGTTGAACTCATTAGTTAGGTTAACTGCCTAACTCAAGCATTTTATTTCTTTCATTTTAAATAAACCAAACAATACAAGAAAACACCAACATAAAAAAAACACTTGTGCATACTTACGATATACCAAAATTAAAAAGCTTATAGAAAGAAGTTGGAAGTCTGCAACATCTGTAGATGCAAATGTCCCCCCCCCCCCCAAAAAAAAAAAAAAGCTTAACCTAGCTCAATCGATTACTTTACCACTGTTAGATTAAATTTTAAAAAGTAGAATAACAAAATTTTACAGAAGCATACCCAGCCTTGTTTACGTTTTCGACAAGCTTAGATCTTGTCCTTTTGAAATCCTCTGCATGCCTTCCGGATCCCAGCTCGTCAGAGATGTTAGAAACAAGGGATCCCACTATCCGTCTCATTTCAGCAGGACGGGATTGCGCAGGAATTACTGGCTTCACATCAGCTATAATTGATTGGACAAGGGCAACATTATCCCCATGCGCTGATGTGGCGGCAGCTGACCTGGTGGTGCCAAGGGCTGAAGACTGTATGCGGTTTGCAATGCTCTCGCGAGAGCTCCCGGGCTTTTCAAGAAAGGCGGCCCCACGCGGCCCGGTGGAAAATAGTGGGCTCTCAGACCCACTATTTGACATGTCAGATTTGTTATTGGAGCTCATTTGCAATAAGGCACAAATTAAATATCTGAAATATATGCAAATATCATTGTTCGTGGAAATAAATCGTCCAGCACAAAAATCCTGCGATGATCAAAATTGAGATTATAGACAGTACCAAAAATTGCTACAGTCCAATTAAATTCAGTAGAAAGGAGCTCAAAAGACACCAGAGACGGAGCCCAACTCCAACCCCCCCCCCCACATCCTATTGTTTGCTGTGGAGTACCTTAAAGCTAGGACCTTGACCATATCATAGTTCGTTGTTAGTTGTTACGCTGCTACCATGGCTTGGAAAATCAATTTATCGGCAGCCCAGGATCCGATTTTTGCGCGATTTTCCAAACCGGTGCGTTTTGGTTTTGGTGAAAAAAACTTGAATCAGAAGAGACTAACCTTATGTCCGATTTACGCCGATTCTTTCTTCCTTCTGGATTGTCTGCGACTAATTGATTTTTCAGATTTGATTCTTTACCGATTCTTCGAAAGGTCGGTGCGGTCTATGATCGGAAGAGGGATTTGGGATATCGGGATAGGTTTAGCTAATTAAGAGGAAGAAGATGGGTCTGTCGGGTGGGATCCGATGGCCCGATGGCGGCTGCTGAGGAAAAAAATAGCCGACTTCTTTGGGATCCGTATCCTCCCAGGTACCTGACTCAACACAATTGAAACAGACGGTCCAGATTTACTCTCAGCCGGTTCTTGCTCGGGATGGCGCAGGGGCATTATTATTTGTGCTTTGAGATTCTTGCCAAGTTAAAAAGAATAATTTTGGGCCGTCCGATTCAATTGTACTCAGTCCGGTAACCTGAGGGGATGTGAATTCACTTCTTTGGGCCGTGGATTTTAGAATTTGTCGGCCGGCTATTACTTATTTAGTCAGGCTATTATATTCGCTTCTAAAATCTCTATTTTTTGTTCTTCTGGATTACTTATAAATTTAAGTGGAATTTGATGTATATCTTTCATAAAAATTTAAATTACGTATTTTCCCTTCTAAAATTCATAATATCATATTTTCCTTTTAAATTTTCAAAACTCACAAATTTATCTAATTTGTTGTCTTTTTATTATTAAAACTCATTTTAATTTATAAAATATCTATCTTATTCTTTATTAAAAAATAAAATATATAGTGTATTTAAGATAAATGTTCCGTTTTCTAATTGATCGGTTTGTGAGTGTAACTGGTTAATTTTTTTACTTGAGAAGCACACACAAGCTTATGTCTAAATATCACGGTGTATGTCTCAAAGGTAGAGAAAGAACCATATGTCCTCAGAAACCGACTAATTAGAAAATTGAATATTTTTCTTAAACATGCTACATATTTTTTATTTTTTTAATAAATGATAAAATTGGTGTTTTATAAATTTAAAATGAATTCAAATAGAATAGACAATAAATTGGATGAATTTGTGAGTCTTTTAGTTTGGAACGATAAGTATAATTATAAATTTTAGAGAGGAATATGCGTAATTTTGAAGTTTTCGGAGGATATGCAAGAAATTCCCCCTAAATTTAAAAAGTTTATATAAGATAATCAGAATGAGTATTAGATCTTTAATTAATTTTTTTTGGTTGAAAATCCGTAGGCAATTGTATTGATTAAAAATAGTTACAAGCTATCTGTTAGATGATATTAGACAACGAGTGTCTTTGAAAACATTCAGCTGTAAACAAATAAAAACACACAGAAGTATGTGTATCCTGTGGATACAAATTTGATCATCATTGCTTGATTGTAATAATAGAAGCCTAGTGATTGTTTTCACTGTGCGCATATTTGTCTTATTCCTTCAGGCATACCACACCGTATCAAATCCTTCCGTGTGCACGGTCGAAAAGACACTGAATCAAACTGAATTGGGAACTAAATCAACTAGACCAGGACAGTCACCGCTCAGAGAAATGTGCATCTGAGAAGATACTGAATCAAATCGGACCGAAAACTAAATCAACCGACCATAACAATCATTTCCTTTCGCAACCTAATGAAATATACCTTAAACTTGGCCCATTTATTTTAGCCATTAGAGCCTATCTGAAGCCCAATATATATATATATATTAGAGTGAGGCTATGGTGCTATGCATAGCACGGATGACTAGTGTACTACGGCTCAATATGATACTTTTTAAAATTCTAACGGTCGATCCAAACCGTTCAATGTGATAACCATATGAATATGTACTTGCAAACTAAATTTTATATTTTTTCGAATTTTTTTACTATTTTTTTTAGATAGGTAGAATTTTGATGGTCCAGAATTTTCAGAAAACACTGATTTTTCTACCTATCTAAAAAAATAGTAAAAAAATTCAAAAAAATATAAAATTTAGTTTGCAAGTACATATTCATATGGATATCACATTGAACTGTTCAGATCGACCGTTAGGATTTTAAAAAGTACCATATTGAGCTGTAGTACACTAGCCATTGGTGCTATGCATAGCACCATAGCCTCACTCTATATATTATATCCTATATTTTGGCAAACCTCATCGCCTTAGTAATAAGGATAGGATTAAAAACGCCACGCGTCCAAGTTGTACGATATGCCACTCAAAGCTGCAAACATGTGTCCATCCCTTCCATTTGCACCTTCCACCTTTCACTTTCGCACATCAGAGATCTCCCGAGGGAACTGATCAACGATACCATCCAAGAGAAGAGAAAGGAGAAGTTGTCTGAATAAAGTGATAGAAGCCATGTAAACAGGACCCAAAAACCCAGCAGGAGGGTAACCGGTGAACAAAAAGTCATGCCAGTCGGAAATGAGGAGGGAGAAGAAAAGATGAGAGAGGAGGTGAGAAAGAGAAAGAGATGAGAAAGGAGGAGAAGAAGAAGAGATGAGAGAGGAGAATGAGAGAATGTGAGAAAATACAGCAGAGATGAGAGGAGAAAAAGAGGTGAGAGAGAAGCTGTAAGAGAAGAGATGGGGCAAAAGGAAGAGGAAAAAGCACACCAACACCATAATGACCAAAGAAAAACATCAAACGTCAAACGATATTAACAGAGGAGATATGATACAAACTATTCTTTCCACTTAAACTCCTCCATTGACGAGGAGAAGAAGAAAAGAGGAAAACTTTCCCCTTAAATTTCTGAACTGATAATTGAGATATCTTTCTTTAATTAAATTGATATACTATATCGAGTAATCAATACACACCTTTTTTTTTGGTATAAAAGTCTTCATTTCAAGTAGTCGAGACGCTAAAAAAAGCCTAAAGCAAAATCCCAAACAATTGGCTCAGGTGGGATAAAAAAAAGCCTGCTGCCATTTTTGACAAAGCCCAAAGGACAGTATTATCAATGAATTAGATTTGTATCGGATCTTGACGTACGAATATGTGTTCTAGTCTAATCATTATAAAAAATGATGAAGTGAAAATCAAATGAGGATCGGAATTTAATGAACACAAAAAGGATTGAAATGAGGATCTCTCTCTACTACTTGAACCGGTTTGAACTGAATTTGATTCTTATTAGATCTTGTTTCAAACTTTTAAAAGTAATAAACGAAACTGTCAAAGAAACACAAACTTTTGTATATAAATAATATAAATGATGAGATTTAAGACTCAACCTTTTAACTTCCCTGTATGTTCGATTGTTTATCAATTGTGTGATATATAGTAACTTTTAAAATGGAAAACTGTATTTTTAAAATACTAATAATTTTTTTTAATATAATTTCTGAGTTGTACATGTCAGAAATTAAAGAGCTCTTTGTAATTTCGTGATCGTTCATTAACTGCATCTTGCTCTTGCATGTGATATCTCACAAACCTATAAAGACCAATAAATTATGGTGTATTGGCATAACCCGCATCAACCAAAAACTATTTCCCTCGTGGCACCGTGGATCCATTGTAGTGTACTCTTTAGTACAATTGCATCTGAAGTTTATCCTTCCCATTCGACTATTACGTAAGTAAATTGATAGTCGAAATCACCTATGGGCATGATCTATTATGATATAGAGCTTGATCTTCGTAAGTAATAGTTATAAGAACATGTGTATCTGTTGTCCCTAACGGCACCTAGAGGGAGGGGGGTGAATATATTGTTGTTTAAAATTTAAACCCTATAACTTGTAACTATCGGTCGGATAGACAAGTTAAAAGTCATTCCTGTGATTAAGTAATTCTATCTACGTGAAGTTCTTAGCGGAATCAAGAACTTGATAATTTAAATAAATAAAATACAATAAAGTAAATATATAGAGTTAGAGAAAGTGACACAGAGTTGATAACGAAGTTCGGCCAACTGAAGAACCTACGTCTCCGAGGTAACACGACCAAAACTAGGGGCATCTTTTATTACCCAATACATACATAAAGGAATACAAGTTGTGACCAGCAAGACAACACTCCAACGGTCCATAGAAATAGAAATGTGAGCACTACAGGCTCAAGAGAGAAGTGAGCACAACAACATAGAAGCAATCACAACAGTTTGGAGTAGACGAGGAACAAAGGCTCTAAGTTCAGACAGTCACTTACTTCACTCTAATCTCATACTGATAAATTTAGGTGAAGTATATTTGAAGTTGCTGGAAAGATAATTGAAGTTTAGGCACAAACAACAATGGACTAGGCTAAACCTCTCAAAGAATTTCTAAAGTGTGAGGATTGTGAGGGTATTCTCTGTCTTACTTAGACAGTCAACAAAGCCCACTATTTATAATGAGATTCAAACGAGAGCCAACAGCTCTAATGCAAATCACAAGATTTACAGTATTTAGGAATTAGCCTATTTTGCTTGTGCCTAGTTTCCTGTATTGACCAGGCCCGGTTATTTGAATTTTGAATTGGACTTCCAGCCATACAACGGCCAAACTCAGGTGGTCATAACTGATCACCCAAAAGTGAGCGATGTTATCTTTTAAAATTTATAAACTCGAAAATGCTATCGTCCAGATCGCAAGCACACAATCCTATCGAGTAGTATAATCGAGGTCGATCCACAGGAAATATTGGTTTAGAGTCTTGAGCGATCAAATCACAATCTTTCGAAAGGCTAGACAAAATCTGAAAATTTGAGAATTAAAGTTGTGATCAATATAAATTTGGTAATAATTAAAAGTAATTAAAATAAAGATAGAGATGAGAATTTCTAAGGTTTCGGCACACCATTGCTACTCAATCCTCTTTGATATTCTACTTCTATCGGGGTCTGATTTTCTGTTGTTGTTTATGGAAGACACTACATAGGACACTGCGAGTTACTTACGCAAATGACGGGACTTCCATCGAGATACTACATAGGACACTGCGAGTTATCTTACGCAAATGACAAAACTCTAAAATATACAAGTTACTACATAGGACATTGCGATTTATCTTACGCAAATGACATAACTTGATTCGTATTTTGTTGTTTTGATTTATAGTTTCCCCGCTAAGGTTTTCTTCACATAAATCTAATGGCTCCCAATGAGGCTGACTCGTCCATCATAGTTTCTCTTACCATTAAAGTACTGTCACTACCCTAATGGATTAAACTAGATCATCGATATTAGATGAAGGGAGAATAAATCACAAAAGAATTTCAATCAACAACAAAAAAATCATAATCAACAGAAAATATATATATCAAAACATCATGAGTAACAAGGTTTACTGCCTAGCCCCTAAGAAAAGAACTTAGCCGCGGAACAGCATGGTTACAATCACTCATCTCTTTCTTACTTAATCAAATTTAACCAAAATTACAAAAATATCTTCTTCTTCTGTCCAGGGTGCTTATATAGGAGTGAGGGGACGTCGGGAGATGAGTGAAGGCCAAGAAACCTAATCTGGATACAGCTGGAGCAGTTATTCCCTAAAGGGGGCCTTGGTTACGGACCGTACTGGCTGGTACGGTCCGTATTGAGACCATGTTGCTGAGGGGTTTAATGCGTATTGCGCTATCTCCTGGTCCGTATTCGGCTAGGTCCGTATCAGTCAGTGTGGGCTGTAACAGAGACTTAGTTGATGAGCGTCGGTTATCCGATTGACCTTATTCTTGCTCTATTTGATGTGAAATAGTCCCAAAGCATGTTTCCTGCGATAAAACATAAAGAAGGGTGACAATGGCATTTTTCTCTAATTAATTAAACATAAGTGTGAGATAATATGCAAAACCTAAGCCAAAATCCCTACGTAATTCATCATCATTTTGACTCTGATCAATAACCTCAGATCTACTTTACCATACTTTTGGATATAAATTAAAATTGATAAAAACAAAATGGTAAAGTGTGATCTTCATAATCTTTATGATCTCGATCTCTATGATCTTTCGTAATCTTCATGATTCAGCATCTCATCAATATCCGACATTCGAAATGGCTCGTGTGAATCTTCCATCAGATCATCTATATCAAATCATTCTTTACAGCTCAAGGAGATCATGTATCCGATTATCTTGTATAACTTGTCGCGTCAACTTGTCATGATATATATCTTTGACTTGGTTTGACCTTCGGACATAACAACTAAACCTGCATACATCTCAAACAAAGAAACTGTAAAATTCAATATTTATATGTTTTGCAAATTAGTCAAACATCACATAAGATTGCTTACAACAATAGTATCATCAATAGAACCAATACAATCCTGTAGATAAAAAATAGCAAATATGTCACACCCCTGTCGCCGGGCTGGGGCACGCGACAAGAGAGGCACCCTCGCATTCATCCATCGTCCCGTCAACCTACATTGCAAATAAAAATAACAAATAAAAACAATATGGAGTCACCTACAAGGTGTTGAGTATTTTAGATATAGGAATTTGGTACTCTTTTTGCCTTTAAAATTTATAAACCTTCGTACTCAAAGAATAGGTTAGTTGCAAGCGCACAACCTATCGATTGTAGTATTTAGGTGTCGATCCGCAGGGAGAGAGGGAAACACTAATTTCTAATAAAGAAAACTACTTCTAAGACAAAACAATAAAAGTAAAAAGGGGGGTTTTGTGTAATTTCGTTTTTGAGGAAAATTAAAGTAAATCAAAAGTTCGTAACAAAAAGTAATAAATTCGGGTGACAATCAAGTTTGAGAAGTCTAGGGGTATTCGGTCCACAATCCCTTGCTAATTCTATCTACTCGGTTTGTTTAAATTCATGTTTGATTATGACGAGGTTTCTAACCTAAGTTAGCCTTTGGAACAAATATTAATACGAATACTTTGGGTGGACGGATTAATGTGCCTCGAATTCTAGGGCTGTCACTAACCTAGAGGGATATTTAATCACGTGCTTCAAATGTATATATCGATATTTGTTCTAAGGTGTCCCAATCAAGTTTTGACTTCACCGCTAAGTCCTTCACCAAACCCTAACCTTAATTTCTATTTTTCCAGATTTGAATACAAAAGTACGGTCGCTAATAATTCAAATCCTAAGGTATTTGCAATCACAATTTATACTATCCTATATGATCCTAATCTACTTCTAATCAAGAAGACTTAAGCGGGACGCTACAAGTCAAGCACAACAAGTTGCACTATCCTATATGATCCTAATCTACTTTGGGTCTAAATGATCGAAGCGGGACGCTACAATTCAAGTACAAATCATGGAACATCACAAATAATAAATCACAGAAATTAACATCAAATCAAACAATCATAATAAAAACTAAAATCCGAGTAAAATAGAATTAAACAAGTTCATGCTACATGACCTAAACCCCTAGAGAGAAACTAGCCTCTCATGGAGAAGCAAGTATTCATCATAAATTCAAGTACAAAGTAAGTAAAGACAAAGAGAAACTAACTAGAGAAATAGAATACACCCTTCTCTAATCAAAAACCTTAGTCTTCCTTGCGTTTGCTGTGAGAATTCGCCTTCTTCTTTCTTGATTTGCTCCTGTGGTTGATGCTCTATCTCGTGAATTTCTCTCTTAGAATGGTGATGATTATGGAGAAGAAATTCCCTTTCTTTTATAATGGATCTGGAGCATATGGACGTGGGGAATCATTCTAAATCTGTCCCAACATGTTCCCCACGTTTCCACCTTCTATTTCCCACCTTTGGGTCGTGGTCTGAAGCGCCGAAAATAGAAAATCCTCCGAAATAGCAGTTTTTAGGCTGAATGCGGCCCAAGTGCGCCCGCACTGCGGTCGCACGCGCTTCATTTTCTGTTCTGAATTCTACTCAAGTGCTGAGTGCGTCCGCACTGCCTCCCAGTGCGCCCGCACTACGCTCAGTCTGTTCTTTTCCTCAAAAGTGCGGGTGAGGTGCGGCCTAAGTGCGTCCGCACTTTCTCTCAATTTCTGCTGGATTTTTGGCCAAGTAAGAAATGCATCCGCACCAGTATTTAGTGCGTCCGCATTCCGCTCGGACATTTCTTCTGGAGCTTGATTTTTCTTCCAAGTGCTTAGTGCGGCCGCACTCTGGGTCAGTGCGTCCGCACTTTGGTCCTTTTTCTTGTTTTCCTGCGAATTCCACACAGACATTTGCAGTAACTTGATTCTAGGGGTATTTAATCCTAAATTATACTAAAATACATGATATTTGGTGCTATTATGCAATGTAAACCTGATCGAACATATATATAAATTAACCCTATCAAATTCCCCCAAGCTTGAACTTTGCTTGTCCCCAAGCAAAACCTAACTTGAGCTATCAATTCGATCCCATTGGTACACCTTATATCAAGTATATTTAAATGAAAAATTTGTATGATCTTGTCAAAAATTAAAAACCCTCATGCGAATTTCCCAATTTTCAAGTTTAACCCTTGGATAATTATGATTCAACCCACAATTCGATTACTCTAACTTTTATTTCCTTAAAGGTCTAGAATTCATGAACTTTGTTTATCCAAATTGATTAAAGGAAATGTCATTTTAAAAGTGGAATTTTCAAATTCCCGCAAGCTTGAATCAAACTTAGGTTAGAAAATTTTGCGGACTTCGTGTGTTGATACATGCATTTTCTCATTTTGAATTTTTCTTTTATGATTTAGCACTATTTTCCCTATCCTCAATTAAGCACCGGTTAGTTACAAGTAGTTAACTGTACCCAACCGTTCTAATTCAAGGGTGCTTTGCATGCTCTTAGTCTAATCCTTCCACTAACACGAATGTCAATTTTATCAGGAGACTAGCGGAGCAAGAATGCTAAGGACTCATAACCATAAGTACGTCATGAAGCCGTAACATAGGTCATTGGAGTCATATTTTTATTTTTCAAAGATTTTCAATTTTACCCAATTTCTCAACTTATATGCATATACCATGAATACACACATCCCTAAGTATTCTTTCATACTTGTGGATATCCCAATTTTTCAAAACTTAAAATTCCCAAATCTTAATAACTTCCCTAATCAATTTAGATTTCAAATGTCCTAATTTCATCAACCTTTATTTCCACAAAGTTTTTCGCCCAATTATGTGGTCATTTCAAATTGTTCCAAGGAGTTTACTTAAAATTCGCAAAAATTGCATGAACATTCCTAATTTTCGTCAATCACCCAAATTTATCACATCTAAAAAATTTTAAAATTACTGAAATTAAACATGATCCTAAATGCATATGCAAGATACATTTTCTTCCCATCCCCCAAGCTTAAATCAAGCATTGTCCCCAATGCTGAAAATAAACAAAAGTAAATAAGAAGAAATATGGACTTAACTTATTGGCGGAAGTCGGTGGTAGTACGAGGCTAAGCGGCCTCACGGGGCGTTCTCATCGCCCTCTTCATCCATGTCATCATTCCCGCCCTCTTGATCTTCCTCCTCCGTATCATTACCTTCCTCAGGAGGTGCATTTGCTGCTGCCGCTTGTTGTTGCTGCTCCGCTGCTCGGCCTGCGCGCCTAACATGGGGTGGAGTAGGTGGCTCATCCTCAAAATCGGCATTAAATTGCTGGCAGGCCATTCTAGAATAGTACATGGCATTGTTGGCTGTTGTCTCAATTTCATCGAGACGCCCGTCGAGGTGTAGGCGGAAATCCATCATGTACTGCATTAGTTGTTCGTTGGTTGGTCCTGCTTGAGGAGGGGGTGCGGCTTGAGCTGGTTGTGGTACTTCAGGTGGAATAGGGTCGTCGGCTATAGACCATGTTGCATCATTCA
Source organism: Carex littledalei (assembly GCA_011114355.1). Taxonomy (NCBI): domain Eukaryota; kingdom Viridiplantae; phylum Streptophyta; class Magnoliopsida; order Poales; family Cyperaceae; genus Carex; species Carex littledalei. Next base: position 14,240,198 of record CM022085.1, on the reverse strand, counting down.
ACGGATCAATCTCGATTTGAAGAGGTAGCCGGTGTCGGATTGTCCCCGGACCAATGTTGATCCAGTATTCATCATACATGGATCGCTCAATCAATGTTGCACGGACTAAGCCTTGTAAATCGACAAGGGTTGGACCATCCACAATATCATTCCCAAATAGCAAATTGAGAGCTCGCGCAATTTTTGTGATAATGCCCCCCACTCGGATCTTACCATGCTGCTGCCTATTTGTTGCTACGGTGTGGAGATGCTTGGCCAAATTGTAGCCAATGTGGGGCATGTAATTCATTTCTCCGTTGTTTCTTCGCAACATGCAACACATGTAGAAGAGCTCCTTGATGTTGATGACCGAGGCAGTCTCCCCCCGAGCGAATATGGAATAGCTAAGTACTCGCTGAATGTATCGCAAGGTGGGGTGGAGGATGTTCTTTGTCCTTTGGTGCCCGAGAATGCCATCTTCACAAGTTAGGCGCCGGAATTGTGCAACGGACATGTCATGGAAGAAATCGGTGGTTGTGCGCATTGCATTGACATCGGCATTAGGAATGTGGAGAAGAGACATGAGCTCGGCGGAATTCATGGAGTGGGCATACCCTCCGAGGTTGAATTCAAGGACACGCCTACCTCGGTCGAACTCAACGGAGGAGAGGAACTCGAGTGTGATCCCTTTGTAGGTTGGGACTTCATCGCTAAGGAAGTCCCAAAGGTCGAGCCGGGATGTGAGCATTTGGACCGAGTTGGTGAGACCGAGTACATCGAGGGCCTCGACATCGATCCAACGAGATGGCTCAACAGTTCGGCGCCTCTCGTTGAAATTCTTCCGGCTTCGTTGCTCATCACTCAAGGGTTTTGCCGGTGGATAGTTAGCTTGGCTACATTCACCTTGATTGCCTTTGCGTTTCTTGTTTGTTGTTCGTTTAAGTTTCATCATTGTATCCTGCAAGAAAAGTTCTCAACAAAGAAAATTAAACACCAATTCCCAAACCGCAACTCAAAATAACCAAATTTGACCTAAATTGGAAAAAATGCGGCCTTAGTGCGGACGCAGTGAGGTCGCACAAACCAGATAAACAGATTTGGTTTGAATTTTCAAAAAATTGACTGAGTGCGGGTCTAGTGCGGACGCACTTCGGTCGCACTTTGGGTCTGACAATGGAAAACCGAGGTTTTTGGAGAAATTGTGGTCCAATTGGCCGAATTTGGTACCGATCTCTAAATTCTAACAATGAAATAGTGAAATTAAAGAGTAGGAGAGATCAAACCCGGTTTTAGATTTCAAAAATTGTCGATGTAGGTGCTTGAACGGCGAAATGGTCGCGAGGTGGCTTCAAGGTGAGATGAGAGCGACAATGGCGGCGGCTAGGGCTAGTAGAGAAGAGGGAAGGGCTTGAGGAAGGTGAGGAGAAGAGAGATTTGTAGTGGGAGAGGGAGAGAAGAGAGAAAGATAGAGATTCGGTTATTTTTAGAGAAAACCGACGGTTTTGAGAGAAAAACGGGAGAGAGAGAGAAGGGGAAGGGGTGCCTAGGTTTAAAAAGGGGCCCTTTTTTCTATTTTTACTGCGTGCGGACGCACTTTGATTTAGTGCGGTCGCACTTTGGCGCTGGAGTTTGAAAAAAATCAAAAATTCATTTGTGCGGCCTCTGTGCGGCCCCTGTGCGGGCGCAGTACGCTCAGTTTGCACAGTGCGGCTCTTGTGCGGACGCAGTGAGGTCGCACTTCTTCAATCTTCTCCCTGAAAGTTGGTTAAGTAGAGAATGCGGACGCACCATGTTTCCGTGCGGACGCATTACGCTTAGTCTGGCCAATTTTGATGATTTAACCTGTCTGAAAATTTTGCAAAGTGGTAAGTGCGGACGCACTGTTGTTTAGTGCGGACGCACTCAGGTTATTTTCATGAATCTTTGACCTGAAAAATTGGCTGAGTCAGTAAAAATTTAAATTTTTAGAAACTAAAAAGAAATATAAATAAATAAAAATGTAAAGAAAAACAGTAAAAACTTGGGTTGCCTCCCAAGAAGCGCTCAATTTTACGTCGTGAGCTCGACATGGCTTTTGCTTATTGACGAATAGGGTTGGCTAGGTAGGAACCGTCCACCTTTTCTATTGGATCTTCATGGTTGAAGTGCTTAAGGCGTTGTCCATTTACCTTAAAGGAACCCGTATTGTTGCTCCAAATCTCGATTGCTCCATTGTTAAAAACCTTCCGGATTTGGTATGGGCCATTCCATCTTGATTTCAACTTACCGGGAAAGAGGCGGAGTCGCGAATTGTATAGCAAGACCATATCTCCTTCGTGAAATTCTCACTTTATGATGTGTTTGTCATGCCACCTCTTTGTCTTTTCCTTGTATAGCTTGGCATTTTCGTATGCATTGAGGCGCAATTCATCCAACTCATGTAAGTCGAGAATTCGTTTCGCACCGGCGGCTTTTAGATCGAAATTTAGCGCTCGTATCGCCCAATATGCCTTGTGCTCGAGTTCAACCGGCAAATGACATGGTTTGCCATATACCAATTTAAAGGGAGTCATACCTATTGGTGTCTTGTAGGCGGTGCGGTATGCCCAAAGTGATTCATCAAGTTTTAGCGACCAATCTTTTCTTGATGTGTTGACAACCTTTTGTAAGATGCTTTTTATCTCACGATTGGAAACTTCAACTTGCCCGTTTGTTTGAGGGTGGTAAGGTGTGGCTACCTTGTGCTTGACTCCGTATTTGAGTAGGAGATTGTCGAATTGGCGGTTGATGAAATGAGAGCCGCCATCGCTAATCACCACTCGAGGTACTCCAAACCTAGGAAAAATAATTCTTTGAAAAAGCTTTCTTACCACGGCGGAGTCGGCGGTTGGGCTTGCCACGGCTTCTACCCATTTTGACACATAATCGACCGCTACAAGGATGTACTTGTTGTTGCATGAACTCGGAAAAGGGCCCATGAAGTCAACTCCCCATACATCAAAAATCTCCACTTCTAGGATCCCTTGGAGAGGCATCTCATGTCTCTTTGATATGTTGCCGGTTCGTTGACATTTGTCACACTTAAGCACATACTCTCGCGCATCTTTAAAAATCGTCGGCCAATAGAATCCGGCTTGGAGAACTTTTGCTGCAGTTTTGTCGGTTGAGGCGTGTCCTCCATAGGCGGATGAATGGCAACATTGGAGTATTTGGTTGACTTCTTCTTGTGGTACACAACGCCTATGTATACCATCTACCCCCAATTGAAATAACAAAGGTTCATCCCAATAATAGTTTTTAGCATCTGAAAAGAATTTCTTCCTTTGTGTGTAAGAGAGCTCCGGGGGTACCAACCCACATGCTAGGTAATTAACAATATCCGCATACCAAGGGGCGTCTAAGCTTTGTACCGCATATAGCTGCTCATCAATGAATGAATCGTCAATTGGCAAGTCGCCTTCTTTTGGTGTGTTGTTGATGCGTGATAGGTGGTCCGCCACAGAATTTTCGGTCCCTTTCTTGTCTTTAATCTCTAGGTCGAATTCTTGGAGTAGGAGAATCCACCGAATTAGACGTGGTTTAGCATCTTTCTTGTTGAGAAGGTATCGGATTGCCGCATGATCGGTATACACCACCACCTTAGATCCCACCAAGTATTGTCGAAATTTGTTGATGGCGAAGATTACCGCTAGGAATTCTTTTTCGGTTGTGGTGTAGTTCATTTGCGCTTCGTCTAGCACCTTGCTTGCGTAATAGATCACATGTGGTTTGTTATCGGCTCGCTGCCCTAGTACGGCTCCTACGGCGTAGTCGCTTGCGTCACACATAATTTCAAAAGGGGCATCCCAATTTGGAGGTCGGAGAATTGGGGCTGAAATTAGTGCTTCTTTAATCCTACAAAAAGCATCAATGCAAGGTTCATCAAATTTAAATTCAACATTTTGCATTGTCAAATTAGTGAGAGGTTTGCAAATTTTCGAAAAATCCTTGATGAACCGCCTATAGAATCCCGCATGGCCTAGAAAGCTTCGCACATCTTTTACGCATGTTGGATAGGGCAATTTTTCTATCACCTCCACCTTGGCTTTGTCGACTTCCAATCCCTTCGAAGACACCACATGGCCTAGAACAACTCCTTGTTGTACCATAAAATGACATTTCTCCCAATTGAGTACTAAATTGACCTGCTCACAACGTTCTAAAACTTTGATTAAGTTAGTTAAGCAATTGTCAAATGAAGTACCAAATACTGAAAAATCATCCATGAAAACTTCCACTGAATTTTCTAACAAGTCAGAAAATATAGCCATCATGGCTCTTTGAAATGTGGCCAGTGCGTTGCATAAACCAAACGGCATCCTACGATACGCGAACGTACCATAGGGACAAGTAAATGTTGTTTTCTCTTGGTCATCGGGGTGAATTGGAATTTGAAAGAAACCACTATACCCATCTAAATAGCAAAAATGTGAATGGTAAGCGAGTCTTTCGAGCATTTGGTCGACAAAAGGTAGAGGGAAGTGGTCCTTCCTTGTTGCATTGTTTAGCTTGCGGTAGTCGATGCACATTCGCCAACCGGTTACCACCCTTGTTGATATCATCTTGTCGCCTTCGCCTTTCACCACTGTGGTACCACCTTTCTTTGGCACAACATGAACCGGACTTACCCATTTTGAATCGGAGATTGGGTAGATGATGCCGGCATCTAGGAGTTTGATGATTTCCTTCTTTACGACTTCTTTGAGATTCGGATTGAGTCTTCTTTGCGATTCGATAGAAGGCTTGTGATCATCCTCCATTAGAATTCTATGCATGCAGAAGGAGGGGCTGATTCCGGTTAGATCTTCGATTGTATACCCGATAGCCTTCCTATGCAATCTTAGTTCATGAAGAAGCTTCTCGGTTTGATCTTTGTTGAGCTCGGAATTGACTATCACCGGATAAGTCTCATCTGTCCCCAGGTACTCGTAGCGAAGAGTAGGTGGCAATGGCTTGAGTTCGACCTTCGGTGGTGCGGAATTGGTCGAATTGGCTTCGATTTGAGCTATTTGGGCCTTAGTGCGGACGCACTCATATTCAGTGCGGACGCACTGCGCCTGGACAAGTGAAATTTGAGCATCTGCGGCCTCAGTGCGGGTGGGGTGCGGACGCACTGAGGTTAAATCGGCAAAAGTGCGGACGCACTCAGGGCTGGTGCGGTCGCATTGCTCTCGGTCTGGCGAATCTGACTCCTCTTCTGTGAAAGTGCGGACGCACAGTGGGCTGGTGCGGTCGCACTGAGGGTTGTTTTTGCAGTTTTCGCCTGTTTCGAGGTCGGTTTCTTCCAGGATTTCGTCCAGTTGTTTTCCTTTCATCATCCTATCTAGATGATCATCAATTATAGAGTCTAAAACATCAACCCTACATATTGAGTCATTATCATTAGAAGGAAATTTAATAGATTTAAACATGTGGAAGTCGACCTTTTCTCCACCAATGTCAAAGGAAATTTTTCCTTCTTTAACGTCGATATTGGCACCTGCAGTTATAAGGAAATCACGACCTAACAAGATAGGGGTATGAGTGTCCTCTTCCATTTCCACAACCACAAAATCAATAGGCACAAAATACTCACCTATTTTGACAATTACATCCTCAACAATTCCTTCGGGAAACCTTACCGTTTTATCGGCCAATTGCAAGGACATTCTTGTTGGTTTTAGTTCTCCTAAATTCAACCTTTGATACACCGATTTTGGCATGAGACTAACACTTGCTCCTAAATCACATAGACACCTATCAAATTTGGTCTCACCTATCTTACATGGGATGACAAAGCTTCCCGGGTCCTTAAGTTTTGGAGGTAGCTTATTTAAGAAGAGGGCACTACACTCCTCATTTAGGGACACCGTACCCACTTCCTCAAGTGTTCTTTTGTTGGACAAAATCTCTTTTAAAAATTTTGCATAAGTGGGCATTTGGGTAATTGCTTCGGTAAAAGGGATGGTGATATTTAACCTCTTGAGGTGATCTACAAATTTGGCAAATTGTTGGTCTAATTTTTGCTTCACTAACCTTTGAGGAAAAGGTACAAACCTATGCGGGGGAATGTACTTAGGAGTTTCAGCATTTGTTACCTTTGTGGAGCTAGAATTACCCATTGTTTGATGCTTTTCCGATGTCGGTGCATCCACTCTTGTTGGTGCTGCGGTCGCATCAAGGGGAGTTGCAACGTCGTGTGTTTCCTTGGGAGGTTGCTGCTCCTCTTCATTGGGCATGGTAGGTCCTTCGTACTCCTTGCCGCTCCTCAAGGTCACGGCATTCGCATGTTCTCTCGGGTTGATGTCGGGTTTGCCCGGAAGCGTCCCTTGTTGACGGGAGGATGAAGATGCTTGTTGTGCAATTTGTGTTTCTAGCATCTTTGTTTTGGTCTCTAAAAACTCAAATCTATTGTTCATGTTTCTCAAGGAATCCGAAATATCGGTGTTGGTGCTTCGTTGTTGGTTCATGAACTCGTTTTGAGAGATGACAAGGCCCTCTATCAATTTTTCTAATTTGTTGTTTTGAGAAGGTCCTTGGTACGAGTTTTGGTTTGACCGATTTTGGTATTGATTGGAATTACCTTGGTATTGATTTGAGTTTGAGTTTTCATTTTTAGTCCTCCACTTGAAATTCGGATGGTTCCACCTTGTGTTAGGGTTATATGTATTCGAATTGAAATTATCGTTAGGCCTAACCTTATTGTAGATTGGGTCGTTTCTCTTATCACCTTGATTGTAGAACATTGCATTGACTTGCTCGACGTCCTCTCCTTCTAAAAGGACTTTGCAATCAGCGGTGATATGAGTCGACTCTCCACAAATGCCGCATGAAGTCTTGTTCGTCATGGATTTGACGCTTTGCATTTGCGCCATTTGATGTTGCAAGGCTTCCATTTGGGCTCTTAAGGCGGTAACTTCATCGGTTTTCAAGATTCCCGGCGTGGTTTGGGTTCGTCCACCTCTTTCGGCCGTCCATTCCCTTTGGTTGATCGCCATGTCCTCAATCATTAGCATGGCTTGCTCAGGATCCATCTTTGACATATTACCTCCTGCGGCTGAATTCAAATGAGTCTTGGTGGCTATTGTGCAACCTGCAAAGAAGAATTGAAAAAGCAACCACATGTCAAGGCCATGGTTAGGGCACAAGCGCTGGAGCTCGGCCCATCTATCCCATGCCTCGGTCAAAGACTCTCCCTCGGCTTGTTTGAATGTCGTGATCTTGGTTCGGAAGTGTTGGGTTTTGGATGGAGGGAAGTATTTTCCTAAGAATAACTTCTCCATGTCGTCCCATCTTCTTATGTGGTCCCGATTCACGGTCCTTAGCCACGATCTTGCATTATCACGGAGGGATAGGTGGAAGCATTTGAGCTTGAGGTTGTCTAGCTCTTCTCCTTCTCTAGCGAAAGTGCCGCAAGATTCTTCGAAAACCGCCAAGTGGGCATGTGGATCTTCGTTTAGGGCTCCCCCAAACTGACTTTGGCCAAGCAAGTGGATGAGAGAGGGCTTGATTTCGCGCGGATCTTGGCCTTGTGGAATGAAACCGAAGCGGTGGCCTTGTTGGCGAATACGGCCATTTCCGTTGTTGTTTGGATTGACACCGAAGAGAGGATTATTATTGAAAATAGGAGGTGGCTCATTGTTGTGTGGAAGCGGAGGCGGTTGGTTGTTGTTCGGAGGAGGAGGAGGTGGATTGTTATCGTGGAGGTCTTGATTGAGAAGGCCTTCCGGATAGTCTTCCACTTCCACCTCAAAGGTGCGAGGCATGCCTAGATTGGGATCTAAACCTGCCATTGGTTGAGAGAGAGAGAGTTCGCCGGCTTTGATTTTCACGGTTTGACTCCTTGTGACCGGTGCCAGCGCTCAAATCTATGAGAGAAGAAAAGATGTGAAAGTGAGAGAATAGAAATAGAGAATAGTAAAGTGCAGAAAATTAAATAAGGAAATAAACTATTTTTGGATTTTTAATTTTTCTGAAAAGTAAATAAGGAAACTAAGAATTAAAAGTACTTTCCTAAAATAAAAACTAGTATCTATCCTATTCTCCCCGGCAACGGCGCCAAAAAGCTTGTTGAGTATTTTAGATATAGGAAGTTGGTACTCTTTTTGCCTTTAATATTTATAAACCTTCGTACTCAATTAATAGGTTAGTTGCAAGCGCACAACCTATCGATCGTAGTATTTAGGTGTCGATCCGCAGGGAGAGAGGGAAACACTAATTTCTAATAAAGAAAACTACTTCTAAGACAAAACAATAAAAGTAAAAAGGGGGGTTTTGTGTAATTTCGTTTTTGAGGAAAATTAAAGTAAATCAAAAGTTCGTAACAAAAAGTAATAAATTCGGGTGACAATCAAGTTTGAGAAGTCTAGGGGTATTCGGTCCACAATCCCTTGCTAATTCTATCTACTCGGTTTGTTTAAATTCATGTTTGATTATGACGAGGTTTCTAACCTAAGTTAGCCTTTGGAACAAATATTAATACGAATACTTTGGGTGGACGGATTAATGTGCCTCGAATTCTAGGGCTGTCACTAACCTAGAGGGATATTTAATCACGTGCTTCAAATGTATATATCGATATTTGTTCTAAGGTGTCCCAATCAAGTTTTGACTTCACCGCTAAGTCCTTCACCAAACCCTAACCTTAATTTCTATTTTTCCAGATTTGAATACAAAAGTACGGTCGCTAATAATTCAAATCCTAAGGTATTTGCAATCACAATTTATACTATCCTATATGATCCTAATCTACTTCTAATCAAGAAGACTTAAGCGGGACGCTACAAGTCAAGCACAACAAGTTGCACTATCCTATATGATCCTAATCTACTTTGGGTCTAAATGATCGAAGCGGGACGCTACAATTCAAGTACAAATCATGGAACATCACAAATAATAAATCACAGAAATTAACATCAAATCAAACAATCATAATAAAAACTAAAATCCGAGTAAAATAGAATTAAACAAGTTCATGCTACATGACCTAAACCCCTAGAGAGAAACTAGCCTCTCATGGAGAAGCAAGTATTCATCATAAATTCAAGTACAAAGTAAGTAAAGACAAAGAGAAACTAACTAGAGAAATAGAATACACCCTTCTCTAATCAAAAACCTTAGTCTTCCTTGCGTTTGCTGTGAGAATTCGCCTTCTTCTTTCTTGATTTGCTCCTGTGGTTGATGCTCTATCTCGTGAATTTCTCTCTTAGAATGGTGATGATTATGGAGAAGAAATTCCCTTTCTTTTATAATGGATCTGGAGCATATGGACGTGGGGAATCATTCTAAATCTGTCCCAACATGTTCCCCACGTTTCCACCTTCTATTTCCCACCTTTGGGTCGTGGTCTGAAGCGCATGAAGTCTTGTTCGTCATGGATTTGACGCTTTGCATTTGCGCCATTTGATGTTGCAAGGCTTCCATTTGGGCTCTTAAGGCGGTAACTTCATCGGTTTTCAGGATTCCCGGCGTGGTTTGGGTTCGTCCACCTCTTTCGGCCGTCCATTCCCTTTGGTTGATCGCCATGTCCTCAATCATTAGCATGGCTTGCTCAGGATCCATCTTTGACATATTACCTCCTGCGGCTGAATTCAAATGAGTCTTGGTGGCTATTGTGCAACCTGCAAAGAAGAATTGAAAAAGCAACCACATGTCAAGGCCATGGTTAGGGCACAAGCGCTGGAGCTCGGCCCATCTATCCCATGCCTCGGTCAAAGACTCTCCCTCGGCTTGTTTGAATGTCGTGATCTTGGTTCGGAAGTGTTGGGTTTTGGATGGAGGGAAGTATTTTCCTAAGAATAACTTCTCCATGTCGTCCCATCTTCTTATGTGGTCCCGATTCACGGTCCTTAGCCACGATCTTGCATTATCACGGAGGGATAGGTGGAAGCATTTGAGCTTGAGGTTGTCTAGCTCTTCTCCTTCTCTAGCGAAAGTGCCGCAAGATTCTTCGAAAACCGCCAAGTGGGCATGTGGATCTTCGTTTAGGGCTCCCCCAAACTGACTTTGGCCAAGCAAGTGGATGAGAGAGGGCTTGATTTCGCGCGGATCTTGGCCTTGAGGAATGAAACCGAAGCGGTGGCCTTGTTGGCGAATACGGCCATTTCCGTTGTTGTTTGGATTGACACCGAAGAGAGGATTATTATTGAAAATAGGAGGTGGCTCATTGTTGTGTGGAAGCGGTGGCGGTTGGTTGTTGTTCGGAGGAGGAGGAGGTGGATTGTTATCGTGGAGGTCTTGATTGAGAAGGCCTTCCGGATAGTCTTCCATTTCCACCTCAAAACTGCGGGGCATGCCTAGATTGGGATCTAAACCTGCCATTGGTTGAGAGAGAGAGAGTTCGCCGGCTTTGATTTTCGCGGTTTGACTCCTTGTGACCGGTGCCAGCGCTCAAATCTATGAGAGAAGAAAAGATGTGAAAGAGAGAGAATAGAAATAGAGAATAGTAAAGTGCAGAAAATTAAATAAGGAAAGTAAATATTTTTGGATTTTTAATTTTTCTGAAAGGTAAATAAGGAAACTAAGAATTAAAAGTACTTTCCTAAAATAAAAACTAGTATCTATCCTATTCTCCCCGGCAACGGCGCCAAAAAGCTTGTTGAGTATTTTAGATATAGGAATTTGGTACTCTTTTTGCCTTTAAAATTTATAAACCTTCGTACTCAAAGAATAGGTTAGTTGCAAGCGCACAACCTATCGATTGTAGTATTTAGGTGTCGATCCGCAGGGAGAGAGGGAAACACTAATTTCTAATAAAGAAAACTACTTCTAAGACAAAACAATAAAAGTAAAAAGGGGGGTTTTGTGTAATTTCGTTTTTGAGGAAAATTAAAGTAAATCAAAAGTTCGTAACAAAAAGTAATAAATTCGGGTGACAATCAAGTTTGAGAAGTCTAGGGGTATTCGGTCCACAATCCCTTGCTAATTCTATCTACTCGGTTTGTTTAAATTCATGTTTGATTATGACGAGGTTTCTAACCTAAGTTAGCCTTTGGAACAAATATTAATACGAATACTTTGGGTGGACGGATTAATGTGCCTCGAATTCTAGGGCTGTCACTAACCTAGAGGGATATTTAATCACGTGCTTCAAATGTATATATCGATATTTGTTCTAAGGTGTCCCAATCAAGTTTTGACTTCACCGCTAAGTCCTTCACCAAACCCTAACCTTAATTTCTATTTTTCCAGATTTGAATACAAAAGTACGGTCGCTAATAATTCAAATCCTAAGGTATTTGCAATCACAATTTATACTATCCTATATGATCCTAATCTACTTCTAATCAAGAAGACTTAAGCGGGACGCTACAAGTCAAGCACAACAAGTTGCACTATCCTATATGATCCTAATCTACTTTGGGTCTAAATGATCGAAGCGGGACGCTACAATTCAAGTACAAATCATGGAACATCACAAATAATAAATCACAGAAATTAACATCAAATCAAACAATCATAATAAAAACTAAAATCCGAGTAAAATAGAATTAAACAAGTTCATGCTACATGACCTAAACCCCTAGAGAGAAACTAGCCTCTCATGGAGAAGCAAGTATTCATCATAAATTCAAGTACAAAGTAAGTAAAGACAAAGAGAAACTAACTAGAGAAATAGAATACACCCTTCTCTAATCAAAAACCTTAGTCTTCCTTGCGTTTGCTGTGAGAATTCGCCTTCTTCTTTCTTGATTTGCTCCTGTGGTTGATGCTCTATCTCGTGAATTTCTCTCTTAGAATGGTGATGATTATGGAGAAGAAATTCCCTTTCTTTTATAATGGATCTGGAGCATATGGACGTGGGGAATCATTCTAAATCTGTCCCAACATGTTCCCCACGTTTCCACCTTCTATTTCCCACCTTTGGGTCGTGGTCTGAAGCGCATGAAGTCTTGTTCGTCATGGATTTGACGCTTTGCATTTGCGCCATTTGATGTTGCAAGGCTTCCATTTGGGCTCTTAAGGCGGTAACTTCATCGGTTTTCAGGATTCCCGGCGTGGTTTGGGTTCGTCCACCTCTTTCGGCCGTCCATTCCCTTTGGTTGATCGCCATGTCCTCAATCATTAGCATGGCTTGCTCAGGATCCATCTTTGACATATTACCTCCTGCGGCTGAATTCAAATGAGTCTTGGTGGCTATTGTGCAACCTGCAAAGAAGAATTGAAAAAGCAACCACATGTCAAGGCCATGGTTAGGGCACAAGCGCTGGAGCTCGGCCCATCTATCCCATGCCTCGGTCAAAGACTCTCCCTCGGCTTGTTTGAATGTCGTGATCTTGGTTCGGAAGTGTTGGGTTTTGGATGGAGGGAAGTATTTTCCTAAGAATAACTTCTCCATGTCGTCCCATCTTCTTATGTGGTCCCGATTCACGGTCCTTAGCCACGATCTTGCATTATCACGGAGGGATAGGTGGAAGCATTTGAGCTTGAGGTTGTCTAGCTCTTCTCCTTCTCTAGCGAAAGTGCCGCAAGATTCTTCGAAAACCGCCAAGTGGGCATGTGGATCTTCGTTTAGGGCTCCCCCAAACTGACTTTGGCCAAGCAAGTGGATGAGAGAGGGCTTGATTTCGCGCGGATCTTGGCCTTGAGGAATGAAACCGAAGCGGTGGCCTTGTTGGCGAATGCGGCCATTTCCGTTGTTGTTTGGATTGACACCGAAGAGAGGATTATTATTGAAAATAGGAGGTGGCTCATTGTTGTGTGGAAGCGGTGGCGGTTGGTTGTTGTTCGGAGGAGGAGGAGGTGGATTGTTATCGTGGAGGTCTTGATTGAGAAGGCCTTCCGGATAGTCTTCCACTTCCACCTCAAAGGTGCGAGGCATGCCTAGATTGGGATCTAAACCTGCCATTGGTTGAGAGAGAGAGAGTTCGCCGGCTTTGATTTTCGCGGTTTGACTCCTTGTGACCGGTGCCAGCGCTCAAATCTATGAGAGAAGAAAAGATGTGAAAGAGAGAGAATAGAAATAGAGAATAGTAAAGTGCAGAAAATTTAAATAAGGAAAGTAAACTATTTTTGGGTTTTTAATTTTCTGAAAAGTAAATAAGGAAACTAAGGATTAAAAGTACTTTCCTAAAATAAAAACTAGTATCTATCCTATTCTCCCCGGCAACGGCGCCAAAAAGCTTGTTGAGTATTTTAGATATAGGAATTTGGTACTCTTTTTGCCTTTAAAATTTATAAACCTTCGTACTCAAAGAATAGGTTAGTTGCAAGCGCACAACCTATCGATTGTAGTATTTAGGTGTCGATCCGCAGGGAGAGAGGGAAACACTAATTTCTAATAAAGAAAACTACTTCTAAGACAAAACAATAAAAGTAAAAAGGGGGGTTTTGTGTAATTTCGTTTTTGAGGAAAATTAAAGTAAATCAAAAGTTCGTAACAAAAAGTAATAAATTCGGGTGACAATCAAGTTTGAGAAGTCTAGGGGTATTCGGTCCACAATCCCTTGCTAATTCTATCTACTCGGTTTGTTTAAATTCATGTTTGATTATGACGAGGTTTCTAACCTAAGTTAGCCTTTGGAACAAATATTAATACGAATACTTTGGGTGGACGGATTAATGTGCCTCGAATTCTAGGGCTGTCACTAACCTAGAGGGATATTTAATCACGTGCTTCAAATGTATATATCGATATTTGTTCTAAGGTGTCCCAATCAAGTTTTGACTTCACCGCTAAGTCCTTCACCAAACCCTAACCTTAATTTCTATTTTTCCAGATTTGAATACAAAAGTACGGTCGCTAATAATTCAAATCCTAAGGTATTTGCAATCACAATTTATACTATCCTATATGATCCTAATCTACTTCTAATCAAGAAGACTTAAGCGGGACGCTACAAGTCAAGCACAACAAGTTGCACTATCCTATATGATCCTAATCTACTTTGGGTCTAAATGATCGAAGCGGGACGCTACAATTCAAGTACAAATCATGGAACATCACAAATAATAAATCACAGAAATTAACATCAAATCAAACAATCATAATAAAAACTAAAATCCGAGTAAAATAGAATTAAACAAGTTCATGCTACATGACCTAAACCCCTAGAGAGAAACTAGCCTCTCATGGAGAAGCAAGTATTCATCATAAATTCAAGTACAAAGTAAGTAAAGACAAAGAGAAACTAACTAGAGAAATAGAATACACCCTTCTCTAATCAAAAACCTTAGTCTTCCTTGCGTTTGCTGTGAGAATTCGCCTTCTTCTTTCTTGATTTGCTCCTGTGGTTGATGCTCTATCTCGTGAATTTCTCTCTTAGAATGGTGATGATTATGGAGAAGAAATTCCCTTTCTTTTATAATGGATCTGGAGCATATGGACGTGGGGAATCATTCTAAATCTGTCCCAACATGTTCCCCACGTTTCCACCTTCTATTTCCCACCTTTGGGTCGTGGTCTGAAGCGCATGAAGTCTTGTTCGTCATGGATTTGACGCTTTGCATTTGCGCCATTTGATGTTGCAAGGCTTCCATTTGGGCTCTTAAGGCGGTAACTTCATCGGTTTTCAGGATTCCCGGCGTGGTTTGGGTTCGTCCACCTCTTTCGGCCGTCCATTCCCTTTGGTTGATCGCCATGTCCTCAATCATTAGCATGGCTTGCTCAGGATCCATCTTTGACATATTACCTCCTGCGGCTGAATTCAAATGAGTCTTGGTGGCTATTGTGCAACCTGCAAAGAAGAATTGAAAAAGCAACCACATGTCAAGGCCATGGTTAGGGCACAAGCGCTGGAGCTCGGCCCATCTATCCCATGCCTCGGTCAAAGACTCTCCCTCGGCTTGTTTGAATGTCGTGATCTTGGTTCGGAAGTGTTGGGTTTTGGATGGAGGGAAGTATTTTCCTAAGAATAACTTCTCCATGTCGTCCCATCTTCTTATGTGGTCCCGATTCACGGTCCTTAGCCACGATCTTGCATTATCACGGAGGGATAGGTGGAAGCATTTGAGCTTGAGGTTGTCTAGCTCTTCTCCTTCTCTAGCGAAAGTGCCGCAAGATTCTTCGAAAACCGCCAAGTGGGCATGTGGATCTTCGTTTAGGGCTCCCCCAAACTGACTTTGGCCAAGCAAGTGGATGAGAGAGGGCTTGATTTCGCGCGGATCTTGGCCTTGAGGAATGAAACCGAAGCGGTGGCCTTGTTGGCGATTTCGGCCATTTCCGTTGTTGTTTGGATTGACACCGAAGAGAGGATTATTATTGAAAATAGGAGGTGGCTCATTGTTGTGTGGAAGCGGTGGCGGTTGGTTGTTGTTCGGAGGAGGAGGAGGTGGATTGTTATCGTGGAGGTCTTGATTGAGAAGGCCTTCCGGATAGTCTTCCACTTCCACCTCAAAGGTGCGAGGCATGCCTAGATTGGGATCTAAACCTGCCATTGGTTGAGAGAGAGAGAGTTCGCCGGCTTTGATTTTCGCGGTTTGACTCCTTGTGACCGGTGCCAGCGCTCAAATCTATGAGAGAAGAAAAGATGTGAAAGAGAGAGAATAGAAATAGAGAATAGTAAAGTGCAGAAAATTAAATAAGGAAATAAACTATTTTTGGATTTTTAATTTTTCTGAAAAGTAAATAAGGAAACTAAGAATTAAAAGTACTTTCCTAAAATAAAAACTAGTATCTATCCTATTCTCCCCGGCAACGGCGCCAAAAAGCTTGTTGAGTATTTTAGATATAGGAATTTGGTACTCTTTTTGCCTTTAAAATTTATAAACCTTCGTACTCAAAGAATAGGTTAGTTGCAAGCGCACAACCTATCGATTGTAGTATTTAGGTGTCGATCCGCAGGGAGAGAGGGAAACACTAATTTCTAATAAAGAAAACTACTTCTAAGACAAAACAATAAAAGTAAAAAGGGGGGTTTTGTGTAATTTCGTTTTTGAGGAAAATTAAAGTAAATCAAAAGTTCGTAACAAAAAGTAATAAATTCGGGTGACAATCAAGTTTGAGAAGTCTAGGGGTATTCGGTCCACAATCCCTTGCTAATTCTATCTACTCGGTTTGTTTAAATTCATGTTTGATTATGACGAGGTTTCTAACCTAAGTTAGCCTTTGGAACAAATATTAATACGAATACTTTGGGTGGACGGATTAATGTGCCTCGAATTCTAGGGCTGTCACTAACCTAGAGGGATATTTAATCACGTGCTTCAAATGTATATATCGATATTTGTTCTAAGGTGTCCCAATCAAGTTTTGACTTCACCGCTAAGTCCTTCACCAAACCCTAACCTTAATTTCTATTTTTCCAGATTTGAATACAAAAGTACGGTCGCTAATAATTCAAATCCTAAGGTATTTGCAATCACAATTTATACTATCCTATATGATCCTAATCTACTTCTAATCAAGAAGACTTAAGCGGGACGCTACAAGTCAAGCACAACAAGTTGCACTATCCTATATGATCCTAATCTACTTTGGGTCTAAATGATCGAAGCGGGACGCTACAATTCAAGTACAAATCATGGAACATCACAAATAATAAATCACAGAAATTAACATCAAATCAAACAATCATAATAAAAACTAAAATCCGAGTAAAATAGAATTAAACAAGTTCATGCTACATGACCTAAACCCCTAGAGAGAAACTAGCCTCTCATGGAGAAGCAAGTATTCATCATAAATTCAAGTACAAAGTAAGTAAAGACAAAGAGAAACTAACTAGAGAAATAGAATACACCCTTCTCTAATCAAAAACCTTAGTCTTCCTTGCGTTTGCTGTGAGAATTCGCCTTCTTCTTTCTTGATTTGCTCCTGTGGTTGATGCTCTATCTCGTGAATTTCTCTCTTAGAATGGTGATGATTATGGAGAAGAAATTCCCTTTCTTTTATAATGGATCTGGAGCATATGGACGTGGGGAATCATTCTAAATCTGTCCCAACATGTTCCCCACGTTTCCACCTTCTATTTCCCACCTTTGGGTCGTGGTCTGAAGCGCCGAAAATAGAAAATCCTCCGAAATAGCAGTTTTTAGGCTGAATGCGGCCCAAGTGCGCCCGCACTGCGGTCGCACGCGCTTCATTTTCTATTCTGAATTCTACTCCAAGTGCTGAGTGCGTCCGCACTGCCTCCCAGTGCGCCCGCACTACGCTCAGTCTGTTCTTTTCCTCAAAAGTGCGGGTGAGGTGCGGCCTAAGTGCGTCCGCACTTTCTCTCAATTTCTGCTGGATTTTTGGCCAAGTAAGAAATGCGTCCGCACCAGTATTTAGTGCGTCCGCATTCCGCTCGGACATTTCTTCTGGAGCTTGATTTTTCTTCTAAGTGCTTAGTGCGGCCGCACTCTGGGTCAGTGCGTCCGCACTTTGGTCCTTTTTCTTGTTTTCCTGCGAATTCCACACAGACATTTGCAGTAACTTGATTCTAGGGGTATTTAATCCTAAATTATACTAAAATACATGATATTTGGTGCTATTATGCGATGAAAACCTGATCGAACATATATATAAATTAACCTTATCACAAGGCTCAGTAACCGGTTATTTAACGATGATATTATCTATAATTAGCTTAATTAAACAACCATTCAAAAAGACTGGATTAATCCACACTAATTCACATCAAATTATGTCTGCATATTTAACCGGGGATAGCACCTGGGTCTAAGTTATCAATAAAACAAGTCACACATTATTCACACATTCCGAATCTCTGTCACATATAATTCCAACATTCACATAACACAATCTCATCAGTTCACAATCAAATTCGAACCTCAGACCCGCTATCTCGTTAAATATGCCTCATAATCCAATACCCAATTCAAACATCCAATTCAACCATACAAATCGAAAACACATATTATAGAGAAGTCCAGTTACCTGATAGCGATCAATTCAGAAAATCCAAATCAAATTGCAATGATTGCTTAGAATCAACGCGATGTAGTCGGAATTTCAATCAAACATACAACCAAATATTATCAGTATCAAAATATTTATTTTTATTATTTTTCTAATTTTCCTCTCATTTTTCTTTTCTTTTGACTTTTGGATTTCCATTTTTGTTCTCTCTATGAACTGATTGAATATGATTGAATATGAAGAGGAAGAAAGAGATTTTTATTTAATGGTTGATCAGAGTCAAAATAATGATGATTTACGTAGGGTTTTGGCTTAGGTTTTGCATATTTTCTCACACTTATGTTTAATTAATTAGAGAAAAAGGCTACTGTCACCCTTCTTTATGTTTTATTGCAGAAAACAGGTTTTGAGACTATTTTACACCAAATGGAGCTAGAATCGGGTCAATCGGATCAGCGACGCTCATCGACTAAGTCTCTGTTACGGTCCGTATTGCCTAATACGGACCAGGCCTAGCACAGACCAGGAGATAGCGCTGGAAGCATTAAAGCCTAACCGTCAAGGTCCTAATACGGACCGTATCACCTGATACGGTCCGTAACCGAAGGCATCTCTTGGGAATAACTGCCGACAGCTGTTTCCAGATCAGTTTCTTAGCCCCTACTCAACCTCCAGACGTCCCTCCACTCCTATATAAAGCCCCTGGGCAGAAGGAATAGTCATCTTTGTAATTAGGGTTAGATTTGATTAAAGTGAGAAGAGAGGAGTGCTTGTAACAATGCCGTTCCGCGGCTAAGTTCCTTTTCTTAGGGCTAGGCAGTAAACCTTGTTACTCTTGATGTTTTGATATATATATTTTTGTTGATTATAGTTTCTTGTTGTTGAATCAAAATGCTTTTGTGATTTACTATCTCTTCATCTAACTTCAATGATCTAGTTTGAGTCCGTTAGGGTAGTGATAGTACTTTAATGGTAAGAGAAACTATTTGTATGAATTAGCCTTGTTGAGATCTATTAGGTTTATGTGAAGAAAACCTTAGCGGAAAAACCATAAACCAGACCAACAAAATGCGTACCAAATTCCATCACTTGCGTAAGGAAAATTGCAGTGATCTGTGTAGTAATTTGGGGTATTTAAGAGATCAGACATTTGCGTAAGGAAAATCGCAGTGTCCTATGTAGAATCTCGATGAAAGATCTGATACCTCGCTTATTTAGTCTATTTTAGGCCTGTTTTAGTACCAGATTCGTGCCATAATTCACCAGAATCATGTGCATTTCATCGATATATCTTTAGAATTTGGTACTGCTGAGTGTTTGTTTGTTTTCTGCAGGTTTGGAGCAAAACACACGAAGAAACGGCGATTCAGATGATGAGGTACGACCCTTACCAGGCTTGGTACGGGTCTCACCAGACTTAGCCGTTTTTCAGCTCTTCACGCCTGGTACGGCCAGGCCGTACCAATTTGGTACGGGCCGTACATAAAGGCGGCCTGACAGATTCAAATTTTGGCAGAGGCTATTTAAAGCGGGGAACTCTCCAATTTCGAGATCGATTCCATTCCAGATCTATTTGAGAGCACAGTAAGAGAGAGAAAGAGAGCTAAGGAGCTAGGAGCAAGAAGGAAGGAAGAGGAAGAGGCGAAACTCGACGGATCAAGCTTCCTCCTCTCGATCCCTTCGATCCATGGCTATCTCTATCCCTTTTATTGTATTTTTAGATCAGATCATGTGCTGTGAGTAGTTATTTTAGTTTCTAGGGTTTAGAGATGGATTCTTGATTTGTTTTGACTTTCTTTGACTTGTATCTTGTATGAACTCTTTTGATTGATTGATTGTGATTTCTTTTGCTATCTCTTGCTTTGTTTGCTGTGATTGTGTATGATGAACCTCTAGGTCTAGATCAAACCTATCAAGGTCATGTGATCATCTCAATCTCTCAACCAAATCAATTGTTTAGGGTAGAATAGTTCGAATTGAAGCCGAGAGGTTGAATTCTCCTCTAATCGACAGATTAGAGGGTGCCTTAGGTCTCCAATCAACCAGCTAGGGTAGATCTGTACCAACACACGAGAGTTGAGGTGTAGAAATCCCTAAAAGGCAATCAATTGCATTCCAACCTAGATCTTGATCCAACAAACGACAGTTGAGGCTTAGGAACCTTAGGTATGGTCAATTGAACCTTTCTAAAGAGTTTAGCACAAGGTACTAGCAAGGAAATGCATCAACTCGAACTGGTAAGCTCTGTTCTGGGAAGCCAGTACGGGTCTTACCAGAGTGGTACGGCCTTGCCTTACCAAGTGGAGTACGGCCTAGCCGTACCAACTTGGTACGGGCCGTACCACTAGAGGCAGATCAGAGATGAAATCTGAAACCCTGGAAACGCCTTTTATCCATAATCAAAACACAATTTACATTTCTTCTAGCATTTTATTACATCTTCCTGAATTGTTTGAATTGTTTGAATTGACCTTTTTAGGAAATTAAATACCAAACAAAACCTTTCTCACTTCTAGTTTTTAATCGAGTTAGGTAGATTCTAACCTAGTAATTGCCCGTTCCTGTGGATCGATACCCGATTATACTACTCGATAGGGGTTGTGCACTTGCAACCCTTACTCGTGAAGTGTAAACGCGGTTTTAAAAGGTACGCCCTCAAGCGTACCGAAACTTGCGTTGCGCTAACCAGCGAACAAGTTTTTGGCGCCGTTGCCGGGGACGGTAACCAATTGCCTAGTTAGATTTTACCTTACTTAGTTAATCTAGATTTTATCTTGTATCTTTCTTGCTTTTTCTTAATCAAAATCACTAAAAACTGGCTTTTGAACCCCCCCCCCTGCAGGCAAATACAGGTTGAAGTATAATCTGAGAAGCAAGGGCCCACTGTTCGATCAAACTCCTCCAGACTCAGCCGAGACTGCTCAGCCACCCTCTGGTACGGCCAGGCCGCACCAATCTAGTCCGACCCGTACCGATTCAGGCACGGACAGGCCACACCAATCTGGTCCGACCCGTACCAAGGAGCCTGAACCTGAAGAGATGGCTGGGGCAGAGGACGAAGCCCGAATCAGACTGGAGGCAGATGCCAGGGAAAGAGAAAGAGAAAGGCGAGAAGAAGAAGGCCGTCTGACGGACGATGATGAGGATGTTTTCATGCCTCGAACGCTGCGAGTGTTCAATGTGCCGAGAGCTGGAGACGTGCGAGGTGCAATCCGGCTGCCACACATTCCAGGACAGCAACCGAACTTCAATCCAGGGGTTGTCAACATGGTGCAGCAGAACACCTTCCATGGACTCGACCACGAGGACCCGCACGCTCACCTCCAGACCTTCCTCGACTGCATCACGACCATCAAAACCAACGGTGAGAATGCTGATTACACCAAGCTTGCTTTATTTCCTTTCACTCTCAGGGATAAGGCCAAGAAATGGTTAGGATCTTTGCCTAGGGACTCTGTGAGAACTTGGAAGGAATTGTCCAAATTGTTTCTGACCAGATTTTTCCCTCACAAAAGGACAGCCAAGGTAAGACATGACCTGACCAGCTTTAGGCAGATTTTTGATGAACCCCTGAATGAGGCTTGGGAAAGGTTTAGAGAAATGCAGTACTCTTGTCCACACCATGGTATACCCGACTGGCTTTTAATTCAAACGTTTTACGACGGCCTGAATGAGAGCACTCGTGCTTACGTGGACGCTGTTGCGGGAGGCGCGTTGATGTCGAGGGAGCCTTTAGAGGCTATGAACTTGATAGACAACATGGCGCAGAACTAGCAGTGGTCCGGCCGCGACACGTCACGCCAGCGAGGAAGCCAAGGGGGTAGCCAAGGAGGTGGCAAGTACGAGCTCGATCACATCACGGCTCTCACCGCCAAGATGGATGCCATGCAGCGGGCGATGGACAAGCTCAGTGTCAAGGCAGTCGAACAGCAACCTCAAGTCTGCGTCATGTGCGAAGACGAGAGGCACGCATACGAGCAATGCCCGCTGGTGCAACAAGACGAGGAGAGTGAGCAGGTCAACTCTCTCAACAACGAGCCTTCCTTCTTCCCGAGACCCCCCTTCAGCCGGTCCTACTCCAAGGATCCGGTTGAGCAGCAGCACTGGAGGTCGAACCAGAACAACCCTGCGCCTTTCAACAACTCTTCGTTCAGACCGCCCTTCAACAACAACAGCTTCCAGAGGCCGCAGTACAACAACAACAACTGGAACAATCGGGCGAACAACACTGGAAACTACCCCCCTCCGAACAACAACGATTGGAGAGCCCAAGCTTCGAGCAGCAGCAACAGCAACAACAATGGCAACAGGAACTTCTACCAGAACGCTTCCTTTCCCAATCAAGGCAACCGAGCAGCTCCATCTGGCCCCTCAAAGTCAATTGCGCCTGCCGATGTGAACGACTTCACTCATGAGCAGGGCAAGATGAATCAGATGATGTGGGAGCAGATGCAGAGCATGACCACTCAAATGGCTGCCTAAAGCAAGTTGCTGGAGCAGCTGAGCCAGATGGTCACCTCAAGCCACTCTCGACCCGGGAAGCTTCCAGCTCAACCCGAACCAAATCCAAGAGAAGAGGCTAAGGCGATCACTCTGAGAAGTGGGACCCAATACGACGAGCCACCAATGCCAAGTGAGGGCACAGTTGATCCGATTCTTGACGCAACACCTGACGCGACCCCGACCCCTGTGTCAATTCCACTGAAGGAGGTTAATCTAGAACGAGCTGAGGTCATCCAACCTCAAGCGAGTGCAGACTGCACCAGCTCAGCAAAACCTGCACAACCTCCATCCGAAGCGTCAGGTGGTCAGAAGAAGAAAGGTGCCGAGAAACCACCTCCATACCGGCCACCTGTTCCATTCCCCCAGAGATTAGCTGAGACGAGACTGAACGAGCAATTCGCCAACTTCGCAAACGTCATCAAGCAGCTGCAGATCACCATCCCTTTCACCGACGCTTTGACCCAAATGCCCACCTATGCCAAGTTTCTGAAGGACATCCTTTCCAACAAGAGAAGCTTAGAGGGGCACGCGACAGTCAAGCTGACGGAGCAGTGCAGCGCAATTTTGAAAAGCGAGCTACCCCCCAAATTGGACGATCCTGGAAAGTTTTCCATTCCATGCACCATTGGGAAGGCTACAATCAAGAAAGCCCTGTGTGATCTAGGAGCGAGCGTGAGTCTCATGCCACGCACCATCTATGATCGCATAGGAGTGGGGGAGCTCAAGCCCACAAGGATGACACTGCAGTTGGCGGATTCTTCAGTCCGACTTCCACTTGGTGTGGTGGAGGATCTGCCAGTTCAAGTTGGGAAGTTCTTCGTGCCCGTCAATTTCGTCGTCATGGAGATGGAAGAAGATAAGGAAGTCCCAATCATCTTGGGGCGACCTTTTCTGAGTACAGCTGGCGCGATAATTGACGTGAAGCAGGGCATCCTGACTCTGAACTTTGGAGGAGAGAAGGTGAAATTCCAAATCGATCGCGCCATGAGATATCCGTCACGATCTGAGACATGTTTCCGAGTTGACGGGATAGAGGAGTGCTTGGCTGATCTGGCCAAGGACTACTTTCTTGAACAAGTCAACAACTCGCTGCGCCAAGACGCTGAATTCCTCTCCAAGTTGCCAAGCGAAGCGAGCGAGTCAATTTGTGCAGCAGATGCGATTCCTGAGGATCTGGAGGATCGTACATCACACTCTGAGACGAGGAGTGGAGCGGAGTCTGCCAAGGCCGACGTCTCGACAGCACACGAGTCAGATCACCCAGATACGACTCGTGACAACGATCAGCCTGAGCGTCCGACTCCCGAACTCAAACCTCTTCCAAGCAATCTCAGATACGAGTTCCTCGATCCAGAAAAATCATGTCCTGTGATCGTCAATGCGAGTCTAAACCCCGATCAAACCGCCAAACTTCTGGAGAAGCTGAGATTTCACAAAGGCGCGATTGGGTACTCGATCAAGGACTTGAAAGGGATCAACCCAGCCATCTGCTCACACCGGATTCTTCTCGAGGATGATCACAAGCCGTCTGTAGAGCACCAGCGGTGACTCAACCCCAACCTGAAGGAGGTGGTGAAAAAGGAAATTCTCAAACTCCTGGATGCAGGCATCATCTATCCCATCTCTGACAGCAAGTGGGTGAGTCCCGTTCACGTGGTGCCCAAGAAGGGAGGCACGACAGTGGTGAGAAATGAAAAGGACGAGCTAGTCCCTACTCGTGTGGTATCTGGGTACCGCATGTGTATTGACTACAGGAAGCTCAACGCTGCCACGCGCAAGGATCACTTCCCACTGCCGTTTGTCGACCAACTCCTTGAAAGGCTTGCGACTCATTCTCATTTTTGCTACCTTGACGGGTACTCAGGATTCTTTCAGATCCCCATTCACCCGAACGACCAAGACAAGACCACTTTCACATGTCCCTACGGTACATTCGCATACCGTAGGATGCCATTCGGTCTGTGCAATGCACCTGCCACCTTTCAAAGAGCCATGATGGCTATCTTATCGGATTTCATCGAGAAAGAGGTTGAGGTCTTCATGGACGACTTCTCTGTCTATGGGACCAGCTTTGACTCATGTCTAGCCAACCTCTGCAAAATCTTGGAGAAGTGTGAAGAGGTCAACCTGATCCTGAACTGGGAGAAATGTCACTTCATGGTCCAAGAGAGAGTTGTCCTTGGACATGTGGTGACCTCCAAAGGAATTGAGGTTGACAAAGCCAAGGTGGAGGTGATCGAGAAGCTGGAAATCCCAACAAATGTCAAAGCTGTGCGAAGCTTTCTGGGACACGCTGGCTTCTACCGCCGATTCATCAAGGACTTCTCGAAAATTGCGAAACCATTGACCAACCTGCTCATCAAGGACTCTGATTTCATCTTCACGCAGGAGTGTGTCGATTCGTTTTACCGATTGAAAGAAGCCCTTGTCTCAGCACCCATCCTGCAGCCTCCAGACTGGACCTTGCCATTCGAGTTGATGTGCGATGCGAGTGATTACGCTGTGGGAGCGGTTCTTAGGCAGCGGAAGGAGAACAAGCCATGTGCTATCTACTACGCTAGCAAGGTGCTAGACCCTGCCCAGATGAACTACACAACAACCGAAAAGGAGCTTTTGGCTGTTGTGTTCGCTCTCGACAAGTTTAGATCCTATTTGGTTGGTTCCAAGATAGTGATCTACACTGACCACGCCGCACTCAAGTATCTGTTGAGCAAGCAGGATGCCAAACCTCGCTTGATTAGGTGGATTCTCCTCCTGCAGGAGTTTGACATCGAAATCAGGGACAAGAAAGGAGTCGAAAACACCGTGGCTGACCATCTGTCCCGGCTTCGCTGGGAAGATGAGGGCTCTGGTAGCCTGCCAATTGATGACTCGTTCCCTGATGACCAATTCCATTCGATTTCTGCTATGGAGGAGATCCACTCGGTTGGTACACCGATGCACGCGACTCATGCGGTGCAAGATCGGACGTTCCACGCAACTGACCGAGTGAACACCAAGTCAGCGCCCTGGTATGCAGACATTGCGAACTTTCTCGCCTCAGGAGTACTTCCTCCTACCATGTCATACCAGCAGAAGAAGAAGCTGCGATCGGACGCCAAGTTCTACTTCTGGGACGACCCCTACCTCTTCAAGACTGGCGTTGATGGCATCTACAGACGATGTGTGCCATACGATGAGACGCGCTCCATTCTTGCGCACTGCCACTCCTCAGCCTACGGTGGACACGCTTCATCCTCCAAGACTGATTCAAAGGTCCTGCAATCCGGCTTCTTCTGGCCTTCACTTTTCAGAGATGCTAGGACCTTCGTTGCAGCTTGTGACAAGTGTCAGCGCACCGGGAACATCTCCAAGAGGAATGAAATGCCTCTCCACTCTATTCTAGAGGTAGACATCTTTGATGTCTGGGGCATTGACTTCATGGGACCGTTTCCACCCTCTTGTGGGAACGAGTACATCCTGGTGGCTGTTGACTACGTCTCCAAGTGGGTGGAGGCAGTAGCGTGCAAGAATGCGGACTCCAATGCCGTGAAAAGACTTTTCACTGACATCATCTTCCCTCGCTTTGGAGTTCCACGAGCCGTCATCAGTGATGGTGGCAAGCACTTCATCAACCGCCAGTTCGACAATCTCCTGAGTCGCCATGGAGTCACTCACAAGGTGACCACATCCTACCATCCTCAAGCCAACGGTCAAGCCGAGATTTCCAACAGAGAGATCAAGTCTATCCTGGAGAAGACCGTTGCTCGAACGAGAAAGGATTGGTCGCTCAAGCTGAGTGACGCACTTTGGGCCTACCGTACAGCCTTCAAAACTCCGATTGGGATGAGCCCTTTCAAATTGGTGTACGGAAAGTCCTGCCACTTGCCCGTGGAAATTGAGCACAAGGCATACTGGGCCACACGGGCCATCAACATGGACTTGCTCTCAGCTGGAGAGAAACGCATCCTTGACTTGCATGAGTTAGAGGAGATGCGTCTCAATGCCTACGAAAACGCGAGAATTTATAAGGAAAGGACCAAACAGGTTCACGACAAGCGCATCATGCCTCGTGAGTTCTATGAGGGAGACCTGGTCCTCTTGTTCAATTCTCGACTTAGGCTCTTTCCAGGGAAGCTGAAGTCCAGGTGGTCCGGTTCATTCCGGGTGAGGGCAGTGTTCCCATTTGGCGCCGTGGAATTGGAAAACAAGGAGGGGCGGACTTTCAAAGTCAATGGTCAGCGTCTCAAGCACTACATTGCTGATCATCCCCAAGAAATGCGAGTGAGCTTGGATCTCTCCGATCCATCTCCAACCAAAGCCTGAAGAGAGAAGGTCGAGCTCGAGACCTAAAACGAGCGCTCCTTGGGAGGCAGCCCAAGCCATTTTTACCTGTTTTGCATCTTAGGAACAGATAGACATGCATTCATTCTTCTTCATTGCATCACGAGCGGCTTGAGAAGTCACGAGAAAGAGAAACAAAAGGATTTTGAGATTGGTACGGCTAGGCCATACCACATTGGTACGGCCTGAAAATTGATGGGTTGGTACGGCCCGTACCAATTTGGTACGGCCAGGCCGTACCTAGGTCAGGGACGCGAACCGACGCCATAACTGCCGCCTTTTTCTATTTAAACCCGATCCAACCCGCACCCCTTCCCCTTCCCAGCCGCCCCTCTCAATCTACTCTCTCTTCTCTCCCTCTCCACTCCATTTTCTCTCCTTCTCCACTCATTCTACCTCTCTTCCACCCTAACCGAGCACAAGGAGCACCGGCCACCCAACCGAGCACTTCACCGGTCCAAGCCGCACGTCTTCGGTCCGACCCGCACTTCTCTTCGGTCCGACCCGCACCTTCTTGCTCTCGGTTAGTCCTTCTCCTTCCATTTTCTTTGTTTCTCTCCATTTTCGTGCTTCCCTCTCTTCCTTGCTCGGTTCTGCCCAGTTTCTGTCAAAACCCTAGCTTGGTACGGCCCACCCGTACCAGCTAGGTACGGCCCGTACCGACCTTTCTGACCTGACACCAAACCTGTACCAGTTTGTACCAATTAACCCTTCCCAGCCCATTTCTGTGTTGTGTACTCACCTTGTCTGGTTTAGGGGTTAATTGGTTGCAAGAAACCCCAAATTGCCATTGGTACCAGTTGGTGCGGCCCTTACCAGCCAACACCAAAACCCTAAGTTAGGTACGGCCCGTACCAGCCTGTGCGGCTAGGCCGTACCTGCCTAGGTCAGGCCAGGCCGTACCAACTAGGTCAGACCAGGCCGTACCTACCCAGTCGGACCCTTACCACCCAACGCCACGAACGTCTGAGAGAGATGCGTCGGCAATCCTCTCGCTCCTCCACACCCTCTGACGCCTCCATCCCTTCCGCCACTGGCCCGATGGCCAACGTCCCTCCTGCTGATGCCCCGACGTCATCTCATCACTCCCACCGGAGTGCGTCTCGGAGTGGCTCCCGCGTTTCTCGCCACTCCCGGGAGAGTGCAGCCAGGACCAGGTCCCGCCAGAGTCCTTCCCTTCAGGACGCCGTCACGCCCATCTACTATGAGGGAGAGACCACATCCAGTGGCCATCAGTCCGTCTACCGGAGCCCACAGGAGAGCCCCTCCTACCATCCATCTGGAGACCAGGACCAGGGCTCTGACGAGGCCTCTGACCAGGCCCAGGGCTCTGATCAGGCCTCCATCCACGACTCCGACCACGCCTCTGACTCCTTCGGCACTGATGCGGCCCTCTCTGACGCCACCCAGCGTGCCGATGCGTACGCCGAGGAGTACTTCTTCATGCCGACCCGTCGGCAGTTCAAGTACTTCGATATGCTGCTGAAGAAATCGATCAACAATACGAGGATTGTTGACTTTTCTGCTCTTCAGACGCTGGGACTGGAGGATGAGTTCCGCCGCATCACCACCCGGGTCGGGATCACTCCAGCCTTCTGGGAGATCGCCCAGAGGGGATACAAGAGGCTCACCATGGAGTTTCTTTCCTCTCTGGAGCTCAAGTACTCGCGGAACGATACCCCGTTCATCAGGTTCCGCATGCTGAGTGAGACCCACCGCGTCTGGCTGTCTGACTTGAGGGAGTGGTTTGGCTTTGAGCCGAACCCGACTACTGATTCCCTCTCTTTCTCTGGGGACTTGGAGCGCGACAGCTTCTGGCAGCTGATCTCTGGCGCCCCAGCCGGGTCAGCTGTCAACAAGGAGTACAAGCAGCTCAATGTCCCTCATCCAGTCATCCGGGTCCTGCTGCGTATCCTCGGTTGCACCATTTTTGCGCGTGGCGAGACGTTCGCCCGCGCCAATATTGAGGATTTGCAGCTGGTGGATCATATGCTGCGCCCCGACAGCAGTCTCGAGCGGCCCGATCTGATGCTCGCCATGATCCACCACTGGCTCGGCATCCAGAGACAGCCCAAGCCGGGTGGCGTTGTCTACATCTCGGCCTATGTCACTCTGATCGCCGAGCGCTTACACCTCCAGATCATCGGCGACGAGGAGTGCCGGAGCTCCCGATCTCTCTCTCTCACTCAGTTCACCACCTACAAGTTCATCGAGTCAGCAGCAGGACGCGATGGGCGAGGTGCTTGGGCTTGGCGCATGCCTGACATGCGGACCAGATATATCATGCCATTCCCGGTCACTCTCTCCTTCACTGACCGGAGCACTTGGTTTTTCCGACGTCCGCCCCGCGTGCAGCCTGCCCCTGAGGTCCCACCTCCACCTCCCCCACCTCCACCTCCTTTCCCACCACCGCAGGGCGATGAGGACATGCTCGATGCCACCACCTCTCCAGTCCAGGCTCTGTTTGTGCCGCTGCATCCTCTCTCTCCTCATGTGCCACCTTTCCCCGGCCAGGCTCCCCCCTTCTCCGAGCAGGTACATCCTTCACCCTTTGGTGCAGGTACCTCATTCTATGGAGCTGGCCCTACCACGTACCAGACTGGCCCATCCACCTCCGCCTACGCTGCCGGCCCATCCACCTCCTACAGCAGACCAGTGTATCCCCCTCCAGTCTCTGAGCCCACCATCCAGGATGTCTACCATCTGATGTACGGCATGCGTCAGGAGCAGGGTGTTGCACTCTATGAGCAGGGTGCTGCCATTCGTGCGCAGGGCGCCGCACTCCATGATCTCACGCAGCGAGTGACTGGGATAGAGCAGCAGTTGAGTGACTGGCTCTGGTACGACCGCTCACACGACTGATCAGGTTCGCTCTCTTTTCCCCGAGCTTCTTTTATCTCTTTTATCTCATAGTCTTGAAGCATTGAGGACAATGCTCAGGCTAAGCTTGGGGGGATGACATTTGCATTTAGGTCATGTTTACTTTACCGTTATTTTTCTTGCATTTTTTCGTATTTTCGTGCATTGTTAGGTGAAGATTTGCGTGAATTGCTAGTGTTATAACCCGTAAATTCAAATGTAGTTAATTAATCGAGAATTAAAATTAGCAACCAATTAAAATTTTAATTGACTAATTAAGAAAAATAAAAGGTAATAAATTAAATGAACAAATTAACTTAGCTAAATTATTCGTTTAACTAATTAATTAATTTTATGAATTGTGGAATTTATTTGTACAAATATAAATTTTAAGGAAGAACTACAAAATGTTAATAACCATGATAAATTAAGAGTTAAAGAAATGACGAATAAATTTGTAAAATTTATCAAAGAACAATCAAAAATTTCGTATCGATTCTTAAACGTCAGATTTATTAAATCGTTCGATTGGATATAATTGATTCATAGAATATCATTAAACATGAACTCCTTTTTAATTTGGAAATAAGCTGAACCGTTCAATTCTGTTCTGCACGAATCTTAAAGCTGACCCAATTGATTTATTTGTCGCTGAGTCCAGATTCCTTCTCCTTCGGCGACAACTCTTCTTCTTCTCTGGCTGGCGACAGGGCCACCTCTTCTTCTTCTCTGGCTGGCGACAGTGCCACCTCCCCTTCTGTTTTTGTTCTCTTCCGCCGATTCAAAAGCTCTCTCTCTTTCCCTCTAGCGACAAAAATCAGATCTCTCACTCTCTCTCTTTTCTTCTCCTGGCGCGATTTAAACATTTGCTCTCTTCTTTTGTGCTCTCCGATCCCCTACTCCCTGCCTCTATCTCTTCTCTACTCTCTCCACCCTCTCTACCTCTTCACTCTCTCTCTTTTCCCGTTGCTTACAAGCCGGACTATAGCTCTCACTATTGTTCTCGTTACTGTGGATTGCTTGTGGCGAGTGCCTGTTTTCGTGTGTTGCCGATTGCCTGATTAGACGGCCGTAGTGACTGCCGAGATTCGATTGCTACTGTGATTGCTCTATCCGGGTAACACTAAACCTAATTTCTGTTGATTTTGCCTTGTGGCTGAATTGCGGCCTTCGTGCCATTTCTATTGACCTACGGCCTATGTGCCGCTCCTGTTTTCTCTGTTTCTGGTACCAACCTGATACCAGAAGTGTGTGCCGTGTTTGGCCTTCTTGTTTGGGTTGCTTGTTCTGTTTGTTACTGGTACCGACCCTTTTTAGGTGCTGGCTGGTTTGTATTGCATTGTGCTGACCTTGTTGCCTTATGACTATGTTTATGCTATGTGATGCTGGTACCAGTCGGTACCAGCCCAGTATACCACTGGTACCGGTCTCTTTCCTTGTTTTGCTTGTTTGTGTACCAATTTTTGGCTACTGGTATGGTGTACCAGTAAACCGTTTACTCCTGTTTGTTCTCTGTGAAATTGCGGCAGTAAGAGGAAGTAGCAAAATTGAATTGAATAATGGGCCGGCCTTACTTTTGCTTCTATTAATTGTTCCCTGAAATTGGCAATTTGAATTAAATAAGGGGGCCGACTTTAATTGAATATTGGGCCTAATTGTATTTGTTTTGGGCCGAAGTAAATTACTTGACCTGGGCCGGCCTCAATATGTATAATTATGAAAAGGAGACATTTATTGTAGGGGCTCAAGCCCAATCCGAAAATGAGTATTTTTAAGTTTAATGGTTTGGAAAAAAATGCAATTGGGCTTTTAATTTTCTGCTGGGCCTTAACATGAATTTATTAATAAATTCAAGGAGGCTTGGGCCTTTGTCTATTAGGGCTTGGCAGATTTTTAAATTAAGAAGAGATAAATGTTGCCTCGAATTGACGGAATAAAAGGACGGCTTTTAAAATTTAGGTTTTAATAAAGTAACCGAATAAAACCGGATGCTTATGTAAACTTAAATTTAATTCGGGAAATGATTATACCGTCCGGGTCTTGATGCCTCAGTGAGAGTTCATAACATAATTTGAACAGATACTATACAACCCTATATGGACACCTGTATGATCCCGAAACACACCCAATAAAAATAATTCAACACATGTAGATTAATCAGGATTTTTAATTAATTAATAAGTCAAGTAGTTAGGATTTTAAATGTTAAGTAAATATTAGATTAAATCGAATGTAGTTTTAAATAAAGTAAATGATTTATAAATAAAATATGTGGTTAATTAATAAAGGACAATTAATTAACAACATATTAACTCTTTCGAATCATTACGATTACAAAATTTTACTAAGTAGAATAAGTAAGTCTTTAATGTTAAGTACTTAGGATTTAAATTTAATTGTAGTTAAATTAATTAAGAAACTCACTTTTTATTTTTTTTTATTTTTTTTTAAGTAGTTAAATTAAGATTAAATAATAACTTTATAAACGTAATTCATTCTTTACGTAAATTATCATAAGGACCCGTAAATAACATTACTTAGGTATTTAACTAATTAGATGAGCAGTTTATTTTTCAAATTAAAATATAACAAACGATTTAAGTACGTTAGATTAATTTAATTAGAGTTGGACCAATTTCACGTTTAGTCGGAATCGAGTCAAACCGACCAAACCAATTGATCAGATTCGAACCTTAGTAATTAAGTAATTAAATACGAACACTTAGTGAAAATAATCAAATGGGGTAATAAGGGTTACGAATACTTAGTTTAGACTCTAATTAAGTTACGACTAAATTACAGGTCAGCCGACCTACACTGAGTTCGATCCGTGGTACGATCCCGCTGACGGTTACACCGGAGCAGGTGAGGATCGTGCAGATTGCGGTGATTTCTAGCGCTAGCGTTCTACCCCTACAGCCATCAGGTGTGGGATATCTGTATTTTTCTTTCGTGGCGTACTCTCACCAGTCGACCACTTGACCTGACATCCGCACTTTAAATTTTGTAGTTGCATTAGAGCATGTTTAATCCTTTCTGAACTGTAATGTAGGATTTGCATAACCCCTTCTAAATTGAAAATTTAATGCTTTCTTAGGAGTAGTGTAATTTAAGTAATAATATATTAGGATACTAGTTGTCCTCTTCTCGTAGAGGACAACATATTATTGTAGTTAAGCATGTGCATCGGTGAGCGTGAGATAGAAGACCGAATGATCGCTTTCCGTTCTCGTAGTATGGGATGCGAGGCGGTTCGTGGGTCATTGGGCTGAGGGATCACTTGATCCCTTAGAGGTCTTATTAGGATTATTATTATTATATGCATGAGCTTGGTAGTATATCATTTTCGATCATTTTACATTTTGTGCGGACCGATCACGAGTCCGGAGACGATTCGGGAGCTATCCCCCCTACATTAGGAGCTACTTGCCTAGTACGGCTGCCGAGGATGCGGTGGCAGATTTTATTTTTGTTGTTATGATGTCCCATTGATCTGGCCGGATGGTGGAGTTTCGTCTCTGCTCATGAGGAGACGAATTGACTTATTCTTACGCATTGCTTGTAGTTTTCTCCTATTTTATATGTTTGGTGATGAATCGTCTTAGAGAAGGAAAACACATGGAATTAAGTGTAACCATCGGCTAGCGTGCACTTGCCTACGGGTTGAAGCTTGTGTGGGCAAAGTTCGATGTCATTAGGCATCGGGTATCTTTGCCCCTCTGATCGCAGTCCTTGGATGTTACACGAATTTCGATATAACCATCGTCTAGCGTGCACTTGCCTACGGGTTGAAGCTTGTGTGGGCGAAGTTCGATGTCATTAGGCATCGGGTATCTTTGCCCCTCTGATCGCAGTCCTTGTGTTATGTCACTTTTGAGATACAAATTCAATTTGATTGAACTGGGCACGGCACGGGGTGACAAAATTATCCGTACTATTACTATATCAAATTGTACACACAGTACCTATTGTGCTGGACTTCGGTTGAGTATAATATTGATCCTCATATTTTGTTTTGGGAAACTTTGGCATTTTGGCATGATAGGATAATCACATCATGTCATCTATTATATGTATATTTTTCTTTTGTAGTACTATGATAGGTTTTAATTTCTGCAGCATATGCATTAAAAGTGAATTACCGACTTTACGTAGATTTCGAATTTAAAATGTGCTTTGACTTAAGAGGATCCTTGAAGGGATAATACTGGGTCACATACTGGGCGATCATTCGCTCATCCCCTCCTTTTTATGGATGTGGGCAGGTACAGAGTCTGACGGTCCGCAGCAGGAGGCGTCAGGAGCTGTCCCCGACGGTCACATCACTTGATATAGATTAGGGGCTTTTGTTTAGGATTTTGTGAGTCCAATGTTTTGTTACATATATTGGACTCGATAGATCATGTATCCCTTTTGATTAGTTATGTTTATTTTATCCCGAGGTGGATTGTATGGATGTGTGTATATGTATGTTTATTTGATATTTATGACTATTGCTTGTTTGTATTGTATTGCTTCCGCTGTTGTGTGATTATTATATTGTTTAGCCTTGCGTGTCTATTGATGATTAGACACGAGGCGGGGATTTGATCATACCCTAATCCGGAAATTCTGGTTTGGGGTGTGACATCCTTTGGGTGGTATCAGAGCTCAGGTTTATCGTAATCCTTTGTACGATAAACCGAATACCATTCAATAAACAAATAGGAAGCAAAGTCATAAATTAATAAATATTAATATATATATACGAGTCAAAGCACTTGATCGATACTTTAAATAGTATCTCACGTAGACATCGACAATCGAGCTTCCTCCTATCTTACGTTCTATCTGCTCTACTAAACCGAAATCATATTCGTCAATTTTGCTCCACCTGTATAAGGTGGATTTACAAGAAATATTTACGATCACAGGATTATCTTCATGATGTACTTTGCCTTTAATCCAAATTATTACACACGTAATTAAGTTCGAGTGGACGGCTACGCGATATAAGTCCTGAAACACTCAGGAGGCGGTTCGTCACCTCGATTATCGACCTTAAGAACTTAAAGCAGGTATTCGTGTAGAAGGATAGAGGAGACTCGGACTGGCTAAGGACTATGACGTGGAGACCCGGTATCACCTCAAGAATGCCAACCTTGTTAATACGTGAAAAACCAAGTATATTGGACGACTTAATATGTGAGTAGCGCCCCATCACGATCACCTGTGGTCGATTCCCAGCCATCTAATAGTGCGAGGTCACGATGCCACGTATTGTGGTACCACGTCCTTACCCCGTAGAGTAACGAGACATAAATGAGAAGATTCACCGCATAGCTACAGGCAGACAGCCTCCACCCTCTCTGCCATCGTCACCAACCTTGTCTCATCCGCCACCACCTCGAGAGGAGTATGAACCTAACGCAGTTTACGCGACAGTCTTCTTCCTTTACTTGTTATGTTTCCAGGGACCGGAAGTAGCTCCTTTCCTCTACTACAACCATCCACAGAAGATCTGCGTGTACTTTCTCGTTAACTGTCCAAACACAAAGAGAGGTTCTTCTTAGCACCTCGATACTTCAGCCTTCTTCTCTGCAGTGACGACCGAGCAAGCTCCAATTGATTTGTCTCTCCGAGAGAAATGTCAGAGAAAAACGTCGCTTGATTGAACTACCGCCTGTACGAATTTTAATTCCAGCTATCTAAAATAAATTGAATTATAGTGATCATGTCCTAAACCATCGATCTACGATCCGGATATCACCAGATGAAGATTCGGGCGAGCGACGTCCCGAGGACTGCTTTCCGGACCCGATACGGACATTACGAGTTCGCGTCATGTCCTTTGGACTGACGAACGCACCGGCGTATTTCATGAGCCTCATGCACACGGTGTTTGCAGACTTCCTGGACTCATTCGTTGTAGTCTTTATTGACGATATATTGATCTACTCGCGGAGTCGGGCGGAGCACGCCACACACTTGCGATTGGTACTAGAGCGACTTAGAGAGCATCGGCTATACGTCAAGTTCTCGAAGTGTGATTTCTGGATTGAGAAGGTTGCGTTCCTCGGACACGTGATATCTAGAGACGGGTTAGCGGTGGACCCGCAGAAGATATCCGCCATTACAGACTGGAGGCGACCGGATAGCGTCACTGAGGTTCGTAGTTTCTTAGGATTGGCCGGCTACTATAGACGGTTCGTAGAGGGATTTTTCACGACTGGCCCTACCATTGACTCAGCTACTGCAGAAAGGAGTCAAGTACGAGTGGACTCCTGAGCGCCAGAGTAGCTTCGAGGAGCGTCACTGAGGTTCTCGCGATGCCTATCTCCGGTGTGGAGTACGCCGTTTACGCCGACGCCTCCCGATACGGATTAGGTAGCGTATTGATGCAGCAGGGCCATGTCATCGCATACGCTTCGAGGCAGCTCCGCACGCACGAGCGGAACTACCCCACCCACGACTTAGAGTTGGCGGCCGTAGTCTTCGCGTTGAAGATCTGGCGTCATTACCTATACGGAGACAAGTGCAAGATCTACACCGATCACAAGAGCCTGAAGTACGTCTTCACACAGAAAGAGCTCAACCTGAGGCAGCGAAGATGGCTCGAACTGATGAAGGACTACGACCTGGAGATATTGTATCATCCGGGCAAGGCCAACGTGGTGGCCGACGCCTTGAGTCGCAAGAGTCGGGGTAACCTGGCTACGATGATTACGCGACAGCACCATCTACTGGAGGACATGAGACGACTTGACTTGTGGGTTGCTCCATCGGAGGAGCTGATAGGCGAGACTAGCGGTAGCAGTGAGACGGTTATAGCTTCCATGGTGATACAGCCGACGTTGATTGACGAGATACGACTAGCGCAGAGCAGTGACGACCTACTGGAGAAGACTCGTGCCACTATTGCCGCGGGTCGACCTTCTCCGTTTAGAGTAGATGACGATGGTGCCTTGAGACTCGGCGACCGGCTATGCGTACCAGATACGACATCCCTAAAGGACAGGATCCTTAGGGAGGCACACGACTCGGTCTACGCGATTCATCCGGGCGAGACGAAGATGTACCAAGACCTCAAGAACTACTACTGGTGGAAGAACATGCGACGAGAGATCGCGAAGTTCGTTGGCAAGTGCTTGACTTGCCAAAAGGTGAAAACAGACCGTCAGAGACCACCGGGGCTTATACAGCCACTCAAGAAGTCGGAGCACAAGTTCGACATCATCACGATGGACTTCGTGACAGGACTACCTAGGACTAGATCGAAGGACGATGCGATCTGGGTCATAGTCGACACTTTGACCAAGGTGTCGCACTTCATCGCATATCGATACGGATTGACGGGCGAGGAGATGGCCCTACTCTATATGAGACATCAGCACAAGTTTCATGGAGTCCCGACTACGATCATATCCGATCGTGACCCCCGCTTCACCTCGCGCTTTTGGGAGAGTTTTCACGAGGCTCTCGGGACCGAGGTAGTATTCAGCACCGCCCATCACCCACAGACGGACGGTCAGTCAGAGCGTACGATACAGACGTTGGAGGATATGCTACGATCGTGCGCTCTCACGATGCAGGGCGACTGGACGGATCATCTGCACATGACAGAGTTCTCGTACAACAGTAGCTACCACACGAGTATCGGCATGTCGCCATTCGAGGCGTTATACGGGCATCCAGTCCGTACACCCGTATGTTGGGGGTCTACCAGCTCGTTCCGCCCTACCGTACCCCAGCTGATCGAGGAGTGTACGGATAAGGTGCGGATTATCCAAGACTGGCTTAAGACGGCACAGGATCGCCAGCGGAAGTACGCGAACCCAAAGCGTCGAGATTTCAGCATGGAGGTTGGCGAGCACGCGCTTTTACGAGTTTCGCCCCGCAATGGGATTATGAGGTTCGGAGTCAAGGGCAAGTTAGCACCTAGATACATCGGTCCGTTTATGATTCTCGAGCGAGTCGGTCGCACCGCATACCGACTTGCGTTACCTCCACCCCTCGCTGGTGTACACGATGTCTTTCACGTATCTCAGCTTCGACGCTACGTACGGAGTGAGGCACATGTGCTAGATTATGAGCCACTACAGGTCGAGCCGGATTTGACATACGAGGCACGTCCGATTCGCATCTTAGACGTGCAGGAGATCGAGTTGCGACGACGCACTATTCGTCGAGTACTAGTACAGTGGGAGCATCATACCCCGCGTGAGGCGACATGGGAGCTCGAGGACGGGATGCGAGAGCGCTATCCAGAGCTATTCGCATCGACTGACTAGTTTTGATCGTTCGGGACGAACTTTTTATTAGGGGGGGAGAATGTTATAATCCATAAATTCAAATGTAGTTAATTAATCGAGAATTAAAATTAGCAACCAATTAAAATTTTAATTGACTAATTAAGAAAAATAAAAGGTAATAAATTAAATGAACAAATTAACTTAGCTAAATTATTCGTTTAACTAATTAATTAATTTTATGAATTGTGGAATTTATTTGTACAAATATAAATTTTAAGGAAGAACTACAAAATGTTAATAACCATGATAAATTAAGAGTTAAAGAAATGACGAATAAATTTGTAAAATTTATCAAAGAACAATCAAAAATTTCGTATCGATTCTTAAACGTCAGATTTATTAAATCGTTCGATTGGATATAATTGATTCATAGAATATCATTAAACATGAACTCCTTTTTAATTTGGAAATAAGCTGAACCGTTCAATTCTGTTCTGCACGAATCTTAAAGCTGACCCAATTGATTT
Source organism: Carex littledalei (assembly GCA_011114355.1). Classification (NCBI taxonomy): domain Eukaryota; kingdom Viridiplantae; phylum Streptophyta; class Magnoliopsida; order Poales; family Cyperaceae; genus Carex; species Carex littledalei. The sequence continues at coordinate 14,201,979 of CM022085.1, read as the reverse complement.
ATTTGTCGCTGAGTCCAGATTCCTTCTCCTTCGGCGACAACTCTTCTTCTTCTCTGGCTGGCGACAGGGCCACCTCTTCTTCTTCTCTGGCTGGCGACAGTGCCACCTCCCCTTCTGTTTTTGTTCTCTTCCGCCGATTCAAAAGCTCTCTCTCTTTCCCTCTAGCGACAAAAATCAGATCTCTCACTCTCTCTCTTTTCTTCTCCTGGCGCGATTTAAACATTTGCTCTCTTCTTTTGTGCTCTCCGATCCCCTACTCCCTGCCTCTATCTCTTCTCTACTCTCTCCACCCTCTCTACCTCTTCACTCTCTCTCTTTTCCCGTTGCTTACAAGCCGGACTATAGCTCTCACTATTGTTCTCGTTACTGTGGATTGCTTGTGGCGAGTGCCTGTTTTCGTGTGTTGCCGATTGCCTGATTAGACGGCCGTAGTGACTGCCGAGATTCGATTGCTACTGTGATTGCTCTATCCGGGTAACACTAAACCTAATTTCTGTTGATTTTGCCTTGTGGCTGAATTGCGGCCTTCGTGCCATTTCTATTGACCTACGGCCTATGTGCCGCTCCTGTTTTCTCTGTTTCTGGTACCAACCTGATACTAGAAGTGTGTGCCGTGTTTGGCCTTCTTGTTTGGGTTGCTTGTTCTGTTTGTTACTGGTACCGACCCTTTTTAGGTGCTGGCTGGTTTGTATTGCATTGTGCTGACCTTGTTGCCTTATGACTATGTTTATGCTATGTGATGCTGGTACCAGTCGGTACCAGCCCAGTATACCACTGGTACCGGTCTCTTTCCTTGTTTTGCTTGTTTGTGTACCAATTTTTGGCTACTGGTATGGTGTACCAGTAAACCGTTTACTCCTGTTTGTTCTCTGTGAAATTGCGGCAGTAAGAGGAAGTAGCAAAATTGAATTGAATAATGGGCCGGCCTTACTTTTGCTTCTATTAATTGTTCCCTGAAATTGGCAATTTGAATTAAATAAGGGGGCCGACTTTAATTGAATATTGGGCCTAATTGTATTTGTTTTGGGCCGAAGTAAATTACTTGACCTGGGCCGGCCTCAATATGTATAATTATGAAAAGGAGACATTTATTGTAGGGGCTCAAGCCCAATCCGAAAATGAGTATTTTTAAGTTTAATGGTTTGGAAAAAAATGCAATTGGGCTTTTAATTTTCTGCTGGGCCTTAACATGAATTTATTAATAAATTCAAGGAGGCTTGGGCCTTTGTCTATTAGGGCTTGGCAGATTTTTAAATTAAGAAGAGATAAATGTTGCCTCGAATTGACGGAATAAAAGGACGGCTTTTAAAATTTAGGTTTTAATAAAGTAACCGAATAAAACCGGATGCTTATGTAAACTTAAATTTAATTCGGGAAATGATTATACCGTCCGGGTCTTGATGCCTCAGTGAGAGTTCATAACATAATTTGAACAGATACTATACAACCCTATATGGACACCTGTATGATCCCGAAACACACCCAATAAAAATAATTCAACACATGTAGATTAATTAGGATTTTTAATTAATTAATAAGTTAAGTAGTTAGGATTTTAAATGTTAAGTAAATATTAGATTAAATCGAATGTAGTTTTAAATAAAGTAAATGATTTATAAATAAAATATGTGGTTAATTAATAAAGGACAATTAATTAACAACATATTAACACTTTCGAATCATTACGATTACAAAATTTTACTAAGTAGAATAAGTAAGTCTTTAATGTTAAGTACTTAGGATTTAAATTTAATTGTAGTTAAATTAATTAAGAAACTCACTTCTTATTTTTTTTTTTATTTTTTTTTTTAGTTAAATTAAGATTAAATAATAACTTTATAAACGTAATTCATTCTTTACGTAAATTATCATAAGGACCCGTAAATAACATTACTTAGGTATTTAACTAATTAGATGAGCAGTTTATTTTTCAAATTAAAATATAACAAACGATTTAAGTACGTTAGATTAATTTAATTAGAGTTGGACCAATTTCACGTTTAGTCGGAATCGAGTCAAACCGACCAAACCAATTGATCAGATTCGAACCTTAGTAATTAATTAATTAAATACGAACACTTAGTGAAAATAATCAAATGGGGTAATAAGGGTTACGAATACTTAGTTTAGACTCTAATTAAGTTACGACTAAATTACAGGTCAGCCGACCTACACTGAGTTCGATCCGTGGTACGATCCCGCTGACGGTTACACCGGAGCAGGTGAGGATCGTGCAGATTGCGGTGATTTCTAGCGCTAGCGTTCTACCCCTACAGCCATCAGGTGTGGGATATCTGTATTTTTCTTTCGTGGCGTACTCTCACCAGTCGACCACTTGACCTGACATCCGCACTTTAAATTTTGTAGTTGCATTAGAGCATGTTTAATCCTTTCTGAACTGTAATGTAGGATTTGCATAACCCCTTCTAAATTGAAAATTTAATGCTTTCTTAGGAGTAGTGTAATTTAAGTAATAATATATTAGGATACTAGTTGTCCTCTTCTCGTAGAGGACAACATATTATTGTAGTTAAGCATGTGCATCGGTGAGCGTGAGATAGAAGACCGAATGATCGCTTTCCGTTCTCGTAGTATGGGATGCGAGGCGGTTCGTGGGTCATTGGGCTGAGGGATCACTTGATCCCTTAGAGGTCTTATTAGGATTATTATTATTATATGCATGAGCTTGGTAGTATATCATTTTCGATCATTTTACATTTTGTGCGGACCGATCACGAGTCCGGAGACGATTCGGGAGCTATCCCCCCTCCATTAGGAGCTACTTGCCTAGTACGGCTGCCGAGGATGCGGTGGCAGATTTTATTTTTGTTGTTATGATGTCCCATTGATCTGGCCGGATGGTGGAGTTTCGTCTCTGCTCATGAGGAGACGAATTGACTTATTCTTACGCATTGCTTGTAGTTTTCTCCTATTTTATATGTTTGGTGATGAATCGTCTTAGAGAAGGAAAACACATGGAATTAAGTGTAACCATCGGCTAGCGTGCACTTGCCTACGGGTTGAAGCTTGTGTGGGCAAAGTTCGATGTCATTAGGCATCGGGTATCTTTGCCCCTCTGATCGCAGTCCTTGGATGTTACACGAATTTCGATATAACCATCGGCTAGCGTGCACTTGCCTACGGGTTGAAGCTTGTGTGGGCGAAGTTCGATGTCATTAGGCATCGGGTATCTTTGCCCCTCTGATCGCAGTCCTTGTGTTATGTCACTTTTGAGATACAAATTCAATTTGATTGAACTGGGCACGGCACGGGGTGACAAAATTATCCGTACTATTACTATATCAAATTGTACACACAGTACCTATTGTGCTGGACTTCGGTTGAGTATAATATTGATCCTCATATTTTGTTTTGGGAAACTTTGGCATTTTGGCATGATAGGATAATCACATCATGTCATCTATTATATGTATATTTTTCTTTTGTAGTACTATGATAGGTTTTAATTTCTGCAGCATATGCATTAAAAGTGAATTACCGACTTTACGTAGATTTCGAATTTAAAATGTGCTTTGACTTAAGAGGATCCTTGAAGGGATAATACTGGGTCACATACTGGGCGATCATTCGCTCATCCCCTCCTTTTTATGGATGTGGGCAGGTACAGAGTCTGACGGTCCGCAGCAGGAGGCGTCAGGAGCTGTCCCCGACGGTCACATCACTTGATATAGATTAGGGGCTTTTGTTTAGGATTTTGTGAGTCCAATGTTTTGTTACATATATTGGACTCGATAGATCATGTATCCCTTTTGATTAGTTATGTTTATTTTATCCCGAGGTGGATTGTATGGATGTGTGTATATGTATGTTTATTTGATATTTATGACTATTGCTTGTTTGTATTGTATTGCTTCCGCTGTTGTGTGATTATTATATTGTTTAGCCTTGCGTGTCTATTGATGATTAGACACGAGGCGGGGATTTGATCATACCCTAATCCGGAAATTCTGGTTTGGGGTGTGACAGCTAGAATTGAGAATAACTTTGAAACAATTTAGTTGTGATTAGGATAGACCTGAGTGAATTGGAACTAACCCATGATTGGTTATTGAACTACTTAGGTTGAGATGTTTTTAATAATGGAAAAGATGAAACAAACTTAGAATTGAATCGAACGAGATTATTCGAAAAAACTGAACTGTGCCTTTAGGAATTGGGATTTTCAAATTAAGAAAGTTTGGAATATCCATTGGTATGAATGAATACCAATAGATGTGTGTATTCATGGTATGAGCAAACCAAAAAAAAAAAAAAAAAAAAAGAAATGAAAAAGATGGAGAACATAAGAGTACTGGCAATAAGCCTCGAATGGGCGCCTTTGAGCTCGTCTCCCAATTAGAAATAAAGAAAGAAAATTTTGCTCATACCAACACACTTCGTTCGCAACTTTCTTACCCTTAAGCTTGATTCAAGCTTGGGGGAGGGAAAATGAAAAGAAAAATCACCTTGAATAAAAGCACTGACTCGGAAAAAGAATGAAATTGTTTCGATCAAACCTAGGTAATTAGTCTTTCCATTGTTAGAAGTATCTCAAAATAAGAAGTTCAATTGACTAATTGGTGGAGTGAATCAAGGTTTATAAAGGGATGTTTGAATTACAACTGAATTGATTCTAGAAATTCTTGACTATAGCAAACTCACGTAGGTTTTCACATTTAGACTTGTATCTGCATTTAGATTTAGTTGTCCAGCACTTTTACCCGAGTTTGAAACTTTTTGCTTGAGGACAAGCAAAGGTTCAGCTTGGGGGAATTTGATACCTCGCTTATTTAGTCTATTTTAGGCCTGTTTTAGTACCAGATTCGTGCCATAATTCACCAGAATCATGTGCATTTCATCGATATATCTTTAGAATTTGGTACTGCTGAGTGTTTGTTTGTTTTCTGCAGGTTTGGAGCAAAACACACGAAGAAACGGCGATTCAGATGATGAGGTACGACCCTTACCAGGCTTGGTACGGGTCTCACCAGACTTAGCCGTTTTTCAGCTCTTCACGCCTGGTACGGCCAGGCCGTACCAATTTGGTACGGGCCGTACATAAAGGCGGCCTGACAAGATTCAAATTTTGGCAGAGGCTATTTAAAGCGGGGAACTCTCCAATTTCGAGATCGATTCCATTCCAGATCTATTTGAGAGCACAGTAAGAGAGAGAAAGAGAGCTAAGGAGCTAGGAGCAAGAAGGAAGGAAGAGGAAGAGGCGAAACTCGACGGATCAAGCTTCCTCCTCTCGATCCCTTCGATCCATGGCTATCTCTATCCCTTTTATTGTATTTTTAGATCAGATCATGTGCTGTGAGTAGTTATTTTAGTTTCTAGGGTTTAGAGATGGATTCTTGATTTGTTTTGACTTTCTTTGACTTGTATCTTGTATGAACTCTTTTGATTGATTGATTGTGATTTACTTTGTTATCTCTTGCTTTGTTTGCTGTGATTGTGTATGATGAACCTCTAGGTTTAGATCGAACCTATCAAGGTCATGTGATCATCTCAATCTCTCAACCAAATCAATTGTTTAGGGTAGAATAGTTCGAATTGAAGCCGAGAGGTTGAATTCTCCTCTAATCGACAGATTAGAGGGTGCCTTAGGTCTCCAATCAACCAGCTAGGGTAGATCTGTACCAACACACGAGAGTTGAGGTGTAGAAATCCCTAAAAGGCAATCAATTGCATTCCAACCTAGATCTTGATCCAACAAACGACAGTTGAGGCTTAGGAACCTTAGGTATGGTCAATTGAACCTTTCTAAAGAGTTTAGCACAAGGTACCAGCAAGGAAATGCATCAACTCGAACTGGTAAGCTCTGTTCTGGGAAGCCAGTACGGGTCTTACCAGAGTGGTACGGCCTTGCCTTACCAAGTGGAGTACGGCCTAGCCGTACCAACTTGGTACGGGCCGTACCACTAGAGGCAGATCAGAGATGAAATCTGAAACCCTGGAAACGCCTTTTATCCATAATCAAAACACAATTTACATTTCTTCTAGCATTTTATTACATCTTCCTGAATTGTTTGAATTGTTTGAATTGACCTTTTTAGGAAATTAAATACCAAACAAAACCTTTCTCACTTCTAGTTTTTAATCGAGTTAGGTAGATTCTAACCTAGTAATTGCCCGTCCCTGTGGATCGATACCCGATTATACTACTCGATAGGGGTTGTGCACTTGCAACCCTTACTCGTGAAGTGTAAACGCGGTTTTAAAAGGTACGCCCTCAAGCGTACCGAAACTTGCGTTGCGCTAACCAGCGAACAAGATCTGTCATTCTTGCGTAACATAAATCGCAGTGACCTATGTGGTGTCTTTCATAAAATAATAACAGGAAATCAGACGCAACATGAATATATTGTCAAAGCGGATTGAGTAGCAGTGGTGTGCCGAAACCCTAAGAATTCTCATCTCTATCTTTATTTTAATTACTTTTAATTGCTTCCTAATTTACATTGATCACAACAACATCTCTCAATTTTCAGATTTTGTCTAGCATTTCGAAAGATTGTGATTCGATCGCTCAAAGCATTGAACCAATATTCCCTGTGGATCGACCTCGAATATACTACTCGATAGGATTGTGCGCTTGCAGTCCGAACTGATAGCATTTACGGGTTTATAAATATTAAAAGAAACATTGCTCTCTTTTGAGTGATCAATGGTCAAAATATTTAGAAGGTGAGAATAATACATGCGAGCCACGTGGACAAACATGCCACGTTGGTTTTGTTTTAATTGTTTTTCATTTTTACTATTTGAACCTTCAACTTTTCATTATTGTAAATAATCTATAATAATTTCTAAAATAATATATAAATTTACCGGGTGTTATAAATTTTTCCTCTTTAAAAGAATTTTGTCCTCAAAATGCAAATAGATGATATTCAAATTGAACGAGACATTACAAGCGATAATCAAATCGAATTTTTCAAATACAGATCAATCAGAGAAGACAATCAACTTTAACCAAATTTACTAACTTTTCAATCATTAGTTTACAATTAAATTCAATACTAATATAAATTCATGTCAGACAGATAAATATACCACATAATAATCAAATGGTACCATGAATATCTACAAATAATAGACATGACGAAATCAATAATAAGTCAAACTTTGAATTGGATAAAACAATCAAAGTTTCTGGAATCAATATTCCAGGATATCAAATTTGCATTCAGGACATACATATATAAGTTAAGATATTTGTCAAACTGATTTCAGACCTATCATAATTCATTTCATTTCAGACAGACACACTGATAACAAATGAAACTTGGACCCAAACACAATCCGAGGGCACGCGACAAGAGAGGCACCCTCGCATTCATCCGTCGTCCCGTTAACCTATGTTGCAAATAAAAATAACAAACAGAAATAATACAGAGTCAGCAACACAACTCAGTAACCGGTTATTTAACGATGCGCTACTCTATAATTGGCTTAATTAACAAACCATTCAAAAAGACTGGATTAATCCACACAGATTCATATCAAATTATGCTTGCATATTTAACCGGTGATAGTACCTAGGTCTAGGTTTATCAATAAAACAAGTCACACAGTACAAATCGAAAACACATATTATAGAGAAATCCAGTTACCTGATAGCGATCAATTCAGAAAATCAAAATCGAATTGCAACAATTGCTTAGAATCAACGCGACGTAGTCGGAATTCCAATCAAACATACAACCAAATATTATCATTATCAAAATATTTATTTCTATTATTTTTCTATTTTCCTCTCTTTTCTCTTTCCTTTTGACTTTAGGATTTCCATTTTTGTTTTCTCTATGAACTGATTGAATATGATTGAATTTGGAGAGGAAGAAAGAGATTTTATTTAATGGTCAAAAGATTTAGAGGGTGAGAATACATGCGAGCCACGTGGATGAACATGCCATGTTGGTTTTGTTTTAATTGTTTTTCATTTTTACTATTTGAACCTTCAACTTTTCATTATTGTAAACAATATATAAATTTATCGGGTGTTATAGGTTTCTTAAGTTTAATTAAAAAAAAATTCATTTGAGAATGATTGAAATTAAAATCACCTTAAAGAAAGGTTTAAATATTGTTCTCGATTGAATAAGTTGGGGGATATCAAGTCGAGGGGAATTATGATTTCTGCAAATAGTCGAGTAATAGCCTTAATTACAATATGGAAGTAACAACTTATTGTATCATCCGATCATTCTTGCATGGTGCGATTGCTTGCATTTTTTGCAAGAGTGTATAAAAACATTGCAACTTATTCTTCAATCAACATCTGTCCATCTTGGAGCAACTCTCTCTCAACAACTTGACAAATGCACAGAAAACAAAAGACTCCATACGAAATTCTCGCTTACAACGACACTCATAACCATCTAAGACTTCATTCACATACATCAATCCAATTAGGATTGAAGTATGACATGGAGATGGTTCCATTATATTTCTCTCTATATGTGGCATGATGAGATTTATACAAAGGTTTAAATAGCGTTTATAGCATCATAGCGGAACAGCTAAAAAAACAGCGCTATACCCATATTGCGCCACTATAGCACCGGTAGTGTCATAGCTTTTATGGTCCGAAAATGCTATAGCGGCGCTATTTAGAATCCTGGATTTATATATTCCTCATCATCATTATTCTTTCAATTGAAGAAGATGATTCATTATTTTACTGTAAAAGAGGTGAAAAAACATTTGCTACAATGGCTCTATATACAAACGACTTCGATTTTTTTTTAAATGAAGTAGTTATGATTACTCATGTGCCACTTTGTAGTGTATGTTCATTTATCACTTTTGCAGTGTGTGGTCATTTCACTAATTTATCACTTTGTAGTGTGTGATCAGTCCACTCTGATATCACTTTGCAATGTACATCAATTCACTCATTTAAATTTTCTGAGAATATGATATGTACAAATATATTAATTTGAATCAATGATTATTATCAACATACTTAATATAATTTGATTTTAGCATTACATCTTCTATCAAAAGAAAAAAAAAACTTCCCATGTATTTGCTAAACATCTATATTCTAAATTTTTCCATGAATCAAAAGATCTTAAAAATTCACAAATTAATATTCTTATTCCCATATTCAAAAAATTTCATTTCCATAAAATTCCTGTCTGTCCTTAGAATTAAAACCGGTTAGTATTCTTGTCGCCCCTTGACAAATATATACTAGCTGTTCTCTCTGATTTTTGTGTGATTTCTCAGAGTTTGTCAAGATTTTATGTGTTTCAGGCAATATATACCACCATCTAGCCACTACAACAAAACAATACTTCAGCGACTGGCACCAGAGACCGGTTTGGTCGCCGGTCGCTGAAGACCCCCCACTCCATAAAAAAATAGGTTTCGGCGATGACCCCTTCAGAGACCGGCGCCCACAGCTTTCAGTGACCGATTTGGCCCGGTCGCTGAAGGGTGTAGTAAAAAAACCGCGAATCCTTCTCTCTGTCTCCTCAGTCTGCCGCGTTTTAGGTTAGCCCAAAAAACAAAAACCCCGCGCCGATCCCTTTCTGCCCGAACCCCGCCGCCTCTGTGCCCCCAACGCCGATCCCTTCCCGCCCGACCCCGACCCTGACCCCCCGACCTCGATCGAGCCCGACCCCGCAGGAAGACGCCAGCGCCATTTCCCTTTTTTTTTTCTCTCGCGCCTCCTCTGACAGTATCCCAAGCGCGGGCCCTCCAACCAATCGCCTTCCCATCCGGCTGCGATAAAATCGAATGGGAGGAGTCAAAAGCTGCTCGGTTAGCGGATATGAAGAGCACAAACGAGTTCAAGTGGGAAGCAAGAAGAGTCGTACAATGGGGGGTTGAGCTCACGAGCACCTGCCGGCCTTCGCGATTTCCTTCCGCGGATCCCCTCTGCTGCACGATCAGTAAGCTTATTTAAATTAAATTTATATTAATTTTGGTTTAACAGTTATAATAGCCATAGCTAAAATTAGTGTCTTGATGTTTTATATTCACAATGATTTGTTACTTTAATTATAATTGCAACATAGTTTGAATAATGTCAATTACTGAAAAAATCTGATCAATTCACTTAGAAAGTCAATTACTTCTGTTTGAGAACTAGGTAGTCATTAATTTAGTGCATTTAACTTTTGATAACCTCTCCTAGTGCATTGCCAATCATATCAATTATATCATATCATATCTGAATGTCAATAATTGTTGAGCAAATAATGATGCTTATTGAGCCAATGACATGTATTAATCAAACCAATTCACAATGAGGTACATTACATATTGCTTGGAACCATATATGGTCACATGAAATACATTTGAATGAATAACATTTGAATAACCATATATGGTACATTAAACAAAATGAATAACATTTGAATGTTGTTGCCACTTGTACACTTGAAATAGTTATGATTGATTGATTAATTGGGTTGATTAATTGATTGGTTAAGTAAGGCATAATTTTAAGTTTAGTTTTGACCTCGTGTGCATTTTATTTTATTTTATTTAGAACTAATCAAGGCAAGGGAAGGGAAGCGGCATCTCTCTCTCTCTCTGGTACGTATGTTTAAAGTCATAGCTTATGTAGATGCCGCTTGTATGGCTGTATACAAGTCATGTTGCATGGATGATGCAACACTTGATTTGATTTTGTGTTTATTCCATGACTTGTTTTAGAGGGTTCGTTATCAATTGATGATATCTGGAGGGTCTAAAGTATAAATCTGGATTTTTTGTTTTACTTGCTTTATCTAAATTGAATTTGTCATTAAATTGAATGAACTGAGGTCATGTTTATAATTGAATTTGTCATTAAATGTATATGTCATAATCCAGTGGATCCAAGCAGGTATGCCGAGCAGAAAGGGTAAGGAGAAGGAGAATGAGGCATCATCCATTGGATCCAAGCACCCTCCGTGCGGCCGAAATGCATACATTTAGCCGCCGCAAAGGCCGGATGATAGACCAGTGATTCGTCGGGTCGGTTATAGGTACATTCATTTTTTGTGCATTTCTGAGTATGTAGCATTATCCATTTGTAGTTGTTTCAAAACTAATTTTATTTGCAGATCTTTTGCTGGAGATGTGTTGGAAGCGACAAAAAATGTCAACAAAATAATTTCTCAATGCGCACGTTTTCACTACCCTCCACGCTGGAGATGTGTTGGAAGGACCGAGGGGTGCCAAGCACGTATGATTGGATAACAGCGGTAACTGGCCCAAATTGTGCGACTATTGGTGCACCGAAGAGTTTGCTAGGCAAAGCGAGCAGAATCAACAAAATATGGCATCATCTATAGGGGGTTCTTTTGCAACCACGGGCTCAGTGAACATGCTGGTTCACAAACAAAGATTCGTAAGATTTTTTATTTCATCAAAACAATTAATAGAAGATTTCAATTTACTCAACTAACTTTGATAATTTTATTTGTGTTGAAATGTTTATTTATAATAGGAGAATGAAAACCAGCGCGAGCCTAGGTGGTCTGACGAGCTGTTAACGCTGACGCATACCAGCAAGAAGACGGGGCAATTCATATCCGCGAGGGCGAAAAAGGCACAGGTAATAGAACATAACAATCTTATATTAATATTCATTCTTTGTTGTACTTACTTTATTTTTGTTTTATTTTATAAATTTTGCAGGAAGACTACGATCGGGATATGAGCGCAAAATATGGGCCTGATCGAGCCCTTTGGCCCGCTTTTGACGCAGACATCTGGTACGCCAACACAGACAATAATGCTCACGGCGATAACTATGGTCTCGGTGCTCTAGGTAAAATACACATACTTAAAATTGTAAATTTGTATTTAAATTTTGTAACGTAATATTAATTATCTTCGATTTAATATTTCAGGCAAGACGAGATCGATGTATCGTCCAGGTGGGTCGCAGACGTCTTCTTCGCAATCGCAATCGCAAGCGCAATCATATTCTTCGGCGCCGCCTCCTCTCAGGCAAGAAGACATAAATGCGATTTCAAGTCAGGTGTTGGGCGTGATTCAACCACAGCTCAACCAATTCATGGAGGAGATGAGGCGTAGCGTGGGACGTTCTTCGTCTCATCAGGTACGAAATCCAATTTTTGGGTATGTTTCAATCCAATAAGAACACCAAGTATGGCAAATCAATTAACGGAACAGTAAACTCCTAAAAATTGTAAACCCTAAACAGTAAACCCTAAAAACTTTAGTTATATTCTCACAGGGAGGTTCTAGCTCGCACCGTCCCGATGCGCAGGATGACAGCGGGGATGATTTAGGAGATGACTAGTTTTATGATTTGTATGTCGTACTTTAGATATTTTATTTTTATGTCGTACTTTAGATATTTGATATTGAATGTTTATGTAGTACTTTACATATTTATTGTTTATGTCGTTTTGTGAACTGCTTCGTATGTATCATCAATTGAAATTGTTTTTGAATTCCTTTTAAATTGCTTGGTGCTTGATACGTTTCGTACCAGCATTTTATATTGTTGAATTGCTTGTGAATTGTTTGTAAATTGCTTGTGAATTGTATATTTGTCGAGAACGACGACGATGAATTGTATATTTGCTTGTGAATTCTGTTTAAATTGCTTGCTGCTTGGTACGTTTCGTATCAATTGGCGAAAAGAAAAATAACAAAAAAATATAAAAAAAACACCCTTCTGCGACCGATTATGGGCCCATCAGCGACCTGATAGGTGTAAATTATATACACCGTCGATCTAGTTTTTATCATAAAATAACACCAAATATCTTGTATTTTGAATATAAAATGAATAGAATACACCTAGAATCAAGTTACTGCGTTCGCTCGGCTTTACAATGCAGGAAACGATGCAAAATGAAGAAAAAGTCTCCCAGTGCGGACGCACTCACAGCCAGTGCGGACGCACTCAGTACTTAGACAAATTTCCAGCATCGCAGAACTTCACAGAAAAAAGTCCGAGCGTAATGCGTCCGCAGTCACCTCCAGTGCGAGTGGGGTCATCCGCACTCACTACTTAGCCGATTTTTGCAACTTTCAGATTCTTCAGGAAAACAGAAAATTCCAAGGCCAGTGCGGACGCACTAAGATCCAGTGCGGACGCACTAAGATCCAGTGCGGACGCACTCAGAGAAAAACGCAGAAAATCCAGAAAAGGAAACTTGGAACCAAAGGAAAGTTGGAGCCAGTGCGACTCAGACCACCCGCACTCACCACCAGTGCGGACGCACTGGACCCGCAGACAGCCAGAAATTCACGTTTTCAAGAGGTTTTCTATTTTTGGCACATCAGGGACACGTTTTAGAAGGCCAAAAATAGACATGGCAGTCTGAGGAGTGCACCCACTAACTCCACTTCTAGCTTCTAAATTGAGCAAGATCTTTGGCTATAAAAGAGGAAGAATTTCATCTCTCTCATCATCCATTATTACATATCCATTTTCCACAAATTGAGAGAGAGAGATCTGCAGAAATTCTCGAAGTTCCGAAGGCTTTTCAAGGAAGGAGAAGAAGAAGATTCAAGCAAGGAGTCGGCAAGATCGAGGTTTTGGATCTAAGAAAGGGTGTAATCATTTCTTATTGTTTTTGCCAAACTTTGTTATGGATCTCTCCATGAGAGAGTAGTTCTCTTTCTAGGAGTTTAGGTCAATGCATGAACTTGTTTAATTCTAGCTTATTCGGATATTTGTTTTTATTATGATTGTTTTATCGGATTTGATTGTTAATTTCTGTGATTTATCATTTGTGCTAATTACATAGTTTAGTACTTGAATTGGACAAGTCCCGCTTTGGATTCGAAAGAACCAAAGTAGTTAGGATGGGATATGAGAGTACCAAATTATGAGCATAAATACTTTAGGTTTTGGATTAGAAGCGACCGTACTTTGATATCCAAAACAGAACTATAGGAATTAAGATTAGGGTTTGGTGAATGACTTAATCGTGAAGGCAAACCCCTAATTAGGACCCCTTGAATTGAATTGGATATTGGTATGAAGGACTTAATCGTGAAGTACCAATATTTGAGGATATGATAGGCTAACATCAAGCTTCATGGTCTAGGTGATCTAGGCACGTTATTTAATCACGGATGTGACCCTGGATAACATTTTAGGTTAGAAACCTCATCAAATCAAACATGAATTCCAACAAACCGAATAAATAAAATTAGCAAGGAATTGTAGACCGAATACCCCTAGATCTCCACAAACTTGAAAACAAACCAATCTTTCTTTTCTTATTTTATTTACATTTATTGTTTAAAACTCCTCTTTTCCGGGTATTGAACCCAAATTTAGGATTTTAGAACAAAAACCCCCCCTTTACTTTATTGTTAGTTTTAAAAGTAGTTTTCTTTATTAAAAATTGGTATTTCCCTATCTCCCTGTGGATCGACACCTAAATACTACGATTGATAGGTTGTGCGCTTGCAACTAACCTATTCATTGAGTACGAAGGTCTATAAATATTAAAGGCAAAAGAGTACAAAATTCCTATATCTAAAATACTCAACACGACCGGCCAATCGGTCTCTGATAGTCTTCCGCTATGTCAGCATACAACATCAGCGACAGATTTCATCAGTCGCATAGGGTCATCAGCGACCGGCGCCTGACCCTTCTGCGACCGGTGACGTCAGCGGGGTGGTCATCAGCGACCGAGTCTTCTGCAACCGATTTTGATCATCTGCAACCGACGCAACCTTCTGCGACCGATTTAGCCGGTCGCAGAAGGGTTTGAGTGCTATAGTGAACCATTATTCTTCTATTTGGAAATGTGCTAATGGCATTACATAAAAAAATTTAGACATATTAGCAACTATTGTGTGAGAATTATGATCAGACAATTCATAAATTTAGCATGAGTAATGCGAAGGATGATATATGAAGTCTACAAAATTTATGATATCACGTAACATAAAAATTACTTACAAACACTTTTGTACCATCTATATACTTTGAATAAGCTTAAAACATCTACATCCTAGCAACTCAAATGAGTTTCTAAATAACTGGTAATTATCTTTTAGAAATTAAGATCTCTAATACATCCCAGCAACTTAAATGAGTTTCTAAATAACTGTTAACTACTTTTTAGAAATTAAAGTCTCAAAAAATTCTAAACTCTACATCTCTGAAATTAATTTTAGAGTTTCTATTAAGCCACGTCAGCAATAAATTAAAAATGAGAAATAATTTGAGCAAATCATTTGGCCAGCATAGAGTTTATAAACAGTTTCTTAATAAGAAACTTTCCTGTATAGTTTCTAAATAAGAAACTCTCCCACATCTCTGAAACTGAATTAGAAACTGCCACATCAGATTATAAACTCTAATAATATCAGAATGTAGATGCTCTTAGCTTATTGGAATATTCTT
Organism: Carex littledalei; assembly: GCA_011114355.1. NCBI lineage: Eukaryota > Viridiplantae > Streptophyta > Magnoliopsida > Poales > Cyperaceae > Carex > Carex littledalei. The sequence continues at coordinate 14,186,624 of CM022085.1, read as the reverse complement.
ATAGTTGAATTGGTAATACTAATACCAAATAAATTACATACATTTCTTACTGAAGTTTCATTTCATGTAGTCAATATATTAGAGAAAACAAAATCAAGGCTAATTTGATAGGTTCACTAATCTGAACAAAAAGAACTATGAGCGCTGTACGATATATTCAAGTCTCAAAGATCACAAATTCTGAATTTAATAAATGTTAGTGAACGTATCACTCTAATTTTAATCAATAAATTTTAATTTTTTTTAATCTTTATCTTAGACCTGACTAGCATGAAATTTATATATTTTATGTACATGAGTGGCTTACAAAGAAGAATAAAATTAACAATTATAGCATCTTTCATTTTAAGCTCACACTTTTAAATACCAGTGCTGAAAAATAGTGCAACCACTTGTGATACAAAGAAGTCGTGTACGTCGTTGGAATCTGTCATCCTCAAATATCTTTCCAAATAAATTATACAAAAAATGTCAACCCTAAAAAAAAAAATTTATGCAAATAATTATTCAAAAATAATACCCATAGAACATTCTATTAACAGAACTGAATAAATGCTTGAGCTATTAATTCCCGCTGAAGTAGCAAGTACACAGGCAAATAAACATCGATCCACTTATCAAAAGCGCATCTCCATTTCGTGCCAGAACAATTCTTATATTTGGAAAACTAATATGTAATTTTTATCTTTCATATGTATAAGTTATCTAACGAATGGTTTTCTAAAGATAAGTTATCCTAAATATAGCGCCTAAGAGGAACACAATCGGTACCGACCTGCTTGTGCAGAGAAAAAAGAAGGAACAACTAATTAATATTTATCCTCTGGTAATTTTTATTTCTCTTTTTCATTTAAAGTTTCAAGTTTAACTACACTGAAGCATCCTAACACACTAACTAATAACAAATAAACCCAGAATCCATCCCAAATCCTGAAATTACCCCAGAACAGTTAATTTACAATCACAGAACAAATTAAGAAATGGGAGGATTTCCACCTTAACCTCCGAATTAATTAACCAATTAATTAAATCAATCCTGTCTCTCCTGTACTGACTCCGGCTTGACGGCCGTGAGAGGTAACACAGCCAGCGGCTCAGCTCGTCCCACTTCCACATTCATGATCTGACTGTCAAGGTAACTCCTCACCTCCTCTGCAATAATCTCCCGTACAATATCCATGAAACCCACCATATCTCTCTTCTCAATTTCGCCTTCCAACCTTTTCTCTCCTGCCATCTCGCCAGGTGGCCCGAGGCTTAGAGAGGTCTCTGGCTCGGGCATTGCTGATAAATCCTCTGAGCATAGTCGTTTAGGTGGTGATTCAGAGTCAGACTCGGCTTGATGCAGTTCAGGCACCAAGCTGGGAAATTGAGATTGTTGGAGGCGCCGGCGCCGACGAAGGGATGAATTCCAATGGTTCTTGATCGAGTTGTCAGTACGACCTGGAAGGAGTCGTGCAATTGTAGCCCACTTGTTGCCGTACCTGTTTACATACATGGAAAAAAAGATGATTTAATTTATGCCATAAATAACAACTGTAAAATCCTGATTCCAAATCTGAGAAGTAAATTAACAGAAGGATCGGCACTGTATCGATCCTCTCTGATTAATAAGTACACTGTGTGATTATACGAACCATTCAAGATTGATCATCAAGTCAATTTATCAATCTTTCAAGTCGTAATTCATAATAAACTGATCCATATATTGCATTCTTCTCAAAAAAAAAAAAAAAAAATGGAAGACATGCAGATTGTATAAAATTAAGATCATCAAAGAAGCAAAAAGAAAAGAAAAGAAAAGAAATCAAATATACCGTTATAGGCATATAAAGGTAGTTCAAAGTTCAAACGTACTTAGCATGAGCAGCAACGATAGTGGCATCCTCAGAGGGTGTGAAGGGGCGATGGTGCACGGCAGGACTGAGCTGGTTGCACCACCTGAGGCGGCACGACTTCCCCGACCGGCCAGGTATGCCCTCGCTGATCACGCTCCAGTTCCTAGCGCCGTGTCTCTCCACCAGCCTTGTTAGCATCGCATCCTCCTCGGGACTCCACGATCCTTTCACCCTGTGGTGCCCTTCCTGTTGCTGCTGTACCTGTTGCACTTGCATCTGCATGTGTTGCATCTGTATCTGCATTTGCATCTGCTGTTGATGCTGAACTTGCATCTGAAGATGCGACTGCGACTGAGACTGAGGCTGTGGCTGCGGCTGCTCCTCTCCTTCCCCCATGCACCTTTTCTTCTTTTTCAGTATAAATTTTTCTCCCTGGGTATGGGTATATGAGATGAGATGAGATGAGAATTTTAAATACGGATCGGTTTTGTTGTTTTCGTTTGGGGGATTAATTAGGTGATGGAAGCAATTTAAAATGGAGGAGCTAGCAGAGAGATAAAGCGAGAGAGAGAGAGGCGGTTTCAAGTTCGCTATCAGAAACAACCGTTTCGGCGTTTCTTCAGAGATGGTTGAGGGGGTGACTCGCATGAACCGTAAACCGCTCACCAATAAAATATTAATATTAATATGTTTCCTTTGTACGAGACCCTAACGCTCGAACTACCAAAGGGAAAGGGTTCATCTATTTTTTCTTTTCTTATGTGTACTCGTACGCACGGGATATAACTGGCGCGCACAGAAATCTAGAAGGTTATTTGATTAATTAGTACAACAGCAAGCCGTTTTCTATATTTAATATTATTTAGTAATTAGTAACCATCAAGAACGTACCGCTTCATAAGTAAAGTAAAAGTATATATTATTTAAATTAGTTAACAAGAATCTTTTAATTTATCTGATGAAACGAAATTGGTTGATATATTCCGATATTCCTGTTGCCGCGAGATTTTGTCTCATATCTCGGCAGGTATCTCGAATTAACTAAATTCCCGTTTGCTTAATTAGTCGTGAAATTCGACTGTTGGCCCGAACTAAAGGCTGGTAACACATCATACATACTAGTAGGTGATGACCTCACCAAACCGGTGCGTACGAACACATGGGGTCCACACCACAGTAACAACAAATGTAACCTCATGCGACCTCGTACCAAATTAACAGTACTAGCTACCTCTCTATTCTTATCACAGGTTTAAGTCCGTTTAAAGTTATTTATTTATGCACCTTATCACTTTTAACCCTCCAATTTCATGGAATTGCATCTCAATGAGATGGTTAGAAACTAGACATTAAGTAGTTTATCACTTGTGTAAATATGGGTTATAACTTATATAAGTTTTATTGATGGTGTACTAAATATGACAACAGTAGTTATATACGGCGCTGTACGGAGGCTTTTTTTTTAATATTAGTAAGGAAAAAATATTTTGGAATATTTGGATTTTAATTTTTGTTGACGCATTATTGATGCATTTCGTCCGTCTAATATTTATTCGAACATTTTAAATTTCAGATCTTAATTGATGATGAAATTTATAATGTTTGAATATATGAAATTGTTTTATATATTTAAATTGATAGTTTCATGTTTTACCTAATTAAAAAATTATGTCAAATTTTATCATATTGTCGATGTTTTTATTATTATTTGAATTTTTTTGTCTTTAAAAGGTGGTCTGTTAATTATCTTCTAGAATATCTATATATAATTTTTTTTTCTATATCCTATTTTTAGAACAACATAAGTGGTTTAAAATCCTCTACAATTGAAAATTAAAATAAATACTTATTTTTTATAAAAGAAATACCAAAGAGCACATTTTTGTGGTGAATTTTGTATAGGATTTTGATAAATTTTGTAACAAATATTGTAAATGAAGAATAATTTTTTTCTGGTATTTATATGGCCTTCTTATTCTACTCTCGTTGTTACATAACATACCTTGCTAATGGTGATTATGTGTACTTAATTTTATGTTTATTAATGCTGTTTTTTTCTTTTTCGTTTGCAAACTTTTATGCGTTGATATATATGTCTTCAGTAAATTATAATATTTAATCTAAATCCTACTTTTTTGGAAATAAATAATACCGGAAACAAAGATTCTGATTCGTTGTATTAAATTATTTAATTACTTCACGCATGCATATGCATTAAATGAGAATGGAAGCTAAGCACGCCTTCATATCTAAAGATAAGCCTAATCTATCTATCCAATATCCATCCAAGATCGAGCTTTCCATGGTCCTTGGTAAGAGGCAGGAATCTCGTTTCAGAAAAATAGGCAAAGAAAGGCGTTGTAACGGAAACAATAACGAAAGTGAATGGAGTTAGGCGAAACGGCCTGACTCCCTCACTGCCATTTCTCGTGCCCCCCAAAAAATAAAATAAAAAGGGGGAGTATCGTGTATACCCATAAAAAGTTGGAAATTACGTATTCATCCCTCTAAAATTCATAATATCATATTTATCCTTCTAAACTTAAAAAATTTACCCATTTAAATGTTTTTTTAATTAAAACTCATTTTAAATTTATGAAGTAACCATTTTACCCTTCGTGACAAAAATATACATTTTTTAGAAAAATATCAGTCTTCTAATTGGATGGTTTCCAATAGCAAATGAGTCATTTCTTAATTTTACCTAAATGTTATTGTGTAAGCATCAAAAGTAGACAAATGACCCATTTGCCTTCAGAAACCGACATAAATAAATATTTTTTAGAAAAATACTACTAGTTTTTATTTTTTTATAAAGAGTAAAATTTGTGCTTCATCAATTTTAAATGAGTTTAATAGAAAAGACAATGATATGGATAAATTTGTGAGTTTTTGATGTTTAGAAAGGTAAATATGATATTTATGAATTTTAGAAGGAAAAATACATAATTTAAAAAATGATATTATGAATTTATAAGAAAAAATACATAATTTCCAAAATTTTAAGGGGCATATATGAAATTCCCAAAAAAAAAATTGCGTTGCTTTACTAACTGAACTAAATATATAAAGAGGAGAGTTCAAATGCCATAAAATTCAAAATAAAACTGTTGGATATGAACTACATCATTTTATCTATGCATGTGTAAAAAATTATGGTATTTAAACTTTGTTTTGGTTGTCATCTTGAACTTGTAAAAATGTATACTAATATGGATAATTTCTAGATATTGATTTTTCAACTTATTGATTCACATAAAAGAAAAATTGAAATGTGATAATTTTTTATGAGTACATAGAGAAAATAACATATATCGCATCTAACAGTTTTATTTTGACGTTTAAGTTTTAAACTTTGAGTTATGAAAGTTTTTAAAAATAAAGACATAATTGAGACACAAAAAATTAGAGACATTTGAATTCAACCTCATATATAAATATAAATAGTGGTTACACTAACAGAGTAACAGTACCAACTTACCACTGGACAAGTATCCTCTCCATTACTGTAAGAGATTCTCTTCACTTTACGGTTTGAGATTAACTCCCAACCGCTTTGGGATTCGAGCTGACGGAGGGGACAATATTATTGGACTTTGAGATTCGTGCCAAGTTAAAAAGAACGGTCCAGATCAAGTAATTGTAAAAGATTCCCTATTACGGTACCGGAGAAGATCTGAATTCCCCACCGCTTGGTGCTTTCTATAAAACCTCATTTTGTCCAAACACCACGTAGGCTTCCCACCAGTTGTTGTTGTCTTCGGTTCCCTGCTACCCCATCCGTTTCTGTTACAACATTTACCCATTTTGAAAGCAATTTTGTATTTTCCATTCATTTCTCTTTCCTACGGAGAATTTGAAACGGATGTGAATGTGAAAGAGACAGATATATATAAGAAAAAAAATATTATGATATAGCATGCGATTTGCTGTATATTACATTTGACAACTCTGTAGGTGAAACAATATATTAATGATATCGATTTATTATCAACAGAACTTTATTTTAAAGATTCTTCCTTAGAAAAAAAAATTGATCAGCAGAATGAAAAAAAAAAACATTTAATTCAAAAGTTAATAAGAACATTTATAAACAAACTCGGCATTAATTGACTTCATAAAGCACAAGGGTGGAGCAAAATTTTAGATATTTACGTTAACCTTTCTCTTGGGTCCTTAATGCCCAAATGATCATAATAACAAACATTTTAGATGACTTATTTGCAAATAGTGAGAGATGAAGGACTAAAATGCAAATAGACATCAGTCATGGCTGAATCATGGTCATTTGCACTTTTAATCCTATGATATCACAATGATTTGTCCTTTGAAATATACTAATGAAAAGAAATCAGGGGCCTTTATGCAAATTTCCCTTGCTACCTGGTTCTGTCAACATGTTATTTTCAAAATCTCAAAGTTTTAAAACAAAATAATGCCTTTGATCTTGTTTCTCTGCTTACAAGTACCAATTAGTAGCCTAAAAAAATTACTAAAACCTGTTCTGATAAGCAACTAGTCAGTGTATTCAGTACTAAACACTCCAAACCAGTCTCTGGTACACCCATGTACACAACATCAGCATTGAAACCAAGCACATATGCTATTGGTATATGAAAAGCATTAAAAAAACAGTGAAATGACCTTCTCTGGAAAATTGGTCAATATAAATCAATACATGGACCACACTAGAAAATGAATAGTACAGTCATTTAAAAGACTTGAAAACACACAAAATGGACACAAATTTTGCATTATTTGGATTTTATTTCAATTTTATATTGAATTTAGAAGTTGACACTTTGAAAATATGAACAATATAATAGCATGTGACAGTTTTGCCCCCTCTGTATAAATGATAACTTTAAAAATAGAAATGGATTCCCAAAAATTATGAAACTTGGTACAATTCTAGTTCACATACCATACTACAGATATATGATGAAACCCTAGAAGAACATGAAAGACAACTAGAAAAAATTAAAGACAACTAGTACAAAATGAAAAACAACAAGAAGATAATGAAAGACATTGAGTAGAACATGAAAGACAACTAGTAGAACATGAAATACAACGAGAATAAGATGAAAGACAACCAGTAGAACATGAAACACAACCATTATAAGATGAAAGTCTACCAGTACAAGATAAAAAACAACTAATAGAAGATGAAAGACAACTAGAAGAAGATAAAAGACAACCAGTAGAAGATGAAAGACAACTTGAATAATATTAAAGACAATATAACATTAAAGACAACCAGTGGAAGATGAAAGACAACTATTAGAATATGAAAGACAAATAGTAGAACATGAAAGGCAACCAGTAGAACATCAAAGAGAACCTGTAGAACATGAGAGACAACCAGAAGAAGTTGAAACACAACAAGTAGAAGATGTAAGACAACTAGAAGAAGATGAAAGACAACTAGAAGAAGATTATGAAAGACAACTAGTACAAGATGAAAGACAACCAGTAAAACATGAAAGACAAGAAGTAGAACATGAAAGAGAACCAGTAGAAGATGAGAGACAACCAGTATAAGATGAGACACAACCAGTAGATAATGAGAGACAACCAGAAGATGATGAGAGACAACTAGAAGAAGATGAATGACAACCAGAAGAAGATGAAACACAATTAGAAGATGATGAAAGACAACCAGTAGAAGACAACAAGTAGAACATTAAAGACAACCAGTAGAACATTAAAGACAACCAGCAGAAGATGAATGAAAACTAGTAGAATATGAAAGATAAATAGTAGAACATGAAAGAGAACATGAGAGACAACAAGAAGAAGTTGAAACACAACAAGTAGAAGATGTAAGACAACTAGAAGAAAATAAAAGACAACTAGAAGAAGATTATGAAAGACAACTAGTACAAGATGAAAGACAACCAGTAAAACATGAAATACAAGAGGTAGAACATGAAAGAGAACTAGTAGAAGATGAGAGACAACCAATATAAGATGAGACACAACAAGTAGATAATGAGAGACAACCAGAAGATGATGAGAGACAACTAGAAGAAGATGAATGACAACTTCAAAGAAGATGAAACACAATTAGATGAAGATGAAAAACCACCAGTAGAAGATGAAAGACAACTAGAGGAAAGATGGAAGACAACCATTACAAGATGAAAACAACTAGAAGAAGATGAAAGGCATCCAGTACAACATGAAAGACAACCAGTAGAACATGAAAGACAAGTAGAAGAAGATGAAACACAAATAGTACAATATGAACGACAACTAGTAGAAAATTAAAGACAATCAGTAGATCATGAAGGAGAACCAGTAGAAGATAAGAGACAACAAGTAGAAGGGGAGACACAACTAGTAGAAAATGAGAGACAACCAGAAGAAGATGAGAGACAACTAGAAGAAGAAGGAAGACAATGAGAAGAAAATAAAATACAAGTAGAAAAAGATGAAAAACAATCAGTACAAGATGAAAAACAACTAGAATATGCTAAACGACATCCTGTAGAACATGAAATACGATGAAAAGAAGGTGAAACCAACAAGAAGAAGATGAAAGTCAACTAGTATAACATGAAACACAACCATTATATGATGAAAGTCAACCAGTACAAGATGAAAGACAACTAATAGAAGATGAAAGACAACTAGAAGAAGATGAAAGACAACCAGTACAAGATGAATGACAACCAGAAGAACATGAAAACAAACTAGTAGAAGATGAAAGACAACTAGTAGAATATCAAAGACAACCAGTAGAACATGACAGAGAATCAGTAGAACATGAGAGACAATTAGAAGAAGATGTAAGACAAATAGAAGAAGATGATGAAAGACAACTAGTAGAACATAAATGACAACTAGTAGAACATAAAAGACAACAAGTAGAACTTGAAAGAGAACTAGTAGATGATAAGAGACAACCAGAAGATGATGAGAGACTTAGAAAAAGGTGAATGACAACCATAAAAAGATGAAACACAATTAGAAGAAGATGAAAGATAACCAGTAGAAGATGAAAGACAACAAGAAAATATGAAAGACAACCATTACAAGATAAAAGACAACTAAAAGAAGATGAAAGACATCCAGTAGAACATGAAAGAGAAGTAGAAGATGATGAAACACAACTAGTAAAATATGAAAGACAACTAGTAGAACATGAAAGACAACTAGTAGAACATGAAAGACAACCAGTACAAGATGATAGACAACCTGTATAAGATGAAAAACAACTGATAGAAGAAGAAAGACAACGAGAAGAAGATGAAACACAATGAGAAGAGGATGAAAGACAACCAGTAGAAGATGAAAGACAACTAGTAGAAGATGATAGACAACTACAAGAAGATGAAAGACAACCAGCAGAACATTAAAGACAGTCAGTAGAAGATGAAAGACAGTCAGTACAAGATGAAAGACAACCAGTAAAAGATGAAAAAATAACTAAAAAAAGATGAGAGACAACCAATACAAGATGAAAAAACAAGTAGAGGAAAATTAAAGACAACAACCAGTGCAACATGAAAAACAACTTGAAGAAGATGAAAGACATCCAATAGAACATGAAAGACAACCAGTAGAACATGAAAGAGAACTAGAAGAAGATAAAACACAGCTAGTAGAAGATGAGAGACAACCAGTAAAACATGAAAGAGAATAGTAGAACATGAAAAAGAATCAGTAGAAGATGAGACACAACAAGTAGAAAATGAGTGACAACCTGAAGAAGATGAGAGATAACTAGAATAAGAAGAAAGACAACAAGAAAAAGATGAAATAAAACTAGAAGAAGATGAAAGACATCCAGTAGAACATGAAAGACAAAGAGAAGAAGATGAAACACAACGAGAAGAAGATGAAACACAACTAGTAGAAGATGAAATACAACCAGAAGGTGATGAAAGACAACCAGTAAAAGATGAAAGACAACCAGTAGAAGATGAAGACAACTACAAGAAGATGAAAGACAACCAGTAGAAAATGAAAGACAACCAGTAGAAGATGAAAGACAACTCATAGAATATGAAAGACAACCAGTAGAACATGAAAAACAACTAGAAGAAGATGAAAGACAACTAGAAAAATATGAAAGGCAACCAATACAAGATGAAAAGACAACCAGTACACGATGAAAAACAACGAGAAGAAGATGAAAGACAACTAGAAGAAGATGAAAGACAACTAGAAGAAGATGATGAAAGACAACTAGTAGAAGATGAAAGACAAGAAGAAGAAGATGAAACACAACAAGTAGAAGATGAAAGACAACTAGAAGAAGATGATGAAAGACAACCAGTAAAACATTAAGGACAACCAGTAGAACATGAAAGAGAACCAGCAGAAGATGAATGACAACTACAAGAAGATGGAAAACAACCAGTACAAGATGAAAAAGAACTAGAAGAAGATGAAAGACATCCAGTAAAACATGAAAGACAACTAGAAGAAGATGAAAGACAACGAGAAGAAGATGAAACACAACTAGTAGAAGATGAAAGACAACAAGAAGATGAAAGACAACCAGTAGAATATGAAAGACAACCAGTAGAACAGGAAAGACAACCAGTAGAATATGAAAGACAACTAGTAGAATATGAAAGACAACCAGTAGAATATGAAAGACAACCAGTAGAACATGAAAAACAAGTTGTAGAAGATGAATGACAACTAGAAGAAGATGAAAGGCAACCAGTAGAACACGAAAAACAACTAGTAAAAGATGAGAGACAACTAGTAGAAGATGAGAGACAACCAGAAGAAGATGAGAGACAACTAGAAGAAGATGAAAGACAACCAGTAGAACATGAAAGACAACTAGAAGAAGATGAAATACATCTAGAAGAACATAAAACACAACAAGTAGAAGTTGAAAAACAACTAGAAGAACATGAAATAGAACTAGGAAAACACGAAAGATAACTAGAAGAAGATGAAAGACAACCAGTAGAAAATGAAAAACAACTAGAAGATACTGAAAGACATCCAGTTGAATATGAAATACGATGAGAAGAAGATGAAATACAAGTAGAAGAAGATGAAAGACAGCTAGTAGAACATGAAAGACAACTAGAAGATGCTGAAAGACATCCAGTAGAACATGAAACACAACCTTTACAAGATGAAAGACAACTAATAGAAGATGAAAGACAACTAGAAGAAGATGAAAGACAACCAGTAGAAGATGAAAGACAACTTGAAGAAGACGAAAGACAACCAGTAGAACAATAAAGACAACCAGTAGAAGATGAAAGACAACTAGTAGTATATGAAAGACAAACTGTAAAACATGAAAGAGAACCAGTAGAAGATGAGAGACAACTAGAAGAAGATGATGAAAAACAACTAGTAGAAGATGAAAGACAACTAGTAGAAGATGAAAAACAACTAGTAAAACATAAAAGACAACATGTAGAACATCAAAGCGAACCAGTAGAAAATTCAAGACAACCAGTAGATGATGAAAGACAACTAGAAGAGGAGGAAAGGCAACCAACACAAGATGAAAAGACAACTTGAAAAAGATGAAAGACAACCAGTAGAACATGAAAGACAACCAGTAAAACATGAAAGACAACCAGTAGAACATGAAAGACAACCAGTAGAACATGAAAGACAACCAGTAAAACATGAAAGACAATCAGGAGAACATGAAAGACAACCAGAACATGATGATAGACAACTAGTAAAAGATGAAACACAACTGATAGAGGAAGAAAGACCACTAAAAGAAGATGTTACACAACTAGTAGAGGATGAAAGTCAATCAGCAGAAGAGGAAAGTCAACCAGTAAAAGATGAAAGACAACTAGTAAATGATGAAAGACAACTTGTAGAAGATGAAAGACAACCAGTAGAAGATGAAAGACAACCAGTAGAAGTTGAAAGACAACTAGAAGAAGAGGAAAGGCTACCAATATTCTACTTGGAAGATGAAAGACAACTAGAAGAAGATGATGAAAGACAAATAGTAAAACATTAAAGACAACTAGTAGAACATGAAAGAGAACCAGTAGAAGATGAATGACAACTACAAGAAGATGGAAGACAACCAGTACAAGATGAAAAAGAACTAGAAGAAGATGAAAGACATCCAGTAGAACATGAAAGATAACTAGAAGAAGATGAAAGACAACTAGAAGATGATGAAAGACAACCAGTAGAACATTAAGGAAAACCAGTAGAACATGAAAGACAACTAGAAGAAGATTAAACACAACAAGTTGAAGATAAAAGACAACTAGAAGAAGATGAAAGACAACCAGTACAAGATGAAAAACAACCATTACAATATGAAAAACAACTAGAAGAAGATAAAAGACATCCAGTAGAACATGAAATACAACTAGAAGAAGATGAAACACAACTAGTAGAATATGAAAGACAACAAGTAGAACATGAAAGACAACTAGTAGAACATTAAAGACAATCAGTACGAGATGAAAAACAATGAATAGAAGAAGAAAGACAACAAGAAGATGATGAAACATATTTAGTAGAAGGTGAAAGACAAACAGAAGAGGATGAAAGACAACCAGTAAAAGATGAAAGACAATTAGTAGAAGATGAAAGACAACTACAAGAAGATGAAAGACAACCAGTAGAACATGAAAGACAACTACAAGAAGATGAAAGACAACCAGTAGAACATGACAAATAGCTAGAAAAAGATGAGTGGCAACCAGTACAAGATGAAAAGACAACCAGAGGAAAATGAAAAACAACAAGTAGTACAAGATGAAAAACAACTTGAAGAATATGAAAGACATCCAGTAGAATATGAAAGACAACCAGTAGAACATGAAAAACAACTGAAAGAAGATGAAACACAACTAGTAGAAGATGAAAGACAGACAACCAGTAAAACATTAAAAACAACCAGTAGAAGATGAGAGACAACCAGTAGAAGATGAGACACAACCAGTAGAAGATGAGACACAACCAGAAGAAGATGAGAGACAATTAGGAGAAGAAAAAGGACAATGAGAAGAAAATGAAATATAACTAGAAAAACATGAAAGACAACTAGTACAAGATGAAAGACAAGAAGAATAAGATGAAACACAACAAGTAGAAGATGAATGACAATTAGAAGAAGATGATGAAAGACAACCAGTAGAACATGAAAAAAAACCAATAGAAGATGAATGACAACTACAAGAAGATGGAGACTACCAGTACAAGATGAAAAAGAACTAGAAGAAAATGAAAGACAACGAGAAGAAGATGAACACAACTAGTAGAAGATGAAAGACAATAAGAAGAAAAGGAAAGACAACCAGTAGAACATGAAAGACAACCAGTAGAATATGAAAGGCCACTAGTAGAATATGAAAGACAACCAGTAGAAGATGGGAGACAACCAGAAGAAGATGAAAGGCAACTTGTAGAACACGAAAGATGAGAGACAACTAGTAGAAGATGGGAGACAACCAGAAGAAGATGAGAGACAACTAGAAGAAGATCAAAGACAACTAGTAGAACTTGAAAGACAACCAGTAGATATTGAAAGACAACTAGAAGAAGATTAAACAAGACAAGTTGAAGATAAATGGAAACTAGAAGAAGATGAAAGACAACCAGTAGAACATGAAAGACAACCATTACAAGATGAAAAACAGTTAGAAGAAAATGAAAGACATTCAGTAGAACATGAAAGACAACCAGTAGAACATGAAAGACAACTAGAACAAGATGAAAAACAACTAGTAGAATATCAAAGACAACCAGTAAAACATTAAAGACAACCAGTAGAACATGAATGAGAACCAGTAGAAGATAAGAGACAACAAGTAGAAGAGGAGACACAACTAGTAGAAAATGAGAGACAACCAAAAGGAGATGAGAGACAACTAGAAGAAGAAGATGAAACACAACTAGTAGAATATGAAAGACAACCAGAACAAGATGAAAGATAACTAGAATAATGTGAAAGATAATTAGAAGAAAATGAAAATCAACCAGTAGAATATGGAAGACAACTAGAAGAAGATGAAACACAACTAGAAGAAGATGAAAATCAACAATTAGAATATGAGTGACAATCAGTAGAAGATGAAAGACAACTAGAAGATGATGATAGACAACTTGTAGAACTCGAAAGAGAGCCAGTAGAACGTAAAGACAACCAGAAGAAAATGAAAGACAACAAGTAGAAGATGAAAGACAACCAGAAGAAAATGAAACACAACAAGTAGAAGATGAAAGACAACCAGTAGAAAATGAAAGATAAATAGAAGAAGATAAAAGATAACAAGTAGAACTTGAAACACAACCATTACAAGATGAAAAACAACTAGAAGAAGAAGAAAGACATCTAGTAGAACATGAAAGACAACCAGTAGAACATAAAAGACAAGTAGTAGAACATAAAAGACAGCTAGTAGAACATTAAAGACAACCAGTACAAGATGAAAAACAACTAATAGAAGAAGAAAGACAACGAGAAGAAGATGAAACACAACTAGTAGAAGATGAAAGACAAACAGAAGAGGATGAAAGACAACCAGTAAAAGATGAAAGACAATTATTAGAAGATGAAAGACAACAACAAGAAGATGAAAGACAACCAGTAGAAAATGAAAGACAACCAATAAAAGATGAAAAACAACTAGAAAAAGATAAGAGGCAACCAATACAAAAATGAGAGACAACCAATATAAGGTGAAAAGACAACCAGAGGAAAATGAAAGACAACAACCGGTACAAGATGAAAAAAAATTTTGAAGAAGATGAAAGACATCTAGTAGAACATGAAAGACAATCAGTAGAACATGAAAGACAACTAGAAGAAGATGAAACACAGCAAGTAGAAGATAAAAGACAATGAATAAAACATGAAAGACAACCAGTAGAACTTGAAAGAGAACCAGTAGAAGATGATGGACAACCAGTAGAAGAGGAGACACATCTAGTAGAAAATGAGAGACAACCAGGAGAAGATGAGAGACAACCAGAAGAAGAAGAAAAATAATGAGTAGAAGAACATGAAATACAAAGAGAAGAAGATGAAACACAACTAGTTGAAGATGAAAGACAACCAGAAGATGAAGAAAGACAACCAGTAAAAGATGAAAAACAACTAGTTGAAGATGAAAAACAACGAGATGAAGATGAAAGACAACTTGAATATGATGATGAAAGACAACTAGTAGAAGATGAAAGACAAGAAGAAGAAGATGAAAGACAACTAGAAGAAGATGATGAAAGACAACCAATAAAACATTAAGGACAACCAATAGAACATGAAAGAGAATCAGTAGAAGATGAATGACAACAAGAACAAGATGAAAAACAACCAGAAGAACATGAAAAAAAAAAAACTAGAAGAAGATGAAAGACATTCAATAGAACATGAAAAATAACTATAAGAAGATGAAAGACAACGAGAAGAAGATGAAACACAACTAGTAGAAGATGAAAGACAACAAGAAGATGAAAGACAACCAGTAGAAAATGAAAGACAACCAGTGGAACAGGAAAGACAACCAATAGAATATGAAAGACAACTAGTAGTATATGATAGAAAACTAGTATAACATGAAAAACAAGTTGTAGAAGATTAACGACAACCAGAAGAAAATGAAAGGCAACCAGTAGAACACGAAAGACAACCAGTAAAAGATGAGAGACAACTAATAGAAGATGGGAGACAACCAAAAGAAGATGAGAGCCAACTAGAAAAAGATAAAAGACAACCAATACAAGATTAAAAATAACTAGAAGAAGATGAAAGACAACCAGTAGAACAAGAAAGACAACCAGTAGAACACGACAAGTTAAAGATAAATGACATCTAGAAAAAAAATGAAAGACAACCAGTAGAACACGAAAGACAAACAGTACAAGATGAAAGACTACCAGTACAAATTGAAAAACAACTAATAGAAGAAGAAAGACAACCATTTGAAGATGAAAGACAACGACAAGAAATGAAAGACAACCAGTAGAACATGAAAGACAACTAGTAGAACAGGAAAGACAACTAGTAAAAGATGAAAGACAACTCGAAGAAGATGAAAGACAATCTGTAGAACATGAAAGACAACTAGAAGAAGATGAAACACAACAAGTATGAGAGAAAGATAGCTAGAAGAAGATGAAACACAATAACTAAAAGATGAAAAACAACTTGAAGAAGATGAAAGACAACAAGTAGAAGATGAGAGACAACCAGAAGAAGATGATATACAACAAGTAGATAGTGAGAGACAACCAGTATATAGTGAGAGATAACTAGAAGAAGATAAAACACAATTGGAAGAAGATGAATGACAACCAGTAAATGATCAAAGACAACTAGAAGAAGATGAAAGACAATTGTACAAGATGAAAAACAACTAGAAGATGATGAAAGACATCATGTAGAACATGAAAACAACTAGTAGAATATGAAATACAACGAGAAGAAGATGAAACACAAGTAGAAGAAGATGAAAGATAATCAGTAGAACAATAAAGACAACCAGTAGAAAATGAAAGACAATTACTAGAATATGAAAGACAACCAATACAAGGTGAAAAGATAACTTGAAGAAGATGAAATACAACAAGTAGAACATGAAAGACAATCAGAACAAGATGAAAGAGAACTAGTATAAGATGAAAAACAACTAATAGAAGAAGAAATACCACTACAAGAAGATGAAACACAACTAGTAGAGGATGAAGGACAACCAGAATAAGGGGAAAGACAACCATAGAACATGATAGACAACCAGTAGAAGATGAAAGACAACCACTAGAAGATGAAACACAATTGTAGAAGATGAAAAACAACTAGAAGTTGATTAAAGACATCCTGTAGAACATGAAAACAACCAGTTGAATATGAAACACAACGAGAAGAAGATGAAACACAACTAGAAGAAAATGAAAGATAACCAGTATAAGATGAAAGACAACTAGTAGAATATGAAAGACAACTAGTAGAAGATGAAAGACAACCAGTAGAAGATGAAAGACAACTAGAAGAAGAGGAAAGACAACCAATACAAGATGAAAAGATAACTTGAAGAAGATGAAAGACAACCAGTAGAACATGAAAAACAACTAGTAGAAGATGAAAGACAACCACAACAAGATGAAAGAGAACCAGTAAAAGATGAAAAACAACTTATAGAAGAAGAAAGTCCACTAAAAAAATTGATGAAACACAACTAGTAGAGGATGAAAGACAACCAGAACAAGAGAAAAGACAACCAGTAGAACATGATAGACAACCAGTAGAAGATGAAAGGCAACTAGTAGAATATGAAAGACAACTAGTAGAAGATGAAAGACAACCAGTAGAAGATTAAAGACAACCAATAAAAGATGAAAAGCAACCAATACAAGATGAAAAGACAACTTGAAGAAGATGAAAGACAACTAATAGAACATGGAAGACAACCAGAAGAAGATGAAACACAAGTAGGAGACTAAAGACAACTAGAAGAATATGTAAGACATCTAGAAGAAGATGAAATACAACTATAAGAAGATGAAACACAATAAGTAGAAGACGAAAAACAACTTGAAGAAGATGAGAGACAACCAGTAAAAGATGATACACAACAAGTAGATAGTGAGAGACAACCAGTAGATAGTGATAGATAACTAGAAGAAGATGAATGACAACTAGAAGAAGATGAAACACAATTGGAAGAAGATGAATGACAACCAGTAAATGATCAAAGACAACTAGAACAAGATGAAAGACAACTTTACAAGATGAAAAACATCCAGTAGAACATGAAAACAACCAGTACAACATGAAATACAACTAGAAGAAGATGAAAGACAACTTGTAGAAGATGAAAGACAACCAGTAGAACATTAAAGACAACCAGTAGAAGATGAAAGACAATAAGTAGAATATGAAAGACAAACGGAACATGAAAGACAACTAGTAGAATGAAAGAGAACCAGTAGAAGATGTAAGACAACCAGAAGAAGTTGAAACACAACAAGTAGAAGATGTAAGACAACTAGAAGAAGATGAAATACAACTATAAGAAGATGATGAAAGACAACTAGTATAAGATGAGAGACAACCAGTTGAAGATGATACACAACAAGTAGATAGTTAGAGACAACCAGAAGTTGATGAGAGATAACTAGAAGAAGATGAATGACAACTAGAAGAAGATGAAACACAATTGGAAGAAGATGAATGACAACCAATAGATGATCAAAGACAACTAGAAGAAGATGAAAGACAATTGTACAAGATAAAAACAACTAGAAGATGATGAAAGACATCATGTAGAACATGAAAACAACCAGTAGAATATGAAATACAACGAGATGAAGATGAAACACAACTAGAAGAAGATGAAAGATAACCAGTAGAACATTAAAGACAACCAGTAGAAGATGAAAGACAACTCGTAGATGATGAAACACAACTAGTAGAGGATGAAAGACAACCAGAACAAGAGAAAAGACAACAAGTAGAAGATGAAAGGCAACTAGTAGAATAAGAAAGACAACCAGTAGAATATGAAATATAAGCAATAGAAGATGAAAGACAACTAGAAGAAGAGGAAAGGCAACCAATACAAGATGAAAAGACAACTTGAAGAAGATGAAAAGACAACCAGTAGAACATGAAAGACAACTAGTAGAACATGAAAGACAACCAGAAGAAGATGAAACACAACAAGTAGGAGAGGAAAGATAACTAGAAGAAGATACAACTAGAAGAAGATGAAATACAACTAGAAGAAGATGAGAGACAACCAGTAGAAGATGATACACAACAAGTAGATAGTGAAAAACAACTTGAAGAAGATGAGAGACAAGCAGTAGAAGATGAGAGACAACCAGTAAAAGATGATACACAACAAGTAGATAGTGAGAGACAACCAGTAGATAACGAGAGATAACTATAAGAAGTTGAAGGACAACTAAAAGAAGATGAAACACAATTGGAAGAAGATGAATGACAACCAGTAGATGATCAAAGACAACTAGAAGAAGATGAAAGACAACTTGTACAAGATGAAAAACAACTAGAAGATGATGAAAGACAACCAGTAGAACATGAAATACAACGAGAAGAGGATGAGACACAACTAGAAGAAGATGAAAGACAACCATTAGAACATTAAATACAACCAGTAGAAGATCAAAGACAATTAGTAGAAGACGAAAAACAACTTGAAGAAGATGAGAGACAACCAGTAGAAGATGATACACAACAAGTAGATAATGAGAGACAACCTGTAGATAGTGAGAGATAAGTAGAAGAAGATCAATGACAACTAGAAGAAGATGAAACACAATTGGAAGAAGATGAATGACAACCAGTAGATGATCAAAGACAATTAGAAGAAGATGAAAGACAACTTGTACAAGATGAAAAACAACTAGAAGATGATGAAAGACATCCAGTAGAACATGAAATACTACGAGAAGAAGATGAAACACAACTAGAATAAGATTAAAGACAACTAGTAGAACATTAAAGACAACCAGTAGAAGGTGAAAGACAATTAGTAGAATATGAAAGACAACCAGTAAAACATGAAAGACAAGAAGTAGAACATGAAAGAGAACCAGTAGAATAATGAGAGGCAACCAGTAGAAGATGATACACGACAAGTAGATAGTGAGAGACAATCAGAAGATGATGAGAGATAACTAGAAGAAGATCAATGACAACTAGAAGAAGATGAAACACAATTGGAAAAAGATGAATGACAACCAATAGATGATCAAAGACAACTAAAAGAAGATGAAAGACAATTGTACAAGATGAAAAACAACTAGAATATGATGAAAGACATCCTGTAGAACATGAAAACAACCAGTAGAATATGAAATACTACGAGAAGAAGATGAAACACAACTAGAATAAGATGAAATACAACTAGTAGAACAATAAGGACAACCAGTAGAAGGTGAAAGACAATTAGTAGAATATGAAAGACAAACAGTAGAACACGAAAGACAACCAGCAGAACATGAAAGATAACCAGTAGAAGATGAGAGACAACCAGAAGAAGTTGAAACACAACCAGTAGAGGATGAAAGTCAACTAGTAGAATATGAAAGACAACCAGTATAAGATGAAATACAACTAGTAGAAGATGAAAGACAACCAATAAAAGATGAAAAGACAACTTGAAGAAGATGAAAGACAACTAGTAGAACATGAAAGACAACCAGAAGAAGATGAAACACAACAAGTAGGAGAGGAAAGACAACTAGAAGAAGATGTAAGACAACTAGAAGAAGATGAAACACAATAAGTAGAAGACGAAAAACAACTTGAATAACATGAAA
The DNA here is from genome assembly GCA_011114355.1 of Carex littledalei. Taxonomy (NCBI): domain Eukaryota; kingdom Viridiplantae; phylum Streptophyta; class Magnoliopsida; order Poales; family Cyperaceae; genus Carex; species Carex littledalei. The sequence goes on along the minus strand of CM022085.1, from coordinate 14,166,528 downwards.
TACAACTAGGAGAACATGAAAGACAACTAGAAGAAGATGAAAGACAACTTGTACAAGATGAAAAACAACTAGAAGATGATGAAAGACATCCAGTAGAACATGAAATACAACGAGAAAAAGATGAAACACAACTAGAAGAAGATGAAAGACAACCAGTAGAACATGAAACACAACTATTATAAGATGAAAGTCAACCAGTACAAGATGAAATACAACTAATAGAAAATGAAAGACAACTAGAAGAAGATGAAAGACAACCAGTAGAAGATGAAAAACAACTTGAAGAAGATGAAAGACAACCAGTAGAACATTAAAGACAACCAGTAGAAGATGAAAGACAATTAGTAGAATATGAAAGACAAACGGTAGAACATGAAAGACAACCAGTAGAATGAAAGAGAACCAGTAGAAGATGAGAGACAACCAGAAGAAGTTGAAACACAACAAGTAGAAGATGTAAGACAACTAGAAGAAGATGAAAGACCATTAAAAGAAGATATAAGACAATTATAAGAAGTATAACATGAAAGAGAACCAGTAGATAATGAGAGACAACCAGTAGAAGATGATACACGACAAGTAGATAGTATGAGACAACTAGATGGTGATAAGAGATAACTAGAAGAAGATCGATGACAACTAGAAGAAGATGAAACACAATTGGAAGAAGATGAATAACAACCAGTAGCTGATCATAGACAACTAGAAGAATATGGAAGACAACAATTACAAGATGAAATACTACTAGAGAAGATAAAAGACAACCAGTGGAACATGAAAGACAACTAGAAGAAGATGAAATACAACTAGTAGAATATGAAAGACAACCAGTACAACATGAAAGACAACTAAAAGAAGATGAAAGACAATTAGAAGAAAATCAAATCAACCAATAGAATGTGGAAGACAACTAGAAGAAGATGAAAATCAAAATATGAGTGACAATCAGTAGAAGATGATGAAAGACGAACATGAAGGACAACCAATACAAGATGGAAAAACAACTAGAAGAAGAAGAAAGACAACTTGTAGAACACGAAGGACAACCAGAAGAAAATGAAACACAACCAGTAGAATATGAAAGGCAACTAGTAGAATATGAAAGACAACCAGTAGAACATGAAAAAATGTTGTATAAGATGAATGACAACTAGAAGAAGATGAAAGACAACCAGTAGAACACGAAAGATGAGAGACAACTAGTAGAAGATGGGAGACAACCACTACAAGATGAAAAACAACTAAAAGAAGATGAAAGACAACCAGTAGAAGAAGATTAAACAGAACACGTTGAAGATAAAGGACAACTAGAAGAAGATGAAAGACAAGAACAAAAAGATGAAAAACAACTAGAAGAAGATGAAACACAACTAGTAGAAGATGGGAGACAACCACTACAAGATGAAAAACAACTAAAAGAAGATGAAAGACATCTAGTAGAACATGAAAGACAACTAGAAGAAGCTGAAACACAATTAGTAGAATATGAAAGACAACCTGAACAAGATGAAAGAGAACTAGAAGAAGATGAAAGATAATTAGAAGAAAATGAAAATCAACCAGTAGAATATGGAAGACAACTAGAAGAAGATGAAAATCAACAAGTAGAATATGAGCGACAATCAGTAGGAGATGAAAGACAACTTGTAGAACACGAAAGACAACCAGTAGAACATGAAAGACAACCAGAAAAAAATGAAACACAACAAGTAGAAGATGAAAGACAAACAGTAGAAAATGAAAGATAAATAGAAGAAGATAAAAGATAACAAGTAGAACTTGAAACACAACCATTACAAGATGAAAAACAACTAGAAGAAGATGAAAGACATCCAGTAGAACATGAAAGAACCAGTAGAACATGAAAGACAAGTAGTAGAACATGAAAGACAACTAGTAGAACATTAAAGACAACCAGTACAAGATGAAAAACAACTAATAGAAGAAGAAAGACAACGAGAAGAAGATGAAACACAACTAGTAGAAGATGAAAGACAAACAGAAGAGGATGAAAGACAACCAGTAAAAGATGAAAGACAATTATTAGAAGATGAAAGAAAACAACAAGAAGAAGACAACCAGTAGAAAATGAAAGACAACCAATAAAAGATGAAAAACAACTACAAAAAGATGAGAGACAACCAATACAAGGTGAAAAGATAACCAGAGGAAAATGAAAGACAACAACCAGTACAAGATGAAAAAAAACTTGAAGAAGATGAAAGACATCCAGTAGAACATGAAAGACAATCAGTAGAACATGAAAGACAACTAGAAGAAGATACACAGCTAGTAGAAGATGAAAGACAACTAGAAAATATGAAAGACAACCAGTAGAACATGAAAGACAACCTGTACAAGATGAAAGACAACCAGTAAAAGATGAGAAACAACTAACAGAAGAAGAAGGACCACTAAAAGAAGATGAAACACATGTAGTAGAGGATGAAAGACAACCAGTAGAACATGATAGACAACCAGTAGAAGATGAAAGACAACTAGTAGAATATGAAAGACAACCAGAAGAAGATGAAACACAACAAGTAGGAGAGGAAAGACAACTAGAAGAAGATTAAACACAATAAGTAGAAGACGAAAAACAACATGAAAACATGAAATACAACTAGGAGAACATGAAAGACAACTAGAAGAAGATGAAAGACAACCTGTACAAGATAAAAAACAACTAGAAGATGATGAAAGACTTCCGGTAGAACATGAAATACAACGAGAAGAAGATGAAACACAACTAGAAGAAGATGAAAGACAACCAGTAGAACATGAAACACAACCATTTTAAGATGAAAGTCATCCAGTACAAGATTAAATACAACTAATAGAAGATGAAAGACAACTAGAAGAAGATGAAAGACAACCAGTAATAGATGAAAAACAACTTCAAGAAGATGAAAGACAACCAGTAGAGCATTAAAGACAACCAGTAGAAGATGAAAGACAACTAGTAGAATATGAAAGACAAACAGTAGAACACGAAAGACAACTAGTAAAATATGAAAGACAAATAGTAGAACATGAAAGACAACCAGTAAAACATGAAATACAATTAGTAGAAAATGAGAGACAACTAGTAGATAATGAGAGACAACCATAAGATGATGAGAGACAACAAGATGGACAACTAGAAGAACACACAATTGGAAGAAGATGAATGACAACATGTAGATGATCAAAGACAACAAAAAGAAGATGGAAGGCCACCATTACAAGATGAAAAACAACTAGAAGAAGATGAAAAACATCCAGTAGAACATGAAATACAACCAGAAAAACATGAAATACAGCTAGAAGAAGATGAAACACAACTAGTAGAATATGAAAGACAACCAATTAAACATGAAAGACAACTAGAAGAAGATGAAAGAAAATTAGAAGAAAATAAATATCAACCAGTAGAATATGGAAGACAACTAGAAGAATATGAAAGACTACTAGAAGATGAATCACAATCAGTAGAAGATGAAAGACAAATAGAAGATGATGAAAGACAACAAGTAGAACATGAAGGACAAGCAATACAAAATGGAAAGACAACTAGAAGAAGAAGAAAGACAACTTGTAGAACACGAAAGACAACCAGTAGAACATGAAAGACAACAAGAAGAAAATGAAACACAACCAGTAGAAATTGAAAGATAAATAAAAGAAGATGAAAGATAATAAGTAGAACATTCAACACAACTAGTACAAGATTAAAGACAACTAAAAGAAGATGAAAAACAACTAGAAGAATATGAAACACAACAAGTAGAAGATGAAAGACAACTAGAAGAAGGTGAAACAACTAGTAGAAGGTGAAAGACAACTAGTAGAAGGTGAAAGACAATTAGTATAAGATGAAAGACAACCGGTAGAAAATGAAAAACAATAGAACAAGATGAAAGACAACCAGAAGACAACTAGTAAGAACATGAAAGACAACCAGAGAAGATGAAATCAACAAGTAGGAGAGGAAAGAACTAGAAAAAGATGAAAGACAACTAGAAGAAGATGAAATACAACTAGAAGAAGATGAAATACAACTAGAAGAAGATGAAACACAATAAGGAGATGACAAAAACCAACTTGAAGAACATGAAATACAACTAGGAGAACATGAAAGACAACTAGAAGAAGCTGAAAGACAACTTGTACAAGATGAAAACAACTAGAAGATGATGAAAGACATCCAGTAGAACATGAAATATAACGAGAAGAAGATGAAACATAACTTGAAGAAGATGAAAGACAACCAGTAGAACATGAAAGACAACCAGTAGAACATGAAAGAGAACCAGTAGAAGATGAGAGACAACCAGAAGAAGTTGAAACACAACAAGTAGAAGATGTAAGACAACTAGAAGAAGATGAAAGACAATTAGAAGAAGAAGATGAAAGACAATTAGAAGAAGATGATGAAAGACAACTAGTATAAGATGAAAGACAACCAGTAAAACATGAAAGACAAGAAGTAGAACATGAAAGAAAAACAGAAGAAGATGAGAGACAACCAGTAGAAGATGATACAGAACAAGTAGATAATGAGAGACAACTAGGAGATGATGAGAGATAACTAGAAGAAAATGAATGACAACTAGAAGAAGATGAAACACAATTGGTAGAAGATGAATGACAACCAGTAGATGATCAGAGACACTAGAAGAAGCTGAAAGACAACTTGTACAAGATGAAAACAACTAGAAGATGATGAAAGACATCCAGTAGAACACAAAAACAACCAGTAGAACATGAAATACAACGAGAAGAAGATGAAACACAACTAGAAGAAGATGAAAGACAACCAGTAGAAGATGAAAGACAATTAATAGAATATGAAAGACAAACAGTAGAACATGAAAGACAACCAGTAGAACATGAAAGAGAACCAGTAGAAGATGAGGAACAACCAGAAGAAGTTGAAACACAACACGTAGAAGATGTAAGACAACTAGAAGAAGATGAAAGACAATTAGAAGAAGATGATGAAAGACAACTAGTATAAGATGAAAGACAACTAGTATAAGATAAAAGACAACCTGTAAAACTTGAAAGAGAACCAGTAGAAGATGAGAGACAACTAGTAGAAGATGATACACAACAAGTAGATAGTGAGAGACATTTAGAAGAGGATGGTCAAAGACACTAGAATAAGATGAAAGACAACCAGTAAAACATTAAAGACAAGAAGTAGAACATGAAAAAGAACCAGTAGAAGATTATACACAACAAGTAGATAGTGATAGACAACCAGAAGATGATGAAGATAACTAGAAGAAGATGAATGACAACTAGAAGAAGATGAATGACAACCAGTAGATGATCAAAGACAACTAGAAGAAGATGAAAGGCAACTTGTACAAGATGAAATAGAACTAGAAGATGATGAAAGACATCTAATAGAACATGATAACAACCAGTAGAACATGAATTACAACGAGAATAAGATGAAAGACAATTAGTTGAACATGAAAGACAAACGGTAAAACATGAAAGACAACCAATAGAATGAAAGAGAACAGTAGAAGATGAGAGACAATCAGAAGAAGTTGAAACACAACAAGTAGAATATCTAAGACAACCCGTAAAACATGAAAGACAAGATTGTAGAACATGAAAGAGAACTAGTAGAAGATGAGAGACAACCAGTAAAAGTTGATACACAACAAGTAGATAGTGAGAGACAACCTGTAGATAGTGAGACAAATAGAAGAAGATGAAACACAATTGGAAGAAGATGAATGACAACTAGTAGATGATCAAAGACAACTAGAAGAAGATGGAAGACAACCATTACAAGATGAAAAACAACTAGAAGAAGATGAAAGACATCCAGTAGAACATGAAAGACAACCAGTAGAACATGAAAGACAACTAGAAGAAGATGAAACACAACTAGTAGAATATGAAAGACAACTAGTTGAACATGAAAGACAACTAGAAGAAAATGAATATCAACCAGTAGAATATGGAAGGCAACTAGAAGAAGATGAAAATCAACAAGTAGAATATCGGTGACAATCAGTAGAAGATGAAGGCAACTAGAAGATGATGAAAGACAACAAGTAGAACATGAAAGACAAGCAATACAAGATGAAAAGAGAACTAAAAGAAGAAGAAAGACAACTTGTAGAACACGATAGACAACCGATAGAACATGAAAGACAACCAGAAGAAAATGAAACACATGTAGAAGATGAAAGACAACCAGTAGAAAATGAAAGATAAATAGAAGAAGATGAAAGATAACAAGTAGAACATGAAATACAACCAGTACAAGATGAAAGACAACTAGAAGAAGATGAAAAACAACTAGAAAAAGATGAAACACAACAAGTAGAAGATGAAAGACAACTAGAATAAGATGAAAGACAACTAGTAGAAGATGAAAGACAACTAGTAGAAGGTGAAAGACAACTAGTAGAAGGTGAAAGACAACCGGTAGAAAATGAAAAACAACAGAACAAGATGAAAGACAACCAGAAGACAACTAGTAAGAACATGAAAGACAACCAGAGAAGATGAAATCAACAAGTAGGAGAGGAAAGACAACTAGAATAAGATGAAATACAACTAGAAGAAGATGAAACACAACAAGTAGAAGTTGAAAAATAACTAGAAGAACATGAAATACAACTAGGAGAACATGAAAGACAACTTGTACAAGATGAAAAATAACAAGAAGATGATGAAAAACATCCAGTAGAACATGAAAACAAACAGTAGAACATGAAATATAACAAGAGAAAGATGAAACACAACTAGAAGAAGATAAAAGACATCCAGTAGAACATTAAAGACAACCAGTAGAAGATGAAAGACAATTAGTAGAATATGAAAGACAAACAGTAGAAAATGAGAGACAACCAAAAGAAGATGATGTAAGACAACTAGAAGAAGATGAAGACAATTAGAAAAAGATGATGAAAGACAACTAGTATAAGATGAAAGACATCAGTAAAACATGAAAGACAGGAAGTATAACATGAAAGAGAACCAGTAGAAGATGATACACAACAAGTAGATAGTGAGAGACAACCAGAAGATGATGAGAGATAACTAGAAGAAGATTAATGACAACTAGAAGAAGATGAAACACCATTGGAAGAAGATGAATGACAACTAGTAGATGATCAAAAACAACTAGAAGAAGATGGAAGACAACTTTTACAAGATGAAAAACAACTAGAAGATGATGAAAGACATCCGGTAGAACATGGAGTACAACGAGAAGAAGATGAATCACAACTAGAAGAAGATGAAAGACAACTAGTAGAACATTAAAGACAACCAGTAGAAGATGAAAGACAAATAGTAGAATATGAAAGACAAACAGTAGAACATGAAAGACAACCAGTAGAACATGAAAGAGAACCAGTAGAAGATGAGAGACAACCAGAAGAAGTTGAAACACAACAAGTAGAAGATGTAAGACAACTAGAAGAAGATGAAAGACAACAAGAAGAAGATGATGAAAGACAACTAGTATAAGATGAAAGACAACACGTAAAACATAAAAGACAAGAAGTAGAACAAAAAAGAGAACCAGTAGAAGATGAGAAACAACCAGTAGAAGATGATACACAACAAGTTGATAGTGAGAGACAACCAGAAGATGATGAGAGATAACTAGAAGAAGATCAATGACAACTAGAAGAAGATTAAACACAATTGGAAGAAGATGAATAACAACCAGTAGATGATCAAAGACAACAAGAAGAAGATGAAAAGGCAACTTGTACAAGATGAAAACAACTAGAAGATGATGAAAACATGTAGTAGAACATGATAACAACCAGTAGAACATGAATTGCAACGAGAAGAAGATGAAACACAACTAGAAGAAGATGAAAGACAACAACATTAAAGACAACCAGTAGAAGATGAAAAACAATTATTAGAATATGAAAGACAAACGGTAGAACATGAAAGACAACCAGTAGAATGAAAGAGAACTAGTAGATGATGAGAGACAACCAGAAGAAGTTGAAACACAACAAGTAGAAAATGTAAGACAACTAGAAGAAGATGAAAGACAATAAGATGAAAGACAACCCGTAAAACATGAAAGACAAGAAGTAGAACATGAAAGAGAACCAGTAGAAGATGATACAAAACAAGTAGATAGTGAGAGACAACCAGAAGATGATGAGAGATAACTAGAAGAAGATTAATGACAACTAGAAGAAGATGAAACACAATTGGAAGAAGATGGAAGACAACAATTACAAGATGAAAAACAACTAGAAGAAGATGAAAGACATCCAGTAGAACATGAAAGACAACCAGTAGAACATGAAAGACAACTAGAAGAAGATGAAACACAACTAGTAGAATATGAAAGACAACCAGTAGAACATGAAAGACAACTAAAAGAAGATGAAAGACAATTAGAAGAAAATGAAAATCAACCAGTAGAATATGGAAGACAACTAGAAGAAGATGAAAGACAACTAGAAGAAGATGAAAATCAACAAGTAGAATATGAGTGACAATCAGTAGAAGATGATGAAAGACAACAAGTAGAACATGAAGGACAACCAATACAAGATGGAAAGACAGCTAGAAGAAGAAGAAAGACAACTTGTACAACACGAAGGACCACCAGTAGAACATGAAAGACAACCAGAAGAAAATAAAACACAACAAGTAGAAGATAAAAGACAAGCAGTAGAAAATGAAAGATAAATAGAAGAAGATGAAAGATAACAAGTAAAACATGAAACACAACCAGTACAAGGTGAAAGACAACTAGAAGAAGATGAAACACAACAAGTAGAAGATGAAAGACAACTAGAAGAATATGAAAGACAACTAATGAAATACAACCAGTAGAAGATGAAAGACAACTAGTAGAAGATAAAAGACAACCAGAAGATGAAAGACAACCGGTAGAAAATGAAAAACAACAGAAGAAGATGAAAGACAACCAATACAAGATGAAAAAACAACTGGAAGAAGATGAAGCACAACTAGTAGAAGATGAAAGACAACTAGAAGAAGATGAAAATCAACAAGTAGAATATGAAAGATAATAGAAGAAGATGAAAGACAACTAGAAGATGATGAAAGACAACTAGAAGAAGATGAATATCAACCAGTAGAATATGAAAGACAACTTGTAGAAGATGAAAGACAACCAGTAGACATGAAAGACAACTAGAAGAAGAAAGGCAACCAGTAGAAAATGAAAGAGAACGAGTAGTACATTAAAGACAATTAAAAGAAGATGAAAGACAACCAGTAGAACAATAAAGACAACCAGTACAAAATGAAACACAATGAGAATAAGAGGAAAGACAAACAGTAGAACATGAAAGACAACAATACGAAGATGAAAAACAACTAGTAGAAGATGAAAGACAATTATAAGAAGATGAAAGATAAGAAGAAGTGCAAGACAACTAGTAGACGATGAAAGACAACTAGAAAAAGATGAAAGATAATCAGTAAAACATGAAAGATAACCAGTAGAAGAAGAAAGACTACTGGAGTAGAACACAAAGGACAACAAGTAGAACATGAAAGACAACTAGAAGAAGATGAAACACAACAAGTAGAAGTTGAAAGACAACTAGAAGAAGATGAAAGACAACTAGAAGAAGATGAAATACAACCAGTAGAACATGAAAGATAACCTGTAGAACATGAAAGATAATCATTAGAACATGAAAGATATGTTGTCCCTAACGGCACCTAGATGGGGGTGAATACAATCTCTTAAAGAACCTTAGATGTTTTTTGTGATGGTGGGTAATACAAACAATGAACAGCAATCAATCAACAATGAAAAGTTAACGGAGTTCGGCTAAAAATTCCTACGTCTTCAGGGCAACGCAACCTCGTCGGCGCGCCTTTCTTATTACTCATTGAAAGAAATGATACAACTCATGACACGGGGGCCTAACACACTTTGGAAGTCACAGCCTAACTCGTGTACAAGGTTGAGCCTAGAAGCTCGATTGGAGATTCATACGAAGAAGATCGTCACACAACTATGGATATATGTGAGCACAAACGCTCAAGCCGGTGAGCCCTTAATGCCCTACAAGCGGGAAGTCACACGGCTATTCGATGGGAAGTAGATCTTGTTATAATCCGTAATTATAATTATACCTAATAATTTAAAATTTACAACTAATTAAAAATTTAATTAAAAACCGAGAAAAATAAATGTTAATTAATTAAACGAATAAATTAACTTATATAATTTTTTTTTTAAAACCAATTAGGAAATTTTATAAATTGTAGAATTAATTTAACAAATAAGAAGTTTAATTTAGGAACTACAAATATTGATAACAAAATCAATTGGACAATAAATGAGTTGACAAATAAATTATGAAATAAATCCGAGAACATTCGATAAATTCGTGTAGAATTTTAAACGCAAAACTTCGTTAAATTAGATTAATTGTAGACCTTTCTCATATTGATTGTTATTTATTCGATTATGGAATTATCTCAACCGTTCAAACTCAGTGCACGAATCTTAAAGCAATCCTTTTTGTTTAAAACTCCTCTCCTTCTCTCTTCTCTGTCGCTGGACCCTTCCCTGTTGAGACCTCTCTTTTGTGCTCTCCCTTTCTGCTGTGAATTGGAGAGGATTTAGGGTTCGCTCTCTCTCTCCCCTGCGGCTGAGTCATTGCCCCATGTTCCATTCGATCGGTTCAGTTTTGACTGGCGCCAGCTGAGGCGTGTGGGTTTCTCACCTGCTCTCTGAGCCCCCTTAACCCTTGCGCGATTTGGTTGTTCCGGGTTATATATATCCCTCCCTCTCTCTCGTTTTGGTTTTGCTTCTCTTTTGCTTTTGGCTCATGTGCTGAGACAAATCTCTCTCTTTCGCTCTCTTTCTGTTTACCCTTGTGTGCTTGCGATTTTGCAAAACCTTAGAAGGGGTTTCCGGTTGCTCGGTGCCACTGGTGCCTTTCGTTGTATTATTCTGGTGCCCGGGTGTGCTTCCTGGTGTTGTTTGCTAACTTTTCTTTGACGGCCGGAAGCGAGGCAAGCACCTTGGTGCCGGCCGTTTTTCGCTGCCCATTTTTGCATTTGGAGCCTCTCTCGGGTAATTAAAAAGCACCCCTCTTAATTTATGCTTGTTTTGTATTTTGCGGGATGATTTTGGGATTTGATGGCTGAGTGCGGGTTGTTGATTTTCCCGGCTTGGCCGATCTTTGCTGTGAATGTGGGGTGCTGGGTTTTCCTTTGGTACTAGCCGGTTGGATTTGGCTTGGTACCGAGCTTGCCTTGGTTTGCTTGTTTTCTTGTTTCATTGTGTGCCTTGTATCGGCCGTGACTTGCCTGTTTTATTTCTGGACTGGTTGCTGTTTGTGCTGGTTTCTGTCTTTCTTTACTGGTATTGTACCAGTACCGGTGTACAGTACCGGTACTGGGGTGCCTTGGGTGTTCCGGCAACCCTCTGTTGGGGTTGTTGTTGTGACTGGGTTGCCTTGTCCCTCTCTGACCTATTTTGATGCTTATTGTTTGTTGGCTGTGTTGCTCTTTCCTGTTCTTGCCACTGGTACCAACCGGTACTGGGGCTTTGAGGCTGCGTGTACCCTTCTTTTTCCTTGTTCATGTTTTGTGTTGGTTTGCGATTGTGCTGTGATGTACTTGTATTACTGGTATCAGCGGTACCAGCCCAGTGATGCCACTGGTACCGAGTTTGTGAACTGACAGGGGCCTAATTATGAAATAAATTAAATGCGGGTTGAAAGTGGAATTATTAAGCCCTTGTGTGAAATATTTAAATCTAGGGACTAAAATGCAAAATGTGGAATTTTTGAATGTTGGGCTTCGGCCTCTTTTCTGTTGGACCATGATTAATTGAATTAAAGGGGCCTTGGCCCTTTTCTAATTGGGCTCAGCTAAAACATAAGTATTGGGCCTTGTAATTAATTCTGGGCCGTGACTGTTGGGATTTAAAAATGGGCTTGACCATTTGTGAATGAAATTGTTTGATTGGGCTTTGGTAATTTAAATAAATAAGCTTGGCCCAAACCGAAATTTAAAAGAGAAAGGATTTAAAAGTGGGCTTTTGCAAAAGTAAGTGAAGTAAAATTGGATAAATTACTTCGGGTCTCGAGCCTCCTTTTTGGTTTGGCTCGATCCGAAGTTTTCACTTAAAGATCGAGAAATGATTAGTAAAGTCCTGGATTGACGCCTCATGACATACTATGAGCAGATACTAGATTATCCGACAGGACAACGTATGATCCCGAAACACACAAAATTAAATTAAGTTAATTACAACACGCTGTAGTTAATTAGAATTAGTAATTTAAGAAATTGATTTCTATAAAAACTAAATATAAATATGTTGTTAATTAATAAAGGACAATTAGTTAACAACATATTAATATTTTTCGAATCATTGCGAACGTTTATAAATTTTATTAAGTAGGATAATTAAATAATCAACGTATTATATTATATATTTTAAATAAATTAGCACGTACGAATTGTTAAACAAATTGTATAACTTTAAAAAGTATAGAAATAATTGATTAGTAGCGTGTTTTTAATTATTTACGTACTTAGGAATAATTTAAATTGATTATAGGTAATTAATTAGAAAACGTACTTTTACACTACGAGTACTTAAATGCGGTTAATTATAGCAATATATATAACGTAATAAATAATTTACGTATTTTTATCGTATAAATACGTAGTAACACCATTTAAATATTATAAGAATTTATTTAAGCAATTTATCTTCAAATTAAAATATAATAAATAACTTATGTACGTTAAATTCAATTAAACTAGATTAGTCATAATTACTCACGCTCAATCGGAACCGAGTCAAACTGACTGAACCGATTGAGCATTGTATTCCGTAGTTGATTACTTAGATTCGAACACTTAGTTAAAAATAATAAAATGGGGAAAAGGGTTACGAATATTTAGTTTAGTATTTAATTAATTTACGTCCGAATTACAGGTCATCAGACCTACTACGATTCTGACCCGTGGACCGATCCCGCTGACGCTTATACCGGAGCAGGCGAGGATCCCGCGGATTACGGAGGCGATTAGCGCTAGCGTTGCTTTCGGCCTACTATATCAGGTGTGGGATATCTGAATTATTTCTTTCGCGTCGTACTTTTACCAAGTTGACCACTTGACCTGACATGTGTACTTTAAATTAATTAGATGCATTAGAGCATGTTTATCTTTTCTGAACTATAGATAGGATTTGCATAATCCCCGTTAAATGTAAATTTACTGTATTTTAGGAGTAGAGTAATTTAAACATATATTATATTATTATATTAGTTAGGATATTAGTTGTCCTCTTTTCGTAGAGGACAATATATTATTATGTAGTCGAGCATGTGCATTGGTGAGTGTTGAGGAGAAGACCGAGTGACTGCGTTCCGGCTTGTTGGGATGGAACGAGTCGGCCCGTTAGCCATTGAGCCGAGAGATCACTTGATCCCTTGGAGGTCTTTTAGGATAAATATTATATGTATTAAAGTTGATATTATATATTATTTTCGATCATTTTACCATTTACGTGCGGTCCGATCTCGAGTCCAAAGACACAAAACGATTCAGGATTTTTCCCCCTACATTAGGAGCTACATGCCTAGTACGGCTTCTGCGGTTGCGGTGGCATATTTTATTTTATTGCATAGGGCCGATCTCGAGCCCTTTATCCCATTTGGTCTGGCCGGACGGTGGAGTCCCATTGTCTGCTCATGAGAAAACGGGTTAACATATTCTTACGACCTGCTTGTATGATTTCTCCTATTTTATATGTTTGGTTGAAGAATCGTTTTAGGTGAGTTGATACCTAGAATTGAGATATGTCCATCTGCATTCGTAGTACATAGTGGGGCTTAATGCTCGATGTCATTAGGCAACGTGTATCATTGGACTTGCTGACCGGTGTACTTGGAACATATCTCGTTGGATCATTTGATCCGATTTGCACAGCACGGGTGACTTTCCATCTGTATTATTAGTATATTAATTTCTACACACAGTACTTAGGTACTGGACTCCGAGTTGAATATAAATATAATATTCTCCTTGTGTTTTATTTTGGGAATCTTTTGCTTGTTCTCATTAATCGCATCATTGCATCTATTATATATATTTTTCTTTTAATAGTTAATATGTTAGGTTAGTCATAATAAATCATGTGCATATTAAATAATTGTTTCTAAAACTTTAGGTAATTTACAATTAAAAGTACTTTGACCAACGAGGATCCCTGAAAGGTAATTCTGGGTCACATACTGGGCTTAGTCACTCACCCCACACGTTGTTTCGTGGGTTTTTAGGTACAAAGACTGGCGATCTACAGAAGGACTTGCTAGGAGCTGTCCCCGATGACCATGTCATTTGATTCCCTATTTTAGGACTTTTGATTAGGTTTATGAGTTCCGATATTTTGATTCGTACATTGGACTCGATAGATCATGTTTCCCCTTTTTTAGATTGTGTTTTACTTTATTATGATGTGGATTGTATGGACACTGTATGTGTATGTTTATTTATGGATGTATGACTGATGCTTTATTGATATTATTCGCAATTGTTTTATTAATTGTATTTATTTAGCCTTGCGTGTTTATTGATTAATAAATACGAGGCGAGGATTGATCACGCCTTAATCTGGAATTTCCGATTGGGGTGTGACAGATCTCCACTCTATAAAACAACGAACCAACACTCTTAACTAAATCTAGAAGTTGATTAGTCAAGTGAATTTGAGATTATCAAAGGAGTATTGAAGTTTTTGCTCTCTCAAAAGATGGAAGCTCTAAAGAACACAAAATTAGTGCTTTTTGAAATTTAGAGGCGGCTAACTTAAATCTGAAGTTAGAGTATTAACTCTATTTATAGAGGGAGTTTCAGATCTAGGTATTTGAACCGATCCGTTCAGTACGGTAATCTTCCGTTCGAACGGATAGTGCAAATATATTTGAAATTAGGATTTTTTGCCTTTTTGAATTATATACTAATCGTTCAGTACGATGATGACGCCAAATCATATAGCGTAAATTACTATATTTTTATCCGGAAAATGTCAAAAAGAGAATGCAAAGTAGCCATTTTCCTGATTTATTTACCGCAAACGTGTTTTTGAGTCATTTTAGCAGGCTTTGGAGAAAGTTGCGGATTTAGGCCAAAAACAGAGCAAAAATGTCATATTTAGGCGATTATCAAATAGCCTCCAAAATAGGACATCACATGGAGCATGCAACACCTCACACGAAGTGCACAACATGCGAAATGGCAAAATTACAAGAAAATCTTCTAAGTCAGAAGACTCTGCGGTATCCTCCATGCCGTACGCAACATAGCCCAGAGGTCGCATGAGTTAGCAGGCCAGGCCTTCTTGAAGCTGCGCTTTTCTGATGGGTCGCGCTATTTTTAGACAATTCCTGATAAATCAATGGTGGACCCCACGTCCCCCATGATCTCCACTACCTCCACTAACTCCACTAGTGCTTAGGAAGACTATAAATGCCCCTTTTGTAATAGAATTTAGTGTGTGTGTGTGTGTGTGTGTGTGTGTTCAATTGTGTCAAGTCTAGAATTATAGCTAGCAATCCTCATTGGTTAGAGAGTCAGGATAGCCATCAGGAGTCAAGGAGAAGAGAAGTCATCTAAAGAGGCAGATGTTCTTTCATTTCTAGGGTGAGGGTTGTAATTTATGTTCTTTTATTGCCATGGTTATGAGAAGCTAAATTTCTCATCTCTAGGGTGAGGGTTGTACTTGAATTTTTAATTATATTTTATAATATGTTTATGTTTTGTTTTGCGTTATGATTTGAATTTCTTTTGCACTTTAATCTTTTTATAATATTCTTGCATACATAGTTATGTCTACTATATGCCAATGATCTCCACATACCATAAGGTTGTCTAGTCGTTGTATCCTTATATGAGAAGGATAAACATGTAAGTACTAACACCTAGGCTAACGAGGCTTAGCAGTGGTTCAAAGACTAGGGTTAGAACCCAGTGGGCTCCCTTAACAGGATAATAAAAATTGCAACATAGACTAAGTTTGGTCCCTCTATGGACAAACTAGACTTAGTTGGAACAACATTAGAAAGCACTTAGTTTAGGTGGGGTCTTTGTGATATTTTAACTACGGAATAGTATAGGGAAAAAAAATATTTTTGAACCAAAAACACTTTAGTCTTGGTAGCCCAAAAGTCGATCAAAAGATCAGAAAACATTTCAAATTGCATAAATGAATAGTGACAGTGCCGTACGCGGGGTACTTAGGGACAGTCTATACCGCACGCAGCAGTGACAGTACCGCATGCGGTCTAGATAAACATTGAAACTTATATTTTGCATGATTAAGAAAGACAGGAAACCTGAACCCTAGAGGCATCTACTGTTTAACCTTTTCTAGTTATAATACCTTGATTGCATTTGTCACCACCAACTCTTTTACCAAAATCCCATAACCTAGACTAGTAAAAATTGTTTAAAACTTAATACACTATCCCTGTGGATCGACACCCTAATTATACTACACAGTAGGATCATACGCTTGTGATCTGAATGTAAGTTGAAATTAGGGTTTATAAATATTTAAAAGTAGTAGTTCAATTTTGGACTCATTATACGAATATTTTTGTACAGAACGAATACATCCCAATTATGTGTAACTTGAATAGCGTATAGTACGGTTAGCATCCGTTGAGAACGGAGGCTATCTGGAAATTCCCAGTTTGGAACGGAACTTTCCGTTCTGAACGGTTGCCAACCAGAACCATTTATTCTGTACTGAAACGCTTCTCTATTCATCTGATACCATTCAATACAATCCGTACTGAATGGTTTGCTTCCGTACCTAACGGATAGCTCCAGAAATTAATAATTTCAAATTTACTTTACTTTTCTATTTGATATTACAATTTATGATCATAATTTTCGTGAAGCCTTGTTGATTTCTTTGGTTCTTTAAACTTAATCTTGCAATTATAATGTTCTTGAACCCGCAAACTCACTCATACAAAGAAATCGTTAAATTCAATAATTGTATGTTTTGCAAATTAGTCAAACAGCGTAATTAGAAGATTGCATAGAATAACAAGATAACCAGTACAAGATGCAAAACAACTGGAAGAAGATGAAAGACTACCAGTAGAACATGAAAGTCAATTAGAAGATGAAAAAAAAACTAGAAGAAGATTCAAGACGACAAGAAGAAGATGAAAGACAAATAGAAGAAGATAAAAGACAATCAGTAGAACATGAAAAACAACAAAAAGAAGATGAAAAACAACTAATAGAATATGAAAGACAACGAGAAGAAGATGTAAGACAAGTAGATTATGAAAGACAACAAAAAGAAGATGAAAACAAATCAGATGAACATGAAAGATAACTAATAGAACATGAAAGACAATTAGAAGATGAAAGGCAACCAATAGAATGTGAAAAACAACTAGAAGAAGATGAAAGACAACCAGTAGAAGATGAAAGAAAACCAGTATAAGATGAAAGACATTTATAAGAAGATGAAAAACAACTACAAAAAGATGAAAGACAACCAGTAGAAGATGAAAGACAACAAGTAGAATATGAAAGACAACTAGAAGAAGATGAAACACAGCTAGTGGAAGATAAAAGACAACTAGAAGAATATGAAAAACAACAAGTAGAATATGAAAGACAATCAGTAGAAGATGAATGACAACATGTAGAATATGAAAGACAAATTAGTAGAATATGAAAGACAACCAGTAGAACATGAAAGACAACTAGAAGAAGATGAAAGGAAACCACCAGTAGAACATGAAAGACAACTAGAAGAATATGAAAGACAATAAGTAGAACATGATATTGTTGTAAGCAATCTTCTGTGCTGTTTGACTAATTTGCAAAACATATATCTATTGAATTTTACAGTTTCTCTGTCTGAGAATATGTGCAGGTTTAAGAATTACAGCCAAAGGTCAACGAAAGTCAACGGTGCATATCATGACAAGTTGGCGTAATAAGGAGCGTCCGAAGGTCAAAGAAAGTCAAAGTATTTATCATGACAAATCAAAACGTGACCAGCTGCACAGGATAATCTGTTACATGATCTTCTGGAGCTACAAGGAATGCTTTAATGCATATGATCTGATGAAAGATTCACACAAGCCTTTTAGAATGTCGAATATTGATGGGATGCTGAATCATGAAGAATATGGAGGATCATATGAAGACAAGATCATGAAGATTATAAAGATCATATTTTACCTTTTGTATTGTAATTTTTATTTGTGTCCAAAAGTATGGTAAAGTAGATCTGAGGTTGAGATCACCCGAGTCTAGTCATTGCTTGGCTGGATATCAAATTCAAAATTCAAATAACCGGGTATGATCATTACTGGAAACTTGGGCACAAGCAAAATAGGCTAAACCATTATGTTGTAGATCTTGTGATCTGCAAAGAGCCATTGGCTCTCCTTTGAACTCCACTATAAATAGGGGGTTATGTCTCATGTTTCATTGACGAGAGTATACCTCACAAATCTTATACCTTAGAATCCTTTTCAGAGGCCGAATCCATTTTGTTGCTTGTGCTCAAACTTCAATTATCTCTCCAGCAACCTCAAATATACTTCACCTAACTTGATTAGAGTGAAACCTAGAGCTTGCGAGCTCGTCTCATATCGGAGCCTAGTAGCTCACCTCATAACGGAGCCTGTGCTCACCTTTCTTTCTTTTGAGTTGTTGCACTCAACCCGTTGTTTGTGTGGACTGCAGGAGTGTTGTCTCGTACCGGTCACAACTTGTATTCCTTTCTTCATTGGGTAATAGAAAGGGCACCTATTAAGGTTGTGTTGTCCCGGAGACGTAGGTCCTTCAGTGACCGAACTTCGTTAACAACTCTTGTGTCACTTTCTCTCTATCCATTTACTTTACTGCACTTTAATATTCATTAGTTATTTAATTCACAAGTTCTTGATTCCGCCAAGAACTTACAGTAGATAGGTTATTTAAATTAGTTAAACATAGGAACAACTTTGAAACTTGTCTATCCTACCGATAGTTACAAGTTGTAGGGGTTAAATTTTAAAAATAACCTATTCACCCCCCATCTAGGTGCCGTTAGGGACAACACATGAAATATAATCAGTACAAGATGAAAAATAGCTAGAATAAGGTGAAAGACAACCAGTAAACATGAAAGACAACTAGTAGAAGATGAAAGACAACTTGTAGAAGATGATAGACAACTAGAAGAAGATGAAGACAACCAGTAGAACATGAAAAACAACCAGTAGAACATGAAAGACAAATAGAAGAAGATGAAACAAAATCAGGAGAAGATGAAAGATAACTAGAAGAATATGAAAAATAACTAGTAGAAGATGAAAGACAACTAGAAGAAGGTGAAAAACAACCTGTAGACAATGAAAGGCAACTAGTAGACCATGAAAGACAACTAGTAAAATATTAGAAAGACAACCAGTAGAAGATGGAAGACAACTAGTATTAGATGCGAACTATTAGTAGAAAGTAAAAGATGAAAGACAACTAGAAGAAGATAAAAGACAACTAGTAGATAATGAAAGACAACCAATAGAACATAAAAGACAATCAGAAGAAGATGAAAGACAACATGTAGAAGATTAAAGACAATCAGAAGAAGATGAAAGACAATCAGTAGAACATGAAAGACAACCAATACAAGTTGAAAAGACAACTAGAAGAAGATGAAAGACAATTAGTCGAACATGAAAGACAAACAGTAGAACATGAAATACAACTTGTAGAACATGAAAGACAACTAGTAGAACATGAAAGACAACAAGTAGAACATGAAATTCCCCAAATTTTCAATTCACCGATCAACTTGTTACACATTAGTAATATGTTAAGTACTGACCATTGGGATGATTTTGTTGCGGTGCACGAACAGTGACGCACCGTGATTCCGCTGTTAGTCTTGGAGGGGCATATGTGGTTATGGTACTTAAGGCAGCGAAATTTCAAAATTTTGACAAGAAAAGTACCAAAAGAGATCATCATGTGCGACTGAAATCAAACCAAAATATATTTCCAAATCAATAAGCATCATACCTTTAGTTTCTTGTCTCCAAACAAGAAATGAAGGTCCTTGAGATGTAGGGTTGTAGCCTTCACCTCCTTGTTGATGCTAATGGTGGTTGATGTCTTGCAGCGCCTTGGTGGTTGATGTGTGCGTGACCTAGAACGCCTTGCACCAAGATGAGACTCCAAAGTAGAAGTCATCCACGGTATCCACCAAGAAATTAATTAGAAACCAAAGTTTTCTCTTGCTAGAGAGTATTAGTTTGGTCGCTCCTTAATCCCTATCCTCCAAGAGTAATTGTAGACCTACAGACTTAATCATATGTGCACATACTTGTATTATTTCATCAAGGGGCCCAGCGATATCATCACTCATTTACATGAGGGACATTGGTATTCTTGATAATTACTATCTCTCCACATATTGGCGGTGAACCGCCAACAATATAATGATAAGAAAAGGTTTATTTACAAAGAAAGAATGCTAAAATTAGCATCTCACAATTTACAGTAGAAAATAAATACATCAGCTCCCAAAAATAGTCACAAAAAGGACACAATAGAGAGTCCCAAGGTTGTCCCTGCCCCTATCCCTACCCGTGCTGAGGCCAAAAATGAATGTTGAATGTTGTATCATTAATCAATATCTGCACCAGTTTATTTTTATTAGAAAAGAACCGCCTATTCCTTTCCCGCCAGAGCGTCCAAGCTCTCGCGACCCACACTGTATTCCTAAGATACCTCACTCTCCTAGACCCTTGAGGATAGTTCATATCCCGTCTATCTATGATTGATCCGCCATTCTGTATATTCATGTTGTAATGTGCGAAGAGGCCTCTCCAAAACCTTGCCGCGTATTGACACCTCTACATGGATATGATCTCGTATTTCCAAAGCCCGAGAATTGCATAATTGGCAGCCCGGTTGAATCGTGCATCCCCGGGCTAATAGTATTGCCTGCATCAGAATTCTATTTGCTAATATTAGCCAGATAAAAATCGGAACCTTCATTGAGGATTTCAGTTTCCATATAGGAACGTGGAACTGAAATATGACCTCTTTTAGTGAATATGGGTATGAAAATGCTTTTACCCTGCTCATATAACATCCATTGACACCCCTAAGAGAAACAGATTGAGACGTCGAGGGAGAAAATCACCAAAAATACTCTAAAATTATCTTATGTACAAATAAAATTAATAAAGCAAATTTACAATTTTAACTTAAATAATGAGTTTTTTATATAAAAAAATTAAATAATGAGATAAAAAGCATCTAACACAAGAGAGAACAGGATGACGACCAAATTCGACATATGAACAACCATATTATTCCTCTGACATAGCCAATGTCGTTGCGCTTCTCATAACTACATTTGACATGTGCAACTCCATGAAATTATGAAGATCCGCCATGTTATTTCTTGGGGTCTTGCTTCTTTTGCCAAATCTGTATTATCTTTCATTTTAAGTCTTTAACATCTGCTCGCTAAAAGACGAAAAATAAAGTCCAACATGTCCTTTTTAAAAGGGACCAATGTCTCTGTTTTCTATAATTAGAGTTTCCTTCCTGTTATGTTATTTCCCTTTCAGTTGCTTTTTCAACCCATAGTCCATAGATCTTAATTAAAAAAATAAGTTGCCTAATGGACAAGGAAGAACGCACACATAGACATGCTATGCAACTCCAAAACGGCACCAATCATGTTAGAGGATGATGTAGAATGTAGCAGAAAGAAACAAAAAGAAACACACATTAGAGAGATAGAGAAAGGAAGGGGTGACCATTTTCTACAAAGATGCTGCTTTTGTTATATCTTTGATTAATGTAAGATACTCTTTCTTTCAACTATTTAGCTAAGAACAACCAGTTCTCCTAATATCCTATGCTAGGGCCTATCAAAAGCAAGATACTCTTTATTATTATTATTATTATTATTAATATTTTTGTTATAATATAATCCCAAACACCAGAGACAATTTTCTTGTTCCTTTCATACCCATAATGAGTTAATGACTTTTTCGACTTCCTTACCAATTGGACTCCTTAATAGCCACTCATCTGTCTTTAAAAGCTAGCCTTTCCTCCTTTGTATAGTAATTAAACAACAAAAAGGAAGAAAAGAAAGCAACTTTTTGTATAAAATTTGCAAGGAGATGGCTTATAGTGCAATATTGCTCTGTTTTCTTGCAATATCACCATGTTTTTATGGATTAATGGGAGAACCTCCTCATAGTAAGAAACCTCGAAGGCTTCTTCTAGATACAGACATGGATACAGATGACTTCTTTGCGCTTTTGTATTTGTTGAAGCAGAATCGATCAGAATTTGATCTCAAGGTTAGTTTCTCTTTCTTTGTTTTTTCTTTTACCTACTTTCTGCATAGGTTACTTTCCTTATTACTTTTGGATCAAATGAGAGGATAAATAAGTGTTGACTTGGGCTCTTTGGAAGTACAAATAAATGAGATTGGTTTATTGGTTCACCATTTTTGTACTTCTATTATATGAAGAAGCTTATGTAATGTAGATTTGAAGTTTGCTTTGAGACTCGTACACTTAATTAGAAACTTCTTTTTCTTCCTTTTTTGCAAGTTGCTACTTAAGCCCAAATCCGAAGGTACTACTTTATTAAAATAGTTCAAAAGGCTTCCTTGTTAGTATATGTAATAGAGATAGGTATATAATGGTCCTTTTGAAACTTTTCTAGTTATGCTTCTTCCTTTACAAAAATATATTGTTTTGGGAAGGTGATATTAGCACAACTAATTTTTCTATTAACACAACATTATTTGAATCTTAGACAATTTTATCCTTCATTAATTATCTACTTTAAATGTCGCTCCTCTCTAATAAATTAATGTATCTCTTGTATAAATTAAAGTACAACTGAATATATATAAAAATAGAATATTTCATCTAAACTACTAAAAATCTATCCATATTTTTTTACCTTTCAGCTCCCACAAATTATCTTGGAAGTCAATATCTTGTTTTATTTTAATATGCATCATTAAAGACTATTACAGTAAAAAGAAACGTAAATTAGTTCCTACAAAATGAATAACATATTGCATAACATATAATATAAAAGTATACGCATGCTAAAATGATATATTGAACTATATATACACGGACATAAATTGATAACTAAAAAAGATGAAGTCCTAGAAAATTTCTGTACATTGTTTTGGAAAAAAAATCTCTTCATGTTGACAGCAGCCCATTATTTTTTTACTCTATGGACGCTATAAAACTTATAACCTACAACAATGAAAAGTAATATTGATATATAAGCAGCATATATATAATTATTCTATTAAATCTTGAAGGTGTACAACTAATTTTATTATAGTAATTGTACCTTCATAATTGTTTAAGAAAAAAAAAATTATTATAAGTTTTTTTTTTGTTGATTGATAGATTGATTTTCCATTTCTCGTTAATAATGTGTTTTCATATTTGTATTCGGTTCCTTAGGAAAGAAATGATTTCAGAGAAATATATTTTAGTTATGGAAATAAAGTGAATCATAATCATTAAATAAAGAAAGTGTTGATTACATAATTAAATAGGCAAGCTATATATATATATCAACATTTATTAAAGTTAAGGCAAATTAAGTTGTCTATACACTTAATTTTCTTTTAAAAATTGTTGTGCTAATAAAAAAAGTAATTGTGTTAATATCATCTCCCATTGTTTTGTTTTTTAGACAGAATAGGCAGACTGTTTAGGTGCATGTCTTTGAATTATTCTTTCTTTATCTTTTTAAGAAATGTTCCCTTGAGCATTTGTATTTTTGACTTTGTACTTTCGGCAGGTAAAATCTTACTTGTGTAGATTAAAAAAATATAAAAGATCATATCATGGGTTCTAACAAGCACTATTGATTAATTATCAGTTTTATGTTTCTTTCATTGCCGTATCTGTGAGTCATGGAATCCTACATCATATATATATTTAAGCAATTTCTTTTGCTCCCTGAAATTAGTCCTCAAAACATCACCCATGCATGGTGCATGCTTTAATCTTGATAATTAATAATCACAATAGGACCTTATTTTGTTTCTTTTTTAAGAAGAAAACTAAAAGAAAAGGAACAAGGGAATTCAAATATTGTTAAAATAGTTATCATGTTTAAAAATAATGTAGCATGTACAAGTAAAGTTTTTTTTTTTTTTTTTTTTTGCACTACAGGCGGTAACTATAAATGCAAATTCATGGTCGGATGCTGGACATGCAGTTAATCACTTGTACGACATTTTGTACATGATGGGTCGCGATGATATTAGAGTCGGAGTAGGAGGCGAAGGCGGTATATCAAAAGATGGTAAAATATACCCTGATGTTGGGGGGTATCTGCCTCTAATAGATCAAGTATACATTTTTTTTGCCTTCTTTGTAATTTATTTGCATATAACTTTTGCATCCTTTTAGAACTGAAGTTGCCTTTATACTATTATTACAAATCTGATATGACCAAGTTTCTCTTCATTTGTGAAAGTGTATATCAGGATATGTCAACAGTAGGTGACTGTCGTTACAGACAAGCTATTCCTGTGGGAGCACGGTTAAATATCGACACAAATTATGGACTTAGAAGGAGCTTTCTTCCACAGGTACAGCCCAATAAATAATATATTATCAATACTTTACAGCTTGAAAAAAAAAAAACAGAGAACAACAAACATGTTTTTGATAATTATTTTACTGGAGCGATAATAAAAGATAGGAACAGAGCCTCAGTACTGCACAGTTGTGTTCATTCCAAGACATGTTGAAAACAGGGTAGCAGGAGATACATACCGCTTCTTCAACCGACAGCACAACAAGTGATGATAGACACCATATCTGATGGCCCAACAACTGTCTTTCTGATTGGAGCACACACAAATTTTGCGATTTTTCTCATGACACACCCTGAATTGAAGAAAAATGTTGAGCACATATATGTCATGGGGGGCGGAATCCGGTCAAAGAATCCAATAGGTTGCTGCCTAGAAAGTAACACTTCTTGCAAGCCTATGGGACAGTGTGGTATCGTCGGTAATTTGTTTTCGGGATACACGAGTAACCCTTATGCAGAGTTTAATATATTTGTGGATTCATTCGCGGCATACCAGGTAAATAAGCCAGATTTTACTGTTGTTTTACTTTTTTTTTGTAGCAGGTTCATCTATGCATTGTTATAAAAACAAAGAAACATTTCCAAAAAAAAAAAATGAACATACAGAAAGGAATAGACAGTACAAAATTAAAATTGAAAACAATACAGAGTAATGTTTTCTTAATTATGTTTTTTGTAGGTGTTTCACTCTGGCATTCCTATAACCCTTGTGCCACTTGACGCTACCAACACAATCCCAATCACAGAGCAATTCTTAGCCGAATTCAAGCAGCACCAGAACACTTTCGAGGCACAATACTGCTACCAGACTCTGAAATTCTACAATGTATGCTCCTCTATTGCATCTACTTGTATAGGAATTGACCAGTATTGTACTTATTTATTAGGGTAATTATTTGATGGGGTACTTACTGTGAGAAGTTGTCACAGGCGTTTTTCATGTGGGATTCATTTACTTCCGGCATTGCTATCTCGATTATGCAGAATGGAGACAAGTTTAGTGGTGAAAATGAGTTTGCTGTAATGAAATATATGAACTTAACTGTAGTCACATCGAACAAACCATATGGTGTAAATGATGGCTCTAATCCATTTTTCAACGGACGAGCAGTCCCGAAGTTTAATTTAACAAAGTATGGAGTACACAGCGGTCATGTTCAAACAGGAGTTGGTGATCCCTTTTGCCTGATCAATGGAAGCAATTGGGGTAGATGTGAGGTAGTTCTCAAGCCCACCTATTCAATTTAGCAAACTATTTATTAATTTTCTTTTTGTAACACTTGCATTCCATTCTATGTGCAATTGCATTCCCAGGACGGGTATACGAAGGAAGTAAGACGTCCAGAGGCAGTACAAGTTCGAGTAGCGACGAAAGCAAAATCAAATCAAGATCATAAAAGTTCTCTTGATAGGGAATTTTTCAAAAGTTTTCTGGAGGTAATTGCTTATTTGACAAACATAATATAACCTTGTTTAAAATTAATGTTTGCATTTTATAGAGTCCAAGTTTATGTATAATATGACAAAAAATTGTTGTAGGTTCTAAATCTACCTCAACAAACAGGACGCTTTAATTTTACAACCGAGTTCCCCTATTACAGAGCAACTCTCTATAAGTCAAATTTTGTTGATAAACCTAAGGGAAAACCTGTTATTTTTGACATGGACATGAGTGCTGGAGACTTCCTCTCCCTAATATACCTTCTCAAAGCTCCAACTGATATAATAAATCTTAAGGTACAATTTTCTTTACTCACACACACATATATAATAGTTCAGAGATTGCATACTTGTATGTGGTTAGAAATCTAATTGCAATTTATTTATTTTAATTAGGGTATACTTGTTAGTGGCAATGGATGGGCAGATATAGCTACCATAGACATTATTTATGATGTGTTACATATGATGGGTCGTGATGATATTATGGTTGGCCTCGGCAGTACCACGGCACTCGATACTCCAATACTGGGTTGCAAGTATGTGAAGGCTATTCCAAAGGGCAGCGGTGGATTACTCGATTCAGATACACTTTTTGGGCTTGGTCGAATATTACCAAGAAGTCCCCGAGGGTATCATGCTTGTGTTAAAAGCATTTTGTTCTCATTCCTGCTTTTTCCAGTGTACATGATGTAGTAGCAATTTTTATTCCCTTGCAGATATACAGCTGAACAATCAACTGAACTTAGGCAGCCATCGGCAATTGAAGTCTGGCAATCTACTACAAGCAAACTTGATCCAGATGAAAAGATCATAATATTAGCAAATGGGCCTCTAACAAACATAGCTAATATTATACTCTCAGATAAAATAGCGAGCTCAGTGATAGAGGTCAGTTGTTATTTTGAGAATTATCTGAAGAGAAACTTCAATTTAGGCCAATACTAACGGATTGGTATCCTCTGATATATAGAGTATTTACATTGTTGGAGGTAATATCAAGGATGAACAAAATGAAGAAGGGAACGTTTTCACCGTTCCATCAAACAAATATGCAGAGTTCAACTTCTTTCTGGATCCTCTAGCAGCCAAGATTGTTGTTAAGTCGGATATAAATATTACTCTTATTCCGCTTAGTACTCAGCGGAAATTGAACTCATTTAGGTCAATGATTGAAGCGTTAGCACATGCCAATGGAACTCCTGAAGCTCGTTTTTCGCACCACTTACTATCTTTGATGCAAAGGCTTAAGCAGAAGCATGAAGCATATCACCATATGGTAATTAACACAATTCTACTTAAATGGTTTTCGTCATTGTCTTTCACTTCTTTTCTCTATCATGTAAGAAACTATATTCCATTTTCTTTCCTTTAACAATGTTTCGAAATTTACATGTATTGCCAGAATATGTTTTCGGGCGAAATTCTTGGGGCATTTTTT
Source organism: Carex littledalei (assembly GCA_011114355.1). Lineage (NCBI taxonomy): Eukaryota > Viridiplantae > Streptophyta > Magnoliopsida > Poales > Cyperaceae > Carex > Carex littledalei. The sequence continues at coordinate 14,138,996 of CM022085.1, read as the reverse complement.
CTCGTTGAAGGCTCAAATTTGAGTCATGAAGTGCTAATGGAGTCAATTAAAGTTCTGAGCAATAACAACATAAGCGAGGATGGACAGGTTATAATAGAAAATGGTCATGAGAAACTAGTGAAGATAATAACAGACATCAAGAAGGAAGCATTCTATACAAATTTTGCAAATTCATTAAACAGTAAAAGACAGTCTGCTGTAATTGCTAGTTTTGATGAGCAAAGGAAACTGTGGAGCAACCTGTCTAATGACAGATGATTTCAGTCTATTATTGTTTTAAATTTTTTTACCAAACTAGTGGAAAGAAAGTAAAATGGACTACAAGTTTACTTGTTCAAACTCCAAAAATCAAAGTATCAGTCAATACGTTTATAGAAAGATCATTGATACTGTAAGAGAATATATGAATTACAATTCTTTTAGGCCTTGGTTTTATTTTCTTGTGTGTGCATGTATGTTTTTCCTTGTGTGTATCTTTTGTCCTTCTTATCTCTCGTATTTCTCCTTGGTCCATATGCCCTACAGTGTTAAATTAATTCAAAACCAAAATACCGCAATGCGAGCTCTTGAGGTTACTAGAGCTGAAATATAACCCACACAACTTGAGAAGATGATATATACATGGATCAAGAAGAGCCAATACTGTTCACAATATACATTAGGTGCAAAGTAGTTTCGGCACATTTGCAATTTATTTTTTGGCCAAAGATGTTATTTTTTTTCTTTGAAAATAAGTGATCAACTGATCACCTATTTCATTTTAATGAAACAGGGGTTATTTTAAAATCGAAGGAACATTTGAGCAGAAACAATTTTATTGTTTCCGTTTTAGTTTGGATTCTGATCCGATTTCCAACTCTCCGACGACCCACTCCAACTCACAAAATCTGGACATGGGTAACTTTAGTCCCCCCGGCACAGACAGCTCCCTTGATCAATTTGAAATTTTCCCATTGCTTCCTATGAAAATGGGAGACTTTTTTTCTCATTCACTAATTCCTCCTTGTTTATGCTGCTGACTCTCGGTTTGGTCCTACTTATGATTTTGCTTGTAACGAAAAAGGGAGGGGGCAAGTTAGTGCCAAATGCTTGGCAATCCGTGGTAGAGCTTTTTTTCCGTCATAATCAGATCTATGGCAGCAACTCCTTGTGCCATGCACATAGTTACTCTAAGTCGACCAATACTACATTGTGTACTGCTTACCCTGTTTCTCCTTTGGAATTTTATCTCTCATTTGCTCTGTATGCGTTTATTGAATCTGATTATTTTGTCTGGAGAATCTGCTTTGAAAAAACAGTGAATGAATTGTGGTAAAAATGGGTTTTACATGCTAAAATACTCCTTTGAAAGCTGCTGTTGAAGAAAATTGGACATATGTCACAACATGATTGTCCTTGTAGAATACTTCGATACTATTAAATATGTTACGTCAATTATCGCTCTTCACAGAAATCCGAGCATGTGAAGTAGCAAAGCATGTCAATTAGGAAATCTTTTGTATATCATGTCTGTTACAAATATCGGCAACAATATCCCTATTTATAAAAGGATAAAAAACTTGTGAATAAAATCTGAAATTATCATATTCATTATCCCTATTCATAATCAGAAGTCTTGTCTAAATGCATGCATTGAGAGCTTTAGATGGAGGCATTTTATATTTTTGTATCCCTTAGAGATCTAATATCCAAACCCATCAGTAGGCAAATCACCTACTCAAAAACAAGTGTAAACATATGTAATTTTGCTACTTTTTACTATTCTACATAAAAAAGTGGGATTCAATGATCAGCAAAGTTGTCAAATTAGAAACTGATCTGCGCATTAAAATATGATAACATGTCGTACATGATGGTGTGCGGATTATCAGGCAAGGAGCAGCTTGCATGAATGTCAGAGGTAGCATTTTCAGCTTGCATGAGTCTAACATATGCAAATTTGTCCTCCGGTTCTTTGATAATGATAAATTATATATACATTTGATCTTGATTTTATCATAAAACAACCTCAAATATCTTGTGTTTAGAATATAAAATGATTAAAATACACCTGGAATCAAGTTACTGCGGTTATTTGGCTTTTCATTGCAGGAAATGATGCAAAATGGTGAAAATACCTCTCAGTGCGGATCATTGACACGCACTGCGGACTGGTTCGGACGCACTGGGGACTCAGCTCTGCGCAGGATTTTTCCCGAGCATAATGCGGACGCACTGAGAGCCGCACTCAATACTTGGCCAATTTCAGAAACTTCAGAACACAGAATCCACCCGCAGTGCGGGTCATCCATACGCAGTTCCACCCGCACTCATGTGAATTCGCAGAAGATCCAGGAAAGTTAAATAAGGAAACTTAGACCCACTGCGGGTGAGACCACCCGCAGTGCGGATGAACATGACCCGCAGTCAGCCAGAATTACCCAATTTCAACACAGATTATATTTTTGGCGCTCCAGGGACACGTTTTAAGAAGACAAAAATAGACATACTTGCCAGGAAAGAAATGTAAAAAGAGCACCCACTAACTCCACATTCTAGCCTCTAAATTGGGCATGATCTCTTGCTTTAAAAGGGGGGCTCATTTCCATTCAAGGACACACAACACATCTCATTCTCTCTCTATACACAATTCTTAGCCATAATTTCTGAAGGAGGTAAAGCTTTCAAGCAAGGAGAAGAAGGATTTCCTGAGCAAGATTCGGCAAGATAGAGGTTCTAGATTCAAAGGGTGTAATTATTCTTTATTTCATTTCCTTTTATTCTTTGCCAAACTTTGGGATGTTTCCCTCCAAGAGAGAGTAGTTCTCTCTCTAGGGGTTTAGGTCAATATGCATGAACTTGTTTAATTCTATTTTATTCGATTATTTGCTTTTATTATGATTGTTTTATCGGATTTGATTGTTAATTTCTGTGATTTAAATAATTTGTGTTAAATACATAATTAGTACTTGAATTGTAGCATCTCGTTTTGGTTTCAAAAGAACCAAAATTGACTAGGATCAATAGGATAGTACCAAAATTATGAATGCAAATACCTTAGGTTTAGATTAAGATTCTAACCAATTTAATCTAAGCCTGAACTATAGAAATTAAGGTTAGGGATTTGGTGAATAATCTAACCGTGAAGTCAAACCCTAATTAGGACATCTCAAATCGAGTCGGATATTGGTATCATGGACTTAATTGTGAAATACCAATATTTGAGGAGAGGAGAGACTAACAAGAGCTTATGGTCTAGGTAGCTAGGATGAAGGACTTAAACGTGAAATCCGAATTACTTAGACACGTTATTAATTCATGAAAGTGACCCTTAATGACATATTAGATTAGAAACCCCATCATAATCAAACATGAATTTAAGCAAATACCGAATAAATAGAGTTAACAAGGGATTGTAGACCAAAGACCCCTAGATTCTCTTAACCTTGAAAACAAACCGACTTGTTTTTCTTTTACTTTTACTTTTAATTGTTTAAAAACTCCTTTCTTCGGGTATTGAATCCAACCTTAGGATTTTTAGTACAAACCCCCCAAATTTACTTTATTGCACTTTACTTTCTTTCTTTTCTGAAATTTATCATCTAAAGTTGAAAATTAAGTATTTATCTTACTCCTTGTGGTTCGATACCCGATAATATACTACACGGTAGGATTGTATACTTGCAATCTAAATCGAAAGTGTATTTGAGGATAAAGCTTTTTATATATACCCTTTGGACGTATCATTCTTCATGTTGAGCCTATGCACAAATTCCTTTTATATGAATACTGTAATGAAAATTTTGAACTACGAATGAACAGACTAGCTATCAAACAATCCTACAGAAAAACTGATTATATTTCCCACCTAGATCAGTTGAACATTTATTTTTGAAATGTTGGTTGGTTAGAATTATTTGGTCCTGGTTGTGACTTATATATGACTTGCAGCTAAACTAGGTTAACTTGTAGCATGTGTAAGATTACATTATTCAATGTGCTGGTACTACTAGGAAAACAATTCAGGTTATGTGTTGTGCGCCTATGGAAAAAAAACATTCAGATTAGGTTAAACCAATCCAATCTTTAGCCCTACTGATTATTTAATTGATATTTTTTTGTGGACATGTAATAGGATAGCTAAAGGTTGGAATACTGGAAAGCATATCCACAACTGAATCCGTTGCAGATCCAAGGCCCCGATATCTTCCCTGCTACTGTAAGTTGAGATTGTTGCCGTCAGCTGATGCATAAACTCGAATACAATGTCTAAAAAACAAAGGGTTTTGTTGTAAAAAACTTTCAAGATGTAATAAGCCCTTGTATTGACAGCATACGCAGTTTATGGAGAGAGTTTTATATTCATAGTGTGATTAGCTTGGGTATATTCTGGTATAAATATTGGTTGCCAATTTTATGCTGGTAACCGGATCTGTATTGGTCGTGCACCACTGAGGATAGTTTTTTTTCAAAAAAAAAAAAGTCAGGCTGACATTTTTCAGTATAGTTAGCTATTGCAGAATGAGGAATGAAGATAATTTTAGTTGAAATCAAATTAGAACCTCTCAGCTCTGTACCAAATAAGGCAATACAGAAGATTCAAAACTTCTATGCAAGAAATATGAACACAATAATGCAAAACCATCTGTAGGATGCATGCACAAACAGATCCACAAACAAAAGATTTAAAATACCTGTTTTTCCAGGACAGTACATGTTGTTTACGGTTATCCTGGATTAAGTTCACTAAACAAAGATATCATCTCACATTAAAACTACAACACAACAGAGCTTTATTGAAAGACAAACACTAGATAGACATTATAACATAATGTTCCCAAATCACAACCACCATAAAACAGTACTAGAAAATAGCAATTATTCCAATGCAAAAACATCACTGCATCTTTGGAATAGATCCACCAGCTGCCACTATTTGTTGCTCCATCTACAATGAATGAAATTAAAACATATGATATGTGACGAATATGAACACAAATTAGACAAAAGCCAAATTATGCTATACCGTAAACAGAGTGTCAAGCTTGCTCTTGAAGTTCAGAAATTCTTGGTTGAGTTGCTGCATGCTACTGAAACAACTGCACAAGCAACACATAGGTTGTTTATTTAACTTATTAAGATCTATATGTTAACGATCACTTTATTTACAAGTATAGATGTATATAACTCAAACAATGAAAATTTAGATCTTACCCTTGGAGATCATTTGCATCACAGTAACTGCGAAAGGCCACACAAGCATCTTCAATTCTTTCACCACCAATACTGTGCGATAAAATATGAAGAACACAAATTTTTTGTTATTTTGCTGTTATCACCAGACATGGTAAGTTTTCCTGATTCATTTGGTAAAATGTTTTAGTATAATTCACATGGAGGTCTCAATTGAGACCAAAGAAATAACATGTACAATTTAGCTCATACTTCTTTTGAATAATTATTGCATTGTCCTCAGAAAATGTCATTCCTGTTCAGAAAATTATATGTTGATCTGGTGTGTTAAAGAGGCAGCAATAATACATGAAATTGGAAAGTTCTAAACTAGAAAGATCGCAAACACTATCTGCGATACTTTTTTTCATGATTTGCAAACATTGTCTGCAATTCGAGAAGTAACATAGCAGTATTTTTAGATGTTATTTGCAAAACGAGAACAAAAAAACAATAATATGAATCGCCTAAGAGAATTTCATTGGGAACTTTCAACCACACCACTTTCAGTGAGACATGGCACCACTTTCAGTGGACAATGGTTAACATATCCCTTAATAAAATTTCCTAAATCAGATCTGCATATTAATTCTGTTTTGCCAACCTTTAATATTTGAAATTATATACTACAAGAATGGGACAGTATCTGCGAGAGTAAAAAGTGACTATTCACAAAGATACACCGACTGAAAAATGTTATTTCTGAGCGTGCTTAGAAAGGAAAATTAGAAGTACCAGAGAAACCTAAAAGTTTTGTCATGCTGAGTACTAGACCAACAGAAAAATGCCATTTAAGATAACATAACCAATAACAGGTTACATGCACCAACTTTAAAAAAAAAATTAAACAAGCTTACAATTTGTTACTCCCCTTCAATTGGTGAACAAGCTCCTTAATCTTGTTGAACTCTACAGTCGGCTGGTTGCTTCACAAACAAAAAATCGAAACAAAATCAATAAAATAGAATTTTAACCAGATCGTAGGTGTGAAAGTGTGTGTGTGCTATATAGGGAGAGATTACAGATTAGAGCTAATCCCATTGATTAGTCTTTCAGCATTGTCAAAGAAGAGAGAAACCGTGCGAAAAACAAATTTGGGATCATCTTTGTCTTGGAGCTTTTGCAGTGTTGTAAACTGTTCATTCAGTATACCCTTACCACACAGAAAGAAAAAAAAAAAGAGAGAGAGAGAGAGAAGTTCCATCAAAATTCTCATAAAAACAAAGGAAAAGAAAAATTATAAGAGAAGTTTACAAAAGATCAGATACCTCACTAAAGAGAGAAGATAGGAGTTCTAAGTAAGTCCTCTGCAACATGCTCACGTCCATGGCTTATTCTCTCTCTCTCTCTCTCTCTCTTCTTTCTCCTCTATTTTTGTTTGTTTTATTTCATTCTCAGCTTTGGTATTTAAGCTCTCCACAAGAGGATGAGATAGTGGAGGGAGTTACAAAAGGAAAGGGGTGCCTTGAAGGTGGGTTTTGGTCAGGACGGAGTCAGACCTTCAGACTATAGGGATCAAACATGAATGGAGTTAATTTTATAATATTCATAGTATTTTGTTCTAAACTATGTAGAAAAATACATATTAATATAAAAAAATTGAAAAATAATGGGGGTCAATTGACCCCCATATCTTATGAATAGCTCCGCCCCTAGTTCTGGTCGTCTCGTACCGAATTAATTTGGTACTCCTCAGATCATCTTGGGAGGTTATTTTAGATCAGACGGCTCAAAAATAATTTTAATTTATGAATAATAACTAAGGTTATGTAGAAGATCTGAAAGGAGGTTTGGAGATAAGAGTTATCACTGTATCTTCACCTTCTATCTTTCTATCTAATATAGTCTAAGCTTTTAAGTTGTTCATTGAATGCTATATCTCAGATAATGGCAACATATATATGTGAACACATCAAATTATAATATAATGAATTTGGTAAAATTAGAAAGAAGTAAATGGATCAAAAATATACTCTAAATTACATGCTACAAAATTTGAATAACAAACTAATAGATAATCTCTAAAATAATCCAGTACTGATAGATAATTTATAAACTACATGCTATAAAATTTGTCTGTGCTTAAATAAAAAATAAATTAATTACATAAAGAATTATGTAGATAAATATGTTGGAGGGCACACGGAAATCATTGCAGTGCTCTATCATGTTTTTGATCAATTTGAACCACATTTTAAATTATAAATTTTCAAATTATAATCAAGTACTTGGATACAAATCAATTTGTGCCAGTTGATCCAAAGGTTAGATCAACATCTGTGCAACAAATCTGTTGGAATGTATTTAGATCACATGTAAAAAGTTCATTTAGTGAAGGAAAACGTGGCATGACGTGACTTGTAATACATTATGATTTGGTCACGTCACGTGATTAAAATTTATTTTTACGTGACGTGATGTGGCGTGATTAAAATGATGAAAAAAATCACGTCACATGAATTGTCACATCACGTGTGGTCACATCATGATCACACGTGCCGTGAAAAACATGACATGCATAACTGATCACGTTTAATTATTATTTTCAAGTTTTAAGTTAGTTTATAGAAAATAATAACAAAATATACTGAAAATAAAAAAACTATTACACAATATATTATAATTAAAAAAATCATATTTAAAAAATTGTTCGCGTGACGTGACGTGACTATAATAGTGGAGAACAACTACGTCACGTGATCGACACACATAACCTAACAACATAACTAATTTCCTTCTCTACCGTCCATTAATGTTTTTAATAAATTTGAGTCATATTTGAGATTCCAAAATTAACACAATTAATAGATAATCCCCAACTTATATTAATTAAACACACATAATTTTATTTGTATTAAATAAAAAATATACAACAAATATTAAGTTAAAAAAAATGTTAGATGCACAAAAAATATGTTAGATCCTAAAATTACCAAAGTAATAGATAATTCTCAAACTACAATATATATCAACTACTTGTACTTCAATTTATCTGTATCATTTCTAAAATATAAATCAAATTTTATACAAACAAACTAATTTGCTAAAATACATCAACTTTTAAATAACTTGAGGCCCATTCGAGATCCAAACATCTTCAAAAACATAGATAATCTGCAAACAGGTTATTTATTTGCATATAAATTTATGCGCTGAATAAAAAAAAGAAATATGCTGAAATTTATTTATAATCTGACGTCTGATTTATTTATTTTAAAAAAAAATTGAACCACATTTCAGATCCTAAAGTCACCAAACGAGATATAATCTCCAATTATGATTAACTGCATAGACACATATCAATTAATTTGCACTAATTCTAGAATGTAAATCAACTTTTGAATATATTTACAAGATGTCCGTTGCATATGACAATTCGTGTAATTAACCAATTTCTTTGTGCTAAATAAATAAAGATACATCAGCACAAAAATATGTTGGAATGCATTTATATCTTATTGTGTACATATATTCTTGTTAAATTTGGGCTACATTTCTATAACACTCTGTAAATTTCACAATATTTCTGAATAGTTTCATAATATTTTGAAATTATTTTCTGAATTTACTTATAAAATTAACAAGTTAGAGGATTAATTTAAAAAAAAATAACTTAAAAAAAATGTGCTGCCAGTGGCAACGAGCTGGCTCGGTTCGAGTTAGACCCTAGCTCAGCTTGTTAATTCTGGACCGAGCTGGACCTAGGGCATCCGAGCTAAAACTTCAGCTTGAAATCGTGACAAGCCAGCTTGAGCTAGCTCGTGAGCTGACGAGTTGGCTCGCTGGGTTTGGCTGGATCTTGTTTTAAAAAAAAAAATTTCTACAAACTTTTTGGATCGAACTGAATCGAGCTAGACAGTATAAAATGCACACAAAATCATACAAATTCACAAATTGATACCTAGCCGAGCTAGAGCAAGCTAGGCCCTAGCTTGAACTCGCTAATTCTGAACCGAGCTAGTAGCGAGCTGTCTTGTTAACAGCTCGGTCCAGTAACGAACGAGCTGATAACAAGTGAACCAGGTGTAAGTCACGATCGAGCCACGAGCTACGAGTTTTTTTTGCCACCCCTAGCTGCCACGCGGCCTCATGCATGGCAAGCACTCCATTTTCACCCCAACGGCCCAACCACCCCCACTAAACCCCACCACTTAACACCCCTTTAAAATTTATTTTTCTCTCAGTTAATTTCGGTAAAGAGAGAAAAAAGAAAAAGAAAAATGCAAAGAGAATCGGAAAGTAAAAGAAAAATGAGAGAAAATGAGAAAGAAAAATAGAGAAAAATAAAAGAAAATTTCGTAATTCGTCTGATTGAAATTTCGATCTTATATTGTGCGGATGGTTCTGAATTGCTATTGCAATCCAATTGAAAGTATCTGAAATTTTCGCTAACAATTAGCCTTCTCTGTATTCTATGTTTTCGTTTAGTATGTCTGAATAACGGGTATTGTATTGTGATGGTATATTTAACGGTATATTATTGGATCTAGAAATCTGAATCTGCTTTTGGGACTTAACTGTCTGATACTATGGTATATGAAAACCTAGATCCAATCGGTTAAATATGCATTCGTAATATGATATATTTGTGTGGATTAATCCAGTTCTGTTTGTATTGTTGTTATACTGAACAATTAAACCAGTTATAGGAAAGTGCATCGTCAAATAATTGGTTACTGAGCTTTGTAGCTGACATCTGTTTATTTTTATTTACGATTAGGAGAGGATCTAAGGCTTAGCTAAAGATGACTAAGTCATTTCTATGCTTTTAAAATTTTAATTATGTACATAGAAATTTAGTTGATATTTTTGTAAAACTTGTTATATAATCCAACTCTTCTTATTAAATAAAAAAAAAATTAGTTATAACCTAGTGGTTAAAACTCTATTTTGTAGTTGACAGGAATTGAATTTAAATCTCACTCACTATATATTATACATTTTAATTTTCAACCATCCTATCAAAATTTTCTAATTCTGGTCCTATTTACTGCGTAAATTGACGAATTGTCAGACGAATGCTAGAATCTTATTTGGTCGTCATGCGCTCGACCAGAATGCGGCGCGTGACAATTTCTGACCTTAAAAATTGCAAAACGAACATATACGTTCAATAAATTATCAAATTATACATTATACAAACATTCATGTGTCAATTTTTGTTTTAAACCAAGTTGGGCTCAATTTTTAGATCTTAAATCACCAAAATAGATATATAAATATTAATTATATATATTATTTGCAGGCATATGAATTTATTTGTGCCAAATAAACAAGATAGAACAAACATAACAAATTAAATGTAACACAATCAGTTGCTTGCTGTACTCACGTTTTCAATCAATTTGGGTCATATTTTAATATAGGTTAAATTTGTAAAAAAAAATATGTTTAGAATATATTTACACATGTTAGCATAAAACAATCCATATTTTTTAACTAATTTGTTTTGCCCCATTAGAGATTCTAAAAAACAATATGATAGATAACTGACAGATTAAATTTTACACATGCACATTAATTTTGTTGGTGGTAGATAAAAATATGAAACACTATTAAAAAAAATGATTTTTAATTAGGACAACTCATATTTTTAGTTAATTAGGACAACTCCATTTCAGATCCTAAAATCTGAAACACTATTAATAAAAATGATTAAATACTTGGGAGTATTTCTATTTATGTTAATTCAACACATCTATACAAACATATTTGCTGGAATATATTTAGAACATGTTTCATGTGTAATTTAAGTTTTGAACCAATTTGGGGTCTCATTTGGGATTTTAAGATAAACCAAGACAGATAAATAATCCCTCAATTATATTATTTTGATGCATAAAATGAAGGAATATTACATTATTCATGTTTTTAGTCAATTAATTCAAGACTAAATGCTTATCCTAAAATCTTCAAAACTGACATAATCCTTAAATGCCCAAAACTGATAGAATATTTTTAATATATTTTCTACCATATTTCTGATGCTAAAATATCAAAAGGTGATCAAACATTGGGACATTAATTATCTATTAGTGTTAGTTAAGAAAGATAAATAAACTTTTGTACAAGTATTTGCAGTACATTATCAATTTAAACCCTCCTTCAGATCTTAAAATCAGAATTCGAGGCGGTTTGTTGGGTTTTGGATCATGATACATGTTCGGTCAAAGCTGTCCGATTCACTCTAAAATTCGTACAAATAACTTTAAAATTAAATATTGATCAAGTGCACACGAAATATAAAGTTTAATGACACAGCATATCAAATTTGATACAATGTCCATCCGACCGCAGCCACTCCCTTATAATCTTCAAATTAGATCAATCAAGTGTTTATATAAAGACTTAGGTTGCTGCTCTTCAATGACTTCAATGAGCTCCACTTTTTTAGGATAGCAGATCTCATTCTCTGTTGCTTTTGAAGAGAGATAGAGATAAAAAGAGAAGAGGAGGATGCTCCTATTCTCAAAAATAGAAGCAGATTTGGATCCGTATGTTAGGGGTTAGAGGGTTGATTTTGATTAAAGGGTTGACAAGGCCAGATTAAATGAATCTCATTTCCATTCATAATGGAAGCGATTTAGGAGATCCTATCTGTCGTGTGCAATTTGTACGGTTCTCAATCATATCCAAGTTGGTTTATTTTTTGTTGAATAATTATTGTTAAATAATTATTTTTTAATTGATCTATTTGTTATATAAAAATATGTTATTTTATATGAATTTTTTTTATTTTCTTAAATATGATTACATTGCAACGCACGTACATAATATTAGCAATGATATAAAGCACAAAGATGAGACCCGGTATATTCACCAGATAAAACTAATGTGCTCCATTAACATCCAGATCAATTCTAACTGTGCAAAATATTGCTTGTTATAATGAAAAGTCTAGAATTTTTTTGAGGTACAACAGAAAAGTCTAATAAAATAAATTAATTTGCTAACAGATAAAACTGAGTATTTGTTGGAGCTAATATCTGCAAGTGATTTTGTGAAGCGTTCATGCTATTGATATAGAGGAAATTATTTCACTGATCTGCTATTGAGGGCTTAATTGCAAAGTATTTGAATTTTAAGCAAATTTGATATCATATAGAAACAGAAACAACACTGGCTGTATGAACACGAAGTCTAGCATCAAAAGTATTTGTATTTGTATTAATATGGTGATTTCCCATATACATGCACAATAATTTTTCAGATACAAAAGCAAAACAAAAGAAAAATGCAACACCTTATATTCAGACTTACAAGTAAGGGGAACAGATGATCCCCAATCTAATTAGAAAAATTATGATCAAGAGGGGGCATCTCGACCCTATTATTTTCCAACATTTAGTACTAGAACATTTTTTTAAAGCATATATAGCGGTTGTGGTCGCTCAACAAAAGCAAGATCCGATTCCATAATCATTATATATATTATATAGAGGAGAGTTAAAATGCACCATCCCTTTTGTGCTCCTAACGTGCACTCTCCCCTCATATCTTCATTTTCAAAGTTCAAATAGTCGATTCGAACCTTCCAACGTGTTCTTCGTATTAAAATGTGCTTGGAGACCAAATTTTACATTTTTTGGAAATTTTTTACTATTTTTTCAGAATTTTTGAAATCATCACTTTGCTGAATTTTTTATTATTGTTTAGTTTAATCAAAAATTTTGAAAAAATAGTAATAAATCTTCAAAAAATGTAAAATTTGGTCTCCAAGTCCATCTTAATATGAAGAACACGTTGGAAGGTTCGAATCGACTATTTTAACTTTGAAAATGAAGATATGAGGGGAGGGTGCACGTTAGGAGCACAAAATGGATGGTGCATTTTAACCCTCCTCATATGAACTTTGAAAACGAAGATATAACATATGATGTAGATGAGGTATGAAAAACACGAGGCATTGGAACCCTCCTCGTATATGAGGAGGGTTCAAATGCACCATAATTTTTGTGCTCCAATATGCTCCACATTCTTTATCTCTATTTTCAAAGTCCGAACAGTCGATCCGAACCATTCAACATGATCTTCATAATAAAATATGTTTGGAGACCAAATTTTATATTTTTTAAAATTTTTTTACTATTTTTTTAGATAGGTACAATATCACTTTATCGGATGGTCTAGAATCTCCTTAAAAAAGTGATTTTGTACCTATCTAAAAAAATAGTAAAAAAATTCTAAAAAATATAAAATTTGATATCCAAGCATATTTTATTATGAAGATCATGTTGAGCGGTTCAAATTGACTGTTCGGACTTTGAAAATGGAGATAAAGAATGTGGAGCATTTTGGAGCACAAAAATAATGGTGCATTTGAACCCTCCTCTGTATGTATATAGTTATGAAGAAATGTTAATGAATAGTAAACATGTATCACCTGCAATGGACAAGGTATCCATCAAAATATTAATTAATAAGAGATCATCCCCCAATTTTTCACCTGTGTGCACCAAGAGATAAGGCAACGTAGAAGATGAAAACAACTATTAAGATTGAGATCTTTCTATTCCCCTTACCTGTTAAGTAATTCATACTTGTCACCTCAGTGCTTATCAGTGTGCACATGTGCAAACTGACACAAACAAAGAAAAGAGTACAATATTTATAGTTAGCCTACATTGAGTTCTCTAAACAAAGATATCATCTCACATTTAAAACTAAATGAAGAGAGCATTTACTGAAAACCAGCTAATAATAGACAGAATATATTATAGAGTTCAGAAATCACAACCACCCACAAAACAGCTAAACTATTCCTAAATAGTCACAATTATCCCAATGCATGAACAATCACTGTATCATTGGAACGGATCCACCAGATGCCACTATCTGTTGCTCCACCTACAATTAATTTGGGATGACAGTATATAAAATGTGAAAAATGTCAAAAGAAATTAGTAAAAAGAAAAATAATTATGTTATACCTTAAAAAGAGTTTCAAGCTTGCTTTTGAAGGTCAAAAACTCCTGATTCAGCTGCTGCATGCAACTGAAACATCTGCACAAGAGAGAAATTATTTAATTTAAATTACAAAAGTAAAATCCATACAGTTGAAAGATAACTTCATATACATTAACATAAACAGTTCAAATTTATATCTTACCCTTGGGGATCATTTGCTTCACAGTAATCACGAAAGCCTTGACAGACATTTCTAATTCTTTGAGCACCAATACTGTAATGCAAAATTTTGGTTATTTTTAGTATTAAATAAAAAATAAACTAGGCGAATTTGCCCCTGATCTTTCTGGTAAAAATTTCAGGCCCATTAAGGGCTTTCTGGTAAAAATTTGTCTAGTCATGTAGGTCCCGAATTGAACCACACATTGATTGCCAGATCCATAGGAGGCTAATTTCTTTTCTCTAATTAGAAAACTTGCACTAAAATGGAAATTTAGCTAAGCTCCTTTAAAATTACAATTACATGAAACCTAACAATTTCTCGATAGGGAAAAAAATGACATTTAAGGTAATACAACCAATAAAAGATTATCAAAATTGAAAAGAATCAAACCTTGCGCTGCTCCCCTTCAACTGGTGAACATGCGCATCAATCTTTTTGTAATCTACAACCTGCTGGTTGCTTTAAATACAACAAATAGAAAGGAAATCAACAAAATAGAATAGCAACAGGATCTCTGTGTGTCTCTGTTAGAAAGAGACAGGAGAGAACTTACAGATTTGAGCCAAGCTCATTAATCAGTCTTCCTGCATCGTCAAAGAAGAGAGAAACTACCTCGTAAACAAATCCTGGATTATTTTCATCCTGAAGCTGTTGCAGTTCTGTAAATTGCTGATTCAAAATACCCTTCCGCACAAACAAAAACAAGTTTAACAAAAAAATCTCACAAATATAAAAGAAAATAGAATCTACAGGACACGATTGCAAAAATTCCGATACCTCGGTAAAGAGTGAAGAGAGGAGATCGGAGTAAGTCCGCTGCAACAGGCTCAAATCCATGGTCTATTCTCTCTCTCTCTTTGTCACACTATGTTCCTCTTGTTTTATTTCAGCGTCGGGATTAAGCTAGCTCTACACTAGAGGACAGAATACAGGAAAGATTTATAAAAAGGGCAAATGGAAAGAGAGAAAGGAGTCTTCCTTCTCAAAAGAGAAAAAACAAAAAAAAAGGAAATAAAAAAGGCCCGGTTCCTCTCCATTGTCACCGAAATAATTGGGTGCTCTCTTGTTTCTAACAGTTCAATTTAAATCGAACGGTTCAAATCAATTCCGACTAAAGTAATAAATAGTGTCTGAATTGCATATTCAAATGGAGGTCAATTTGGGTCCGATGCCCATCGGACTCAAAGTGACTTCGATGGGTTCGATGACCGTCCGATCTGTTTTAAGATTCGCGTCCGCAATTTCGCGTATGCTTCAAAATTCGTGCGCACGAATCTTGAAGCAGATCGGACGATTCCAAACCCATCGGACCCAACCTGCCCTAATTGAAATGATGTTAGAACAATAGAACTCCACATGGACCACATCCGATGCCATTTAATCACGCATTTTTTTTTTTTACAAAATGACGCATGCAATCAATCATCACCATAATAGCAGTGGATGTGCACTAGTTTGGATAAGTCAAAATAAATACAATGAATTTAGTATAATTGGAAATGGGTAAAACATGTTCAAAGAAATTAAAAAAGATACGGTTCGATACATGTCGAACAATTCAAATCATTCTTATCGAAAACTTCCCAAAATGTTAAATTATGAATGTTAGCAAACAATATACATACAAACAAAATGAATTTATTCTCCAGTCTGAAATATTTCAAAAAATGTTCAAACTGCAGAATTATTTTACGGTTTTAGGCCAAATTACTGCAGAATTATTCCACGGTTTAAGGCATCTAAAAAATGCACGGTTTTACAAAATCACAAAATAATTTTGTGGTTTTGGGTTTTGGAATTCCAAACCGCAAATTTATTATGAGGTTTTAAGTTTTTTATTTTAATTAAACAAAAAATATTATAATTTTTTTTATTGAAATATTAGAAATATTTTATATATTTCTTTGAAAATAGATGGAATACTATATAATTTAATTTATTAGAAAAACTGCGACAAATAACTAAGATCAACATTTTTCAGACCGAATTTTTTGCAGCTGTAAGAAAAATTTTAAAAAAAATTTGTGTTATTGAAAAAAAATAAAAAAATTTTAATCTAAGTTATTCATTCCAGTTTAAAAATTATTTCTAGATAAATACAAAAAATATTGTGATTCTTCTATTTGTGAAAAAAAAAATGTATTCTACATAAAAAGCAATGATTGCATGATTTTTTATGACATTAAAAGTATAATAAATATAAAAAAAATATCACTGAGTCCAAGCAAGCCAAAACATCAATAGTAACCCTAACTTTTTTCATACAATTGGAGAGGATCCTATTTAGCACCAAATATTTTTTTTATTATTTCTTAAAAGGGAAAAAATAATGCTGGGCCACTATGTCAAATATCCAAACCCCAGTGGACACATAATGACACGATTGGTTGCTTGAGGTACAACAGCTCAAAGAAGAGCCCTGTCACTGACAGCGAAGCTTCTAAAAATAATCATTCTTAGGTTGACTTAGGTTTATGCAAATCAAAGGAGACTAATTGTACTGCACCTACGGACTTATCACAAGTAAAAATAAAAAGACTAATGATCCATTTTTTTTACTGCAACTTTTAACTTAAAATTTAATTTAAAATGTCCTTATTGATCCATGAGGAGAGTTCAAATGCACTATGATTTTATGCTCCAATATGCTCTACGTTCTTTATCTCCGTTTTTAAAGTCCGAACAGTCAATCCGAACTGTTTAACATGATCTAATATACTTCGAGACCAAAATTTAATATTTTTTAGAATTCTTTTACTATTTTTTACATAGGTACAAAGGAGATTCTGAACCATCTAAAAAAGTGATATTGTACATATATATAAAAAATAGTAAAAAATTTCTAAAAAATATAAAATTTGATCTTCAAACATATTTTATTATGAAGATCATATTCAGCGATTTGAATCAATTGTTTGAATTTTGAAAACAGAGATAAAAGAATGTAAAGACAAAATTATGATGCATTTGACAGAGAAATGATTTCCCACAGGTAGACGTGTTGAAACTTGAAAGGTTAGGCATTCCACTTTTCAGAAAGACGACAACAAAGTGGATAAGGTTCCAAACAATACCTGCTTCTTGTACTGGACTACACCACGTGGAGAATCCCCATTAGCTAAGACAACAACGAGCCAAAAAAATTAGAAAGTAAAGCTGAGAAAAGAGCTACAAGTACCCTTTTGTTTTCGTTGCTAAAATGGAACTCTGGCAAACTTTCAACTCAATTATTTTCCAAAGAAAAGATACCTCTACAGGATCAATTCCACTATCCCATAGCTCAAGGAAAATCAATCTATAATGACTTACAAATAATTGACAACATTCAAAGATGGGAAAACTGGTAAAGTGACACAAGTCAAAATCTAGTGTGAACCTATAAACTCAATTTACTACATTATTAAAAAGAATTAAAGAATAGACACAAAAAAACTCAATTAACAAACATTGCAACTTCGCTTGCAGTAGCCGGGCAGGTCTG
The DNA here is from genome assembly GCA_011114355.1 of Carex littledalei. NCBI lineage: Eukaryota > Viridiplantae > Streptophyta > Magnoliopsida > Poales > Cyperaceae > Carex > Carex littledalei. The sequence continues at coordinate 14,121,174 of CM022085.1, read as the reverse complement.
CGGTCCCAACCATGTAGGCTGGATTCTTTGTGCACTCTCCCAGAGCGGCCCACTTTGCGCAGCTCTCATTCTGATCAGTGCAATTGCCTCCAGTGTGGTACACCTTATCAAATGATGCGACACGAATCCACTTTGTGGCCGACCACTTCTCACCCTCTATGACAGGACACCCAGCATGGAGGCTCTTTGGATCAGTTGTTGCATCAGGGAGAAGGTTGAAAAAGAGAAGCGCGTCGCCTTTTCTTGGTTTTACTGCATCCAGAAAATCAAAAGGGTTACTATGGAGTAAAGGAAAAGTTGCACGGATTTTGTAATGTTGGTGCTTACCGGCTATTCCGCGTTGAGCACATTCTGACAAGGTGTCATCCTTAACATGTGCTCCTCTGTGATGTTTAAGCTCCTGATTTGACAAACACAATGAATTAAGATAACATCAGTAAAAGTGCCTGAAACAATGTAAGAGTAATTTTCTTCTATTTTGTCCAAGAACTTTTATCCATGTTAGTACAGACGATGATATTTTTTAATACACCAATGGACATGGACTGGTGCATAGCAGCATAAAGTTTAGACATGAAAGCAACCATCAACAAACTCCACGGGTAACCAAACATAAGCCAAACGTAAAAATGCAACAAGCTAGCAATTCAAGAGATATAAATACAAATAGTTTCAGTAATCTAGTTACCTCGGCTAAAGGAAATACAGTTTCGCCACCTTTCTCAACATCAGAAAGGTACAAAAGAACAGTAGCAATACGATGGCCACCACGAAGGGTATTAACAGTGTCGGTGAAGTAATCATAGTGGGGTTCATACTTTTGCCCATACTCATAATGCAAAACTTGGATGTCTTCACCATTCTCTGTATATAATAATAACATAATAATAAAAAAAGAAAAAGAAAAAGATAACCATGAATCAACACATTTCAAGGGGAAATGGAAGGAGAATTAAAAGCAGACAACGAACTCTGCTATAGCATAATCAGTCAATATGTGGACTATTGAAACACGAAAAATTATGAAATTAAAACTAGACATGCTAAGTGATTAAAGAAGAAAAATAATTGAACTGTCTACAAGTAAATGGGAAACAAATTACAAACCTTTTGGGATGAATGTCCAAGCAGCAATTTTGTCCTCTATGCCAGAAACAATCTCATCCTGAAATGGTGAATGGTATCAGAGAAAATAGGAGTAGAGATTAAGAAAGGATATATTAATCTGCTCTAATAAGGTCTATGTCAAATAACAAAGCATCCGTGTTTCTTACTATGCACACACTCATAGCATGGTAACCAAATCAGTCCAAGTATATACATCTTCACCAGACTAATATAATCATTTCTAAATTTTAGGTCCCGGCAAAACTACTTTCATGTGGTGAGATTAGAAATTGCAAAAGGCCATAAAGCATGTCAAATTGGCTTCGTTTATTTTTTTTTTAACTGCTATCACTTCCAGTTACGGGTGTTCATTGGGTGTTCATTGGTTTGGTTCAGTTAAAACCGAATTATAATAGTCAAACCCAAATTTTATTCGGTTTTCAAAAATATATGAACCAACTGAATTAGACTTGCAGCAAGGATATCATTTCCTTTTATACACATTTATTAGAGCTGTTGAGAAATAATTTGATAGAGCAAAATAATGGAGTCCAAACCTTTGCCTTGTTGATGAACATCCCAGAACTTGTACGAACCTCACTCAGCACGCTTTTTCCTGACAAGTTGTCAGCAACTGATGATCTAGTCAACTCAGATTTAGCCTAACAAAAAAAAGGATAAAAATTTAATTTGTATACCAAGTTATAGCACTCGTATCTATGAAATTGAGAAATTATAATCAGTGGAATAGTTACCAGTGATATCAAATGGTCGCATTCTTCGTCAGTCAGGAATCCTTCATACACAAACGCTCTGAAAAGTTCCAAATTAGGATCAATTAACCGCAAATCTAGATGATTAGCGTACAAAACTGTGAATGAAATCGAGCCACTTATATGTTGAATTGGATCATAACACATTGAAAACAAAATAAAAGCTAAAAACCAGGGAATAAGAAAAAACCTAGGCTTCACAGAGATCTGCCTTGATCTGGATGGATCCACCCCATCCGCATGAGAGTAGGAGCTTTGCGCTTGTTGGATTAGATTGAAGAGTATAAAGAAAAGAGAAATCCAAAACCTAGATATGGATTCCATAATTTAGCTAGTGTGTGGATTCAGGCGGGGAGCTGATTTTCTGATTTATTCGCCTCAAGGAGATTGAAGGAGGGAGGAGTCCATACCCTCTGAGGTAGAAGAATATTTCTGTACAGATTCATTCGGACCGTTCGATCAGAATCCGGCAAAGTAGAATGCACAGAGTTCCTTTGATATTCGTGCGGATTCCGATCGGACGGTTTTTATCTAAACAGATATGTTCTGTTACCTTAGGGGATATGAATTCCGAATGAGAGATGGAATCAGGCCGTAAGTTGGATCTTATTAGTCCAGGCCTATGAGAGATGGAATCCGTGTGAATAAATTGGATTTTTAGCCCAACAAGATAATTATTCCAGACCCTGTTCGGTTGGTCTACAAGAGCATCTCCATTCCAGCAAATATTTAGCAATTAATTTGGACTACGTCACTGAGTTTAGCAATTAAAGAGATTCATAATTTCTAAATCACTCAATCTCATAAATTTAATTAGAGTTGCTTATTTAATTAGAGTTGCTTTTAAAGCAAACTTTCTAATTTAAAAACTGTGGTACATCCCAACAATTATATTAGCAATTAACACATCATATTAACAATTTTAAAAAAATCACCGTTGTAGATGCTCTAATTTTGGTTTGGTTTTCTTTCCCAATTTTGTTCTCATACGACCGTAGTTAGTTGGAGGTGCATCAGCTACGATTTAATTAGTTTCAAACAGAGAAAGTTTGAATTAAATTGTTCAGTTTTTCCGCTTAAATGTATCGGTTCGGTTCATTTTTAAAATTGGTTTAATTATTTGATTCAGTTCAGTTAAGAAACTTCTAAAATCGGTTAAATCAAACCGACCGAGAAAAGGACTATAATTCTTTTGAACCTGTAAAAAATTAATTAAGAATGTTTTCATCATCCTTGAATATGAAAATCACCAAAATTCTTATTCAATTACGTATAATGAATAAAAAAATTAGCCTATAAAAAAATTCAAAAAGTTGTTTATTTTTTATTAATCTTCTTATTTCGGTTCAATCGAATAAACCGAAATTTAGTTCGCATGTACCTCTTCTTCTCTCTTTTTTTATTGCACATGATCTTTTTCTTTCTTCTAAACCAATTGGTTTTCTGCAGCAGCAAATTTTCTACATCTACGGAGTTTTAAAAAATAAATTTATTAAATCGGGATTGTTAATCGGTATTTCTAAACATATTGAAATCAAAATATTCTTTGTATTTTCGTACATCACATTTTAATAATTTATATGTATAAAAAATTCTCCCTAACAAAGTCTTCCTGCACACGGTGCATGTAATTCCTGCCGACGTCCGATCTGTAAGGTCAAATGGTCAATGAATTGGGCACAATTAATATTGCAACCGCGTGTCCACGTGTCAGAAGAATCAAACAATCTCCCCCACCGGACACAATATTACATGGCCCGTAAACCATCCACACCGACCGGGTCAATGAATCGGGCACAATATTGCAACAGGTACTCCGCGTGTCCACGTGTCAGAAGAATCAAACAATCTCCCAACAGGTACTCCGCGTGTCCACCGCGTGCCCGTAGACCATCCACACCGACCTTTGGACCTTTGATCTATTAATCGAAACAAGATCCCCAAGTCGAAACCCATAACCAATCAAGCTTATGAAATTGAAACAAAAACAAATATTTTATTTTTTTGACAAAATAATTAAAATATTTCTAAAAATATAATTAATGAGGGGAATTAAAATCGGATACAATGAATAATAACTGAAATACAGGTAGGGGTGAAAACGAAGCCGGATACGGAGCGGATAGTGGTAAAATTATATTCATATTTTTTTTAATTTTCCGGATACATATACAGATTGGATATCAACTGGATACAGATACAGATACGGATCGGATCAGATATTTTTTTTAAAGTTCGAACAATCGATCCAAACCGTTCAATATGATATTCATATTAAAATGTGCTTGGAGACAAAATTTTAATTTTTTTGAAAATTTTTTACTATTTTTTTAGATAGGTACAAAATCACTGTTTTTTGGTCAGAATCTTCTGAATACAGTGATTTTGTACCTATCTAAAAAATTAGTAAAAAAATTCCAAAAAATATAAAATTTGGTCTCCAAGCAAATTTTAATACAAAGATCATGGTGAACGATTCAGATCGACTGTTCGGACATTGAAAATGAAAATAAGAATGTGGAGCATGATTGGAGCACAAAACCAATAGTGCATTTTAACCCTACTCATTTTTCAAATTACTCCATGAATGATCAATCAATTTTTGAATTGTATCGTGTGAAATTTTGATTTTTTTTTTATTTGAATGACATTTTTATCATTTTTCACAGCTGTACAATAACTTATTAGAAATATAAATTTATCTTTGAGGAGGGTTCAAATGCCTTCATTTATTGTGCCTCTACCTTCATTTTTAAAAACTTTAATAACTCAAAATTTAAAATTAAAAGTCAAAATAAAACCGTTGGATATGATTTACATCATTTTATCTATGCACATGTAAAAAAATTACGACATTTCAACTTTGTTTTGGTTGTCATCAAGAACTTTGTAAAAAATTTACTAATGTGGATAATTTCTAGACGTTGATTTTTCAACTTATTGATTCACATAAAAATAAAAATAAAATGTGATAATTTTTTATGAGCACAGAGAAAATAACATAGATCATATCTAACTGTTTTATTTTTATGTTTATAATTTATTAAAGTTTCTAAAAATGAAGACACGGTGGAGCCACAAAAAATAAAGGCATTTGAAACCTCCTCTTTTATCTTTTCTCTTTTCCAATTTGTTTTGTTAATATCATCTCCCGCGCAGAAACTTTCCAGGAAAGAATATTCCACCCGTTGATTAAATTTAACGGTGGATTTTGTCTCTCGCTTCAATTTCTTATTTTGACGGAGGATCTCTTCAATTCAATTAATGTTTCTTCTATTTAACCGCAATAAGAAGAGGAGTAACCAAATGAACTTATTTCAGTTTGCATAATTTTGCATTACAAATTTTTTGTCTCTCGCTGAAATGACACTGATGTCATACTAGTCGGACTCGTTATACAATACAAATTAACCTAAAATATTGAAAGGATGAAATCATAAGATTTACTTCTTAATTCATCTTAATTCACTTTCTTTTGTCAATAACAAGATAATTATACAAAAAAAAAGCTGTTTAATTTGAAATATACATTATTATTTAAGAACGATACAAAATATTGTATAAATCAAGTTTATCATATATAATTATTTTTAAAATATATATAAAATATTACACAAAGATATTATTTTAAATTACTAAATAAAAATTATATAAATGGACACGTGGGAAACCCCGGGACGGGACAAATGGCTCCTCCGCCACACACGGACCTATCACCTATCTCTAATGACTCTATCCAAACCTCCAATCCCAATGGCAATCTCCTCTCCCCACACAAACCAAAAACCATGGCCCCACCGCCCCCATCCCGACGAATTCGTATCCTCTGCATTAACTCAAATTTTAAGTTAAGATCTGAACCGTCATATTGAGATCCGCACTAATATTAAAGTGCACGTGTAATATAGGAATGGACAGGATTGGTCCGAATTCTGATCGTACGGTTCATAAATTAACTCAAACGGTGCGTTAATGCAGAGGATACGTATTCCATCCCGACCCACATTCCTCCTCCCTAATTCTCGCGCGCACGCGTCGCTAATTCTCCCGCTTCTGAACTATAATTGCCCCGTAAAACTTTAAGACTGATGAAGTTAACAAATTAGGGGTTCATTACTTTGACAAACAGTAGTGACATGTCAGAGCAGGGAGAAGGGGAGGTCGAGCAGCCGCAGCTGGACTTCGGGCTACCGGAGTCGGTTCTGGAGGTGCTCCCATCCGACCCGTTTGAGCAGCTGGATGTGGCGCGTAAGATCACGTCGATTGCTCTGGCGACACGTGTTGCGCGGCTTGAGTCTGAGGCGGCTTGGCTGCGTGCCACGTTAGCTGAGAAGGATGACCTGGTCGCTGAGTTGCGTGTGCAGCTTGAGACACTTGATGCTTCTCTCTCGGATATGTCAAGTCAGCTTGCGAGAGTGGAAGAGGAGAAGGTACCTTTGATTTTATTAAAAATCAGAGCTAGATATGTAGCAAGGTAATACTGGCATATGAAATTCTAGTGCTGAGGCAATATATTGGAGTGATATTTTCATAGGATACCATGTTGTTTCTATGATTCCCCCTATAATTCATACTTATATCTAATTCTCATGGTTACCAATTGATATTCATTCTGTAAATTTTACTGCTGTTTTAATTAGTCTCATGTTGATACTGGGAATTTAATGTGACATAGTAGAGAATCCGGTTAAGATTAATATTCGGTAAATTAAATGAGGTTTGATGTGAATTGAGAGAATTTTGAAAACAGATATTCTCGTTTCTGGTAGAATGTGTGTTGTCTTTTGTTGACCTGTAGTAGTGCAGTGTAGGAGGATGAATCTATATGAACCAGTCAAGTAAACTTTATTTTATTTCTACTGGTACTGCCTTAATGAATGTGAATGTGAAAAGCATTTGTATTTGTTTGTACAGGAGAACCTTGTGAATGAGAATGTGTCGCTGTCTAATACCGTGAAAAAGCTCAACAGAGATGTTTCCAAGGTGTGGCAATGAAAAATTTGAAAATTTTAATTAATTCCTTATTGGGATATTCTCAGCAACTTAATATGTCAAATTGCTTTTCCGGTTTTCTTCAATAATAGCCATGTACATGTTAAATCTGAAAAACATTCGAGATTTTGTGCCAAGAAAACCTGGGAACAGAGAAAGGTTTTGCACTGTTGAACCTTCAAGAAAAATAGGTTTGAGACCCCTGTAGACCTAGTTTGGCACTGAAACTTACTAATAACCTTTTCAGTTTGAAGATTTCAAGAAGACATTTATGAAGTCGCTTCAGGAAGAGGATGAGACCCCTGTAAGTTTTTCTTCCACTTTGTTTTTCGTATTAGGTCAGTAATACTTTTTAAAAGTTTACAGCAGCATGCTCTGATGATACATTAAAAAACAGAGAGAGAGAGAGAGAGAGAGAGATTTGAAGAATTCAATCTTTATTTCATTTTTTATTGTGTTACCGTACAATGAGTGATACATCTCTATTTAAAGCCAACAGCTTAGTCTTCTAACTAATCTCTAATTACTTGCTAATTACATCTTTGCCACTAACTAATTATGTTATTGCCTCACTTGCTAATTACATCATTATCACTAACTAATTGTGTTACAACAACCACTAACTGGTGCGCCACTGTTGCTGGTGCTATCATACCACTGGTGCGCCAGTGCTATTGGTTTTGCTCCAGCTTGTCTTGTGCTCTATTATACATCCATCTTTGTATATTGATTGGTTCGGTGTAGCATGTTGGACCTCCTAGAGCTAGGGTCACAGAATCTTTGGATGAAGATCTTGGGCTCTCCGCTTTGAAAATATCATCTGCAAAGAGTCAGTCGTCAGAAGGTGCCAGTTCGGTTACAGTGGGAAGCAATTATGTGGAAGCAGAAGGTGCATAATTTATTTGTAATTACTAGGATAATGTGGCTAGGTAGTAAATGATGTCCTGGTTATGTATTACTGGAATTGTGAGGTCCTTCATTGAATTAGAACACTCACGGACCCCCCCCCCCTCCCAAAAAAAAAAAATAATAAAAAGGAAGGAAAGGAAAAATATTCAGAGGGCCAAAAAGCTCCTGTTCAATTTTCCTAGCTGTGATTCCTTCCTACGTGAGTTTTTCATTCATTACTGGAAGCCCGATAAACATATAGCATTTATTTAAGTTTTATTCTTCCTGGATTCCACTCTATTGTCAGTTATTTCTCTATGTAGAGTACATAGCTGAAAGTAGTCAGTAATACCAAGCTTGGTTACTTGCATTCTGTATGTATTTTTGCAGTGCTAAAAGTAAGTAGAAGCCTTGGGCCTTTGGCATCGCAAGGTGCTACGCCAAGAATGACCCCACCAGACTCGCCAACTAGGGTTTCTGCGTCAGGGTCCCCAACAAGGACCTTTAGGTCTTCCTCTCCAAGGCGGCATTCCATTGCAGTCACGCGAAATATGTATGATGATAGGTCATCTCTATATTCATCCCTACCGAGCCATCACAGCTCCATGACCTCTCCCTTTGACACTGCCAATCAAACAGGTTTTTCTCATGTACCTTGTAATTAACTTGACGTAGGGTCTCCCATAGCATTGTTAGCTTATCAACATCTTTGTAAAATTGGAGAAGCCTTGGTAGTAATTTAGGAGGATATGACTTGGTCGATCTTAACTTTAATGGTGCCATGATAAATAGTTATTCTTGTTCGAGGTTTATGTACGTCAAGTCTTCAGTGAACTAGTTGTATACTTGTAATCATGGACACTGTAAAATGAATTGTATTCTTTGTAAAATTTGTATTATCTTATCAATTATTATCCTTTCTATGGCTTTGTTACAGTGTAACAAGAATTGTATAACATACATATTATCTCGGTGACACCAATTTCAGTTAGATATTGACATGTTGACACACATACTATCTTTAGGGCACCAGTAGCAGTTAGTATATAATATCTTGAAATTTCACGCATTTTAATATGTTTTGATCTGCTTCAGGACGGACAAGAGTCGATGGAAAAGAGTTCTTTCGTCAAGTCAGGTCTGTATTTTTATATATTTTGTGCCCTTTTATTTTTTGGGAACATGAGATAAGGGTTAAAGTCCTCGAATCACCCAAGTGCAGGCACTGAGTTTCAAACCTGCTACCTCTCACACAGATCACAATATCTTAGCCAATGCGTGATTCTCCTTTGTGCCCTTTTCTTGCTTTCATAATTGATTGTCCAAAAGAATTGATACTCAGCTTCATTTGAAGGATTTTTCTTTAGCTCTTAATCGCTACAAAAAAGTCATTTGATGTCATAGTATTTTTAAGCAGCTAACTCATTCTGTTCTTTGCTAACTTTGCAGGAGCCGTTTGTCTTATGAGCAGTTCAGCGCCTTCCTGGCGAACGTGAAAGAATTAAATGCACATAAGCAAACAAGAGAGGTATATAATGACAAAGGTGTACAGTTTTGAAAGTGGTACTGAACCTATGATCTCTGATACTGATACTGATACTGATACTGATACTGATACTGAATCTGTCAGACAGATAGTAGGAAACTGATCATTTGTGAATAATTTTTGAACTACACTAATGGTGCTTACTAGTTCTGTTCTGTTGGTACTTTTAACATGTATTGATTATTTGTGGATTGGTTGAAACATTTAATACTCAAGTTTCAGCTAGGGGAAAAAAAGATAAAACTATCAGGAAACGAAACAGAGGGTAAATGAGTGGTGCAAAACTGACCAAATCTTCAATTCTTGCTGATTCTCTTAAGGTTCATTGTTCTAATTACAGGAAACACTCAGAAAAGCTGACGAGATATTTGGTCAAGACAACAAGGACCTCTACACGATATTTGAGGGTTTGATCTCTCGTAACCTACATTAGAGGTGAAAGTTCCTTGGAGGCATAGCCGTTTGTCTAGTTTTGCTGTACAATATTATCATCTTGTAAGGGTATTAACGTATTTTGTCCTGTTTACTACAGTAATTATGCTATTGTTATTATCTCATTTTGATTGGAAATGTACAAATTGTTACATCATAATTCTTTCTCAGTGCATAAAAGCATTTGCTAAGATGGATCAGGAAAGTATCTTCAGATTGTTTGGTTGCATCATTCTTACTGACAGCTAGCTATTAGGGCGTGTTATGTGATTTAACTATCATGATTTGAGAATGCAATGGCTTGACAACCTCCATTAACCAAAGCCAAGACCCCATAAGATGGTTTTGAATAGGTTTAACAAACCAGTGTTTGTTCTACAATATTTGACTTGTCTGATTTTCTAATAATGCCATGTTTGTTTACAATTAATCACAATAATATGCTACTACAAAAATTAATCACAATAATATGCTTCTTTACAATTCCTGCATTCCGCATAAGATTTGCGCGTGGCGAGCTTCAATGCCTTCTTTGAAGAAGATCTTTAGCATCTTGTTGTAGATGGCCCAAGTCAAGAGGCTGTCAGAACCAGCATTGTGAGCACGACCAACAACTCGTTCTACCTTAAGGAGCTTGGCGACATTCTCCAAACCGCCATATAGCCCATTGCAGGACTTGATGAGATGCTTTACATCAAACACATCTCGGCCGAAATAAGCTGTGACAAGGTAGAAGAAGACATGCATCTGATCCGGCAGCTGTTGTCTAGACATGATGAGCTTCATTAAAAATGCTATATCATAGGCGCCATGGAAGGTAATCCAAATTTTATTAGAATTGCAAGGCAACCCAGATGACCAAAAGAGATAAGCAAATCTGTCCGGGTCAACACCCTGGGTGTAATTCTTCCAAAAGTCTATTCCTTGAGATTTCAATAATTGAATAGAAGTCGGTGCATGTAAATCGGTCATGGGGTCGAATCCTCTGAAATTGAATTCCCAGGTAATAGCGTTGTCGCCGTGTCTGTTGGAAAGTGTAAGCCCCAGTTGAATCAACTTGAGGTTGTCAACATTGGCTTTCACCAGTGAGTAGCGTTGCTCGGGAGAGAGGTCCCTAGGATGTGCAGTGGTCTGGTACACCAACCCAGGAAATTCGGTATCAATTGTCACGTACTGGTATGTTTCGGCAACCTGCCTTATGACAGCAAATTCATGTGCAAGATTATGCTCAAAAACATGTCGCACCTGCACTGCCCGGTTAAGCCTTGTTTGATTGAGAGCCATTTTACTTCTCTCTCTTTCTCTGTGTATTGTGGCGATGAATTCTATGGCTGATATTTTAACAGTATATATAAAAGATACTGCTGAAAAATTAGCAAAAATAGAATTCTGACTGCTTTCTTAATCATCCAAGCCTGAAAATATCAAAAATAGGACTGCTTAAACAAAATATCAAAAATAGGATTCTCTAAAAATAAAAATGGAAATTGTAAGTTCAATTTTAAATGAGTATCCTTTTTTGAATAAACTGAAAATACAGAAGATCTCAATTAAACTCATAGTTCTCATTTTGGGCTAAAAAAAAGTTAAAAATGTATGCTTTCTATATCTGTCAGAGAGCGGTACTACTTACAATATCAGTTGATTTGATATTTTTAGGTCCAAAAAATCTTGGTATATGTGACAATATATAATTGTCTTTATATTTCAGGATTAACTTTTTTTTTTCTTTTTTCCATTTTTTAGATACAACATTAATTTGCTTTGTACATTAAGCACTTAAATTATAACATTAAGAGGAGAGAGAATTTATTCCTCATATATACGGATTTAGGCGCAGAAGCTGCCAGGTTTGAAATAAAAATATATATATATTCAACGCACGCAAAAAATTGTATTTCAGGCTAGAGATACATCGAATCCAACATTATGATCACAAAATCACCGTATTTCGTCACCAAATGTGATTATTTATATGTTATTTCACAAGACTATTACTCAATATTAAATTTCAACCTTATTTCATCATGGTAGGTCAGGAATCAGATTCAAACCCATCAACTAATCAGATTCAAATTGCTTGTCGATTTCAAATTCATTCGCTAACCAGGTACTAGATAAAAAAAACAACAAAAATAGTCTCTTATATAATAAAAAATAACAAAATTTATCTCTTACATAATAAAAAAATCAACAAAATAGTATTTTTTATTTACATATTAAAAACAACAAAAATGATAGCAGAGCAAAATTAGTTTCCAAAGGAGGCAAATTAATCCGGACTTTGTTCAAATGAGACAAATTATAAAAGGCAGATATAAATCTAGTAATACATTTTTGATAAGAAAAAAAAAGAACTATTCAACTATAAAATACTAAACTAACTTTTATAACATTTCCGTAAATAAGATGTGTAATTAGTTTGGAAAATAATGGAACTTGTCGCGCATCAATATTGTATAATTATTAAAAGAATGTGTACTTCACATATTAAGTTTATGACTATGTATAAATTTAAAGCTAATAGTTTCAAAAATCAAATAAACAAAGTGAGTAATATGTGGGCCCGATAGCAAAGTGAACTGGTGCACAATGAGCTGCATATATAAATGCCCAGGGAACCCTTTTTCACTAGTCCAAGGGGTTCCTTCTTGTTCAGGCTCAGCAATGTAGGTGCAGCAATTCTGATGCCTAAACAGGTTTATTAGTTAATTTTAATATGTTCATTTTTTATTATTTTTTGACCGCTTGACTTTATATTAAATTAAATTAAAAATTTATAAATTTGACATGTAAATACATCATGTAAATCGATTTCAACGATTTGGATGCGTCGCTTGAAGCCAATCCGATGGGTTTTTGAGTTAAGCTCACAATGAGGGTTGATGAGCTTAAGAACACCCTAGTTCTACTCTAATTTCGATATATGGCCTTGATATATGAGAAATATAAATTTTTGAAAAACAACAGTTGAACTGGTTGACCTACCGATCCAACCAGTGGACCATTGGCCCGAAGCTTTATCAGATCAATATCCGATCCGATTCTGATAACATCAGTTGGTAGTTGGTACTGAGGATGGGGACCAGAGGGTGAGAATTCAAGATCAGGCCCAACAAAGATAGATAATAGATTAGTTTCTTTACACATGCATTATGCTCTTTGTCTTTGGGCCTAGTGAAGTAAATGTCTTATATTGCTACTGTTGGAAATATGAATGATTGGCATGGTTTTTAGGCAAATTCATACCAATTTTTAGGCATGGTTTGGTTCGTTTGATGGGATAGTTAGCGATCAAACATCATTACCAGTCTGCATGAAACCCTGTTCGTATTTAACAAGAGTTATAAACATTAATTTATTAAATATCTTAATGAAGAAGAAGGCATTAAACAAATGGGATCATTTATTTAGTTTTCTGCTTTTTTATTGAAATATATATATATTTTGTTTCTGTTATTAACTAATTATTATTAATTTTATGCTTGCAAAGTATGTGTGCTTTTGTCAACTCTTGTTAGAGACCAAGTTTTTATGTTAGCATTTTTGCCATTCTTTAGCACGGTTAAATGTTGAATTTAGATCACCTTGTTATTATCTTTTAATGATCATGCCCATTTTTAGTGCAATATATATATCTTTTAATGATCATACCCATTTTTAGTGCAATAGTGCAAATCCTAAAAGAGTTTGGAGGGGGGAGGGATATTTAGATTATTAGAAACTCTGGGAATGTATTCAATTTTTCTATTTAAGGACTTATTAGGTAAACAAGTGAAATATTAAAAATATGAAAAAGGTATGACTCTATTATGCATTATTAAATTGCGCTCATGTTATGTGAATTCATATCACCTAAGGTAACAGAATATTTATGTTTAAATCCGCCTATCTGTATCGTCCGATCAGAATTTGTACGAATATTAAAGAGGTCCCATGCATTCTATCACGGACTGGATTGTTTCGGATTATGATCAGACCGTTCTGATTTAAACATAAATATATTGTTACCTCATAGTTAAGGTAGTGTTCGACAATTATGTGAAGCTTAAATTTTTAAGCTGCACTAAAAAGCACCAGCAATAAAGTTGAAAAGTAACTTTCTTAAGAAAGTTTTAAGCTTGACAAAATGCTTTAAGCCATGTGAAACCCAGTGTTGTAAAAAAAATGTCTGTTTAGACTAATTAATCGGCCGATTAGTCGTTGGCAGTGACCAAACCGTCATGGATTTTTTCGACTAATCAGCCGATTGTTCCCAATTATTTCCGATTAATCGCTTGGCGGTACCCTGTCCGTCCGACGACTGCATACCGTTATTTACAACACTGGTGAAACCATGACTTAAAAACTTGGACAAGCTTAAGAAAGGTGTGCAAAATGAGCATTAAGGAGGTGGCATTAAGCTTGATAAAGGAGCACTCGTTCGGTGAGCTTAAGACTCCTTAGAGCACTAAGGAGCACTAAGGAGCTCTAAGTCATGGTTGCCGAAGGTAACATAATATTTATGTTTAAATCTGCCTATCTGGACCGTCCGATCAGAATCTGCACGAATATTAAAGAGGTCCCATGCATGCTATCTCAAACTAGATATATTGATTCGGATTATGATCAAATGGTCCTAATCTAAACATAAATATGCTGTCATATTCCAGTCTATGAAAAAGCTATTATTCCTATATACCTTCTCTATATAATGTCTATTTTATTCAGATAGATAACGAGGAACTAAAATACAAAACTGAGAGTTTGACTTTAAATTTCCATTCCAAATCTATTTTTTTACATTTCAAAATTTCATTTGATTTCATTTAATTTCATTCTAATTCCACAACTATTCCATCCTAATTCAACAGTACCTTCCGGTATTAATTCTTATACTCTTTTAACATATGTTCCTAAAATCTAATTACATTAACTTTAGTTACACAGGAATGATAATTTATTTTGACAATTTTGATAAAACTTGATTAAAGGATGTTTAAAGTTTAAAGGTTTAATTATTCCTCATAACGTATGTATCAAATTTAAAATATAACATATCTAAACTATATATAACATTCTACTAATTTTACCTTTTATTCTGATTGGACTGCATTTTATTAAAATCTTCAATACTCAATATGTAGGCGCAGGGGTGGAGCCAGTCTTTCAAACTATGAGAGTCAAATATATATGGGGATCAATTATATAAAATATTTCTGCAGAAAATGAAGATCAATTTCACAATACCATAATATTTTACTCTAAATTATATCGAAAATAATACATAAATTCATATTAACTAATGTGCCTCATCGTTTGAGTTTGAATTCGGTCTCTTTGTTATATTAGCACGAATTTGAAAGAAACCTCATGCATTATAGGCTTGGATCAGATTGA
The DNA here is from genome assembly GCA_011114355.1 of Carex littledalei. Lineage (NCBI taxonomy): Eukaryota > Viridiplantae > Streptophyta > Magnoliopsida > Poales > Cyperaceae > Carex > Carex littledalei. The sequence goes on along the minus strand of CM022085.1, from coordinate 14,106,057 downwards.
TAATCCGAATCGAACAGTTCAGATTTAAACTCAAACAATAAAAAAATACAGAGGATCCAGACTCCTACCGCCGGAACAGACTTAAACATAGAAAAATAGTTTTTTTTTTTTAAGTAAAGGTTGGAGGTCAAGTTCTCCAACTATTTAATATTCATAAGAAATTTTTTATCCTAAGTTTCAAATTTACAGCAAATAACATTATCTCTGTCACTAGGTCAAAAGTTCTCCGAAAATTAGTCTTTAAGTCCTATCTAGGCTTAAATTTCGCAAGTAGTTCCACAATATATAATTTCCTGGTATTAGGGGTGTTCAACCGGTCGGTTCGGGTCAAACCGAACTTTTTTGCCGAACCGCGGTTTGAACCGAATTTTAAAAACTCGACCGAACCTACCGAATTAAAATTCCAAACCGATCTAAAACCGAACCGATTAAACCGATTTAAACTTCAGTTTGTTCGGTTGAACCGAATACAAATATTTCAAAACCGGTTGGTTCGGTTCAAACCGATTTGGATAACATTTTTTATAACCACACAAGCCGGTTTTTGATAAACCGATCCATTATAAACCGATCAATTTTTTATTAAACCGGTTGGTTCGGTTCAAACCGATTTGGAGATCCCAAAACCAAACCGAACCATTTAAACCGAACAACCGATCCAATTAAACCAAAATTTGCCGGTTCGGTTTAAAACCGAATAAACCGATCCATTTGAACACCCCTGCCTGGTATTAGGCGTTGAAAGTTTAACCCAATGCTTTGTTGTTGCTTAGGTTTTAATTATAACAGAAAAAAAATTATCGAACTTAACTTTGTTTAGTAAGAAAAGTGATATTAAAGTGAAGTAGATACTAAATTAAACTAAGTATTGATATTTGATAGTAATAAAATAAATAAAATATATCGAATAAAAATGTTAATTAAAGTTTGATAAATTTGATGCTTTAATTTTTACTCCATCATAAATTCCTTACACTTTCATTTAGTGATAAATATATCCTAAAATACTTAAATCATTATGCTTAAATCATATTACTACTTCACTTGCTAAACACACTAAAATGAATTAACTTCAAAATAAAATAAGTGCAATCCACAGAGATTAGTCCATTTAATTCCACGTCACTTGCTAAACACACTTAAATCATTTTAAGAACAAATAAAATATAGGGGAAATTTCATGCTAGCCCTAAAAAAATTAGAAATGACATTTTCCCCCCTCTAAAATTCATAATATCATATTTACCCTTCTAAACTTCAAAAACTCATAAATTTAACCATTTTATTGTCTTTTCTATTAAAACTCATTTTAAATTTATGAAGTACCCATTTTATCCTTCATTAAAAAAAAATAAAAACTAATAGCATGTTTCAGAAAAATGTCAGTCTTCTGATTTGACAGTTTTCAAGGACAAATGGGTTATTTCTCTACTCATGTCGCTTACACGAGCATATACCTAAATGTTACTGTGTAAGCGTCAGAACTCAGAAGTAGATAAATGACCCATTTGCCCTATGAAAATCGTCCAATCAGAAGACTGACATTTTTCTAAAACATATTGCATATTTTTTATTTTTTAATGAAGGGTAAAATGGGTACTTCATAAATTTAAAATGAGTTTTAATAGAAAAGACATTAAAATAGATAAATTTGTGAGTTTTGGAAGTTTAAAAGATATTATGAATTCTACAAGGGGTTACGTAAATTTCCAAGTTTTTGAGGGGTATACATGAAATTTTCCCTAAAATATAAAATTATAATACCAAGTGTAAAAAGGCAATTAAATGGCGGAATGAGAATTTACTGTATTCTAAATTAGTATTAAATTATTTATCTACGTCACAATTTTATAGTACCAGAATTATCTTTTTTTAGCAGAGCTATTGGACTTTGATAAATATCAATCACAAAATATTCTTGGTTTGGCTGATTCCTTTTTAAGTTCATTTTCAGTTTGGCTTTGATTTTTGGGAAAATAGAGGTACACCAAAATGTTTGAGAGGAACCATGTTTGTGCTGAATCAGTGGGCATGTTAATTATGGCCTGAATATTAAGGTCATACTGATCTTGATCCAATCTCAAATTCTGATAAATTACCGTCTTAATTCTCACATAATCAGTACCCGGCATTATCAGAATCATAGTAACAAGCCCGAGACTATAATAAACCCCATTAGGGCCTATTAAAACCTCACCACCAATGTAAATGGATACTATAAGACTCATTTTTAATCCAATACACACAAATCTAAAATTAAAAATTAACTAAATTAATTATTAACCTACTAAAAAATAAAAATAAAATTGAAAAGGAAGAAAAAAAACTTACAGATCAGAAGATGAGAGCTCCTGTCAAGGAGAAATAATGGGTGAATGTGAGAAATGAAATTATATCTCTGGGAGTGTATATATAAAAAAAAATAGGGGCCTCCATGTCAATTGGCGGCCCCCAGAGTCCCAGACTGGGGCCGCTGTGTCAATGGGCGGCCTTCAGACTGGAGCCGCAGGGACATTGGGCGGTCCCCAGTCTTTGAGGCCGCAGGGGCATTGGGCTGCCCTGGTGTTTTTGAATTCTTTAGAAATCAGAGTGTTTTGGTTTATTTATTTTTTTAATATGATATAAATAAAAATTTCGGTAGAAATGCATTACAATTTAAAGAGACATCTAACAAAATCCACTGATGTCCACATACATTTGTCATTGAATTCTAGTGATGAGCTTGAGATCAAAATAAATATTGTCAAATGAACTGAAAATTTACAATAATATGTAAATTCTTAATATAATATTATTAATTGACCTCCAACCATCCATGCATTATTTCTTAGTCTTGAGACTCCAGAAAAAAATTACATAATTTATTTCACAATTTGACTATTATATATGTTCGCTCCCGAATGAGAGGCACAGAGCTTCACTACAACCTAAGCTGTAGAGTTTAAACCCTATTCAACTTCTTTGACAAAGGCTGCAAGTGCACAACCCTGTCGTGTAGTTAGAACGGGTGTCGATCCTCAGAGACGGTCTATTTTCTGAACTTAAACTATTCCTAGTTAGGTACTAGAAGTTTGAATGTTTGGGTGTTTGTCTATTCCTAAAATGTATGAACAAGTAAACGAATGAAACAAATGAATGTATGAACAAGTAAAGAATCAAGTAAATGTTTGTATTTTGTACTGTGGTATAAAAGGGTGTTTCAAGGGTTTCAGATTTCATCTTCAACTTTGCTGCTCAGACCTGCCATGCGACCCGCATGCTCTCGCATGCGACCCGTGTGACGCGACCCGCATGCTCTCGCATGCGACCCGCTTGGCCTTAAGCGCCCTGAACCTAGCACGCGACCCGCAAGCTGTGGCTTGCGACCCTCGTGATGCGACCCGCGTGCTAAGTCACGCGACCCGCATGGTCCCTTGGGCTGAGTCTGCACATGTCAGAAACTTGTTGTTTAAGTCGTGTAAGGCTAGATTGACCGTACCTAGTGTCACTGAACCTCAACTTTCGTGTGTTGGCTTAGCAGACCTGGTTTGGAATTGCAATTTCACCTTCTCAGGTTTAATCAAGCTGTTTGATCTAAACCTAAGTTCTCAATTCTGTTTACTAAAGGTATCCACAAGCTGAGCAAGAGCAAGTGGAAACTTTCACCTTTCGGCTACTCATTGACCTCACCTTTCGGTTCTCAGACCTACCTCAAGTACTTAACCTAATTTGCAAGAAACGTCAAGCTTTTGGTACAAGAAGAAATGCCTAAGGCATTCAACAGTAAGCAATCAAGAATCAAACAATTCAGATCAAGCAATCTCAAATAATACAAGAATCAAAGAAACACGAAATAACAATAAGAATCAATCCATATGCATCATCAAACAAAGTATCAGACTACAAATCCAAACCCTCGAAACTACAGTATCTACTCAGACATCAAATAAATCAAAACAAGAGAGAGAGGAAGAAAGCAAATCATAGTGAGAAGGGATAGTGAAGAGGATTGAAGCTTCAGATTGAGTCTCCTTCTCCAAATCGACTCCTCTTCAGCTCCAGATCAGCTCCTTTCCTCTTCAAATCGCTTCAGGCGCCAAGCCTTTCGCTCCTGATCGGATCCCCCAAACGTCTCTGGTGAAAATCGTGGATTAATGGATCCCTCTTCTGTTGCCAGGCCTGCTACATATATAGTTTCCTTCGTGGGCCCTAATTGGGCCTGGCTCAGTTAACTCGACGCGACCCGCATGAGTTTCCATGCGACCCGCGTCAGGTGGCAAGGATGCGAGCTGTGAGGGTCGCGTCTGACTGCGATGCGACCCGCGTCATGTGGGACGCGGGTCGCGTGGGGGAAGTCAGAACTCTGCCTTTTTGCCTGTTTTTCGCCTATTTCCTGCAATTCAACCACAAAACAGCAGCAGTACCATATTCTATTGATTTTCAATATAAACTATGCAATTTAGTGGTCAAAATCATAAGATCTGGTCTGGAAATAAGACGAAATAATAGATGAAATATAGACATATCAAATTCCCCCAAGCTTACCCTTTGCTTGTCCTCAAGCAAATATGTACTTTCAAACCGGGTTTGGAATCTAAATGCAAGCTAAATGCCTAAAATGTGAAAATTTACTTAATTGCTCCAATAAAGAAACTGAAGAATCTTTTTATTATGATTTGGACTTTCCTTGGTCAATTCTGATTCACTTCACAAATTGATTAACAAAACCTCAAATTTTAAATGTTTCAAAATTTGCAAAACTGATTACTTGAACTATCGAATTATCATTCTTTCACTAAACTATGCCCTCATTTGTAGGAGATTTCCCTTTTTGTCCCCCCCAAGCTTGAATCAAGCTTAGGTCAGAAAGTTGCGGACTTCGTGTGTTGATATGTGCAAAAATTTTATTTTATTTTTATTATTATTTTTTTAATTTGGGAGACGAGCTCAAAGGCGTCCATTCAAGACTTATTGCCAGTACTCTTATGTTCTCCGTCTTTTCATTCCTTTTTATTTTCATTTTCTCTCTCTCTTTTTTTATTTGCACATACCATGAATACACACATCCACTAGCGTTTATTCACACCAACGGATATCCCAACCTTTCTTTAATTGAAATCCCTATTTCCATTATTTGAAAGGCACAATTCAGTTTCTAAATTCTATCTCGACATTCAAGTTTTCAATTTTTACAAATCTCAAACCATTTGGTCCTAATCAGTATTGTTTGGTCAATTATGAGGTTAGATCTAATTTCCCAAGGTCATCCCAATCCTATAAAAATTTTCAAACAGGTTCCTAATTGAAACAATCAAGCAAAAATTTCACCTAAAAATGCAAAGTAAAATAAACATGACCTAAGTGCAATCAAAATAAATCCTAAAACACAAAAGTCTCCCCCCCAAGCTTAGCCTGAGCATTGTCCTCAATGCTTCAAGACTGAAAGATAAAGAGAAATAAAAGCAAAGGGGAAAGAGAAAACATACCCACTCACTCCTGCGGAGAAGATGGCCCGGGGTAATACCCGTACTCATCATAGTAGCGCCAGTCACGCAACTCATCCTCAACACCGCTGAGGCGGTCATGATAATCCGCCAGCTGACTCTGAATGTCGTGAAGTGCATCACCATGCTGGAGCTGGGTCGCCCTCATGGATGAGACGAGGTGGTAGAGGTCCTGCATGGTGGGCTCCGTAGGGTGAGAAGAACTCGGCTGAGCGGAGGGAGGATCCGCGGGCATAGGTGCACTATCAGCCACGGGAGGAGGGGGTGGAGGTGCATCTGGTACGGGTCTGGAGAAAAACCAAGTAGACCGGTCCACAAAGGAGAGAGGTGCGTGGACAGGCAGCCTGAGCTGTGCGGAGCCGTCTGGCATGCGCCAATGATAGCTGCGGCGTCCACCAAAGCGTAAAGTGATCGTGATAAATCCTACCGCACGGAAGGCCTCGACATCCAGTAATCGTTGACCGCCGCAGGGCGTATCATCTGTGATAGGTACCTCCAAGCGCTCCGCAATGTGCGTGACATAGGCACCGATGGGAATGGTGCCGCCGGCTCTCGTGGAGCGCTGAAGATCGAGCCAGTGGTGGATCATAAAGAGCATCAGGTCGGGCCGCTCTATCTGTCCGTCTGGCCGGAGCATGTGATCCAGAAGCTTGAGATCCTCAACATTGACTCGGGAGACCGTGGCACCACGGGCGAAGATGGAGACGGCAAGGGCGCGCTGGATGCAGCGAAGAGAAGGGTGAGAAATATTGATGCTCTTGAAGTCCCTCGTGTGAAAGTCTCCTGGGACTCCGCCGGTGACTAAACTCCAGAAATGTAACCTGTCTAGGCCCACGCGGAACTCAAGAGAGGAAGTCTGAGGATCCGGCTGAAAACCGAACCACTCACGGAGCTGAACTAGCGTGACGCGGTGAGGCCGACCACCTAGGAGGAATTTGATGTAGTGCTGTGAGTGACCACCCTGCGTCATTTCCTTGAGCTCAAGAGAGGAAAGGAACTCAAGGGTGAGTCCCTCGTAGGAAGGGTGGTCGATGGCCCAGAAAGCGGGGGTGAAGCCAATCCTCCCCGTGAGAAGCAGGAAGTCTTCCTCAACTCCGAATACGCGAAGAGTGTGCAAGTCAACTCGACGCGTGTTTTCGAACTTCTTCGAGCGCAAGGACTCAAAGTGCTCAGAGAGATGGTGGGAGTCATCAGAGTCAGAACGCTCAGACTGGTGCGAGCTAGACGCTGGTGAGGAAGGAACTTGTGCAGGTGGTGGCTGGGCACGGCTACGCAGCTGCATGCGGTCTTGGACCCGTTTGGAGCGACGCTCTCGGTTCATTGTGCAATTCTGTGCGATTTGACGCGGGTCGCGTAGACTCTGATGCGACTCGCGTGAGGTATGACGCGGGTCGCGTGGACGTTGATGCGACTCGCGTGAAGGAGGACGCGAGTCGCGTAGGTCAGAACGCTGGTTGTATAGGTCAGGACGCTGGTCGTATAGGTCAGGACGCTGGTCGCACCAAACCGGACCGGCTGGTTAGGGTTTGAACGGGACTAGAGCGGGTTGAGTTGTTCTGGACACGGGTCGCACCAGAACCAAGGAGGCCGGTAGGGTGGCGAACCAACAGAGGAAAGGAGAAGAGAACTTACCTGCTGCGTCGTTGGCTTCGTGGAAGAGAGGAGAACCGAGGGTCGAGAGAAGGAAAGCGTCCTTCGGTCAGGGAGAAAAATGCTGCGGTTGAGGGAAAAGAGAGGAAAAAGAAGAGAGTGAATGGTTGGGAAGGGGAAGAGAAGAAGAGGAGTGCGGCTTAAAAAGGGTGAAGCGACGTTTCGGTGCGCCCCTTCAAAGGCCATCTGTTCGAGTCGACACGGGTCGCGTGGAATCTCACGCGGGTCGCGTCAGGGTTTCCTTTTGGGATTTTTGCAAAAGAAAAACAACTGAAAATCTAATTAACTCTAATCTACATCTAAATCTAACCTAAATGAAATGTAAGGAAACGAACTGGCTTGGGCTGCCTCCCAAGGAGCGCTTGTTTTAGGTCTCAAGCTCGACCTTCCTTTCTTTAATCTTCGACTGGTGCAGGATCAGAAAGATCCTGCTCGAAACGTTCATTGTGGGGGTGATCGGCAATGTAATGCTTGAGCCGCTGACCATTGACCTTGAAGGTCCCACATTCCTCACTCCAAATGTCAATCGCACCAAACGGGTACACTTTCTTCACGACAAAGGGACCAGACCACCTTGACTTCAACTTCCCAGGAAAGAGTCGCAATCTTGAGTTGAACAAAAGTACAAGATCACCCTTTTGGAAGTCGCGAGTCATGAGGCGCTTGTCATGAAGCTGCTTGGTTTTTTCCTTGTAGATCCTCGCATTCTCGTAAGAGTGAAGTCGCATCTCTTCCAACTCATGCAGGTCGAGGATTCGCTTTTCGCCAGCAGCTAGCATGTCCATGTTGACCGCTCGTGTGGCCCAGAACGCCTTGTGCTCGATTTCCACAGGTAAGTGACACGGTTTCCCGTATACCAGTTTGAAAGGGCTCATCCCAATCGGCGTCTTGAAGGCGGTGCGGTAGGCCCAGAGCGCGTCATCATGTGAATGTTTAATATTATTAATTTTTTTACAACTTTTTCTCATTTTTTACATTTCTTTCTTCCCAAAACAAACTTAAAAAAAAATGAAAGTGATCAAACACATCACGTTTGATCATGGTACGTGTATTCACCATGTCACTAATATGTCGTGACTATTTGTGTGTTGTGATGATTCTTTGCGATTTTAATTACCACATAACATATTACATGAAAATTTAACTTGATCACGGTACGATACCACATATCATGACATGACATGTGATTCAAATCATGACACAGCACATATTTACATTCCGTAGAACCTGGCATGTATTGTCACCAGCTCAACACATATTTACATCCCATAGAGCCTGGCATGTATTAATTCACCAACTAAACTTGTTGTCAAACTCTTGAGCCTGTACGTACAACCTATCTAAAGGCTTCGGTACTGAGTAGGGGTGAAAACGGAGCGGATACGAGTAAAATCATATTTATATCCTTTCTAATTTTCCGGATACGAATATTATTTAAAAAATATAAAAATATTATTAAGAAATACTAACGTTCATAATATTTATCTAATTATAATGGTGAATAACATATTTTTTTCATAATATATATATCTATCTATCTATCTATCTATATATATATATATAGATAGGCTATGGTGAGTTGTGAAGTAAAATGTCGTTTTACTTCACGCCATATTTTCATTTTGAAAATCTAAACAACCGATCCGAACAGTTCAACTTTTTCTAAATATTGAAATGTGCTTGGAGACTAAATTTTATATTTTTTGGAATTTTTTTACTATTTATTAAGCCACTTTGAAATCGCTGATCCACTGTGAACAGTAAAAAACAGTAAAATTTTCTGGACCACCGGATCAGCGATTTTCAAAGTGGCTTAATAAATAGTAAAATAATTCCAAAAAATGAAAAATTTAGTCTCCAATCACATTTTAATATAGAGAATATGTTGAGCGGTTCGGATCGGTTGTTTGGATTTTCAAAATGAAAATATGAGCGTGAAGTAAAAATGACATCTTACTTCACAACTCACCATAGTCCAGCTCTATATATATATATATATATATATATATATATATATATATTAAACTATATGGTATATATCTGCTATTTGAATATGGACAATTGAAACGTAAATTCATATATGTATCTATATCTACACGGATATTCGAATATCGATATCCACATCTAATTTTTCTAATACAGATCAGATATTATTCATACTGTTTTCACCGGTACTGAGGCATGACTTTTCTAAAATTTCTCCCCTGGCTGGACCTATCGCCGATTTTTTTTAAATACTCTAAAAAATAGCAAATCTACCCTCAGTTTTCAAATAATTTGAAACCTAACCTAACCACCCCTTAGTGGGGCGGTCTGCTCCCTGTACCAAACCGCCCCACTGAGGGGCGGTTAGCTATAAAACCCCTATAAAATGAGGTTTTATCTCTCCTGTCCACTCACAACTCATTCCAGCTGAGGAGAAAGAGAAAGAGGAAGAAGAGGAAGGCGATTTCAGACGATCTTTTTGGCAATTTTAGGTTTTCTCTCTCCTGCCCATTCTCCTTGATTATAAGTCCATTACCGGGATATTCCTCGACTCAAATATATTGTAAACACCGCTCTATAACCCCTCATCTGTTATATGATACCTGACAAAGAAAGGTTTATTACCCCCTTTGTGTGTCAATCTGGGTACACAAGTCTAAGTCATACTGGTTGGGGTTTACACCTGTCTTTTCGTATACCATATGCTTAAGTTTCAGAAATGTGGTATTTTCATTAACCTGGAAGCCATAACTTGCATCTTTTGTGTATTGTGCTCCCTCCACACCTCTCGTAATGTTCTTGCCCACATACAATGCAATTAGCATTTTTTCTTTAACAAACTACATTGGCCAATAAATAAACCTTTATCAGTTATCTATTAATTAAAAAAATTGAATTAAAAAATTTAAAAATAATTTAAAAATAAAAAAATAAAAAATGTATATAAATAAAAAAAATACCTAAAATCGCCAAAAAATCGCCTGATATCGTCTTCCTCTTCTTCATTTTTCTCTTTATCCTCAGCTGAAATGAATTGTGAGTGGGCAGGAGAGAGAAAACCTTCCTTTATAGAGCTTTTAAAGCTGACCGCCCTTCAGTGGGACGGTTTGGTACATAGAGCAGACCACCCCACTGAGAGGCGGTTAGGTCAGTTTTCAAATTATTTAAAAACTGAGGATAGATTTGCTACTTTTTTTTAGGATATTTAAAAAAAATCGGGACCTAGGGGTGGATCCAGGATTTTCGTCAAGGGGGAGCAAAAAAATATTGAATCGGGTTTAAATCCATTAACCAATTGGGTACTCGATAAAAAATAATACTTTAACTTATACTTTTCAATGCTTGGACTTGTAATTTCTGATGCTCTGACTTATAATTCTAATTACCAATCAAAATTCAACAGATATATTTCAATTTTAACCCTAAATTTAACTCGAATTACAAATTAAACGTCCAGAGGAGGGGGGCAAAAAAAATTTCAGGAGGGGGCAAAGTCAATCGGAACCGATAAATCTCCACTAAAACTCAAAATCTAGGGGGGCAGCTGCCGGACAAGTATCCTCTCCATTACTGTAAAAGATTCCCTTCACTTTACGGTTTGAGATTAACTTTCAGCCGCTTTGAGATTTGGGCTGACGGAGGGGGTAGTATTATTGGGCTTTGAGATTCGTGCCAAGTTAAAAAGAACGGTCCAGATCAAGTAATTGTAAAAGATTCCCTATTACGATACCGGAGGATCTGAATTCGGCAGCTGCCCCCCCCCCTGAAACACTCTGGGTCCGCCCCTGTCCGGACCTACCGAGGTTCGAGCAAAGAATTGTACGGACTATATTATGAAAAGTCAAGTTTGAAATTTCTTTTTTACAAACTTGCAAGCATGCACGTCTCATTCACAGATCTGAGATCCCTTCAAACTAAAAGAATATAGTAGATGAAAAGCAAGTTCTTGTAAAAATATCGTAGATGAATAGAAAAAGAATAACCGGGAGTGTATTAATTAAATTATGCATATGCACAATAATTGACCCATTTGGATCCTAAATCACAAGTCAACTGAGTATCATGCGATGGAGCCATTTTGGTGTCACTTGAAAAAGAATATTGTCATCTTCCTAGTTTCTTACCCATTTGGTCATCTCATAGGACATGGCCTAGACAACGTAATTAATATATTATAGGGGTGATTTCATGTATATCCTTCAAAAACCTAAAATTACGTATTACCCCTTTAAATTCATAATATCCTTTCACCCTTCTAAATTTCAAAAACTCACAAATTTATCCAATTTACTGTATTATTAAGAACTCATTTTACCCTTCATTAAAGATAAAAATATGTAGTTAATGTGAGAAAAATGTCTAGCTTTTGGATTGGTCGGTTGCAGAGAGGAAATGACTCATTTCTCTACTCGATACACATAATCGATCAATTAGAAGACTGAAATTTTTTCTTAAACATGTTGCATGTAATTTTTTTTAATAAAAGATAATATGGATATTTTATAAATTTTAATAGAAAAGACAATAAATTGGGTAAATTTGTGAGTTTTGAAATTGAAAAGAGTAATATGATATTATGAATTTTAGAAGGGAGAAATACATAATTTCTAAACTTTTGAAGGGTATACATGAAATTTCAAAACTCAGATTAGATTTGTCCAACAAGCATACTATGATTGGAGAGGATCCAAATAACTGGACAAAATCCCAAAGCGCCATCCCTCCGCTGATCTCACTTTCACCAAGCAATCTGGTCCGTTCAATTTGGACCGGACCCCTCCGTTGCTTGATAACAATGGAGACTGAATTCATTTTATCTGGAAAATGCTTTTGAAATTACTATCATTAATGAGTGAACACTATTTAACAAAATTGTCAAAGAAAGTATTATAGTCAAACCATTTATGACATCAACTTGAGCGAATTATATTTATTTTATAGAAAAATAAGTTCAGGGAGCTAACTTGCTATCAGCATAGTGACAAACGAATAGTTTGGGTTCAGTTTGGTGGAGTCAAAAATTCGTGATTCGGATATAATTCGGGAATGATTCGGTACAACAAGGAAGAAAAAAAAAACCCAAAAAAAAAAATTTCGCGAATAATTCGTGATTCGCCTTTTATTCACGAATAAAATGTATTATACATTTATTTGCGTTTTATTTGGAGTTTGGTTCAAAAATGTCAAAAAAACAAATAAAAAGCGAATTATTCGCGAATTATACTCGTATATTGTTACTATGGCTATCAGGACGAAGACAAAAAAAAAATGATATTAATTATTTAATAGTATAGCGCTTGGTAACAGAAGTGAGTCTATCCAGATTATTATATTTTAATTACAAATTTTTATAAACAAACATTAATTCATGCTTCGTTAATAGTTAAATGATTGGTATATTATTTTTTAAGTGCACATCACTTTCAGCACCAACTAATTAAATTCGGATACACAACAATGAAATAAAAAGGAAATTTTGTACCTTCGCATACACAACAATTTCATGATATAGAGTCGGTAAAATTTATACAACTATTATATAATCTTGTTTTTATGCAAATAGGCAAATTGAAATTTTTTAAGTGTGTTAAGATTTTTGATATCTACAAGCAACCTCTCTTGTCAAAATAATATTAAATAAATAAATACATATTGTTCAGTTCATTTTTTTAATTCAAAAAAAATATTGATGTTTCCAATTGATACTATATGACATTGGAGAAAACCAACTAAAACAAATTAAAAAGGAAAATAATTTGGGTCTCTTTTGAAATTGTAATTTATGAATATACAATACCAACTCTAATACAATTGTATTTCTTATTTATTTTTTATATAGTTTACATCTTACCTAAAGTTGAATATATATATAGAGATAAAATATGGTAAATTAATATTATAAAATTTCAAAGTACAGATAAAGAATTTCTAATATTGTTAGTTTATGTTGATTACTTTATGAAGACAAATTCAATTTTAAATTGATAGTTTTATATTTTAGTTAATGGTAAATATTTATATGCTCACTTCTCGTACATATTTTTTTCTTAGCAATTTGAAAAAAAAAAAAAAAAACTTGAAAATTCAAATCCCAATGAGTAATCTAACAAATTTAAGAAGATAATGTAACGCTATATAAAATTTATATAAGTATGACTTATTTTAAATTTCAATTCAATAGTTAAATTAATTAGTAGCCACGACACAGTTAATTAATTTGAAATTCAAATTTATCGGTGATGTTGGAAATTATTTATTTTCCTTATTATATTTGGTGATCAAAGAGGGAAGTATTTTTTTGCCAGGATTAATAAAATTAATAAAATTCTTTACATGGAAATTTCTACACTAAGGTACTATAAACTTTGATATTTTTTTTTTATAATTGTTCTATAAATTTCATTGATTAGAATATGATAAGTAGATATATTAGTTACAATAAATTATTGTTCTTAGATTGAGGAATTTATGAGTAGAATTTCTTTAATTAAAATCTGAAAATTTAGACTGTTGGTAAGAATTTCTTTAGTCATATTATAATCTGAAATTTCTTTAATTATATCAAAAACTGAGAATTTCTGCATAGTTTAATGATTTGAAGCTTCCTTTTCTCAATTTATTTGAATGTAATAGATGTTAAATTTCTTTTGTTTCTTTTGTTTCTAGATTCATGATACACCTTACTAAAATTTCATATATGTTTGTTTTCTGTAGTTGACCCTACTTGATTTTATATGAAAAAAATATTAAAAGATCATCTCTAACTGAAAATTTCAGATTTGTTTGCAATAATGTTTAAAATAATATTATGACTGTAACATTAAAAGTTATTTGGTTGTCTTTCTTATCTTTGACTAGAATATCTTCATATAACTCTAATAAAGATTCGGATATTGCTTTTGATTCGTTTGACCTTCAGATGCGCTTTATTTTTCTCTTTTGATTAATTCCTCCAAGATACCAAATGATTAGATTAATTGAAGTCTAGGAGTTAGAATTAATAAAACTAACAGGTGCGGGCTTCCTGGGTTTTTTTTGTAAAATTTATTACCCTATTATTAGTCATGTTTTATTTAATATTATTACATATATTTTCATTTTGCATCGAAATTTCGTATGTTCTTTGTTAGATACTCAAATGAAAATGGAAAAAGAATACGATAATTTCGTTCGGAACATATGACCGGAATGAATTGTATTGATTGAGTATAACATTAGAATAAGAAAACGAATGGACACCGTGTGTTAAATAAATAAAAAGGCCGATATGCGGGGGCTGCTAGTCGCGTTCGGGACCGGCATGCGGGGAATGCTAGTTGCAGTCGGGTTCGATGTTGGAAAGGCCGATACACGGGGACTGCTAGTCGTGGTCGGGACCGATATGCAGAAACGCTATTCGCAGTCGGGTTCGATGTTGGAAAGGCCGATACACGGGGACTGCTAGTCGTGGTCGGGACCGATATGCGGAGACGCTATTCGCAGTCGGGTTCGATGTTGGATAGGCCAATACATGGGGACTGTTAGTCGTGGTCGGGACTGATATGCGGAGAATGATAGTCGCAGTCGGGTTCGATGTTGGATAGGCCGATACACGGGGACTGTTAGTCGTGGTCGGGACCGATATGCGGAGAATGATAGTCGCAGTCGGGTTTGAGATATAACGCATCTCTGAGTGAGGGATGGTCAGTGAATAACGCATCACAAGCAAAGTGATGATCGGTGATTAACAAGATTTTAAAGTGACAAGTGTTTGAATGAATTACAGTTATTGCATGGTAGGATAATGTAGATTGCATTGTGATTGTTTAATGAATAAAATTGTTTAGTATGATCAAAAGGGAAGATTTTACAAATCTCCGGACTAGAACTAAATCCCGCACTGAGAGAATGTTCGATCTCTCACCCGTTCCACTTTTATGTGGATTCCAGGTAACACAGAAGAGGAATTAGAGACGAAGAAAGAGTAATGGAAGAATAAATGGGAAGGAATAAAGAAATGCCACTTGGTTGATTTTAGAATTTTATATAGAGTGAGTCTATGGTACTATGCATAGCACGGATTGATATGTACTACAGATCAATATTTTCATTTTCTAAATTCTAACAGCCGATCCGAACCGTTTAACATAATTTTCATATGAGAATATACTTGTGTGCTAAATTTTCTATATTTTAGAATTTTTTTACTATTTTTTAGATAGGTAGAAAATCACTGTTTTGGATGATCCAGAATTTCAGATCAAGTGATTTTCTATCTATCTTAAAATATAGTAAAAAAATTTGAAAAAAAATATAAATTTAGTCTGCAAGTAATATTCATGTGGGAATCACGTTGAACGGTTTGGATCAACCATTAAAATTTTCAAAATGAAAATATGACTCCGTAGTACGGACTAATCCGTGCTATGCATAGTAACATAGGCTCCCTCTTTTATATTTATTTTGAATTATTGAAACTTTTGAATAAGTATAGCAGTGGTTGTGCTACTTGCCATGCTTGTTTTTGCCGTTTGTTTAGACTCATATTAACTCGATTAATGAATACAGTTATGGTATGTTATATTTTATTATTGGTAATGTATGTGATGCAAATACGTTTTATGTAGAAATATGTGACGGGTTGTTTCGGGGTGTGACAAATTATTTTTTGAGTAAAGGTTGGAGTTCAAGCCACTAGATTATTTAATATCCATAAAAGATTGTTTCTTCTGGATTTCGAACCTGCAATCTTTCACACACAGAGCATTATATTTGCCACTAGATCAAATGCTAGTTCTCGATTATTTGATAATTTTTTTTTTAGCTCGGATATATTGCAATTTCGAGCTAACTCGGCTCGTTAATTTCATGAGCGGAGTACGAGCTGCCTCCAACTCGCACAAACTCAGCTCATTTGCATCCATACAATGTAGAATTTGGAGAGATTCATGTAGGGGAAAAAAAAAAGTAAGACAAAAGAAATGAAATGATATTTAAACTTTCAGGGGTAATTTATATGGATTTTTTTTTTCTATGTTTCCGATTTTGTTTTCTTTGGTTTACAATTGAGATTTTTGTTATTTAATTTTGTCTCGTATGAATCAATTTAAACTGTTATTTTACGAATCAAGTTATTTCATTAAAGGCTCGGTAACGGTATCGTCGGTATGGCATTAAATTAATTTAGACTATATTATGAAAAGTCCAAGAGTTTGGAATTATTATTTTTTATATAACTTTTAGGCATGCACGTCTCATTCACATATATATTTTCAGAACTAAATTTTAACCCAGTTTCCGGAATAATTAATAGCAATACCAAAATTGCAATATAAATTTAGGGGTGAAAACGGAGCGAATACGGAGCGGATAGTGGTAAAATCATATTCATATTCTTTTTAATTTTTTGGATCCGGATATGGATCGGATATCAGTCGGATACAAATACGGATCGGATTGGATATTTATTAAAATAATATTAAAAAAAACTAAAGTTCATAATATTTATCTAATTTTAATGGTAAATAACAATATTTTTTCATAATATATATATATATTAAAATATATGATATATATCTACTATTTGAATACGTATAATTGAAACGTAAAACCATATCAGTATTCATATCCACACGAATATTCGGATATCGGATATCCACATCTAATTTTTTGAATACTGATCGAAATACATATCGGATATTATCCATACCGTTTTCATCTCTAAATATAATACAAGAAAATGACAAGGAATACTTTGAATAAATATCACAAATAAATACAATATACAGGTAAAAAAAAAATGTGAAATTTCAAGGACGTATGTGTAATTTTTCACAGGGAGGTAAGGAAGACATAATTTGCCAGAAAACAAAAATTGGCTTCCTTTGTTGCACGGTAACCCACGTTCGACCATAATAAATGGTTCGGATCCTCTCCTTTAATCTGGATCTCTGATTAGATCGAGTGGTCAGTCGGAGCGATCTGGACCTTTTGACGCGAGTTGGAGGGCTTAGTTTGTCCAACGAGCATACTATGATTGGAGAGGATCTTAACGTCCGTAGAAAATCCCAAAGCTCCATCCCTCCGCTTATCTCATCTTCACCGTACAATCTGGTCCGTTCATTTTATCAGGAAAATACTTTTGAAATTACTATTATTTATTAATATAGATGAAGATGTAAGTGATGGAATCATACATAGGCATAGCTAACAACCACTTTCTTTTAAAAGGAAGTGACAGATCTCTCCAGTGCTGTCAGGACTGGAGGCAACCAAACTTTCCATCTTAAACTAATCCAAAAGCATATGGTATATCTCCAATTATGGAACAGGATCAGGATACCCTTGATCCGAAGATACCTCTCCGTAGTAAACTAGTAATAGCAAAAGGTCCCCTAGGAAGATTAAATGTTACCCCTAGAAATTAGAAGCGAGAATAGCGGTCGCTTGGGAAAAGGATCTAATCCTTCATATTCTCTTGCGTGCAAGCTCCTCCGAATTTTTTAAAAGTGTCCTTGTTTTCGGTGTGCTCGCAGGAACTCATTTACTCTTATCGTGTTCCTTCCCAAACCCATGGACCCCCATAGCCCTGATTGGTGGACATTGGAGCCGGTTCAGGGGAACGAATAAAAGCTCACTGAATGATTAATTAAATAATAAAGATTGGTTTCTCTTTGAAAAATCTTCTAACTGCTATTTTTTACCAAAAAATAATACAAAACTCTTAACCATTGAAATTCCCAATTAGATCAACGGCTATTTATCAATATTTATTTGAAATTAAAAACTTACCTTTTGAAGCGAGTCTAACCAAAATAAAAAAAAGGCAAACTAAATTGATTTTTCATACTTTAACTAAAATAAAATGTTCCCCAATTTCGTTGTTAATTTTAAATTTCTTGTTAGTATTTAATAAAAAAATTAATTCAAAATCTCTACTTTGTCTATTTTGTATATCTTTATGATGCTAATCCTTAGTTGGAATATATTGTTAATTACTTTATTTATAAGTCTAACATAATATAATAATTCTATAATTTTTTTTCGAAGCATTAGAAATAAAATACTTAAAAAAAATTGTTTGACTTAATGACAATAATACAATGATAGAGCAATTTTTTATTATGCAGTGTACGAGTCATATGCAGCATTTTTTTTATTCTATTGTCCATGCGCTACATGAATTAAAAACTTCTCTGTCAAAATCTTCACTCCCATAATACATCTTAGCTGTTTTTAGTTGAGATAAGAGTTTTTGTCGTCTCACTAAATATCAAAAATCACAACCTGTCCGTTATTTTTCTTTTTTATTTCATAACAATGAAATATTTGAATAATAATAATGATTGACTCAAATAATAAAATATTATTTTCATCATTTAATGATAACATGCACACAATTTTTTTCATGAAAAAAAAAAAAGACAATGGCTACCATAAGTGACCATAACAAAATTTCACTTGAGCTAAGCACCGTTTGAACTTGAATAATTGAGAACCGGACCGGATCCGGTCGGTCCAAATTCCAAACATTGCACATAGACAGTCAGACCGCTGTTATGGTTTGGTGGAGTGGTTAAAGTGCGCGATGGGCTCACTGGACACCATTTGTTCGGATTATTTAAAGTGGAAGAGAGAGAGGTGAGAGAGAGGGAGATAGACACACGAAAGCAACAGCGTAGAGAGAGAGAAGAAGAAAATAAAAGAAGAGGGAGGTTTGTTGGATCGGATTTCCTAATTTTCGGGCAAAGAGGAGCCGAGATGGCAACAGCAAAGTCAAACTCCGGAAGCTGAAGGTCGGCGGGGTCTGAAGCGTTGGGGGTTAGTAATCGGATGGTATTGGTCATCTACGGCGGTGGGGCCCACCGGTCAAGCGGCGGAGGGGGAGGCGGAAGCGTTGGGAAAGGAGGAGGCTTCTGGCGGGTTCCACCGGTGAGGAGAAGAGACAGCAAGGAAGAGGAGAGACGATGAAACGGGGAAAGGGAGGGGGAGGGGTGGCAGGAGGAGGAGGAGGAGGAGGCGCCCGCAACGGGCTACTACCTAACTCGCTTCGAATAATCTCTTCTTGCCTTAAGACTGTATCCTCGAACGCTGGCTCAGTTGCCTCGACAGTGCGCTCGGCTGGTGCCTCTGTTGCTGCTTCAATTGCCACACCGCCAGAGGACGAGAAGGATCAGGTCATTATGGCTCGTTTTTTTTTAATTTAAATTGTAGTGTACATGAAAAGAAGTTAATGCAGTCGATGGTGCTCTTAATTCTTATTATTTTAGCACCCTGCCTTCCCATTTAGTTGCAGTAGTAGTAGTAGTACTAGTAGAAATTGCATAGTCAGGTGGCCCCTTGGATGTGGCGCTGATTTCAGGAGTTGAGGAAGTCAATGCAGTTGATCGCTCTGATTTTTTGTTCAGTGTTTCACATTTTAGAGCTTTGGTATTTGTGTTGCTAAAGTATGACAATATGAAGTAATCTGATTATTTTTTCTGTATGGACGGGGGTTAATGAAGAAGCTCATGCGAATTGTGGTTTAGACGTTATTACTTTGTCTTTTCATCGTGAAGACATTATGGAAAACATGACAACTTTAATCTTGTGCTAGCTTTCTCGTAGGCCAGGTGTCATCTAAGTGATGTTTCGTAATGCCGTTACTCCATCTTCAAAGTGGAAAGAGAAGGCTGGTAGAATTCCATTAAAATTTCATCTAGAATGTCGTCATGTCATTTATAACAGTGTCGAGAGCACTGTTTTGTTGCTTTCTATTGTCCTTTTAAGATGGATTTAAAGTACGTCAAATCATGATGATTTGGCTTATTGCAACTAATGAAAGAACACTAATATAGAAACATCACTACACGTTCTTTTGGTGGTTCGGAGGTGCTGGGTTTACTATTTTTTCTATGCTGTGTAGATTTGTTAGCAGGAAACCGTATCAGATTGGCTAAATAAGTTAATCCAAGTTATGCAAGTCATCACATATTTGTCTGTTTCTAGTAAATTGCTCCCTCTTTTGGAAATTAAATTTTTTGGATTTTTAATTTCTACTCTTTATCTCTATCATTTAAAAAGCAAGAGCAGATCAGAAGGCTAGAATTGAAATGGTTGGGCCGTGACACCTTCACCTCAGGCGATTATATTTGTTAATAATTAGTAAGTTGATGCATGATGACTGAAATTGTTATGGTAAGGTGAACAACTAGTTGGCATTGTGTGGCCACTCCAGTATTTAGTCTCCCTAAATTTCAACATGAGAATTTTTGCTAAGGCTGTCTTGTTGCATTTCACACTCTTCCCTGTATTCCTTCTGCTTTGCTGTTTTCACTCAACATATTATGTGTCTTTTCAGGTGTTATGGGCTGGTTTTGACCATCTGGAGCTTGGTCCCTCTTGTTTCAAGAATGTCTTACTCATCGGCTACTCGAACGGGTTTCAAGTTGTGGATGTGGATGATGCCTCAAATGTGTGTGAACTTGTCTCGAAGCGTGAGGGTCCTGTCACCTTCTTACAGATGCAGCCTATTCCGGCCGACTCCTCTGATGGGATTGAAGGCTTCCGGGCATCTCATCCTATGCTTTTAGTCGTTGCAGGTGAAGAATCCAGGATTTTTACATGCTAGTAGCAAGTTACCATCCGACGTACTGATTTAATTGTTATTGGGACAATCTAGGTGACGAGACGAATGGGTCTGGCACTGTTCAAGGAGGCCGGCTGAGTGCGTTAATCAGAGATAATAATAGCGAGCCTCAAGTTGGGAACTGCATCTCTGCCCCAACAGTTGTTCGCTTCTACTCACTGAAGTCGAACAGCTATGTACATGTATTGAGGTTCAGATCTGCTGTGTATAATGTTCGCTGCAGTCCGCGTATAGTTGCAGTTGCTCTTGCTGCTCAAGTAAGTTCTAGTTCATAAAGAAATAGCTATCTTTTGTATGAAAGGTTAGCTATGTTGAAATGCAGTTTGTATTGATGCATTTATTCTTGTTGAAGTTTGTTGGTACTTTTGATTGTTCTTTACTTTTCTTTCTGCAAAACATTATGTGGGTTACCTTTACTTTGGACTTGATAACTTAAGCATATCCTTAGGCATTGTTATCAGAAAATTCAGGTTCATGGACCAAGTTGCATGATGATTGGTCTGTTGGTGTTGGATCAAAAATAATTTGGAGCCTTTCTTTCTTTCTTAGTGCTTGTGCATTTCAAATTCATCATAAAACAAATTATTGCAAAGAGAGATCAATTAAGGCTTGTTTGTTCCTCCTTGCTTATGTTGCATGAGACATGCAAAGACAAATTCCAAGCTATCTTCTTACTGAAGGAAAAAATGATTGTTGTAAAATATTATACCGAGTATAATGAACTGCATAGATGACTACCATCTCCTTTTTTTGCAGATATATTGCTTTGATGCAGTCACTTTAGAGAATAAGTTCAGCGTGCTGACGTATCCAATTCAAAGCGCAGGTGGCGTCAACATTGGGTATGGTCCCATGGCCGTGGGCCCAAGGTGGTTGGCCTATGCCACTAACAGTCCTTTGCTCCCAAGCACAGGACGTTTGAGCCCACAAAACCTGACTCCATCTCCAGGTGTGAGCCCGTCAACCTCTCCTGGCAACGGCAACTTGGTTGCTCGGTATGCCATGGAGTCGAGCAAACAACTAGCAGCTGGGATAATCAATCTTGGTGACATGGGTTATAAGACGCTTTCAAAATATTGTCAAGAGCTTTTGCCTGACGGCTCTAATTCTCCCTTGTCATCGAGTCCTAGCAGGAGAGCTGGGAAGTTGCCATCTACTGTGCATCCAATTGAAGCTGACAATGCAGGAATGGTTCGTATTTTGTCAACCTTGATAAAGATCCAAGGGTATTTTAATTTTTTCAAAGTTACTGATAAATTGTTTGAAATTTTGGTTGCAGGTGGTAATAAAGGACTTTGTGACAAGAGATATTGTATCGCAATTTAGGGCTCATACAAGTCCCATTTCAGCACTCTGTTTTGACCCAAGCGGCACTCTTTTGGTGACTGCGTCTGTATATGGGCACAATATAAATGTGTTCAGAATCTTGCCAACTGCCATACCAAATGGTTCTGGCTCAACCCGTTATGACTGGTCATCTTCTCATGTTCATTTATACAAGCTTTATCGTGGACTGACAGCTGCTGTAAGAAATACTTTCTGATTATAGAATTTTTTAAAGGGACACCTACTGCAAACTCAATCCCACAGTTAGTTGCATTTTCCAAGGTTTGGTACACACTTCAAAATTCATAAGGCATAACACATAGCTTCAGTTTGAATCTATATTTATAACCTTTGCCTTGCTCTTGTACTTTGTTCTCTTATTTGAGTGTTTTTCTTTTTCTTTTTCTTTTTCAAGGTCATACAAGACTTTTGCTTCAGTCCCTACAGCCAATGGGTGGGTATTGTTTCTTCAAAGGGAACATGTCATATTTTTGTAATATCTCCTTTTGGTGGTGATGCTAGTCTTCAATTTGACAGTCATCACACGGAAGGGGTCTCGCTCACACTAAAAGTTTCAAGGCCCTGGTGGTCAAATTCTTCATTTCTTAAAGATCAACTGTTCTTCCCACCCCCTCCACCTGTCACCTCCTCTGTCATCAGTCGAATAAAGAATAGTAATTCTGGTTGGCTAAACACTGTAAGTAACGTTGCAGCAACTGCAACTGGCAAAATTGCGGCTCCCTCTGGTGCTATGGCTGCTGCCTTTCATAATTCAATTGGTCCTGTGTCAGCTTCACCGAAAAGCAAGTTGTCATTGGAGCATCTTTTGGTATACTCTCCATCAGGTCATGTCATTCAGCATGACCTTGTTCCCTCTACGGGTCCTGACTCATCTGACAACTCCTCCAGAGTAGGGCCTGGCTCCCTTTTGCAGGATGATGAGTTGCATGTAAATACTGAGCCAGTTCAGTGGTGGGATGTGTGCAGAAGGACTAACTGGCCTGAGAGGGATGAAAATATCTCTAGAATTATTATCAGTAGTCA
Organism: Carex littledalei; assembly: GCA_011114355.1. Lineage (NCBI taxonomy): Eukaryota > Viridiplantae > Streptophyta > Magnoliopsida > Poales > Cyperaceae > Carex > Carex littledalei. The sequence goes on along the minus strand of CM022085.1, from coordinate 14,082,963 downwards.
GAATTCCATTTCTGGTGTTGATTCTTCTGACTATGAGGATAATGATATCTTGGGCCATGCACCTTCTATAAATAGTAACACAGGGAAAGAGTTAACGAAAGGTCCTGAGAGGCCACACTGGTACCTCTCTAATGCTGAAGTACAGATCAACTCAGGTAGAATCCCAATCTGGCAGAAATCTAAGGTACGTGGTTGTTACAATCTTCTATCTTTCATTTTGTATTGCTAATGAACTCTCTTTGGTTTGGGATGTGATTGTGATTATTCTTCTATTTGTAGATCTGTTTCTATGTGATAAGTCAACATGAAGATGCTGGAATAGGTCTTAGTGGCTCAGGTGGGGAGATTGAAATTGAGAAGTTGCCCTATAATGAGGTTGAAATAAAGAGGAGGGAATTGCTGCCTGTTTTTGAGCAGTTCCTCTACTCTCAACAGGACAGCAGCGACAGGTAATTAACATCTAAAACACATTGCATTGTTTGTTGCATACAACTAATTGCTACTGACAGATTTTGGCTTCTGTTTGCACTTTAGTTTACCCCAATAAGCTAACTAAAATACAGAAAGAGAAAGAAAGGAAAATTACAAGCATAAAGGTAATTAGTAGCTTATGGTAAGCAGTGATGAATTACCCTGTCTCCTGCTTCCTAAATTGCAAAATTGTTTGATATAGTCTTTGAGTTTATTGGGTGAAATACAAAATTGTTGGTGGGGAAGGGTTTTGTTGATATATGGGGAGTTTAGGGTTTAGAAAATTTTGACTTTGTTTCTATATTTACAGTGTGGCAACATCATGCACTACACTATATTTGATGTAGTTATGATAAATGTGGACATTGAGGCATTAGTAACAGAATTCAGGTTGACATAACAAAATTGTTTAAATACGAAGTGTACCTTAGGGCTTTTGAAATCCAACTAGTTTAGCATTCACATAATTTATGGATAGTTTCGAACCACAAGAGGGTTTTTACTGTTCTGCATTTAGCTGTTTCTCATCTATTATTGAACTCCTGAATAGAGCTCATTAGAAAATTACAGCTTGCATTGAACCCCTAAAATGAGCTGTTTGAATTTGGATTCCAATTTCAACAAAGATAATGAAACAAAATAGAAGAAACAATGAAACGAACATTTACCTTAATGTACCTTGTTGACGCGTTAGCAAATCTTTTACATGTTATGCTAAATTTGTCATCTTGGCTCAGGGTTCACACTGGGGGAAAGTTCCAGACAACCCTGTCACCCATGAATGCCCAAGGTACCTATGCCTTCTCGAAAGAAAACGGGTTCTCTCCGTCCAAGCCTGTATTCCTACAATCTGATTCGTTGAACAGTAAGCACACTACAATAAAGTATCCAAATAGAAAAAGAAAAACCCAATTATGTAAACAGTAACGCATTTACCAATTTGCCGCAGGCCCTAGACCAACAACTACAACCACAAGGCCTTTTGAATCAATTAAGTCACCGATTCCTGAGGGAAATAAAGCTGCTAACGGGCACGGTATTAGTATGAGCCCCTTGCTGCTGGAAAATAACAGCTCTCCCGACACCAACAGAGAATTGGCTGGTGTCGAGACTAATAACCAGACTGATTTGATTAATAACTCAGTGGAGTTCACCCAGTATTTCCATGAGGGCTACTGCAAGATAGCAGCACCTGAGCTCGATGACTGCCGTGAGGTGACTGAAGCTGTGACAGATGGAGACAGCAACAGCAGCCACTGCGAGAGAGAGAAGCCCGAGGAAGATGGGGATAACGATGATGTCATTGGTGGTGTCTTCGCCTTTTGTGAAGAAGGTAATTTCTTTTGACATGTTGGTGTTTCTTTGTGGAAACCTAATTTTACAGCAAGATGCTGATAGAATGTTGTTAACTCCTTTTTCTTTATATATATGTATTTTTTTTTTTGGTGATTGCATTTCTCTGTGTTACTAAGATCGAACAATTGTATTTGTTCCTACAAGTCAATTCCCTGTACGAGCTGACTATTTAATGTGGCTCTTTGTGCATTTCTTAATGATTCAGTTATTTACACATTTGATAAATGATGATTATATACCACCGTAAATTTAAATAATGACTTGTCTCTACATAATAAAAGCATTTATTAAAATCGATTGATTTATTAATGCATTTATAAAAAGCATTTGGTACGAAGATTGACCGGAACTTGGAGAAGGCTTGGTAGTTTCAGATGTATATGTAGAAGAAATAGTGCTGGTTACCAATATTTGGTCCATTAGGCTTAATATTTTCAAAGCATGGCATATTATATTAACGGGTTAAAGCAGGGTTTACTCCCTCTAAGAGAGCAAATTGTTGTCTATGTGATATGGAGCATTAACTGAAATTGACTGCAGCTAGTCATTGGGTGGATTGTATACCTGGAGTTTGATGTTTTTTATTGTTTTTTTTTAGCTATTGTGTATTGTTCTTAAATGTACTGCTAAAAATGCTCGTGTGATTTTTTTAATTCATCTCTCACTTTGTATTTTTCTTCTTATTTTGTCTCTCCATTGCAGGTTAGTTCTGCATATAGCAACTTACTGGAGTGATCAGTCTTGGGTATCAATATAAATTGTGGCAGTATAGTAGGAACTATTGAAAGAAAAAATTTATGACAATTTGTCTGTCACCTTGTGGTACATAGTCAAAAGGTACAAAAAGCCTGTGGATGAATGTTCTTCTGTTGCTTCTCATTTGCAAAATTCAAAATCAAACCAAACATCTCGAAAAGACGACTAATTGGTGGGCAGCTTCTGTTTGAAGCGGTTGATTGAGCTGCCAACTGCTCTTTGTAAATTCTGTAGATTTAAATTTCAGTGTTAGTTCGTGAAAAGTATTTGTTTTTTCATGGAAACGTTGGAACTCATGGTAGAGATTATTATTGTGTTTCCCTACCTAAGTTAAGCTCTCCATGTTTCGTTGTATAGACTTTTTTTGTCTTGAAAAATTGATATATTGACTTTGTGCTGTTATATTTGTAATTGTATTTTATGATATTATTATTTGTTGAAAAGAAAGAAAAATTGTGTTCTTCTTAATTTCTCATATTCTTGTAAATAAAATACGTTATACATGACATCTAAATATGATTATTTTTCTGAAACATTTTGATTCCAGATCCATGCTGTAAGTGCTGTAATGCTAGTTCTGAGATTGTCAAGTTTTGGTAAGGTTATGGAGCAATTGCAGGGGTATGTATGCTTTAATAATGGTCCGGATCCGCTAAAGCCAGACAACAGATACAAAATATTTGTAAAATGAGCATATTTTCATTTTTATATGGCAAATTCTTCTATGGACATAAGGACCTATTTGTAAAATGAGCATATTTTCATTTTTAAAGTTCAAACAGTCGATCCGACTGTTCAACATTATCTCCATATTAAAATGTACTTGGAGGTCAAATTTTACATTTCTTTGAATTTTTTTACTATTTATTAAATATTTTACAAAATTCAATGGTCTGAATTTGACTAGTTTTGTAAAATACTTAATAAATATTAAATAGTAAAAAAATTCAAAAAAATGTAAAATTTGACCTCCAAGTACATTTTAATATGGAGATAATGTTGAACGGTCGGATCGACTGTTTGAACTTTGAAAATAAAAATATGTTCATTTTACAAATAGGTCCTTATGTCCATAGAAGCATCCCTCTATATGTATATAGAGCTTGCATCTTACAATGAAGTCCCTAGACTTTCTCTATATTCCTATTTTACCAATAGGCCCCTAAACTAGATACAAAATACCAACAACAACCCTGGCAGTACCTATCAATTATCATTAATTATGTACCTCCTTTACCAAAGTTCCATAATTATTCGCCAGATTTCACAGTCGTCCAGTGTTATTTCATAATCTTAATTAAAAGCACATGTCAATACTTATATTTGGACCCCCTCTTTTGTCAATTTCCTCATTTTAGAGAGATCACAAAGCAGGTTTTGACACTTTTTTTAACCGATCCTATCAAGCTAAATAGTCGATATGAACCTATCAAACAGGTTTTGAGTGTACGGTGGATAGAGCATAATGGTTCGTATTCTGAATTAATATTTTCGTTTCCAAAATCAAAATAATCTATCTGAACCGTTCAACATGATCTAGAATTTTTAGATCAAGTGGTTTTCTGTTTATTTAAAAAAATAGTAAAAGAAATTATAAATTTATAAATTTTAATCTTCAAGTATTTTATATGATGATCACGTTGAATGGTTTAGATAAATTGTTTGAACTGAGAAATATTGATTTATGACCAATCTGTGGTTAGGAGTGTTCATCGATTCTGTTTGGTCCAAACCAACTTTAAATAGGCAAATCATTTTATTTGGTTTTCAAAAATCAAAGCGAATCAAACCAAACCGAAATATAATCTAAACCGAAGTAAATTTCGGTTTGTTCGGTTGAACCGAAATATGATATTAATTATTAAAAATAAATATCTTTTTGAATTTTTTAAATGACGAATTAAAATTTTTTGTTTGGTTCGATTTAACCGGTTTTAAACCGATCCAAACAAAATACATTTTTGTCATAATTTTTGAATTTTTTTTAAATGTTTGGTTCCAACGGAAAATGAGTTTAAAATTATCAATCGGTTCAATCCAACCGGTTTTAAAATTTCTAAACGAACTGAACCAAACCGAACTATTAAGCCGGTTTAAAAAATGAACCGAACTATTCATTTAACCGAAAAACCAAACAGTATAAACCGAACTATCTTGGTTCGGTTTAAAACCGATTAAAACACCCCTATCTGTGCCTCTGTGGTTCGGTTTAACTCGAGTAAAGTTATCATTTTAAAATAAAAAACTAATTACTTATTTTGTGCCTCAATGCTGTTATTCCAATCTCAGCCATTCAATTTTTTCTACGCACGAATCTCAATGAAGAAATTTTCATTTACGAATTTCAACGAAAATCAACGGTTGGAATCGGAATAACAGCAGATTTGTTTCCAGAGTTAAGACTGTAAGAGGTGCCTCCAATTCCTTGTATCAATGTCGAGATAAAAGGAGAGGTGTGAATTAAGATTCAAGATACAAATATAGGAAAGAGATAAGTAATGGATCCTCTACTTGAGAGGAGAGAGCTTTCACAGGCCGTGCCACTAACACTAGTGACTAGCACTGCAGTGGCCGTTGCTGGCTCCTTCGTATTTGGTATTTCGGTATGTATAGATCCATTATCCACTCTTGATTCGTATTTTCTCTTTGTTTCGAGATTTGAATTCAACAAATTCATTTGTATATATCTCATATCTAACCTATGCTATTAACTAGGATTTGCACGAATTAACTAGAGTAGAGTAATTAAGTAAACAAAAGGAATATTGTTGAACAGAAGGCCTGTAGAAGTTGTTACCTGTTAGGGAGAAGAGGCATCTTCTTCTGTCTTGTGTCCATTTGTTGGCTGAATGGAGGTCTCCATTTGATTGTCAACAGTATATAAAAATGCTCTCGTCCTCTGATGAACTTGTCTTATTTTCAGGTGGGGTACTCGTCTCCGGCTCAAACTGGAATTATGCTTGATCTTGGCCTCTCTTTAGCTGAGGTAATATGTTAATGTTGAGAGTATCGTGAGTTCTCAACAAATATATAATGGATCAAGATTTGAAGTACTATCTGTTGATTTTATTTATTTTTGAATTTTTTGTTGGCCAGTACTCTCTATTTGCCTCAATTTTAACAATTGGAGCAATGCTAGGTGCCATTGTAAGTGGTAGCATTACAGAGAAAGTTGGCCGGAGATATGTAAGTCTCTTAATTTGTGTCCAAATAAGTATTTTTAAGCAATGTTTTAAATTAAGTAAGATGTGATATTAATTGTGCTTCGCTGGTGTCTGAATTCAGGCAATGTCAATAGCAGATGCATTTTGCATTGCTGGATGGCTTTCCATTGTCCTCTCGAAGGTTTATTAGAAATTCTAAATATTTTTTAGAGTTCAATTATGTGCCCAATCATAACTTTAGATAATGCCGTATTATATTTTCTTGTCTAGAATCATTGGTATCTATATGCGGGAAGATTTTTGGTTGGATGTGGCATTGGCCTCTTTTCTTATGTAGTAAGTACACTTTTACTAATTTCACAGATTGGGAGTTTGGTTTGAAACCCTTTTTTATGGATTTATTTTTCTCAAAACATGACCGAAAATATGTCATAATATCTATGAAGTAGGTACCAGTCTACATATCAGAGATTACCCCAAAGAATCTAAGAGGTAGCTTTGCTACAGTGAATCAGGTACACTGAAAAAGAGAAAAAAGACAATTTCCTTTACCAACTAGATTCATGTATTTGCACATGTAATTTTACATTGTGCAGCTAATGATTTGTTGTGGAGCATCCCTTGCTTATTTGTTGGGAACCATTCTTTCTTGGCGTGCTTTGGCAATACTAGGCAAGGTTTCTATTGTAAATTTACAATATTCAGGTAGCATGATACTATGATTTTATGTTGACATCCATAAATTTTATCTTTTATTCTACTGCAGGTGTAGCACCATGTTTGTTCCAACTACTAGGCCTGTTATTGATACCAGAATCTCCGAGGTGGCTGGTTAGTTGAATTTATGATAAGCAACTAAACTTAACACTACTGTAGTAGCCTTTCTTGTTTGATCTGTAATAATTAGTTTACACTATTAATCCACAGTCTAAAGTTGGCCACTATCAAGAATTTGAGGTGGCATTACAGAAGCTTAGAGGAAACAGTGTTGATATTTTTGAGGAAGCAGAGGAGATCAAAGTGAGTATATTTGTCAGACATACAAATTAATTATTGATGTCTGAAGTAAAATTTCATTTCACTTCAACAAGTGTTGCGATGTTTCATCTTTGCATGTAGGAATTCACTAAGAAACTAATGCATCAGAAAGAGGCCAGTTTGGTAGATCTATTTCAGAAGGAATACATTCATGCTGTTACTGTAAGCATTTATTTAACTTTTCAAGCACTTACATATTAAAATAAAATATGTTCCAGATAGCTTGTTCATGGGAACCCCAGATTTACTGAGGCCCAAGTTAAGCTGGTTCAGTGTATCATGTGCTACTGGTACCGGCATGATGTTCACTGGTTCACCAGGCCAGTATGAGTTAATGTTAAGAAATCAAGTGAAATCACAACGGGAATCTCGGTATCATGTTATTTTGGTACATTCCAGTACAAATACCAGCAGCATAACTAGAACCCAGATGTGCATTGATATCAGCACTATCTGCGAACTTAATTTATTATTTTTTTTTTCTAATATCAGTACAAGTGCTTTGTTACAATGTCTTATACTCGTCCCGAATGTCAGTCAATTCACTATATTATTCAAATTTCAATATATCTAAAAAAATTGTAAATAGGTTGGAGTAGGGTTGATGGTACTTCAGCAGTTTGGAGGAGTAAATGCTATTTGCTTCTATGCTAGTGAAATTTTTGTATCAGCAGGTAAATGAACATATATTCATTATAGAAGCATAGCAAAACCTAGCTGATGCAATAATCATTATCACTGGTTAAGGCTCCGCTTTGTGACTTAGTTTGCATTATATTGTGTATGTGACAGGATTTTCATCGGGAAACTCTGGGATGATTGCTATGGTGATTGTGGAGGTTGTAACATTCACATTTGGTGCATCATTACACCATTTCTCTGTTAATGAATCTGAATTTAGAAAAAAATTTAGGTACCAATGACTACTCTAGGTATGCTTCTAATGGATAAGGCTGGAAGGAGGCCCCTCTTACTGGTATAACCATCCCAGTAATTTTCAATAAACCGAGTGATAATATATAGAAAATAATAAGTTGATAAAATGTGCAGCATAAATTGTTTTTTGTATCTTATTTTCAGGTTTCTGCAGCAGGTACCTGCTTGGGTTGCTTCTTGGTTGGATTGTCTTTCTTATCTCAGGTTAAATAATTTAAATTTAGCAACTTATTTTGGGTATGTATCTGTTGCACCTGTAAATAATATTGTTCTTTGATGAAACAGGATTATCAATGGGCAAAGGATCTGAACATAATCCTGGCATTGACTGGGATTCTGGTACTTGGTCTTCCCCTATTTTTGATTTATTATCTGATAAAATCAGATTTAGTACGCTGCTTTCGCTGTCAATTATCCTTTTAGTTCATTTAACTTAAATTTTTCTATTTTGAATTTGACCAGGTGTATACTGGTTCTTTTTCGTTGGGCATGGGGGGTATTCCTTGGGTAATTATGTCCGAGGTAACTACTACTAATATTCTGTGATGTTAATAGAATCATTTAGATATTTCTGAAATTGGAAAGTGTTATATTGCTTTTGAATTGCAATTTTATGTAGATATTCCCCATTAACATGAAGGGCTCAGCTGGAAGCCTTGTAACCTTAGTAAGCTGGCTTGGTTCATGGATAGTATCATACACATTCAACTTTCTTATGTTTTGGAGCTCTGTAGGTAAATACCCATTTCTTCAATAATTTGAAAACCTTTTTTTCCCCCTTTTTTTCTTCAATAACTGTGTGCTTATAAATGTTCACTGTTTTGGTACCAACGTGTTAAGTTCTGTTAATTTAAAGCTTGACTGATGCATGAGCCGATGAGCTTGCAAATTTTTGTTTTGTTTTAGAACTGATCTGATTGATGTGCATTCTATGGATATTTTATAGGTACGTTCTTCTTGTTTGCAAGCATTTGTGGTTTTACTGTTTTGTTTGTTGCGAGGCTGGTACCAGAAACCAAGGGAAGGACTCTTGAAGATATACAAGCGTCAATGTCTTCTTTATAATTCTAGTAAGATTAGTCTCAGCTGTCCGTTTCAAACAGTATTCTTTTACCTGACTTGTATGGTATCATGTATTATAAACAGCGAAACTATATTAGATAATAAAATTGTGATAATGTTCAGAATAATTTATTGTTTAATTGTATGAATTGACTTTAACTAGCTGCTCCAATATTCTTCAATCAACCTTAGGGAGTACCACACAGATCTCACCACAGATGATCAACTTAGATTGGGTTTTGTACTTTTGTTAAATTTGTTTTAACGAACCTAAATATACCCAACCAGATTAAGCACTGAAGTTAGATGAACAATAAACCAAATGGAGGAAATGCCCTTAATTTTGACTGGTGCTGTTTTTTCTCACACACAACTCTCCTTGATAGTATGGTAAGGGTATCTTTTCATCTTGTGCGCAAAATATACAAATTCGTTGATGCAAAAATAGGATATATTTATTTGGTAAGAACTCTGTGACCTTTTTTTTTTTTTAATCATTGCACAAAAAACAGAACTCGTTTACTAGTGTATGCTGTCTGATTTACCATATGATAGGTTAAATTAGGAAACAGGGTAGTCACAGATGGATACTTAGTTTGGCCAAAAATGTAGTGATGTGGCAAACTGGCAATACATCTCAAGTAGTTCAAACTTCAATCACTCAACGTGTGTAACAAAACGGGACCTAAATGGAGGCACTTTCTCCGTTTGACAGATGAGAATTACTGGGCTACTGATTTTAGGCAAATTAGGTCATAGTGTGGCATTTTGAATGCTGTGAATTATGTAGCAAATTATTGTCTGAGTATTAACACTCCAAGCAAAAAAAAATTGTTAATGACTGCATAAGATGAAAGAATTGTCAAACCACAGAAGTATAATACATAAGAGAATGTATACTATTCCAAGGGAATACTGGTTCAACAAATGGTATTCTGTTGTCTTTTAAGAATGATTCATCTTTGTCCAAGAATGTTTTCCAAAATATATATATATAAGGCTCCTAAATAGACACAAGCTGCAGAATTTTACTTAAACCTGAAATAGGGATCCGCCACATAATTTGTTGCAGGAACTATATTACAGAAGATTTGTGACTGGCTTAAAATAGAAGCTAATTTTGACATGCTACCTCAGTCTCAGTAACTCATGTATACGTGTACCAGGACAAACTCATTCCATACATAGGTGAAATTCTCGCCAAACGAACGGTTTACGGTATGGCAAGTCAGGCCATCTGTTAATTTTAGGGGTGCAAGATTTATAAATACTGCCCTGGAAAATGCCAGAAGGCCATGTACAAAGCTCACGAGAGAGAGAAGGAGAGGGAGGCATACCCTAAACAAAGGGTGGCAACGGCTCGGTCGAGTCGTTGACAGCTCCAAAATGGGAACAAAGATGCTATTGCCGCAACAATGTCTTTTACATGCGCTCTTTAGCCACAATAGTAGCCCCCGTGCTCGGCCTAATTCAATCCCTAGCTCTTTCCGAAGAAGGAAAGAAATGCCTCGTCGGCCAAGGCAACCGGCACCTGTAGCGTCTGTAAAAATCTCAAAATCTGGCTCCTCAGTTAAAACTTCAGCTGATCAGGAAATGTTCAATCAAAATGCAGCTGCACAAAATAAGCTGATCAAGAATGTAATTTCTGAGGAAAAGTTGATTCATTATAGACATGATGAGAAAATGGCCTTGAGAGAACTGAAACTTAAGGTGCTCCGAGAAATTCATCTTCGAATTACATCCAGCAATCTTCCCCTGTCGCCGAAAATGTATGCAGGACATGTGGCAGCACAACCCCCATCACCGAAGGATCTTCCCCAACCGAGATTTGTTAGAGGCAGTAGCCATGGCAGGACAAACATGGCTGCTTTGTCTCCACAATTGTAGAAGAAGAATGAACCCCAGCATATCTCTCTCTCTTCTGTTTCCTTCTTTTCTTTTAATTTCTTCGTTAGATGATCCGACGGTCGGTCTTCCATTCATTTTTTGAAGAATTGGAAAGAGCAACCCGATGATCTTTTAGTTTATCTTGGTGAGGAAGAAGCATAAGAGGGGTTCAAATTATTGGATGGAATTGTTGCAAAACAGAAGAAAGAACAGTGGATTGAAGCATCTTGAAAAGAAAAAAAAATTATAGGCAGATTCATGACGGATGCTTTAATTGTAAACATGCTCTCCTTTATTCTTAATTAAAATTATCTTTTTAGCAGAGCAAAGAGATCCCTTGATAATGATAAGTAAGGCTCATTGTTCATGTTTGATCATGTTTGATAACGCACTTGAGAGTAGGTCCGATGGGCATCGGACCTACTATGGTTCGATGGGTTTAATCACCGTCGATTTGTTTTAAGATTCGTGCAGAACGCTTTAAAATTCGTGCATGTTTGTTTCAATGTTCGTGCGTACAAATCTTAAATTAGATCGGACGGTCATCGTGCTTGTTGAACCTAAAAGTAGGTCCGATGGACATCGAACCTACTCTGTTCTCTTGATAACGATATTATAGAAGTACTAAACTGAGAGCATAAAGTTGGATATAGAGAGATAATAGAAGTTTCTCTCACCTCGCAATAATCAAAATTGTGTTTTCAAAATATCATCACCAAATTAAAAGGTTAATGAGCTGCAAGCTAGTGTTGTTTGGGTACGATAGGAATCCGAGCCGTCCGGTACACTTTTAAATTCGTGCTCACAAATCTTAAAACAGAGCGCATACTTTAAGATTACATCGGTTTGCTTCCGATGAGAATAGCTCCATTTCTTTCTTAGCATTCTTCATTGTGTTATGGGGCCCGGCCCATTGACTGCTCCAATCAAAAGACTGAAAATTTTGAACAGGGCAGCTGGCCAGGAGAACAGCTTGGGTCCGATCCACTTTAAGATTCGTGCGCACGAATTTTAAAGCAGACGCGAAAGTTGCGGGCGCGAATCTTAAAGTAGATCGGACGGTCATCGAACCCATCGAACTCACTTTGAGTCCGATGGGCATCGGACCCAAATTGGTTCCGCTGGGGGTCTTCGTTTCTTTCATATTTCCCTTCCTGCTTAGAGGTACTTCACACTCCCAACTCTCTTTCTATCTCTACAATGTCTCCTCTCTTCCCCACGATTCTCCTGTCAGTGTCACTGTTCTTCTTGCTCCTCACGGCTCACCCGCATTCTCTACAACCACACTCCCACTTCTCCGATCACTCCCACATGTCATTGGCTCGGTGTTTGTACTTTTATTGTAAACCCAGTGCGTTCTTATATTTTAAGAAGCGGTGTTCTAAAAATACATTCGCTATTGTTAGCGAGAGAGAGAGAGAGAGAAAGTAGAGTGATGTTTCTCACTTTCTTGCCTCTCTTTCAATTTTCAAATTGTTTGTTCCCTCTTCCTTTCTCTCTCTTTCTCTCATATTTTGCTCCCATACCTCCACCTCTCTCTCTCTCGATCCATTTCTCTCTCTGATCGGGGCTTTGATCGGAGTCGCCGTTTGCTTTCGGCAAACATCAGGTGAGGTTTTCTGATTACTTTTATTAACGCAACCCTAGCTCTAATCTTTTAGCTTCTTGGTTTTCGATTTGGTTTCGATGATGACCTAGATGAACTAGCTAGTTCGACGTAAGGAAAATCGGCGGATCTTTGCACATAGGGATTTACGATTTCTCTTTCTTGAAATCTTTTTCTTGTTTTATGTCGTTTTTCCTGTGCTCCTACCATATTTACTTGGTTTTGGGGCTCGCAATGATTCGATATGGATACTCTCAGGACCCGTAAGAGAATTTCCATTTTTTCAAAATTCGCTTCAATTCCTTCTTCTTTGGGTTAGGGTTCTTAATTTATTATCATCTTTGCTTGAAGTTTCAACGATTTTGTATATCATTAGGTTTTTGCATAAACCACTTATATATGTTACATTCTTTTGAGAGAATTTTCTCTGTATTTTATTGTTGCTTTAAGATCTGTTCATTCTTTGGACATGATGGGTACTTAGGGTTTTAACCACCTTGTGCATCTCTCAATTGATTTATAGGGAGGTAGTAAGTCTTTGGACAATTATACGGTTTTTGGTATTTGGGATCCAAGCAGTGCATCTCTGTCTTTGATTTGTTACCTGATTTTGAAACTTTTACATGTGCACTGCATTTAGGGTTTTGTCTTCCAACCTTGTAAGGTTTTCTAAGATTTTTTTTTTTTGTAAATATATAGGATGTAGCAAACTAATAAATTGTTCTTTTATTGGTAGTATTTTGTTCTCTTAATTTAAGCACATATTTAATTTCTTTTATTCCTTTCTCTTGCAGGTGTTCATTTTGTAAGCAAACAACTTCTATGTGCTACTGAGACATGGAAGCTAAGGAGAATTCTTCTGTTGCCGGCATTCAACAGCACATTGGCCCCATCACACGGTCCCGTGCCGTCGCTGCTCGTGCAAATGGTGGGGCCCCTCCTCTGGTCCCACTGAAAAAGAGACCGGTTTTAAAAGATTTAAATTGCCATACAGGAATGGCAATGAATCTAAAGATGACTGATTTGTGTGCGGATACCAAGAAAGGGAGGGGAAAAAGACCTGCTTCTGATGTAGGTACCCACAATGCTGCTGGTACCACTCTCGCTGTACCACTTAAGAAGCGTGTGACATTGCGAGAAGTACCAAATGTCTTATGTGATGGTGTGCTGAGCGAGTCTTCTTTCCCTGTACCAAAAGCACAGGTAGAGTGTTCATTTCTGGGATTACGGTTTTCAATTTGAAAGTGTAACAGTTTGCCTGGTACATGCCACATCCAGCACATATAAACTGTAATACTTTCCTATACCAGCGAACATGTTACTTTTCCACTATTGGTAGTATAATTTTCCTGTATTGATTTATGTTTTATGTTTCAGACCAAGGTCTTTCGTGAGGGCAATCTGGTTATCTGCAAGTCTACAAAAGAGGCTAAGTCTCCTGCTGGGTGTAAAATACCTGAGTTCAAGAATGTCGATGACATAAATCTGAATAGGAAGGGGTCAAAAGAGGATGGAGATAGCAGTGAAAAGATCTTTCTAGAAGAAAGTAGCTCTGGGGCTCGTGCTTTTGTGATGAACGCTGACACAATAAATGGTAGTTAGTTTGCATTCTAAATTTATATTGCATGCCTCTTCACAATGAAAATTGCATTTGCATAACATGACTTGCAAGATATGAATTATATATTATTCCACAAATAATTAACTGAGGAAGGAAGAAAGTAACTTTTTCTGTGTTAAGAAGGGCTTCTGGAACAATATCTCTTATTTTTTTGGGGCACACATGCTGTTATAAATTTTAGGAAATTTTTAATATTGTATTGAACTGACTTTTTGGACATGTAGGAGATACATCTAGCTCTGGAATTGCGAACATTGATTGTAAAAGGTCGAACATTCGAATGTGCTCCATCTATGCATCTGACATCTACAGCAACTTCCGTGCTAATGAGGTAATAAGACCGAATTTTATAAAACTTTGTGCTCCCTCTTGTTTAGTTTTTTTTCTTCTTCTTTATATCTGTTCTGTTAGATTTGAAATGTCATGTTTGGTGTTTTAGAACTCTGGTCCTGAAGTAATTTTCACCAAATTCAACAACTCAAGTGCTACGATAGAAATTGTACTTTATCCTTGACATGCTAAGATATATTATTCAATCATTCTTCTTACACTTGTTTTTTTTTTTTTAATTCTTACCAGCTTATTAGAAGGCCTACTCCTGATTTTCTGGAGAGACTGCAGACTGATGTTTCACAGAATATGCGTGCAGTCTTAATCAATTGGCTTGTTGAGGTTTGTGTTGATTTTTTTTTTCTTTAAGTAACAATAGTTTGTTTATTCCCAATTCATTTTGTGTCTTCTTTATTGGAAGTAATGATATTTCTTAATTACGGTTAATTAATGGATTTGGCACAGGTCTGTGAAGAGTACTGCCTGGTTCCTGATACTCTCTATCTCACAGTTTACCTTATTGATCGATATCTCTCGATGAACAAAATTGAGAGGGAACGGCTTCAACTTATTGGAATAACGTGCCTGTTGATTGCCTCATAAGTCAATGTATCTCACAAATTGAATGAGCAGCAACATAAATAATTACTTATAGGTGTATGTATATATGCATGCATGCTAATTTGCTAAATAAAACTTGTTCTTTTTCAGTAAATATGAAGAGATGTGCGCTCCTCGTGTGCAGGAGCTCTGTTTCATCACTGATAATTCATATACAAAGAATGAGGTACCAACAATCGATTACGCAAACAGGGATAATTTCCCCTTTCCGGTATTAACGGATTCTTGCTATTGCATCAGGTACTAAAATTGGAGAGGCAAGTGCTGTCATTGGTGGGTCATAATATCTCTGTCCCAACAATAAAAACATTTCTCAGGTTATTTATAACCCAGTGCTGTTTATTTTCATTTTAAGAGCTACTTTTAACTTGTCAAATCTTTGTACTGACTATCACTTGCATTGAATTTATCATTTCAGGAGATTTCTTCGAGCAGCGCAAGCCTCTTCCAAGGTATTACAGTCTGTCAATTTCTAGAAAATGTTGTCTGCTTTGGTTGCTTAATCGAGTTTAAACCTACTTCTTTATACCTATACTAGTGTGACCATAATATTATATTGTTCAGCCCTGTAATTTATATCCCTTGCTGTACAGAATATATATGCAAAGTATTAATTTTGCAAATTACACATCATAGCATTATTGTTTTTACATTGACACCTACTAATTGTGTTTGTGACCATTATCCAACATTGGTTATCTTTGTAATCCTACTTTTTTAAATTGCATATAAACTGGCTAATTTGCCTCAAACATGTTGTATTAATTGGGAACTTACCTCTCCACAAGCAGTTGATGTAAAGAACAAAAAACTATTATTTGGTTGACATCTGGGGACATCCAAACATAGAATAAAAAACAAAAAACCATGTGGTTGTCTCTTAGAAGAGATATTGATAAACTAGTGGGTGTTATATAGAATCCCTTGATACACACTGTTATTTTCTATTTCCTGATACATGTGTTAAATAATGTCAGGCGCACCCTGCGCTGATGCATCTGACGAACTATTTGGCTGAGTTGGCACTGCTAGAGTACAGCTTCCTCAAATTCTTACCATCAGTGATTGCCTCAGGTGCTGTTTTTCTTGCTCAGTGGACCCTTGACCAGTCTACTCATCCCTGGGTAATTTCCTTCGCCTCCCCTCTCTCTCTCCAAACTTTTTATCTTTGCAAATTTACTGCATCTTTGTTTGCATTTTCTAGTTCTCTTCTTTTATGTGCTTGAATTTTGCCATATCTCCCCCTTACAAGACTGCAATTTGTTGTTTTTTCTTTCTTTTTCCGTGCTCACCTTTTTGTCCTCTGTACTTACGGTTTGATGGGTGGGGACAGGCGTACAGATATAGGAGGGTTCAATGGGGGGGGGACAGGTGTACAGATATAGGAGGGTTCGATGGGTGGGGATAGGCGTACAGATATATGAGGGTTCGATGGGTAGGGACAGGTGTACAGATATAGGAGGGTTCGATGGGTGGGATTCTTGTGGTAGTCCAGCTGGCTCTCCCTCACATGTGCCTTTTTCATGTCAGGGGGTTGCATTCTTGTGGTTTGTTTGCCTCTTAATTTTATTCACTTTTGCAGTTTCTTTATTTATTTTTTGCCAAGTTCATAGGACTAGTAATTTGGGGTCAAGGACGTAAGCTTAGGACTTTGACCCCTACGATCTATAGTTTAGGCAGAATATAGTTAATATTAGTATTAGTATTATTACTATTATTATTGATACCATTATTACCATTATTACTATTAGTACTACTATTACTATTACTATTACTATTATTATTATTATTATTATTATTATATTTTTATTACTATTTTATTACTACTTACCTTGACTTTATGATTGTGATTGGGTTTCATTTCTAGCCTACCCCAACTTGTTTGAGACTAAAGGCTTGGTTGTTGTTGTTGTTAAGTTCATCTTACAATGATACATTTAGTTTAAGTAATGAAAAATTAAGCAGCCTACATTTGAACAAATCGGGAGCTTAACACCTGACACTTGGTTTTCAGTATTACTGAAGGAAGTTTTAAAATAAATTTACCTTGTTAATAAATTTAATTCTTGAAGATATTTTCACTTGGCAACCTAAAGATTGTTTTTCTTTTCTGTGTTACTGCAAATAATACTCCGCATTTCATGTACATGCACTGAGCACTGAACTTCCGGTGTACCTTTGTATTTACAAATTTTACCCTTTAATCTACATATTTCCAACAAGCTTCCTTCTATTTTTTTCATTTTTGCAAATTATGAATCACTAAACTCCAGGAGATTACCATATTACTCCTGTCAAGAGGGACCAGTATACATTTCTTAGTTCACAGTTAGATTCAATTTTGTTAGGGTTATTCACATGTAACATTCAACAACTCAACCTAAGGTTTTATCAGGCATAAAGCTAATAAGTTTCTTGTGAATCTATGTATTACTCAGTGTGTTATTCTTCTTCCCTTTTGTTTTCTGGTAGTAGGATATTTACTTAAACATTTTTATTTGGTTTTTATATATGCAGAACAATACTCTGCAGCACTATACTGGCTACAAGAGCAGTGACATAAAGAAGTGTATTCTCAGACTGAGAGATTTGCAAGTCAACACCAAAAATTGCACTCGGAGAGGAATTTTATACAAGTACCGGCAGGATAAGGTAGGTGCACGTGCATCAAAGTTCTACCAGTAAATTCTGTGGTGTTGCGTAAAATAATGAATTAATCAACTTTCATTTTTTTTATGTACAGTTTTCCTCTGTGGCATTCCTCACATCACCTGAGCTACCTGACAACTTATTCTGCTAGCGGGTGGTAGATGCGTACGACCTCCAAAATTAACTCTGAAAAGCTTTAGTTTATTTTTTATAGATCTTGCTTCCATTGGTTTATGTTGGTAAATTCAATTTGATCAGAAGTGATCATGTTCTGATTTCTGTCAGTAGGTTTTTTTTCTTTCTTTTTTGTTTCTGTGTTTTTATGAAGCCATCTGATTGGCGAAACAAATGCTTGTTTTATTTATCAAGCCATCTGTAAGATGTATAAACATAATTGTACCAAGGTCTTGATAGAGGAAGAGTGGGGTGTCCGGTGCCCATCGGACCAAACTCAGTTGGATGGGTAGTTTAATTTGAATTCGTTTAGACCCCTTAATCAAGCGGTTGAATGATAAATCAGAATCAAATGGCATATACTACCCATCCAACTGAGTTTGGTCCGAATTAAATCTGAATTAACTCCGAATTTCAATCCGAATTAAACAACTCGCTTTGTCTGTCCGAATTAAATCCGAAGTAAATCAGAATTTCAATCCTTCCCCGTCTCTGTCTCCAAATTAAACTACATTATAATAGAGCTGATAAAAGGAAAGTTCCTTCCAATTGAGAAATAAAAAACCTTCCGTGAATTCTATATCCCCAAAAATATTGTGTCTCATAGATATGTAGTTATATTTCACAAATAATTTAGTAATTGACGAATAATTTATTTGTATACTGATTCACACGGTTACCATGAAATCTCCATATTGTGTTGCTAAGGCCGCAAGAACAAGAACTATCTTGGCATCTGGTGAATAGTTGGAGAGTAAAGCCAGTAGTGTATTTTCCCTTTCATGGGCACCACCTTTTTCTGGGCAATCATACGATATCTGCATTTAATCATTTTATCAAGCACAATAACAATGAAAAAACAATGATAATAACTAAAACCAAAAATTTAATAAAATACCACCTCACTAGTGATTTTGTGGATGAGTTGGCTCTGACCAGGAATCTTCGTACTTGTTTTCTGTTGGAGTGCTTGAGAGTCAAATATGAAGGTTCTTGTGTCGATTCGGCTTCTGACTTATCCTAAAAGCACAGAAGCGGCTATAATTAGAATAAGAAAAATCAAGGAAGTGAGAAGCCCCAGTTATTAAATGTTCTGGTAAATTGATGTGACAATATCAATGTTTTTTGCAAACCGATATTAATAAAAGAGAGAAAGGACCTTTTCCACGTAGAGAAAAGTATTATTAGTCAGCCAACTTAGTTGATATTTAGAGATAATTATGTATATTGTACTCAGCATTTTAATGCTAAGCTCACAGGCGTTTTCATCAAAAAGAAACAAAAGTTTCTGTATACTGTACTGTCAAGCTATTATTTTCTCAACCAATTTTAGAAGTACCTAAAATTATTCGTCAATTACAATATTATTTCTGAAACATAACTATATATTTGTGAGAAACAATATATTTGGGATATAGAATTCATGGAAAGAAGGATTTCATTTTCTAATGGAAGGAACTTTCCTTTAATTAGTTTTATTATTAATTGGGTGAGAGAGAGGAAGTGGATCCATTAATCAACCAATCCATTTAAAGAGCAAGGGTAAATTGGGTATTTAGAAACAAAACAATTTCTCAGCTCTCAAAATTAGAATAGTTGCCCTTAGTATAGGGCTCCCCTTTTCAAATAGGTTGGGATTTGTTGACAACAGATAAACTTGAAAAGAACTTTGATGAAGTTCTCATGCATGTAACAGGTAAACTGGTAAAGTGTGGTACCTCTACGTACCTGCCAGTAGGGGTGCAAACAGATCGGATAGTGGTAAAACCATATCCGTATCCATTTTTATTTTTCGAATACGGATACGGATCGGATATTAGACGGGTACGTACAGATATGGATCGGATATCGGATATCCGTAGATATATACATAAATATTCATAATATATATTAAACTATATGGTATATATCTACTATTTAGATACGGATAATTAATATTTAAAACCATATCTTATCCGTATCCGAAATATTCGGATATTGGATATCAGTATCTAAAATCATTTTTGGATACGGATCCGAATACGGTCGGATTTTATCCGATCCGTTTGCACCCCTACCTGCCAGTACTAAATCTTGAACAACATAGCCCTGTATACTGTATAATAGTATGAAAATGCTTTTGGTCCTAAATGGTCCCATCACTGTGATGCGCCTCAATGACATGAATTATTTTAATTTATGTTCAGGTTTGGATTCCCGAAATTGAGAAAATCGTTTCTTCTATGTTGGACAAATGGGAGGCACACACATGGAGTTTGAGATAGAAGTGCACAGGGAATTCGAGACATTTACTGCTGATGTCATCTCTTGTGTGGCATTTGGTAGCAGCTATGAGGAAGCAAAACAGGTGTTTGAATTGCAGGACGAGCAAGCCCGTCTTGTCTTAATTGCACTAAGATCACTTTATTTCCCAGGATTCAGGTGATTTTTTATTTATAGGTGACATGATTGTTTTGTTATAGTTTAGTTCTCCTCTTTTGAAGAAAAAAAAAGTGTTTTGCAAACTGCTTGTTTGACTGTAATTTAAATAACATCCAGCATTTTTAGAGCTTGTAAGTTGAAAGTGGAAATAAGAAATTTCTATATATCTCAATTAACAATAATGTACGATCAAAGGAAAATCTAAAATAAGAAAGAACTGCTATTTCCTAATTAATGCTATTACCTAATTACAGCTATTATTATAATTACTATGATTTCTTTCCTTTAACACTCCTCCTCAAGTTGGAGCATATACATCTAGCATGCTCAACTTGTTACATATACTATCAATGTGTGCTTTTTGAAGTGGCTTGGTTAGGATATCTGCGAGCTGAAGATCTGTTCGAACATGACTCAGTTGGATGTATGGAGGGTGCGAAGTTGTGCCTCTGACAAAATCCCGAACAAGGTGACAATCTACCTCGATGTGTTTGGTCCGCTCGTGAAAAAACTGATTCTTGGCAATGTGCATTGCTGCTTGGTTGTCACAGTGTAATGTCATCAAACCATTGTGGTGAACACCTAGTTCGTTGAGCAAACGCTTCGTCCACACTAACTCACAGGAAGTGTTTGCCATTGCACGGTATTCTGACTCTGCACTGGATCGAGCCACAACAGTCTGTTTCTTACTCTTCCAGAAAACAAGGTTCCCACCAAAGAAGACACAGACTCCAGTAGTGGACCTCCGACTGGTAGGACAGCCTGCCCAATCAGCATCGGTGAAGCTTGCTATCCTGTCATGTCCCTGGTCAGAATATACTAGCCCTTTCCCTGGAGATCCCTTGAGATACCTGAGGATCCGAACAGCAGCATCCCAATGTGTAGTGCGAGGGTTCGACATGAACTGACTCACAACACTCACTGGATAAGAAATGTCAGGCCGAGTAACTGTCAAGTAATTCAGTTTACCAACCAGTCTTCGATATCTCTCAGGATCATGTAGTAGCTCTCCATCCTCTGGCATAAGCTTGGTCTCAGGGACTATCGGTGAATCAATAAACCAAGCTCGAGGAGATTGCTTGAGACCATACAGGGATTTTCGCAAGAGACGGACTTAGATACCTCCTTCTGAACAATAAACCCAGGTGACTAAGTCATATATACCTCCTCCTCAAGGATGCTATTGAGAAATGCATTCTTGACATCGAGTTGGTATAGTGGTTAGTGAGGAGTGGCAGCCAGAGCCATGCAGATGCGAACAGATGCCATCTTGGCAACAAGAGAGAAGGTCTCATCATAGTCAATACCATAGGACTGAGAGTAACCTTTGGCAACCAACTGAGCTTTAAGTCGGTGAAGAGACCCATCACTATGAACTTTAACCGTGGAGACCCACTTGCAACCAACTGCTTGTTTACCAGGAGGGAGAGGACATATGTCAAACTCAAGGTCTAGCGATACAAACTGAACTCGCAATTGAGCCTTAAAGAGAGCTACTTGGATGAATTTCAGATAAATGGATGAAACGGGTTAACAATGGCGAGAAAAGGTGAAGAGGTGAAAAAGATACTTTTCATTAAAATTGACATAATCCAAATGGTTACAACGATAGACTATATATAGGCGAACAAAATAAGCAAAGTAATTTGGTAAAAAATACAGCGGATCATTCAAATGTACTGCGAGTTGCCATGTCAGCAAAGACGATGGCAGAGAATAACAAACCCTCAACCGTCTGCTGCGCTTTCTTCTCCAGTCTATCTTTCTACAGCCTTCTCCGTTACTGATGAGGGCGAACCCACCTGATAGTTTAATGTCTCTTTAAAAGGGACGGTCTCTGCCCTTAGTTCAGGTTCCACTTGTAGCACTTCACTTTCAGTAGCTGGGTTGCCCACGTTCTCTTTCTTCCCTTCAAGCCCAACGGCTACTTGGATTATCCCCAAATCTGCATAGCCCATTTCTTTCTTCATCAAATTCATCTCCGATCGTGACAATTCCACTTCCTTAAAAACTTTCTCGTCCTCGAGAATAAATTCTGGGTATCGTTTAGCCATAAAACGGTAATATTCCTAAGTAGCATCTTCAATCTCCTCTCCCCTCCATTAAATCAGCACTTGAGCCTCAGCTGCATTGTTACGTTCAACCATTTTTCTTCTTAGGATCTCTACAGGCAATTTAGGAGGTTCATCTTCAGTTCCAACTAATGGCAAATTGGGAGATACGGATCTCCCTTCCCCCACACGTCCTGAGTTGAGAGACATGAAAAACCGGATGTATAGATAATCGGTACGCAACTTCTCTGATTTTCTGAATTATCTTAAAAGGCCCATGAAATTTAGAATTGAGCTTTTGATTACCCTTTCCCGATATGGAGCTTTGCCTATAAGGTTGCAATTTTAAGTAAATCCAATCTCCCTCCTTGAACTATTTTTCACTCTTTTCTTATCTGCATAATGTTTCATCCTATTTTGAGCCTTCATTAGATTAGCCTTCAATTCATTTAGAGTCTGTTGTCTATCCCTTAACAACATATTCACTGACTCACTGAGCTTTGTGGTGCACTACTCAAAGCAAATTGGGAAGGGGGGTAACCATACAGTGCTTCAAAAGGTGTAGTTTTGATTGTGCTATGAAAAGTGGTATTGTACCACCACTCAGCTAAGGGTAAATAGAATGCCCAGTTCTTCTGCTTATCATGTGCCATGCACCCTAAGTACCCTTTCAGACACTGGTTCACCCTCTCAGTTTGTCCATCAGTTTGTGGGTGGTAAGAAGTACTCATATTGAGTTTTACTCCCATCAAACTCATCAATTCTTGCCAGAATTTGTTGGTGACAATAGGGTCTCTATCAGTGATTAGTGTGTTTGGTAACCTATGGTGTTTGTACACAAAATCTAAGAAAGCTTGAGCTACATCCAAAGCCTTACAAGGGTGAGAGAGCCCTATGAAATGTGCATACTTTGTTAACCTATCAACCACTACCATAATTACCTCATTACCCCTGGATTTTGGCAGGCCTATTATAAAGTCCATGCCAACACTTGCCCATGCTTCCTCAGGTACTGGTAAAGGTTGCAACAGTCCAGGGCTTGATACTAGCTCATTCTTGTTGAGAATGTAGTGATGCATATCATCTTTGAGCCCATGCCAATAGAAAACCTTCTTAATTCTTTAGTAGGTGGCTGTGACTCCTGAGTGACCTCCTATAGTTGAATCATGCCATGCCCTTATTATCTCTTGTCTCCAATCACCACCACTGCCCACACAAATCCTCCCTTTATACCTCAATACTCCCAGGTGCTCACTGATTTTACTAACTTCCTTTTTTTCTTTACTAGCCTCCACTAATTGTTGCTTTTTAAGATTTTCATCCCACTTATCTTCTTTGTAACTACTTTGAATATTCTCTATCCACTTTGGTTTGATCTCACTCACAGCTAGAATTCTGGCTTCTTCTTCCTCATTCTCCATTCCCAAATTATCCTTCTCTCTTCTTGATAGTGCATCAGCCACCACATTGTCACACCCCTTCTTATATTCAATTACAAAATCTAAGCCCAACAATTTGCTTAACCCTTTATGCTGAGTAGAGGTGTGTATCTTTTGTTCAATCAGATATTTGAGGCTTATATGATCAGTTTTAATAATGAATCTGCCTCCCATTAAGTAGTGCCTCCATTCAGTCACATCCACTATCAGTGCTAGAAATTCTTTCTCATATGTTGAGAGATCTTGTTTTCTAGAGCTCAGCTTTTGACTGATGAATGCCAGTGACCTTCTTCCTTGTTGTAACACAGCACCTATGCCATCCCTGCATGCATCTGTCTCCAGTGTGAAGGGTTTAGTGAAATCAAGAAGAGCCAGGACTGGGGCTAGCACCATAGCATCATTCAATTGCTGAAATGCTGAATGAGCCTCTGAATTTCATCTAAAAGTATTCTTTTTTAACAAATCTGTTAGTGGTTTTGCAATAATCCCATACCCTTTGACAAATTTTCTATAATAGCCTGTTAATCCTAAGAATCCCCTTAACTCTTTTATTGTTTTTGGCACAGGCCATTGGACCATAGCTTCAATCTTTTTTGGATCTGTAGCTACCCCCATTTGAAATTACATGTCCAGGTATTCAATTTTCTCTACACCAAAATCACACTTACTGAGCTTCACAAACAAGTTCTTCTCCTTCAGGATCTATAGTGTTGTTTTCAAGTGGTTCAGATGGGATTTTAGATCTGGGCTGTATATCAATATGTCATTAAAAAACACAAGGATAAACTTTCTTAAGTGGGGTTTAAAAAGGGAATTCATGAGGGACTGAAAGGTTGTTGGTGCATTGGTTAATCTAAAGGGCATTACATTGAACTCAAAGAGACCATCATGTGTCTGAAAAGTTGTTTTGTGTTTGTCTTGTTCACATATTATGATTTGATGGTATCCTGATCTAAGGTCCAGTTTTGAGAAATAGGTTGCATGTTTAAACTCATCCAATAGGTCATCAATGATAGGAATGGGAAACTTGTGTTTGATAGTATTATCATTTAGCTTCCTAAAATCAACACACATCCTCCATCTTCCATCTTTCTTTTTGACTAATAACACATGAGAGGAATAAGAGCTTTGTGAGGGTTGGATAAGAGAATTTTTCAACAATTCAGTCACTTTTTTTTCTAACTCCAGTCTTTGAAAATATGAGAACCTGTAAGGTCTCAGGGCAATGGGTTTTAAGTCTTCTTTTAGAGGTATTTTGTGGTCAACTGTTCTTTGAGGAGGTAAGGTTGTTGGTTCTTGAAAAATTGCCTCAAATTCTTCTAAAATATACTATACTCTTGGGTCCCTATCCACTGCCTTCCTCTCTACATCTGCAGCAATACTGAATAATTGTGCCATGATAACCTGACTGACCTTCTTCACTTCTTTTTGAACATCAACATCTTGCTCACTCAATCTAATTTCAGTAAATACTTCTTCTATCACTAACTTAACTGGTTACCCCTTATGTTTCAAACACACAGTACCCTCATCATAGTCAATTTTGGACCCAAACTTCTTCATCCAATCAACTCCTAGTATGATGTCAAAGCCTGGAACATCCAAAACTCTTAGATCAGCCTCAATTTCTTTACCTTGCAATGTGAACACCACACCAGTACAAAGCATAGTAGAAAACATCTTACGTCCATTAGCTACTCTAAAGGAAATGAGAGTGGTTGGTTTTCCTTTGAGGTTTAGAGCTTGAACTACAATTGGACTGACAAAAGAGTAAGTACTCCCATTGTCAACAAGAGCACAGATGGGAATATGACCTATTTGCCCTTTGAATCTAGGTGTATCAGTTTTAACCTTAGCATTATTGATACACACACTAATGGTGGCCTGATTTGTCACTTCATGTCCTTGTTGTTCATCTACTATCTCTTCCACTGTTATTCCTTCATACCCCTCTCCAATTATCTCATCTTCATCCCCAACTTCAACCTCTAAAGAGTGTAAACCCTTACCAACACACTTGTGACCATAATGGTACTTCTCATTGCATTTGAAACATAAACCCATAGCTTTCTTTTGCTCAATAGACAACTGGTTTTCGTTGTGTGTTAAGGTTTTTGGAACTCCCTGTGTTCCTTCTCCTATATTTCTATATTGAATGGTTTCACTACTGATGAACCAAAATAGTACTACTACTTTTAGTATAAATTAATATACCTTTTAACCGTAATTTCTATTTATGTTTAGATGACAAGCGCATGATCCTACTGTGTAGTATAATTGGGGTGTCGATCCACAGGGATAGTGTATTAAATAATTAATAATTTTCACTAGATCAGGTCGAGGGGTTGTTTGGAAAACAGTTAGAAATAGTTTTGAAATTAATTTAAAATAGTTTGTTGGGTTCAATACCCTAAAGTTGTAGGCGGTGGCGCTAATTGTGCTAAGGTTTGGGTTAAACAATTAAATAGAGATTCTCTAGGGTTCATATTTTCTCATTCTAAATTATGCAAAATATATATTTCTGACATCTTCCTAAATTAGAATTGCCCCACAGCTACCCCGCATGTGGCACTATCATTACCTCGCAGGGCGTGCTGGATTTCTGTATACGTGATTTGAAAGGTTTTTCGATCTTGCGATCGGCTTTTGGGCTAACAGTTCAGAGTATTGTAAGTATGCAATTAACTTTCTCACACAAACCTAATTGTTCATATCCTATTCTACCCCTCAATTAATTATCCCAAAGACCCTACCTAAATTAAGTATCTACTAGTAAAATCTAAATTTTCAATCTACGCTATCCTGCCAAGGGAGCCCCCTGGGTTCTAACCCTAGTCTTTGAACCGCTGCTAGGCCTCGTTAGCCGAAGTGTTACATATACTTACATGCATTATCCCATTCACACCGGGATGCAATGAAATCATACACCTATTGGTATGTGGAGGGTCACTGGCATATAGTAGACAGAACTATGTATGCAAGGGCTTAATAAAAAAGAATTTAAATAATAAAGCAAACACAAATCCACATCCACAAAACATAAACCGGAACGGTCCGGACCAAATTCATAATATATAAAAGTTTGGTCGGTTCAGTTATTTCGGTTTTGAAAATTTTGAAACCGAACCGAACCGAACTATATATTAAACCGAACAAACCGAACCGTTTGGTCCAAACTATTTCGGTTCGGTTCAAAACCGACTAAATCGGACCCAATGAACACCCCTAAGGATTGGTACCCTAGTGCAGATGATTTGGTCAATTTGAAAATTGTAAGTTCTTATAATAAAAGTATATAACTTTTATTGAGTATGCTGCTGGTAGCATTTCGGCCAAGTGCTGCCAGCAGCAAATCTGCCATTCTGATGTTCAAACAACCGATCCGAACCGTTCAACATGTTCTAAATATTGAAATGTGCTTGGAGATCAAATTTTACATTTTTTGGAATTTTTTTACTATTTATTAAGCCACTTTGAAAATTTCAGATCATATGGTCCAGACTGTTTTTACTGTTCACCCGGATCTGGAATTTTCAAAGTGGCTTAATAAATAGTAAAAAATTCCAAAAAATGTAAAATTTGGTCTCCAAGCACATTTCAATATTTAGAACATGTTGAACGGTTCGGATCGGTTGTTTAAACATTAGAATGGCAGATTTACCGCTGGCAGCACTTGGCCGAAATGCTGCCAGCAGCAAATTAGCCATACTCACTTTTATTAGTTATTAAGGAACTGATTAATATGGGACCTCATGTATATAGTGAAAACATAGCAGTGTTCTGTTTTTCTTCTTTTTGGTTTGTTACTGACAGATTTCTTGTACAAACTCGCATCATTGCCCTCAAAAGATGAATGTATCATTATCCTCTTACTTTTTTTTAATATAGGTAAGCTTAATTTTGAAAGAAACTCTCCGTCTCTACCCTCCGGCAGTTTTCATCAATCGACTAGCCACCAAAGACACCAAGCTAGGCAAATATGATATCCCCAAGAACACCCAATTTCAATTCGCTCTCATATACATTCACCATGACACTGAAATATGGGGCCCAGATGCACACAAATTCAACCTAGCTAGAATGATTTGCAGAAGGCACTAGCCACCACCTAGGCGCGTACCTCCCTTTCGGTGTGGAGCCCGCTATCTGTGTCGGCCAGAACCTCGCAATTGTGGAGGCAAAGATGGCGCTTGCGATGGTATTGCATAGGTTTGAGTTTGAGGTCTCACCTTCTTACCTGCATGCCCCGATGCTGTTGATGACACTTCAGCCACAATATGGCGCTCAAGTTCTCTTTTGCGAGATTTGAATCAGATGGGTTAGTGGAAAAGCCCTGTATGTATGTAGAAATCTAATTGGATGATAGTTATAAGGAAATAATTGCTAAATTCCATTTTGTGCATTTACTGGAGTTGTATATAAAGTTGATGTAAATACTGTATAACATTGAAAAGACGAAACATAAAATGTATATTCCATGGTGTTTACCCATGTCATAACAATGTATGAGAAGTGAGAACCATGAAACAACCTCTGTGTTTTCCATATGTCTGAGAAGTACGAACACTTGTTTCCAAATTCTTAATCCTACCAAAACATAATAGGAGCCCTCCGGCTTTTCTTAATTATCATTAATCATGGGTTTGATTCGAGTTCGAATGGATATGTGGATTGAGGAGGTGGTTAATTTTCTAGTAGTATAGTAGACACATAGAATCATATATAGGAAGGAATTCAACAAGGTCAGTGTTAACATGTATGCGAGAAATTGAAACAGTTTGGGCTAGAGTTAGCTATGACCTAAGATTCACAGGCCCCACGCGGAGGATACAAATTCGTACTGGAGTTTGAACCAACAGTTTTGGGAGTGCATCCTAAAAAAGGCAGATTCGCCCACTAGGGAATGCTATATGTGTAAGAGATTCTCTTCACTTTACAGGTTGAGATTCACTTTCAGCCACTTTTAAATTCGAGCTAGCGCAGGGACAGTATTATTTGGGTTTTGAGATTCGTGCGAAGTTAAAAAAACGTTCCGGGTCAACTCATTCTAAAAGATTTTACGGTACCGGGGAGGATGACCTACACTCTTAACTAGCTTTGTAAAAAAGGTCCGTTTAGGCCGATACCGTCAAGGAAATTGTTTTTCTAATTATGACTGATTATTCTTGATTATTTCTGATTAATCGCTTGACAGTATTCTGTCCGTCCGACAAGCGCATACCATTATTTACAACACTGCTCTTAATTACGTGCTATTCATATTAGCACCTGTGCAACGATGCTACGCTTTCATATTTTAATTTTAAAATTTTGGTTGGCCGAATGGATTTATTTAATGTGATTTACATATTTAAATTTTGTTAAAAAAATCAGTTGAAGAGAAAAATCATTGATTTGAAAATTTTAGACCGTCTACTATCATCGTTTTGTCTGAATAAAAAAAAAGTTAGAATTTTAAAAAAATATTATATAATTTTATAACAATATTTTAATATAATTTTTTTGGATCATCCAATCAGAACTCCAAATTGAAATTAAGAGAGCCGTTGTGCAACCAATTGATTTTCCGATTTTCAAAGTTCAAACGGTCGATCCAAACCGTTAGATGTGATCTCTATATTAAAATGTGCTTGGAGACCAAATTTTATGGTGACACATCTTGACACCATATGTTTATAAGTTATTTTTGAGATTTCAAATTCCAAACAATCGATCCGAACCATTCAACATGCATGATCTCCATATTAAAATGTGCTTGGGGACTAAATTTTACATTTTTTGAAATTTTTTAGTATTTATTAAGATGTGTACAAAATTGTTGTTTTCAGACAATTCTGGACCATTGAAAAACAACAATTTTCAAAATTTCTAAATAAATAGTAAACAAATTCCAAAAAATGTAAAATTTGGTCTCCAAGCACATTTTAATATGGAGATCATGTTGAATGTTGGATTGACTGTTTAGATTTTGAAATAACAAAAGTGACTTATAAACATATAGTGTCAAGATGTGTCCATAAAATAGTGTAATTGGATCCCTCCTCTCTCTCTCTCTCTCTCTCTATATATATATATAGAGAGAGAGAGAGAGATGGGCTATGGTGAGTTGCGAAGTAAGGATCTTGTTTTACTTCATGCTCATATTTATGTTTTCAAAGATCAAACAGTCGATCTGAACCGCTCACCAAGATATCCATATTGAAATGTGCTTGGAGACCAAATTTTACATTTTTTGGAAATTTTTTACTATTTTTTTAGATAGTTAGAAAAACGTTATTTTTGAATGGTTTCGGACAATTAAAAACAATGATTTTGAAATATTTAAAAAATATAGTAAAAAATTTCCAAAAAATGTAAAATTTGGTCTCCAAGCACATTTCAATATGGATATCTTGTTGAGCGGTTCGGATTTTTTGTCTTTGAAAACAGAAATATGAGCGTGAAGTAAAACAAGATCCTTATTTCGCAACTCACTATAGCCCATCTCATATATATAGAATCTGGCTAATATGCTACGCGTAGCATAGAGGACCTCCGTGCTACTGCTTAATATTTGAGTTTTCAAAATCCTAACAGTCGATTCGAATCGTTCAACATGATCTCCATATGAATATGTACTTGCAAACCAAATTTTACATTTTTTAGAATTTGTTTACTATTTTTTAGATAGGTAGAAAATCACTTGATATGAAAATTTTGTACCATTCAGATTGATACCTCGCATATTTAGTCTATTTTAGGCCTGTTTTAGTACCAGATTCGTGCCCTAATTCACCAGAATCATGTGCATTTCATCGATATATCTTTAGAATTTGGTATTGCTGAGTGTTTGCTTGTTTTCTGCAGGTTTGGAGCAAAACACACGAAGAAACGGCGATTCAGATGATGAGGTACAACCCTTACCAGGCTTGGTACGGGTCTCACCAGACTTGGCCATTTTTCAGCTCATCACGCCTGGTACGGCCTGGCCGTACCAATTTGGTACGGGCCGTACATAAAGGCGACCTGACAGATTCAAATTTTGGCAGAGGCTATTTAAAGCGGGGAACTCTCCAATTTCGACATCCATTCCATTCCAGATCTATTTGAGAGCACAGTAAGAGAGAGAAAGAGAGCTAAGGAGCTAGGAGCAAGAAGGAAGGAAGAGGAAAGAGGCGAAACTCGACGGATCTAGCTTCCTCCTCTCGATCCCTTCGATCCATGGCTTTCTCTATCCCTTTTATTGTATTTTTAGATCAGATCATGTGCTGTGAGTAGTTATTTTAGTTTCTAGGGTTTAGAGATGGATTCTTGATTTGTTTTGACTTTCTTTGACTTGTATCTTGTATGAACTCTTTTGATTGATTGATTGTGATTTCTTTGCTATCTTTTGCTTTGATTGCTGTGATTGTGTATGATGAACCTCTAGGTCTAGATCAAACCTATCAAGGTCATGTGATCATCTCAATCTCTCAATCAAATCAATTGTTTAGGGTAGACTTGTTCGAATTGAAGCCGAGAGGTTGAATTCTCCTCTAATCGACAGATTAGAGGGTGCCTTAGGTCTCCAATCAACCAGCTAGGGTAGATCTGTACCAACACATGAGAATTGAGGTGTAGAAATCCCTAAAAGGCAGTCAATTGCATTCCAACCTAGATCTTGATCCAACACACGACGGTTGAGGCTTAGAAACCTTAGGTATGGTCAATTGAACCTTTCTAAAGAGTTTAGCACGAGGTACCAGCAAGGAATGCATCAACTCGAACTGGTAAGCTCTGTTCTGGCAAGCCAGTACGGGTCTTACCAGAGTGGTGCGGCCTTGCCTTACCAAGTGAAGTACGGCCTAGCCGTACCAACTTGGTACGGGCCGTACCACTAGAGGCAGATCACAGATGAAGTCTGAAACCCTGGAAACGCCTTTTATCCATAATCAAAACACAATTTACATTTCTTCTAGCATTTTATTACATTGTTTGAATTGCTTGAATTGACCTTTTTTTAGGAACTTAAATACCAAACCAAAACATTCTCACTTCTAGTTTTTAATTGAGTTTGGTAGATTCTAACCTAGTAATTGCCCGTCCCTGTGGATCGATACCCGATTATACTACTCGATAGGGGTTGTGCACTTGCAACCCTTACTCGTGAAGTGTAAACGCGGTTTTAAAAGGTACGCCCTCAAGCGTACCGAAACTTGCGTTGCGCTAACCAGCGAACAAGTTTTTGGCGCCGTTGCCGGGGACGGTAACCAATTGCCTAGTTAGATTTTACCTTACTTAGTTAATCTAGATTTTATCTTGTATCTTTCTTGCTTTTTCTTAATCAAAATCACTAAAAACTGGCTTTTGAACCCCCCCTGCAGGCAAATACAGGTTGAAGTATAATCTGAGAAGCAAGGGCCCACTGTTCGATCAAACTCCTCCAGACTCAGCCGAGACTGCTCAGCCACCCTCTGGTACGGCCAGGCCGCACCAATCTAGTCCGACCCGTACCGATTCAGGCTCGGCCAGGCCGCACCAATCTGGTCCGACCCGTACCAAGGAACCTGAACCTGAAGAGATGGCTGGGGCAGAGGACGAAGCCCGAATCAGACTGGAGGCAGATGCCAGGGAAAGAGAAAGAGAAAGGCGAGAAGAAGAAGGCCGTCTGACGGACGATGATGAGGATGTTTTCATGCCTCGGACTCTGCGGGAGTTCAACGTGCCGAGAGCTGGAGACGCGCGAGGTGCAATCCGGCTGCCACACATTCCAGGACAGCAACCGAACTTCAATCCGGGGGTTGTCAACATGGTGCAGCAGAACACCTTCCACGGACTCGACCACGAGGACCCGCACGCTCACCTCCAGACCTTCCTTGAGTGCATCACGACCATCAAAACCAACGGTGAGAATGCTGATTACACCAAGCTTGCTCTATTTCCTTTCACTCTTAGGGATAAGGCCAAGAAATGGTTAGGATCTTTGCCTAGGGACTCGGTTAGAACTTGGAAGGACTTGTCCAAATTGTTTCTGACCAGATTTTTCCCTCACAAGAGGACAGCCAAGGTAAGACATGACCTGACCAGCTTTAGGCAGATTTTTGATGAACCCCTGAATGAGGCTTGGGAAAGGTTTAGAGAAATGCAGTACTCCTGTCCACACCATGGTATACCCGACTGGCTTTTAATTCAAACGTTTTACGACGGCCTGAACGAGAGCACACGGGCTTACGTGGACGCTGTTGCGGGAGGCGCGCTGATGTCAAGGGAGCCTTTGGAGGCTATGAACTTGATCGACAGCATGGCACAGAACCAGCAGTGGTCCGGCCGCGACACGTCACGCCAGCGAGGAAGCCAAGGAGGTAGCCAAGGGGGTGGCAAGTACGAGCTCGATCACATCACGGCTCTCACCGCCAAGATGGACGCCATGCAGCGGGCGATGGACAAGCTCAGTGTCAAGGCAGTCGAACAGCAACCTCAAGTCTGCGTCATGTGCGGAGACGAGAGGCACGCATACGAGCAATGCCCGCTGGTGCAACAAGACGAGGAGAGTGAGCAGGTCAACTCTCTCAATAACGAGCCTTCCTTCTTCCCAAGACCTCCCTTCAGCCGGTCCTACTCCAAGGATCCGGTTGAGCAGCAGCACTGGAGGTCGAACCAGAACAACCCTGCGCCTTTCAATAACTCTTTGTTCAGACCGCCCTTCAACAACAACAGCTTCCAGAGGCCGCAGTACAATAACAACAACTGGAACAATCGGGCGAACAACACTGGAAACTACACCCCTCCGAACAACAACGATTGGAGAACCCAAGCTTCGAGCAGCAGCAACAGCAACAACAATGGCAACAGGAACTTCTACCAGAACGCTTCCTTTCCCAATCAAGGCAACCGAGCAGCTCCATCTGGCCCCTCAAAGTCGAATGCGCCTGCCGATGTGAACGATTTCACTCACGAGCAGGGCAAGATGAATCAGATGATGTGGGAGCAGATGCAGAGCATGACCACTCAAATGGCTGCCCAAGGCAAGTTGCTGGAGCAGCTGAGCCAGTGGTCACCTCAAGCCACTCTCGACCCGGGAAGCTTCCAGCTCAGCCCGAACCAAATCCAAGAGAAGAGGCTAAGGCGATCACTTTGAGAAGTGGGACCCAATACGACGAGCCACCAATGCCAAGTGAGGGCACAGTTGATCCGATCCTTGACGCGACACCTGACGCGACCCCGACCCCTGTGTCAATTCCACTGAAGGAGGTTAATCCAGAACGAGTTGAGGTCATCCAACCTCAAGCGAGTGCAGACTGCACCAGCTCGGCAAGACCTGCACAACCTCCATTCGAAGCGTCAGGTGGTCAGAAGAAGAAAGGTGCCGAGAAACCATCTCCATACCGGCCACCTGTTCCATTCCCCCAGAGATTAGCTGAGATGAGACTGAACGAGCAATTCGCCAACTTCGCAAACGTCATCAAGCAGCTGCAGATCACCATCCCTTTCACCGACGCTTTGACCCAAATGCCCACCTATGCCAAGTTTCTGAAGGACATCCTTTCCAACAAGAGAAGCTTAGAGGGGCACGCGACAGTCAAGCTGACGGAGCAGTGCAGCGCAATTTTGAAAAGCGAGCTACCCCCCAAATTGGACGATCCTGGAAAGTTTTCCATTCCATGCACCATTGGGAAGGCTACAATCAAGAAAGCCCTGTGTGATCTAGGAGCGAGCGTGAGTCTCATGCCACGCACCATCTATGATCGCATAGGAGTGGGGGAGCTCAAGCCCACAAGGATGACACTGCAGTTGGCGGATTCTTCAGTCCGACTTCCACTTGGTGTGGTGGAGGATCTGCCAGTTCAAGTTGGGAAGTTCTTCGTGCCCGTCGATTTCGTCGTCATGGAGATGGAAGAAGATAAGGAAGTCCCAATCATCTTGGGGCGACCTTTTCTGAGTACAGCTGGCGCGATAATTAACGTGAAGCAGGGCATCCTGACTCTGAACTTTGGAGGAGAGAAGGTGAAATTCCAAATCGATCGCGCCATGAGATATCCGTCACGATCTGAGACATGTTTCCGAGTTGACGGGATAGAGGAGTGCTTGGCTGATCTGGCCAAGGACTACTTTCTTGAACAAGTCAACAACTCGCTGCGCCAAGACGCTGAATTCCTCTCCAAGTTGCCAAGCGAGGCGAGCGAGTCAATTTGTGCAGCAGATGCGATTCCTGAGGATCTGGAGGATCGTACATCACACTCTGAGACGAGGAGTGGAGCGGAGCCTGCCAAGGCCGACGTCTCGACAGCACACGAGTCAGATCACCCAGATGCGACTCGTGACAACGATCAGCCTGAGCGTCCGACTCCCGAACTCAAACCTCTTCCAACCAATCTCAGATACGAGTTCCTCGATCCAGAAAAATCATGTCCTGTGATCGTCAATGCGAGTCTAAATCCTGATCAAACCGCCAAACTTCTGGAGCTGAGATTTCACAAGGGCGCGATTGGGTACTCGATCAAGGGCTTGAAAGGGATCAACCCAGCCATCTGCTCACACCGGATTCTTCTCGAGGAGGATCACAAGCCGTCTGTGGAGCACCAGCGGCGACTCAACCCCAACCTGAAGGAGGTGGTGAAGAAGGAAATTCTCAAACTCCTGGATGCAGGCATCATCTATCCCATCTCTGACAGCAAGTGGGTGAGTCCCGTTCACGTGGTGCCCAAGAAGGGAGGCACGACAGTGGTGAGAAATGAAAAGGACGAGCTAGTCCCTACTCGTGTGGTATCTGGGTACCGCATGTGTATTGACTACAGGAAGCTCAACGCTGCCACGCGCAAGGATCACTTCCCACTGCCGTTTGTCGACCAACTCCTTGAAAGGCTTGCGACTCATTCTCATTTTTGCTACCTTGACGGGTACTCAGGATTCTTTCAGATCCCCATTCACCCGAACGACCAAGACAAGACCACTTTCACATGCCCCTACGGTACATTCGCATACCGTAGGATGCCATTCGGTCTGTGCAATGCACCTGCCACCTTCCAAAGAGCCATGATGGCTATCTTCTCGGATTTCATCGAGAAAGAGGTTGAGGTCTTCATGGACGACTTCTCTGTCTATGGAACCAGCTTTGACTCATGTCTGGCCAACCTCTGCAAAATCCTGGAGAAGTGTGAAGAAGTCAACCTGATCCTGAACTGGGAGAAGTGTCACTTCATGGTCCAAGAGGGTGTTGTCCTTGGACATGTAGTGACCTCCAAAGGAATTGAGGTTGACAAAGCTAAGATGGAGGTGATCGAGAAGCTGGAGATCCCAACAAATGTCAAAGCTGTGCGAAGCTTTCTGGGACACGCTGGCTTCTACCGCCGATTCATCAAGGACTTCTCGAAAATCGCGAAACCATTGACCAACCTGCTCATCAAGGACTCTGATTTCATCTTCACGCAGGAGTGTGTCGATTCGTTTTGCCGATTGAAAGAAGCCCTTGTCTCAGCACCCATCCTGCAGCCTCCAGACTGGACCTTGCCATTCGAATTGATGTGCGATGCGAGTGATTACGCTGTGGGAGCGGTTCTTGGGCAGCGGAAGGAGAACAAGCCATGTGCTATCTACTACGCTAGCAAGGTGCTAGACCCTGCCCAGATGAACTACACAACAACCGAAAAGGAGCTTTTGGCTGTTGTGTTCGCTCTCGATAAGTTTAGATCCTATCTGGTTGGTTCCAAGATAGTGATCTACACTGACCACGCCGCACTCAAGTATCTGTTGAGCAAGCAGGATGCCAAACCTCGCTTGATTAGGTGGATTCTCCTCCTGCAGGAGTTTGACATCGAAATCAGGGACAAGAAAGGAGTCGAAAACACCGTGGCTGACCATCTGTCCCGGCTTCGCTGGGAAGATGAGGGCTCTGGTAGCCTGCCAATTGATGACTCGTTCCCTGATGACCAATTCCATTCGATTTCTGCCATGGAGGAGATCCACTCGGTTGGTACACCGATGCACGCGACTCATGCGGTGCAAGATCGGACGTTCCATGCAACTGACCGAGTGAACACCAAGTCAGCGCCCTGGTATGCAGACATTGCGAACTTTCTCGCCTCAGGAGTACTTCCTCCTACCATGTCATACCAGCAGAAGAAGAAGCTGCGATCGGACGCCAAGTTCTACTTCTGGGACGACCCCTACCTCTTCAAGACTGGCGTTGATGGCATCTACCGACGATGTGTGCCATACGACGAGACGCGCTCCATTCTTGAGCACTGCCACTCCTCAGCCTACGGAGGACACGCTTCATTCTCCAAGACTGCTTCAAAGGTCCTGCAATCCGGCTTCTTCTGGCCTTCACTTTTCAGAGATGCTAGGACCTTCGTCGCAGCTTGTGACAAGTGTCAGCGCACCGGGAACATCTCCAAGAGGAATGAAATGCCTCTCCACTCTATTCTAGAGGTAGACATCTTTGATGTCTGGGGCATTGACTTCATGGGACCGTTTCCACCCTCGTGTGGGAACGAGTACATCCTGGTGGCAGTTGACTACGTCTCCAAGTGGGTGGAGGCAGTAGCGTGCAAGAATGCGGACTCCAATGCAGTGAAAAGACTGTTCACTGACATCATCTTCCCTCGCTTTGGAGTTCCAAGAGCCGTCATCAGTGATGGTGGCAAGCACTTCATCAACCGCCAGTTCGACAATCTCCTGAGTCGCCATGGAGTCACTCACAAGGTGACCACATCCTACCATCCTCAAGCCAACGGTCAAGCCGAGATTTCCAACAGAGAGATCAAGTCTATCCTGGAGAAGACCGTTGCTCGAACAAGAAAGGATTGGTCGCTCAAGCTGAGTGACGCACTTTGGGCCTACCGTACAGCCTTCAAAACTCCGATTGGGATGAGCCCTTTCAAATTGGTGTACGGAAAGTCCTGCCACTTGCCCGTGGAAATTGAGCACAAGGCATACTGGGCCACACGGGCCATCAACATGGACTTGCTCTCAGCTGGAGAGAAACGCATCCTTGACTTGCATGAGTTAGAGGAGATGCGTCTCAATGCCTACGAGAACGCGAGAATTTACAAGGAAAGGACCAAACAGGTTCACGACAAGCGCATCATGCCTCGTGAGTTCCATGAGGGAGACCTGGTCCTCTTGTTCAATTCTCGACTTAGGCTCTTTCCAGGGAAGCTGAAGTCCAGGTGGTCCGGTCCATTCCGGGTGAGGGCAGTGTTCCCATTTGGCGCCGTGGAATTGGAAAACAAGGAGGGGCAGACTTTCAAAGTCAATGGTCAGCGTCTCAAGCACTACATTGCTGATCATCCCCAAGAAATGCGAGTGAGGTTGGATCTCTCCGATCCATCTCCAACCAAAGCCTGAAGAGAGAAGGTCGAGCTCGAGACCTAAAACGAGCGCTCCTTGGGAGGCAGCCCAAGCCATTTTTACCTGTTTTGCATCTTAGGAACAGATAGACATGCATTCATTCTTCTGCATTGCATCACGAGCGGCTTGAGAAGTCACGAGAAAGAGAAACAAAAATTTTTTTTTTTGAGGTTGGTTCGGCTAGGCCATACCACATTGGTACGGCCTGAAAATTGAAGGGTTGGTACGGGCCGTACCTAGGTCAGAGACGCGAACCGATGCATTAACTGCCGCCTTTTTCTTTTTAAACTCCCTCCCCGTACCCGCACCCCTTCCCATTTCCTCCCAGCCGCACCCCTCTCATCTTTTCTCTCCCTCTCAATTTCTCTCCCTCTCCACTCATTCTTCCTTCCTTCCACCCTAACCGAGCACAAGGAGCACCTGAGCACCGGCGCACTACCAGCACTCCCTCTGGTCCGACCCTCTTCAGTCCGACCCGCACGTCTCCTCGGTCCGACCCGCACCTTCTTGCTCTCGGGTAAGTTCCTCTTCTTCCATTTTCTTTGTTTTTCTCCATTTTCTTCCATTTCCCTCTCTTCTTCTCTCGGTTCCACCCCTGACCTGTCAAACCCTAGCTTGGTACGGCCCATCCGTACCAAGTAGGTACGGCCCGTACTGAATTCACTGAACTGACACCAAACTGGTACCAGTTTGTACCAATTAACCCTTACCAGCCCATTTCTGTGTTGTGTAATCACCTTGTCTGGTTTAGGAGTTAATTGGTTGCAATAAACCCCAAATTGCCATAGGTACCAGTTGGTGCGGCCCTTACCAGCCAACACCAAAACCCTAAGTTAGGTACGGCCCGTACCAGCCTGTGCGGCTAGGCCGTACCTACCTAGGTCAGACCAGGCCGTACCAACCCAGTCAGACCAGGCCGTACCTACCCAGTCGGACCCTCAACCAGCCAAACGAGCGTCTGAGAGAAATGCGTCGGCAATCCTCTCGCTCCTCCACACCCTCTGACGCCTCCGTCACTTCCGCCACTGGCCCGATGGCCAACGTCCCTCCTGCTGATGCCCCCACGTCATCTCATCACTCCCACCGGTGTGCGTCTCGGAGTGGCTCCCGCGCATCTCGCCACTCCCGGGAGAGTGCAGCCAGGACTGGGTCCCGCCAGAGTCCTTCCCTTCAGGACGCCGTCGATCCCATCTACTATGAGGGAGAGACCACATCCAGTGGGCATCAGTCCGGCTACCGGAGCCCACAGGAGAGCCCCTCCTACCATCCATCTGGAGACCAGGACCAGGGCTCTGACGAGGCCTCTGACCAGGACCAGGGCTCTGACCACGCCTTCGTCCACGACTCCGACCACGCCTCTGATTCCTTTGGCACTGATGCGGCCCTCTCTGACGCCACCCAGCGTGCCGATGCGTACACCGAGGAGTACTTCTTCATGCCGACCCGTCGGCAGTTCAAGTACTTCGATATGCTGCTGAAGAAAACGATCAACAACACGCGGATTGTTGATTTTTCTGCTCTTCAGACGCTGGGACTTGAGGATGAGTTCCGCCGCATTACCACCCGGATCGGGATCACTCCGGCCTTTTGGACGATCGCCCAGAGGGGGTACAAGAAGCTCACCATTGAGTTTCTTTCCTCTCTAGAGCTCAAGTACACGCGGAACGATAACCCGTTCATCCAGTTCCGCATGCTGAGTGAGACCCACCGTGTGCGGCTGTCTGACTTGAGGGAGTGGTTTGGCTTTGAGCCGAACCCGACTACTGACTCCCTCTCTTTCTCTGGGGACTTGGAGCGCGACAGCTTCTGGGCGCTGATCTCTGGCGCCCCAGCCGGGTCAGCTGTCAACAAAGAGTACAAACAGCTCAATGTCCCTCATCCGGTCATCCGATGTCTGCTGCGTATCCTCGGTTGCACCATCTTTGCGCGTGGCGAGACGTTCGCCCGTGCCAATGTTGAGGATATGCAGCTGGTAGATCATATGCTGCGTCCCGACAGTACTCTCGAGCGGCCCGATCTGATGCTCGCCATGATCCACCACTGGCTCGTACATCTCGGCCTATGTCACTCTCATCGCCGAGCGCTTACACCTCCAGATCATCGGCGACGAGGAGTGCAGGAGCTCCCGATCTCTCTCTCTCACTCAGTTCACCACCTACAAGTTCATCGAGTCAGCAGCAGGACGCGATGGGCGAGGTGCTTGGGCATGGCGCATGCCTGACGGGAGGACCAGCTATGTCATGCCTTTCCCGGTCACTCTCTCCTTCACTGACCGGAGCACTTGGTTTTTCCGACGTCCGCCCCGCGTGCAGCCTGCCCCTGTAGCCCCACCTCCCCCACCTCCACCTCCTCCACCACCACCGCAGGGCGATGAGGACATGATCGATGCCGCCACCTCTCCAGTCCAGGCTCCCCCCTTCTCCGAGCAGGTACATCCTTCACCCTTTGGTGCAGGTACCTCATTCTATGGAGCTGGCCCTACCACGTACCAGACTGGCCCATCCACCTCCGCCTACGCTGCCGGCCCCTCCACCTCCTACAGTAGACCAGTGTATCCCCCTCCAGTCGCTGAGCCCACCATCCAGGATGTCTACCATCTGATGTACGACATGCGTCGGGAGCAGGGTGTTGCACTCTATGAGCAGGGTGTTACCCTTCGTGAGCAGGGCGCCACACTTCATGATCTCACGCGGCGGGTGACTGGGATAGAGGAGCGGTTTAGCGACTGGCTCTGGTACGACCACCCCGAGGACTGATCAGGTTCGCTCTCTTTTCCCCGAGCTTCTTTTATCTCTTTTATCTCATAGTCTTGAAGCATTGAGGACAATGCTCAGGCTAAGCTTGGGGGGATGACATTTGCATTTAGGTCATATTTACTTTACCGTTATTTTTCTTGCATTTTTTCGTATTTTCGTGCATTGTTAGGTGAAGATTTGCGTGAATTGCTAGAATTGAGAATAACTTTGAAACAATTTAGTTGTGATTAGGATAGACCTGAGTGAATTGGAACTAACCCATGATTGGTTATTGAACTACTTAGGTTGAGATGTTTTTAATAATGGAAAAGATGAAACAAACTTAGAATTGAATCGAACGAGATTATTCGAAAAAACTGAACTGTGCCTTTAGGAATTGGGATTTTCAAATTAAGAAAGTTTGGAATATCCATTGGTATGAATGAATACCAATAGATGTGTGTATTCATGGTATGAGCAAACCAAAAAGAAAAAAAAAAAAAAAGAGAAAAGAAATGAAAAAGATGGAGAACATAAGAGTACTGGCAATAAGCCTCGAATGGGCGCCTTTGAGCTCGTCTCCCAATTAGAAATAAAGAAAGAAAATTTTGCTCATACCAACACACTTCGTTCGCAACTTTCTTACCCTTAAGCTTGATTCAAGCTTGGGGGAGGGAAAATGAAAAGAAAAATCACCTTGAATAAAAGCACTGACTCGGAAAAAGAATGAAATTGTTTCGATCAAACCTAGGTAATTAGTCTTTCCATTGTTAGAAGCATCTCAAAATAAGAAGTTCAATTGACTAATTGGTGGAGTGAATCAAGGTTTATAAAGGGATGTTTGAATTACAACCGAATCGATTCTAGAAATTCTTGACTATAGCAGACTCACGTAGGTTTTCACATTTAGACTTGTATCTGCATTTAGATTTAGTTGTCCAGCACTTTTACCCGAGTTTGAAACTTTTTGCTTGAGGACAAGCAAAGGTTCAGCTTGGGGGAATTTGATACCTCGCATATTTAGTCTATTTTAGGCCTGTTTTAGTACCAGATTCGTGCCCTAATTCACCAGAATCATGTGCATTTCATCGATATATCTTTAGAATTTGGTATTGCTGAGTGTTTGCTTGTTTTCTGCAGGTTTGGAGCAAAACACACGAAGAAACGGCGATTCAGATGATGAGGTACGACCCTTACCAGGCTTGGTACGGGTCTCACCAGACTTGGCCATTTTTCAGCTCATCACGCCTGGTACGGCCTGGCCGTACCAATTTGGTACGGGCCGTACATAAAGGCGACCTGACAGATTCAAATTTTGGCAGAGGCTATTTAAAGCGGGGAACTCTCCAATTTCGACATACATTCCATTCCAGATCTATTTGAGAGCACAGTAAGAGAGAGAAAGAGAGCTAAGGAGCTAGGAGCAAGAAGGAAGGAAGAGGAAAGAGGCGAAACTCGACGGATCTAGCTTCCTCCTCTCGATCCCTTCGATCCATGGCTTTCTCTATCCTTTTTATTGTATTTTTAGATCAGATCATGTGCTGTGAGTAGTTATTTTAGTTTCTAGGGTTTAGAGATGGATTCTTGATTTGTTTTGACTTTCTTTGACTTGCATCTTGTATGAACTCTTTTGATTGATTGATTGTGATTTCTTTGCTATCTTTTGCTTTGATTGCT
Source organism: Carex littledalei (assembly GCA_011114355.1). NCBI lineage: Eukaryota > Viridiplantae > Streptophyta > Magnoliopsida > Poales > Cyperaceae > Carex > Carex littledalei. The sequence goes on along the minus strand of CM022085.1, from coordinate 14,040,662 downwards.
GTGATTGTGTATGATGAACCTCTAGGTCTAGATCAAACCTATCAAGGTCATGTGATCATCTCAATCTCTCAATCAAATCAATTGTTTAGGGTAGACTTGTTCGAATTGAAGCCGAGAGGTTGAATTCTCCTCTAATCGACAGATTAGAGGGTGCCTTAGGTCTCCAATCAACCAGCTAGGGTAGATCTGTACCAACACATGAGAATTTAGGTGTAGAAATCCCTAAAAGGCAATCAATTGCATTCCAACCTAGATCTTGATCCAACACACGACGGTTGAGGCTTAGGAACCTTAGGTATGGTCAATTGAACCTTTCTAAAGAGTTTAGTACGAGGTACCAGCAAGGAATGCATCAACTCGAACTGGTAAGCTCTGTTCTGGCAAGCCAGTACGGGTCTTACCAGAGTGGTACGGCCTTGCCTTACCAAGTGGAGTACGGCCTAGCCGTACCAACTTGGTACGGGCCATACCACTAGAGGCAGATCACAGATGAAGTCTGAAACCCTGGAAACGCCTTTTATCTATAATCAAAACACAATTTATATTTCTTCTAGCATTTTATTACATTGTTTGAATTGCTTGAATTGACCTTTTTTAGGAACTTAAATACCAAACCAAAACCTTATCACTTCTAGTTTTTAATTGAGTTTGGTAGATTCTAACCTAGTAATTGCCCGTCCCTGTGGATCGATACCCGATTATACTACTCGATAGGGGTTGTGCACTTGCAACCCTTACTCGTGAAGTGTAAACGCGGTTTTAAAAGGTACGCCCTCAAGCGTACCGAAACTTGCGTTGCGCTAACCAGCGAACACAGATCAAGTGATTTTCTACCTATCTAAAAAAATAGTAAAAAAATTCTCAAAAATGTAAAATTTGGTTTGCAAGTACATATTCATATGGAGATCATGTTGAACGTTTCGGATCGACCGTTAGGATTTTGAAAACTTAAATATTGAGCCGTAGCACGGAGGCCCTCTATGCTACGCGTAGCACCGTAGCCAACTCCTATATATATATATGAGAGTGGCTAATATCAAAACGTTTGCACCAAGCCCCTCGTGCAACCAAGTCGTTTTTGGATTTTCAAAGTCCAAACGGTCGATCCGAGCCGTTAGATGTGATCTCTATATTAAAATCTGCTTGGAGACCAAATTTTATATTTTTTGGAATTTGTTTACTATTTATTAAGCCACTTTGAAAATTACTGATCACATGGTCCAGAATTTAATTGCACTGTTTTTACTGTTCATCCGGATCAGTAATTTTCAAAGTGGCTTAATAAATAGTAAAAAAATTCCAAAAAATGTAAAATTTGGTCTCCAAGCAGATTTTAATATAGATTGAACATCTAACGGTTCGGATCGACCGTTTGAACTTTGAAAATCCGAAAACAACTTGGTTGCACGAGGGGCTTGGTGCAAACGTTTTGATATTAGCCACTCTCTCTATATATATATTCCATTTTCTTAGCTAGCAAATTCGTTTTTGGAGAAAGAAAGAAAGAGGAAGGAAGGATCAGGGAAATCACAAAAAAAAGTAAGACATCAATAGCTTTTCCATTGCAGCACCGCCAATCTAATTCTATTCAATTTTTATTGTAACCAAATCGTGTGCAGTACGTGTGGCGGGTACGTGTCTAAATAAATTTAGATTTCTACTCGTAAAAAAAGATGCATTGAATAAAAAAACAAACTATTTTATTGGAGAGCTGATATTTAATTCAAAATTTCATCTTTTAATCACAGATGTTGGCAGATCAGAACATCTACTTGCTTAATATAAGAATGGAGATATATTCCATTCCACTCATCAGTAAATTTCTCTGTTCATTTGGTTTAGTAAAGATTGCACGCTATGCCGTATAATATATAAAATAATGAATCAAAATAATTTTAACTATTAATTTTTGGATAATTTATTTATGTTAATATATAATACGAATAACAGTCCGCAATTTCTTCTATTTCTAATAAAATTCAATAGGATTTCCGTGCAATTATTTAAATCCCCTTTTATTTTTCAAATAAGTCTTGGAAGTTAGCTAGACCTCGCTAGCTACTCATTGAATCGAACCCAACTTTTTTATTGCTGCTTAATTTGCTCTCGGCTTGAAATTCTCTAATGTGATATAATTCAATTGGACAGTATTAATTATTTAGGTAGCTAGTTCGATTCAAAATTTGAAGTTAACTATATTTTTCTAAAAGTCTCTTATACCAAATGTTGTTTTGATGAATTTATATCATATGTCGAATTCGACCTAACTGGTTTTAATTCTAGCTTGATTTAATTAGTTTAATTATAAGTTAAATATAACTAAGGAACTCACTATGTGCTCTATTGTAAACTCTATTATTAAAGCTCTTATATAACACTATAGAGGTCACATATATATAGGAAAAAAAAAGTTATTGAAGTACCTATAACAATATCAATAGTAATTATTAGGGACCAATTTTAGAATACGCAACCAACAATAATATATAGAAATATGACATTTAATCATAAAATTATGGAGAAAGAATGAGTTGATCCGACCTTTCTACTACAACATCATGCATACATAACTTCATTAATGAACTCGAAAAGGGCTTTTATTGCATTAATTCTTATGAAGAGTATAATTTTATCTAGAGGAGGGTTCAAATGCCTTTATTTTTTATGCCTCCACCATGCCTCCATTTTTAAAAACTTTAATAACTCAAAATTTAAAACTTAAAAGTCAAAACAAAAGCGTTAGATATGATATATATCATTTTATCTATGCACATGTAAAAAATTATGACATTTCAATTTTGTTTTGGTTGTCATCAAGAGTTTGTAAAAAACGTACTAATGTGGATAATTTCTAGACGTTGATTTTTCAACTTATTGATTCTCATAAAAACAAAATCAAAATGTGATAATTTTTTATGAGCACATAGATAAAATGATGTAGATCATATCCAACGGTTTTATTTTGACTTTTAAGTTTTAAATTTTGAGTTATTAAAGTTTTTAAAAATGAAGGCATGGTGGAGACACAAAAAAATGAAGGCATTTGAACCCTCCTCTTTTATCTATTAGTACTAGTTCATCAAGTGAGGTATATAATTTAAGGGAGGGATCACTTAATAATGTTTATTTTGATGATTTTGACAATATTTTTTTAAACTAATTCAAAAAAAAAAGTTGAAATTAAAAAAGTAAATATATATACGTATGTTGTTGGACATATAGACATAGTAACAAGGTACGCATTTTATTCGCGAATAATTTTTTTTTTACGTTTCCGAACCGAACACTGAATAAAACGCGATTTTTTTTTTAGATTTTTTTTCTTTCTTGTGGTACCGAATCATTCCCGAATTATTTCCAAATCACAAACTTTTGACCTCGCCGAACCGAATCCGAATAATTCATTTATCACTATGCATGCATATAGACAGTCATATATATATATGACGATCAATTTTTTTTGTATTTTAAATATTTTTTAATGTTGTATTAAGGACAACTAATTTTAGATAGCTAAATTTTATGTCACTTGATATACACCGAAACAAAAACTAAATCTTATCATTTTTTGCATACATGATATATATATGCATTATATATATAGGAGGGTTCAAATGCATCATGATTTTGTGCTTCAATATGCTCCACATTCTTTATCTCCGTTTTCAAAGTTTGAACAGTCGATCTGAACCACTCAACATGATCTTCATAATAAAATATTCTTGGAGACCAAATTTTATATTTTTTAGAATTTTTTTACTATTTTTTTACATAGGTACAATATCACGTTTTCGGATGGTCCAGAATCTCCTTAAAACAGTGATTTTGTACCTATCTACAAAAATAGTAAACAAATTCTAAAAATATAAAATTTGGTCTCCAAACATATTTTATTATGAAGTTCATGTTGAGCGGTTCGGATCGACTGTTCGGACTTTGAAAACGGAGATAAATGATGTGGAGCATATTGGAGCACAAAATCATGGTGCATTTGAATAATGTTGCATTTCAAATCAAAGCTCTTTTTTTTTTTTATAGATTCTCAAGATTGTTAAAATAGATTTTTGCCAAGAAATTATTAATACTAGTCTTTGGGACGCTTTTATTCAAATTAAATTAATTAAGTTGGTATCAATAAGAAACCTTTTACAAAATCACAGATATATATATATATGCATCTAAGTATTGCTGTAAACGCTTACCTTAACTTTGATGTTTGAAGTAAACATGAACCATTCTTACAAGAAGGATTTAATCCTCCAAGAAGATAGCCCCCTTCATACACTTAAATATTAATTGTCAATATAAACATGATTTATGTCGAAATTTTATATGTATGTTTGTATAACATTGCAATGTTTTTACTCAAATTTGATAGATACTTGATTTGCAAAAACAAATTACTTATGTGGACAATTATTGTTCATTAATTTGTACCGCGTTGATATCCTCATGAAAATATAGTCAATGATCATAGTCTCTTACATTCTGTGCAAAAAGTGATATACATTGCATTAATTTAGTGATTTTGTTTTCAGAATTAGGAAGCATTGTACACTTTTTTTTTTTTTATTGTCAATTTTAGTTTGCTCACTTTGATTATTCATCATCTTTATCATATGCTCTTAGCTGAAAAAAAAAAAATTCATAGTATATATACTTTTCTCAAATAAATGCCTTTATTTCCAAAAATATATTAATAGCACCCAAATGCAAGGACCCGGTCTATAATTATAAGTTCTAACAAAATGTTTTATCCCACTATCAAATTCTGTCAGCACAACTCATAATTCATAAAATGCCACACTAACCCTAAACCAGAGTCTCCAAGCTCTAACTCATCATCTTAGGCAGCTAGTGCCAAGCATTTCTTTTGCGGCTTGCCGCCGCTGTCCCACTTGTCAGTCACTAATTCCTCCTCCTCACTGGTCGTCTCCACCACCTGTTGCGATGTAGATGCCAATGTCGAAGCCTCAGCATCATCGTCATTATTCCTAGCATCTCCGACATACGTCATCAACTGCATTTTGACCTGTCCATCTTCTCTCTCAATCTGCATCAGCTCTGGCTGGCGATCCATCTGCACCAAAGACATTGTTATCCTCCCGTTGCATCTCTCGATGTTCATGAATTGACATGGCCTCCCGATATACCGAGGAATTGGAGGTGGGAACCCCCTGTTAGCCAGCATCTCGACATCTATGGCCTTCTGTTTCTGACGCTTGCGATTCCAACTCCATTCCGTCACGGCCTCACTCATGTCCTTCACCATGTTATCACATATCTCCGATCCAAGAATCTCAGTGCATGTGTATAGACTGCTGCGATCGGGTTCACGCAACCCAAACAAAGCACTTAGATCTTGTAGCTCTGGCTCCTCAACTAGGGTTTCTTCAGGCTGAGGCGCCTTTGGGGTTTCATCAGATGGAGGCTCCTCAACTTGGGTTTCAGCAGGCAGAGGTTCCTCAGCTAGGGTTTCTAATTCAGTATGAGACTCTATCTCTGATTCTTCTCCATTTTCTGTCTCTGAAATTGGTTCAAGGTGTGCTTCTTCAGGAGGTGCATGCAGGGTATCAGTGGAGATCAGAGGAAAGTCTTTGTCGGGGAAGGAAGCGATATCATAGTACTTATGCTTATCATCTCCGGCACCTTTGGAGGAGCCGAAGAGGCATTTTCGGATGACTAGCATGGCTTTGATTGGGGTGTGTATACGTAGCTAGCTAGATGAGGAATGGAGTTTTGGTTTGGTGTCTTAATTTTTTTTAATGGAAATGGTGATGGAATTGATGGAAAATTAGGAGGGAGGCCAATGCCATAGTGAAAGAGATGAGTAGTGTTTCAGAGATGTGGCAATAGGAATGTGGAGTGTGGGGGTATTTATACTAAGTCCCTAATTAAAGAAAGAGATTTACTTGGTAGTAAAGTGGTAAATGGACTCTCAAGTTGGAACCATTCTCTCCTAGAACTGGAGTTGAGTCCTTATTTTTCATTGTAATTGAGATTTTATGTGGCATTGGCTTTCATGAAGAAATATGATTTTTTTAGCAAACTTATCAAATGCTTTTAGAGACAATCTGGCAAGAAATTAATGAATTGAATACATTATTGCTGGTAATTAAAAACCACTAGCTCGATCAACAAACCTTGGGAGTAAATGAATATATGCCGAAGATATATAGATACGCTAAAGAACAAATTTATTCAATAATCGTCGCGTCGCGTGGTAAGTTATTAATGAAAGTATGCTGAGTGCATATACATAACGTTTCATACTCGCCTTTTTCAGCGCATCTTACATTGATGTAGCAATAAATTAGTTCCTTTAATTATAAAATAGTACAAATTAAATTACGACAATAAAATATTTAGTAATAATACATAACCATTAGAAATATTACACCGATAATATATATGTATAAATTAATTATAAGAATATAGCATTTTGAATAATTATTGTTTCCTGTTTTTTTACATACTGTGTTTATTTTAAGTTTGTATTTAATACATAAAAACACATGCATCCAAATGTAAAAAAAAAATAATGGTAGTCAAAATGTCAAACATATATAGTTTCTATTTGATTGCCTAGGCCACCTATATATATATATATATATATATTCACCACAAAAAATCCAGAGTGTTCCTACTGCTGTGAGCAGGCCAATTTAACATGAAAAGGAGGGTTGCCTTGCCTCCAGTTGAATAGGATTTATTATCATGCATGTGTAGCTGGAAATAATTGAAAAGATAATTGATATTCATTATCTATACAACTAACGTGTTTCAGTTTCTAAACTTTACAGCAACACAACAGAGAACAGTTTGTCAGTACGTAATTTCTCTTTAACGGCTTAATTAGGCATTTTGCGAACACGATTAATTCCCATTTCATCATTCAAACTCACTCTTTTCTACAATTATATATATATATAGAGAGAGTGGCTAATATCAAAACGTTTGCACCAAGTTCCTCGTGCAACCAAGTTGTTTTCGGGTTTTCAAAGTCCAAACGGTCGATCCGAACCGTTAGATATTCAATCTATATTAAAATCTGCTTGGAGACCAAATTTTACATTTTTTGGAATTTTTTTACTATTTATTAAGCCACTTTGAAAAATTCTGATCACATGGTCCAGAATTTGATTGCACTGTTTTTACTGTTCACCCGGATCAGCAATTTTCAAAGTGGCTTAATAAATAGTAAAAAAATTCCAAAAAATGTAAAATTTGGTCTCCAAGCAGATTTTAATATAGATTGAACATCTAACGGTTCGGATCGATCGTTTGAACTTTGAAAACCCGAAAACAACTTGATTGCACGAGAGACTTGGTGCAAATGTTTTGATATTAGCCACACTCTCTATGTATATATATATATGCTGTTGTCACAAAACATCGTGATTATCTAAATTTGACCGTCCAATGAAATGTAGACACACTAGATAGTCAGATAGAGGTATATATATACATATAAAGCGATATTTTAAAGGACTGTCTTCAGTCTGTTCAAACTTCAAATCCTTCAATGTTCATCGCATGACTCATACTTTTTATTAAACTATGCGTGCAAGGCAATGAATAATAATACTAATCTCTGCTGCGTTTGGATCGTCAAGAATAATATGAAGTTAGCACTATTTTGGAGGTAGTGACTATTTTCTTCCGCTATTTAACGTTTGGATCACTCTAAGAATAGAGTTATTTCTGATGTTAGCGTTGTTCTTGCTAATCTATTCAAACGATGGAATAGCGCTAACTTCAGATTAGTGTTGTTCTTGCTAACTCATCCAAACGATGGAATAGCGCTAACTCCAGGTTAGCGCTATTCTTGCTATTCCCCGGGTTGCATCCAAATGCATCAAATTAGGACGTAATTAAACTAGGGAAAGGCTAGTGTGCTACCTGTAACCTAGTTATATATCGAGTTATCCCTTCAAAATTCTATTGAATAGGCTTCAAACGACGAATTCAAACGTTAAAACCAATTTATTTCACAAGTGATGCATTTACATTTAAAATTTATAAATTTTTGCATTCATTTAGTATAAAATCAAGCAGTCAAAAAATAATGAAAATTGAATGAATTAAAATTGTATAAGAATTTTAATTATTAATTATTAATTTATTTGACGAGACAAGACATTTATATTTTAAACTTTTTATGTTGAACTCAAATTGTATAAGATTGAGTGGTATTAAAAGACAAATAATTTTGTTGGATGAAAATTCATTAACAACTAATTAGTTTAATAACCTTGACAACAATTAAGTTTTATTTTACAAATCTGAGGTTTATAATGCTATAAAATTTTATACAATCATACACAAAAAAAATAATGAATTTAAAGGAAGGTTCCGTTGTTTATCAACATACAATTTACAGCGATTCTTATTTAACGATATTTGAAGGACCATCAAATGGTACTTAAATTTGATGAAAATTGATATACAACCAATATATAAGAAAAATAACACGTATATTATCTTTTTCCTATTTTTTAAAAAGATTTGACATAATTTGAGAAAGCATGTCAAGATTTTCAAACTAATCGATCGTCTAAGGGGGACAAGTATCCTCTCCATTACTGTAAAAGATTCCCTTCACTTTACGGTTTGAGATTAACTCTCAACCGCTTTGGGATTCGGGCTGATGGAGGAGGCAGTATTATTGGACTTTGAGATTCGTGCCAAGTTAAAAAGAATAGTCCAGATCAAGTAATTGTAAAAGATTCCCTATTACGGTACCGGAGAAGATCTGAATTCGTCTAAGATCACCCACTCTTATATTTATAGTCACTTTTTAATAGCTTTCAATGATCTTATACAAAATAAATTCGATAACTAAAAGTTTTTTTTTTCTGAAAGGAAAGGTGGAGTTCTAACCTACCAGCTTCCTTCAAACTCCTATTTATATTACAGAGAATTTTCTCACTTTGTAGATTTCGAACCCATAACCTCTCACATGGGAGCCATGTGTCTTTGCCACTAGACCAGGCTGGTTCTTGATAACTAAAAAGGTTTTGAATATAAACTCACCTGATAAAAACCAACGGTTGAATTTGCCGTTGGAACTGATGCGACAAATTATTAACAAAGGTTAACCATGCAAACCTTTTGTTAATAAGTTTAGGCTCCAATCAACTTTACACTAATTTTTTCCCATGAATATACATAGGGACATTCGGACCTAAATTTCCATGGGCCCATATGCTGATCTTAATCATAGTGACATAATTCGAGTATAATTTGTATATAATTCGTTTTTTGACGTTACTGAATTGAACTTCGAATAAAACGCAGAAAAACGTATAATATATTTTATTCACGCTTTTGACGTTACTGAATTGAACTTCGAATAAAACGCAGAAAAACGTATAATATATTTTATTCGCGAATAAAATGTATATAAAACGTGAGTTGACGAATTATTCGCGAAAAAAATGCGAAATTTTTTTTTTTAATTTTTAATTTTTTACTTTTTTTTTGGTTTTTTATTTTTTGCTTCGTCGTTGTACTGAATCATTCCCGAATTATACTCGAATTATACTCGAATCACGAATTTTTAACCTCGCCGAACCGAACCCGAACTATTAATTTGTCAATATGGTCTCAATTCTCACTCCACGGGATCAAATACATAGTTTGGGCCTTTTGGGTCCAACTTCTGATCCTTGTCTTAACATAGGCCATGCTATTTTTTGTTTTATTCCACAGAACAATAAAATACAACGAAGTGTGCAAAAATAGCTGTGTGACTGGGTTCCAAGTATCAATTTTCCAATGATAAACACTTTCAGATCAAACACAATCCAAGCCATCAGATCTTATTCCAAATGTACTTGGACTCTCCGATTGTTCTCGAAACCTTTGGTCAAATGAAATCAAGCAAACAGCAATCAGAACCAAGCAACAAAACCAGCACAATTCACAAACTCATGTCTTTATTATACATAGCGAAGCGGCTTTCTCATGGAATGCCGGCAAAAAGTTGCAAAACACGACACGAAACCGTCAATTACATACAGGAAGAGTGCAATATTTCTCTCACATAACATGAGACTTATGAAACCAGAATATTTTTTTACTGCTAATCTTCCTTCCACTGGCATGCTAAATCATGCTCTAACCTGAGCAATCATTTTTGAACCACCACTTGAGCAGCAGCAAGCCTAGCAATTGGAATTCTGAAAAGCAAAATTTGTAAATTCAATTAGATTGAACGCAATCACTCTCAAAAATTTCAATTTGCATTCAGAATCTAAGAGAGGCTAACCTGAAAGTAGAGCATGAAACATAGTTCAATCCAGACTTGGCGAAAAATGCAACTGAGGAAGGCTCACCACCATGCTCTCCACAAATACCAACCTGGCACAACGAAATAATTTATATAAATAAAGATAGTAACAATAATATATAGTTATGATTTAATTACAATGCTTAATTATAACAAACCTTTAAATCAGGCTTAGTCTTGCGGCCCCTTTCGGTGGCAAGCTTCACCAGCTCACCAACACCCTTCTGATCTAGCACCTGTTTTTATTCAGGACAGGAGAAATTATTATTATGGGAACTCATAATCAATTATAAAAAAAGAAATTAACAAGATAAAAGTTATACCTCAAAGGGATCATTTTGGAGAATTCCTTGTGCAATGTAGATTGGAAGGAATTTGCCGACATCATCTCTGCTGTAACCGAATGTCATCTGAGTAAGATCATTTGTCCCAAAGGAGAAGAACTCCGCATGCTCTGCAATCTGTCAACAGGAGCACAAAGTAATTAAGAACAAAAACCACTTAAGGATTAGAATTTAACATAAATATATATATTTCATTAGTGTTCTTTCTAACCTCATCAGCAACAAGGGCAGCCCTGGGAATTTCAATCATGGTCCCCACCTTGTAAGCGACCGAAGTGCCTGAAGCACTGAACACCTTCTCGGCCACCTTTCGTATCAGAGTCACTTGGTGTCCAAGTTCCTATTATTAGTAGGAAAATCTCAGTCAGAATGGAAATATTGAAAATTGTGAAGATAGGATTTTGATAGAAGTTGTGAACACATGCCTGAGGTGTACCAACAAGAGGCACCATGATTTCTGGGAACACCTTAACACCTTGGTTGCTCATGGCAATTGCCGCCTCAAAGATTGCACGTGCTTGCATTTCAGACAACTCGGGGTATGAAATTCCAAGCCTGTAATTATATCATTGTAAGAAGTACGAGAACCACATAACTAGTACTAGGTCCCAAAAAAATATTACAGAAAATCAAGGTAATTCTGACCGGCAGCCACGGAAACCAAGCATAGGATTGACTTCAGAAAGCTTCTCGACTCTGGCAAAGACTTCCTCCTCAGCTGCGCCTGTTTCAGAAGCCATCTCACGGACTATATCCTCAATGTTGCCTTCTGGCAAGAACTCATGCAGCGGTGGGTCGAGCAACCTAATTGTAACAGGAAGGCCTATACACGAAAGAAAACATATCATCAACTTTCTTTCTTCAAATTACATTTCGATAAGTTAAAGAGTCAATAATGAACTGAGCAAAAAGGGAGAGCAGGTACCATCCATAGCACGGAAAATGCCTTCGAAGTCAGATCTCTGGTACGGCAAGAGACGGTCAAGGGCCTTTTGCCTCTGTTCTACAGTTGGAGACATGATCATCTGTCTCACAGCCTTAATCCTCTCGTCAGATGCAAAGAACTGAGAATCAACCATGTGTTAGAGAAACAATTACCACATTGTCCTTCTTTCCCTCTTCTAGTAATTTTTTTCATTAAAAAAAAATTTACCATGTGCTCTGTCCTGCAAAGACCAATTCCTTCAGCACCATTGTTTCTTGCAGCCAACGCATCCTCTGGAGTGTCCGCATTAGCCATCACCTAATAATGCCAAAAGTACACAAGTTAGATGTGAAGTGACACCCTAAAGAGTTAAAACTTTGTTAAATCTCTTTCTATTAGCAAAATATTTGTGAAAGATTTGACCTTAATTTGCCTAACTTCATCAACCCAAGCCATGAATGTGCTCAAGTCGCCGCTAAGAGCGGGTGGAGCTAGTGGTTGCTTGCCCAGGATGACTTCTCCAGTTGAACCATTAAGTGAGATCCATTCAGCTTCATGGATTATCTTGTCCCCAATTATCACTACCTGAAATATCAAAATTCAAAATAATTAAACAAACAAAATACACAAAACAAGATTGTAGCAAGTCAATCCTGACTCATTCAAAACATCTGCAACCTTACACCTAATTAACCATCCGGTCAAATCAAGTGATCAATTATATAAAGCCACTCAAATAACCTTTTCAGCATCATTAACACGGATATCGGAGCAGCCAGAGACACAGCACTTGCCCCACCCACGTGCCACAACAGCAGCATGAGAGGTCATGCCACCTCTTGCCGTCAGAATACCGGCAGCAGCGTGCATGCCGCCAACATCCTCTGGGCTGGTCTCAGTCCTCACCTAAGTTGAAGGAAAAAGCAACAAACAATTTGGTTAAATTGCATATTTTAATTTGTTTTTACTTGGGCTTTTTTTCTCTGAAGTAAACTCACCAAAATGACAGCCTTTCCTTGTGCGTGCCATGTCTCGGCATCCTCAGCAGTGAACACAACTTGACCAACTGCAGCTCCAGGAGAAGCAGGCAAGCCAGTGGCAATCACCTTGTCCTTATATGCCTTTGGGTTTTCAAACTGAAGTAATCAAGTAATCAGGAAAAAGCATAGTCAGTATAAACAAATATTTTTTTAGAAGTTGAACAAATTCATACACTCTAAATGAATGCTTAAACTAAAAACGTAAATATTAATTTAATTATATACCTGGGGATGGAGAAGTTGATCCAAATGTCCAGGATCAACCATCTTGATAGCTGTACGGGTATCAACAATGCCCTCTGAGACCAAATCCACCGCTATCTTGACAGCCGCTTTGCCGGTACGCTTCCCCACTCTGCACTGAAGCATCCAGAGTCTGTTCTCTTGCACAGTGAATTCAATATCCTACAATCACAAAAAATAGATATGATTGAAGCAAATTTGATAGAATTAATTAAAAAAAGAAAAACACAAGGAGAGAAAATTGAAAGGCAATATACCATCATGTCCTTGTAGTGGCTCTCTAGAATCTTGCAATTTTCAACGAGCTCTTTGTAAGCCTGAGGCAAGCAATCCTTCATGGTGTCGAGTTCCTGTGGGGTCCTAATGCCGGCAACCACATCCTCGCCCTGAGCATTTATGAGAAATTCACCATAGAGCTTCTTCTCGCCAGTGCTGGGATTGCGGGTGAAGAGCACACCTGTCCCCGAGGTGTTGCCCATGTTGCCAAACACCATACACTGCACATTTACCGCAGTGCCCTTCAGCCCCGTGATCTTGTTTATGCTCCTGTACTTGTTTGCTCGGGGACTGTCCCACGAATCAAACACCGCCAGCACAGCAAGGCTCAGCTGCTTCTTTGGATCTGCGAATCAATTTCATAGTAACATTTTCATAAAATGAATAATAGTTTAATTCAAATGTTTTTGGATTGAAGGGAAATGTGAGATTACCAGTGGGGAAGGGTTCGCCTTTGGCCTTGGCATAGACCTCCTTGTACTGAATCACCAGCTCCTTGAGGTCATCGGCCGTCAGGTCGGTGTCGTTCTGCACTCCCTTGATTGCTTTCATTTCTTCTAGCTTTTCGCCAAAATGCTCATGAGGAATTCCCATCACCTGTGCCAGAATCAAGAGCTCCATTTCTCAAAGATGTTCTAGTTCTTTTATAGTCTGCTAATCTAATTGTAGTAGCTTTGAACAGGATGATACTCTGCAAAACTATCCTTGGCCGGGGCCGGTTCACCGTACGAAATTCTCGGACCATTGGAGCAGCTCGAACTGGTCCTCTCCAGTTCAAGGCCGCCATTGATCCGAGAGAGAAGATGGAGGGAACGAGAGTGACTGTCTCAGAAATGGAGCTAGGAAACAAAAGTTGGATCCGACCCTATATGACAAGGTCCCATGAAGACATTAGACATGAAGCAACACCTTATTGGGTCAGGTCAAAGTCAACCCGGCTCCTCTCCAAATTGTACGAAAGTCCCTGAACCTTTAGGATTATAACACGTGGAGAGCTCTTTGATCTGACGGTCCAAGAGAATAATTAAAGAGAAAAAAATTGGGCCTCTCTCTCTTATTTACTTTGACGCCATATAGACAAACAGTGGAGGGAAAGGGTCATCATCAAATTAATTCCATCATTTCTATTAATTTTTTTTCATAATCTCTAGCTACGAATTAGTGTATTTTTTCTAATTATCTTTGCTGTGGCAACAAGATTCATTTTATTGAACTATATCTAATTAAGATTGGGGAATAAAATAAGATATGTTTTGCTTCTATGAAAGATTTTCTTATTCATTGAATATTTTATGAATTTTCTATGTATATACCGTTTTTTCTTGGAGAATTTTGAGGGTACCATTTTATGTATACTGTTTTTTTTGTACTTTTCTGGCCTTGCTAGCCAGAAAAAAAGAAGGTATAATTGACTTATAATATATGCAACTAATATTGAAACATATCTTTATTTGTGAAACCATATCAAGCATCTTTTTGGTCCCTACATATCTAGTTGTTGTTTTGTTTTGTCAATTATAGAAAGTGGAACAAGAAACACAATGACACAATCCCATCATTTGAAATATATGCTTGTCACTGTCAAGAAAATCATAACTATTTTATGGCGCAACAGATTGTTTGCAAAATTAAAGAAAAAAAAAATAGAAATGCTGAACTGAAACAGGGCCCACTAACTCTTAAATGACATCCCCGTAACAGGTTTAGCAGTGTATAGTTAAGAACACTAGGCGTGTGGTGGCCATTGAGCAACTCACAAAACAATTCATATAATTGTGTCCTCTAAACTTAAGTTGTTATTATGTGGAAAAGCACATGCGAATAATTAGGAATGGAAGTAAAACCGAAACAATTTTAGCAGACACACACTCGATCCTTACTCCTAATTAATTAAAGAAGTCAAATTGGCATTAACAAAGAAAAGAAAAACTAACCACGTCGCCAAACATGTCAATGAAGCGGCGGTAGGAGTCATAAGCGAAGCGTTCTCCACTCTTTTTAGCAAGGCCGGCCACCACTTCGTCATTCAGCCCCAAATTTAGCACGGTGTCCATCATTCCGGGCATTGACACCTGCATTAATTATTAAGTATTAATTAAGACCAAATCACCTACATATATATATATTTATCAATATTTCAAAAAAAAAAATTATCACTAGTATGTGGTGATTTTAGTTGGGGTTTTTGGAGTACTGTACCGCAGCACCAGATCGAACAGAGACAAGCAAGGGCTTCTCGGGATCTCCAAGACGTGCCCCCATATCCTTCTGTACCCAGTCAAGGCCTTCCATTATTTCATCCCAGAGGCCTGATGGCATCTTGTACCCGCTTTCCTGATACTGTTGGCATGCCTCGGTTGACACGGTGAAGCCCGGTGGCACGGACAGACCGATGCTCGACATTTCTGCTAGGTTTGCACCCTTGCCTCCAAGCTGCATATATATTTTTTCAATATTATATTTGCTCAATTGGCTAATTTTTCAAATTAATACTTATATTACATATCTCCTGTGTACCAATTAAATTTAGACTGAACATTTACTGTGAAGTTAGTCAGGTTAAAATTGGAATTATTGAAGGGTACTGGGTACAAGTCATGTGCTGACCTAAAAATTTGAAAAAACAAAAACAAACCACTACTGTTGTTTTGGCCTGAAGTTGAGATTTCACTTTTACAATTATGAAAAAAAAAAAATTGGGAGGTGATTAATGGCTACCAAGGAAGCAAACAAAATTGATGGTTCATACAATAAACATCCTCATCATGCACTTTATTTCTGTTTGTTTTTGTCATTATTTGGTCCAAAAGGAGAGATAACGGCCTTTATTTATGGAAAGTTACACTTTTCCTTACATGAAAAGAATCGTTTTGCACAATTTTTGTTCAAAAGTCAAAACTAGATCTACCAAATTAACAAGACTAGAGGCCATGGCACTCTCTGTTCTCTGGTGAGATGCCATCATGTACAATACCAAATTTTTTTAAAAAAAAAATTCTAATTAAATTCAGCACTGATTTATTACCATCTGAATTAAACATCACAAGATGACAACTACTACTCTATATAAATATAGTATTGGGTCAAGCCGAAAAATTGTCTCGATCAATATACAGTACCAAATTTGAACCAACAAATATACACATAAAATAGAACAAAAGGTTCTTAACAAAAATTTCCACCTGAATGCATGCCAATTAACATGATCACCAATATTAACATGCATGCATGGAGAATTTTGAATTGATCACATAATTGAACTAACATCTATATATATATGATAAAAAAAAAAAAAAATTGAAAGGAAAAAGAATGGTAGAGATGAATGAAGAAATTAACATACCAGTTCCTTCATGGCTTTGTTGCCCTCGGTCTTGTTCTTGCCAAAGGTGAAGACCCTCTGTAAGCCAACAACAGGAGCAGAAGCAGCCATTAGTGCTATCTTAATTGCTTGCTCTTCACAATCTCTCTCTTTATCACTCTCTCACTCTAAAAGGTAAGGAGGTAATTGATGGATGTTGAGTGTAGTTAATTATAGCTCAGGGTTTGTGTATTTATAGGGGAGGATACATAGGAGAAGTCGCTGTTAAAGAAAAATAAAATAAAGAGGTTGATCAAGTCAAGAGGGCGAGCGTCGGCTAAGACGTGGCGAGGTTTACGATACGATCAGGATAAACTCTGGTGCACACGCACTTGCACGTGATGTGATGTATTGTTTGGTACAGTTTCTTGTTTAGAAATTATGTAGGAAAGTTTATTATTAAGAAATTATTCATAAATTTATTACGGTTAAATTATTGGCTCAAATTATTTTTTATTTTTAATTTATTACTGATGTAGTTTAATAGAAACTCTAAAATTAATTTTAAAAATATGAGAGTTTAAAAATTTTAGAGACTTTAATTTTTAAAATATAGTTAACAGTTATTTAGAAACTCATTTGAGAAAAAAAATAGTTAATAGTCACTGATTTTGGTGCTGAAAAGGAAAACATAATAGAGAGAAAAAAATAGGGGATGGATGGACATGGAGTGACACGTAGGAAGGAGATAACATGAGTCAGACAGATAGTTGGCTCAAGTACGCTGAGCTCAGCTGGATTTTATCCTCCGTGGGCCCCACACTCTTTTGGACCCATCTTCAAAACTGCGTGCTGTTCCGTCTCCGTCTCCGTCTCCCGCCGGTTTTCCGTCTTTTCCTAACGCCGTTAAATCCAGAGACGACCGTAAATATTGAATATTGAAAATAATTTGAGAGGTTTAATATTTGGCATTCATGCACCATATATAAATACAATTTAAGAATTATTTATCAAATAAATACTAAAATAGTGATGTTATCAAATAAATAAATAAGGTTAAAAAATTTAAGCGTGTAAGATAGATATATATCACGAATTATTTTTAACATTCGAAAAATCTGAAAATAATATAAATATTGGATAAAATTATTATTGAATATTATTCAAATTATTTATTTGTTTATGGAGCTTTGAAAATAAATAATGTAAATATTATCAACTCTTTAATGTTCTGAGATTTTGACTTTTGGACCCCACATTGCGTGAAGAAAAATATTATTTTATTCAAGAAACGGCTCCGGCAAGCAAATTAATCTTGTCATTATATGGCGGTGCATGTGCCGACATTTTTATTAATATCCAAAGTTTAATAGAAATTATTAATTATGCTCAGATTTCCGAACTCTTGCTAAAAATGCCCAAACCGGTCAGAAAATGACCGGCTTAGGTACCCCAGTAAACCGGCCATTTTTTGGCCGGCTTACTCCATTTTTTTTTTTAGAAAGACACTATAAAGATCAAAATATTGAAATCTAACTCTGAAAATTTGAAATTTTTGCTTAAATTATTTGTTATATTACTTCTTTTGATATATAATTAGCATATTTATACTAAAATACGCTAGATTACTTGAAATTATGTTGAATTACACTATATTACAATAAATTATGTTCAATTATACTAAATTACGTTAAATTACAATAACTTCGCTAATTATGCTGAAATACGGTAAATTACGCTAAACTACACAAAATTACGCTATAGTAGACTGATTTTGCTCATCTTTCATGAATCATAAAAAATAGTAAAAAAATTCCAAAAATAGTAAAAATTGGTATTCTACAAGTTCATTATGTAACTAATTTACTGAGCTACTTGGATTGAATAATAGAAATGCAAATCTTCATCGGAAACTTCAACTCAAGTTTTGAGGCTCTTCCCTTTGTTTTTTGGTGATTCTGAATTTTGGAATCCAGCATCGCAGGCACGGACGCATGCGTCTTTTCGCAAGCTTTCTAAAGTGGTCATTTGCTGAAATCGGACACTCGAGCGCCGTTTTATGACCGTTTGAAGTTTCATCGTCGTTTTTCGTCTTTTCAGTGAAGATATCGTCCCTATTCATTTGTAATTTACCGTATTTTAGCGTAATAATGTAATTTAGCATAATTTAACATAATTTAGTGTTATTCAACATAATTTCAATTAATCTAGCATATTTTAGTATAAATATGCTAATTATATATCAAAAGAAGTAATATAACAAATAATTTAAACAAAAATTTCAAATTTTCAGTGTTAGATATACAAATAAACTTGTGATTTATTAAATCTAATTTGTCAATTTCGATAATATTTTTTTATTAATTCCAAACATTTATAAAAAAATTGTTTAATATTTAATATGAGTCTCATTTCATATTTCATATTTTATAAAAAAAAAACTAAAAATATGCATTTTTATAAGTCATATGTTAAAGAGTTAAATTTATATTAATATTTATTCATTTATAATATATATATATAGAGTATGGCTAATTTGCTTCCGGAAGCATTTCGGCCGAGGTGTTTACGGGGGCATATCTTAGTATTTGATGTTCAAACAACAAATCCAAACCGTTAGATGTTCAATCTATATTAAAATGTACTTGGAGACTAAATTTTACATTTTTTGGAATTTTTTACTATTTATTAAGCTGGTTTGAAAACCGCTGTTTTTATTAAATTTCTGCACCATTGAAAACAGCGGTTTTCAAACCAGCTTAATAAATAGTTAAATAATTCCAAAAAATGTAAAATTTAGTCTCCAAGTACATTTTAATATAGATTGAACATCTAACGGTTTGAATTTGTTGTTTGAACATCAAATACTAATATATGCCCCCGTAAGCACCTCGCCGAAATGCTTCCGGAAGCAAATTAGCCATACTATATATATAACGTAAAGAGTGAGCCTTTGGTGCTATGCATAGCACGGATGGGGTCCGTGCTACGGCTCAAAATTTGACTTTTTAAAATCCTAACGGTCGATCCAACCGTTCAATGTGATAACCATATGAATATGTACTTGCAAACTAAATTTTATATTTTTTTCGAATTTTTTTACTATTTTTTTAGATAGGTAGAAAAATCAGTGTTTTCTGAAAATTCTGGACCATCAAAATTCTACCTATCTAAAAAAATAGTAAAAAAATTCGAAAAAATATAAAATTTAGTTTGGAAGTACATATTCATATGGTTATCACATTGAACGGTTGGATCGACCGTTAGGATTTTGAAAAGTCAAATTTTGAGCCGTAGCACGGACCCCATCCGTGCTATGCATAGCACCATAGCCTCACTCTAACGTAAATATTACATTCCGAGTGCTAAGTTTTAGATTATATATTGACAAATTTGTTAAATTAGTCCCATGTTAACGAATCCTTAGCCATAAAAATATACAAGTGAAAACAATAAATATATACTGAGTATGGCTAATTTGCTTCCGGAAGCATTTCGGCCGATGTGCTTACGGGGGCATATCTTAGTATTTGATGTTCAAACAACAAATTCAAACCGTTAGATGTTCAATCTATATTAAAATGTACTTGGAGACTAAATTTTACATTTTTTGGAATTTTTTTACTATTTATTAAGCTGGTTTGAAAACCGTTGTTTTCAATGGTGCAGAAATTTAATAAAAATAGCGGTTTTCAAACCAGTTTAATAAATAGTAAAAAAATTCCAAAAAATGTAAAATTTAGTCTCCAAGTACATTTTAATATAGATTGAACATCTAACGGTTTGAATTTGTTGTTTGAACATCAAATACTAAGATATGCCCCTGTAAACACCTCGGCCGAAATACTTCCGAAAGCAAATTAGCCATACTCTATATACACTTGCTAAAAAAAATCAGCTTTTTACATAGTATTTTATTCCCAATTTTGAGAAAGTAATAAACAATTTGAAAGAAAATATTATATATTATAATTTACAAGAGAGGTGACAACTATCACAGATGGACCGGGATTAATGGCCCGGCCCATCTGTGATAGTGACATTTTAACCAAAGGTCCCTCAATTCAAGTATTTTATACTATTAGACAAACTCCAGAAGAAAAAATGAATTCGCCTCCTTTCTCCCTCTTAAATAAGATATAATAATTTAGTAAAAGGAGCTTTTCAGCATGACCAACTTGGAGGCAATATCCAACATGTAACTTTATAATCTTTATAGGGTAAATTTAGCTGGAGGTCACTAAACTTTGTCATTTGTCACAAATTAGTCACTCAATTTTGAATTGTCCCTTTTTAGTCACTCAATTTTGTCATTTGTTCCAATCAAGTCACTTTATATTTTTCCGTCCAAAATACTAACGGAATATTCTCATTCCGTTAGTATTTTGGACGGAATATTCTCATTCCGTTAGTATTTTGGACGGAACTAGTATATTCCGTTAATATTTTGGACGGAATGAGAATATTCCGTTAGCATTTTGGACGGAAAAATATAAAGTGATTGATTGAGACAAATGACAAAGTTGAGTGACTAGAAATGGACAAATCAAACTTGAGTGACCAATTCGTGACAAATGACAAAGTTGAGTGACCTCCAGCAAAATTTACCCATCTTTATAATTGTCATTTCCCTGCAATAAATTTCCATCTCAAAGAATAAAAATTCAGTGTGTGTGTGTATATATATTTTAATAAAAAAATACGTATATTTCATTTCTGAAAAATGAACAAACTATTTGGAAAAAGAGTGTGTTCATAGATTATATTACATTTAATTGATCATTCTCAGAAAGTATATCCATAACATGCTTTTAGAAACAAAGCATAGTTTGCAATCCTTTTGAAAACAGGGATATATTTGTTATTACACAAAAAAGTGAGGATAAACAAGAAAAAATCCACCTCAAGTGCCCAACACAAGTATCAAGTATTTTTATTCCACACTTCCAAAAGAGAATCTCATGAAACGAGCCAATTGCATTTGGATGGTTTACAAAAATAACCATTGATGAGTAGATCAAAATAATATATTTCCAAATAGCACCTACTTATTAAGAAATTACATATTCTTTATATTATCCATCCTATGAAACTTTTGGTTCGCAATACCTACATGTATATGGGCGAAGTGTGAATATATATTTAAAAATAAATCATAGTTAATCATCCTCATTATAATTCTTTATATAAAAATATATAATTTTATTAGAGTGGTTAATAAAAATGAGCCAGTTTGCACCCCTAGTATTATCCATTTGTCATAAAAAATAAAAAAAAAAAGGCCATACAAAAACAAGGGATTGAATATTTGTAAAAAAAAGGATCTAGAGGGTAGATAGGGTAGATAGGGTGGCTAAACCACCTTAATTAAAAATTAACACTTTTATTCTTTATATTTTTTAATTTTTATAAGTATTTATACCTTTAGTCATCTTTATAAAATAATATTACACTACGGTAACTTATTTAGTATCTTCATTCTTAATTTTCTAGTTCCGTTTGTACACTAAGATATCTTAATTTATAACGCACTTAGAAATATAAGATTTTTCTTTGGTTCGGAATGTAAATATTCATTTGTAAAGAAAAGAAAAAAAAAACTGATATAAAATCAAAAGAAGGTAATCTATTTTTTTCCTAGAGTATGATAAAAGAATTCAAATTCTCAAATTATCTCTAATATATTTTACATATACTAAATTTTGAAACGTGTAATTTTCCACACAAAAAATAGTATCTTAATCATTAGACTTTGTGTGTTCTTATAATTTTTTTTTATTTGTAAGTACATATTAATTTTTGGATTTTTTTTAGGTCCATTTGTTAAGTGGTTTATTGTATCTTATTGAAATCAATGACAATCTTATATAAAATTAGGTAAATAAATCTATGATTGATGTAGTCATAATAGCTGTAAAAATCAGTTTTTAATTTAGTGGCAAAAGATACTGACGTTCATTTAATGTTCAAAACTCGAATAAGAATTTTTTTTATGGACATTAAAATTTAAAAAGCTAAATTTCTATTTTGTCGGTTTTAGTTCGATTTCTTTAATTTGCAATAAATATTAATTCTGGATTGTGGTTGTGTTGCTGATAGTTAATATTTCCAACTTGATTTTTGTTATGTGCAATACAAATATGGTATATCATTTTGGTTTTAGAAAAATTTGAGAGTGATGATTGATTCTAGATCCCAAATATATGGAAAATATATGTAAAGTGCTAAAATAATTATATCTATAAATTATACTTTAGATTGAATAAAAGTAATTTATCCACCACTACACCACAATTATGAGAAAATTTTACTAATTAATTTTGACAATTGATTAATCAAGAGTTTCAGATTTTTCTTGTTTTAGCAAGAAAATTATTCACTAATAAATATGGATTTTGTATACCCTAATTAAATTAGAGGAGGGTTCAAATGCACCATAATTTTTGTGCTCCAATATGCTCCAATATGTTCCACATCCTTTATCTCTATTTTCAAAGTCCGAACAGTCGATCCGAACCGTTCAACATGATCTTCATAATAAAATCTATTTGGAGACCAAATTTTATATTTTTTAGAATTTTTTAACTATTTTTTTAGATAGTTACAATATCACTTTATCGGATGGTCCAGAATCTCCTTAAAAAAGTGATTTTGTACCTATCTAAAAAAATAGTAAATAAATTCTAAAAAATATAAAATTTGGTATCCAAGCCTATTTTATTATGAAGATCATGTTGAGCGGTTCAGATTGACTATTCGGAATTTGAAAATGAAGATAAAGGATGTGGAGCATATTGGAGCACAAAAATTATGGTGCATTTGAACCCTCCTCATTAAATTAATACTAACTATTCAATAAAAAATTAGTGTCATGTGGCAAATCTCATTAAAAAAAAAGGAAAAATATATTAATAGTTATATTAAATGGAGAACTCCCAATATATGTATTTGTAACAATATGCAAAATACAAACATAAAATAAATAATTGAAAGAAATATACGAAACATCTGATTTTATTTTTCATTAATTTCAGAGGTAAAATTTAAAGTGAAACATCATTTTACAGAACAAATTAACATGATAAGTATTTCAAAGTGAATAACTACGATACACTCTAAATATCAAATTGACTGATATAAAGTGCATGTTACTAAATTGAAATTTCTAAAATATTTAGAAATTAGTATTCAAACGTTTGAGATAGAAATCATATGGATACAAAATTTATAATTGAAACCTTGCAATATTATTAGTTCTCTTTTAGTTATTTTTGGACCTAGTGACAAAATTGGAAACTTAAGGGTTTAAGTAGTAAAATGGAATTAATTTAATAAGGCATGTGGGACCCGCATATTTTCATTCTTATCTTCTCATTTGTTTATCTTTTTACTGCCTCTACGTCTCTCTCTGAACTCTTCCAATTTGCTATTTTGTTTCTCTCTTGTTGATTTATCATGAATAGTTGGGTGCTTTCATTTAATCTCTCTCAGCGCATCTAGCGCGATATTAGGCATTATTACGAAAGAGACAGATGTGATAGTACTTATGGTGTCAGGTGCGCGGTTATTACGCTTGATTGCCTTACGGTGTCAGGTGCGCGGTTATTACGCTTGATTGCCTTACGCTTCATTTAATAAGGCATTATTACGCTTGATTGCCCTACGGTGTCAGGTTCGCGGTTATTGAATTAGTCTGAAATTCATGACTAGAAATTAAATCGTAACTCGCTGTGCATTTTGAATATTTGATTGACTGCATTGATTGAACTGTTGCATCATATGCATAGTCCAATACAATTGAAACTGAATTACAGGTAGTTTGTTGACTGTCATGTTGATATTGTTTATCGATTGGTTGATTCTTATTGAAATATGATTGATTGAAACCACAGTGATTAAATTGATTGAATATTGAATATCCTCGAACCTCCATATAGTGGAGAAAAATGATTAATATATTGTAAAGTCTAACTAGCTACTAGACTTTACTCCAGGACCCTTATGCGCATATGGTGAATGGCCCTAACTGAACCCAGTACCGGTTGGGTAGGGGATATTGAATAAATATGAATTGTGACTGTAAGACTAATGAACTGTGGTAACGGTCTTATCAATAATTTTCTTTCTGATAATGACAGTATTGTGATATTGATTTCGTATTGTTTCTGTTAACCAATTGCCAGGATAGTTAGAACTGTCTTATCATTGATTTTCTTTCTGATAATGACAGTATTAAGATATTGATTATGTATTGTTTCTGTTAATAAAGTATCATGATAGTTAGAACAGTATAAGCCATAACACGACATATACATGTTATTGTATCTGTCAGTGTTACAAGACTAGAAATTGTAAAGTTAAGAAACCAAACGTTACCAGACTTTATGGTTTAAAAGATTTTGACCCAAACCATTTATTCTGATAAGATTCTTAGAGTTCTGATTTATTTATGTAATTTTTGTTGTTCAATTGGATACTGTTATTGAGCATTTGCATTCGTCATTATGAAATGAACTGTTAGTTTCTTGTGCGGAGATTTCATTCTGAATATGGATTTCCTTCAAATCAAATAACCTGAGTGGCAATTAGCACTGAGGAATAATTTATTATTTCTCACGCGTTTTCTCTTGTGAGATTCACAGGTTTGTTAGACGAAGACAGAGAAACACTTTTGGGGTTATAATTGATAGCAGGGCCACCTAAAGGTATGGGATTTGGGTTTATTATATTTGACAGGGTGCAGAGAGTATATCTCTAGCATCATCCACTGTAAAATTTCAGATAATTATTATAAATAAATTGGGATGTGGAAAAAATAATAAATGTTATTGGCAATGCATAAAAAGATCAATGTCTTATGTTATGTATATTGAATGGTAAATAGACGGTGTAGGAATTGTCACACCTCCAAATCAGAGGTGTGACAGTATTGGAATCCCAGTTGACCCATATAATATCCAAAAAAATGCATAAAATGAAATTTATGAAAAAATGCATAAAATGTATCTCTCTTAGGTAAATAGGATAACAAATTATAAAAAAGATTCCATCCAATGAAGACAACAGCTTTACTTGAGCGATGCTTATTAGTTATTATTTATTAATTAATGATAGCAAATATCATTTCTCATATCTCAACTAAAACTTCAGAAATAAGATATACAAAACACCCTTTTTCCAGTGAAATATGCTTAAAACTCTTATCTATGTCAAGATGTATAAAACTTGAAAATAAATCAGCTGAAATTCAGAGATCGGGTACTGTTCACCCCTGGAATATCTGCAATTCGAAATCCAACCATCGAATTTTTTTCGAGAACACATCTCGAAATAGCTGATTTTTCCTTAAACGCGTCTCGGAACAGTTCAATGGCTGGATTCGAATTACAGGGATTTCAGGATGAACAGTACCGACTTCGGATTTCAGCAGATTCGGATCCATAAAACTTGACATTGCCTTTAAAGCGCATTGAACTGACATCACATGTACAAAGTTTTCTATCTTTTCAGAAACAAATTAAAATGGCCAATAAATGTGTTATAGACTTACAGTCATTGTAGCCATTTTGTGGAAAATGTTTTCTCATGACCTATGTGATAAATTATTGGTCCACTTACAAAGCACATGTAATTAATGAATTAGTAAAAACATTACAAATACGCCATGGACTAAACCTTGAATTAACCTTGCAACTTCTAGAAGATCATGACATTGTCGACTCTCTCTCTCTCCTTTTTAGTGAAAAAAAAAATAATTGCGTTGTTACCAGTTCCGTCATATTACGTCATGTTACGGTGTCAATCATGTAACGTGTAGGGATGGAATTAGAAAATCTTGATAAAGGAGGTTAAAATTTTAAAATACAGAATATGTAATGGGTGGAAATTAAATCTAAGTTCTCGACAAATACGAATGAATGTAGATCCGTCTATAGTGACGTAACTCGCGTGTCGCATGACAAGACTGTTATCCACCGTCTTAATCATGTCATGTCACGTCATGCAAATTGACCCGGTCACGTCACGTCACACGTTACATGATCAATTTTTTCAACATTATTTCTTGATTATAATTTATTTTTAAATAGTTTTTTTTATTTTTAAAGTATATGTTGTTATTATTTTCTTTAAACTAACTTAAAACTTGAAAACAATAATTATACTCAATCAGTCACGTGACGTTTGATCACGTTATGTGTGGTAACAAGGTGACTATTCATGTGACGTGATAGTTTTTCACTAATTTAATCACGCCACATCATATAAAAATAACTTCTGATCATGTCAAATTTTTCCTTCACTACTAAAAAACTAAGGAATAAAAAAGAAAAATAAAAAAGAATCACATGAGTACGACTATACCAATTATTCCTAAATATATAGTAAAAATTAAGTTTCCCGTGACCAATCAAGTTGTTAATTACTTTGCAATTTGCCTCACAACAAGCCTACCCATTTGCAGTTGATTCTCTGTATTTGTCCCCCAAATCTAGAATTAATTAAGGCAGATTAGATAGTAGGTAATTTCAAATGATTTCGTCGCTTTCTATACATGATTGATTCCTTTCAAACTTGGCACACATTGGTTTCATGCAATACCACTTAAGATTTGGCTTATCTAGCTTGTATTGCCAATGAAAATGAGATCATAATTTTTTTTAACACACACTTGAAAATAAAAAGAGTTGGGTGTTTGGTTAATTCAACTTGCATTTATTTAGGAGTAATATTTTGATGAATAACACAAAATACATGAAAACAGAATAATATTGTAATTACGAAGATATTGATTTATGCAATATTTATATATTTTTATTAATTAATATTTATATGTATTTTAAATAATACAATCAACAAATAAATATATTTTTATTGTAATTTATGATATTATGTACATGATCTATTTAAAATAATACATTTATTTGCATATTTACATCATATAAATTATTCTTTTATTTAACAATTGTATGTTATTCACCGTTTTTAGTTTACCTTAACATGTAATGATAGAATTTGAATAAGACGAATGATTAAAATAAAATGTGAATAATTCTAATTTATAATGAATATATTGTGGATACGAAAGTATCTCTATCGAACGAGAGCAGTTTGGGTCCGATGGGTTTCGGGACAGTCTGATCTGCTTTAAGATTCGTGCGCACGAATCTTAAAGAGAATGAAAGTTGCGGGCACGAATCTTAAAGCAGATCGGATGGTCATCGAACCCATCGAACTCACTTTGAGTCCGATGGGCATCGGACCCAAATTGGTTCCCTTAAGTTGGAGTACAGATGCACAAATTCCTTTGGGCCTAACCATTCTAAGCCCAATAAAAAGTGTGTACATCTAGCCCATGGGCCTTTTTGTACAAAACACAGCGGCGGAGAAAAAGGGATCGAACGGTCCAGAAGGGCAGGGGCTCCTGGTACTAGGAAAGCTTGGAGTAAATATTTTAACAGAATAGTTTTGACTTTATGCAGCGCACAAATCATTTGCAGCACTGTTTTAATTCTATAGTCCGTGCGCTGCACGAAGGCAAAACTTCTCTGTTAAAATATTTACCCCAAAGAAAGTTTGTTGAGTGATTATTTACTTTATTATTCCTATGTTTTGCACATATTATATATTCACATATCCAACTCTGTGGTTATGATATTTCCTCTGTTTTACTCAATGTGGGAAAAGAAAGAGCAAACAAAACTTGCTAGAAATAAATACCAAGGAGAATTTCTCATGTACCTTTTTGGTGGTTACTGGCATAGGTGCAGCAACAGCTTTAAGAGCAGAGCTGCTTTGGCTACGGGAAGTCTCGAATCCACTCTGATCATGCCTCATTGCTCGAACTCGACATGAGCCGAGACACCGAAAGAGGTGCCCTTTCTTTCTTCGAAGCCGAATGTTCTCCTCTAAATAGGGCTTGATCTCTTTCGTCATGATTGTTTTCTTGTAGACGCCGTGCATAGCACGCATGCATACTCGCTCCATCACCGCTGGTGATTGTATTTTTTCGCCTCTTTGTTCCTCCTAAATACATTAGATATTCATATTTATTTCGTCTTTTTGTCTCTGTACTTAATTTTTCTATAGAACTACTATATATTAATATAAGCATGCTGATTATATATAGTTATTACTATAATTAGTTATAGAAAGAAAAAAAATATATTATTGTTACATTGATCAGATGATCTCTCTTATCTAATTTACACCAAATTTGATTAATTTTCTAACCAATACCAGATCATGGTATATACCAAATGCATCTTCACAACAACAACAACAAAAAATATTTCATAAAACTTTTTCATCTAGTTATCATTTGAAGAAATTCTATGTGGAATGCAGAAACAGTACCTTTCAAGGATCAAGAAGCAAGGAAGGAAGCTCCAAATCTATGAAAATTTGAAAATTTGAAAATTTGAATTTTTTTTTTCTTCTTTTTAGTCTTTCGTTGATCTCAGCAATAGCATGAAGGCCAAAGGCCTCCTGCCCTGAAAACAAGGACCAACCAAAATACTTGGTGCAAGATAATTTGAAATGTGTTAAATATTATCCTCATTTCACTAATTTGCCCCTGAAATTTGGAGAAATTACAGATACTGAGGCACTTCGTTTTCAGACGGATTCATAGGATGATAGGAGGAAGCTTCAGTTGTAGCCAAGAAAATAAATGTTCAACAAAAATTTTAAGCTTCAGTTGCATCTTATTTGAGGCTTGTAAAGGAAGCTAACCTCTGATCCACAAAAAAAGAAAAAGAGATATAGATAGTTGAATTTTGTCATTGTCAACACAATTGTATTACATAACTTACATATAGTTTTGAAAATAATTCTTTGATCTAGTGATAAGACAACATTTTTCATGTATGAAATTGTATGTTCGAAATTCAGATGAAAAATCTCTTGTAATTAAATATTCATATTTAATAAAAAAAATTACCTTTAGTTTTTCTCAAAAAGAAAAAAAAAAGTATAACTTTCTCGAAACAAGGCCTCATTTAGATAAAATGACATTATATGTTGTATGATCTCAAGAATCAGCATTTGATCTAGCGACAAAGACAATACTCTCTGTGTTTAACCCAACTTATTAATATATTTTCTATATTAAAAGATACTATATTAAATTAGATAGGATGTTGTCCAGAAGTGTCCGTTAGGGATCTAGGAAAGTAACATATGGAAATGTTCCAAATTAGAAAAGGAAGAAAGGGACCCCTCTATGAATTAGAATTTTTTTTTCTTATCTTAGACTGTTGAGAAATAAAGATTGAAATAAAATAATAATAGGCTCAGACTCCTTAGAGTATTTTCCATCATAGCCTAGTTATAGGAAAAATAAAGAGCTCACTGTACTGTACAGGAACTTCAATTTATTTTTTATTTTTCTGTTTAGGAACTGTACCGTTACAATTATGTACGGACAGAGTTTAGGACCGTTATATCTCCTGGCTATATAAAGCTTGTAACCAAGTGTGAGAAATAATAAGAAAGATTTTTCATCATATTACTATCTCCAATCAACCCATATTAATTTCAACATGGTATCAGAGCATATCTGATCCAAAGAAAGCTTCCGCATAAATCTCCAATCAGCCAAATTTGAAAAATTACTGTCAAAATGGCAACTGATATACCAGATCCAACCGGTCTAATTCAAAATCAAACCAACACAATACAAAGGCATTATGCTGATTTCAATTCATTCCAAAAATTAACCAATGTGCCTCTGAATGGAAAAAAACTACATACCATGGGCCAAAGCAGCCAAAGTCACTCTCAAAGCAAAAGGCTTACTCGGGTATGTAAATGGCAACAAAAAGAAACCCAAAGAAGGCACTGATGCTCAAGAGGAGTGGGATATGATTGATAGTCAAGCAATGACGTTAATCACCAATTCCATTGAACCACAGTTGTCTACCTCTTTCTGGACTTGCGAAATAGCAGCTGAGCTGTGGCAAGCAATCGAGAAACAATACAGTGATAAAAAAAGCCATTCCCAAATTTTCCAACTCAAAAACGAAATAGCCAAAATCACACAAGAGTCAAGAGATATACCTGAATTAATCGGGCATATAATAGCCAAATATGAAGAACTCAAATTATACAGACCACCAACCACTGACCTGACGGTGCTCCAAGAAAGAGAAGAAATGGACAAAGTATACACCTTTCTGGCAGCCCTCGACTCTAGCTATGAAGCTGTTAGAGCTCAGATTCTTCTTTCCACTGAAAAATTGACATTTGACGATGTCACAGCCCGCATCCGACAAGAGGCAACTAGGCGAGTTGCAATGAAAACCGCCGATTTGAACCCAAAGCCGGAAGCTCATGCCTTCTCAGCCCAGCACCTCAACAAAGGAAGAAAGGGGGAGATCGACAGGTGCTCACACTGTAAGAGGGACGGGCACACCCAAGATAAATGCTGGGTGCTTTATCCCCATCTCCGACCCAAGAGGAATGATCGAAACCCAGAGGCAGCGAAGAAAAAGGGTTTTTTCAAAAACCCTGATTCGAAAGAGGGGGAGAGAAGGGGGCTGATTTCAGCGAAGGAAGAAGTAAGCGGAGAAGAAAGGGAAAAATACGCTACTGCGATAGATATGGCTGGATCGAGTCGAAGTGAAACCGACAGGCTTGATCGACTTGAATCCATGCTGGCTGCGCTACTGGGCCAGAAAATGGGCCAAGGTCCAACTCAAACTCTATTTAACTATG
This sequence comes from Carex littledalei, assembly GCA_011114355.1. Taxonomy (NCBI): domain Eukaryota; kingdom Viridiplantae; phylum Streptophyta; class Magnoliopsida; order Poales; family Cyperaceae; genus Carex; species Carex littledalei. The sequence continues at coordinate 14,009,524 of CM022085.1, read as the reverse complement.
TTAGCCCAGAAAAATCTGTGTTTAACAAAGCCACAGGAAAAATGGTAGACAGTAAGCAATTTCAGAAAATAGACATTAAAAATAGCTGCTTAACTCTGGGTCTATCAACCAAAAATACTCCTCAAAACTGTACCAAATGGGTTCTTGACTCCGGTGCTACCGACCACATGACTGGAAACCAAGATTTGCTAAAAAATTATTGCCCAATCAACGGTGAACAATATTTTACGGTTGCTAACAATGAAAAAATTAAAATTAAAGGATGGGGCATGATTAGCATTATTTCTAAAAAATTCCTTCAAGATGTTTTTTATGTTGAGAATTGTTCTGTGAATTTATTATCTATTAGCAAACTTGCTAAAGAATTAAATTGTGAGATTGTTTTTAAAGATAAAAATGTTATATTTCAGGATCTATTCACCAAGGAGAAGATTGGTGAAGGTTTTTTAGAAAATGGATTATATTTTTTGGATAGCAACAAGACTATTTTCAATACTAGAAAAAATGAAGATTTAAGTAAACTTTGGCACAAGCGGGTGGGACATCCTTCCGACAAGATACTTAAACACTTGTTTAACTTTACTAATATTAATTGTAGCAAGTGTGAAGTTTGTAAACTTGCTAAGCATACAAAACTTCCTTTTTGTAATTCAAATACTAAGAGTAATGGAATTTTTGAGTTAGTACATTCCGATGTGTTGGGACCCGCTCCCATAACCTCTTACAATGGTTTTAGATATTATGTTATATTTATTGATGATTTTTCAAGAACAACTTGGATATATTTGATGAAAACTAAAGGTGAAGTTTTCTCTCATTTTCAAACATTTGTAAATTTCGTAAAAACTCAAATTGACAAAAAAATCAAAACTTTTAGAACGGATAATGGGACGGAGTTTGTAAATCAAAATTTTCAAAATTTTGTAAAACAAAAAGGTATTATTCATCAAACTTCTTGCATTTATACCCCCCAACAAAATGGTATTTCCGAAAGAAAAAATCGTCATCTACTTGAGATGACAAGAACACTTCTATTTCAAAATAATATTCCAAAGAATTTTTGGTCGGAAGCCGTTCTCACCGCAACCTATTTGATAAATAGGTTACCTAGTGCCATTTTAGATTTTAAAAGTCCTTTTGAAATATTATATGGAAAAAAGGCTAATCTTGATCATTTGAAAGTTTTTGGTTGCACTTGTTTTGTTCATAAGAATAGAGTAGATAAATTAGATTTTACCTCAATAAAAACATGTTTTTTTGGTTACTCTCTCGAAAAGAAAGGATATAAGTGCTATGATCTCAAAACAAGAAAACTTTACATCTCAAGAGATGTAACATTTTTTGAGAATGAACCATTTTATAACAAAGTTGAAGGAAATCATTTTGACCAATCATTGTCAAATGAATTTATCATACCTTGTGTTACTAATCTAGAAAGAAGAGAAGTTCTTCTTGAAAATAATGTTGAGATAGGTAATCAAGGACTTGAAGGAAATGAACAACCATTGGAAGAGACCGAAGAAAATGAAAATCATGAAGGAGCTCAAGAGGAAGAAAGATCCTTGAGAAGATCGAGTCGACAAACTCAACCCTCCACGAGATTAAGGGATTTTGTCACATATTCGGTACAATACCCCATACAAAATTATGTTTCTTATAACAATATTTCTCATGATCACTATGCATTCTTGAATTCTTTATCAAGGATGGAAGAACCAACCAATTATGAGATAGCAAAACTAGACCCGAAATGGTGCAAAGCAATGGAAGAAGAGCTTAATGCTTTAGCAAAAAATCAAACTTGGGAATTATGTTGTTTACCAAAAAATAAAAAACCGGTTGGATGCAAATGGGTGTACAAAATTAAATACAATAGTGATGGCACCATTGAACGTTACAAAGCTAGGTTAGTGGCTAAATGTTATACCCAAACCCAAGGTATTGACTATCACGAAACCTTTGCACTCGTGGCGGCCAAAATGAATACCGTAAGAATTCTTTTTTCCATTGCGGTTAATAAAAATTGGATTTTACACCAAATGGATGTAAAAAATGCATTTCTTCAAGGGACCCTTGAGGAAGAGGTCTATATGTCACTACCTCCCGGTCACAAAAAGGAAGGAATTTTTAATCTCGTTTGTAGGTTAAAAAAATCGATCTATGGATTAAAACAATCTCCAAGGGCATGGTATGGCAAGCTTAGTCATTTTTTATTATCTTGCAATTTCAAAGTAAGTTTGTCCGATTCATCCTTGTTTACTAAACACAATACAAATGGTACCACCGTGGTTTTAGTTTATGTCGATGACATAATCATAACTGGAGACAACCAAATTGAAATTGAAGGTATAAAAAGAAACCTAAAACAAAAATTTGAAATTAAAGACTTGGGAAAATTAAAGTATTTTCTTGGGATAGAAATTGCCCATTCGTCAAAAGGACTATTTATATCTCAAAGAAAATATGTTCTTGATTTACTCAAGGAAACCGGTAAATTAGGGTGTAAACCGGTTATCACACCAATTGATACAAATATAAAACTCAACACCGAAGATGGTGAACCATTGAGTGATATAAATCAATTTCAAAGACTTGTAGGAAAATTAATTTATTTAACCGTAACTAGACCGGATCTTTCCTTTGCCGTAAGTCAAATTAGCAAGTTTATGCATGCACCGAGATCACCTCACTTAGATTCTATTGATAGAATATTAAGGTACCTAAAAGGTTCTCCCGGAAAGGGAATTTGGATGAGGAAAAATGGCACTAATGCAATATGTGGCTATTCCGATGCAGATTGGGCCGGAAGTTTCGATAGAAAATCGACGACCGGTTTTTGCACATTTGTAGGCGGAAATTTAGTCACATGGAAGAGCAAAAAGCAAAGTGTTATGGCGCGGTCAAGTGCAGAGGCAGAGTATCGCGCCATGGCATCAACCGCAAGTGAATTGACGTGGATTAAGCAAGTGCTAACCGACTTGAATGTCGAGATCAAAGAATCGATGAAAATGTTTTGTGACAATCAAGCGGCAAGACACATTGTAGCAAATCCAATCTTTCACGAACGAACCAAGCATATTGAAGTGGATTGCCACTACATCCGAGAAAAAATTCAAACTAAAGAAATAGAAACTCCATTTGTCAAGAGTGAAGATCAATTGGCGGACATATTCACGAAGGGATTAAGCTCCAAGGTTTTCGAAAATATTTCACGCAAGCTAGGATTATATGATCTCTATAATCCTAGCTTGAGGGGGAGTGTTGAGAAATAAAGATTGAAATAAAATAATAATAGGCTCAGACTCCTTAGAGTATTTTCCATCATAGCCTAGTTATAGGAAAAATAAAGAGCTCACTGTACTGTACAGGAACTTCAATTTATTTTTTATTTTTCTGTTTAGGAATTGTACCGTTACAATTATGTACTGACAAAGTTTAGGACCGTTATATCTCCTGGCTATATAAAGCTTGTAACCAAGTGTGAGAAATAATAAGAAAGATTTTTCATCATGTTACTATCTCCAATCAACCCATATTAATTTCAACATAGACCTTCCAAATTTTACAAATACAAATTGGATCCTTGTGAAATCAACATTACACTACACTATTCTATTTGATAGATGAACCCACCGTATCATTGGCTCACTGCTAAAGAAAGATAAGAGCATCTCCATTCTAGCAAATGTTTAGCAATTAATTTGGACCACGTCACTGAATTTAGCAATTAAAGATATTCATAATTTCTACATCACTCCATCCCAAAAATTTAATTAGAATTGTTTTTAAAGCAAACTTGCTAATTTAAAAATTATGGTACATCACAGGAATTATATTAGCAATTAACACATCAGATTAGCAATTTAAAAGAAATCACCATTGTAAATGCTCTGTTTTTAAAAGCAAACTTGTTAATTTAAAAACTGTGGTACATCCCAACAATTATATTAGCAATTAACACATCAAATTAGTAATTTAAAAAAAATTACCGTTGTAGATGCTCTTAAGAATTTAAATTCTGCTTATACAGAAATTAAATGTGTAAGTTTAAATTCTATATATGCAGAATAATTCTGCATATACAGTGTTTAATTCTTTTGTTCACAGTCACACGCGGATTCCTGCCTTAATATCCACAGTACAAAAGAAAAGATCCTTCGGGATCTTCTCCAATTATACTGATTCCAATAGATAATTCTTGGCAGATCCACTTTAAATCTAGCCGCCCATTTATGATCCGAAGGACAGCTGTCGGTTATTTGCCCCACTGCCGGATTTTCATAAAGAAAGATATTAATCCAGTCCGTCCATTATAATCTGACGGTTGGATTCTGTGGAGAGGAACCTAATTTAATTGGGCCTGTTATTAGCCCATTGAAGCCTGTGAAAGCCCGAATCATGCCTCAGGCCCAGTAATTAGAGGTAATAACTAATGACCTATTTATTTCATCAGATAATGCAAACTCCGTACGGTAAATCTAAAACAGCGGTCGATTACTTGAAAAGGAAAAGCCCCATGGAGGTTAGTTTTTTTTTTTCCCCCTTTCATCTTGCTTCAGCTTGTACCTTGCACAGTTAACCAGTCTGATTATTTGTTCTCGAGTTATCCGCTTCTAACTTTGTCTCGGATCAGCAGCGCAATTTCTGTTTGTCGTTGCGAGTTTCTCAGGGATAGCTTAGAATTCGAATTCTGGGATTGAGGTTTTGTTAGATTTCTCCTTGTTTGGCGAAAAGATTCAGTTTCCAATGTTGATTTCGTTACAAGATTGATATGGAATTGCCTTTGAGCTGAGCAATTGCTTATGAATAATTAGTCGAGCTTAATAGCTTGCTCAATATCCGACTTCAGAAATAAAATTTGCTGTCAATTTTAATTGCTATTTCTAATTGTGTCAGACTTATAGACCATTAAGTACAAATTTGTAGTTTTTACATTACTCTGCTGAACTGTACTGCCCTTTGTTACTCCGAAATTGAAATAATTAAAGCGCTTGAATGCGAGCGTTGATAAAATTAATTCAACTACATTGCATTTTTATTTGATAAACAGAACAAGAAAACCCAGTATATTTAGTATGCATGGTGTGTGTATAACATCCTCTTTATTAGCTTGAACAGAAAGCCCCAAATGGGAAAGATTCAATTGGTGCATATGCGGTGCAATGTTTTAGGTGCTTAAAGTGG